>OX438856.1:17500-1475000 GCA_949315895.1 Anania crocealis | reverse complement strand
AGTATTTCTATAAAGAATTTGACCGTTCCATCTCATCGTAAAACTTACTTATGTATATTTTGTCATATGAGTTCTGCATTAAAACTGTACAAAATATTTACTGTTTCACAGATTTAGCTAAAATTTGCATAATGTTTTAACTTGTCACATTGCGGCTACTGAGCTTAAATTGCATTTAGTAGTGAAATGTTCTGGCGGGCACATGAGGGACTGGTGCAATTTTAGGACTGAAATACAAATAGGTTCTAGGCGTTAATCTAAACGCCATGTTTATTCGTTTATTCGGCCCCGAGGGGCCTACAGATGCAGGACCAATTTCAAACTGCTTAAGCGCCAAAAAAGCTTTGAAATCTAGATACAGATCAACGCAGAAAAAAAATGCAGTCGAACTGTTTATATAACAAATTTTGGGTCAATCGACGGTTCAGTAATTTTGCCTTTCCGTCGACGTTAACCTATGAAACGAAAATTTTTCGCATGCATGAATTCGCCTTGCGACCCAGGCGTAGGTTTAAAAGGTTGTCAGTCCTCACAATTACTGCCCGAGTTACCTGCCTAACTATATTTAGAACGATCCCACTCTTGCCACTTTAGATATTAGATCTAATATAGGTAAGACTCATCGCTGTTCTTGGTAGACCAAGGTCTTTATTAGGGTAAAGAAGGGTTTCGCTGGTATATCCGCCGCTCACACTTCTACTACACTAATTGAGAGAAGGGTTAATAAAAATAGCTTCTTCGGCTGTTAAATTAGATTTCTAATGTATGGAATTTTGCCTGATGAATCATGCAGACCGATATTTAAAAACCTAATTCTGTTGCCCTTTCCATCGCTTTACTTGTATGAGGTATGTCATTTTGTCCATCAACATATTATAGATCTGTTTGCCAAAGCATGTGATGCACAGAATACTAGAGTGCGCAGAGACAAACATAAACTTGTCTTAAGAAATGTACCCAAAACATGTAAATAAGTAAAAATTGTCTTGCGATGTGAGTCAGAATATATAATAAGATCCCTAATGAATTTAAAGTACTAAATAATTACTTATTTAAAAAAAGATTAACTAAATGGCTCAGTGACATAAATTTTTATAGTGTTAAGGAATTTATAGACATCTAGCTGGATTTTACTGACATTTATTTAATCTTGAAATTTTAATACCTGTTATTTTTAATTATTTTAATTTTTATTCCATGTAATTTAATTAAGATCAACGGGTAATTTTACAACATAAAATTTGCATGCCATTCAATTATTTTACTAGCGAAACATGAGCACCTTTTATTGTTTAATGTTACCATTTTATACTTACCATGTTTTGTGCAAATAAACGATTTTATTATTTATTTATTTATCTAAATGCATCCAACATGCCAAATTCAACCCAAATCTTGGCCAACTTTGAAGACTAAATAATCAGTAAATAATACACTCAAGCCCTCTCTGGTTCAAAAAGCGGATAAAAGCATCGTCCAAGACCAATCCCTGTCAAGCCCCAGTCGAGGTTCCAATTTAGTTAACATAAAATATTCCGCCACAATTCAGATAATGTCAGAGCTCGTAATCAACCCCTTATCTAAGGCCTGCCTTAATTATTAAGCTAATTTTATGGATTAGATAAACTTCGCGTGGATACGAAGAAATAGCCGACAGAAGTTTTCAAATCAGCATCTGAAAAGTTAGTTATACATTTTAGTGTAAAAGTGGAGGTAGTCATAGCTATCTATGCATACTTATTATTTTTTTACAGTTGAAACTGTAAAAAGCTCTTTTAACAAATCTACACAAAACTAGAATGAATACAACATTGCAATCCCTGTTACAGTTTACTAGCTGTTGCCCGACATTCTTCCGCGTTAATTTCTATTTTTTTACTGATGCTTCGCTCCTATAATTGGTCGCAGCGTAATGTTATATAGCCTAAAGTCTTTCTCGATAAATGGACTACTTTCAGAGATTAGCGCGTTCAAACAAACAAACAAACAAACAAACTCTTCAGCTATATAATATTAAGTATAGATAACGAGATCACAGTCAGAAACGTCCTCGTTATGCAAACTGTCCTAAAACTATTTGGAGAATGACGCAAATTTTATCAATTGTTGAAATTCAACCATCGAATGTAAATCGTACCCTTTTTTGCATCGTTTTAACCGTTTTAGGGACAATGAAATACGGCGGCTGTATCCCGGAGCCGGCGCGGCGCTACTTACCCGCTGAATTTGTATAATTTGCAAGTAAAACGATTCCCAGTTGATCCTCTAATCTACCGTTAAATTAAAAGCAGACCTTTGATAGTTAGAATGATGATTGAGGTATAAGTTATAGGGCTCGATTAATATTCGGCTTGCGAAGCGGGTCGTCACAGACTAATCAGATTTACCCGGGCCCTGGTCCTTGGAGATGTTTTAAGGTACAATCTTTGAACCTCAAAATTCTGCCAAAGGTCCCAACACCTCGCTTTCCGGACATTTCTCGATCGATTGCAATATTCTGAAGCGATGTGAAGGGCCGAATTCCCATCTCGAATGAGGGCAACGAATTTATCTCAAACATGTACATTTGCTTTAGTCATTTGTGGAAACTAGCCGAGGTTTTATATTTCTTATCCCGAGAACCTACTCAATATAAAAGGTGGAACATTTTATTGAATAGCCATAACATTGTGCGACATGAAGCGAAACCAAAATGATATAGCGGGTATTGTTGCAAATAAATTGCTTGTAGCTATTTTAGTAATGTTTCCCATTGTAAGTTGATGAAGAGTACATAAGTGATGCTAGAAATAGAGCAAGAATTCTATTTTGTCAAATAAAATTACATTACGTTACATAATCATAATTATGTATGCTACCATTTTGTCGCTAAGGCCCCATACGGCGCCTAAGCCTGGGGTTCTACGAACGTAGACGTAGGTAAATTACTTGATTTGCATAGTTTCTCAGGAGTGTTACTCATGAGTCATTCCGATCGTTATTGTTATGTCAGGGACGGTCTCCAGTGGTCTGTATAAATTTAATTTATTGGGCATTGAAGGATATCAACTTTCGACCTTGAGACTTATGCACCAGGAGACATGCGAGAAGGCAACGAGGAAGGTCGAATCTCTGCCAAGCCCACCGGGATTAGCGTCAAACGAAGAAAAAGAGACGCGGGAAATAAGCCGTAATCCATGAGACGTGACCTAAATTCCTTCCTAAATATCGACGATTTGATATCCTCGTGAAAACAATTTGTTTTTATTCTTTTTCTTTTATAATGTTTCGTTTTTCAGTTAATTAGATTGGTTTGCACTTTACGTACCGTACGGTTGCAGTGTAAAGGAATCGTTAATAAGCATATACATAATTATCATGCATAATAAAGCATATGTTACAGGAAATGTTTAAAATCAGGAATTCTGATTGTTGGACTTTTTTAAGTTTAAATACTGATATTATAATTGCAATTTAGTTGTTAAAATAAAATAATAATAGGGGTTAAAGTATAAAATTGCCGATTATTTTCCCACTTTTTATTTTGTTTATAGCTCTTAAGTGTAGTCATATTATTCCGTAATTCTTTTTGTTTTGTATCAAAAACTAAATAAAGTAACTATTGACTAAAAAAAAATGCAATACTAGTGCCTATTACTTCAAAGGAAGTCGTTGAAAAGACCCCTTACAATGTGTCAGCTGACCTTCTTGCTTCAATTAAGTATATTTGTATTATATACTTTGATTTTCAGAAATTTAAATACTATAATGCATAGCTTTATAACCATCTAACTTTTACTTTTAATTGCATCGAAAACGGAACAGGCGTTTTTAAAAAAACTAAAAAATTGTTAGTATGGAAAAATGACTTTTCTCGATTTCGTCCATACAAAACGGCAATTTCATACTTTAACCCCTTATATAAAGTTCCTAACCGGTTGTAGGAAATGAGTTAAAAACAGGCGAATACTGGCCTATCAACTTTGATACATGATTGAAATCGTTTATGCAATAAGACTGTGTTTATCAAAATGATGTTTTAATAAAATGTACTTGTAACTGTCAATCCAGCTTACCCTGGAGAAATAAATATGAATGTTGTTTTTTTAAATAGTACCTAATAACATTTGTTCTAACACATTTTTTAAATAATTGACATATGAACATTACATTTAAAGTTTTAATTTTTAGACGTGAGTTTACAGTTTGTTTCACTTTGAAGAAAATACAATTTAGGTATTTGTTGATTGTATTCTGATTATAATTTAATTGACGACCGCTTGATAAATATTGTTTTAAGTACTTCAATAAACACAATATTATATTGCTTAATTTATACATTTACATTCAATAGAAACATTTCCTCGAACTATTTAGGAATTGTATACAAATTCTAAAACATGTTTACAAATATCTGTATTTCCTTTGAAATCTGTGTAGTAAATAACGTTAACGTTGGTCTAGTGGTTTTAATACCAGGTCGAGATCGCGGGTTCCTGGCTTCAATTCCAGGGTCGGGCAACAAGTTTCGAATTTTCGAACATTGCTCGGGTTTGTAAACACCAACCTACATTTGGTAACTGAATATGCTGTTCCAATGAATGAATGAATTAATGAATGAATACACTTTATTGCACACCACAAAGAAATTACAAAATTATATTCTTACAGTAAGATGTACAACTAAGGCGGTTTATCGCCGTCAGCGATCTCTTCCAGACAACCTTTACAGGAAAAACTATAAAGAAAGGGAAAGGTGGTGCTAAGTACTTAAGTCAAAATGTAAAATTAATACAATTTAAGTTAATTTAATAATGATGGAATTTAGTCAACAAAAACTTATTATTACCTACGTATTAAATAAACTTAAATACAGCACAACTACATAAATAAATAAATATAAATATATATTTAAACAAAATACACTACATACACTTAAATACGTACTTGATATGAACAAGAAACCGTTTTGTCTAGGTGACCAAGAAGCGATTAATGTGACAAAAGTTGTTTTGATCAAAGCGCTAGAAAATACGTTTTGAGCCTGGTTTTGAAAATTGCTTACGACTCAGATTGTCTGACAGTCAGTGATAGTCAGTGGTAGTATAGTATTGGCCCAATATTGATGGTAACTTGAATTCAATGATGGAGGCCTTTGCCCAGCAGTGGGATGGTAATAGGCAGTTACTTTACTTTACTTTATTATTTTATTCATTTCCAAAATATGGGTTTTATACAGGATGAATTTTTAACCCCCTTTCAAATTTTAATATATCAATCTACGAGACAAACAACAAATGACGTATTTTTACTTTTGGTATACCAGTACAAAAATTTCAAGATAAAGCACTTAGAAAATGTCCGCCAAAAATCTAAAATTTGTGATACGGCCGCCTAGCAACACTTTTTTTACGCGTTGCGCATCTCTTTCATTCATTACGATACTATTCATAAGTTTTTGATTTTCCATTTATACCTTAGCAGGTCTAGGACCGTAAAAATTAAATACTAAATCGCAAAAAATATTTTACAACTCGATTTAAATTATTTATTTCGTAAATGCCTCTATATACGATACTGAACGCCTATAAAATTTTTGGAAAGTGGTTAAAATTTCATACATCAAGGCTGGTACAAAATGTAATGTGTCATTTTGAGATAATTGTTATTTCTTTATTTCGACATGTTGTGTGATTCACATGGTTATTTTTCCAATGTTTCCCTTAGATTTTTATCAAGATAATTGGTTAGAAATAAATTGGCTACAATTTTTCGTTTTATGTATGTATTTTCCACGACAAAGCTTCCACTTGAATCGAGTTTCCTAAGAGACCTCGCACTACTTTGTGAATTGATGACATTTTAATTGTCTTCACTCTTTTTCCTACGTTTACTTGTATAACAAGGAAATAAGGTTTTAAAAAGTTCTTAATATTTAATCTCAATTCATCTCAAAATCTTTCAGTCTATATACTTTATTTGATATTTTAGCAACTTAATTGCACTTATAATATCAGTATATAAATGTAAATAAATAAATAAATGTGGACAACATCACATACATCGTTCTGATCCCAATTTAAATAACTATTTAAAGCATTCGTATTTCGGAAACCAGAAACAACGAAGGTACCACAAACACCCAGACCCGAGAAAATGTACAAAAACCCGGTGTGTACGCCACTCCGCCATGGTCCGCCATATAAACTTAAAAAATTAAAAAAAATATTTTCAAGTTTATATACTGATCTTTCAGTCTATATTTGAACCAAAATATAAATATAAATTAAAATCATTCACCAGCAAATTAATATCATCTACGAGTACGTATCTATAATAAAAGCGAATTGTTCCGGTCCAAAAAGTAAATGAATATTACCAGTTTATAATAATAACTATCAATTCTGTGATAACAGAGTTCTCTGCAGTGAATGTTTATATATTATCTTCTTTTTATTTCATAATTCAATTACTCTGGCATAGAAAGTAATCCCAAGATGTAATCGAGGTAAAAGTTAAAGACCAACCGCTTTAATTAAACGCTTTTGTGAAAACAAATGAAAACTGCTCTCCTCGGGAGCATTTCGGAGTAAAAATATTCTAATATATAAAATTCTCGTGTCACGGTGTTCGAACTTGAACTCCTCCGAAACGGCTTGACCGATTTTGATGAATTTTTTTGTGGTATCTATGAGAATCGGCCAACATCTATTTTTCATCCCCCTAAATGTTAGGGATAGTCCACCCCTAAATTTATTTTTTATTTTTTAGACAACATTTTTAATTTCTATTTTTTTATGATACAACATACAAAAATACATACAATCCTAAATTTTTACCCTTTTATCACCAACCCCTATTTTTTAATAGCCATTTTAGTAATTTAATCATTTTTCATCCCGCTCGATAACTGATCAATTATCGTCTTTTTTGTAAGGGTAGGGTAGGGGTAGGGAAGGGTTTAGGGTAGGGGTGGGGGTAGGGTAGGGGTAGGGTATGTGTAGGGTAGGGTAGGGGTAGGGTAGGGGTAGGGTAGGGGTAGGGTAAGGGTAGGGTAGGGGTAGCATAGGGGTAGGGTAGGGGTAGGGTAGGGTAGGGGTAGGGTAGGGGTAGGGTAGGGGTAGGGTAGTAAAATATTAAAATTTTATAAAATATATACAACCCTAAATTTTTACCCTTTTACCACCAACCCCTATTTTTTGTTAGCCATTTTAGTAATTTAATCATTTTTATGGCAAAACAACGTTTGCCGGGTCAGCTAGTTCTTTCTTTATAATACGGTGCACTTCACAAGGAGGATCTTGTTCACCTTTTGTCTTGCGGTGTAATTAAGTTACACTACACGATTATAATATTACTCATTGCTAAGCTTTTGAGGTATAATATGTTCCTTATTTTGTGTCAACTAAAACAAAACTTATGTTTTAAAATAGTAGCTATCAAATTGTTGGTATTAATTACAACTATTTCAATAATAAACATTCTGACTGCCTCAGATGGGAATCGAACCCACCTTTCGTTTATCGGGCGCCTGCTGTGACCAATTGGGCAACCAACACATTAATTTGTGTCGACTTTGTTAATTACGCTGTTAGCCAGCGGATTCAATTAAATGTTCAAATAAAGTTATTTTTATTGACTCCTAACATAATCCACAGTACTTGTAATGTTGGGAGAGAGCCGAAAGGCGCAGTAATTCGTCCACGCCGATGGCAGTGTTTCAATAACCTATATCCCAGATTAAAGGGGTTTGGTTGCGCATAATCCGTTCTTATTCCTTCGTAAATGGATATTGAAAAAATTTGATGGGCCCGTTTTATCGGAAACTCTTTTCCGAAGTGTTCTATTTTGCCTTTCAGAATGACGTCGATTTAAGGTGAATGAACGAGCGAAATCCCTCTACATGGAAGAGGCGGTGCTGAGTGTGTGATGAGTATATACGAGACCATTTAGTCGACGGCGCACCTTTTCAACCGAGAAATTGACGTCGATGTCGCGCTCAGCATCTGTTATGCTGTAGAATCCTTAATATCAGCTTTGCAAACACAATTAAATCTGTATTTGTTAAACTATCTGAATAAAGTGCATTTCGTTATAATATACTAGCTGTTGCCGGCGACTTCGACCGCGTCAATTTCTGTTATTATTATGCGAATATTTTTGGACTGGACTATCAAACACAACAATATTTTTTCAATTCGAACCAGTATCTTCCTGAGATTAGCGCGTTCAAACAAACAAACAAACTCTTCAGCTTTATAATATAAGTATAGATAGTAATGAAAATTACCATTAGGAGAGAGCTTATCCGCTCTCTTTTACGAATACCCGTTTTGAATATCTCTATAGCTAGTAGAGCAAAGTAATGCAGGAAACACGAAGGCCGTTTTTCCATACAAACGTAGTCCCCTGTTTCCTCCCTGGATAATGCCAGTAGAGCAATATTTTTTATTACAAAATTCTATTGCCACTATTGGCATGATTCTGTTTTCTTTTTTTGCATATATAAATTAATAAAAGAGATAAAAAGCCTTGAAAAATCTAAAAAATCTCTAGGTTTGCAGCTGTGTTCAAACATCCAGAGAATAAAATTGTGTAATTTTTGGAAAATAGGAAAATATATGAACACGGCCAATGCCTTTATTATTTTTAATGAAAAAAGTATTGAAATCGGTCTAGTTTTGGAAAAGGAATCGGGAGACTACGAAACGTTGAAAAATAGGTATTTGTAAAATCTATTTCTGTCGCGCAGTCTCGAGCGCCTCACCTCAGAGCGTGATAGAGACAACTGCATCTTGGACCGATAATACCTACTAAAAACACACAAAATCAACGTTACGGAAACAGGGGACTACGTTTGTATGGAAAAACGGCCCTTGTGTTTCCTCTTGCGATAGCAAATAAATCGAAAACGAACTGGATGCGTGCTGACAATGTAGGTCATAAAGCAATGAATAATAATGTGGTCTCATCTCATGGTCAACAATCACCAGAATACACGGTAACACATATATTGCACATAGTATTATTATTGTTCCTGCAGGTACATTTAATGTAACTTTTATAAGTAGGTATTACGGACCGCTATCATGGAGAAAAATATTGTTCTTGAATATTATCTATAAATAAATAAATATTGTTCACACTGTTTTTATTGTACATGTAAATTTTTCACAATTTCAATTTTTTTTTTGCAATGTCGTGTTTTGTTTTGAGTGATAACAATATCAATTGAACTTCACTTTTAACTTTAATTTTTTGACAGTTATTTGTTCAGAAAGAAAGAAAGAAAGAAAGAAAATACATTTACTAACGATTCTTTGTTTTTATATTTAAATTGAACAAATACGTGGAGCTGTAGAGATCGTGACGTCCAAACGTCAAACATCTGGTTCTGATGACATGTCCGAATTTAATAAAAGACTTGTGCCATACAAATAAAATCTTTATTTTGTGAAAACAAAGTAATAACGCGTAGTAGACGTTCTTCATAATCAGTATCATCACTATCGGTTCTCTTTAATATTATCGATAATCCTCCTTCTGCTTCTTCTAGATTAAAAAAATTCTTTCTTTGATTATACAATTGTAAGTGTACCAATCTGGCCGATGTTAGACGTTTCACCTTTTGGAAAGCTGTTCGTCGGTTTTTTTGGGCCATCGCAGCTTTCCATTGCTCCCCTAATGAATCCGATACACTGTTGATAACTCCATCCGCACGTCCCGTGTGGATATATTTTTAACATGTTTCCGATAAAAATATCATTAGTGAGAATTAATACTGACTATTGACAAAGAAATACAGTAGTTGCGCTTACAATGAAATGCTTGTAAAGGTCTTTACTTATTTAGATTTTTAACATGATAAAAAAATCAAAGAAGTAAGGACTTTTGTCATATTTAAGTTTTTTTTAATACAATAGGTTACAAAGATATATATATATATATATATATAGGTATATATATATTTAAAGAGAGATAAATTAAATTATGTATACATTCATAAAAATTAGAGATGGTCTAGTTGTATCAGGTATGTATCTCTAAAATTTTTAAATCCATGGATTTATTTTCCCTTAAATAGAACTCTAATCATCTGAATAAGATTATACTGTAAATTGAAGCAGATATACCTAATAGGAGCTTTTTCTAAGTAATTTAAGTATATTTTTTGTAGTTTAAATCAAATAATTTCTGGATAAGTAGTCGCAGGTGAACTACTTTCATGCATATATAAGCAAGAAACAGCCACTCATATGCAAATTGAACGTCTACCATTATCGATCGTCCGACATAACCTCCTTTTATAAAAAAATCTAGTTAAATAGAAACATTAGTGGTGTACAGATATCACTTAGATTAATTTCCAGGACAGAAATAAAAAAAAGCAAATACTTAATTTTATTCAATTCAGTTCCTAGCATAATATTCCACGTTTTTTACCTTTTGTCTTGTGGCGCTCAAAAATTTCACAATGAACTTTAAATATAAATTCACAGTTAAGTGCAGTGCATTTCAATAACTCACTTTAAACGTTCTTTTAATGTAAAGAATAATATTTAGGTACTCACCAAATTTTCAGAAGTCATTAATTAAAAACTCCACCTGACAATAGATTTTTGAATATCATCTGAATAACTGAACTCAAGAATTATTATCTGCATAAAGGCCGCAATTTCTAGATAGAAGGACAATCAGAAGTTGTGCAGACGATATTCAGCTTTAACAACACGTACATTTATTCAGCTATTAAGTGGCTGTTACTCAAATACAAAAACTTTATTTGATATTTTAGCAATGCGAGGAGATGCGGGTTCGAGTCCCGCCTGACACAATAAATTTTTTCAAGTTTATATACTGATATTATAAGTGCAATTAAGTTGCTAAAATATCAAATAAAGTATTTAAATAGCTGTTTCATCTTAACTGACTGTCAAACATCTGCAAAGATGTTTCTTTCGGGTGTTAAGGGTGCAAACTCCTAACATTTGCTGAAACAACGCTGGCTCACAGCGTAAGAATATGCTTGAAAAATTCGCGCCTTGTCGCAGTGTCTCGGTGGTCTAATGGTATCCCGCCCGGCATGCGAGGATATGCGGGTTCGAGTCCCGCCTGAGACAAAATTTTTCAATTGTACTTCAACGTTGCATCCTCCGAGATTTATATATTCACTATGTAGTCCACTCTTCAATGTACTTGGCATCGAAACACTTTTAGAGCTTCATCTAAAATATTTTTGTTATTATAATAAACATCAAAACTTTTTCATTACTCATATTCGGCCTCTTTACCGAACTCTACTTTGACTGTTGCGTTGACCGATGTCATTCGCTTTTCGTGTTCGGCATCGACGCTAGTTGAAAACATAATTCGGGTTAAAAGTTGTTAATATCGCTTAAAACTATGGGAAAATGGAAACACCACAGGCATAAGGACTCAGACTATCATATACGTAAGAAGATTCGGAAACTCGAACAAAAATTGGAACGTAATCGAAGTTCATCAAGTTGATCAGGTATTAAAAAAACAATTGTTTTTGTGTTTTAACAGTATAAATAAATCTAAAACCTATTATATTTTGTAAAAAATAGTCGTTTGGCATTTGCTAGTACGAATTAACATAGAAATCTTTCAATTCATATATTTTTGTCTTCGACAACAAAGAAGGTGCCGGATAGGTACACACAAATGGTTGTTCAAATTTATACCAACATTTATGAAGACAGTTCCGCAACAAAGATAAGATTGAATATTACAGCAAATTTACAAAACTATTGTAGTACCGTGACGTGATTACGGTCAATTATTACCAAAAATCTAGTATCGTGACGAGATTACGATCGATTTAATACGGTGTTATACCGAGTGCTGTGACGCGATTACAGCCTAAAGTATTATGGCCGTTCTTCTAGATGATGATTGTTCGGCACATTCGGCAAGATCCTCACCAGTGCCTCCCCCTAGTCTCTGTGGTTCTAACAAAGAACCAGAGACAATTAAATTATATGAATCTGATGACTTGCATTCTAGAAATGTGCAATCTGCAACAGAGCCAATTCAGGCAATTCAAGATATCGGGGACATAGCCAACATTGAAACCACACCTACTGATCAACCGGGCACCTCGGTTCTTGCCTCTGATTTTCTTAGAATCCTTGGAGAATCAAAAATGAAAGAAATTTACACGCAGGTACAAAAATTCCTGAAGAGATCTCTAAACGTTGAGGTAGAATCCTGACAGATGGTCTGAATTAAGATAATAAAAAGGACCTCTTGACAACAACCCGAAAATTTTTAATTTTTGTAAGCTCCCTTGCTGAATCCGGAAATCGCAGCTGCGATGACCGAATCCTCCAGAAATAGGAATAAACGCCTTGAACGTTCTCAGAACCATTTAGGAGTCGGTATTGCAGGGCTGACTAGTTTAATGTCCTCTTTAATGGGAAGCAAAGACATTGGAAATGGTCAAGAAATTATCAGAAGTTGGCCAAATTCTTGTAGATTTACATTATGAAAATACCGTTAATCGAAGAATGCTTATCTTGCCTACTTTAGACAAGAAATTCCTGTCTATGATTACCCAAGATGTCAAAAGTTAGGCGAAAAGATAAGAGCTACCAAGGCAGCCGAAAGATCTGGCTTACAAATTCGTAACCCCACTAACATAGGACAGCAAAACTTTACGTCTAAGAAATACACTACTCAGAGAAACTGGCGAGGCCCACCGCGACAGCAAGGTCAACGAGCTGTCCGACAGGGTGGGAATAAACAACGGATTTTGAATCCACATCCTTAACGACCAACACAAGCACCATCATCGAACCGTTATTACGGCCAATCACAGACGAGACTGTCATACACGCCGGTGCGCAAGTAGCTCACGAGGTAATAGCTCACGCCGGTCGCTTAAAACATTTTATAAGTGCATGGCATTCTATTACGGATGATCCTATAATTTTACAGTATGTAACTGGTTACAAAATTCCTCTAAATGGCTCTGTAAGACAACAAATAAGATTTAAGAATCCAAACTTCTCTCACGAAGAAGGTTCAAATGTTAGTTTTAGCTATTTCAAAACTGTGCCAATCTGGTGCAGTTGTAAAATGTGATGACGTTGAAGATCAGTTCATCTCACCTATATTTCTTATACATAAAAGTGATGGCTCGTCGAGGTTCATTCTTACACCTTAAAACATTAAACAAATCTGTTAATACTCATCATTTTAAAATGGAAGATATCCGAACGGCAACCAAATTATTATCTCAAGATGGTTTCATGGCTAACATCGATCTTAAGGACGCATACTTTTTCGTCCCTATTCACGATACTTACAAAAAGCTTTTAAATTTAATTTCTTACACGAAACATACTATGAATTTCAATGCTTGCCGTTTGGATTAAGTTCTGCGCCATGTCTTTATAAAACTATTAAAACCAGTCGGTACACACCTAAGAGAAAAGGGACACCTTATTGTAATATATCTCGATGACATTTTGTGTATCGGCAATAGCTACAAAGAATGTAAAGATTGTGTACAGGAAACCGTTAGATTACTACAATACCTAGGTTTTATTATAAACTATAAAAATCTAATTTGGAACCTAAAAAATTCAAAAGTTTTTTGGGGTTTCAATTGAACTCAAAAGACATGTATCTACAATTGCCTATAGAAAAGCGCAGAAAAATCCTTGAGAAAATTAAATAAATAGAAAAGAAGAAAAAAACCTATTAATATCAGAGAATTTGCCCAGTTTTTAGGTACATTGACTTCCATTAGTCCTTCTGTATGTTATGGTTGGCTTTATACAAATAAATTTGAAAGAACAAAATTTTTGGCACTTAAAGACAGTAAAGATGATTATGATGTTAATATGAACTTACCTAATTTTCTCAGAGATGATTTCGCGTGGTGGAGAACACATATTATGGTGACCAATAACCCAATACGCCAGGGACACTACTATTTAGAATTTTTTACGGATGCCTCGCTCTCGGGTTGGGCCGCCTACTGTAAAGGGGAACGTGCTAACGGTTTGTGGGACACAATTGATACAAAAATGCATATTAATTATTTAGAGCTCAAAGCAGCTTGGATGGGCCTAAAATGCTTCTGTAAGGGGTTACATAATAAGGAAGTCTTAATTAGAATTGACAATATGACTGCCCTATCATACATAAAGAGAATGGGTGGGGTACAATACGCTCATTTAAACGAAATCACCCGTAAGATATGGCAGTGGCTTGAGAAACGCAACCTCTTTGTATTTGCATCATATATCAAATCCAAAGACAATGTGGAGGCAGATGTAGAGTCTAGACTAGAATGGGAATTATCGTCTACATTTTTTGATAATATAGTACTAAACCTTTGGCATATTTGATATTGACCTATTTGCCACCAACTTGAATGCAAAAGATACGTTTCTTGGAGAAGAGATTCTCATGCTTATGATATTGATGCATTTACTTTGAATTGGAATGAATTTTATTTCTACTCTATTCCCCCGTTTTCTTTTATTTTGGAGTGCCTGAGGAAAATTGTTAATGATAAAGCGACGGGTGTGCTCGTGGTTCCACACTGGCCAAGCCAACCTTGGTACCCTCTTCTTAGCAACCTGTCAATTTTGCCTCCAATTCGTTTTTTGCCCTAGTGATGATCTGGTTCTGTCTCCTTTCAGGACTCAACATCCCCTCTGGAAGAATCTTTCCCTGGTTGCATACAAGTTATCAGGATAACATTTCAGAAACGATCGATAAATAGTGATACGATTGACATTATGATCGCATCATTATCGTCATCATCAATAAAACAATATAGCGTGGCCTTCAAAAAATGGTAGAGTTATTGTATTAGAAATAACGTCAATTTCTATACAGCTCCACTACCAGTTCTTTTGCAGTTTCTTACATAACAGTTTTCGTTAAACTCTGCTAGTTATTCAACTATGAATACTTACCGATCAGCCTTAGCAATTATTTACGGTAAACAATTTAGTGAAAATTATCTAGTATCCCGATTTTTTAGAGGCGTTTATAGGATGAAACCCTGTCTCCCAAAATACGCGGCAACATGGGACCCTAACATAGTTCTTGATCATTTAAGTAATTTGTACCCAAATGAAGACCTGGCCCTACAGCACAACGAGTACAGACGTTATCTCTAATCCGTTTATGTAACATTAAACATAACACGACAAGTGTCGAGATTCATATCGATGATTTGATTAAAACATCAGCTCCAGGACGAAGACCACCTCGTTTGACTTTGCCTTTCTTTTCAAATAAAGCTCAAATTTGCCCTGCAAAAACTTTAATTGTCATATTTGTAATTGACAAAAATTTTTTGAAATAAACCTAAGACTGAAAGATTATTGTTAACTTATAAAAAACCTTTTCATAATGCAAGCAGTTCTACCATTAGTCGATGGATAAAAGATACATTATTCAACAGCGGTGTTGACACATCTATTTTTTCGGCGCACAGTGTATGACATGCGTCTACCTCCGCAGCCAACAGGAACGGCATCTCGATAGAAGTCATAAAGAAAACCGCGGGGTGGAGTGGTAACTCATTAGTATTCAGCAAGTTTTATAACAGACCGCTAGTGGTCGATGACAGTAATGCTTTTGCAGAGGCTATTTACAATACTTAAATATAATTATTTTAAGTTGATGTTAAACTACTGTCACTCAAGCGGCACATATATTAAGCTGATTTAATTTTTCATTTCGTTATTTGTTCTTTCTTGCTTTTTTTGTTCTAAACATCTACATAGTGAATATATAAATCTCGGAGGATGCAACGTTGAAGTACAATTGATGGTTAAACAAACTTACCTGAAGTGAAGTTTGACCGTAATTGTACGAAACGTTGCATCCGAGGAGATTTATATTAAATTCCCACCCTTCCCTACTAATTCAAAGAAATTACCCTTGTAGCTAACGGATGATGAGTATAAATAAAAAAAAAAGTTGCGAAAGAACTAACTCTAAAGATGAATGACATCGGTCAACGCAACAGTCAAAGTAGAGTTCGGTAAAGAGGCCGAATATGAGTAATGAAAAAGTTTTGATGTTTATTATAATAACAAAAATATTTTAGATGAAGCTCTAAAAGTGTTTCGATGCCAAGTACATTGAAGAGTGGACTACATAGTGAATATATAAATCTCCTCGGATGCAACGTTTCGTACAATTACGGTCAAACTTCACTTCAGGTAAGTTTGTTTAACCATCAAGTTTATATACTAATACAAAAACTGCTTGAATATCATCTGTTTAAGCGCATAAAGATATAGACGTTATTCAGCAAGTCACCAGAATTGCTTCAGTGCAAAACTTATTCAGCTGACCTGTATTGGCTGTTATGATGGTTTTACAATCTTTTATTAAGTTAAGTTAAAGTTAGGAGTTTAGCTCCAATAAGAAGAGGTTTTTTGTGTTAGGTAAGTTTCTTTGTTTTTGAAACATACAAGTAATAAGTAAACTTATCTGATAGATACTCGTATATTGTTATTTAATTGGACGGTGTAGAGTGATATTTTTCTGCGTCTACATTATCAGAATCTAAATTTATTGATATTAAAATAGAAACGTAAACTAACAGAGTCGGAAGAGTTCAAATCGATAAGTATGTAATTTTTTGATATAAACTTCGACAGCGGCCTCTCAAAACCTACGTCACCAATTGCGTAACATTATAAGTAATTTTGCTTTATTGTGTCCTGAATAATTTATTGCTATTGTAAATAACAATGAATTATTCCGGACCTCCAAAACAGAAACTAAAGTAATCGGGAGCCAGGAATGTAGTGCCAATAGTAAACAGATTTCATTAACCGCAAAACATAAAAACGATCGTGAAATTGAAGAATGGCTAGCTCAAAAAGACTCGAGTCAATCCTCATACGAATCAATTTAGCGCGTATTATACCAAAAACACGGAATACCTGTGCCAGTTGTCCACCTAAATTGAATAGCAAATCGAATCACCAATGTGATTCGTGTAAAAAATACGTTAGCAGTGTGCTGTGCGTAACATTTATAGCCTGACTGTCATTAAAAAAATTACCAAAGTTTGACCAATGCAAGTTTTGTGAAAGGACAATTATGTTTTGATTTTAATATTTCAATAATAGTAGGGGGGATTCGGGGAGAGTTCAGCATGTGGGAGACAACAGCCACTGCTCATTAAATCTTGCAACCAGATATTGCGAAATGGAAAATATATGTACGCATTTTAGTTACGCGTATATTTTGGTTTAACCCGACGCTTCAAATGCTTCACAGCGTTCATGATCGCGGACTTAGGTGTAATTTGCCTTATGCCTTATAAATGCGAAAATAAATTCGTAAATAACATCTTTCACTTTAATGTAGGTACCTATAGTATTCGCGTAAACTCAATAAAGCAGTAGATATTGTGACTTTGCCACACTTCTTTGACTCCACACATCCCACCTAGATCAAGCGTCGCCGTTAAAATCGACAGTTTGGTTAAGGAGTGAGAAATGAGCAATTTAAATTAAATTACAGAGGTAAGTAAATTAATTTAAAAAACCGGCCAAGTGCGAGTCGGACTCGCGCGCAGAGGGTTCCGTACCAAGTTTAACAAAAATACGCCATGATTTTGATGACTGCAAAAATAACTTTGTTTTTCATAGTGTTTGTATGGAGGACAAAGTTATGTTTGCGGTTGTTGGAATTATGGTAGATCTCCAAAACTACTGGTTTGATCTCATTCAAACGAATTTTCGTTGAAAGTATTGGTTAAGATCTACATTATGTATTTTTTTCAAATTTTTTTTCACTTGCTTAGTTTAAAAGTTAGAGGGGGGGGGACACTAATTTTACCAATTTGGAAGCGTCTATCTTCCAAATGTTAGACTTTTGGAAAAAAATATTTTAGGAACCTGTATGTCATTTTAGAAGACCTATCCATAGATACACCATATGTATAGGTTTGAGTAAAAAAAAATAATTTTGTTTTAGTTCTATGTATGGGAAGCCACCCTTAAATATCATTATTGTTTATTTTTTGTATGAGAATCATTTAGCGGTTAACAAGATACACCTACCTACCAAGTTTTAACAGTGTCATGCTTATACTTTCAGAATAAAGTGGCTCTAACATACGGACGGACAGACAGACAGACTTGACGAATCTTTAAGGGTTCCGTTTTTTGCCATTTGGCAACGGAAACCTAAAAAATTAAGTATATTCTTTTCTTTATTTGATATTTTAGCAACTTAATTGCACTTATAATATCAGTATATAAACTTGAAAAATTTGTCCCGCCTGAGACAAAATTTTTCAAGTTTATATACTGATATATTCTTTTCATTTCAGGATTTTTCAGAAGTTTACAAAATAGACTAATATGTCATGCACATAGTCTGTTATACTCCACACCACATTTATATAACAGGCCAATCACTTCAGAACCGTAAGTAAGGGCTATCTTTGAGATCCTCTTTGAATGAGGCTTTACAGTTCAGCAACATTAAAGGGTACCCAAATGTTCAATCTGTTTGAAATAGGATGGAAAAAAGGAAGATAACGGTCTCTAAAGAGTGTAATGTAGCATTACAGGTAGTTAAACAATCTGAGTACAAAAGGAGTAGCATTATTGTGTCTAGCATTTCATTGAACGATCCCAAATGTACTGGTCGTAGAAGTTAACAGTCCGTAAAACGGTCTCGATTAAAATTGCCGTCGGTATGGTTAAGGTCAGTCGTTTCAGTGCGGAGTCAACTTTTAATGAGTTTATGAGTGCCTCCGGCGAAATCTCCTACACTACCGGATGTATTCCCAGGTGGACTATAATGTTATCAGCTGGAGAGCGAACGCTTAGCCTGAAAATAGATATTGAAAATTTCGTTAAATAATAGGGGTTAAAGTATGAAATTGCCAAATATTTTCCCACTTTTAATTTTGTTTATAGCTCTTAAGTATAGTCATATTATTGCGTAATTCTTTTTTTATTGTATCAAAAACTAAATAAAATAAATTTTGACTAAAAAAAAAATGCAATACTAGTGCCTATTACTTCAAAGAAAGTCGTTGAAAAGACACCTTACAATGTGTCAGCTGACCTTCTTGCTTCAATTAAGTATATTTGTATTATATACTTTTATTTTCAAAAATTTAAATACTATAATGCGTAGCTTTATAACCATCTAACTTTCACCTTTAATTGCATGGAAAACGGTTCAGGCGTTTTTAAAAAAATTAAAAAATTGTTAGTATGGAAAACTGACTTTTCTCGATTTCGTCCATACAAAACGGCAATTTCATATTTTAACCCCTATTACTAAATAAAATGTTTTAAACGTGCTTTAAATATTAGATTATCTTTGGGTATGTGGCATGTGCACTTTTTCTAACATTTATCCATACCTCATATCATATTATTGCGACTAGCCATTCGCCCGCGGCTCTGCTCGCGTGAACAACACTTTAAAACGCGCGTGCGGAAACTTGTGCCCAACAGTGGGATACCAAATAGTCTATGTTACTTCTAATGCATCCAAAAATGTGTGTACAAAGTTTCGTGATGATCGGTGAAGTAGTTTTCGCGTGAAAGTGAAACAAATAAACTAACTTACCTACATTTATAATATAACTAGCTGTTACCCGCGACTTCGTACGCGTAGAATTTTGAATTGCAAAATTATCGCACGGGAGTCATACACCGCCATCTTGGCCTTTAACATAGCACCATCTATTGGTTTCTTACTCAAGTACCTTACACCGCCATCTTTTAGAATCGTATGGAACTCACGGTTTGAAATGAACAAATAATTTGCAAAAAATATTTTTGGGGATTAAAAATTTTGATGTAAGCTATCCTATCTTTCAAGTTGGGTCAAACTGCACACGGTGTGCAAATTTGATTGAAATCAGTTAAGTAGTTTCGGAGTCCATCGCGGACAAGCAACGTGACACGAATTTTTATATATTAAGATAAGGATAAGAATAAGAAAGGATGTTTAACAGCTGCTGATACACTCATGAGTTTTAAACAAAATACAAAAACAAATACAAATACGTTTATTTTCAACAAACATGTATAAATAACACAGTAGAATTAACATTATTTTTTATTCATCATACATTTTAAATCTACATTGTAGGTTGCATTATAAATATTATGTTACCTGTGACACCCACCCTGTAAAGTATCCGAATCGGGGGTAGGTATACCTAGTAAAAACATAATGTTTGTGTCTTTAGAGTAAGTGTATACATTATACATACAGGGTGTAACAAAAGGCTTAACGAAGCCGAATACCACGTATTCTACCCATTTGTACGATCATATTTTTCCAAGACACCATGCCTGGGAAATGAATCGTTATTGAGATATTGAGGGTCAAAGTGAATTTTTTTTTTACAAGATCTATGCATGAAAATTTTATGTTTGTTGATACATTTTTTTTTCTTTAGAAACCAGTTCAATATTTTTAGAACTCTTTCATAAAAAACGCTTTAAAGAGAGCAACCCGCAATGAACCGCGCGCACGCACATCTAAGGCCTCGAATTTCGCGGGCAGCGAAACAAGTCACGCGGACGAGCGGCGCGGGCGCATACATTTGCATTGCCCGCGCCGCTGTCGCCCCGCTGCCCGTGAAATTCGAGGCTGAGGCCTAATTGCATGAAGCTACGTCACAATCCTCGTCGGTAGCGCTTCGTGCAAGCTATACATTGCTGGCAATAAATATACTTGATTTATTTTAATGCCAAAAAAAAGTCGTTTGCCAGCGATTATTTTTGTTGCATACGATTTGGTTTGCTTATGCTGTGATGTACTGACTTATTATTTTGCTTCAGCCGGGTTCTGGATGAATGAAACTTACACAGATACGTCTGTGTGTGTCACAGCGGGTTTTAAAACGAATAGCTGAATCAATATTTTATATTTACCTAATATATTTTTTTTGTAAAAAAAATTAAAGAAAAATCCTATCAAGATATTATTCATAATAAAATTTTAATACTAATATATAAAGCTGAAGAGTTTGTTTGTTTGTTTGTTTGAACGCGCTAATCTCTGGAAGTACTGGTCCGAATGGAATTTTTTTTTTTGTGTTGGATAGTCCATTTATCAAGGAAGGCTTTAGGCTATAGAACATCACGCTGCGACTAATAGGAGCGAAGCATGAGTGAAAAATGTTGCAAAAATAGTCGCGATCATAATAACAGAAATTGACGCGAACGAAGTCGCGGGCAACAGCTAGTTGGTTAATAACGTAAGCTTCTTTTTACAGGAGGTTCGAATTAAATAAATTATGATACGTTTATGAAAAATACATATTCAATAAATTACCTGAACGAAAAAAATGTAACCAATGCTCTCAATCTTTTTATTCTGGACTAGCTGTTGCCCGCGACTTCGTCCGCGTCAATTTCTGTTATTATGATCGCGATTATTGTTGCAACATTTTTCACTGATACTCCGCTCCTATTGGTCGCAGCGTAATGTTATATAGTCTAACTAGCGACCCGCTCCGGCTTCGCACGGGTGCAATGCTGATACTAAATACACTACAAAAAAACTGTGAACGTTGTATATAATAAAAACATAGTGGCCCGCTCCGGCTTCGCACGGGTATGACATACATATGTCACTGAAAAAAATGATTACTTTACTTTTACTTTTCAAAATTCTTTATTAAATAATAAACACAAGATACAAGTACATACACTATAACTAACATAAATGTATACTTACATTTGAAATAACATCACTTTACTTGGCTAAACACACCTTTGTAAGTTTATAGAAAATGTTAGTTCACAAAGTTTTATTTGTTCGCTGACAACAACATTACGAGTATTTAATAACTGCTGTAAAATAATAGGTTATGATCTTTTTAGTTCAAAGTTCATACTATAGAAATGATTAAGAAACAAACATAATTTTAGCAGCGAAGATTTAACATAACATAACATAAGCGGCGGTATATGTAAAAAACAATAGTTGGTAATCGTCACTAAAAGAAGTTGAGCTCTTGCGCCGTAAGAAAGCAACTATAAGCGGGATCTAGTCACAATGGTTACATTCGCAGTAGCCGGTTTTGTTCGAGCGCGTATGAACAATGGGCGACGTCAGGCATAGTGATGGGGTAAGGATAAGTGCTATAAGTGTCGATACAGGTAGATCGTGTATTTTAAGTACGTGCAATGTTTGAAATAAGAGTATTACCATGATTTTTTGAGGTATTAAAGAATTTACGAGTAAGTTTTATAATAAAATCACGTAACGGTAAAAGATTTATAGTACCGTGTAATTTGTGTAAATTTGTACGAAACGGCGTATTAAACGCTATCTTTAATGCTTTATTCTGAATTACTTGAAGAGATTTGTAATTTGTAGAGCAAGTGGTGTTCCATGTGGGGCAAGCGTAAGTAAGACAAGGTCGTATAAGGGTAGTGTACATTCTTAATTTTGTAGTGTGGCTGAGAGAAAATGATTAAAATCGATCCAGTAGTTTTGATTTATTCATTACTGCCCGTGGCCCGCACGTGTTAAATTTGGAGTAAAACAATTCCCCTTTCCCTAATACCATGAAGATTTCCTGCTGTCTTTGGAATATCTAAATTCGTACACAAAATTTTTACTTATTTACTTTTTACATTTTCATCTATTTATTTTATTTGTACCACAATTAATATATTACAGTATGTCTTTATATACAACGTTCACAGCTTTCTTGTCATTGGACAATACAAAGATGTTTTCTCTAGAGGTTACTTTTGAAAGAGCGACATACAGTTGGCCATGTGAAAAACAGTCAACGCTCAAATCTAAGCCTGCAACGTTGAAGGTTTGACCTTGCGATTTGTTAATGGTCATTGCAAAAGAAGTCTTCACCGGAAACTGTAAACGTTTAAATTGGAAGGGTAAGTCCAATGGTATCAGAGAGATTCGGGGAATCAATACATCTTCTCCGGTACCACATTCTGTGAGTATTGTGCCGGCCTACTGCCGCAAACGCTACGTCCCGTAATATTTAAATCTGTAATATATTCGAAAATATTTATTTAAATCATATTCTGTAAAGGGCCATGTAGATCAATATTAAATAAACAATGTATTTAAAGTATTTAATTGGATAAGGATTAATGCTGTATTGGTTAAAATCGGTTCGAAAATTAGCTATTATTTGTCGTAAAAATTAAATGACAAAAAAATGTTATTGTGGGATATCCATAACAGATAGACATACACCATCGCGGAGTTTTCTGTAGACCTTTTCAATATGTACAATACTTACTACATTATTTTGATAAATTTCGTAGGGTTTAGCCTGCGTTTGCAATGTAAGCGGAAAAAAATGAGAATATTTACGACATCATATTAGAAACCTCAAAAATAACAGTATTTTTCCACTATTTAATGAATGTTATTATACATATGAACCTTCCTCTTGAATCACTCTATCTATTAAAAAAGCCGCATCAAAATCCGTTTCGTAGTTTTAAAGATTTAAGCATACAAAGGGACATGGGGAAAGAAAAAGCGACTTTGTTTTATACTATGTAGTGAAGCCTTCCTCGATAAATGGACTGTCCAACACTAAAAGATTTTTTCAAATCGAACAGTACTTCCTGAGATTAGCGCGTTCAAATAAACAAACAAACAAACTCTTCAGCTTTATAATATTAGTTTAGATTAACAATTTCCATTGTATTAAGATAGGATCGGTTGTCTAGTACCCCATACGACAGGGTACTTAATAGTAGCTTAATTTGGGACTAGATGGCTTTATGTGGCCCAGTGAGGCATGTCTTAAAATATTTATTTATTTATTTATAGGAGTTTCATACCATAATATCTTGAATATGTTACATTTTAGATGGAATATATCGTAAGGCACATGTTCCATGCTCTTGTTAACCCTGTATATTGTTTGCTAAAATTTTATACCGGTATTTACATTTTCAAGTTAATTCCTTTAATTCATTCCATTGACCTCACTTGGTATTGAATAGCAAAAGCCCCGGACGATAAAGAAACCAACGTATTTTGAAACCACGTTTTGTTGTCATACGCATCGACTTAAATTTTCCTGAGGAAAACATTTTATTTCTCATTAAAAGTTACTGTAATTTAATAGTCCCGTACTCCAAGTTGAGTCACTGCAGAATCATATTGGTATAAAAGTTTGACAGCAGCCATCATATTGTTTTTCCCTGATTGTCTTTGGGACTGGCATACATTCTTAACGGAATCTTAGTTAAAAAAACGGTAATACCATCAAACTTCATAAACTCAAATTAACTTTACTTGATAATCACCTACTTAAGATTGTACCTGTTAGTAAGATTTGAATATACCAGAAATAGAGTATTGCACGTAGGTATGTCCTTTTTTATATATTTCTTTCTGCAAGACGGACTCAGATACAGCCGTAAAGCCCAAAAACATACCAAAAGTTGGTATGTTTTTGTTTAATCATTATCGTTTTTTTATAAAAACAGCTTGAAAAGAAATTCAGTAGGTCCTAGGATCTAGGTACAGGGCATTAATTAAAATTCACTCACTTATGCCATTACATGGTCATCTGTATTGATGAGGAGAATAGTGTTATGACTGGTAGGTAGCTACGACTTATCGACATTTATTTTAGCTTTTAGTACATTATCTATTGATGACATCTTATTATTAGGTATGTTTATTTTTAAATTGGACCATTTATTTTACATAACATTGTTTTGCTGATCTGTCAGTGTATTATTTCAATTGGAGGTAATGAAAACAACATTCAACGTTGAATGTCTTAAACAATCTGTGAAAATTTCAGAGCGATTCAACTTTGCCATCCGTAGCATAAAGCCCAACCGGTCTCTGCAAACTTCGAAGACACGCGCAAGCATATTTCAGTCTAATTAAATGTCAATAAACATGTTTGCAGCGTCGACCGCGGCGGGAGTTTCCACTTCCAGCCGTCCTCGTATATCTGAGGTGTCATGTACAAATGTTGCAGGAACAAGGTGCAGAAAGTTGGACAGCATGAGGACATAAATCAGACCGTGGAACGAGGCAGATGCCGGCTTCGAAATAGTTCTATCGGGTGGCTCGCGACCGCATATGACATTCGATTACCCTTGCAATTTTGAACACGGAATCTTTTAGAGCTTGCATGTAGGTACAGACCATTGAGGTTATAACAAAACTAGGTACAAAGTCGGCGTAAAAAAAGTATCCCAACGAATAGACGAAATGATAGCCACACATATTAAAAATAGCGAATGCATACACCTAAGTATGCAAAGTGTCTTTATTTTCATTCACCAGTTATTGGTTTTATTTAATTGATTAAGTTAATTATAATATAAATGATCAAATTTAAGTATTAAATTGAATCTGAGTTTGTATTGTATCAGTATGTTATTTTTGAAGCCATAAGTAACATTAGATCGATTTTACAAAAAAAATCTAACGATATTATATTTCTTTCTTGAGGATATTAAATTACATATTATTTTTACATTTATTTATGAAAGCTATATAGACATCGAAACTTCATTTTAATTGTATATTTTCGTTATGAGAATTCAGCATTAGTTTAAATTAAGTGCGTTTTCATGTATTTAATGAACAAGCAAACAGAATAAGGAGCATTTACGCACATAATCGTTAAAAGCCCTTTATAGCCGTTTTGAGCGGTGGTGAGCTAGAGCCAGGATTACAGAATGATGTTAAAATCATCAGTTAAAATCAGTTTTATTTCTGCAAATAGGCCCCTGGAGGCGCTTTTACACGTCCCAATATTTAACCTACCACTGCTTCGGGACAAATGTGGGCTGTGTGGATGCACTGCCCAGGATTATCAACGTTTGTGTTGGCGCTGGGATGACCGCAGCGGTTCCTACGGTATTCGGCAAATTATGAATGCCCCGGAATATATTGGCCGTGTGCAAACGTTTATCCATGATATCTTTTTAAATTGAGTCCACCGCATGGCTGGCGTTCGTTAATATTGGATGCTATTTATAAATCAATTGAACGTGAAATTTGCACTGTCAAACTCGTTTTACGTTCGATACGGAGCAAAAACATACGTATGTCTAGTAAAATGCGTATGGTTTGATGATGTAGCAAATCTATTGTGTTTGCTTACACTAATGACACACTTGTTTATGCTTTCACTTAACGTCTTTAAGTAACTGTGGCGTGCACACCATACATGCCAATAAGAATTGCCTACCCTGCCTAAGTACTAATAAACTAAATAAAAAACCAATCCCTGCATAACTCCTATAGTTTTAAGCTATTGCATAGCTTCTATCGCGGGCCTTGAGCGTGGAGACCGAATCCAGAAATTCCGTAACGAAAATAACCTAACCTAACACTCGGGGCGAGGCACGATCGAACAATTTTGAATTTCCGAAATTTAAAAGAATTTAGAAGAAAATAAAGATTCTGACAATATGGTTGCCTATGGTAACCATATCTGCCAAAATAACAGAAACATTTAATTACAAAAGTCAAAATTAGATAATACATAAAATTATAAAATTAAGCTATTGCATAGCTTCTATAGCGGGCCTTGAGCGTGGAGACCGAATCCAGAAATTCCGTAACGAAAATAACCTAACACCCCCCACTCCGACCGGCACAGCGGTGCTACTTTTTAGTTTTATAATTGCATAAGTTGATAAAAAATGCTATGCAATAGCTTTACCGCGGCAGTGTCCCGAGTGCCAAACGTCTTTTTTTTTCAAACTTAGATACTGCCCTACCCAGAATTGCTGTACACGCCCTTGCAAGTAACACGACAACAAAATAAACCGCCACAAAGTCATCGACAAAATCATTCAAACGATACTAAGCTTTTGTAATTCAGCGAACTTATCGCTACTAATGTTTGAGGCTGTTGTGAGGATCATCCTTACATAATTTTAGGAAACAACATCACAACAACTTCAGTGTTTGAGGAGGTCCAATCTTCAAGGCGAAGCGAAACGGATAAATGAGCTGCTCATTTCCGCTCATTATGAGCATGTAGTTAATACTTCAGTGACAGCATAGTTCCCAACGAAAGTTTTGTTTGTATGTAACAGTACTCGATCGATCGTGATCTGGTCCGTTTTGGAGTCCCTGCAGCGTTGTAAAGTAGATTGGCGGTACGTCCAAGTGATGAGATGTCTCTACAAAGCCGCTACAATGTCCGTCCAAGCACAGAATCAACAAACAAAACCTATACCGTTGCATCGAGGAGTGAGAGTAGGGGACGTCATTTCTCCGAAATTGCTCACAAATGCAATGGATGATATGTACAAGACGCTGCACTGGAATAGACGAGGCATAAACATCAATGGCGAATACATCTCTCAGCTGGATGCGAGAAGCCGAGGATCGACCTAAGTGGCGTGCAACTGGAAAGGCCTATGTCCATCAGTGGACTTCGATAGGCTGATGATGAAGATGATGGTGTAACAGTACTAAAAGTGTACTAAAAGAGGAACGTCAAAGCGACACAGCTACCCTTCACTATAGGCCAAACTGCGGTCGCCAACCTGAGTACCAAGCGTGTCAAAATCATGATCCTGGTGATGATGTAAAAAAAACTATAAAAATCGTAAACGTCTAGAAAAATTAATCTGTTTAGTTTTAAAATGAACGCTGAATAGTGCGCCAGAGACGGAAGGTTATTAACTTTAACTAGAGTTACAAGTGCTTGCCATAATAAAAAAAAAGTAAAACCAATAATAAGTGAAAATTAAAGGGAAACAAATTTTAAAAAATCTACCTCCTAAACTACTTATGCAAAATCGTAAAACATACCGGGTGGTTTTATAGAGACGTAAAACGCGCGCGAGCCATTTGCGCCTAGAGAGACGCTTAGCTCGTGGACCGCGACGCGACGGTGACCAACCGCGCAGGCGTAAGCGTGACTATAAAACCACACACATGAAGGTGATTTGGATACCACCTCAACGTAAGGCATCAACATTTTTGCTTTAAGTTTCAATTCCTCAGCGACCCCGTATAACAAAGTAGGTAAGACACGAAGGCAAACGCGCACCTAGACAAGCTGAATCTATCTAAAGCTGGGCAGTCATCTTCATGTCATGCTATAAGCCGCACACTTATCTGGCTAACGCGATCCACATTTCAATAAAATGCTATGGGTGTAAGAATTCCACCAGCAGATGCGGATGACGTCTTCAATTTCAGCTCGTTTCATGCGTGCAGAGAGTCGGCTCCTACCAATTTTATGGCAGATCTTTACTTTTAAATTGTTACCAATTTTTCTGTAAGATATTAATAAATCAAATTTTTAACTTTTATCTTAATAGTAGGGAGCGTTCATTATAAAGTGTGAAAGAGGTACAAACTCTTTGGAACAAAATAAAGGAAATATTGGCAGATAAAACTGTATTATCGAGTAGATTAAATAACCGGCCAAGTGCGAGTCGGACTCGCGCACGAAGGGTTCCGTACCAAAAAGGCCAAAAAAACGGGTTTGTTGTATGGGAAAAAAAATATTTTATTTATTTTATTTTGTTTTTAGTATTTGTTGTTATTGCGGCAACAGAAATACATAATTTGTGAAAATTTCAACAGTCTAGCTATCGCGGCTCTTGAGATACAGCCTGGTGACAGAGGGACGGACAGACAGCGAAGTCTCAGTAATAGGGTCCCGTTTTTACCCTTTGGGTACGGAACCCTAAAAAGGAATATTTAATATCCTTTTGAAATAGACTTTTTGTAGTTTGTCGCACTGAGCAAGTAATCACTGTTTGTCGTTGCGTGTTGTTGAAAATGGGCAGAATTGAATAGCGTAGAAGAATCTGAACAAACACTAATTATTGACCTTTAAACAGGATAATCTTAGTTATCTGATGTCTTACAGTTTCCTTACTTAGATTATTAAGTTAACATTCATCTGAGACGCTAAACGTAGAATAGTATGTCATTTCTTTGTAAACCTTTAAGATAAATATCGCTAAATTAGATTCAAGCGCTAGCGTACATGTAACATATTTTGATGAAAGAATTATCCACCAAAATATTGTACATTATCAATAAATAGAACTTTATCTACACAAAATATTAAAGTGAACTAACGGATTGACATAATTTTATAACAAACAAACGGAAAAATCAACAATAATAACGCGTATATGCGATGATGACTTCCTAATCATTCACCTGTGAAATTTGCAATTTCTCCGAATTCTTTTTGTGAATAGACACTCACAGAAAATGTAACGATTCTCATATAACTACAATCGTATGTACTCAAAATAACCTAGGATTTATGAAATAATTACAAAAACCCGTGGAGCTAATATCGGGAGTGCCACTAAGTGACGCTTTGTCAATCAAAACAGATTACTATTAACTAATATTCTCGAGAATATTATTTACGTTCGTAAGAACATACATTTATTTCTTAAGAAAAGTAACGTACACAATTTTAATACGAGAAATAAAGATAAACTCGCCATTCCAGGCTTCAGACTGCGAAAAGTAGGAAAATCGTTTATGGGAAATTGTATCCGTATTTTCAACAAATTACCAAAGGATATTGCTGAACTCCCTGTACATAAACTTAAATCGTATGTTAAAGTTATTTTAATGAAAAAAGGCTATTACACTGTTAATGATTATTTAAATGATAGAAATGTATGGCATTAAGTTGTCCCAGCTCGTACTTGCTTAAACCTTGTAAAAATTACCTTACCTTGTAAAAATTTATTTAAAAAGAGGCTGACAATAGTGACCGAGTTTCTTGCGCTGCTTCTTCTCGGCACTAGCCCAGACTTGTCCCGAAGCAGTGGTAGGTTTAAATATTGGGACGTGTAAAAGCGCCTCCTGGGGCCTATTTGCAGAAATAAAACTGATTTTAACTGATTTTTAACTGATTTTACAGCTTGAAACGATTAGCTTTCCTTTTTTATCTTGCTATATTTCAATAAGAGGTTTTTTTTCGTTCTCGCATGCTTTGTTTGTCTATAAATTCTAAGTTAATGTTATATGAGAATTTTAGTAAGGTTTCACAAGATATTATTTTAACTAACCTTATTATGAAGTCATCAAAGTTCAGAACATGTTATGAAGGTTTGATGAGGGCCGGATGCGTAGATTCACCCACACATTATGTTCAAACAATGAAAGGCATAAAATTCGAGTTTCCGAACTTCTCGTATTATGCCACCTTCAGGAGAAGATACAGCTTTCGTTTGTGTTAGCACCGCGGCATTTGTACGATAGGCCTTAAAGATTACACTGAAAAGACCTGACTTACTAACGTTAGCTTAAGGGGACTACTAGAGAGCTATGTGTTGCCTCCAATCCAATTGATTTAATTTTATTACTTCTAAACAAAATCAGTTCTCAAAAAACTAGAACAGTTTTAAATTACCTTACCAAATTACATCTAGTATTTATTGAATCACAGTAAATTCATTCAGTTGTTTATAAAATCGAATTTATCACGAACGCCTAAAGCGGCCGTTTTTGGAAATAATGTACGTACAATACGAAAGAATGCCAGAATGAAAAGCAGTTAACAATGATTCAATAAATACCAGAGGTAATTTGCTAAAGTAATACTGTCAAAGATTTTTGAGAATTGATTCTGTTTAAAGTAACAACCCATTTTCGCTCACTGCTGAGCACGGGTTGCTCTCCTTTTTAAGGAGAGGGCTTACGGCCTTAATACCACCACGCTGGCCTAGTGCGGGTTGGTGGACGGCAAGGGCGACGCTGTGGCAACATCACCCCGCCGCTGGACGTTTCTCAAGCCGCCCGAAGGCCTCCAACAGGGCTTGACGACTTTTATCTCATGATAACAGCCGGGACCGACAGCTTAACGTGCCCTCCGAAGCACTGAAGCGCTCAAGGTATGATGCCACAAACGGTCACCCATCCAATTAGTGACCGCTCCCATCGTTGCTTAACATTCGTGACAGATCACGAAGAAGCATTGGGCTATGAGCGCTTCGATGATGATTGTTTAGGAGTAATAAAACTAAATCAATTGGGGGCAGCACATAGCTCTAGTATACCCTTTCCAATCGTTTATTTAACTTTTGACAGATCACGCACATAAAGTTTTGTAATAATTTTTGATACAATGTACTACAGGGAGTGCTGTACTTCATGGACGGGCTCCGCCCACTTAGAGATGTGTCATTCGTGATTAATAATGACCACAGACTATAAAACGGTTTTGAAATAAATCGATTATCGACAATTAAAACATACAATAAAATTATTGTGATTATATTTTATATCAAATCACGTAAAAACCTTTATTATTTTGCATTAAAATGCCCTAAATGTTTCTGTTTTAATGCACAAATAATTTGCGTAATGAAAACAGTTCCATCGTACTCGTACCTAGTAATAGGATCGAATTTTTTCGCTGCAAATCAATGAATCTAAAAAAATGGTTGCCTGTAAAGTCGGTTTTACGGGCGAAGATTTTACGTGACAACGTCTTTTTCTCGGTAGAATATTTATTGATATGAATATAATTAAATTGCACAATAGGAACAAGGAATTGAATGAAAATAAGAATTGCACAAATTTTAAAATGCGCCTAATTCTCTAGTGCTGCGCGCGCGGCAGACCGATCATAGTTGAGTGGGAGAGAGACGCAAGGCATTCGGCGGGCCTCTCTCTCGTTCGGTGACTCATCGTAACGTTACCGAGCGTTACACTTTTTCATAAGTGACTCCCAGCCGCAACCTAATTTAAGACGTTGTCACGTCAATAATTGTTTAGACTTACTGTAGTTGGTTCAAATAAAAACCATGTGAATGAACTGCGGTACCTACTTGTAATGAATGAACAGGTACAAAATGTTGAAATTCATAGTATAAATAATGAAAATGAATGTGAAAATAATGAGTGTGTTAAATCGATCAAAACCTCTTTATGAATAAAATCGATCGATAAAAGAAATCGAATCGGTAACGTGTCAGGGTATCACTATTTGATTAAGTATTAGAGCTATCAAAAGTTAAATAAACGCTTGGAAAGGGTATAGTCCCTTCTTCGTTACTTGTTATTTGGGACTAAGTTATCGTATAATATTACGCCCTGTTGGTCTAGTGGTTTGAATACTGGGCCAAGATCTCAGCTGAGACCCTAGGGTCTCGAACATTGCTTTGGTTTGTGATCACCAACCCGCATTTGGCAAGCGTGGTGATTATGCTTGTATACATCATTGTTATAGTAACTTGAATTCAATGATGGAGGCCTTTTCCCTGCAGTGGGATGATAGGCTGTTTCTTACTTAAACAAACAAACAAGAAATTTACTCTTTTCCAAATGTATAATTACCTACTTTATTGTTGATTTGCAATCACATTAAAACAAAACTTTTATTACAAAAGCATAAATCTATTTCAGTGTCAAATTTTATTTTTCCTTAATAAGGTCTATTCAAACATTTGCATTAATAATACGAGTATTATTGAGATTATAATCAACAGCTTATGAATGATATCGTAATGAATGAATGAGATGCGCATCGCGTAAAAAGTGTGTTGCGAGGAGGCTGTATCCAAATTAGATTTTTGTCGGACATTTTCTAAGTTCTTTATCTTGTCATTTTTTTACTGGGCTATGCCAAAAATAAAACTTTTTTTTTCTGCCTTGTTGTGATTAAAATTTCATCCTGTGCACCTAATCTAAAATAGTTTGTTTCCTTAGTGGCAATACCATTTCCTAACTTGTTGCGGGTCTGGTTATTACGCTGACAAGGCAGTGTATCTCAAACCGCATAAGCATAATAGTGGGGCCTCCCAGTCCCAGCTCAACAGGTCATTTTGGTGACGCGTTATCATCTAATGCTATATAATTGGCTTAAAGTTTGCATATTGCGTCGTCCTGCTCACAATGGGCATGCCCAACGACAGTTCTGGTACACCAAAGTTGTTTCGTTAGCAATTAAAACGCGTCGTAATGAGTGCCCGCAATAATTTCTAGATATTATTATAATTTGTGTGTATTTTTAATATTCTGGGTACTGAACAGTTAGGTATTGGACACAATTTTCTTGTAACTTGCCTAACCGCACCCTAAATCTTGTCTTGTTTCAGCCTTATCCTTTTAACTTTGTAGAATACTAAAATAAAATATGTTTTGTTGGATTACTACTGGCTTTTCAGAACTATTAGCATAGGGAAAGTTTTCCCTATGCTAATAGTCAGCCCTTAAAATGCAATTACTCGCATGCACGGCTGCCTACTGGCAAAATACAGTTTCCGCCTTACTTATTAGAAGAGTTAAGTCCGAAGTACTCCGAAGTAATGAGCAAAACCACTTGCTCTGATGATTTCAATTGAAAATAAGGAAATCACGGAAAAATCACTACTAAACATCAAAGGCTAGTCCTGCTTATATAAAAAAATGCGAAAGTTTGTGATGAGGTAAAAATGTATGGATGTGAGTAATATCGTTACTCTTTCACGCTAAAACAACTCAACAGATCTAAATAAAATTTGGCACCGTGTAAGTTTATCGGCTGGAATGACATTTAAGCTACTTTTCATCTCGGGAAAATTAATTTATATAAATTAATTTTGATACATTCAAAATTCCACGATTATGAAGTTGTGGACAAAGGCTAGTACAGAATAATTGTGAGACTAAAATACATTTAGGACCGCACAGTTATTGGTTTTCTCGCTGAAAGCGATATCTTAAAACATTAAGCCACCCAAACAATAAAATGTATTTGTGTCTTGTTAGTATATAAGTTCAGGTGTTGAGTATAGAGCATTCTATGGTTATACCATCTTATGTGGCTTTCTCTCTATTCCTATCACCGGATGAGGCAAATTGAGTGAGCCTAGAGTGCAGGCCCGTCCCCCGCCCGCCCTTACAGTACTGTCGAACGTAACCCAGTTTGCGCGCCCCTAGTCTGCATTTGGTCTCGCTTCCTTCGCTTATTGCTTTTCTTTGGGTTGGTGGGATCTACCTCCTAGTTGTCCACCCTGGGCAACGGCATATTTGGTTTTCTAACCAATGATGACGGGATAACAGATCCCTAGGCTTCGTAAGAGACTGCTTGGATGCTACCACCCTCCTGCCAGAGTCCAGCGCCAAACAGTTTTTATGTGTTCCGCTGGTGTGTGGGAGAACCAGTGCCACTTTCTGGGTAAGCTCGCTCCATCTTAGGCAACCGTAGAGTTAAGTATGTAGTCAAGAGCAAGCCCATTGATCATAAAAAAATAAATTAAAAAAAATGCGTCTTAAATACGAGAAGCTATTTTGTAGAGATGGTTTTTACCTGACAGTTTTTTTATTATTTCAGTTTACGTTATAAAATAGATATTTATGTAGTTCATTGATTATAGACGCTGTTCGGGCACAGTAGTTTAAAGGGTAGAAAGGATGACGCCATAATACTATGTTGTTTTGATTCAAGCTGACGCTTTGAACTATTTACAGAGCTGCAGCAATTATGATTGCCCATGGTTGCTCCTATAAAGAGTTGGAAACGTTGGATAAATTATATTTTTCAATTCCATGTAAAAATAAAAAAATAAAACAATTTTATTGAATGTTGGTAAATAAATCTTAAGACTTATCTGCCAAGCCGTAATGACGAACGCTGTTAAGTGTTCGCAACATCAATAAACATAAAGTTAAATCCGTATATAAATATCAAATATTTCCTTTCAGGGTAAAGTGTTAGCGACAACTCTAGACAAAAAAAAAATCTCGTAAATTGGAAACCGTCGTGAACTACAAAATTTAAAAAAAACTTTAATATTTTAGTTCATTAAATTAATTCATTAATTAAAGAAATTATCATTGAAATGTCATAAATGTTTTGATTTTGGTAGATCATAGAACTCTGTTATTTTAAATTTATCTTTTGAATGTGATTTTATTATAAATATTCATCAAAATTTTGTAACAGGCATTTTCAATATAAAAATTTACTTAATCCGAGATAAAAATCCCCGAAAAACACTTCACGACACAAACATCACACAAAAATTTATCTCATTAGAATTTGTAACAAAAGCGACACATCTAGCGACATTTCATAACAGACGCCAAAAAAATACTTTTTACGTAAGATAAATCCTTACCTTACTCCTATAAATATTAAGAGCTCACACGGACCGTGATGACAAATTACGGGAAAAATAAATTTCCGGATATCAAGTAAAGCTCTTGTTAAAAGAAGAAAGGTGGCAGCTGGACAAACAGATTGCTAGAGGCAGGCGCCGTCTCCCCTCTGCCTTGACAAACGACCTTAGATGCGACGCGAAATATGTTTTCACTAAAACGTGATATCCAGGAGCTTGTCGATGCTATTTCTGAAAAGGCGATTTAAATTCACTTTAAAAAGACTTATTGTTTCATTTTGAAATCATTTACTCTCTTGACGAAGTAATTACTGCCGTGAATTAACTAGAATCCATTTTTTTTTGTAAGCGACGGTCTGAAAAACTGATTGGATCTTTAAATACTAGTAAACTATGATATCACTTCATATAAATATTTTTTTAAATTTGTGTTACATAGAGTTGTTCCGATTCCACTATCTTTTAGTACGTTTAATGATCGACTCATAATCGATTTTTCAAATGCAATGAATAGTCTCAGCTCTATTAAACAGGAATAATTTAAAAGCTCTCGGGAAATTTAAAAAATGGCTCAAAAGTTACACGGGACATATGACTATCCCGTGATTTTTAAATTTCTTAATTTGGACATACACGTGGTTAGGGGTCTATAGCATGTGCATCAGGGGTCCACAGAAACGTCCTAGATGACCATGTGCTTGGCCTTGTCAAAGACAATCCCAAAATTCAACGTTCTTATTGAGGCCAAAAAGCAACACTCTTCTCTTTTCATTAAGTGCAATGAAAGTACCAATAAAAGTACTTTTTGTTAATGTGACAAAGTTTTTTTTATTTTTATTTTTTAGATATGGTTCCGTGGATTTGTTTAATTTTTATTAAAGTAGGTTGCACGTAATTTTGTAGAATACGTTAGTACTCACCTAAATAAATAGTGTGAATTAAAATAAGATAGAATTGGGTTAATATTTTTTTTTTGTATAGACAAAATAAAAATAGAGTATAATAAAAGTAAATTTGACGCGAAAGTTTTCTCTCTTCTTTGTTTGTACTTTCATAAATTCTGTCTAGCTTGACGGATTTCTTGACCGATTTTAGGATAAAATTGTCTGCTGTCTTTTGTCCCCAAAATCTCCTGAATATGTAGAGCTCCAATTATATTATATAATATTTTATTCATATTTAAATTAAAAAAATATATATTTTCATACAAATCGGAATCTCAAAATTTTAGTTGGTATGAAAATAAAAAAAAATTGTATAATTATATCAGGTTTCTGACTTCACCATTCAATGCATATTATTATGTTACATGTTAACTTGCTGGTTTTGGTAAAGTGTAACATTTACGATACATGTAATTTGACGAATTATTCACTTTCATTCGATACATCAAACGTGTCAATAATAATGGAATTATTGATAGTCAAACTGATTTGAATTTACCAGAAGTGTTATTTGAGCCCGCGGCTGATTACCCGTGGGAAGCTGTTGCATAAATACAAAAACTGTTTTTTAGAAAATTTAGAACATCTACGAGAAAAAACATGGCGGTAAAAAGGTTGCCGGGTGAACTAATTAAAAAAAATACGAAAGGATTCGTATTTGATATTTTAATACATTTGTTATTTAACCTATGATTTAACCTATTACTTTTTAACATTTGAATATTATTGCGTGGTCTGTACTGAAGTTGACTGTCTTCCTGACATTTATGATGATTCGATTGATAAAAATTTGCCTTTGCGTATTTGGTCTATGAAACACCACATAGCTACATAGGGACGAATAGCTGTATAACAATAAACATACACAAAAACTCTATACCCTCTGAATGTAGCACAGTCGGGTAAAAAGATAAGGAAATTAGATTTTTGAAGATTTAGATACCCGTCCCTTGTAATGGAAAGGTCGGGTAACTTCATCAACAAATAAAAAAAGAAATCGATTAAAGATCTATTAAGGGGACTACTAGAGCTAAGTGCTGCCTCTAAGTTTTTATTTAATACTTTATTTATATTACAATCTAGCCTATTGACTAATAAGTAAATACATCATCTAAATTACTACATAAACATAAATCTAAGAATGCGTCCAATAACATTCACTTAGTTTTTTGTTATGGCGAATACATTTTGTTCATGTGTTCTTGGTACGCGGCACTTTTCACTGCATTATTTGTTTGTCACTAAAAACGCTACACTAATTCGTACGGTTTTGTCCGCTTTAGTCTTCTTACTATACTAGCTGTTGCCCGCGACTTTGTCCGCGTCAATTTCCGTTATTATGACCGCGACTATTTTTGCAACATTTTTCACTCAGGCTTCGCTCCTATTGATCGCAGCGTGATGTTATAAAGCCTAAAGCCTTCCTCGAAAAATGGACTATCCAACACAAAAATATTTTTTCGATTCGAACCAGTACTTCCTGGGATTAGCGCGTTCAAACAAACAAACAAACAAACAAACTTTATGATATTAGTATAGATTTTAATATACCTAATTTTTATTATTTGTACATCTAGTCAGTGTTATTGTAAAAATAAATAACACTGCCTAGATTTTATACCAAATAGTTCCATAACTTAGGCTTCGTTTGTCAGGCAGTTAAGAATGCACGGTACATACCTTATACATTGTCTCCATCTCGTTATCTGGGTGTTTTGAGGTCGGGGTCTATCTAATATCTTCGATATTCTGAATATCAGGTCTGCTACTTCGGCCGACACACTTCCGACGGAAATTACGTTGTTGACACTGGTCAACAACACTGGTTGTCAATTAAGCTCTTAAAGAGCTAAATTTAGCTTTATTTTCAGGGAATCAGTTCCAAAAAAAGAATTTTAGCTGTTTCAAATTATAATTTTAGCTCCATTCCTAACCATAAAAAAAGTAACTTAGTTTAATTTTGATCGGAATTTTGCAGTACAAAAGTACGGCTGAAATTACTTCAGCTCTTGAAAAGGATTTGAAGGACAAAATGCCTACCTACTAAATAAAATTGGTACCATGACAACATAATATGTTGAGGAAAACTTGGAATTATTTTTTAATACATTTTGTGAAACTGTTTATTTTTCCGAATAAATAAAAAAAAATCAGGACTAATAAAATTTATTATACTGATGGGTTGGAATTACCGAATTATTTAATAGTTCTGACGACGAATAATCGTATTTTAAACTATCTCTGTCATTAATATAACAATCTTTAATATTGTTACATACGTTTTTCAATAGAAATAATAATAAAAATAATTATTCAACTTTTTATTTTTTTTATTTTAGCTCTTTATTTTTTCAAAAACTAGCTCTGCTCTATTGTAGCTCTTTTTCGAAAGTGATTTACCTCTACGCAACAATGTTGGTGACAAAGGATTTATAGAAGGTAAACCAAGCTTCTGGGTGAGCACGCTCCATCTAACGGCCGTTTTCAATATCCTATCTATCTTCAGTTTTGGCATATCCGAGATAGAAAGCAACTTCTGTCTTTGTTTTTCTGGACGGAAAAATCAGAGATAGAAACTGTTTCCTATCTCCGATATGTCAAAACTAACGATAGATATGATATTGAAAACGGCCGTTAGACTTCTTCTTAACCGTAGAGTTAAGTAGGTAGACAAGAGCAAGCCCGTTGATAATTGAAAATAAAAAAAACAGACACCGCCTAAGGACTGAAAATGTAGGTCGCCTTTCAGGTATTATTGCATGGTACCGGAATTTGGGATTATCGTGGCCCTTCTCAGTTCAGGCCCCTAATTTAGCTAACCAAATCGTATCATAATCGTAATTGGATTGCAAGTTTTTGACAGAACTAGTATGGGCTAAATGTCAAAATCGCACAATTCAATCACGATTGAACTGCAATTAAAATAGCTGGATAAGGCCCCAGATAACTTTACGACTGTAATGTGTGCGTATTAAAATATGTTGCCAGGTGTTTCTGTCAATTTTATTACAAATTATATTATATACATCTGAAGCGAAAATTTGAAGGTGAAGAAGGACAGCCGGTATATTATCCGCCTGAGTCACGCCCCGCGTCAGCTGCCGGCGATTGCTAAACCTTAATATTTCTCATATGAGCTGCTTTCTAGTAAAAAAGGGTGAAACTGATTTTTATATAAATGCAAGATTCCGGGATATTTCACCAAAGCTCCTGATAATTCACTGTCTGAATAAATGCTTATGTATTTTGGAATTCGAAACGATAACGACTTTCTTCTTTTGTTTAACCGTTTCTAACTCGGTTATCATCGAACAAAACGTAAAAGTTTGTTACTTAAAGGAACATCAACATCTTTATATCTATACTTATATTATAAAGCTGAAGAGTTTGTTTGTTTGTTTGAACGCGCTAATCTCAGGAAGTACTGGTCCGATTTGAAAAATTATTTTTGTGTTGGATAGTTCATTTATCGAGAAAGGCTGTAGGCTATATAACATTACGCTGTGACAAATAGGAGCGAAGCATGAGTGAAAAATGTTGCAAAAATAATCGCGATTATAACAACGGAAATTAACGCAGACGAAGTCGCGGGGAACAGCTAGTATTTTATAAATGACGTGTCAAGTTGTTTGTCCGCGATAGACTCTTAAACACTTAACCGATTTAATCAAATCTGCACACCGTGTATAGTTTAATATAGTATTTTGGTTTATTATTTGATAATATTATTTTATTGCAAATTATTTGTTTATTATTTAAAAAAAATGTGATTTCCATACGATGTGTCACAGGCTGACTGTCTGAGTGAGCCAGCCTGCGACCATGGTCGGTGAATCCGATCGAAACGTCAGGCAAAATAATAAAGTATGATCGCGTTTAATTTTGGGGTGGTGGAATCTACCTCCTAGTGGTCCACCCTGGGCAACGGCATATTTGGTTTTCTAACCAATGATGACGGCTAACAGATCCCTCTGCGGAGGTAGGCTTCGTGAGAGGCCGCCTGGATGCTACCACCCTCCTGCCGGAGTCCAGCGCCAAACAGTTTTTATGTTTTCCGCTGGTGTGTGGGAGAACCAGTACCTCTGGGTAAGCTCGCTCCATCTTAGGCTTCTTCTTAACCGTATAGTTAAGTATGTAGTCAAGAGCAAGCCCATTATTTATTTAAAAAAAACCCGTTAAAGTTTCAATAATTATGCAACGCGAAAGTTTAAAAGTAAAAGTAACAACCCATTTTCGCTCACTGTTGAGTATGGGTCTCTCTCCTTTTTAAGGAGAGGGGTTAAGGCCTTAGTTCCACAACGCTGGCCTAGTGCGGGTTGGTGGACGGCGAGGGCAACGCTGTGGCAACATCACCCCGCCGTTGGACGTTTAGCCGCCCGAAGGCCTCCAACAGGGCTTAACGACTGTTATCTCATGATAACAGCCGGGACCGACGGCTTAACGTGCCCTCTGAAGCACGGAAGCACTCAAGGTATGATGCCACAAACGGTCACTCATCCAATAAGTGACCGCTCCCATCGTTGCTTAACATTCCTAACAGAAACTGATCACGAAGAAGCATTGGGCTATGAGCGCTTCGTTTAACTACGTTTAAGTTTAAAAGTAGTTAAAGCTTATTCACTTAAGGACCTATCCTTGATTCCCATCTTATCCAAGTGAACCTGTGTATTTGATCATCAATACGATGACGGCCAAGTAGTGATAAAGATAGCCGAAAATAACCAGATATTAACCATCTAAATACTTTTATGGCACCACTTGACTCAGTTCAATTTATTGCACCCTAACTAGTAAAGTTCCTCAGATAAAATTGACAGTCGTCTCGTCACTTCGGACGAGACACAAAAGCTTAACAAAATAAACTAGGCGCACGTAACACGTGGCTAGTAAACCGTCCTAACAAGACATAAAGTGCGCGGCGCTATCTCGGCAGAGCCAAGGCAATATAGGCGGGTTCAGATTTTGGATACGGATATCCGCAATATTTGAAGCCCCTCGGTTACATTTGGGGTTCTTCCAAATTATTCAAGATAAGAATATAAAATTTTACAAGACAAATAGTTTAGAAAACTTTAACCCGAGTACGAAATGCAATGATTTTAAAGTCACCATGTATATATTTGCTGTACTGTTTAATCATTTTTGCACTCAGAATTTGTCTACATTCATTTGAATAAAAAAAAAAAGTTAGCAAACATTTTTTTAAAAGTATCCTTTCCCTTTCAATATCACCGTCGTCAATTAAATCTTCGTTGACCACATGACCGAGATATTTAAAAAAATTAACACTGTCTAGCTCAACGCCGTTAAGCAGCACACTTGGCATATCACCCATCTTACGACCCTTAGCTTTGAAGGTTAAGCTCACTCTTTTTAACATTATACAGGAGACCGTGTGACATTGCGTACTCCTCACATATACCGATTATTATCTGAGGGTAGCGATTGATGGGCTGAGCAACACTATGTCATCTGCATAACTGATGCTGTTGATGCAGCGACCATCGATAGCAGCCAACTCTTGTGTCGCTCATCTCAACAATCAGCCGGTCGACATACAGGTAAAGAAATAACCTTTTTTATCTTTATTATTATTATTTTTTTATCTATTGTTGTAGCATCTGCCGTTTAGCTTTTTTTTAACAAACGGTTGCCTATGTTACCCGTACTATAATTAAAATCGGCTCAATAGTTTAGCCGCAAATGTGGAACTCACATACAATATCCACAGACTGCTAAAATCGTAACCCTTACTTGGCTTTGTCATAGTCAAGTAAAAATAGAAACCCGTTATAAACCGAAAATGTAACGTGTAAAAACGTTTGATAAGTGCATAGCATAATAACTGCTGCCCTCGCAAAAATACGAGTAAATGATTAAAAGCTGTGGAAAATTTGCTAACGAATGCGACTACCGCTGTTAAAAGCGACGGAATGAAATTCGAAATACCCTTTGGTTACGTGACGTCCATTCGTTTGGATATCAAATAGTTTCGCACAGTGACGGTTACGTTGGATAGTGCGGCTGTATCCGCAACTAACTAACATACAAAATCCCTCCTGACTAGTCAGGTATTGTGAAAAAACCAGCGTCGATATCACAACAAACCTCGAGTTGCCCGGTCGTTCCCGTTGTTACTGAGACGTGACCTGAATGTCCGAGTCGTTCGGGGATACTTCAGAAATGTTTCCGTTACGATACTGGATCTTTTCCTTACTGAATGCGCACTAAACGCGTAAATAGCTATACTATCGCGACTATTCCGCGGTTCCAAAGATATTTATAGAGGACTCTACCGGAAATTCGGTATTCTTACGGCGCTTCAGTTATCTTAATGTTATGTAATATTGTATCTCTTAATGCCCCTTTTATTTTACAGTCTATATAAGTTCTACCAAAATGGAGACAATTTCACAGGTAATATCATATTTATTTGTTTTTGGTTATCATTTGTGAGCCTCTTAAGTAATATATTGAATATTGAACTAGTGTAATTATACTTAGTAAAAGAACAAAACAAACCTTATATTTTGTGACATTCGCAACCTGTATATTACCTAGTTTACACTTTTATTGAAGACATTTGGCGTAGTGGCGTACACACCGGTTTTCAAGGTGTCGCCTGTTCGGGTTCGATTCCCGGACGGGTCAATGTAGAAAAAATGTGTTTTTTCTACATTTTCTCGGGTCTGGGTGTTTTTGGTACCTTCGTTGTCTCTGGTTTCCAAAATACGAATGCTTTAAATAGGTATTCAAATTTGGGTCAGAACAATGTATGTGATGTTGTCCACATTTATTTTTTATGTGTAACACAGTATCTTGTTGAGATTTGGCAAGCAGATAGATTTATATGTTGGTGTAGCTAATTATAATACTTTTGACCCTGATAAACTACGGTTTTCGTCGAATTGTTTCATAATTCTACACGTATGAAGTTGCGAGCAACAGCTTTATACTGCTAGGTTTGATTTATTGCTGACTTAAGAGGACTCAAAAAGAGTGCGGGATCGCTGTGTTTTGGGCAAAAGGGCAGTCTGGTTTACGACGCCAAGGGTGCCAGACGTCAAGACCCCGCGAACTTTGTATCACCTCACCTAATAATACTTGATTTTGACGTCTTAAATGTGATTTTCATTAAATATGGCGTGATTGGAAACGAATATACACATTTTCTAAGTTTTTTAAAGCTAGCTTTTCAACGTTTTTAACACTTATCATCCCATTTCCGATGTAGACAAATCCAAAAACGCAAAATACAAATCGGTTTTTGGGTTTCTCTCTTCTCGAGTTATAAGTGACGTAACTAACACGACTTTCTTTTATATAAATAGATGTAACAAGAGCTATTAAACGAGGTGTTGTACAAGAGTGTATTGAAGATCATGATTCAGGCAGATATAAATAGAAGCATACAATACTATAAAGTGTTTATTTTTACGATAAGGAATGTTACTCATGTTGCAGTTGAAATAACCTTATTTGTTTTAGCAATATCTAAAACTTTTTCTTGTTTAAATTTAATTTATGTGGAGAAAAATATGATGTCATATTTGGAAAATTTAACATCTTCAAACTTTAAATCTCATATAATATTATGAATGTATACATATAAATGTAAGTTTGTTTGTTACGCATTGACGCAAAAACTTCTTAACCGATCATCATGAAACTATGTACACATATCTTTGGAGGTATCAGAAGTAACATAGGCTATTTGATATCGCATTGTTGGTTGCAAGTTTCCGTAAGCATGTTTAACAGTGCATTCACGCGGGCAGAGCCGCGGACAAAAAGCTAGTAACCGTATAACATTGAGATGATATTTCTCTATTCTATAATTTATGTGCCATTTCGAATTGCAACGAACATCATCCCAGTTTATCATTTTTAAAATAGGTACGTAAGTAGGCACATACAGGCAGTAAGTAATACATTGTAAAGTTTTACCTGACAAATCTATTTAACTATACATAGGTGACCTCAGTTATATCAATTTTTAGAAACCATGTTGTTTACAAGATATAAAATGCTTACCTCAATACACGTATGTTTCAGATATATTTGGTTTATTCACGATAATGTAATAAATGGTAATAAGCTCGTTGGTGAAAATCGCAATGGCGAAAATAAAGATGAATTCTGGAACGAGAAATGTTAACGATGTTTAAGGATGTGGGTAATGAACTAAATAATATGATTATGCGAAAAGCGTCAAAGGAAGTTCCTACATCATGATTTTTTTTTGGGTACCGTAACCAAAGGGTCCTCTTATAGGTATTTATAAAATTTGCATGCAATAAGAGTTACTTATTTCGTTGTTTCTGTCATGTAAATACTTTTAAATAGTATTTATGCGATCACAGTACATAAATAACATAGTAACACTCCATCTATTCCTATAGATGGCGTAATAAGGACCCACCTTGTCTAGCGTGGCAATTATAGCAATATTTCTTTTAAGAGAGGCCGACGTCCAACAGTGGACTTATACTATAGGCTGATAATGATGAAATGAAAAAGGTATTTTTTTCACGAAATCTAATGGAAGGTAAATCGGTTGATGTGACCGGGAACCAGACCTGGCCCTTGCGTTATAGGCAGACCACCGTACCACTTTTTTTTGTACAACGTATGTTGGCGGTGTAGGGTTTTCCTTAGGATGCTCCATGCACCGCCTACGTACGGCCTATGCCGGGCCTCAGGCATAAAATATGGGTGATCCTGTACACCAGGAATCACTCCCAGTCTGGCAAGCTGTGCAATGCGAGCGTTGAGCCCCCCGGTCCAACGCCCACTAGCCTGCTAGAGGGCGTTGAGTTCGGCGTATGCCTTCTCGTTCTCCCTCCTCTACGACTTCGGGTCGGGTCCGCAGGCAACCTCGCCGTGGCACCCTTCATGTATGGGCGTACCGCAGTTAGACGCTTAACTGTGGATGGTTGACGGTCTGCAAAGCGGAGTCGCGGTAAAAGTAACAGCCTGTAATCATCCCACTGCAGGGAAATGGCCTCCATCATTGAATTCAAGTTACCACAGCAATGATGGGTACTGGCATAATCACCACGCTAGCCAAATGCGGGTTGGTGATCACAAACCCGAGCAACGTTCGGAAATTCAAAACTTTTTGTTGCCCGACCCGGGGATCGAACCTGGGACCCCGAGATCTTGGCCCGGTAGTTAAACCACTAGACCAAACTAAACGGGGCGATTTCGCGAGAGGACGGAGTCGCGGTACTTGAAGCGAAAAATAAACGCAAATTCAAATCCGTAAACATATCTTTTGTATGTTAACTACGAGTAGTACGGACTAAAAACAGCAAACAAGATCTCAAGACCAAGCGCGCAAGAAAATTTACACCATGGTATGCGGATTTTACCGAAGAAAACCATACCTGAGAGTTCGAATATCTTAAACCATGCAAGCATAAAATTACTCCGTCTTTCAATTTGTGAACTTCACACTTAATATATTTTTTTAAACAACTAATTAAAAACACTATTGCCGTGTTCCATTTGTAATCAATGTTTGTTACAACTAGATAATAGAGAAAAAGCTAATATCAGAATTATACAAAAGTTTGAAAAATTGCAATCTAAAAACAACAAATACCTAGAACACACACAGCACATGATAAAAATAAACTCCCAAAGGTGGATGCAGAGGCGGTACGGCAAGACATTTATCCTTTTTATTTTTAACTTGCTGTAATAGGCCTGAACTGACTATCCACCGGGCTGATAAGGGAAATACGCTACGAGCTACGGTAGTAATGGATACGTCAGATTATAACGCCATAATATGTCACTAATATTGTCAAACCAAAACACGCACAAGCCTGGTTAAAACCGATCTAACAATACCATCTGTTATAGTTCCTGCATTTTTAGAACATCTTAACTCTGTTCATCCTAAGATTCAATTCACAATGGAGTTTGAGCCCAATTATAATAGGTTAGCTTTTTTGGATGACGTGTTGATTATCAGTAATCCGGAACATAGTTTAAGCAATACAATGTGTCGTAAAGCTACTCATACTGATGATAACCCAAACGGTGATTCTCACCATCATCCTTCATGTGATCGTGATTTTTGATGACCAACACCAGCATGCTAAACTCCAGCATGTCAAGCAAGTACTTAAATTCAATAAGCTTCAAGTACCGCAACTCCGATTTAAAGACCGTCAAAAACCATCCACAGTTGAGCGTCTACCAGCGGTATTCCCATACATGAAGGGTGTCACGGAAAACATTGGAAGCATCTTGAAGCGCGCTTTTATCAAGACCTACTTCAAGCCGCCGAAGAAGATCAACCAGTTCTTACGACCAGTCAAGTGTAACTTTCCCCTTCAAGTACCAGGCGTATACAAACTCGACTGTGAATGGACTCGGATAAAGAACACATAGTTGATATGAAAAACATCCGTGTAACGAAATCTGCAGTCTATGGTCATGCGTTTAATAAGCCCAACCATTTCATAAGATTTGATAAACCTTAAGTTCTAGCTAAGGTAAACCTAGGTACATGGGACCTAGAATGATACGTGAAGCAATAGAAATTTAAAAAAAAACATCCTAATTTCAATAGAGAAGATACTTGGAATTTACCAGCAAAAGTCCACAAACCATGGCAACTCTGCAAAGACTCCGGACACAGTTAGCTTAAATTCTGTGAATCCGTAACGTAAACGTCCCGAATTAACTAATGCGGATGCAAATACGGATGGCTGAATTAATGCGAATAATCCAAATTTGCAGATGCAGTTATCAGTGACACTCCTAACAGAAATCCCGAAACAATTTACTATTAAGTATCTGGGCATTTAAGTAACGCCCTTGTTGGTCTAGCTAGTGGTTTAAATACCGAGCCAAGATCTCGGGATCCCAGGTTCGATCCCCGGGTCGAGCAACAAAAAGTTTCGAATTTTCGAACATTGCTCGGTTTTGTGATCACCAACCCGCATTTGGCAAGCGTGGTGATTATGCCAGTTCCCATCATTGCAGTGGTAACTTGAATTCAAAGATAGAGGCCTTTTCCCTGCAGTGGGATGATTATAGGCTGTTACTTTACTTTTTATCTGGGCATTACTAAGCTGACACTCAGTGTCAGACAGACAGACTGTCTGTCTGTTTGGTATCGTCCATCCAAAAGGATTGGAAGCTTCTGTGCGAGCTTATTTTTCATTAGTTTAACAATTTCAAATGATTTACAAAAGACCATTGCACCTTTATTAAGGGGACTACTAGAGCTAAGTGCTGCAACCAATAGATTTAATGTTATTACTTCTAAACAAAATCAATTCTCAAAAAACTAGAACAGTATAATTTTAGCAAATTACCTCTAGTATTTATTGAATTACATTAATCTTTTAATTTAGTTGTTTATAAAGTCAAATTTGTCGCTAACGAAAAGTAATTTGCTAAATTGATACTTTTCTAGTTTTTTGGGAATTGATTTTGTTTAGTTGTTTAGAAGTAATAAAATTAAATCTATAGGGGCTATCGCTAGTGAATTTGCCACTAGAGGCGCTAGTGTCGCGTGAGGTCCAATATCATTCACTTTGTACTGGTTTTAGCGGAATTTGTTGCATAAATTATAATTTCTTTAATTTACCTGCTGGAAAGTGATCTTCTTCGTAAAATATCGCAAATATGGATTATTTGGCGATTAATGTGAACGCTTAAGAGCTAGTTGCTCTTGAGGCCGCCCATTTTTCAGAAGTTAGTTTGTGGATATCAAGATAGTTATTTATAAACAATATAACCTTAATTAGATTCAAGATATAACACTTTGTTTCGGCGCCAATCGCCTTTGACAGCTATACCTCCGGACCTCAGTCTACAGTGGCGCCAGCTGGTGAGCAAAGAAACGGTAGTCCCCATTGGGGGCAGCAAATAGCTTTAGTAGTTCCCTTAAGTAGAGAGTTTCTATACGACGAAATAATTTTGTGTAGAATTTCACTCTAAAACCAAAAGCACTTTTTATTTCGCTAATTTATTTTTACTCAACTCCACTGACAAAACTGAATTCTCAATTTCTTTAAAATGGGTCGGATTCCACCTGGCGCCTTAAACATGCCGATTCCGATATTACAGAAGAGAGCCGAAAGCCAAACAACCGGGATTTATCCTACTACTTATTCGCACTACATAGGAATGCCTGCACGATATTTGAAATAGTCTGGATCAATAGCGATCATGAGCTGTGCCTGCAAATGGTGATCTCTTGTTCTATTAGATATCTTTTTATATCCTTATGAAAAGGAAGAGGTTGAGATTGTACAAAAATGATGGGATCTGGGAAAATCGAGGGAAACGCTTACATTGTTTTAGTCACGTATAATAATTATGTTTCTTGAGTTTAGTTTATTTAGTTTAGTTTTATATACATACAGGATGAAATTTTATCCACTTTCCAAAATTTTTGTAGGCGTTCAGTATCGTATTTAGAGCCTATTTATGAAGTAAAAAGTTTAGATAAAGTTGTCACCCAAAAATATTTGTCGCGATTTAGTTTTCAATTTTTACGGTCCTAGACCTGTTAAGGTATAAAGGGAAAATCAAAAACTAATGAATAGTATCGTAATGAATGAATGAGATGCGCAACGCGTAAAAAAAGTGTTGCTATGCGGCCGTATCAAAAATTTTAGTTTTTTGGCGGACATTTTTAAGTGCTTTATCTTGACATTTTTGTACTGGGCTATACCAAAAGAAAAAATACGTCATTTGTTTCTTGTCTCGTAGATTGATATAGTAAAATTTGGAAGGTGGTTAAAATTTCAGCCTGTATATATATATATCTATACAGATATTTACGTTAACTCAGTGGAACTGATGCTGTTGAACGGATTTAAGCACACTTTAACTTTTAGGAGTTAGGGGATAAAGTTGAATAGGCTACTCGACCCACATCAAATTTGGCGCAAATAATAAATAATTTCTGTAATACTTCACTTATGAAACAAATATAAATTTCAGGCATCGATATATAATAAGAAATAGACTCACAGTCCGTCAGAACGCCCCGTTGGTCTAACGCCCCTTTGGTCTAGTGGTTTAAATACCGGGCCAAGATCTCGGGGTCCCAGATTCGAATCCCGGGTCAGGCAACAAAAATTTGCGAATTTTCGAACGTAAATAATACCTTCATAATATTTAACGCTATAACGACCCGTTAGTGTACTATAAATAATATGTTGCTCGGGTCTGTGATCACCAACCCGCATTAGGCAAGCGTAGTGATCATGCCAGTACACCCATCATTGCTGTGGTAACTTGAATTCAATGATGGAGGCCTTTTCCCTGCAGTGGGATGATTATAGGCTGTTACTTTACTCTTTAGACTCACAGTACTATACAAAACTGACACTTAAAACTATCCTCATTCTTTTTTTTTTTTTTGAAAGGACCTATGCTGTGGCATAAGGCCGTTACAGCTTCACCGGGCGGGTTTTAGGCGAGTGCGGAAGGCACTCAGCCCAAAAGCGGCCTGCTAGCGGGTACCTCGAGCGAGAGGCGAGTCCTAGGCTAGGTCCTAGGCGCCCGCGCAGGGGCCCCGTACTAGCGGCGCGATCGGACCGTGTCGGGTGCTGAAGGCACCCGGCCAAGAGGTCAACCCGACTAGTGGTTGCATCGCGTAGCTCGGCGCTGCAACACAGACTGGTCTGTGCATACAGACCGATCTACGCGAGCCCCGTTCTAGTGGGCCCGATCAAGGGGGGCAGACTAGGCCTCAAGGGCGCCTCTGTAGGCTCGGACCTCGGCTTGGGCCGTCGTCCGAAGGGCGGACTGGTGAGAAGCGGCCAGGTACATGTCTGTACCTGCCGAAATGATGCAAGGGTCCTCGCACTCGCCGGCGAGTGCGCTGATTCGATCTAGTGCTTGTCGGGTGTGTACTGTTGTGAGTGGTGAATTGTTTTAAGAACGATGTGATTTCGTCGTCGGGATCTTCGAGAACGTTCCTCGGTCGGCGGAAACGAGCTTCGACATCTTTTTGGCACAAGTAGGTGGCGGCTTTGACTATGAGAGGATTCGTATGATTGACGGCTTTATCAAAGAAGTGTTGAGACGCTTCTTTCATAAAGCTGGCAATCGACGGAATGTTAAGGTCGCGATGCAAATTGTCGTTACGCACATACCACGGGGCGTCCGAGGCAGAGCGTAAGAATTTGTTTTAGAGGATTTGGAGACTTTCTAGTTCTGAGGGGCTGGCATGAGCGAACACTGGACTAGCGTAAGTCATCACGGGTCGAATACAGGCTTTGTAAATTGTCAACTTATTTCTAAGTGACATTTTACTCTTCCTGCCGATATAGTGGTAGAGCCTTGAAAAGTAAAAGGCTGCAGTCTGACGGACGCGTTTGATGTGAGGTTTAAAGCTCATTCTACGGTCTAAGGTGACACCTAGGTATTTGACTGTCTTCTCCCAAGGGATCGGACGGTCGTATAGGGTGATAGGTGTGAGACATCGTTTAGGATGTTTTGAAGCGAAGAAACCTCGAGTAAAGTACACTGCTGCACTTTTCTCGGGGTTTACCTCTATTCGCCACATCCTAAACCAGTCACCTAGGGATTGGGCTGCACGTTGTAGTGCCTTAATGATGTAACCGGCATGGTAGCCAGAGTGATAGAGGGCTGTGTCGTCCGCAAATAGAGCTAGCTCTACTTGCGGTGACCTGGGAATGTCGTTAATGAAAATTGAAAAGAGAAGAGGGGATAGCACGGAGCCTAGAGGGACTCCAGCCCTGATGGGGCGGGGAGATGAATAGGACCCCTCTACGCGGTAGCGAAAGGTACGATTTGACAGAAAGTCTCGAAGGATGAGCACGAGACTGTCGGGCACTTTGAGTTGGTACAGCTTGTAGATCAAGCCGTTGTGCCAGACTTTGTCAAATGCTTTCGCTACATCGAAGAAGAGTGCACTGGTTACCATCGGTTTGGATCTGTTGAGGCCGTCGAGAATGTGCTCCGTTAGGCGGTGCACCTGTTCGACACAAGAGTGGGAGGCTCTGAAGCCAAACTGTTCGTTGATTAAGAGATTGTTCGAGAAAATGTAATCTCTTAGGCGGGAGACGAGAACACGCTCGTATAATTTGCCCATAGTCTTGAGGAGACTGATGGGCCTGTAGTTGGCGGGCTTGGAGCGGTCCTTGCCGGGCTTAGGGATACCTATGACGTCTGCTTCTTTCCACGCGGTTGGAAAGATGCAGTTTGCCATGGCACTATTGAAGATAGCAACCAATAGGCAAATCATTTGTGCGGGGAGGACTCGTAAGACTCTGTTGGAGATCCGGTCCGGACCGGGAGCCTTGTTTGGACGGAAACCTTTGATGATGGTTTGCACCTCATCGGCGGTGGTGGGTGCAAGGGGGCAGGTTGGAGGGAGGGCCGAGAGACGTTCGACTCCGCTGTCCACCATACTAAGGTGGGCAGCGTCTATAGGAAGCGTGCTAGGAGAGCACTGGGCCTCTAGGCTGTCGGCCAGACATTCGGCTTTCTCTTCGTCGTCGAATACGACGGAGTTGTCGGGTCTAGAGAGAGGAGGCATAGATGTGACTATATCTGACTTGAAGGATCTCGCCAACTTCCAATAGGCTTGGTGAGATGGTGAGATCGTTTCAAGTAGGCTATCCCACTGACTTTCCCGAAGAGCCTTAATACTTTCCTTTACAGATGTCCGTAAAGTGCGTAGAAGGGTTCGGTTATATTCGGTGGGATAGGAGTCATAAGCTCTGGTCGCAGCTCTCTTTGCCCTCAACAGTTCTCTCGCGTCATCCGGCAAGTTCAATCTATGCCTAGGCATATCTGGAACTTGCCTAGACGAATCGCTAATAGCGGTCGTGATGTGGCTAGTGAGGGCATCGATCGCTTGGTTAGTCTCGTGAGGCGATCCTAACCTGTCTGGGATTGAGTTCAATACTGAATCGGGACTAGGTCCGAGATTGCTCTCGAGCCTGTGCCAGTCCAGTATTGTTTTCATGGATATCTGTTGGTCAGAGGGACCTAATTGGAGGACAACTGGGCGATGGTCAGAATCTAGGTCATGGTGGACTTCTATTGAACGAAGGCGCAGGCCTACATCCTCATTCGGATGACTGACATTTATTTTATGTCAGCGTCAACTTTATAACCCTGCCAAATTATGTCGGCATGTGGGCGGGTCAATAAGTCCGTGACTTTTTGAATTTCTGACCTCTTTACTGAAAAAGCAACACTACTCCTGTCAACAAGTATCTGTCAGTTGATTCCTATCAAAATTTGAACTTGCTGCGTCAGTTAGTTTGTGTTTGACAGCTATTTTTATCAGACTACCCAGTAATTTGAGGAAAAAATGGAAAAAGGTGAATTTCGTGTGCTTATTAAGCATTATTTTTTGCGAAAAAAAACCATTACCGAGACCAAGGCTAAGCTTGATAAATACTATGGGGACTCTGCACCATCTATTTCAATGGTAAAAAAGTGGTTTACTGAATTTCGTTGTGGCCGTAAAAGCACTGAAGATGCCGAACGTCCTGGACGCCCAGTTGAGGTCTCTACACCCGAAACAATCGAAAAAATTCACGATATGGTGTTGGCCGACCGAAGATTGAAAGTGCAAGAGATTGTGGAAGCCGTAGGGATCTCGCATGGCTCAGTGGTTTCAATTTTAAAAGATCAATTGGGCATGAGAAAGCTTTCCGCATAATGGGTGCCGCGTTTGCTCACAGTCGACCACAAACGCAATCGTGTAACAACTTCACAGGAAGGTTTGGCGTTGTTTAATCGCAATATGGAGAAGTTTTTGCGCCGTTTTGTAACCGTGGACGAAACATGGATCCATCACAACACACCAGAGACCAAACAACAGTCAAAACAGTGGGTTTCTAAGGGTGAATCGACGCCAAAGAAGGCCAAGGTGGGTTTGTCAGCCAATAAAGTTATGGCGACTGTTTTTTGGGATGCACGTGGGATAATCCACATTGACTACCTTCAAAAGGGAAGAACAATCAATGGGGAATATTATGCCAACTTATTGGACCGCTTCAATGACGATTTGAAAAAAAACCGACCTCATTTGGCCAAGAAAAAAGTTCTTTTCCACCAAGACAATGCAAGGGTGCACACATGTGCAGTTGCCATGGTAAAAATCCATGAATTGGGCTATGAATTGCTCCCTCATCCACCCTATTCTCCAGATTTGGCTCCGAGTGACTACTTTTTGTTCCCAAACCTGAAGAAATGGCTTGGTGGAAAAAGATTTGACTCCAATGATGAAGTCATCTCGCAAACAAAGGCCTATTTTGAGGACCTCGACAAATCATATTTTTTGGAAGGGATAAAAAAATTGGAGAAGCGTTGGACAAAGTGTATAGAGCTCAAGGGAGACTACGTTGAAAAATAAAATGATTTGTTTATCAAAAAATCTGTGTTTTATTCCAAAAGTCACGGACTTATTGACCCTCGTAATAGTATGGATATTTAAGTCATGTAGTAACTTTTCGATTGATATGGGTTGTACGAAAAGTGCACTCCTAGAGTTAATTGATACGGGGTTTATAACATGTACCTTAGTTTTTATGAGTTCCCGATATTTCGGCACTGTTGCAAGCGCCATGATCACGAATACTCCCGTGATCATGTTAGTAACAAACCCCGTATCAATTAACTCTAGTGATAGTGACCATAGAGGTTTAAATATTTAAATGCACTCTTATTTCAAATTGATGCACTTTTAGCAGCGTCGCTTTTTACAACTGATTACCTATGTATTTAGTATTTTATATTACAGTAATGAAACTGCAAGCTATCTACATGTTTTCAATTTAATAATCAACTTTTTTATTATGAAAACGCTATCACACGGAGAAAAAGGTCTAGTTTTACTAACCAGAATTTCGAGGAAGTTAACTAGAACGCATAGTGCTATTCGTGACAACTATACATTTTGTAAATGATATTTTAAAAATCTAGTTTTTAGTAACGTGAATTTTCTGGTACATCGAACACATTTTTCGGTACACTTTACCATAAAATTTGTACTGCTAGCAATACTTAATCATAGTTGTGCCCATTACTAACTTATTATTTTGATCTTTACAAAGAAAGTAGTAACTGATACTATTTGACATGTTTCGTACACTTAACTTATTTACCAGATTTAGTATTTGCAACTATTTATCTCGCAGTTTTTTGTTAACTTTTAATAAATTTGTTTTTATAAGTCGTTCTGGGTAGTATTGTAAAATAGTTTTTTCTCCGTGCAGCCAAATTACGAAGTCACTAGGATGTCATCCGCAGAAAGAGGATTCTATGTTTATGATCCCATCAAACTTCATGACAGATGCCATTTTCATTTATCAAACAAGTGACTGAGTAATTGCCGTGATTAAGGCCTGGTAGTTAGGTACTTATGGATCGATATCCATCGAACGCCTATTACGAAGCGCCTTTGCGCTCACGTATTTTGTAGTTATTCAAACATAGTAATTTAATATATCATTTAATGAAATCAAACTCTGCGACTTTGTCTATAAATATATACTTAGTAGCTTTAAATTTACATAAAAACGTTACATCAAATATCCGTAGTTTAGTCGGAATATTGAAAAAAAATTACAAATAGGTGTAGGTTTGTGATTTTTTCTATCGAGCCAAGTTAATCAAATCATGTAACCGATAGCGAATGTGACTAGACTAGAATCTTACGGAATACATATATTTTTCCCAGAGTCTCAAATGGGTTTTAAAAACTCAAAAACGCTGCCTCTAAGGACTACCAAGCTAAGGTTTAATATTTGTAAAAATGCCTATTCCGAGTATTACTGATATTTCTTCTTCTTTTTATTTATACGAGGAAATATAAATGTTAGATTCATGAAGGCAGATAGTCCAAATAGGAATGTTGGTTAAATATTTTATTATGTTTATTTTGACCCGTAGATATAACGTCACAAAACAGAATTAAATTTATAAACCAATATGGCCGACAGATTAGATCTGTCTACATCTACTTCAAATGAGAGTCAAATAGCGTATTTTAGTTTGTAACTTAGTCGGATATTTGCTTTTGGAAGCCGTCATGATATGCTGCATACCTGATGATTGAAGTTTTTATTATAATAATATTGCATATTTTTCCTTCGCACTAAAAACCCCAAAAGCTTTTGTGATTTTCAATTCACTGCCTAAAAAAATCACAGCCAAGGTATGATTATTAAAAAAAAAAAAATTATTTAATGAGATTAATAAATTTGATTCAAACCTAATTAATCCAAAACATGAAGCATAAAGAGTGTGCAATCAGTGAGTTACATTTTTTCCTGGCGTATTATTGGGTTGCCATGTTGATCGGGGTATTTTTACCCATTTAAAAATATAACTTGTATTTTAATACGCTCTTTTTAATTGCAAACACGATGCTGTAGAATTTCCTGCAAAAAATTTACAACGGTGGTCCAGGTTAAAAAATATTTTTTTTAAATAACATCTGAAATATCAGCAATTTTCAGAAGTTGTAGTCAATCGGTACAAATGAATTATATTTCGAAAGTAAATACAAATTGAGTAAATGATTTAATACTTAGAATATGATCCAATGAAGATCTATAGTTGTACGATCAAAATGCGATTAGTTTCGCTTTTTTAACTAACTAATTAGTTAGTTCTATAACTAATTCTATGTACTTACGCTACATATTTGTCATCCCAAATGCTAAGTATTCAAGTGCGAATTCAGAATAAAATATAGCTAAAGTCTCGCTCAACTTTTAATCCATGATGCATGAGAGTCAGCATAAAATACTTACTTAGGTCACAGAAACCTAAGACCTTGTAGTAACGGCCTAAAATTATCCCACTGCGGGGCAAAGGCCTTCATCATTGAATCCAAGTTACCATAGCAATGATGGGTAATTGGGTACCTAAGACCTAGCATCATATCAAATCAAATCAAATCATTTATTTACTCAGAGACACGGTACAATAGGATGGATAAATGTTTGGACATATATTTTTAATTTCAGTAAACATGCATCGAGCTTAATGTAATTTTGATTTTAAATTAAGTTGCTTGCTTGCATGCTTCACTACAAAATAGTAACGACAGTCATTAGATCAACTCACATTATTTACGTATGTAGGCGCAAACAGTTAAATGCAAGGGAAGGTTTTAGTTGAGGGCATTATTTCTGCAAGACAACTGGTATTGGTCTAGCTGGGAAAAGATATTTCCTGTAGCTGTCACCGGCAGTGTACCGGCTTGTACTTGTGTCGCATTCGCCGAGCAAAAGCTGAAATAGGTACCGTATCTTCGTATAAGACTTTGTACAACAAGGCAATTTTCTTGAAGCGGGTGGCAACTTCGCGTTTTTAAAAAAATTCACTTTTATTAGGTACATCATTATTGTCTTCTTATTTCACTTTAAATATATAAAAATGATAATCTCAAAACTAATCTGTAAACCTTTCTTTACAAAATTGAAATTGTTAACTTTACCATGCATCTACATATTTGAAACTTGTAAATTCATTAGAAAAAATCCTCTTTTATATTCAAAAATAAGTGACATTCGTAGACATAACCTTCCACGAAACAAGTACAAAAATAATCTTGTACAAATAAGCTCGAAGTTGAAATTGCATAGTTCTGGACCATACCCTATGTCAGTAAAAAATTATAATAAACTCCCAAACTATATAAAAAATGAAAATAATTTCCCTAAATTTATGAAACTACTTAAACAGTTACTTAATGATAAAAAAAATTATACGATTAATGAATATTTAGAAGAAAAATTTACGTAATTTACTAAACAAATGCGATTTAAAACAAATTACGTAGTGAATTACATAATTATATTATTGTGTGACAAAATATCTGCCTTTCTCTCTTCCACGTTGCTGTGCCTGTCAGGGTGCATATGAATGTTAGAGTTATATACTTACCCATGTTATGTATTTAGCATCTAAGTCATGTGCAATGCAATAATAAATAAATAAATAAACTAATAATAAATTCCTACAACACGACCTCTCGCTAGCGTGAGATCCATCCATATATCTGCCCACTAAAAGTCCTTTGGTCCCTTTTTACACTATGGTTTCGTCTTAGGCCCAGTCACGGGGTCTGATTCCCGCGACTTGCTAATACAATGTTAAAAGGAATAAGTATACTTACAGTTTTATCTCACTATTTTGGAGACAATAGTATTTACGTCGACAAAATCCTTCATTTATTGCTTAAAAAATGTGACGTACCTACACAATTTCAATATCAGACAAAAAATAAAGTTGCTGTTCCAATATTCAAAATATTGGGGAAGTTCGTTCATAGGAAATTAAACTTGATTAAACTAGACTAAAAGTAATTACTTAAGTGACAATAAGTATTCCTATATCAAGTAATTATTAGAAGTGAGAACTATCAAAAGTTAGCATTCCAGCCAAATAATATGACTATGAATGGTGACCTATTTCCTTCACTTAAGCACTAGGTAGTAACACCAAAAGTTATGACTTTATAAGCAATAAGTAATTTACTTCTTTATTAACTATTTTATTAATAGTTATAAGTAGAGTAGACCTATCTTTTTTTCTTTTTTCCTTTTTTAAATTACTGTAAATTGTTTTCCCTTTTATTTTAAATTTTATAGTAAGAACCCACAGTCAAGCCGACTAGTCGGCTTTGTGGGTATAAATGCCTGTAAAACCAATTACAAACATTGTTGTTTAATAAATTAATAAATAATAATAATAATAATCTTTAATATTTAAACTACAATCTTTTTGTATTAAGTGACTTCAGTGTCATAAGGAATAAATATAGGTATTTCTTTGGATTTAAGGTGTTATCATATATTCAAAGAAAAAATATTTGTTATATGCCAATACAAAACAACGCAAGAAAAAAAACGCTGCCACTAATCCTCTATAATCTCTCTAGATATGTATAGAAATATTTCACTTCTTAGTTGCCACTGCGTCAATATGCGTTGTCTGCCAGCTATACTTAGTTTAATATAGTTAGCTATTAAAACTGAACTAAGAATTTATTTATTTATTGAGAAAATCAACAGCCCATAGCTACATATAAATTAATTACGCCTAGTTTAAAACAATGTTGTTGTTTTAATTTATTTGTTCCTTTTTTTAATATTTTGACTTGGTTATTGCAATTATATAAATTATTATTATTAATTTTATTATATAATTGATTTTAGTTGTAAATTGAATTAAATTTAACTTTCGATGTTTTGTACTAATTGAATTGAATTCTACTTTTAGCTATTGTAATTTATTTAGTTATTAATTGAAATTGGAATATTAAAAAAAAGTTTAAAACATAGATTTTGGCCATTTACAGATAATGAATAATTTCCCTATTTATAATAACGTAAGTCTAATAAACCTGTTTTAGCTATTACACTGTTTTGTCACTTTCTTTCAAATAATGACAGCGCTAAGAAAGAACGAGACAAAACAGTGTTATAGCTAAAAATAGGTTTATTAGACTGTTAGCGTTATTATGAAAAAGTAAAAATGTCTAGATTCTAGAGACAGGTCATCGACACCAGCTATATTGATTGATTGATATAGACCATAGACTTAGTTTATGATATGGACAGATCGATCCGGTATGCTGATTCACTAGTTTCGGACACGTCATAGCATCATGCAGGTACAAGAGCATAAAAGAGTTATTTCCACAAATTCGCCCAACTAGTGATAGCCCGCCGCGACGTGTCCGGTGAATCAACGAGCAGCGCTCCGCTCGGTCGGGCAAAAACGGAAAACCATTTTACGGTCCATTGTGAAAGAGGATTGGCAATTTCGCTCCGAGCTTACTCGACCATCGGCTGGGCAAGTTTTACAGCGTCTCTGATGTACCGAGAGTGTTCTGACGAAACTCCCCTTAATAAACGAGTGTCGACTCCTGCTGAATCTTACAAAAATAGGGAGTCGATTGCCGCTTTACATCCCGCCCAAATTGAACATCCAAAGCTCAGCCGCTGAAATTCAAATCCAACAGCATTCAATAAACTCTTTGAGTTCTATGTTAGTTCTTGGTACCTGTTTGCTACAAACTTAGAAAGTAGGAAAATTTTATAACCGTTGGAAGTCTGTTCCACTCACTTAAGCAACTTCGAGTGTTTTAAGTTTTTAATGCAATGAAAATTATCATGCCAACTTCCCAACTTAGTTTGGATCCGTTAAGCTTCGTATTTGAAGTTTGATATTTTTGCTGTCAGATGTAAAACAGTGGAAAAAGCTCATCATACTAAGTTGACTAAAACTAACACAAAACTTGGTAGTGCCTGCTTGCTTGGTACAAATCCTTAATTACAGAGATACTTATCCCAGATACTGTGTGGTTATCTAGGTTTAAAGAATTTTATTTTCATAAGAAATACAAGTCTCACTTATAATGAGATACAATTAAATTAAAAATTAAACAATACCTGCTTAAAATGTAGCTTAAGCTTATTTTTAAAGACATTCAAGGATTTACGATTCCTTATATAAGGTGGCAGTTCGTTATAAAGCTTTGCTCCCTCAAACAAAATAGTCTTCCTTCCATAACCAGTCCTAGGCATCCCTAAATTTAGTTATTTTTTATTCCGTAGACTACGTGTGATTTATTTTTTCTAAGTTAAAACTAGAAAAAAGTTTATTATATTACATGGTATAATTGGCTAAGATTTTTTTTAATATTTTTTTAATAACTTTTCAGTCGGTGTATGAAACGGATAGCGATGTAGGACTTTGATAATTTTGTTTTGGCATCACTGATTCAAATGAGTAGCTGCGGCTGACCCCCAGATTTCAATTAGGTACCTACTCAAGGTGCGATTTTATCAACGCGTTATAAATAATAGATCTTACTTTGGTCATTTTCCAATCACGGGACTATGGAGTCCCGGACCTTTGGAAGGCATACGAGGGGCCGAAGCCAACTCGCAGAGGCCCGTTAGACAACATTTATCTAAATGATATAATGTGACACCAACCGACGATTATCCCTGTGCGCACTATACAAGTACACCCAAGGACAACCCTCGGTTAGTGCAGGACTATTGCAGAAAGTGGATAAAAAGGATACTGGGCTATTGGTTTGGGTGCTAGTGGACTGTGTTACTGGGACTTTGGAAGGGTTACGGCCCCTGATAGGTCTTACTTATTGTCACTTATCTCATATCAATTATCAAATATGTGAAGAAATATAATAGGTACCTAAAGCCGCATGTCGGCGGCGGCACCGCGAACTGTTCTTGTCTGGATAAGCGGCGGCCTATTTGAAATTCCAATTAGAAAGTTTTCTCATTTACGTGATTCAGGGCGTGGAGTGTGGAAGGGCAACAATCCGCGCTGATTAGTCCTGGTCTCCATTCTGTATCAGATTTAAAGGGGATGGTTTCCCACATAAACTAATCGTTCGTTAGTTTGACATTTCACGTAACTACCTAAATATTAAAATGAAAGTTGTTTACGGATTGTAGTACGTGTTTATTTTTTAACCCCTCGTTTTGAACACTTTACAGCGTTCATAGTTACGGGCAGACTAAGGTGTTATTCGTCTTAAAGGAGGTAATTTGAAAAATATTTAAAATCTAATTATTCTTGCATTTTTTCAAATTTAACATACATTCAAATCGTTTTAATAAAACACCTAAAGGGTTGTGATAAACAATTTGTTATGTTAATATGAGTTTTATTGAAAAACAAAATGGCTTCTTCCAAACATTGATTTTATTCTAACGTTCGGTCGACGTTCATCGGATATAAAAATATTGAAATAGCTAGAAACGTGTATTTAGACTATATTGGTGATATTTTTTCCTCTGCATATTGCGGAAGTCGAATATCCGTCGACATCTTGCTTGGTCTCCTAAAAATATCACTGCAAAAATAGCAATATGAAATTTGACTTTGCCCTATCAATAAAGCTCAAAATTTGGATATAACCGATTCAAGATGTTAAGAAAGTAGAAAAAGTTATATTTCTTTTGGATAACTTTCGAAGTTTTCATACTACTATAGATTCGGCTCTGGGCCAATTTATTCAAAAAGTATCAAGCGTGAACCAGACAGGAAAGTTACCCGGTTGAAAATTGAATTTGTCGAACTTCTTTAGGAAAAAATCGAATGCTTTATAGACTGCGAAAAGCAGTTTACTTTCCATTGCACCTAATGGCGCGGTAGGAAATATATTCTATATAGCTAACTGTGTACCAAAAATTTGAATTTCTAATATATGTTAACGTTAACAGATTGTTTACATCTTTTACAATAGTCAAACTAGCGTACCCGGCAGATGTTGTCCTGTCTGGAAAAGCAGTGCAACCTAACGAGTCCAGCTACGTTTTCAAACCATCCAGAAACCAAGTGAAATACCCACTCAAAGTTTCATCAAAATAGGTCCATCTGTTAAAGAGGACACGCGTTCGGAAAATTATATAAAATAGGATATAGGTAACCTTATTAACGAATTAATCAAAGAAGGTTTTGCAAACGCTCGAACTAGTAATGTAGTAAAATTCAATTAAGAATTTCCTATACGAAAGTAACTTCTGTTTAAATATTAAATCTAGGCATCCTCAAATTCAACAAACTAATTGTTAATTAAAATTAATTAATGCATTTGGGTTATTCCGGAGATTCACTGTTTTTAACCTTAAATGTAATCTCTTCTTTCTGGAACTAATTTTGAATAGACGGCTAATTTTAAAACTAATCTCCTTTCTGAAAAGCATTGGCCACCAAAAAGTCGTTCTTCTTTTAACATATTAATGAATCATCTGTCGTGCTTCTTTTGTTAAAAACAATGGACGTCTGACGGGAAGCTTTTCGTGCTATATTTTTTTACGATTATAAAACTAGGTATAGACCTATCTAGACCTTTAAGGAATCGCCAGATAATTTACAAGCTGTCTTTGGGGAGTCTAATCCTGCGTTAGCAACAATTAGTTATCGGTATCGTGAATTTAAACGTGGTCAAGAGAGCTTAAACGATGACCCCGGACCCGGCCGACCAACAACTGCAGTAACTCATGAAAACGTTATCCGAGTAGAGTGGCTCATGCAGGAAAATAGAGATATTACACATAAAGAGATTCAAGCTGAACTGTACATCGGATCCCGAGCAGTTTCCACCATCTGGCATGAGCACCTTAAAAACGAGAAGGTTGCTTCGCGATGGATACCTCAATCTCTCACCGATGAGTTAAATTTCCGTAGTGTAGATTGGTGCAAATTTATACTGGAAAACTTAGCAGGAGGTACTTTGCATAAAGGTTTCCTATATTCTTACATCTGATAAATCTTGGATGAAGGAGGCAATTAATTAAAAAACAAAAGATTATAAATGAACCACTTATCGCCTTGCATAACTATTTTAAAAAGTAAAACGGGATTGAAACGCGAACACACCTTACTTTATTTGCCAGACGATTCGACAGAGTTGCATCGGCTGTGGTCACAGGCTGACTGAAACAACGATGTACTCTCTTTATGTGGAAGGTAAATTCGTACCTATAAAACTACCCCAGAATATTAATTCTGGGGGCGGTAGATTAGTCTTAAAATGTTTATTTCGCAATGCACTGTCACACACTACACTTTTACGACAATGCGACTGTATTCTGGTGCCTATTCAACCGTAATCCCGTACAAAGCTGTGTTTTCTCAAATTGATATTGCAAAGTTTGTCTGCCACAAGCTTTTTAGGAGTTGAATAATGAGCGCTCGACTACCGGCGCCCGTGGCATTCTTTTTCACCAGGATAATTCGCCGCTCACACAGCTGCTGGAACCTTGGCCTATATGACAGCTGTTTCGGGGGTAAAATTTTTACCACATTCTCCCTTCAGTCCCAACCAAACATTGTGCCTTTTTTTTATTATTTCCCTCAGTGAAAATACTGCTTCCTGGGCGAAGAATCAAACCCACACTAGAAGCCGTCAAAGAATCCCGACAGCTATTTTCCGACCTTCCGCAAGATGCGTTTTTCAAATGTTTTGAAAGCTAGTTTAGCTGAATGCACAAGTGTATAGGAGTGGGAGGGGATTATTATGGAAATATATAAATAAAATATTGTGTTTATCATACCTTGTTAATTTTTAGCTAATTTCAATCTCTTGATACAGCCCACGGATAACGTAATTCGATCAAATAACACAGAAGGATGTATTAATAACGCGTACCTGATTATACCCGAAAACTCCATTGTTACTCTCAGCGGAAGTAATCTGATTAATTTCGATCATCTTTCATCGATGATCAACTTCCGTGATAACAGATAAGGGGGTTAATAATAAATAAGGATGTTATTGTGTTACATCATCGATACAGTTTTTAGCTAGGCAACTTTTGTTAGATATTAATTTGAACACTATCTAGCAATATTCTTTTACCACGCCATAACCATAGACGTAAAATAAAAAACCTGATACACAGTGACAGCAAAAAGTCCTCACCAAAATTCTTGTAACCCCAATGAACGTTTGGGTGGTCTTTGAACTAAGTAAGTTTCATTATTGGTTTCATCCAACTTTAAGTTATGTACGAAAAATTAAATTTGAATAAAGATTTGAATTGTTAAAAGCATGACACGTCATAATGACAATATCTGTCCATTTTTTATTAAGCTATTGCATAGCTTCTATCGCGGGCCTTGAGCGTGGAGACCGAATCCAGAAATTCCGTAACGAAAATAATGTAACACCCCCCACTCCGACCGGCACAGCGGTAATACTTTTTAGTTTTCTAATTGCATAAGTTGATAAAAAATGCTATGCAATAGCTTTACCGCGGCAGTCTCCGAGTGACACAAGTCTTTTTTTTTGTTTAAAAGTTTGCATGGCTTACAATTTTCTACTACAGAGTAAAAGGTAGAGAAAACGCTTAGGAATGGGGCTGGGGACACAGGTGTAATATTAAAAGGATCAAGGTAAGTTTTTTTTTTAAATTACAACATATGAAAAGTTGATAGTACAAAAACTGAGCAAATTTTAGGGATTTATTATGATATTACCGAGGGTAACAAAGAACTGTTAAAATACACAAATTAATAAGGAATGTAATAGATGTAGTCCACAAAGTATGCCCAATTGGTCTAGTGGTTTAAATACCGGGTCAAGATCTCGGGGTCCCAGGTTCGAATCCCGGGTCGGGCATTAAAATGTTTCGAATTTTCGAACGTTGCTCGGGTTTGTGATCACCAACCCGCATTTGGCAAGCGTGGTGATTATGCCAGTACACCTATCATTGCTGTGGTAACTTGAATTCAGTGATGGAGGCCTTTTCCCTGCAGTGGGATGATTGATTATAGGCTGTTACTTACTTACGAAGTATGGGGCGGTCACGGAGTCGACGTCACCGTCAAGGAAACACGGAGACAGGTTGAGGGGGTTTATTAACATAACGTACGGATACAATAAATGTATTAATGTACAGCTAAGTTCCAAACGATGAACGTTAAGAAAAAGAAGATATGTATTCCTTTGGATAGAAGTATCTCAATGCCTAAGAAGGTACAAAAGCTTGAAAAGCCAACTATGAGCAGTTAAGATACCCTAAAGAATTCTTCTTACTAACAGAATTTAATTCAGGAGTAGTTCAAGTTTAGTATAAAAATACTTACGTCTTGCGTTGTAACAGACATACAACGCCATCCATTCACATTTCAGGAAAACTAAAAATTGACATCTAATACATTTGCTAAAACCAAAACCTACCGCGAGGCAAGGTACAAGCAACGCCATCTATGTATAAAAATCAATTAAATCAGTTTTATTTCTGCAAATAGGCCCGTAGAGGCGCTTTTACACGTCCCAATATTTAAACCTACCACTGCTTCGGGACAAGTCTGGGCAAGTATATTTGAGAGAACTAACATTATCTAAAGTTATGGTTGTCATTTATTACAGAAAGCGAGGTACATATAGGCAAACTATACATATTAAGAAGAACTGACGTACCTATTATGAGAAGGCATGATAATTACAAATTGTTACAGAAATGTATATCTTTTATCAATTATGAATTGATTAAATTATTTCGCTAATGATTCCCGCTTGTTAACAACAAGCGGAAATCATTAGCAAAATAATCCATAATTAGTTATGGATTTCCGCAAAGTAACGCCTGAGTCTATTAATTTTATCTTTTATCAAGTTTTAGAATACATCTCGCTGCGCATATTTTGTGCCCTTAATCACATATAATTAGACACGTGCTTAGGCACTATAGATACAGGCTGCTTCAACTCGTTATGATAGGCAAGGTTGAAGGGAAGAAGCGCGTTGGTCGCCGGAAGAAATCGTGGCTGAGGAATATCCGAGAGAGGACCGGGATCAAATCCGTCGAGGAACTGTTCCGTCTTGCAATGGACAGGGAGAGGTTTGGAAAACTAGAGGCCAACCTTCCCAATTGAAGAGGCACCCAAAGAATAAGAAGAAGAATCACATATAAGTATCAATCAAACAATCAAGTAACTACTCGTATTAATATGCATACACTGAGGAAAAACTATCTCCACCTTAAAATAGCTTATTACAATTTTTAATAACGTTATGTTACTCAAATCATACTACTTTTAGGCAAATTATCTTCTAATTGAATAGTAATAACTTTTCCGAAAAGGGTATAATTCAATAATTCTAGCGGCACAGTAATGGCCACTGTAAAATGGCGCGGTTTGCAGCTAACTTTACTCACCAACGTTTGAATTTAACAGGTATTCAGAGTTGATTTAGAAAGAAACTCTAATTCGAACAGCTCACAACGGACTGACGAATAAAACTGAACACAAAGTATTGTCTTATTTTTACAACAACAGTGATAATATTATAATATGAAAATTATTAGAGATGCGCCGAATAATGGTTTCACCGAATAACCGAATACCGAATACTATTCGGTTTAACCTTTACCGAACCGGATATTCGGCCGGATATTTTCATTTTTAGTTTAAAATAAATATTGACTTGAAGTTAAATTGATTTTATTTTATTAGCTTTATTTAACATATTTTTCATAGCACTTCTTTGAATTGTAACAGAAGAAGTTGTGTCTGTTAGTTATAAAACTAACAGACACAACTTGGGTGAATCGGGTCATGTAGGCAAGAAAATAGAACCGAATATATTCGGCACCAAAGCGAGTAATTCAGCCGAATACAAATAGTGGAAAAGATGCCGATTACGCCGAATACCGAATATTAAACGAATATTCGGCGCATCTCTAAAAATTATGCATTGTTAAGTACAATCACAGATTAAAGTGAAACATTGCGTTTGCTTAAAATAAAGGTAACATTCACTCTTGACTGCGCGCTTTTGGAGCTGTGACATGCCAAAGGACTGAAGTTTTGAGAATTATATATTCTTTATTGCGCACAAAAAAAAAACATAAAGGTTGTTACAGTAAAAAGAGTTTACAAAGGTGAGCTTATCTCTTTAAGAGATCTCTTCCAGCCAACCTAACTGGTGTGGAAGAAATGCATTTAAACGGGCACAGTAATGTGCATTTAGAAGATAAAAAAAAATATATACAAAATAAAAAAAATATAAACTAGCATAAGATAATGATAAATATACCTACTTAAACTACACTCTAATATACTTCAAATTAAATTATATATAAAAAAAAGGATAAACCTACTTATAAAATACATACAACACATACATATACCTACATAAACTAAATACATTGTAATGATTGAGATAAATAGTGCTCTTTTAAACGAATCTTGAACGATGTTATAGAAGGGCTGCTTTGTATAGCCTTGGGGAGTTTGTTCCATAGTCGTACAGCTTGGGAAGAGAAGGAGTTGAAAAAGAACTTAATGTTTGCTCTAGGACACTCTAACATCGTAGTGATGCAATCGCGCCTAGAGCGGGGATCAGGAGGTAAAAGTTGGAAGCGGGAGCGAAGGTACTCAGGGGTAGCAGGGTCATACAGGATCTTATATAGGAAAGAAAGGATGTGCACATTACGACGAAGTCTAATTGGTAGCCATTTTAACTTAGCGCGAAATTCGGAGACATGATCGTATTTGCGAAGACCAAAGATGAAACGAATAGCCAGATTTTGTAGGCGCTCAAGTTTGTTAAGCAATTGTTCAGTCACATACATCAGCGTAGTCGAGAATAGGTAAGAGTAGAGCTTGTGCAAGCAAAATTTTAGTCTGAAAGGGAAGAAAGTACTGGAGTCGCTTAAGGAAGTGAAAAGAAAAGTGCATGCGCCTACTCACCTCACTAACTTGTGCTGACCATGACAGATCACTGTCTATCATAATCCCAAGGTTTTTTGCTTTGTTCGTGTAGGGAATACAGACTCCGTTGTATATTATTTCTGGCAACGCTACATCCCCCAACCTTCCCCTTAATCTGCTGCTTCCAACTATAATTGCCTGCGATTTATTTGGGTTCACTAAAAGCCCGAAATTATCAGCCCACTGCTGAACAGCAGCAAGATCTGAATTTACTGCACCTACAGCTTCAGTGACTTCATTTGGAGAGAAGTGCCTGTAAATTTGTAAGTCATCTCCATACAGGTGTAAGGGAGAAGAGATAACACGAGAAATATTGTTTATAAAAATGGAAAATAATAATGGAGAAAGAACACCGCCTTGTGGTACGCCAGCAGTTAGGTCCAACCAGTCCGAGGATAGGTTGTCGGTCTTAACACACTGCTGGCGTCCCTGAAGATAAGAACGGAACCACTCGACCACTGGAGGAGCAACGTTAAGAGAGCGAAGGGAACCAAGCAGTATCATCAAAATCAACTGAGTTAAATGCGCTGCTGAAGTCCAGAAGAGTGACAATAGTGAACTTACTATTATCCATAGCATATCGGATATCCTCTGTGACATTCAGCAACGCACCAACCGTGCTATGGGAAGGGCGGAATCCGGACTGAAATGGACATAGGAGATTATTGGATACAAGATAGGAGTAAAGTTGCTTGTGTACGACACTTTCGAGAACTTTCGAAAGTACCGGTAGAATGGAGATAGGACGATATTGAGAAAGAGAAGTGAGGTTGGCAAATTTTGGTAGAGGGATTACATTAGCCTTTTTCCAAGAGGAAGGGAAGGTGTCAGCCTCCATAGAGGAATTAATAATATGTGTGATAAGAGGTGTAACAACTTCCAGGATAGATTTAAGCATGTTAAGACTCAGGTCGTCGCTACAGGAGAATATATAGGATAAAATTTTAAATCACCTTCCAAAATTTAATACAACAATCTATGACACAAAAAACAAATGACGTATTTTTTCTTTTAGTATAGCCCAGTACAAATATGTCAAGATAAAGCACCTAGAAAATGTACGCCAAAAATCAAAAATTTTGGATTCGGCCTCCTCGCCACACACTTTTTATGCGATGCGCATTTCATTCATTCAATACTAAACTACTCATAAATTGTTGATTTTCCCTTCATACCTTCACAGGCTTAGGACCATAAAAATTGAAAACTATGTTGCGAAAAATATTTTCGGGTGAAAACTTGACCTACATTTTTAACTTCATTAATGGGCTCTAAATACACTAAATATACCAATAAAAATGTTGACGTTGATGAAAAAGTCACATGTATTGTAGTTTTTACCCGACTGCATCAGGAGTTTATATTTTTCGAGAATATGTAAATTTGTATACATATTAATATGTATAATTTTGGCCCACCCTACAGCCCAAACGTCATGGTGGTTTTTTACATGTGAGGTGTCTTTAGACTTGTTTTGACTGTAGACTGACTGACATAGGCTATAAAAATGGGGAATGTAAAAACTAGAAAATATTGGAGGCCGGTTCTCTGAGTCTGTCTGGATGATCAGTCTGGAACTTATGGGTGCGGCGCGGCGCTGGCACCGCTGTATCCACTGTGAATAACTAACTAAAAAGTTTTAAATAAATCAAATTATTAAAGTAAAACTAAATACAACAACAACTAGGTATACTTATTAAAACTAAAAAGAAAAAAAAATTGTACGATCCTAGAATTCAAATCGCAGATGGAAACAATCATCTTATGAATTAAATCCGCAGTCTCTTTAGTTAGTGATTGTCTTTTTCGGAAATGTAATTTGAAAACTAGCCAAGTCAGTCTTTAGGCTGCAACATTTAGTTTTGAGAAGAAAAAATATTTAAAGTTGTTACAAAATATAATAAGTTGGTATAAATATATTTCAGGCCCCTAATTCGCGTAACCAAATCGTATCACAATCGTAATTGAACGACAGGTTTTTGACAGTTCTAGTATGGGCTAAATGTCAAACTCGTCCAATGGGGACTACCGTTTCTTTGCTCACCAGTTGGCGCCACTGTAGACTGAGGTCCGGAGGTATAGCTGTTAAAGGCGATTGGCGCCGAAACAAAGTGTTATATCTTAAATGTAATTAAGGTTATATTGTTTATAAATAAATATCTTGATATCAACAAACTAACTGCTGAAATAGTTGCTCTTGAGGCCGCCTATTTTCGCGCTTTTTCTTAATTCCGCTTTTAAAGCGTTCACATTAATCGCCAAATAATCCATACTTGCGATATTTTACGAAGGAGATCACTTTCCAGCAGGTAAATTAAAGAAATTATAATTTATGCATCAAAGCCCGCTAAAACCAGTGAAAAGTGAATGATATTGGACCTCACGCGACACAAGCGCCTCTAGTGGCAAATTCACTAGCGATAGCCCCCATTCAATCACGATCGAACTGCGATTCGGTTACGCGAATTAGGCCATAGGACTGATCATTGAACTTGGCACCCAGTTAGATCTCACTTATCTTGTCGTTGAAGTAATCAACCAAGACGCATGCCTATAGCATTATATTGTAAAGACAACGGCAGGTCAACCTACCGTAAAAGTTAAAGGTCATTGAATTGATTTACAACTTTAAGTCCAACAAGTAGAGATCAACATCAATTGAGAAAATTTGACGTTTTGAGGTAAGTTGACGTCAACATACCTCAAAATGAGAGCCAAGTACAGACAGCACGTGCTGTCCCTACTTGGCTCTCATTTCACATTTATGATTTTGATGGGATATCATTATATTTTGAACAGAAATTATTAGCACCTAGGTATTTATTCTTAATAATAGGGTAAAGGTTAAAGTATGAAATTGCCGATTATTTTCCCACTTTTTATTTTGTTTATAGCTCTTAAGTATAGTCATATTATTGCGTAATTCTTTTTGTATTGTATCAAAAACTAAATAAAGTAACTTCGACTAAAAAAAAATGCAATACTAGTGCCTATTACTTCAAAGGAAGTCGTTGAAAAGACCCCTTACAATATGTCAGCTGACCTTCCTGCTTCAATTAAGTATATTTGTATTATATACTTTGATTTTCAAAAATTTAAATACTACGAGTATAATGCCTAGCTTTATAACCATCTAACTTTCACCTTTAATTGCATCGAAAACGGTTCAGGCGTTTTTAAAAAAACTAAAAAATTGTTAGTATGGAAAAATGACTTTTATCGATTTCGTCCATACAAAACGGCAATTTCATACTTTAACCCCTATTAATACCAAATGGTTTTTGTTAATCATTAAAAACACTATGTAGTAATAAAAATGTAGGTACTTGTTTTTGATTTATTTCTGTGTATTAACCTAACTACTGCTCATTAACAACAACAATCTGGTTGCTAAATTTAAACTTTCTAAGGAATTTGGAACTGGGTTAGAATTTTGTTACATTGGTGAGTCTGTGATAAAAATGAGGATTTTTGGACGTTAATATCTGAATAGCCATTTGAGGTGTGTTTATGGAATTTTGAATACATGCGTATCTGGCAAATCTAAATATATGAGCTACCGCGTGTCTGGATGTATGAATAAATATTAATATAAAAATGAAGCCTGATCTCTTGGAGGCTATTCATAAGTTATACGGTTTTTGCCAGTTAAGACCTGCTTACATCTAAAAATAAAGATAATCTGAACCCCTTCCCTCTGATTAAGGTAAGAAGCTTAAGGAATAATCAAACAACTATCTTTGGTCTGTTCTAATTTTTACATTATTCAAATAAATATTTTTGTTGCCAGCGGCGTAGATCTCTGGCTATGGAAATCTTTCATCAAAGTACGCATCCGAGTACGCGCCTTCGCACTCGTTAACTTTGTAAAAACGATCCCACCCACGTCTACCCCTATCTCCAAATAGTCTTGCATAATAAATGAATGGTCTTTAAAGCTAAATTTATAATATTATAGTGAAAACTCAATTCAGTGTACGTTTTCTCAATTCAATACCCTATTTTCCAGGTATCCACGGAATTAAGAAAATAACACAATTCATCAAATTACTTATTAATTTATAAATTACAGCAGTTTTTAGAAAACATGATGGTAGGTATATCACTTAAGCACTGAATGAATTTGGCACAGATCTCATTAAATAAATATTTTATAAATATTAATTTCGGAAATATTTTCACTTTAGATGTATTTTTTTTATTATTCAATTTAAAAGGGGTTTAAATAGATAATTTTATGTATTTTTACCTTAGTCGAAAATTATCAGTATGGTTTTAGATAAATAAGGAAAAAGGCGGATATAGCCAAATGCGCCTATTCTTCTTATAGGAATACAATGACCGATTAAACATGAAAGGGCGCACCTGGCTACTTGCGTCTATTCAATTAAGGACTTAGTATTTTTTCCAATTTTTTTTACTAAGATAAAAGGTATTTTTCTAATATTCCTAATTAAATAATTAAAAAACATAATATTTTATAAATGGAAATCAAAGAAAAATATCGTTGCTAATATTCAAAATTCAAGACGATTTTAAATTTCATTTATTCAAACATTTTTTTCTCCGTTTTGACTTTTTGTTAGATGCGGCTTTTCAACTATCGGGGGCAGAAATAATATACCTAGATGAGACATTAGTGGTAGGTTTAAATATTGGGACGTGTAAAAGCGCCTCCTGGGGCCTATTTGCAGAAATAAAACTGATTTTAACTGATTTTATACAAACACCAAAACTCTAAGGCTAAAAAGACTTGGCAGGAGCCATCTACCAAAGGTTTGGTTGACATCATCTCATCTGGAAAGAGATTAACAATAGTACATGGAGGATCAGAGAATAGCTTTGTACCCAAAGCTCCTATTATGTTTGAGTACCAAGTCAACCAAAGCCGATTACCATCATGATATAAATGCAACACATTTTAATAAGTGTCTAAGCGAGGAGCTTATACCCAACTTGACAAAATAAAATGTTGTTGTTATGCACAATGCTAGTTTCTACTTTCAAAATTAACAAAGCTCCCAACGCCAAAACTCGTACAGCAGACATACAAGAATGGCTTCGTTCTAATAATAAAAAATTTGAAGACTGTCAATCCAATGCAAAACTTTTAGTCTTGGTGCAAAAACACGAACAAGAAGCAGTTTATGACCCAGATGAAATCCTAAAGGAGCATGACCGTAAGGTGTTAAGAATTCCACCTTATCATTGTGACCTTAACCCGATAAAACTTATCTGGAGTTCAGCGAAACGAAAAGTAGCCAGCAGAAATATTGACGACCATTTGGATCAGTGGTAGTAAACGCTGCTTCTGAGCCATGGGTCGCGGGTTCGATCCCCGCACAGTACAAATATTTGTGTGCATGAACATGTCGGTTTGTACTGGTCTGGGTGTTTTCTATGTATTATAAGTATATATTTACTAAAAAATATATATATATAAGTAAGTTTATCGGTTGTCTAGTACCCTATACGACAGGGTACTTAGTAGTAGCTTAATTTGGGACTAGATGGCTCTGTGTGGCCCAGCGTGTGGCATGTCTGAAAAATATTTATTTATATCTATATTTAATATTTACTACGAGTACCACTATAATAGAAACACTCATAAAACATGCCTTTAAAAGTATAACACCAGAAGATTTTTGATGTGCAGTGCATATATTTGATACCCTTCAATACTTTACGTTCTGATATTATGATCACTGTCATCGTGTCAGTAACAATTTTAAATAATACATTTTACTGCAAGAATTTTTGTTTGTATAAGCACTAGCTAATAAACTAAGTAGGTATTTTTTATTTATGAGTTTCCGATATTTCGGCACTGTTGCAATCGCCATGATTGCACTTTTTGAATAACTGTTTTTTCGTTATAAAGGCACTTGAACAGTGCTGAAATATTGGAAACTCATAAAAACAATCCACGGTAGGTATTAGGCTTAATTTTAATTCTTGTGATAGTGACCATAAAGTTCAAATCAGTATAATTACGAGTATACCTAATAAACCGACCGCATATATGTATAGTATATACCAGTAACCAAAATTTAAATACGAAAAGTATCAAAATTCTTTATTCCTAATTAACTTGGTAATACCAAATTATGTTTTTTTTTAATTTGCCGCCTTTTTCTAGGTTTAGCTTTCGTTACTGTTTTAAAAAATCGGCCAAGTGCGAGTCGGACTCGCGTACGAAGGGTTCCGTACCATTGACTTAGTAAACAACAGTAGGTACCTACATTAATTTAGTTAATATAGTGCCTACTGTTACCATTAATTTATATCGCGCAAAAATAGGCAAAAAATGGTGTTTTTAGTAGTAATATAAATTTTATTATTTCGTATTAAAATTAAAATATAACTGAGTGTTTTTTGAATATTTCAAGTGCCTACCTGTTGCCATTATTAATATCGAGCAAAAAAGGAAAAAAAATCGCGTTTGTTGTATGGGAGCCCCCCTTAAGTATTTATTTTATTTTGTTTTTAGTATTTTTAGTATATTTTTTATTATTTCGTATTAAAATTAGTGCCTACCTGTTGTGATTGTTAATATCGAGCTATATAGCGATGTAATAAAATGAATACTTAAAGGGGGCAAGTATTCATTTTATTTTGTTTTTAGTGTTTTAAAATTGTTAATTTCTCATGTAAGTGACTGTATGGTTTTTTATGTGAAATAAATATTCTTTAACCTTAACCTTATTTGTTGTTAGTGCGGTAATAGAAATACATAATTTGTGAAAATTTTAACTATCTAGCTTTTGCGGTTCTTGAGCTATACAGCCTGGTGAAAGAGCGACGGACAGACGGACAGACGGACAGACAGCGAAGTCTTAGTAATAGGGTCCCGTTTTTACCCTTTGGGTACGGAACCATAAAAACCATGTATTCTCATAAAAAATATTTTTTCACTTACATAAGAACTTAAACACTAAAAATAATATGTTTTCGTTAGCCAGGATAACATCTACCTGAAAACCCATCGAAAATCACGGGTTCGCGCGCGCTAATTGGCTGTAACCTGTCAACGAAAGAGCCACTACATGTCAGTCTGTTTCTGCTGTCGAGTGCGATGTGGATAATTACGGTGCGTCGTATCATGTGTGACATATACGATCTCAGCTAGAGTCGAATTGCGTCCATTTCAATTAAATCTCGACATGTGCAGGCCGGGTTTCGGTGAGGGCTTTTATTCATTGGACGCGGTTTAGGGCGGGTGAATTAAATCGACCGTTGGTCTCGTGAAAATGGAGCTATTTCAGAAAAACGTATCTGACATGCTGATTCAACCATTTGAGCTTTGCCTGGGATACAATTAATGCTTTTTTAATTCCAAATAATCGATTTATCACCATTTATTAATAAGTGCCAGAAAATCGGAATGTAATAAAATAAATGGCAAATCATTGTTAACATAATATTAATACTTGTAATTGATGACGATAGCTAATATATACATCATTTTACTAATTTATACCTTAAAATTTTCTTTACTTCAGTATCTTTAAATTTTATCTACAATTCAACCTCTTAGTTAGACAACTGCCGTTCCATGTGGTGCCAGCCGAAAATGGGGTGGGTTCCGAAAAACAATTGATTCTAATGAAGTACGGGCAGAAGAAGTGTGTGTGTGAAGTCAGAAGCGTTTCTCTACCTTTTACCAAGCTGCGAACGTCAACCAACCCACCAGGCCCCCAATTCCGCTAATTTACAAATGGCTCAATAGAATCGCAATTGCATCTCAATTGTATATTTTGACACATTTATTAAGGTAGTAATGTCAAAATATACAATTGCGATGCAATTACGATTCTATTGAGCCATTTGTAAATTAGCGGAATTGGGGCCCAGTCCTGTCATGCGTGGAGATTACGAAGAAGTCATCATTTTTTAAAGGCTCGTCTTTTCATTATTCATAAGGGTTAAGCTAAATTTTGCTTCAGTATTATCTTATCTGTGCAACTATATAAATTGAGTTGACCTAATAAAAAAAGATCTGATTCATTTTTAAGAAATAAATAAAGAAGAAGAAAGAATAGAATAGAATAGAATAGAATAGAATAGAATAGAATAGAATAGAATAGAAGAATAGAATAGAATAGAATAGAATAATTTATTTGTTTTGAATAGGGTACATCAAGGTCACAAACATATACATAGGTTTCACTTATTCAGCCATAGTCAATAGCATACAAATCAAATAAGTCAGAAACAAGTCGCCTCCAAACAATTTAAAAGTCATTAATTAAATTTATCTACACACACATACATACATTATTGAAAATACGTCAGTCAGTCATTAATTATTAGGTAATGTCAACTTTACAATCTAGATATTCTTTAACTGAGTAGAAACATTTTATCTTGAGCCACTTAAATAGTTTATTTTTAAATAAATTTAATGGTAGTTCAGTCAATGAATGTGGCAGTTTATTATATATTTTTATACAGCTTGGATAACAGTTTCTTTTATATAAAGAAGTTCGTATCCTGGGCAACATTAGCCTTCCCCGATGTCTGATTGATTTAGTTGCGTAATCATCTTGATGTACAAATAAAGACGGATAAGTTTTTACAAAGACACAACATTCCAGAATATACATTGATGGAAGAGATAGGAGATTCAGATCAGGAAATAGTTGTTTGCATGAGGTTAAAGGAGGAACGTTGCATAAGGCACGAACACATCGTTTTTGAGATATGAAGGCTCTAGGCATATCTACAGAATTTCCCCAAAATATTAGGCCGTATTTGAGGTTGGATGCTACATATCCATGATATGCCATTAGAGCAGCTTTTTGATTCACTTGGGTCGTTAGACGCCAAAGAGCATATGAAAATCTGTTGATTTTTTTGCACACGTTTTCTATGTGCTGTTTCCACGAACACTGACTATCTATAATAAAACCTAAGAAAATAACTGTATCCGATTTAGTCATATTTTCGTCGTTAATTTTAATACTAAGATTATCTTTAGGTTTTCTGTTAAAAAATTGAACGTATTTAGTTTTATTAGGATTTATGTGAAAGTTATTATTTTTCAACCAATCTGATATTAGTATGATCGTGTTGTTAATTTCTTCAGTATAGTTTTGGTTGGGAGCTTTTGAGATTACAACTGATATATCATCTGCAAAAAGGTTACATTGATAATTAGTTACGCTAGGCAAGTCATTAATGTAAAGTATGAATAATAAAGGTCCCAATATTGTTCCCTGTGGGATACCTACATCCTTAAGAGAAATTACAGATTTTAAAGGTGTTTCTTCGTTGCGAAAGTTTAAAGATTTAATTTGGACATATTGACGTCTATTATGGAGGTAAGATCTAAGCCAGTTTAATGCTATACCTCTTATACCATATTTTTCACATTTTTGGAGAAGAATCTCATGAGATACGAAATCAAATGCCTTGCTCATGTCAAAAAATATAGCAGTCACATCTACGTTTTCATCTATATACTTAGTTATACTCTTTATTAAGTTAAATGTCGCAAGCGTGGTAGATTTACCTGCACGAAATCCATTTTGTTCATTTACTAAAATATTATGCATTTCGAGAAAATTGTATATTCTTGTATGTAAAGCTTTTTCGAATACTTTAGCTAAAACAGGGATTAGTGCAATTGGTCTATAATTATCCATTTTAGTTCTTTCATCTTTTTTATGTATCGGGTAAATTACAGACAGTTTTAAATGTTCAGGAAAACTGCCTTCAGTCATCGATTTATTTACTAGGTGGCTCAAAACTTCAGTTAAAATCAATGAACAATATTTTAAAATTTTTGTAGGAAATTCGTCATATCCTACCGAAGCTGTGTTTTTTAGCGAATTTATTATTTTGAATATTTCATCAGCTGTGGTTGGGTAAAGGAAAATGCATTTATTCATGGATTGGATATTATAATTATTAGATGTCAATTTAGTTTTTGATGATTTATTGGTCATGTCAATAAAGAATTTATTAAAACTATTACATATGTCAATCGAATTTGATGTCACCTTATTATTATTTATTATTTTATCGATATAATTACTATTATTAACGGCATCTGTCTGTTCAAATGATTTTATTAAATTCCACGTAGCTTTGCAAATGTTTTTATTAGATTTTAGATATTTTTCATTTGATAACCTTTGTGATTTTTGTATACATTTCTTTAATACGGAAGAATGCTTTTGATACCTTATTTTATTATAATTACTAGAGTTGGCATAGTATTTAAAGCGAAGGTTTCTTTTTGACACACATGATGTTCTGATGCCCTTAGTAATCCACCTTCGACCTTGTCCTTTATAACCCATCTTTATTTTGTTTTTAGGAAAGCATAATTCAAAGAATAAAACTAAAGTTTCATGAAACAGATTAAAAGACTCATTCAAGTCTGTAGTTTCATAAACTTCTGTCCAAGAAAGTGAGGAGATTGCTTCAGCAAATTTCCTCATATTGTCCAAACTATAATCCCTTTTAAAAACATACCATGTTCTAAGCTTTCGTTGTATGTTTTGTATAGAAAACTTAAGAGTTTGGCAGGTGTCATGATCAGAGAGACACATGTGATGCGTCCTACCTATAGCCTTAGGAATATTACTTATTATTTGGTCCAAACAAGCGTTTTTACGAGTTGGTTCTTTGATATGTATTGTAATTCCGTAGCTTTCACATATTCGTTTGTATTCATTTTGTATATGGTTTTCCTTTAGGACATCTATATTAAAATCTCCAGCAATTATAATTTTTTTGGTGCTTTTATATCTTAATTTTGAAAGAAGGGTTTCGAAACGACTTAAGAAAATATATGGATCAGAATTTGGAATCCGATATATACATATAACTATGCTTTTTATTTGGGGAACTTCAATACCGCAGCATTCAAAAGCATATTCAATTGCTAGTTCTTTAGCTAATGGTATTTTTTTAAAGATAAGGTCAGATTTACACAAAATACAAACGCCTCCACGTCTTTGCCTAGGTCTACAGTAGAAATCCGCGAGAAGGAAGTCTTTAATGTGTAAATTTCTTTCCTCACCAGACTTGAGAAAAGTCTCACTTAGACATATGATGTCAGTCTCTAGCCCGTTGATCGTCAATTCCTCTAAAGCTACCTGGAAAACATCTATTTTACTTAATATTCCCGCAACGTTTTGATGGAATATCAGTAGCGAGTCACTCGGGTTGGGTACGAAAAAACGAGCTCTGTGACCCTAGATCTTCTGTGATTATAAAATTTTGCTCTGTAAACGCGATGGATTTTTGGTGATTTTTATTTTTATATGGAACTCTTGTAAAGAAATCAAGTATGGTAGTTTGAATCATATTCTGGAATTTGCTCTTACTACTGCTACCCAAGACACTGCCGTTGTATTTATTAGAATTACATATCTTAGTCAAGTTATTAAAAGTCAAAAATGTATCATCATAGTCACGAGAATCAATAATAAAATTCAACTTTTTAGCAGTTATGTCGACATGCTTATTGGTTATTGATTCCACATTAAGAAAGATACAATTTTTAAAATTATTACATATCATTTGTATATTTTTATTTAACATATTTTCGTTCAGATGCTTATTTTTTAGAACATTTAACACTATAACTGTATAGTTTCTGAGTTTTTCCAATGCAATGGATAATTTAATCAATAAGTTAGTAGGGTTACAGTCATTTTCACCAATACACAGTATTATTTTATCTTTTGGGTTAAAGTTGGAGTTTTGGCATCCATTTAATATCTCTTCAGTAAGTGCGTATGGTTTGATGAATGCAGATATATCGTAAGTTTCATAACGATTATTCCTTCTCGATTCAATCATTTTTGCAGCTAGGCCAGAACTTTGTTGTGTACCATAAATATTTATCTTGCGAACCATTTCTTTTTCTGGTTCATGTATTAAGGGCAGTCTGTGGTGTTTGTCAGAATTGTTTGGTTGATGAGTACTTTCAGGCTCTCGGGTGTCGAGATCATCAGCTGGTCCATTTTCTAAGTGTTTTGGTTTCGAGGACTTTTCTGGTGTTTTTTCAGCAAATTCTAACTTAGTTTTATTGACACTTGAACGATTTTTACCAAATGATGATTTCCTCTCTGTGGATTTACAAATTGCTGTTAGAGTATGTATCTTTAACTTGTATTCCTCTAATTGACTTTTCAATGCCCCGTTTTCGGATACTAGTCGGTCAATTTCATTTTCAGCAATTTTAAGCTTTAATTCCAGATCCTGGTTTCTTTCCTTAAGTGTATCTAAGTCATTTACGTCTAATCCCAAGTCAGGACAACTTCTATTAAAACTGCTGCGGTTGTTTATAATTGACTCATTTAAAGTTTCTTCGTCACTTAGCGACTGAAAGGAGTTGTCAGTGGAGACATTGTAAGCTACTTTTGCATTTTTAGGCGTGCTATTATTTTCTGCATTTTGAAGTTCTTGCAGTTGTACATTTTTGCTCGGATCTTTTACAGTACCACGATTAGAGACCGAAGTATTCTTTGATGTCCCTTCTTTACATAATTTACACTTCCATTGTATTCTTCTATGCGGTGACATCAGATAAAATACCTTTTCATTAACACTTGCACATGCTATGTGGTATGTTTTTTTACAGCCATTGCATGTCAAATTGCGTCTATGTGTTATAATTTGTTTACATTCTTTGCATCTTTGAGTCATGTTAATAGATTTCTCTTTCCTGTCCTTGTATATCCAAAAAATTCAAAAAACAAAAAAATATTTGTTTTTTTTTAGAGAAAAAAAAAATGAAACAACAGGGAATTAAAAAAGAAAAGAAAAAATATTGTTAAATTTCAGCGTGAAGTCGTGAGATTTGAACACGCTATTCTCAGCGTGTAATGTACTTCAAGTCCGTATCTATTGCAATTCGGCTGTCAGTGCGATAACCTTAGCGGCGAAATTTTGATTTAGTTTCTTCCGAAAAAGTGCTCCAGTTTTAATGTTTGAACCGTTTGTTGTTGTTGTTTGTCTTCCACCGTCGTAATATTTATAAGTCAGAGTCTCACACAGGTTTTTGTAGATTGTTTTCATAGATCACGGCCGTAATATCACATGAATGTTAACAATTTTTCACAGTTTGGTCACTTTTTACACATTGCACACACGGTATAACTTTTGTTGTGAATGGTTCATTTTATCCTATTTATTATTTAATGATACACAGAGCATCAGTTAAACACATCTATACTCGACTCGGGTCGTCGGTAGAAAGATAGAAAGAATTCGTTCATTTCATGCTTTTTGCCAGTGTGTTTTGTATTGCAAAGATTTTTTCATACAGCAACACTCCATATCAATATACGATATAGCTATTGTAAAAGCGGTGCTTATATACGAACTGACTCAGTACACTTTTTTGTTACTGTTTTAAAACCCATCTGAGACTTAGAAAACTTAAGAATCTAGTCTAGTTACGCTTGTGATCGGTTACAAGATTTTATTAACTTGGTTCGATAAAAAAATACAAAAAACAAAAAACAAAATACAAAATACTTTATTTGCCATTAAATAGGGTATGTACATAATGTAGATGTTAAAAATATGTCAAAGATCCTTAAACCTATTTAGCTATTTCCATTTATAGCATGCAAATTAACACAAAATAAATTAAATAACATTAAATTAAAGAATTAAAATTGAATTTCGAATTAAATAACAATAATTGATTCTTGATGTCATTTTACATTCATTACATAATTAATACAAATTAGTCGTCAAGTCATCAATTAATCTTAAAATATGTCATAAATACCTCACTAAACACAGGTTCTATTTTGACAGGTAATGTACCTACCTAAAGCATAATCTTAAATTTAAAGAACTCGTCAATTGAATAAAAACTCTTTTCCATTAACCATTTTCTTAATACTATTCTAAATTTGTTAAATGGTAATAGTTTTAAAATCACAAGCCTTCACCTTTATGTAATGTTTTTTCAATATTACGACTAAACTACGGATATAATATAAAATAACATTTTTATATTTTATATTTAAAGCTACGTAAATGATATTCTATAATATTATACAAAATATATTTTTAATCAAATAAGTGAATAGTTACTGTAAAACTTATTACTTAATAGACTTTTGTTTACATTTAAAACAGTGTTAGTGTTAGTGTATAGTTTTCAGTAAGTATAGTTTATTTTCTCTGTAAGTGAATTATCTGTATTCTTTAAGAGAAATAAAGTTCTTCTTAAACCGTTAAACCGATATATTTTTGAATAACTACAAAATACGCGAGAGCAGCGGCTCGTCAGGCCCGTCCTGTCGTTACGGAGCGAACTTAACTCTTATCAAGCCTCAGGTTCAAAAACTAATCTAAGCTTGACATATCTGATACTAATTATCAGGAACTTGATATCCTGCCTGTTGAATCAGCTTATCGTGTCTAATAACCACCGCCAGAAAACCTGGTGTGAAGCTGAAAAAACCGCAAGCAACTCGGTTCACACGTTTAAGAGCTACGGTGCATATACGTCTGTATTAGACTGCATACACGTAGCGGTCAAACTTATTACACAATTTTTTTCGTCGTGGGTTAAATGGAAAAATCTAAAATCTGAAAACTCACACTGATAGTGATAGGCAAGGTATCAGTATGGTAATACGTATATCCCCGGTAGACCTTTACCCTCACAGTTATCGTATTTGGGTGTCACAGACGATTCCATTTGTCTTTCCCTGTGTGAGGCGAGTGTATTCCCGGTAGAGTTTTCAAAGCAAGTTTACTGCTGCCGCGATAAGATAGAATAAGCCCTGAGCGCCCGTATGTCGTGAGTTTTGCGGGACAAGGGCAAGATTTTTTTGTAATTTTACATTAGATGTAACCACAAAACATGGAAAAAGGGTTAGAAAGGCAATGTAGGCAAATGCTCATACTTCTGGCCAAACATGAATGTAAGTGAGCGCTGTGATTGGTTTCTTTTGAGGTCGCGCGACCGATAGGGTTGAAGACACTTAAAGCGAGAAGATTGCTCCTTGATCAGTTGTTGCTATATAATGTATGCAATGAAAGGTTTGACTGTGACAAACTACTATCGCAAATATACATTAATGTTCTGTACCGCTCATGTATCCGAAAGACACGAGCGTACCAGATGTTTGCGCACGCTTCTTGTAAAACAAACGCAGGTAAACGTGCACCACTGCACAGAATCACAAAATTCTTTAATCAGTATTTCTCTGAAGTTGATCTGTTCTCAACCTCACCTAGTTCATTCAAAAAAACTATATTTAAGATAATGAGGCGCGAGGGTCTACTCTCAGTGTGACTGAGTATCATTCATTCTGGGAGGGGACTTTCTATGCTTCAACTCAGCCTTGAATTTTTCTTTTTTAAATTATTGTTATAGTGTTGATAACTCTCTATTTTGTATTTGAAGTAATCCGTAGACAACGGGGCTGATTATACTCTAAGAAGTACCTAACAGTTAACAATGTTAATGTAATTTATGAGTGTGATTGTTTGTTGTCTCAAAAATAAACTAAAAAAAAAAAAAAAAAAAGAATTCTCTTGATTGGAGTTCTTTGACCTCGTTTATGTGTAGTTGGCGCAAGCGGCGACAGCGCATCTCACACAAATGGCGCATGACAGCCTTTCTAACCTTTTCCATGTTCTGTGGATGTAACCCTCTGTTTAATATAGTAATAAAATAATAATTAAAAAATTGGTTGTTTGTAAAGTAGGTTTACGATCGAGATGTTTACGTGATAACGAGAAAATCTCCATTCGTTTGTATGCCGCTAGAGTGAGAGAGACGGAAGATCGGTCCACTCACTCGAACGCTATGCCAGCCTCCGCTCGTGAGGATTCCGCGTGACAAGTTTCACTGAATGACTGGCAGCGCTCGAGATGAGACGGGAGATCGGTCCGTCTCTCTCTCGTTATACCTGCGATCGCGCTCGTGAGGTTTTGGTGTGACACAAGTTTCTGAACATGTCACCCGACTAAAACGATTTTAAAGACGTTATCACGTCAAAAACAATAAATTAATTTAATAAATAAATAAATATTTAGGACATGCCTCACTGGGCCACACAGAGCCATCTAGTCCCAAATTAAGCTACTATTAAGTACCCTGTCGTATGGGGTACTAGACAACCGATAAACGTACTTATATACTTTTTTTTGTAAATACATACTTATAATATATAGAGAACACCCAGACCAGTACAAACAGACATGTTCACGCACACAAATATTTGTACTGTGCGGGGATTGAACCCGCGACCCATGGCTCAGAAGCAGCGTTGACTACCGCTGATCCAAATGGTCGTCAAAGATTTGACTAGTATATGTCAAAATATTAGATTGTAATAAATAACTAGGTGCCTACCTAATGTCAATAGATTAACAAATAACATTTCAAGCAACACAAACGACAAAAAACAAAATAATAATATTAATACAGAATAGGATGTCAAATTATACTAAGAAGAGGTTAGACTTGCTAAAAACTCATCCTATTAATATTATAAACGTAAAGTCTGTGGGTATGGATGTCTGGATTTTTGTTGCTATTTCATCTCGGATCTGAATGAAAGTTAGTTCATTGGCAAGAATAACATAAAGGCTACTTTTCATCGGAAAAGCTACTGTTGCCGTTACTAGTTTTTGATCAGGATCTATCCTAGTATTAAGTACTTAATAACTGGCTTATTAGATAGTCATCAGGGTTTCTCGAAGTGGGTAGGTATCGAGAGTTTTGTAGGTCGATTTTGGGTCTGTTAAATTCGATGCTGGTTTTGGCTATAAATTGATTTGATTCGATTAATCAATCAATTGCTGAACTTCCAATAGATAAACTAAAATCATATATCAAAGTAATTTCAATGAAAAAAGGCTATTATACTATTAATGATTATATAAATGATAGGTGTGGCTTAAAATTGTCCCAGCTCGCACTGGCATTATCTTATGTAAACATATTTATTTAAAAAGAGGCTGACAATTAGTGACAGAGTTCCTAGCGCTGCTTCTTCTCGGCACTAGCCCACATTTGTCCCGAAGCAGTGGTAGGTTTAAATATTGGGACGTGTAAAAGCGCCTCCAGGGCCCTATTTTCAGAAATAAAACTGATTTTACTGATTTTCTGATGAAAATATTTTATTTTATTTCTTCGTTAAAATATTAAATACACGATGAATTTGGTTCGGCGAACAAAACTCCTGTTCGGTGCCCGCCAGGGATATTTTTAGCAGTAAATCAACGTGGGTACTTCCGGGCTTTACCTCTTACGCGATAATGCGATCCTTGTCATCGTATCTTATTACCTGTTGAACATAATCCAATGTTATTACTTACAAAAATATATTAAATTATTTTTGTCGGTATTCTAGTAACTTAACTGTAATATTATTTATAATGAGTTGTTCATAATGAGTTGGCTGAAGCGCAAGCTGCTTAGACTGTGTTATAATATGAATAGTTATTTATTTCGAGATTTCTACCATGTACAGACAACAGCACGTCAACCTACCACGAAACGTCAAATTTTCTCGATTGATATTGATCTCTACTTGTTGGACTTAAAGTTGAAAATCAATTCAATGACCTTTAACTTTTTGGGTAGGTTGACCTGCCGTTGTCTGTACCTAGTTTTTTATGAGTTTCCCAAATAACTAACTCTTACGATAGTGACCATGAAAGTTTATAACAGTATATTTGTTACATGAAATAACACAAAACCTCTCAGGTGGTAGCTCAGCCCATGATACGAGTACAGAACAACTTTTGTTCTGTAACTTTCAGGAAACCAAAAAAATTATAATTTGAATTTCCATGGTAGTAATGTCAAAATATACGATTGCAATGCCATTGCGATTCTATTGAGCCATTTGTAAATTAGCAGAATTGGGGCCCTGATCAGCTGACCGAGTCAATTTGTATGAAAATCCTAATTAAATTTTTGGCATTTTGGGAATGTTGTAAAACAAAATTTGTTCAGTTTTATTGGCTAAGCTACCACCAAGGTTTTGCGTTATTTCATTAACACGTTGCTTGAGGAACTAATGTTACATTTTTAGTCATTGTCTTTGTAATCGTAAATATCGAATGCTGATTAGTAAAAATAATTAATTAAAGTGAAAGACAATATCATAAAGAATGGCTCTACGGATTCCTGAAGTAACATATTATTATATTTTTAGGAATTTTCGACATCAAAATTGTGTTTTATGTCAATTTCGTGAAGTCAGGTAGAATCATGACCTTTTTTAAGTTCGTTAGATTTATTGTTAAACTTATTAAAATGTTAAGTTTAATTTAATTATTCGACATGCGACAAAATTACTGATGTAACCTAATTACAATTCAAATAGGTATTCCAATAAAATTATAAGCTTCTTAAGAGGCCATTCTTCTTAAATGGGTCGACCCAATTACATCATACGATATAATATAAATACCAAACAGGAGGTAGCAGATGTGAATATAGTTTCAAAGAACAACATGAAAATATTTTCGGCCATCTCGATCTTCTACTATATACAAGGGGATATTTATAGGCCTATTTAGACCCTCTAAAGTGTGCCGCAAACGCGCTGTCCCGTCATTCAGAAAACCACCGATAGTACCTATAAAATTAATCGCCCTGTCTTTCTTTGAGAGTAAAGGTAAACAATTACTTTGATGATTCGTATTAAGTACCTAAGCAGAATAAACAAATAAATAGTATAATATCAGTATATAAACTTGAAAAATTTTGCTGGGAAAATTTTGCTGCCGGGCGGGCGCCATACCGCCCGCCCGGCATGCAAGGAGATGCGGGTTCGAGTCCCGCCTGAGACAAAATTTTTCAAGTTTATATACTGATATTATAATTGCAATTTAATTGCTAAAATATCAAATAAAGTATATAAATGGCTGTTTCATCTTAACTGACTGTCAAACATCTGCAAAGATGTTTCTTTCGGGTGTTGGGGGTGCAAGCTCCTAACATTAAAATTTGATGAAGCAACGCTGGCTCACAGCGTAAGAATATGCTTGAAAAATTCGCGCCGGGTCGCAGTGTCTCGGTGGCCTAATGGTATGGCGCCCGCCCGGCATGCGAGGAGATGCGGGTTCGAGTCCCGCCTGAGACAAAATTTTTCAAGTTTATATACTGATATGATAATTGCAATTTAATTGCTAAAATATCAAATAAAGTAAATAAATAGTAATGAAAAACTGTTGCGCGAATACGAAAATGCAATGATTTTATGGTCACCCATTATATTTGCTGTAGTATAGTTTAAACATTTTTGTGTACCTAGAATTTTGTCTTCTTTCATTTGATATTATGACAGCAGACTTATTTTTCGAAGTACCCACTTAAATTGTTGTAGCATTCGTCATGTAGCTTAATTTATAACTAAAGGTGGCTTCAGGTACCCGGAATATAATAAGGAATCAATTGATACCTCATTCACTAAAATCTGCTCAGTAGTTTAGCCGCAAATGTGGAACACACATAAATACTCACATGCATATACAACGTGTTCCTTTTGATATCCCATAACTTTAAGGTTATGTTCTATAGGTAAAAATAATACCTTCAATATTTCTACGCTACTAGTGGCAGAAAGTGCAGAACAAGTAATAAATTAAGATCAATTGTACCACCACTTTTTGAGACATAAATGTTTTTGATTTGATTTGATTTATAAAACGCCCTAGAACATGTGGTTCAAAAATCAATAGTTTCGAATATAACATCAATTTAAGTTAAATTTGTTAAAAAAATGTAACCAGTATGGCGAATCCTTAGTTTTGCGAGACGTTGGCAAACTTACACTAAAGTGTAGTAGTAAAGTAGCGGGAGAGCGTAACTTGTAAAAAACATTGACGTGTGTGGGTGTTTCATTGATAGGTACGAGTAAATCGCTTTCATTCAAAAGTTCATTCATAACAAGGTAAGGTTTTACATAAACATTCGTGACATTTTAGAATTATTTTGTATGAAAAATTTAAACAAACAAAAATTTATAATTGAAAAATAATTCATATGCAATTCGATTCTTTACCATGGTCTGTTTAATACCCTAGAGTTATGGGATATCAAAAGGAACACGTTGTATAATAGACGGCTAAAATCATAACTCGTTGATAGTCGGGTAAAAAGACTTCAGTTATTATTTCCGTCAGACAAAGCCTGCAGCTCTATACTAGCACAAATCTTTGTTCGAACAGTAAGTTAAATTAAATGTCTAAGCTAGCAATCGTGGATTTAGCAAATACCAGTCTCTATTGGAAACGAGCGGAGTCTTTAAGAAAATCCCCTGCTTGTCTCGTCTGGCTGGTGAGATTCGATCGGTACTTCGGGCCTTTGTTAACTTTTACAGTTTCGTTTAGTGCAATATTTTATTTGTGTTTTTAATAATAACTTTAATAAAAATAAGACGACTTGCAGAATGCGTAAAACGTATAAAATTCAAGAAAGAAATTTGTATTTTTCTTTGTATTGTAAAATGTTGACATTGCTTTTTTTCAGACCCGCGGCTCTGCCTGCGTGAACTACACCTTGTGCCCAATAGTGGGATACCAAACAGCCTATTTTACTTCTTATACCTCCAAGAATATGTGTACAAAGTTTTATGTTGAGCCTTTACGGGGCGTACTTATTTACAGAAATAAAACTGATTTTACAGTGGACCGATACGATCTGTTGGTTATGCCAATGATAAAAAACCTGACATATACATTTGTTACTTAATCAAATATCTAGGCAGACACATAAATTCGCTACTTACCGAAATTTAACTATTTTGATACACAATCAAAAAATATATAAGTACTAAAAGTTATTCGCATAACTTTATGGGAACCTAGAACTGAGTACCTATACGGTTTTAAATTTCTACTCTACACCTCTTCGCATTTCCAAAATAAGGATTTCTGACAGATAGACGGACAACATAATTATCTTATAGGGAAAACTTTACGTTTCCTTCTTGAGGTTATTTATAGCATGAATATTTCGAATAATTTATTATTTATGATTGTGATTGTAAATGTTTCAAATCTTACGATACATACTTTGCACATGCAAACATATTCAACAAATACTATATTCCTGAATCAAAATTTTGTGTACACACCAGTTACCATTTGAATAGAGTTCTCTAACGAAACATCATATTATACGGGATTTACTAGAATAATAATCATATTTGCAATGCATTTTACATTTCTCCTGAAATAATATACTTAGCAATATTTTATTTTACCATGCCAAACAGCCTAACAGCTTTCTAGTATCGCTAAGATTCTGTTAGATTATCGAAACGGGACAGACGAACAGACTTACATACAAACAATAGCTGATTTGAAAACCTCCACCGTTTCTGTTACTTTGTTGAAGTTAGTCAAAAAATATCCATTTACTAACGCAACTTAATCATATTGGTAATATCAGTAATTTAATAAGATAGATATATCTTACTAAACTAATTGAATAGGTATGTATTTTACACCAGTTGTTTGATAGTAACTCCTGGCGTTCAGATGTATGCCAATACTGAAGCAGAGCATTGAACTATTTAGGTATTTAATTATTATTTAGGAGAGTACATAGTTTTAGTACTTAAGTACATCTGTAATGATTTTCAGAATGTTTGCATAAAATGTAATGGCGGATTGCGGCCAAGTACTGCCAGCGATTCGCATTGTGCCATCTGCTCACATTCAGATCCCTTATAAAATGTTACTGCGCATTATCACACGTGGATATGGCCGGGCCCGCGGTTATTTCGAGACGTTACATTTTTATGGCACTAATGGAAAATACTGTTTGGCTTTCGAGTGATACGTTTTTTACGCACTTAACTTCAGCCGCACACGATTTTCATGCACGCACTTAAGGATAGTACGAATTTTCGTTATTTTGTTAACAAGTGGAAGTCTGTCAAAGATTGTATGTGTGTGATTAACTAAGTACCAATTATCAAATGCTAATTTTGTTTTTTTAAATGAAACTATATTTAAGTGGGTTAAGTCAAGTTAAGTAATTTAACGTGCCGTGATTTCATTGAATTCTTGGTCAAGCACGAATGAAATATAGTAGATTATTAAAAATAACGCGTGTATGAGTAAGCTTCAACGTTTTATCAAAGTAAGGTTGTGCAAATGACCATATAAATCATGCTGAGTGACGTGGAATTGATATATCTGAGTCATAAATCAAAAGGGAATACCATAAGAGAACAAGTTTTGACAAGGCACTTAGCACGGGTGAGGACAAAATGGTTTTTCGTAAAATTCCCTTGAACGTGGATGTAGAGAAAATGCGAGTGAGGCGTACTCACTCAAAGCGTAATAGCTTACACGTAGACGGCTAATGTACCAAGCCGTAGTCACACACTTGAGTTCATAAAGGAGATAATTTTGCAACGTCTCTGAATAGAAAGATTTTAAGTCAAGTGCCTCCTGCTGACATTTTACATTTATAAAATTATCTACCTTTCTAGATAGCCCAAAATGCTTTAGCTATGTTTCGTTGAATACAGGATGAAATTTTAACCACCTTCCAAATTTTAATAATACTCGTATATCAATCTACGAGACAAGAACCGAATGACGTATTTTTTTCTTTTGGTAAGTATAGCCCAGTACAAAAATGTCAAGATTTTTGATACGGCCGCCTTTCAACACTTTTTTTACGCGTTGCGCATCTCATTCATTCATTACGATATTATTAATAAGTTTTTGATATTCCCTTTATGCCTTAACAGGTCTTGGACCGTAAAAATTGAAAACTATATCGCGAAAAATATTTTCGGGTGACAACTTGATTTACATTTTTTACTTCATAAATAGGTTCTAAATACGATACTGAACGCCCATAAAAATTTTGGAAAGTGGTTAAAATTTCATCCTGTATAATGTTTATTTTATAATTATGTCGTGTTTAAATCATGATGAACTGGAGAGTGGGTCTCAACGGTGCTTAAAGCGACTTTACCCAGGATCTTAATTAAATCATGTGACGAAATCCTTTAATTTGAAAGGGAAGCCCAGTTGCAGTATTTTAATTAAGGGTTAAGATAATTTTATGGACTAACATTATTTTTTTTATTACGACGAGCCTTGTTGCGTTAATAATGATGATGATAATTATTTAAAAAAACTCTTTAGAAAGCTATTAAAAATCATGCCAGTTATATGTTTGTTTAGTGATCACGCATATTTAAAAGACAAATTAATTTTTTTATGAACGTTATGAACTATAAAATAAATAAATCTCCGTTCGTGTATAAATGTCTAAAATCATTTAAGCTTACTCTATAGCTGGATTTTATGCAACTAATAATACTTAATTTAATGGTTAAACAGGGACTACCTAAACCGGTACCTTTTTTTTTTGTTTAAGCAGGAAAAAATGCAATACGCATACCTACTGCTTCAGGGGCAGCAGTAGGTTATGTGGGACTCTCTTGTCGGTGCCCGACAAGCATACCCACTAAAAAGACCTGCGGTGTACCTTGCAACGTATGTTGGCAATGTATGGGTTTCCCTTAGGATGCCCTCCATGCACCGCCTACGTACGGCCTATGCTGGGCCTCAGGCATAAAGTATGGCTGATCCCACCCAAAACTCTCGGGGGACTACAATCTAACCTAACCTAACCCACATTTAGTTTATAATCTCAAATCTCCCTCTCTTGTTTTGTAAACTGAGAGATCTGTTTTGACGACCTCCGTAGCGGAGTGGCGTACATACCGGCATCAAGGTTCGATTCGATTCCCGGACAGGTAATGTAGCAAAAAAATAAAAATGATTTTCTACACCTTCCCAGGTTTGGGTGTTTGTCGTACCTTCGTTGTTTCTGGTTTCCAAAATACGAGTGCTTTTAATAGTTATTCAAATTGGGATCAGAACAATGTACCAGTGTGATGTTGTCCTCATTAATTTATTATTTATTAGTATATAAACTTGAAAAAAAAATTTTTTTTCAAGTTTATATACTGATATTATAAGTGCAATTAAGTTGCTAAAATATCAAATAAAGTATATAAATAGCTGTTTCATCTTAACTGACTGTCAAACATCTGCAAAGATGTTTCTTTCGGGTGTTAAGGGTGCAAACTCCTAACATTTGATGAAACAACGCTGGCTCACAGCGTAAGAATATGCTTGAAAAATTCGCGCCGTGTCGCAGTGTCTCGGTGCCTTATGGTATGGCGCCCGCCCGGCATGCGAGGAGATGCGGGTTCGAGTCCCGCCTGAGACAAAATTTTTCAAGTTTATATACTGATATTATAAGTGCAATTAAGTTGCTAAAATATCAAATAAAGATTATTATTTATTGTTATTTATGATCTCACAATTTTACAGTGGCAAATACTCGTACATTCGCATTCATGAGTTGCTGCATTTACGGAACATTTTAAATAACTTTATTTTATTTATTAAGGAACAGCAAACAGCAACAAAATACAAATTATTTAAAAACATGAAAAACACATTTACAATAATGTAGCCCACAACGCTATGCACAGGTTACCAGTAAGATAATATGATTGCCGCGAACCTACAAACATTGTCTGTTTTCTGTAACATTTTACTGTAACAGTAGCTAAATTAATATAAAGAGTAACCAGTGGTTCTTCTGAGGTCGTCAGTGAACAAGGTCCCTCGCTGATTCGTTACTTCCACAGGACAAAAGTAAATGAGAATGTCCTTAATTGGAATTGTAAATGAGTCTTGAGGCGCTTTCTTGTCGGTTGAACGCCCGTGCCGCCATCTCAGTAGAATAAACTGTGATGATTTCATTTAAATTAATTCTCCGCACTAAAGGACGAGGAACTCGGATTGAGACTTTGATTCATTTTAGTGACTTCTAGCCCGTTTACAACATGATTATGCATACTTTATGATACTAGCGGCCCGTCTCGGCTTCGCACGGGTCGACATAAGTTTTTTTTTATAAGGATCCCTAATCTTTTCTGGCAATAAATATAGCCTATGTCACTCAAGGTGAATGTAGCTTTCCAATGGTGAAAGAATTTTTGAAATCGGCACAGTAGTTTTTGAGTTTATTCATTACAAACATACACACACACAAAAATACAAATCTTTCCTCTTTATAATATTAGGGGTTAAAATACAAATCTTTCCTCTTTATAATAAAGGGGGAAATTGCCGTTTTGAATGGACGAAATTGAGAAAAGTCATTTTTCCAAACTAACAATTTTTTAGTTTTTTTAAAAACGCCTGAACCGTTTTCGATGCAATTAAAGGTGAAAGTTAGATGGTTATAAAGCTACGCATTATAGTATTTAATTTCTGAAAATCAAAGTATATAATACAAATATACTTAATTGAAGCAAGAAGGTCAGCTGACACATTGTAAGGGGTCTTTTCAACGACTTCCTTTAAAGTAATAGGCACTCGTATTGCATTTTTTTTTTTAGTCAAAAGTTACTTTATTTAGTTTTTGATACAATACAAAAAGAATTACGCAATAATACGACTATACTTAAGAGCTATAAACAAAATAAAAAGTGGTAAAATAATCGGCAATTTCAAACTTTAACCCCTATTATTAGTGTCAATTTTAGCAACTTTTTCCAATAACAATATTAGTATTCAAACTTAAAAAATATGTCTACGGCGGGACTCGAAGTCTCAAACCGCAACTACGCCGGCTTACAGCGATAGGAATATGCTTGGAAAATTAACGCTGTGACGTAGTGTCTCGGTAGCTTAATTGGGAAAGCACCGCGCCCGGTATGCGTAAAGATAAATGCGGGTTCGAATCCCGCCTGAGACATAATTACAAGTTGAAATACAGATATTAGAATTTCCATTAACTTACTAAAATATCATATAAAGTATTTAAATAAAACAGTTAATTTTTTTTAAGTTTACGAAGGAATTAAAGTCTTGTTGACTAAAATATCGTTAAATAACTATTTATTGCTAGCTAAGGAACCTAGGCACGATGGAAAATAATTATATCGATCAATAAGTCTATATCTATAGATATCGTAAGGCGCATATCTCTCGAATCAAGCAGTTCTTTTGTAGATGATGACGTCATAGTATATTCGGCGACCAGCCTCAGCCGCTCCAGCTCGCACGGGTGCCTGCGCCTCGTTACAGTGGGCGGAGGCTGCACTACCCGCAGCGGCGGAGAAAAAGAACTCCTAATGCTTGCTTGCATGCTGCATGCTTGCTGGTATGTTGCATGCTTGCTTGCATGCTGCATGCTTGCTTGCATGCTGCATGCTTGCTGGTACGTTGCATGCTTGCTTGCATACTGCATGCTTGCTGGTATGCTGCATGCTTGCTGGCATGCTGCATGCTTGCTAGTATGTTGCATGCTTGCTTGCATGCTAAACTACATTACACCAATATGAAACGCTTTAGTATCTACGTAGAATAACTTTTACCATCGAGTTAATTAATAAATTTTTCGGAAAAAAATACTTTGAAAAAATGTTATTTCGGTCAACCATAAGTTCGGTAACAAGTTTGTCGACCAAATGAAACGTCGGGGTAACGATAAAAAACGAATTGATAATAGGTCAACTGATACTGTCCGAAATGTCATTTCGGCGAAATGAAAAAAAGGCGAAACGAAATTAGTTGTAAAGTTTTCGGTAAAATAAGATTCGGTAAAAAACAATTCGGATGTAAGATAGGTAATCAAGGTTCATTCATTCGGGACCCCGCTGCAGCAAAATAATACGTCTGTGCGCATCACAGTATAACGAAATTCAAAGTCTGAATAAATGTTTAATATTTTTCAAAAAATATTTTTATTGTTAGATTAAATTAATAACACTGCCATGATGTTATATTTGACGACCATTTGGATCAGCGGTAGTAAACGCTGCTTCTGAGCCAAGGGTCGCGGGTTCGATCCCCGCACAGTACAAATATTTGTGTGCATGAACATGTCTGTTTGTACTGGTCTGGGTGTTTTCTATGTATTATAAGTATGTATTTACAAAAAAAAAGTATATAAGTAAGTTTATCGGTTGTCTAGTACCCTATACGACAGGGCACTTAATAGTAGCTTAATTTGGGACTAGATGGCTCTGTGTGGCCCAGTGAGGCATGTCTTAAATATTTAAATATTAAAAAAAAATTATATACATAATGGTCACTTAACGTGGTCTTCGTTTTCCGGGTGGTTTAAAATGCACCGTGTATACTCTAAAAGTAAAAAAAAATGGTGCCTACCTACTCGCACTCGCTAGTAGGTCTATTCAGTTGTTATACTTATTTACAAGATATGAAAGTATTTTTACTCGCCTTCGATACTAGAGGCCAACACCTGGTGCTTTCACCTTCGTCATAGCTTGACGCGGGTCAGACGCATTAGTCACAACTGTGTAAGACATGGCCCTACAAAAAATTACTCTCGATGTGGATTAAGGTTCAGAAAAGAAAAGCGCGAGTTTAAAAAAAAACGTCTAAGTGCAAGTCGTACTACTGCACGAAGGGTTAATATTTAATTACTAGCTGTTTCCCGCGACTTCGTACGCGTCAATTTCTGTTATTATGATCACGATTCTTTTTGTAACATTTTTCACTGATGCTTCGCTCCTATTGATCGCAGCGTGATGTTTTATAGCCTAAAGCCTTGCTCGATAAATGAACTATCCAACACTAAAATAATTTTTCAATTTAAACCAGTACTTCCTGAGATTAGCGCGTTCAAACAAACAAACAAACAAACTCTTCAGCTTTATAATATTAGTGAATAATTTTCCCCGTTTTTTCCACATTTCCCATTGATTCTTCGCTCCCATTGGTTACAGCGTGATGTTTTATAGCCATAAACCTTCCTCGATAATAGGGCTATCTAACACAAAAAGAATTTTTCAATTCGAACCAGTACTTCCTGAGATTAGCGCGTTCAAACAAACAAACAAACTCTTCAGCTTTATAGTATTCGTGTGTGTTCGTTCGTTCGCCCAGCAAAAAGTATCGCCTATTCGAAACTCAAGGTTAATCGCCGTCAAACTTTCTCAATTGATATTGATCTCTACTTATTGGACTTAAAGTTGAAAATCAATTCAATGACCTTTAACTTTTTGAGTAGGCTGACCTGCCGTGGTCTGTACCTTATAATGGCATGCGTTAATCATGCCACTGAGCCCTAATTGCAATTCTGCATGGATCTTTGAGTCGAGGCTTAAACTGGTTATAATGCCCACAGTACCCGGCTCACGTACCAGCATAAGCCCTTGGGGTTTGTCTTTCGCGGATCACGTTGTTTTTGACGTCTCGAGACACGTAACTGAGGCCTTACTCCTCAACGTGAAGCCCGTAAATACGGATCTATCCATCTCTGTCACATACTTGAAAACATTGGATGAGTAAGAAAGACAGATGAATGACGAATTTACGGACATTGTCTTGCGGAGTAAGGCCCCCTGGTTTAACATTTGATACGAAGAAAGTTGTTGGTTTAGCAATATTTATCGGAAGACTAGTCTTCAGCCCGTGACCTTGTCCTTTTTGTATCTGTCGCGTTCTTTTATGCCATACACCAAATAAGATTTGTTCAAATTTAAATAACTACTGATATTATAATTGCAATTAAGTTGCTTATGTACTTATTCATAAATTTATCCAACCAAGCCATGTTTGATGAAAATGACATTGAAAACGTCAAAACCTAATTATTATGTTGTTTTGAAGCGATACGAAGTTTGCGGGGTTTGCTAGTTCCATAATAATATGTAATAAATTCAGTCAAATAAGTAGGGAATGGATAATTTGATGAAAGATTTGCATCGCTCTGGTCAGCCATCAACGTCTGCAACTGAAGTTAACATCGCAAAAGTGAAGGAAGTAGTGACTGAAAATCCTCATTTAACTTTGAGAGGGATAGCCAACGAACTTTCTGTATCTCACGAATTGATCCGTACCATTTTAACTAATCATTTGGGTATAAAAAAGTTGCCGCTCGGCTAGTATCAAAAGACCAGCGCCTCAATTCTGCTAATTTACAAATGGCTCAATATAATCGCAATGGCATCGCAATCGTATATTTTGACATTACTACCATATTAAATGTGTCAAAATATACAATTGCGACGCCATTGCGACTCTATTGAGCCATTTGTAAATTAGCGGGATTGGGGGCCTGAATGTTCTCAAAAACTTAATTGCATAAGAATCGCTGACGACATGCTAGAACGAGTCAATTCCGACCCAACATTCATGAAACTCATTGTTACTGGGGACGAGACGTGAGTTTACGAGTTTGACATGCAAACTAGTCAACAAGCTTTGGAGTGGCGCCTTCCAACTGAACCGAGACCGTAAAAACCACGCCCAAGTCGTTCAAAAGTAAGTCATGTAGACTGTTTTCTTTGACTATCGCAGTGTTGTGCACTTGGAGTTCTTGCCGGAAGGTGAAACGGCAAAAAAAGTATATTATTTGAGCGTTATGCAGCATTTAAGAGAGCAAATTCGACAAAAAAGGCCAGATTGCTACAAAATACAAGAATTTTCTGTCCACATATCTGACCTTTTCATGATGGCCTTTCGCACAAGGCTTTTGGCCAATCACTCAACAAATAACATCGAGCAACCACCATATTCACCAGATATGGCTCTAGCCGACTTCTTTTTTTTTCTAAACTCAAATTAGCACTTCGTGGCACCCGTTTTCAATCGGTAGAAGACATAAAGGAGAATAATAATTCGCGCTGAGGACTAAACTCAATTACGGAAACAGCGTTTAAAAAATATTTTGATGATTAAATAATAATACACATCACATCATTTAGATAAATGTTGTCAGACGGGCCATACGCCTTCCAAAAGTCCGGGACTCCATAGTCCCGTGATTGGAAATAACCAACATAATAATAATAATAATATTTAAGACATGCCTTCTGGGCCACACAGAGCCATCTAGTCCCAAATTAAGCTACTATTAGTACCCTGTCGTATGGGGTACTAGACAACCGATAAACTTACTTATATACTTCTTTTTTGTAAATACATACTTAAAATACATAGAAAACACCCAGACCAGTACAAACAGACATGTTCATGCACACAAATATTTGTACTGTGCGGGGATCGAACCCGCGACCCATGGCTCAGAAGCAGCGTTTACCACCGCTGATCCAAATGGTCGTCAGATTCAGATCAGATTGGATTATTTGCTGACGTAAGTGTGTCGTTTCTGAAGGAGCATGAGCATACTTTGAAGGTGATAAAATAAATTTGGATGAATAACAAACATTTTGTGTATCATTGATCTTTTTCCGGTAAGTACTGGAAAAAGAAAAGAAAGCTCTTGGCACAGTAGTATTACTACATATTGATATTTAAGATGCAATAAATATTTTTTGATGTCCTTATTTTACAAGGTTTTTTTAAATATGTAATGTTTTAAACATGTTTAAGACAAAATGTTGTCCTTACCTTACCAAATGAAAAAGACGTTTTCGTTTAAATAAAAAACATTAGGTTTATATAAATGAAAACTGAATACACTCCATGATGATGATTTATTTGTAAAGTAACTAATAAATAAAAAAAACCTTTGCTTTTTCATTTTGTGGCTTACATTAGTAAGACATCAATTCAGTAGAATCAGTAAAAATCAGGTTTATTTTTGCATATAGGCCCTTGGAGGCGCTTTTACTTACACGTTCCAATTTTATATTTAAACCTACCATCGGGACAAGTCTGGGCAAGCAAGAAATTCGGTCCTATTGTCAGCCTCTGTTTAAATAAATGTTTACAAAAGGTTTAAGCAAGTACGAGCTAGGACAATTTAATGCCATACGTTCTTAGATTATCATTTAAATATTCATTAATAGTGCAATAGCCCTTTTCATTAAAATTACTTTGACATACGATTGAAGTTTATGTACAGGGAGTTCAGCAATACCCTGTGGTAATTTGTAGAAAATACGATCATCGAATAGCATTTAAATATTTCAAAAGCCAATCACACCTAATTACAAAGCAATTGATAACCTATTTCGAAAGGGGCAAGGCCAGTAACAATACGTTTTTACCTGTTACCATCCTAAATATTCCAAAACAATATTTTACATTTTTATATACGATATAAAATCACAGTTTTCTTTGTAAATTACTTAATTATAATAAAACCCTTAATCCTATTACCTAATTTAAAAATAAAAAAAGACAAAAATTCATCGTTATTGGGAATTACTTTGCTGATTATGCTTCGTGAAAAATATATTACTCCGTTTTTGCGATTTTATAAACTACAGATATTTCGTAAAAGTTGATGGGAGAAGAAGAGGTTTACCCTCTACTACGGCCTAATAGGCCCATCTCGAGTCAACAAGCCAAACGTGTTTTGGGTTCGCAATTAACACATAAGTACACTGTACAAAGTAAATATGATTCGAGGTATATTAGGCACTAGCTGTTGCCCGCGACTTCGTCCGCGTCAATTTCTATTATTATGATCGCGACTATTTTTGCAACATTTCTCACTCATGCTTTGCTCCTATTGGTCGCAGCGTGATGTTATATAGCCTAAAGCGTTTCTCAATAAATGGACTATCCAACGCAAAAAGAATTTTTCAAATCGAACCAGTACTTCCAGAGATTAGCGCGTTCAAACAAACAAACTCTTCAGCTTTATAATATTAGTATAGATTAGTATAGATATTAGAGTCCATTTTTACCCTACTACGGCAAATCTTACAGGAAGGGTTGATGATTTCTGCAGTCTTTGTATATATACCAATGTAGATGCCACATTTGCGGCTAAACTACTGAGCTGGTTTTGGTGAACGATGTTAGACTATTACAGCCCGGGTTACACAGGCTACCTGTTGTTAAAAAAAGCTACATGGTGAATGCTACGACACTATATTGACCATTTACAATACTAGTTCGATGCTTAAAATGGTATGGAAAAAAACTGTTCTAGAAATACCATAAACAGGTCAATTGCGCGCATCATTTTTATATGATAACCCATGCTAAGCCGAGACTATAGCTATTAAAAAAATCTGCATAAATAATTTAAAAATCTGTAACCCGACTACGAAAATGCCAATAATTTTAAAGTCACCCCGTATATTTTCTATATCGTTTAAACATTTTTGCACTCAAAATTTTGTTTTCTTTCGATAAGAATGCAATCTTTTTTTTAAAGTACTTATCCCAATGTAATATTATATTATCTGTGCCCCAATATATTGTTGTAGCATTCGACATGTAGTTTTTTTAAACAAAAAGTAGCTTTGTCACCCGGACTATATTAAGAAATCCATTGACACCTCATTCACTGAAATCGGCTGAGTGAGTAGTTTAGCCACTAATGTGGGACCTATTCAATTCAATTCAATTCAATTCAAATAATTTATTGCATTCCATAATATTATAAAGGTGTTACAAGTATTACCTAAATATAGTTTCATTATAGACCCTGTTCGGGCACAGCAATGTAAATGTTAGTAGACAGAGAGGATGGCGCCATATAACTTATTATTACATTTATACACTAAAAATTTAAAAGTTAAAAATTTCATACATTTAGAGCCAATTTTATGCTAACTTTTAATATTCATAATAGGTACATTATTTAGTTAGTAGGTAACTGTTTTAAAAAATATTTTTGTTATCAGTAATAAATAAATAACATTCAAATCACACATCAACATAAAAAACCTAATCTATAATTTGATATTATTGAGTGACTTTAATAATGATTATTATCAATTTGATTTACATTTTATTAGATTATTATCATTTAGATATTCATTTACTGTGTAATAGCAATTATTTATAAGAATGGATTTTATTGATTTTATGTATTTTATTTCATTTGATTCTTCTTTTATAAATTCTGGTAGTTTGTTATGAATTCTAATGGATGTGACAAGTGGGCTTGATGAATATAGCTTTAAATGAGCAGTAGGTTACATTAATTTGTTTCCACGGGCACGTCTTAATGAATGACTCGAGGGCAAATCCGATCGCTTTTTATAGAATTCCGGATATTTTCGAACGACTTTACACATTTCCAAAATGCTACATACATAATAGACTGTTAAAGTCATAACACTTCCTGTTGCCCTTCTCGTAGTCGGGTAAAAATTACTTTCACTCTCTGTATAATAACTAAACGGCAAATTCTCAGACACTGCAATAGAGATTGCCGTCAAAATAAAGTCAATTCTTTTAATAATACAATGAAATTAAATCAAATGAAATGAAATATTTTTATTTGTCCTTGAAGAAGGTACATTTTAGTTGTTACATAGAGTTGCGAACCTCTTCTTCAGCTAACCAATGTTGCATACAAATATATTCAATTTAGCTACAGTACATAATTATTTAAATAATTCAATCCTTTCTTAAAACACATGCATTATTTATATTAAATTTCAATTTAGATTCTTTATGTAAATCAATGTCAATCTTCTAAAATCAATCAATTATACTTAATGTCAATATTAAAGAAAAAAAATGTCAAAGCTAGTGTTAAAAAAGAAAACAAATTCAAGCCTTACAAGGTACATGCATTATTATAACAATTGTGCTTTAAATATTCGTCTACAGTGTAAAAGACATATGTAATTAGCCATTTAAACAAATGTGTTTGGAACCTTTTATCAGTCAATTCTTTAATTGTTTCAGGCAATTTATTATAAATGACCATACACATCGAGGCGACATTTTTTTTAAACGAACACTTTTTGGGACAAATGCTGACACCAACCTATTTTCAATTTCAGTGCATTATTTCCAATTAGGTTCATTCGTACTGTGTTGAGGTCATTTTACGTTTAACGATACACGCGTCAAATTTGATTTAATATTATATAGGTATAAACATTATACAGTATGAAATTTAACCACTTTCCAAAATTTTTGTAGGCGTTCAGTATCGTATTTAGAGCCCATTTATGAAGTAAAAAATGTAAATCAAGTTTTCACCCGAAAATATTTTTTTAGCAATATTGTTTTAAATTTTTACGGTCCTAGGCCTGTTAAAGTATAAAGGAAAAATCAAAAACATATTATGATTAGTATCGTAATGAATGAATGAGATGTGCATCGCGTAAAAAAAATTTTGCTAGTCCGCCGTATCAAAAATTTAAGAGTTTTGGCGTACATTTTCAAAGTGGTTAAAATTTCACCCTGTATACTACATTAAAATGCTGATGGCCAAAATCTTTATGGGACATCATGTTTTTGTAACAGCTTGAAACTCGGTTTAATTTGCCGCATTTACGAGTATTAACAACTTTATTGTGGAGTTTTACGACTATTTTCACGTTTTCCTGCCCTCGTCACTACTTTGTTAATGCCATTGCTCGGGTTTGTGATCACCAACCTGCAATTAATATACATACCCATCAAATTACACTTTTCTAATGCTCAGAGGGACTTAGTTTTATCGCATATGGACGGTCAGACGGACATGGCAAGACTATAAGGGCTCCTTACTGACTGCATTTGTAATTAATGAGCAGAAAAAAACTTAGGTCATTACGACAGAAAATTAACAGCCCTAAATTTATGCAAATGCTTCCAAATACCATGGTGTTTCATTTGTTATTTTAACCGTTATTTAAAACTTAATTTAACACGGTAAAAGTGCAATTTTTACTCTTCGATCGTTCGCCTTAAACTTTCCAGCGAGAGCCGTTCCTTACGAGAGTTATGAGAGCAACGAGGGGAATATTGGAGTTTATTTTTATGAAGCCGGATCCCGACCGAGTTAATCTGTTAATATTGAACATTTTCACCGAGAGTTAACCGCCCTGTGTGAACGGTGGAGTCCATGGAGATGATATTATAAGCTTTCCTATGTGTCACTATCTTTATTTTGACCGTGATTTTGAAGATTTTAGGAGACTCAATCAAAATACGAGTGGTTGAAAATGTTTTAAAGTATGCAATATTTTTTTCAGATAAGCATTACCTCTCGGTAATCCCATAAGGTTTACCTGAACCACTAGAGTTCGAGTACAAGAGGTTTTCAAGGAGTGAGGACGCATATATTTCTAAACTGACCTGAAATGGTTTGAATAGCCGAATTGAACTACTTACGAGTACAAGACCCAATTAGGAGGCTAAATGCGAAAAATCCAAATAATTATGTAGCCATAACCTCCTACGCTCTACAGAGTATTCAGTATTTTTTTTAAATAAAGTTTCTTCATTACACTAAAAATCATAATTAAAAATAACACATCAAACGTGTTTTTTTATATTCAATGGGCTTGCTTTTGACTACACACTTAACTCTTCGGTTAAGAAGAAGCCTAAGATGGAGCGAGCTTACCCAGAAAGTGGCACTGGTTCTCCAACACACCAGCGGAACACAGAAAAACTGTTTGGCGCTGGACTCCGGCAGGAGGGTGGTAGCATCCAGGCGGCCTCTTACAAAGCCTACCACCGTAGAGGGATCTGTTAGCCGTCATCATTGGTTCGAAAACCAAAGATGCCGTTGCCCGGGGTGGACCACTAAGAGGTAGATCCTACCACCCCAAATGCTTGTAGGGTTCCTCAGTTCAAAGTCGCAATTAAAGAGACATATTAAATTCTACAGAATGAAATTTTAACCACATTTCAAAATTTTTTATAGGCGTTCAGTATCGTATTTGGAGCCTATTTATGGAGTAAAAATGTAAATCAAGTTGTCAACCGAAAATATTTCGGTATTCGCGATATAGTTTTCAATTTTTACGGTCCTAGACCTGTGAAGGTATAAAGAGAAAATCAAAAACTTATGAATAGTATCGTAATAAATGAATGAGATGCACAACGCGTAAAAAAAGTGTTGCTAGACTGCCGTCTCAAAAATTTTAAATTTTTGTCGGAAATTTTCTAAATGCTTTATCTTGACATTTTTGTACTGGGCTATACCAAAAGAAAAAATACGTCATTTGTATTTTGTCTCGTAGATTGATATATTAAAATTTGGAAGGAGGTTAAAATTTCATTGTATTGGTATTATATGTTTTTAATGTAAGTACGTCAGTGCGTGTTTTAGATTTTTGATATTTTGAAAGACGTGTTTACGACTTACTAATTGTAAATCATCGTACCATTTGAAACTTTTCCTCAAAAGGATAACAGGAGTTTTCAGGAACAAACACTTTTAACGCAAAATCTTTTCTAGCAATACACAACGTTAGATAGAGCATAATTAGGGTGGAAGTAAATGGAGTGAGCCAGTGGCTAGCGAGTCTGTTACGCAATCCATCACGCGTTGCGCCGGACAGACCACTTAGCCGGTGTCCACTGGCGGACGTAACCTTCCCCGACCTCCCGCCAAATCGGCCGGTCCAAATATTTCTTGCTGTTTTACATACTCAACACTACTTAGGTATATGTACCTATTTCTTTTTCTTTTCTAAGTCGCTTCCTCACAGTTGAGGATAGTGACGCCGCTTACTATCTTAATGGCAGCATAACTATTTAGTTTAGACGAAATTAACAAGAAAAATATTTATTACGTGTTAAAATAACATTACTTACACCTTTTTTTTTTGCTATTTACATAATTTAGTACTTTATCAGCTACTAATAAAATAATTTAGGTATCAAATTATTTTTGCATTTAGAAAAATAGTGATGTAAAACCTACATTTTCTAGGCAAATTTAGCTTAAAATTCGATTAAAAATATTTAAATAAAATTAACACAATTAATAGTTTAGTATGAGACATTGTATTTTTTTATATTTGAATACCTACTTAACAAATTAATGAGCACTTCTATTAATTGAGCACTTTTATAATCTAAATTTTAATTCGTATGACATAAATATAGCTCAATCAAAACCTACAGTTAACGAGTATACCTTTAACTTATTGCCGATGTGATAACAACGTCAATACGTCCATCCCTGGCTCATGGACGGGTTCCATCTCCGGCGACATTCGATGTATCATGTGGTATTACTCTCTGAGAAATTGATGGAATCTAACTTCGCCGTGGTCATAACGACAATACGACCGAACAAAATGAATGCGTACAAAGATTAAAATTCGTAGATATTCGATTGGTTTATCTTTTGATGGGTATAAAAACAATTGGAGAAAATTGCGTCTGAGTGATTTCGACTCCGTATGACTAACTTCAGTTTACGATACAGTTTAAAGAAGTGTTTGCAACATTTGCAATGTTGACGTCATTATAAACAGTATCGATAGCTCAGTTTGGTACAATAGTATCAAAAAAGTGCAATACTATCGATAGTATCTATAGTATTGAAGCTCAATATCTAATGTACTACCGATATAATTGATAGGCCTATCGATATTATAGATGATTTTCGAGGTCAACTAATCGATACTCCGACTATCGATACTCCTATAGTACAGCAACACTATTCGCCAACACAGTCAATTCACGTTTGCATATTATTATATGGATTCCACAAATAATTTTAATAGTTTGCAAAAAAAAAAACAGAAATCATGGTCGCGGTGATGAAACCCGAATGATACGAAAAAATACTTTTGGTTTGCGGGTCCTCTTCGCGATTGGCATTCAACTAAAAGCACACACAACGGTTTAATTTTAATTTTTACAAAAATTTGATATTTTCGTATTTATAAGCATACACGTTTAGACTGAAAACTGAAATAAGTAAGTATATTATTTTTACGTGCCGGCTACTTGGGCCGAATGGTATCGTGCGTGATGATGGCAAGATTAGAGACCTGACGGTATGTCGCTTATTCCCTGGCGGATGGGTCGGACTTTAGTGTGGGACACTATACTGTGTCGACACACTGGCGGCCTCCCATCACTGCTCGGAACGAGCCAATGTGCAGGTGTGGCGGCGATTAAAGCCGAAAACATTAAGATAACCAAATATAGCCAAATAGGCACCCAGCACTGTTTCGTACCTTTTGGTATCGAAACCCTAGGTCCGTGGGGTCCTAATGCACTCTCTTTATTTAAAGAGATTGCTAAACGTTCATCTGACGTCAGCGGTGACCCAAGAGCTGGCAGCTACCTCGCACAGAGACTGAGCATCGCAATCCAGCGAGGTAATGCTGCCAGTATCTTGGCCACCTTCTTATCTATAAGTATTTGTTTCTTTTTTCACGTTATTTTTATTCATAAGATGTAAATATTTCGAATAGAGGGACTTTTAGATAGATTTTGTCTTTGCCGCGGTGAGTTTCGCGCAAGTGGTAAAATTAATCAAAGTTGATGTATGGTAGATCTGTTTTTTTTTCTTTTCTTAAATTAGGTACTTTATTATTAAGAAGTTTGTTACATACTATAGTTGGACTGTGCAGGTATATCTGACTATATAGGTACTATTGCATGCATTATTAGTTTCCTTATTGATTAATTTATAAATTTATTTATGTAATTCACATGATCACATCGCGTCTCTCGCCTCTAACGCGTCCTGAGGCTTGTCATCGGGTGGTAGCTGAAAATCAGTGGTTTGCCGCAAGCAAACGAATCGCTGAGCTGCGGCCCATTTGCATCGCTGCGACACACATCTTTTTATTTTTTTCCCTTTTGTTTTTGTATGTATTTTAAGTTGATGTACTTTTTGACGTGACAACGTCTTAAATTAGGTTGCGGCTGGGAGTCACTTATGAAAAAGTGTAACGCTCGGTAACGTTACGATGAGTCACCGAACGAGAGAGAGGCCCGCCGAATGCCTTGCGTCTCTCTCCCACTCAACTATGATCGGTCTGCCGCGCGCGCAGCACTAGAGAATTAGGCGCATTGAATCGGCGCATGCTTGTGTCTCTGTCTTTGTCTTTCTCGAACGTTCTTGGCGTTGGAAAAACAAGAAAGCGTCATAATACAAGTTCACACGTGTGGTTAAAGTATCGTCAGCTGTGTCTGTAGTGAAAAGACGTTGTCACGTAAAATCTTCGCCCGTAAAACCGACTTTGCAGGCAACCATTTTTATGAGTTTCTGTTATTTCGGCACCGTTGCAAGCGCCATAATCAAAAACCAACTAATTCTTACCAAAATATTAATACTTTATTTATCACTATGAAAAAAGTTTTACCCTAAAGTATTATTCAAAAATCAATCTATCTATCAAATTTTATTTATATGCAGCGTCAACTGTTTGTGTGTGTTGTAGTTGTATGTGATGCAAATAAATGAGTTATCTATCTATCTATCTATCTAAATAATGTAGTTTTTATGTTTATGTTAATATTAATAATTAAATGTTAAAAAATATATATTATTATATACTATTTGTAGCCATATTTAAGGATAGGACTTCAAAATCAAATAATGTACTAAACATACTTTATTTGATATTTTAGCAACTTAATTGCACTTATAATATCAGTATATAAACTTGAAAAACTTTGTCTCAGGCGGGACTCGAACCCGCATCTCCTCGCAGGAGGCGGAGGAGGCTGCGAGGAGATGCGGGTTCGAGTCCCGCCTGAGACAAAGTTTTTCAAGTTTATATACTGATATTATAATGTACTAAACAGTTTGTATGGAAGTGTTATTAGCTTTTTCCATTCATATTTTTTATTATTGCTTAAACTTTACGTTCCTTGTGATTTCAATGTGAAAAACCACATTTTTTTTAAGTACAGTACCTATATTTAATTTTTAGCTACATATAGGAAGGTATACATATCTAGTATCAACGCTATTCTAAATTAATAAAAGTTTGATTTGGAACTTTTCATGAATTCGAATGGGTAATCACGCAACTTACATAGATTGGTAAGGATACATTTTGTTTGAGATTGAAAATTTACGTGGAATCCTGTTACAATTATCCCTTTTGAAGCAAATTTCTGTTTTTGTTTACTCGTGCTCGCATATGAAATTTATCGGTTCAATTAACTTTCAAATAGGTTATGTTTTTGTTGCGCAGTACGTACACAGTATCGTATCACTAATACTGGTAAGTATTTGGTTTTTCTTAATTAATTTAAGAAAAACCAAATACCTGTATTAGGTTATACTCTATCAAATCATGTCGTATTAAAATACATTTAAGTTTTGTAGATATCTGTAGATGTCTTTCAAACAGAGTCGTTATTTATTTTTATATAACCGTCCAAGTGCGAGTCGGACTCGCGCACGAAGGGTTCCGTACCAAAAAGGCCAAAAAAACGGGTTTGTTGTATGGGAGCCCCCCTTAAATATTTAATTTATTTTGTTTTTAGTATTTGTTGTTATTGCGGGAATAGAAATGCATAATTTGTGAAAATTACAACAGTCTAGCTATCGCGGCTCTTGAGATACAGCCTGGTGACAGAGCGACGGACAGACGGACAGACGGACAGACGGACAGACAGCGAAATCTTAGTAATAGGGTCCCGTTTTTTCCCTTTGGGTACGGAACCCTAAAAAATACGACATATTGAAAGCTATGTCAAAATATTCTCCTAACGCGACTACTAGAGCTATCTAAGTGTTGCCCCCAATTGATTCAATTGTATTACTTCTAAACTAGAAAAGTATTACCTTAGCAAATTACCTCTGGTATTTATTGGATCACTGTTAACTGCTTTTCATTCTGGCATTCTTTCGTATTGTACCTACATTATTGCTAAAAGCGGTCGCTTTTGACGTTAGCGACAAATTTGCCTTTAGAAACAACTAAATGAAAAGTTTACTGTGATTCAATAAATACTAGAGGTAATTTGCTAAACTAATACTGTTCTAGTTTTTTGTAAATTGATTTTGTTTAAAAGTTATTAAATTAAATCAATCACTTACGTCTAGTGGTCCCCTGAACCAATTATATGGTCGATATAGACATAGGTAAGATATAAACAACATTGTATTCAAAAATAAACGGGGTTACAGAATATTCACTTTTGTTAGGTCTGTTTTCATGGCCACCCTGGTCCGAGCCGATTTAGAAAGGTCGGTATTCGAATTGATCCGGTCTGGTAATAGAATCTCTAAATTAGTTTTAAATAATACTAGCTGACCCGACAAACTTCGTGTCGCCATTCAAGAATACAGGATGACTTTTTCAACAGCTTCAAAAATTTTTATAGGCGTTAAGTATTGTATAATATATGGCGCCCGCCCGGGCATGCGAGGAGATGCGGGTTCGAGTCCCACCTGAGACAAAATTTTTCAAGTTTATATACTGATATTATAAGTGCAATTAAGTTTCTAAAATATCAAATAAATAAATAAATAAAATAAATATTTAAGACATGCCTCACTGGGCCACACTGAGCCATCTAGTCCCAAATTAAGGTACTATTAAGTACCCTGTCGTATGGGGTACTAGACAACCGATAAACTTACTTATATACTTTTTTTTTTGTAAATATATACTTATAATACATAGAAAACACCCAGACCAGTACAAACAGACATGTTCATGCACACAAATATTTGTACTGTGCGGGGATCGAACCCGCGACCCATGGCTCAGAAGCAGCTTTAACTACCGCTGATCCAAATGGTCGTCAAAATAAAGTTAAGTATTGTATTTAGAGCCCATTTATGAAGTAAAAAATGTAAGTCAAGTTTTCAATCGACAATATTTTTCGCAACATAGTTTTAAATTTTTACAGACCCAAGCCTGTAATGAAGGAAAAATCAACAACTTATGAATAGTATCGTAATGAATGAATGAGATCAGCATCAAGTAAATAAGTGTTGCGAGGAGGCTGTATCAAAAATTTTAGAATTTTGGCGGAAACTTTTTAGGATCTTTCACATTTTTGTACTATACCAAAAGAAAAAATACGTCATTTGCTTTTTTGTCTCGTCGATTGCTGTTTTAAAATTGGAAGGTGATTAAAATAATGTAGTGGTTGCAAAACCGGGCCAAGATCTCGGGATCACAGGTTCGATCCCCGGGTCAGACATCGAAGCTCAAAGCTTCAAATTTCCGAACATTGCTCGGGCTTGCGATCACCAACTCGCAATATGCCTGTAACCATCATTGCATGGTAACTTGAATTAAAAAAAAATCGGCGATGGAGGTCTTTTCCCTGCAGTGGGATTATTATAGGCCGTTACAATGTAAGGGTTATTGTCGATTCGCCATAGAGTCGCCACGAATTTGCCACAAAAAAAGTTTAAAGTTGTCAATTTGCTAAAATAATTAACGTTATTCTGTTACATTCATTGTCTGTCTGTCACATTTCTGTCACTTTTCATACAACAGATTTAAAAACCGGCCAAGTGCGTTTCGGACTCTCGCACGAAGGGTTCCGTACCATTATCTATAAAACACGTTTTATGTATGGGATTTCCCTTAAATATTGATTTTATTCCGTTTATTTTATTTTTTGTTATTATAGCGGCAACCGAAATACATTATCTCTGAAAATTAACTGTCACGGTCCTTTTTTTTCTGGATATAATTTGTAACCTTATGCTGAAAATTGTAAACACAATAAAAAAAGAATAATCCTATTAGGATCGAAACATTTCGGTTATAAATTTTTATTTATATGTATAGATGGATAGATAGATCGATTTTGCATGTCCTTATAATTAACCATATAAATGTTTAAGACAACCATGAACCAGCCCCGCGATGAAGCAGCGACATAAACACCGTCACTTGTATGAGGTATTTTTAATAAAATAAATTTTGTTGCCAGCTTACATCTCCATGAGTTTTGTTCGCATTTACATATATCAAAGAATATCCATGCCGTCCAGTGGAGGCGTAGACTTTTCCAGGCCTCAGTTCTAATGGATGTCGAAAGAGGAAACAGAAGCAGAAGAAGACTAGCAGCAGTGTTCACTTTATTGGTCAAACTGGGCTTGTCAAACCGGCTGCCAAACGTGGCAATCATGTACCAACAGCCATCATGCTAGATGCTAGTAATGACTGATGAGGAACGGAAACGTTGTCGCTTAATATGAATCTCATAAGAAGGCTCAAGATCGCACAGCAGGCAATGGAGAGAGCTTGGTATTTCCCTGCGCGATAGAATCAGAAATAAAAAAAACCGTAGGAGAGCTAAGATACCCGACATCGGTCAAAGAATTGCAGAGCTGAAGTGGCAGTGCATGGGACACATACTAAGAAGAACCGATGGCCGAAAATGGCGGAAAGGTTCTGGAATGGCGACCGCGCACCGGAGGACGATCTGTGGGTAGGCCCCCCACCAGGTGGTGATGATCGCGGTAAGCCGTTGGATGCTTGTCTTGTGGCGCGTGTCCGATCGATCCTTGGCTATTTCCAGCAGTGGGCGTTAAACGACAAAAAAGCTGACCTGGATTTGTCTTAAGATAATGCTGTGAGTTTTCAAAACATATATGAATCGTATTAGGTAACTAAGTACTTGCGATATTACGAGTATTCTCCATTCCAGATCGTGTTGAGAGCACGTCTTGCCCAAGTTCTCTCACCCCGACTCCTCAAGGGAAATCGCACCGATTGTAAACTTTTACGAATCTTTCCTTGTATCTTCGCGAAACCATAATTCTTTGGATTAAAACAAACACGAATCCGCATGGGGATTATGATTGTACGTAATATGGTTATTTATGTTACTTGGTCGTGTTGGGAAATCTTTGGTCGGAAATCGGCTTAAGGTGATTCTGAATTGCACACTGGGGGTTCGGGTACCGTTTTTAAACAGTTTAGTGGACGATGTACTAGACATTGTACCATGTATGAGTTACAATCTAGTATGTACGCGCAGTAATTTAATCCCTCCTCCTGGGGGTTGAGGGATTAAAATATTATTATTATTATAAAGTAACAGCCTATAATTATCCCACTGCAGGGAAAAGGCCTCCATCATTGAATTCAAGTTACCACTGCAATGATGGGAACTGGCATAATCACCACGCTTGCCAAATGCGGGTTGGTGATCACAAACCCGGGCAACGTTCGAAAATTCGAAACTATTTGTTGCCCGACCCAGGGATCGAACCCGGGACCCCGAGATCTTGGCCCGGTATTTAAACCACTAGACCAACGGGGCGTTTTATTATTATTATTATTCAAATATAATTATCCATAGGTTACTGTCCAGCTTATATATATTTTTTAAACCATGTATATGGGATCATGCCCTGATAGTATTCTGTTTGTGTGCTTATTATAAATAAAAATAAAATAAAATAAAATAAAAGAAACTAAATACTTTATAAGACGCTGCCAACCCCTGCATTCTCATAAATACGATCTATCGTCGCTGCGCTTGTGGCTGCGATCACAGATGTCCCAGCCGTCACGTTGACCGCTATTGTCACGCCTTTTTGTTTGGTATTCTCTAAGAAATATTAGCTCGCATTCGATCTCTCTGCTGCGGCTTTTCAAGAGGCTAAGCTAAAGAGATGACATTTGCTTATTTTTAAAAATCAAATATTCTGTTCTACCTATAGTGCGATTATCTTAGCGCAAATGTCATATTAGCTTTGGGTACAGCTGCTGTAATAGCAACGAACGATTAGTATTGTCTTTTATCGCTGATCGACATAGAGCCGCATGGCTAACATACAAAAAGCCGTGACAATGTAGGTGGTACGTAGTCAGCGGGGGTTCCCTACTTGACACCGAACACGCTGTGTCGATGCTTTGGTAGTACGATGTTTTATTGCTTCGAGGCTTTGTTGGTGCGATGTAACGTTAGTGCGAAACACCTTGCAGCGATGGTTCATTAGTTCGGTAATTTTATTACACCGTTATTACAGGTAAATAAAAATGCCTTACAACCTTACAATATCTAACAAGATATCTGTTGTGTTTGAATGCACATAAGGCACTTAATAGCTTACCAAAACATCTGATCAGGAAATTGATATTCAGACTGAGTAAAAGAGTATAATTCCCTTTCTTTGTCATTTTAGGATTTCTCTCTTCTCCCTTTTTTTGGGTGTCATTCTATTGACCAAAGGAGTACTGCCAAAAAAAGAAGGGTACATCTTATCTCCACCATTTACCATTTACAAACGCTAACCTGGCAAGCTTGGTGATTATCCTCATGGAGTAGCAAATGTCCATCTGTGGGTAGACTAATATGGACCGACGATCGACTGTAACAGTGCCACGACTGTAACAGTTCGATTATTGGCTCAGATAAATCGGAGGTAGACTCTTCACGTAAATCGGATCTTGGGAAAAGAGAACTCGTACGATGAAGTAAGCTTTTCTAAATATTCTTTGATACAACTTGCTATGTCCTAATAAATTGTCTAATTTTTTTTCTAATATTTTCTTACTAAAATTAGAATGTTAATTATTAAGCAGACCCAACCGAAAAACGGATACGTGCAGGATTACCAGAAAGCGAACTTTAATTTCGACTACAAAGAGGTAGCAACAGATACGTCGTTACATAATGGCGTACCTACCTATATAATCTTTCACGACCGCAAAACTTTGGTCAGTCTGTTTTGTCACGTTTGTGAAATGAAATCAGCTGTGAATGATGAATGTAGGTCAAATTAGACCTGTCACGGCTGAGTATTAACGAAAAGTTTGGTAAGTATGAGTTTGTGAATATATATTATATTATATGTATTGTGTGTATGTATTGATGTATTGTATTTGTGTGTGTATATATATATATATGAATATATATTAATATTATATATTGTACTAATTGCTAATTGCTAATATTTGCATTGCTTTTTTACCGAAACATTTCATTGTATTTAGTGCCAACATATTATTGTCAACGCACATTCATTTCAATTTCATCTTTACTTATGTCTTTATTTAAAAAAAAAAAAAAAATACATGTTGTGATATCCTATTATTGGCTTTGTACTATTTTTCATGTGTCACACCAATGTATATTTATGGCTTTGCTGTTGGATATCCAAATAAATAAAAAAAAAAAAAAAAAAGTTAATTTCTCTAATAAGTACCGTTTTGAGACATGACAATATTTTTCCCACTTCTACATACCCATTCCTATCTATGGTTTTCGGATATACCCTTTCCCTTACAGCTTTTATTTCAAAGAGAAAATAAAGTAAATGTCGTATTGTAAAAGTCTTTTGTGTTGGTATCGGAGTGACGCGCCTATATTGTTTGCCAGCGGGGCGTGGCGTATCACGCGCTTGCATCTGCTAACTCATCAGTGCGAACAAAACGCGGGACTCTTTATCCCATAGCTGCTGATTACGCTGTAAACCTCGTGTACTTAATAAAATTTTTCACTACTAAAAATAGCAACGCCGTTTTAGGAAGAATATGATGCATGTGGTCTGGCGTGGCGATTCACTTTTCATAATCAGTTATCAATTATATGTCGCAGCCATCTCGTTAAATTAGCCAGCCAAAGCCTAGGCCGTTCATTAAATGCCGGCATTCAATTAAAGTGATGATGATCATTCATCATAATGATGATGATGATGATTCAATTAAATTACTAGGCTAATGGTAATTCAAATTTGAATCACTCAACGTTTAACAAATTGACGTATTGAAAGTTAGCCTATTGGAAATGACTGACCAAGACTCAGCCAAGTGATTCAAATTTAGTTCAGCTTATTACTGTAGCACAGAAAAGTGTATTATTTCTTGTTAGAGCTGCATTTTTAAATAAATAAATGAATAAGTAATTCGTATAAAACATAGAGGTGGAAAATAATACGAGTATTTACTAGAAAAAGTCAAAATTTACGGAAAAAACTTCAACGTTAGGGTTGGTTTACTGTTATTATTAATTAAATTATGGATTTAATTAACATTTACTTTAATTTGCGTTATTTTCAAAATTACGCATAGTAAACTAGTATTATTAATTAAAAAAATACGAAATGTCATTTTTGCACGCATGTTACTCATAATGGCTGATTGGACAGAAGTAAAATCCACAATTTTGTACATAAATTCAATAGCCAAGCACAATTAACAGAAATCCAAAACGCGCAACGATTTACAAATTTTAATGATAAAACAATATTATAAATGAGTGTAATGTTTTAAAATATTTAGCACGCTGTAAATTATATAGCACGGCCATAAACAAGTGCAGTTATGCTAAATTATAAATAAATTAATAAGTAAATCTGGACAACATCACATACATGGTTCTGATCTCAATTAGAATAACTATTTAAAGCATAATAAAAACCAGAAACAACAAAGGTACCACAAACACCCAGACCCGAGAAAATGAAGAAACTCCTTTTTTTTTCTACATTGACCCGTGCGGAAATCGGACCAGGGACACCTTGAAAACCTGGCATGAAGACATGGCAGCATGGTCTCAGACCTTAGCCGGTTAAATCTATGATGTCGACAGTATGCGCGGCTGTCAATCTATCTGTTAGTTCCAAGGAATTTTTACATATAAAAATTCCTTGATTCATTGTTAAAACAAAAATTTTAGGTAGGTTTTAATCATAGTTTTATTTAGTGTATCGTTAATGTGAAAGACATTTGATGTGGATTGTAGATACAAAAACGTGGGCAAATACGAAGCCAAGAATGTAACTCGTTGAACACAATTTTGGTGATTTCTTCATGTTGTGAACCCAAAATGTGCGTGTTTTCCATGTATTGTGTTGTTCAATGGTGGTATTGTGAATTCGGTAAAAGTTTTACTACACAGGAATGGATAAAATGGATTGCCTGTGGAGCTAGGAGAGGATTATAAGAGGTAAGAGAAAATAAATGACTCAATTATTCGTTTGAAAATGAACACTTGGATGCGGTAATGTTTTTGTTTTTCATATTGTTCCAAGTAGTACAGTAGTACCTACTTGTAATTATTTTTTTATTGTGGTTCCTAACAAAGCTAAGTTAGTTTTAGTCTGTTCAATAAACATTTATTAACTGTTTGGAGCCTTTTGCGTTTTACGGTCCTAAGCCCCTGAAAGTATGAAGGGAAAATTAACAACTTATTAGTTTCGAAATGAATGAATGAATGAATGAGATGCGCATCGCGTAAATAGTCTGTTGCGAGGAGGCCATAACCAAAATTTTTGATTTTCGGCGGACTTTTTCAAGGTGCTTTAACGGGTTTGTACGGGGCTATACCAAAAGAAATAACAGGTCATTTGTTGTTTGAGTCATAGATTATTATATAAAGTTTAGAAGGTGCTGAAAATTGCATCCTGTATTGAGTCTATGAATACCACATTTCAATGCAGAGCTTTGTAAAGCATTCAGTTCACAGTGCAAATCTATATTCTAATTCTAATATTATAAAGCTGAGGAATTTGTTTGTTTGAACGCGCTAATCTCAGGAAGTACTGGTTCGAATTTCGAAATTCTTTTTGTGTTGGATAGTCCATTTATCGAGGAAGGTTTTAGGCTATAAAACATTACGCTGCGACCAATAGGAGCGAAGCATCAGTTAAAAATGTTGCAAAAATAATCGCGATCATAATATTAGAAATTGATGCGGACGAAGTCGCGGACATCAGCTAGTAATTGTTAAAAATGAAGTGTTCGAGATGACCCTGCCAGCTAAACAGTACTTTCGTCGCTGCGCTTGTAGCTGTAATCTGTGTATGGCACATCGTTCGCTGTTTTCACGGCTTTTTGTATGGTAGCCATGCGGCGCTAGTGTCGATCAGCGTTAAAAGTAATACCAATCATTCAGCGTTTAGGGGCCTAATTCGCGTAACCGAATCGCAGTTCGATCGTGATTGAATTAGACGATTTTGACATTTAGCCCTATATTATACTAGAACGGTCAAAAACCTGTCCTTCAATTAAGATTGTGATACGATTCGGTTATGCGAATTAGGGGCCAGTGCTGTTACAACAGATGTAACCAAAGCTGTATATTATTTTTATTTTTATTTTATTTTATTTATTTAGGACAACCAACAAAACATTCACTTATAACATGGTGTATACATATAGGTATAGAGGTACATTAATAAGTGAAGCCTTAATTATAGGCTGCCACGGCAAGTAATAGAGACGAGTAATAATTATTTACTAACTAATTGCATTTCATTGTTTCGTGTAACAACACCAGCCCTGCGATTACTACAAGTTATCTTGCGATCAAATTAAATTCACTGATGTTGTTCCACAAGACAAAATAAAATAAAAAAGTTGTGCGTGTACTAGTGTACACACGTAAGAAGTCAAACTTCTTTATGGCCTTATTTTTCGAAAAATGATCTACATGCAACTTTCCAGAAATTGGTTAAATTGGTTAAATTAGTTAAATTAGTTAAATTGGTTAAATTGGTTAAATTGGTTAAATTGGTTAAATTGGTTAAATTGGTTTAATATCCAATTGGTTAAATTGTTTAAATTGGTTAAATATTATTTCACTTTACCTTTTTGCTATCGTCTGAACCAACCGTGGTAGGGGCAAGAAAAAGATGGCGCGTAACCGAAAAATCTGACGCGTCAATGTGACGCAAAACGTGACGGTAAATTTTTTCCAACGCCGATAAAGAAGTTTCACTTCAAAAGAAAGTTAAAGATGTAAACATAATACTATCAAAGCTACCGCTGCCTGCCACATGCGCTATCGTGCCCGCGCATACATACATACACATGCATGCATATATGCACATACATAAACACACACGCAACATGCAACAGCGGCCTGTTACACACAAACATGATAGTTTCAATTACTGAACAGAAGCTATAGATTCAATAAAAGTTCCAAGCTTACCAAATATATGTGTGTTGGTACCCTTGAAGGCCTTATTATACAGAATGAAATTTTAACCACTATCCAAAATTTTTATAGGTGTTCAGTATCGTATTTAGAGCCTATCTATGAAGTGAAAAATGTAAATCAAGTTGTCACCGGAAAATATTTTTCGCGATATAGTTTTCAATTTTTGCTGTCCTAAGCCTGAGAAGGCATGAAGAGAAAATCAAAAACTTATAAATAGTATCGTAATGAATAAATAAGATGCGCATCGCGTAAAAAAGTGTTGCTAGGCGGCCGTATCAAAAATTTTAGATTTTTGGCGGACATTTTCTATGTGTTTTATCTTGAGATTTTTGTACTGGGCCAAAGAAAAAAAAATCGTCATTTGTTTTTTGTCTCGATCTCTATTAAAATTTGGAAGGTGGTTAAGATTTCACCCTGTATAGCTGTAATGACATTTGCACTAAGTGAATCACACTGCTGTACTCATGAAAACGTGAAAACCATCACAGTTATGCAGAGTTTACGAGAAAAAGAGTTAAGTTAGTACGGGCACCAAATCGTAAAACAATGAAAAAGGATAGTATGAAACCAATATAATATGTAATGAAGATATTTGTTAATATAAATAAATAAATAAAATAAATAAATGCCATTAAAAATTTGTTGAATAAAACTGTTAGCTACAGTTATTTAGTACTAGCTGCTACGCGTAGAGAAACTACTCGTATCAAACCTAAACCGGTGTGGTAAGTGACTTCTAGCAAATCACAACTAAAAACGCTATTTCATAACCTTCCCAAAAAAGTGTACGTGTAAGTGTACAAGGTAAATCTATTTATCTGCACGAGCCTTAAATAGTTTCTAAAACTGCGGAGAAAATTTGCGTTCTAGAAAGTACAGCAACGACAGGTCAACCTACCCAAAAAGTTAAAGGTCATTGAACTGATTTTAAACTTTAAGTCTAACGAGTAGATCAATATCAATTATGGCCTGCGCAGACGACGGACTTTTCTCCGCGGCGGAGAAAAAAGTACGCTCCGCGAATAAAAAGTCCGTCGCGAATTTACCGCGGACTCAACGCACACGGTGTGCGATCATTTTCTAGTTTATCTTCGTGCATACGTACGTCATTCTCGAGCGCACAACGCGGACTAAAGTCTGCCATGTGCCTTGCTTCGCCTAGTCACACGAGTTGTATTTCTTTCGGCACTTCCCCGTACTTTTGTCCGGTCCGCTCTCTGCATATCCTCGGTAGTTCGGGGGACTTTTTGTACGCGGTACTTTTAATCCCTCGTTTGCGTTACTCGATACAGTAGTAAGCGATCTATTTTAGCGGACAAAAAAGTCCGCGGACAAAAATCTCTCGTCTGCGAAGGCCATTAAAAGGCCAGGAAAATTTAACGTTTTGGGGTAGATTGACGTGCTGTTGTCTGTACAAAATAGAAACATGATATCTATTTTTAACGATCATCATTTCCGACGCATTTTTAATCCCACGTCATGTAACTCATGTAAACATTGTGTATAACGTCTTGGCAGTGTTAGTTTCATTTTTTATCATTATAAATTATCCATTTATTAAATACTAGCTGTTGCCCGCGACTTCGTACGCATCAATTTCTGTTATGATCGCGATTATTTTTAACTGATGCTTTGCGATTGCGATGCCTTCCTCGATACGTGGAATATCCAAGAAAAAAGAAATTTTTCAATTCGAACCAGTACTTCCTGAGATTAGCGCGTTCAAATATACAAACAAACAAACAAACTCTTCAGCTTTATAATATTGTAGTATAGATTGATTCACTTACTAATTTTGAAACACGCCGTGACACGCACGGACGTAGGTACCTTTTTGTAAGGTTCATTCACCCGGTACCCGACCGCAGTAAAATTAAATAATACGTCCCTGTACGTTACAGCGTGTTAAAATAAACCGGCCAAGTGCGAGTTGGACTCGTGCACGAAGGGTTCCGTACATTATTTATAAAAACAGACCACATATCAGCCTATCGAATTGATCATCTATACATATCTCACTACTTACATACACCAGTAAGTATTCCAGGTAGTTTATAATGAAAAAATAAGCTTGTAATAAAGTGTTTTGTACTAACAATTGCATTATCTGTACTGCATGCATGGCCCATGGTTGGAGCGGGTATTACTTAGAAGCAAATTAATTTTAATTTAATAATAAGTTAAAACGCCCCATTGTTCTAGTAGTTTAAATACCGGGCCAAGATCTCGGGGTCCCAGGTTCGATCCCCGGGTCGGGCAACAAAAAGTTTCGAACTTTCGAACATAGATCGGGTTTGTGATCACCAACCCGCATTTGGCAAGCGTGGTGATTATGCTAGTACCCAGCATTGCTGTGGTATTTGAATTCAATGATGGAGGCCTTTTCCCTGCAGTGGGATGATTATAGGCTGATACTTTACTTTTTGAATCATTTATTTAGTTAGAATACTGAATGATAAAGTTTTGTAGATCGCTGCTCTACCAAAATATTGAAGGCTTAAATTTTCAATTTCTTACTATTCAATTAATCCAGGTGACCGACAATGACCGAATCAATCCGGAGTACCAAAAACAAAATAGATCGCTCTAACACACTCCAGAGAGCGATGACAAATAGCTCCATCATACTTATTCATTAACTGCGTGACAAATCGAGGGGAATATATGTGTTGCTCCAGTAATAGGAAATTATTACGCCGCAGTGGCTGTCGCGTTAAACGCGTATGAAAGTCATTTCCGTGTTCAAGCGTGATTACTTGCTATAAGTTTTATTTTCACTGTGATGAAATGTGCCATTATTGAGCTTCTGGGGTTCCTTGTATTATCAGAAGCTGTTAACTATGTTATAGCCCAGTCAGGTTGAGATGAACGTGTCGACGATGGCTTGTGAGCTTTTGCCTTCCGACTTAAGGCGACACATTTAAAAAATGCCATATTTTTCATCGATTACTATAGGTCAATGACAAGACTGACGGATCTGGAATAACAGTATAAGTAACTTCAGTTCTTGATCTTGAATTTGATTTCTCAAAAACGCGATTGAAAAATGTTGACTCGATAATAATTATTTTCTAAAACACTTCTTAAATAACACTTTACTTTCAAATTACGACGATATTACTTAATCCTTATCCTTCAAAGTCACATAATACATTGCTTATATTAATTATAATATCTTAAATCTTATTGCTGCATGTTTTGATTAACGAAACATTTTTTTTTGAAAATACATTTTTTCTATTTGCTGTAATTTCGAGGCGATGTCAATGGTGGCGGACGTTGTATGTTTTTGACCTTTTTACTTCAGAAGTAAGGAATATAATTATACGCGGTGAGAAGTTTATGGGTTCACGGGCCGTGGTAGTGCCTTAAGTCTAGGTAGTCCAGTAGAGGCAGCGTTTCTGAGGTTTTGAAACCCATCTGAGACATAGGAACAGCGTTTTAAAGTCTGAAATTAAAATGTATTACTTCAGAATCTAGTCTAGTCAGAATCATGATTGGTTACAAGATTTAATGAATTTCGTTCGATAAAAAAATCACAAACCTACACATTTTTGTAATGTTTTTTCAATGTAACGACTAAGCTACGGATATTTTGAATAACGTTGTGAGTTTATCTATAGGTAAATTCGGTTATTTTGACTTGTACACTTTGACTGTTGAGTTATGGGCTACTGATATGGGGCAAATAGCCTTCATGTGAATAGAGCTTTCATTACTCAAAAAAAATGTTTGAGAGCAATGTATGGTGTTCCGCCACTTACGTCTTGTCGGGTCAGAGTGTCGCAAAGGGTGCGCTAAACCAAATCTAAACCTAACCTATTTCCAGCGCAATCGTCGTTTCTGTCACTAAAAATTTAGGACCAGGACCGTAGAGTTAAGGGGTGGGGGAGAGTGAGGGGGACAGGGGGGGAAAACCCCCTCCAGTAAAGTCAAGGAGGCGCGCGGTAAAAAAAGTATTTTAATAGAATTTTGAGGTTAGGAATCACTAATTTTTTTTTTTTTTTTTGAGGCGCTCGGCAGCCGCTACCGCGGCACGTTCGCTACGCTCTCTCGCCTTCACGCCTTTGTATGGTCACTGTTCTAACCTAACCTAACCTACACTTTTCCTAACCTACTGGACTTTGTAAGCAATTAAATATCATTAAATGTTTCTTTATCGATAATAGTGTAAGCACCATACATAAAACGCGTTTCATTTGACATTTATGTGAAAAAAATGCAAATCTTTTGTCAAAAAGCTGACTATGATACATTTAGTGACAGAAACGATTGCACTGGAAATAGGTTAGGTTAGGTTAGGTTTAGGTTAGGTTATGTCTTGCGCACCCTTTCGTACACTCCAACCCAGATCCTGAAGCTACGTAATTTGAACATCCAACCAAGTCATATTACACAATATTATCGCTGGGAAATGATTTTTATTTTTAGGACTCAAAAAAATATAACAATTCATGGCACGCAATGTGCAGCAAAATCACCACTGTGCTACTGTGTATACGTGTGTAGGTATGTATAAAAGCGTACGAGTTAACGGCCGCGGCGGCCGGCCACGCGAGCCGCGACGCTCGAGGCCGGCGACATACACAACTTTAGGCGGGAAGACAATTTTTATTGCAATTCAAACTGATAACTTCATACAAGAATGATAGGTTTTTTATACGTCTCAATCACTCTAATCCTTTCCGAACTGGTCACTGTTTTAAATCTTCAAATCCGCCATGATAACATTTTCACGATAAGAAATCTTACAAATCATACTAATTTTCTGGCCATTAACTAAGCTTAATTTCACTTTGGCCACCGATAAACATACATAAACACAAAAATTTATACGATATTCGAACCCGCAACCACTGTTTTTACAGACCGAGTCACGTATCAATAGACCTTACGTAGGTATCTATCTAACTACAACAAAATTAACATCATCGTCTGCTTGACACAGGCTTCTCTAAAATTTTATAGGATTTCACCATAATCGCCATCCTCGACAGGCGGGTTTTTCTGATACACTGTCTACCTAGAACTATTGCCCATACCTTTGAATGATGTGGTCACTGAAACTTTGCCGAATCCGAAGAGCTCTTGTCAGGCTCAGTCAGTCTCAAAACAATCCCGTGATTTGAGGGAATTCACTTCAGAAGCAACAATGTAGGTAGAACTCCATGCAAATAAACCACGTTTACAACACTCAACACTTATCCACATAACATCCACACACATTTCACAAATACATTAAATAGCTGATAGCACAAACCGTACTAGGAAACTATTAAAACCTAGTATAAAATTGCAACAATTAGCGCGAAATGCGCATTCGATGTCGTAACAAACCGAACTGAGGCCGGCGCAAGCGCCAGGGCGGGCGGCGGCGGCCGGCGAAATCAAACGACTTTTCTATTTCTTTCTCCTTCATGCGCCGAAGAGTAGAAGTAGATGTGTTGCTGTGCTGCGTACGTACCTAGCCTGCGTTGGTTCATAATTGCGGCTTACATTTTTGTACTCTCAATAAAACAATTTACAAAACCAATGTCATTTTACTACGAAACAGAATTTTAAAATGTATCATTTTTGATTCATAAAAGATTGCTATTCAGTTGTGTTACATATCGAAAATTTAAATATCTACGTGCTAAGATACAATAACTTTCAAGTTGAATTGTAGGTACCTAACTTTTGTATACGAGTAACTGAACTACAATAAAGTAGATATGAAGGTAGGTGAAGGTACCTATTAGATTAAAAACTCCAAACCAAAACAAATTAAAATTTTAGGACTACGAAAGGCCCGAACTTTTAGTCCTTGAACTCACAGCTTGAACTCGTATGACCTAGTTCTCTCAGCTGAGGGGCGCGCGTGGAATGGCTCGCCGCTGCGCGGTGCGCTGGCGCATTCATTGCGTATTGTAAAAAAAAAAGTTTTATTATGAATGATACAATGAAAATTCTAATTATGTTTGTATGGAGAAAACTTTTAAAATAACCTTTTACAACAGCTTTTGTAATAAAATGTAAAAAAAAATTGACACTTTGACTCTCAATATCTTTGGAACCAGCAATTTCCTAGGTATGGTCCAGAAGAAAAAAATGATCCTAGTGATAGGGACAATACGTGGTTTTCGGATCTGCTTTTGGTTTTTTTACACCCGTTATATTTGACACATGCGTATTTGTAATGCGTAGGTAATAAGCGCGTATTTGTTAAGAGCGTGTGATTACTATCCAAGAAATAGTAGAAATGGACACAGATTGGTATTACAAGTCACCTCGAAAACAATGCAGTACAAAAATAGCTGTTTAACTATGTGTGTCAAAATCTATAGTAAAATACCAAAGGAATTACCTACTAGATTTAAACTTTAATAACTTTAGAAAACATTTGAGTAAATGGTTACTATCACTTACTCTTTAAGACTTAAAAGAGTTCTTTGAGAATGTCGGGTAGAAATGTAATTTCGTTTTTCTATAGGTTATCACCGCCTTTATGAGAGCTTTTGTGATATAGGTATTTTTGTAATCTTGTATTTTTTTGTAATTTTGCATGCTATTAATTTTGGCTAAACATGTATGGTTTTTCATTGTCTGTAACCTTTTTTTATACTATATTCACTCGCAAATAAATTATTGATTGTAGGTACAAGTGGATGGAAAACAACGAGGTCCATGGTAAGAATACTTTGATACTGGATAATAAGTAATTTTCACTGAAATAGTTGGCAACAACAGTCATAGAGAACCGGATAATGTGTAGTTCAAATAAATAATATAAATATGAGAACATCACCATTCGTTTGGGTATTAAACCAGGGACCATAGAGCTGACGTCACTTTCAAAACAGATGCCTTACTTTGCAATACGATGCCCGTATTTACGAATATATCTGTCTCTTTCAGATACCTTAGGATATTATAGGTATGATGAGTGAATTAGAATTATTAGAATTAGAATCTTAATTTGCGTAAAACACGGTATATAAGGATGATACAATTTAGATGAGCACATGTCAAAAATAGCATGCAAAAACTTAAACAATCAAGTAAATAATACAATCTGAACGAATTTCAATTACAATAATATTCGTAACATTAATTAATAAATTATCTATACTAATATTATAAAGCTGAAGAGTTTGTTTGTTTGTTTGTTTGAACGCGCTAATCTCTGGAAGTACTGGTTCGATTTGAAAAAATATTTTTGCGTTGGATAGTCCATTTATCGAGGAAGGCTTTAGGCTATATAACATCGCACTGCAACCAATAGGAGCGAAGCATGAGTAAAAAATGTTGCAAAAATAGTCGCGATCATAATAATAGAAATTGACGCGGACGAAGTCGCGGGCAACAGCTAGTATAAAAAATAAAAAAGCTATAAAAAATTGTAATTACAGAAAATTTCAGATGAAATCAGTAGTAATTAGTTATTTAAAATCTATAATCAATAAAAAAAAAATATGTCATAAATTCTCATTTCAATAAAAAATCTAACTTATACAAAATTTGATTTAAACACATTAATATTTTGATTTTTAATGTCATTTGGAATTTTGTTATATATCTTTAGACACATTGTTAAACAGCTTTTACTGTATTTAGCAGATCTTGGAACTATATTTAACACAAGCCTATTAGGGTCTCTTTTCGATCTTGTGTTTATGTCACCTGATTTCATAAATAAATCTAAATGTTTTTTCACAAAACAGCTTATTTCTAAAATATAAAGTGCCGGCAACGGGAGTAAGTTTAGGCTCACAAAAGCTGCTCTACACGATCCACCGGGTGGTAGCCCACAAATAGCTCTGATGCATCTCTTTTGAGACATAAATGCTCTAAGTCTGTACTACGAGTATTACCCTACATTATTAAACCGTATCGTAAGACAGACGCTACATACGCGTGGTATGTTATGAGTGCTGTTTGCAGGTTAGTAACTTTTCTCATTTTTCTAAGGGCATAGGCAAAACTATTGATACGATTAGTTAAGGTCTCGATGTGTAATTTTCAGTCTAAATTCTGGTCTATATGACTACTCCCAGAAATTTGGTATGCGTTATTTCCTTTATTTTATCGATATTTAATTTAAAATTATGTTTAGTGTGTTTGGATTGGTTGAATTGCATGAAATTCGAAATATATATATATATATATATATATATATATATATATATATATATATATATATATATATATACAAGTAGCCATTTTATAATGTTGTCAATTGTGTTGTTTATGTCAGTTTCATGGTCGGTATAGATTTTTCATCCGATATTACAATAATAGATATGTCGTCTGCAAATAATATACATTTATGGTTTGTCGCCTCTACGATATCATTAATATAGAATATAAATATAAGAGGACCTAGTACACTTCCCCGAGGGATACCGCACTCAATGGTTCTCAGGTTGTGTGGCATGTAGATACCTCATCTCTCATTACCTTCTCATCCCATTGTCATTTTTAATTTTTTTTATAATTTGATGTATTTTCTAATTCTTTTAAATTTCTGTTAGAAACTTTTTGATTCACTCTCATTTTTATTCTTATTTTGAAATTCAAAATTGTTCGATCGTGCCTCGCCCATGTCGGGCGAGAACGTCAATCAGCAGTGAGTTGACATTCGGCTTTCAGCAGATCACTTCTTCTTATTCTATTGTTGTGGACTAAATATTATTATTCTCAAATTGGGAGAATTATCTTGGACACTCCTATTTATTGATTACTTCTGGACCCTGGTACGGTCACGTAGACCGCCGGGCCTTCTCCACCTAGTGCTGTTGGATCCTGGCGGTCACGTAGACCGCCGGGCCATCTCCATCACTTCGGCTTGATCAGGCAGATCGCCGGACTACCTCCCCTCCGCTGCGCAGTTGGGTCCTGGCGTGGTCGACCGCCGGGCCACCTCTATTCATCAAACCTCTAATAAATTGGACTTTCACGTGTAAATTTAAGTTACGTATATATTTTATCATACCTTTAACTCTAATATATTTACTTTATATCTTGTCTTGTATTTTATTTAACTCTTAGGGAATAATTATAGGGAGGTAAGTTCCCATTAACTTCCCTCTTTCCAAATTTTCTTTTGTAGCGTAGCAGAACCTAGGTTTCTAAGGGTATCCCTCTTCAAGGGTACCCCAGATATTCTGCTACGTTATAAAGTGGCGCCCCTCTTTATCGAACCTCACCCTTCTTTTTCAAAATTCTAAAAGATCATCTGTGATCCTCTTTAATTTGAATACTTATTTTTGGCATAGATTCTTTTAATTTTATTTGTATCTCTCCTTAGTTCTCAACGACCCTGAGTTCTGTTTTTCAAAATTCTAAAAGATCATCTGTGATCCTCTTTAATTTGAATACTTATTTTTGGCATAGATTCTTTTAATTTTATTCGTACCCTTCTTTAGATCATAACGACCCTGTCTTTTCAAAATTCCCTATCCTCTCTATATTACTCCCTAGAAATATTGTTTACTGACTTGTATATTTTATAATTTTTATTTTCTATCTTAACTTGTATTTTTGTACTTTTTACTTTTGACTTGTTTTTCTATTAACTTGTGTAAATATATTTTATTTCATCTCGTCTCTCATTTCATCCTCCCTCCCTTCTAGAACTTTTCGGCCTTGTAAATATCCCTTTCCTTTATCACCCTTTCTAATTTCTTTTCCTTTTTATCTATGTAACTATTTTCTTCGTGAGCGGTGCATAACTCACCCTATCTATAAATAAGCCTATATGCCGGATGGATTGTCCTCTCTTGACATCCATTCATTACTCTTACTCTTGTTTGGGAACCCTAGGTGTTCCCAAGCGTTATCGAGCTCTTCAGCTCCTCTTTTCTCCGAGCCTCTTTTTAGCTCTCGTTTTCTACTTTCTTTTTCTTGCTTTAATACAGAGGTGCGGATCGCAACACCTCTTTAATATAAATAAGCCTATCGTGTACCATGCTCTTAGAGCGAATGTGTTTCCTCGTGGGTTTGGGTCATAGATTTTTTAATAATCGTGAACCCTTACCCTACTGTATGAAAGTTCGTGAAAGTTTGTATGAAAGATTGTGGAAGATTGTATGAAAGACGATGTAGTGTAGTTGTGAGGAACACATTCCCAACCTCAAAATTTTCTGTGTACTTTTAAAAAAATAATTCCCTAAGTAGTTGAAAATTTTTTTTCACTATTTTTGGGGAATATGTGGCATGTAGATACCTCATCTCTCATTACCTTCTCATCCCATTGTCATTTTTAATTTTTTTTATAATTTGATGTATTTTCTAATTCTTTTAAATTTCTGTTAGAAACTTTTTGATTCACTCTCATTTTTATTCTTATTTTGAAATTCAAAATTGTTCGATCGTGCCTCGCCCATGTCGGGCGAGCACGTCAATCAGCAGTGAGTTGACATTCGGCTTTCAGCAGATCACTTCTTCTTATTCTATTGTTGTGGACTAAATATTATTATTCTCAAATTGGGAGAATTATCTTGGACACTCCTATTTATTGATTACTTCTGGACCCTGGTACGGTCACGTGATCAGGCAGATCGCCGGACTACCCCCCCTCCGCTGCGCAGTTGGGTCCTGGCGTGGTCGACCGCCGGGCCACCTCTATTCATCAAACCTCTAATAAATTGGACTTTCACGTGTAAATTTAAGTTACGTATATATTTTGTCATACCTTTAACTCTAATATATTTACTTTATATCTTGTCTTGTATTTTATTTAACTCTTAGGGAATAATTATAGGGAGGTAGGTTCCCATTAACTTCCCTCTTTCCAAATTTTCTTTTGTAGCGTAGCAGAACCTAGGTTTCTAAGGGTATCCCTCTTCAAGGGTACCCCAGATATTCTGCTACGTTATAGTTGGATGTGCAAGGTACCAGTTCTTTTTTCACTAACTTATTGACAGCGACTTGTTGACGCGGTTTGTTAAGTAGGATGATAGCCATTGTTGTGTGATTCCTCTTATTCCAATATATTCCAATTTTTTCAAGTGATAGGGACAGATCGATTCGAATATACGGACTCGGACATTGTGTTGCGGAGTAAGGCCTCAGGTGCGAACCGCACACGATCACAGAGGTGTATGCCATAAAAGGCTACAAGAAAAAATACCATAGCACTTTAGGCTTACAGACTACTTATGTAGTTGAAAAAAGTGTGATTAAGCAAATAAAATGTAATATCTGAATGCAGTGGGTCTAGCACAAAAAACTGTCGAATTCGAATCGTTTGCGTGTTCGTATTGCCATCGAAATATTTAGTATGAAAACTTAAACAGCGCTCGCGCGGTCAAAACGAAAACAAAGCACGAACTTTGTGTCGTTTGCTTTCGAGACGCAAACGATTCGAAGTCGATAGTTTTTTGTGCTAGAGGTACAGGTCACAGTACAATAAACAATAATTTTGAAACTTCGTTTGGCTGCAATATTATTGCGTGCCCTATACCACGACATGGCCTAATGCCTTGTACCCTTTGTATAAAACTTATCACCTTACAGCCTGTCTTGTGCACACAAAAAAACAACAATAATTTTCCTGTTAGTTAAAAAGTTAATGGTTCAATAATTAAAATATTCGGTACATAATTATCAAGAACCGCTGACTGGTCGGTTGAAACCTAACAACCGTAATTGTCATTATTGTTATTTGTCGCGTTAACTTGACGTCGAGGGCGTCCAATAACCTAGTCATCAATTTGATGGAGGCGTAATTGTTGGCGCGAGAATGGCAACATCTGCTTACATCAGTTTCATACAGGCTACCGACATGTTTTCATTACCGATGTTTTCATCATTTGCGCTTTACAAGAAATATACTTTTGAAATTTTGTTGTTTATGAAATAAATTTTACTAGTACCTATATTATTATGTCAAAAGATAAATGTATGAGTAGGTATGTCAATAGATTATTGAAGTATCATCAGTTTTTAGTATTATTTCTCTTGATAAATAAAGACTAACACTGCCATGATGTTATGCATATTGCATAAATACCGTGGGTTTCGTTTCTCAAGCGTTTCAAAAAGCACGATGTTTAAACAGTTCAAAATATACACACCTATATCTTTTTTTGTGAATAGAATTTTTTCTTAAATTTTCAGAAGTTTCGGTGTAATCAGTTTTAAAAAATGGTTTCTCCACTTTTTTTTACGTTATGTCAAATTTTTTTTGGCATATATATATCCTTATAAATTAAACTTACTTAAATAAAATTATCCACTAGCTAAGCCTAACCAAAGTTTCAGAAAATTTTACCGAAAGTCAAGTTTCCGTTCATGCTACTCAGAGCTTAATATTTTGAATAGTAAATTTAAAAAAAAATGTGGTTTCACAGTTTCTTAGATCATTTCCAAAACTTTTTTTTTAATTCACAGTTCAAAATTAATCAAGACCAGTCCAGAGACCAATTTCTAGCAATCTAGTCAATTTCGTAATCGGATTGTGTGCCTTTGGTTTGCAAACTAATCATATTGGCGCATTGCATTCTAATCTGCTAAAATTGGTCCGCATGCTTATAGGTCTGGGTGCTAATCTGCGTACATTGTACACGGACTATTCAAAAACCGCAATTCGCATCTTTTTAATAGGTCCTTAGTTAAAATGTTTACGTTTGTTTACTATAGTGGGGGTGGCTTCCTGAAGAAGTTCTTTTTTTATTATATTCCTTCTTCCTCACCTTTGTAAAGGTTTTCGTTTGAGGTTTATTCTAGTGTCACAAGTCGGTACATTACAGTGTTTGTATTAAATTCCGGTTTTTGGTTATTTTTTTTTTAATTATGCTTTTTGGGTGCCCTTCGGTTCGCCTAAAATTTAAAGTCCTAATTTCATTTGGCCGAACCGTATTGGCCTAAACTTCAAACGTATAATTATTGTCTAGTCTAACAGTTGTTTTCGCACTATTATAGATTGGTCTAAAATTTAAAAACCCTAATTTCAGTATGTCTAATATCGAAAGCACTAAAATGTATTAGCATCTTTTTTTTGGCATTACGCTATATTTTTTTTAAACCGAAAAGTTTAAGAAACGAATCGCTCACAAACCGACTCCAAGCAGTCTTGTCTGCCCTACCCCTAGAGTGTAATTCAAAAGCGCGTAGGCGCGGAGGGGCTGAGGAGCAGGAGGCTGTAAGGGAGGCGCAGCGGCTGAGGCTGGCTGCGCCGGCCAGAAAGCCGAAGCTGCGGTGGTGAGCGTAAGCCATCTGCGACGCTAAGCACGCGTGGGACCGCCGGAGCCCCGCAGCGCCGAAGCCGTCACGGAAGTCTGATTGTTTGGATGCATGCATGATTGCTTGTTTGCATGCATGTCTGCTTGATTGCATACATGCTTGCTTGCTTGCATGCTTGCTTGCATGCATGCTTACTTCTATGCATGCATGCATGCTTGTTTGCATGCATTCATGCTTGCTTGCTTGCTTGCATACTTACTTCTTTGCAAGCATGCATGCATGCTGATAAAGTTTATAACTTTCTGCGCATAAAAATTTGGAACTGCAAAAGGGTAGGTGTTATGATATATTCGGCTAAATGTCGCAATTGGGAAATTATAATACGGCGATATAAAGTTACTACGCTTAACTTTATATCGCCGTATTATAATTTCGCCGTAAAAATAGGCTAAACACGATTAGTAATAGTAAAAATGTGCGAAAAAATTTTAGGCTAATAGTTTGTGCGCCAATGACAATTAGGAGTACAAATAATTAGGCAACCCGATATATACCCATGCTTTTTTAATACTGTCTAAAATTCAAGATTACATGGTATACAGGGTGTTAGGTAGATGGTATGAATAGATGGATAAAAAAATATAACTAGCCGGAACCATATGTTAAAATATCCATATAATTTGACGACCTCCGTGGCGGAGTGGCGTACACACCGGTTTTCAAGGTGTCGCCTGCTCCGAGGTCCCGGGTTCGATTCCCGGACGGGTCAATGTAGAAAAAAAGTGTTTTTCTACATTTTCTCGGGTCTGGGAGTTTGTGGTACCTTCGTTGTTTCTGGTTTCCAAAATACGAATGCCTTAAATAGTTATTCAAATTGGGATCAGAACAATGTATGTGATGTTGTCCACATTTAATATTATTATTATTATTATTATATAAATAGTATAGTGAAGTGCGAAATTTGATATTATCATATATATCATATATTCTTTTAACATTCAACGCAAAGTCGCAAAGGGGGTGCACTAACCTAAACCTAACCTTTTTTTTTTTTTTTTTTTTTTAAGGAGGGGGCATGCATTTATGCACATCCTGCCATGGCGGGGGCCATGGTAGGGGGGTGTGGGGCTCGTCCTATCTAACGGACACTACCCACTAAACCTAACCTCCGTGTCCTCCTGTGCCATTAAGTAAGTCGGAACTGCGGGTTAGCGCCCTCTTCGGGCAATCATCCGCAATTCCGTCTTTGGCTATAGCTCGCTGTACTTGCGAGCACCATCTGGATTCGAGGGGAGCCAAACCAGGCAGCCCCGGTCTCTTGCAAACAGTGCGCTGGACACGCGCTACACTGCTATGGGCCTCTTCTAGTGGGTATATGAGAGGCCCATCGGGAAGGGGTATATGGAGGGAATAGACCTTTCGACGGCGCCCTGGGCGTCGGCGGCGTAATGGTGGGGCATCAGCCGAGATCTCTCGCTCCCTCAACCTAAACCTAACCTAACCTAACCTATTTCCAGCGCAATCGTTTGTCACTAAATGTATCATAGTTAGCTGATTGGCATTTAAACGACACCTCTGGCGCGCTACGGCGGCACGCTTCGCTCGCGTTGTTTCTGTCAAAAGGTCGAAATAACCGAAATCTATCATATTCAGCTACAGTAAACAGAAACACTAGTGTATACAAAAAATTACGCGCGAAGGCGAGCTAGAGGTACTAGTCGTTTCAATGCCAATCAGCTGACTATGATACATTTAGTGACGGAAACGATTGCGCTGGAAATAGGTTAGGTTAGGTTTAGGTTAGTGCACCCCCTTTGCGACACCCTTACCCATCTTCCAGTTAGGATTATTCTGACGTAAAAATAACTTAGGTTGGATAATTGTTTACAACCAGTTCAAAGCTTCAGTTTACTCGCCATAATTTGACATAAATCTTTTTATTTTATTACTCAACGAAATTAAACGTGTTTCTAAGCTACCAATTAAACAAAATCCATCTTATACAACGCTTGAATACAAAGTGCGCACATTATTTTATTTCATTTGTAATAAAATAAAAACTCCTTAGGCATATAAATTGGTAGTGGGACATAAAAGGCGCGAACGGGCGATGCAGCGCGTTTTATGGGTGTCATAGAATTGTACGCTCGTAAGCGGCGGTTTTATTGCATCGGAGGCTTATTAATAATACATTTTTGTAGCTTCTCAGAAATAAATCAGCATGAAGAATTTTAGAGTACTGTTTAACGCAAAAAGATTCTTAGGTAATCCGATAGACATCATTAAACTTAAACATAAATACTATACAATGTTTTCTTTGAAAAAATCAGCATTGTTTAAAATCAGTATATAAACTTGAAAAATTTTGTCTCAGGCGGGACTCATACCAGTGCCATACCATTAGGCCTAATGGTATGGCACCCGCCCGGCATGCGAGGAGATGCGGGTTCGAGTCCCGCCTGAGACAACATTTTTCAAATTTATATACTGATATTATAAGTGCAATAAAGTTGCTAAAATATCAAATAAAGTATTGTTTAAAATAATCAAAACGGCTTTCGCAAAAACCATATAAAATCTTGGCTAATTTTAACTTAACAGATGATAAAATGAAAAGTCTCGATTCAAGAATACCAGTAGTCGCTTTGTTAGGGTTCCGTTCCCAAAGGGTAAAAACGGGACCCTATTACTAAGACTTCACTGTCTGTCCGTCTGTCCGTCGCTCTGTCACCAGGCTCAAGAGCCGCGATAGCTAGACTGCTGCAATTTTCAGAAACTATGTATTTCTGTTACCGCAAAAAACAACAAATGCTAAAAACAAAATAAAATAAATATTTAAGGGGGGCTCCCTTTTTAATACGGAACCCTTCGTGCGCTAGTCCGACTCGTACTTGGCCGGTTATGTTTAGATATTAACAAAGCTTCAGATTTCGTGGATAAATAAAACAGATAGGTAGATAAATAAGATATACATATGGTATTAGAGACTAGGTGTTAGAGAAAAATTAGGTGATCAGAAATTACGAATACAGGAAAAACAAATATGGTGTGCCACAAAGCAACATTCTAGGGCCAAAAGGAAATGAAAAAAATAATTTATACATTTATTTCTAAAAGTACTTAACAACAATTGTTTACCAGTAATCTGGGGTAATCCTGTCTTTAAGGAACTACTTCTTTTGTGTGCGTGTGTGTCTTTGTGTGTGTGTGTGTGTGTGTATGTGTGTATGTGTTTGTGTATGTGTGTGTTGTGTGTGTTATTACCCTGCCCAGCCCTGTGTAAGTGGCTTACTTGAGATCAGTTGTACAAACTGCTGAGCAAAAGCGGTTGTTATTGTGTCATTATTGTTTGTTGATGTATAAATAATACTATTGTCGTTATGGAAACTCAAAATGTGTTTTTTTTTAACTTAAAGCTTAGATAAGATGTTTAGTAACTAAATTGGTCCGTAATTTTCTATAGAGTCTATAGAGCCTGATTTTTTAAAGCAGCAAATTTCCAGCATTCTGGTAACTCTTCGGCGGAAAAACTGATACTAAACACGTCATGTGTGAGTGGAGCTGACAAAATAATGTAATGTAATGAGCTTAAGAAAGGATGGTGTGATACCATCAATACCGGGAGCGCTACCAGTCTTCAAGTTTTTATCAAGGAATTTACCTCAGAAGTATCGCTTGGGGCCAAGAAAAGAGAATTTACCGGAGAAGAATAAACTTGAGTAGCTTTAACCAATGTTTCCTGGGTTGTTTTTAGTCTTTTGAGGGTGTTCTGTGCTAGTTTTTAACCTATAGATAAAACATAATAATAATAATAAGCTAAGAGCCTCGATAAACACCTCAAGAGCCTCACGTTAGGCGCTTGGGTCAAGAGTAGGATACAGAAGGCAGTACTCTTGGACACGGCCCGCATTGTAAGGAGGTTCCTGTCTCTGGAGCCTTAACCACCGGTAGCTTGGATCCTGATCTCGATGCCGGTTGGGAACTATTTTTTATATTTTATAATGTATTTATTTTTTTATAAAGATATTTAAAAATGTAATTTATATGTTATAAGATTAAATAAAGGAAATAATAATAATATTAAAACACTGTACCGTAACTGGAAGCTTTATATTGAGATAGCATTTCCGTTTCCCGTCATTTGCCTACCCTTTTTAGTACGTAGTTTCCGGCTAAGTGGCGCCACCTGGCGGTCGTGTGCTTTTGAAGTTTCTTAAAATTTGCGGCACACCATTTTGCTCATTGGCGTTTAGTTTACCGTCGTAACAACACGTTCACTGCAAGCCCTGTCTCTGTGATCGTTAAAATTCAGTGATATTATAATTCTCAGAGCAGAATTATAACCAAGTGAGTTTTTATACAAACTAGTACACAAATCTGGTAAGTCCTACCCTCATTATTTTAAAATGTTATGTATTTTATTTCAAGGAATTTTATTTTCAGTTTCCAAAAGCAATTTTATTGCTTAAAACAACATGTTTTTAATAAAACATGAAATATCTTGCTTAAATATTCGTGTGACTTAAATAATGAATTTAACGGTTTTGCCGTTCGGATTAAAGTCATGATGTAATACGTAAAAGTGTATGGTGTCTTTTCCGTTTAGCATTGAGTGGTTTGTTTGGCTCGGCTAGCAGCTCCTCGAGCTCCTCTTTAGCCGGTTAACGAGGTGAACGGCACCCCGGGTGCCGTCATAAAATAAATACGCTTGATAAATGTATCTTTATTCTAATCAAATTAATGCTAAATTGCTTGACGAAATGGGCGAATTGCCTTTCTTTACATTTAAATTATAAAACAGTGCCTTGAGAATCCCGTTTAGTGTTAAATTTTATGAAATGGGTAAAATTGGCAAACAAGTGCTTCAAAATAGCATACCTATACACCGCTATATGATCAGTATTGATATAAGATCTCTGAGGTCAGTGGAGCCCCTTTTTTGATCAACAGATTACTAAGTATACAGATTTTTTGAACGCAACCTATTCATTAAAAGGGAAGAAATTTACCAAAATATTACGTAAGTCCGTATTGATAAACGCAAGTTTAAGTCGTAAATTTATTTCAATTAAACAGACGTTAATTTAAACAATTTGTACACAAAGGTATAATAATTATTCACAAATAAAATCAGATTCTAATAAAGTGCAATTAGTTTGTGGCCACCGGGCAGCATTTACAGAGATGCGACGAGAATTCAGTATAAGTCAAGTTAGAGATCCACTTATTAAAGCCTGCATACCTTTATAAACCAGACTCATTTAGTGTATCCACATTCCACTCAAATGCATTCTGGAGAAAACAGATGGCATTCGTAAAGCTTTTTGACCTCCAAAGGGCAAAAAATCCACACAGCTAAGAACAATCAATCAAAGCGCTGTCTCTCGTGTGGACGAGGCATAAAAAATTTTAGAAGTCTCATAGCCTATGCTATCAATTATTCACCCTTGCGGGGTGCCTACTTACAATATACATATCGTGCTCTGCCATGCAAGCCTATGCCTCTAATTATTCACCCTCGCGGGGTGCCTACTTACTTATCAACTACCCTCCTAAGGTAAGTACTGCCAAAGCAAAAGTGAAGGTTAATTCTATAGCCAGGGCTCGAGGAGGTTCAAGCAATGACTTAAAATCGGGCTCTGCCATGCAAGCCTGTAATTATCCACCCTCGCGGGGTGCCTTATTATTTATCAACTATCCTCCTAAGGTAAGTTATGCCAAAGCAAAATTACTAGAAGTTAATTCTATAACCAGGGCCCTAGCGGCCCGATCAAAGAGGTTCAAGCAATGACTTAAAATCGGGCTCTGTCGTGTAAGCCTATGCCTTTTAATTATCCACCCTCGCGGGTGCCTACTTTGCACGTTTATCACTTTGAAAAGTGATAAACCTGCAATAGCAACATTGCTAGAGGTTCATTTCATAATCAGGGCTCACGACTAGATCAAAGAGATTTAAGCAAGGACTTAAAATTAGGCTTTTTCATGCAAGCGATAAGCCTAAAATTATCCACCCTTGCAGGGCTACCTCGCCTGCTTTGTACCAGCTACCCTCAAAAAGGAATGGACCTGCTTTTGCAACATGGCCAGATGTTCATTTCATAAAAAAGGGCTCGCGGCTCGATTAAAGTACCCGAGGTCGTTTTAATACTCCAAGAGGTACTAAAAAAGTTGACTTGAAAGAATTATAGTATCGCATTCCTTTGTGTCAAAAGTCTCAACTTGTGAACTCGAATGTAGTCATGCAGTTGGTTTTTATCCCTGTATATGGCCAAATCGAATATTTCATGTCAGAACCCTTCTTAGTGTACTTGACACTTACTGTTACATCTAAATGCTCGCGAGCATGTAAAAGTTATGGTTCAAACATTGCAGAAGTTGGGATGGCAAGTGAATTTAGAAATATCGGTTTTTTGTCCCCAAAAAAGTATTATTAACTATATAATGAAAAATGGAATAATGTGAAAACATGAACGAATAGAAAAACTGCAACAAAGAAATCAATCAAGTAAAATAATAATTACAAAGATGAATTGAATTAGTGATATGAATGAATTTCGACATTTTTGTCGTGCCGCATTGTCACATAAATCATAGATAGTTGATAAGATTCCAGTCCCTAGTGGTGGTTATCGAACAACTGAAGTAGTAGACCGACAGTTGCATTGCCCTTCCCAGGGGCGTTTTTTGACTACGGATGCTTTAGACCAAGCAGGTTTGCGCTTAAACCTAGACTTGATTTCAATAATTATATTTCGAATTTTGAACTTACTAGTTCCATTAAATTCCACATATTCGGCAAATAGGCACTGTCGACTGCGGAGTCCGAACCGACTAGCACATTGTAAAGATCTCGTGATTATAAAACGGGAATGTCCAATAATAGACCTATTTGCCTCCAAAGCTGCTCACATTGTCAGCAATCACTTGACCCTGGATTTGACTTGGACCTGGATCAAGCTCTTTTCCAATTCATTTTACCCATCATTACTTTGGTACCTTGAATTCAATGATTGAGGCCTTTTTCATGCAGTAGGATGATTTTATAGGCCGTAACTAGGAATACAGTTTGACGCAATTGTAGCATTTAAGCATGCCAAATACGTAAGGTTTAGAAATCGAGGGTCAAGAGTTAAACTGTTTAACTTAAAAGGCATTGCGATAGCGGGAAGTTAAATTCTTTAAGAAAAGGTTGTCATTGCATCCGTAAAGAAATGCTACCAATACTAAATGCTCTTCAGAGCCACATTCACTACTACATCAGTTTGATTCTTAGTGTGACAAAATAATAACAGGTGTACCTACATCTTCGCAAAGGGAAAGTACGAAATCTTTATTTCTAATGAAAATATCATACGTTAGATCGGCATCGAATACATTTCAGGATACATTGGCGATGCGTTCGGTTCTTCATGGTGCGAACCCATTACTTGGGTCTTCCTACAAACATTTCTAATATCCAGGGTGCTCTCACTCAACTAAATCTTTTAACATGGTTGTTTTTGCCATGATGGGAGAAAGTGTTCTGGCGTGTCAGAGACTGAGCACTTGCAGCACCACTTAGTAACCTCCAGATACATTTCCTCGATGGAAAAAAGGAAATCTGGGGGTTGGTGAGGCGGTGGAAGGCTAGACCTCTAAAGAAAAGCTTTTACTTAAAAGTTCTTGGTGAGTCTATTTTATAAATTTGTCAAGTAACTTAGAATTGTTGTTGCTCAAGGACAATTTCAATAGCAATAAAGATTTAGAGAAGAAGGCGCAATTCTTATCAGGCTTACATTTAATATATGCATTATCACATAATACAATACTTTTACACATAAATTAGCTGTCTGAAAATAATGCGATTCTGAACCATGAACAGTGAAGTACTCACGTTCTAGTAAAACATATTCTTAAATTAATTGCTTTTACAAAGAATAAAAAACCCCAAACCGTATGGGATGTCAGTGTACTTATAAATTTATAACAGACACAAGAATGTTTCAATCATTACATCAAACAGCAATTTTAAAACTTATTTGTTCAGGCAGATGCATTCATGACCTGACCTTAGAATATACCCTACCTAAAGTACCTACCTAACCATAATACAAAAACTTTACCGTATGGCCTGAATTTGGTTCCACAACCGATAGCAATACATAGGTACTGACAGACAGTCTACAGATAAATTTTGAATATAAATAATAAAAATGTAAGCCTCCTGTCTGGGTGGTTAAAATTATAATATTTACTATTAGCTAAAACATCGCTGAGTGATAGATAAAAAAGATTTTAAATTATTCAATATTTTCTTCAGTTGAGGTGCAGTACCTACGTCACGTAAGTACCTTACTGTTATAGCAGGAACTGTAAAAACGTTTCTTGATTACACAGCTACCCCAGATAGCGTACGATCTGTGTAGCTTCCAAGAACTGGTTAGAAAATCACCCCATCGACGAAGTTCTAGCTCATGGGAATTGGTAATCAGCTAAAACACCACAACAATCCTATATGTGTGAAATTAAATCAAGTATTGATAAACTTTTACACAACTAATGCGATTGCTAGAAGAATTTCCTAGAAAGTTTTTTAGTTTGAATTTTTACCTTTTCATAGTTATATTACATGTTAATTTTTATTGTTACTCCTGTGTAATACACGGAAAAGAATATTGTCTTACTTAAAATAAAAAGTATTCAATTATCATAAATACTTTTTTATTTTTAAATGTCACATTGGCGTTACGCTAAGGCGTTATAATATTAAGTGGCGTCACCAGGCGATAACAAACAGATCTCAATATAAAGCTTCCAGTTACAGTACAGTGTTTTAATAGCAGCGTTTTACCCTGAAATAAATCGCATATTAAAATACTTACCTCACTGGAAGCTTTCACTTTATTTCTGCCTGGTGCAATTGAGCCAATGAGCAAAATGGTGTGCCGCAAATTTTAAGAAACTTCAAAAGCACACGACCGCCAGGTGGCGCCACTTAGCCGGAAACTACGTACTAAAAAGGGTAGGCAAATGACGGGAAACGGAAATGCTATCTCAATATAAAGCTTCCAGTGAGGTAAGTATTTTAATATGCGTTTTATTTCAGGGTAAAACGCTGCTAATAATAATAATAACTTTATTCAAAAAACTGACATTTACATTTCTCCTTATAGTTAGTTTAGGTAGGTTACATTATTTAGCATAGATATAGGGTTTTGGAGTAATGACTACTGCTGCCTATGGTAGGATAAACCTGGGTTACAGGCAACAGGTCCTCTACTCTTCGTTACAGTCATTTTAACTAAGGCTAAAGTGTATGGGTTATATGTTACAACAATCAAGTATGTTTTTTATATTATTATTATTATTTTTAATAATAGATTAGAAGAACAGCATGTCTGCAGTTTGTATGTGTATGTAAGTGTGTAGTGGTGTGTTTGTGTGGTTAAGTATGTGATGGTGTGTTTTGTTGGGTGGGTTTTTATTTGTATGTGTGATCGTGTGTGCATGATATGTGTTTAGGCGGCAACACTAAATAGTTTTTCAGTATCCTCATATGACAAGGTAAGCAGCCATTGATTCTGAGACTCATCGTACTGTTAGGACCTCACAAGACTTGTAGAGATCGTAGGTTGGGAATAAGTAAGGTCGAAAGGTGCAAATTTTAAGTACAGCCCTTTGAGCTCTCTCTAATTTAAGTAGGTTTGTTTTACAGATACCACCCCATGCCACGATACAGTAGGTAATCAGAGATTGGCACAATGCATAGTAAATGGATTTCAAAAGTGTGAAATCCGTTATGTGTCTAAGCTGTTTGAATACAAACATAAGTTTTCGGATTCTATTTGCGATCATCTCTATGTGGGGGTGAAAATTAAGCTGTGGATCCGGTATCACTCCCAGATACTTGACTGATTCTACGCGTTCTAGAACCGGGCAGTGACAGTGCAAGGTTAGTTCATGAGGGGAATGAACAACAATCGAACAAGCCAGAGTTTGTGGTATTGGTGATTCTCGCATTGAAAATGTCAGGTAATTTGTCTTAGTTACGTTAAGTGATAGCAGGTTGTTACGTAGCCAGTTTAGGACTGTATTAAAACCAGTCTGCGCATAATGGAAGGCTTGTTCCCAAGTATCTCCCATGAACAAGAGGGCAGTGTCATCGGCAAACGAGATGATGTTCCCGTTTTGAAGTTGAAGACAGATTGATTGATTTTTGACCTACATCAACAAGACAGTTGATGTAGGTCAAAAATAAGGTTGGCCCAAGAACGCTGCCTTGTGGGAACCCATGATTAATCGCCATCTCATCACTAAAGAAATCGTTAATTTTAGTACACTGACTCCTGTCAGATAAGTAGCTTTGGAAAAAAATTTGTGGAAGTCTTCTAATTCCCAGTCTCTCCAGTTTCAGCAGAAGGTGGGGTATGGAAACGGTGTCAAAAGCCCTCGCCAGATCCAAAAAAATTGCTATGACCTTTTTGCCCGAGTCCATGCCTTCCACTATGTAGTTTGTTAGTTTTAGAACGGCATCAGCCGTGGATTTAGATGCACGAAAACCAAACTGGTTAGGGGAGAGAAGGTTATTTTTTTCTAAATATCCAACTAAACGCCTGTTCACAACACGTTCGAAAACCTTAGAGATAGAAGAAAGCACGGAAATGGGCCTATAATTATTGAACGAATCCCCATTTTTGTGTATTGGGTGAACTAGGGCTTTCTTAAATGCCTTCGGAAAAATGCCATTTGAAATAGAATAGTTGTATATGTATGTCAGAGGTGGAATAATGATGTTTTTGTGCTGTTTGATAAATTTGTTTGTGATGCCATCCCACCCCACTGCACAATCGTCAGACAGGGACATTATAACATTTTCCACCTCAGCTGCATCTGTTTCGTAGAGAAAGAAAGAGTGTGAGATAGCTGGGGTTGGTCTTTGATCATAGCTAAAATCTGAGGGGGTAAGTTTTTCAACAAGGTCTTTACCCACATTTGTGAAATATTTGTTAATAGCATTGGTAGCATCATGAGGAGAGTTGAAGGAAGATAAAAGCTCATGAGCTGAAGAAGTTTTTTGCTTAGCTGTATGAGTGATAGTTCTGATGCTATCCCATAGTTTTTTATTGTTAGAGCCAGCTTTTTCAATTAGAGATTTGTCATGTTGGTTTTTTATTTTCTTTAAGAGGTCATTACAATAGTTTCTATATCTTCGATAAGTAAGACTTATGTTTATATCTGTGGGATTGAGTTTTACCTTTAGCTGTAAGCGATCTCTGAGTCGTATGCATCGTAAAAGGCCTGGCGTTATCCACGGCTTAATAATCTGCTTTCATCTAGGCATTGTATAGCTAATGGTATTAGCTTTGATTAAACTAGATAGACCATTCACCAAGATAGACGCAGCAGTTTCAGTATCCTTGGCAAGATAAATCTTGTTAAAATCGAAGGCAAGGATATCATTTGAAAGGGCTTTTTCGTTAACGCGGCTTATTCTATTTAGATCTACAGGTTTTGGCTTTTTAAGACAGAACATAACAGTATCATGATCGGTAACAGAGTGTTGAACAACTAAGGTGGTTGATGGAGCTGTGGTTTTTAATAATAGGTGATCTAGGCAATTGTTGTTACGAGTAGAATAAGTGTGTGCAGGTAGGAGGCCATGAAATGCAGTAAGATTTAAGTATTCCGGTGATCTTGAGTCGTTGTTATGTTCTTTTATATCAATATTAATATCACCTGTTACAATAATGGTCTTAAAAGTTTTTAGAGAATTTAAAATAGTGTCCAACGATTTCAGAAAGCCTGTGACATCTTGTTTTGCTGGTGAGCGATATATTGCTACAATTGCCGTTTCATTCCTATTTAATTTCACCACAAGACAGTTGGCTCCCAGCATGAGACGCTCTTCTATCAGCAAATCAAGATTTCCCCTGGCGTAATCAACAACACCGTAATTTTGGAGGTAATTTAATTTAGAACTATACACTAAATAGCCGGCAAGATCGGGCAGCACTGGCGCATGAGATAGCCAGCATTCAGTGAGTATAATTATGTCGTTGGGAATTTGTATACGGTGTAATAATGTGAGAAGGTTATTCCAGTTACATGAAATGCTACGTATATTCTGAATTAATAGGCATAGATTTTTTGAAGATCGATGTGCAAATTTAGAGACTTCTTCCGTCATACAACATCTGGACTTACTAATAGTCATATTATCAATTTCATTATGTAACGTAGCGCCTTTTATTGTATTTAGGAAGGCATATTTGCAGTCGATGAACAGGGGACATAATTATTTTTATTGAATAGTTTTGTTGATGGTCCAGAGTATGTATTTAGGTCTAGCTGAAAGGTTGGTATGATACTTAGACAGAGCTTAAAAAGAACGTTGTTTGAGCTAATGTTTTCGTACAAGCTGTGTTGCTTAGGAAAGTGTTTGGTGATGTGAGTATTTGTAGTAATGTATAGTGTATGTAATGGGATTAATAACTGATAAAAACGTGAAGAGGGTATTGATTTAGCGCAAGCTGGTGTATATAAAATTGAGGTGGTGATTTGTGAAGTTACAGACATGTTTAAACTAGTTATGAAATAAAAAGATTAATAAAAAGGTTCAGATAACTATAGCTGTTGGTCGGCAGACTTTTGTAGTGATTGTAGACAAGACAAGGAGTGCACATGTATTGTTTTGGAAGTTTCACTCTGACGAAGTAGGATTCTGCCATTTTGGGACCAGCAAAACTTGTAGCTTTGCAAAGCTACGGGCCTCATGAAAAAGCTTTCTTAAGCTTGTAGGTAAGTGCTCAGCTAGGTAGATCGGCTGAATTTGTCCGTTGATTCCAATGTGCCCAGAGTTTAGTTTATCACTAACGGTGCGTCCTTTATTAAAAGCTCGGGTGGCTTCTAAGACTTTGTTTTTGAGCGGGACTGTGGTGAATTCAGCAATGATAGGTCTGCTTTGTCCTTATTTCCCAGGTAGGCGATAGATGATGAAATGACCATTACACAAGAAGAGAGATTCTTTTGACAAGCCAGCTATGCCGAGCAGAACTTCCATAGAGTGCATTTTTTTCTTGGGTATGTGATAAATTCGATTTACTGTTTGCCACAGTTTTCTGGGATCATTTTGATGTTTTTGAAGTTGTTCTGCGTTATAGTTGTTTTTTAACTTTCTTAAAAAATCATTGCAGAAATTACGGTATCGGATGTATGTCTGTTTGAGAATAAGGTTATATTTGGATAGGAGTGATTCTGTTCATCTATGTATATAAAAATGAATCCCTATTCCCCTTGGTCACGACATCACGCGTGAACGGCTGGACTGTGTTCGCTAATTATTTTTTTGTTTTTTTTTTGTCATTGACAAGAGAAGGTTCATATAAAAGAAAAAAATGAGGATGTTACGCGGAAAATTAGAAATTTTAAGAAAACTTAATCACCATACTAAATTATTTATTATGTAACCTTATCGCTTTTGACAATTTAAACAGTAAAAAAACTGAATTTTGCACATGGCTAGTAATGTTGCCTGTTCCCGTGTTGGAATACCAACAAAACTATTTATGTGGCGGGTGCCAGAAAAAAACGAAGAATGTTGTGTATCATAAAGTTTAATAATAATAAACAATTGGTATTTTTTTATTATACTATTTCGTAATCTATATTTATAATTAAGGCAAGACAACGTTTTTTGGGTCCGCTAGTAGGTACTTTGTTTATATGAAGTTCCCAATATAACAAACCTGTCAGTACTATTCGCAGATGACACAACTTTCGCTATCACACCTAAAAATAAATAACGTTTAGAAAATGAAATTAATATATCTATCAACGAAGCAAAACTGATTTAAAAATAATTGCCAATTAAACAAAAATAACGCACTTTGGTACTTATGTCATATCATATCATATAAAAATCAATTGCTGTTCGTTGGTCTCGCTAAAACTCGAGAACGGCCGAGCCGAATTAGCTGATTTTGGTTTTAAAAGTCCAGGGAAGATTTGAACGGTGAGACGAGAAAAAATGCGAGGAAGATATTAAATACAACAATTTAATTTTCCCATATAAACTGCTTTACATAAAAAAAAATCACTCATTCAGCGAAGGGAGAGTTGTCGTTGTTGTTTTGTCGTTTATTGATATAAAATATGCTATTAAGTTGCTAAGGTTGAGGGTATTTAGGGTTTTGTAAAAAGTCACGTAAAACGTAGAAGAATATCTTGGGTCCCGAAAGCTGTAAATCATATATTCAAGATTTGCCCTACATTTGAAATGACGTAGATATGTACGAGTATGTCTAATTGTGATTTAATGTCAATTAGTTATTTAAAATACTGATTACAAAATAGCTCACCATTATGAACTTGAAACATAAGTAGGTAACAATTAAACTACTCTATTGAAATACAAATATCAAATATGTATTAACAATTCAATTACTTGTATCACTTATATGCTAATGATAGGTGCCTACTTCAAATAGGCCCAATCCTATAATCAACCTTTGATTTCAGCTTAATAGAACACTTGATAAAGGCTAGCAACATTATTGTGTAAACCACAGAACATGGAAAGAGGTTTCCATGTTATATGGTGTAAACATTGATCAGCTGGCTGCCGTACACGAAGATTTCTGAGCTAACATCCTACTAATAATTAATAACGTGAAAGTAACTGTCGCAATCAATTGAAAAATTCATATTTTTGTTCAAAAAGCGTGGGGTGCTTGTTATGATACCTACAGATATAGTAAATTATTGATAAAATATTTACAACAATCTAAATCAAGCCCCCCACGCTTTTTGTACAATAATATGAATTTTTCAATTGATTACTACAGTTTTATTTTTTATTTTTTAGTTCAATCTGTTTTAAAAGCGTGGTTTTTTAGTTTTTTAAAATATAATTTATTTTTTACTTTTTAGTTTAGTTTATAAGATTTGATTCCTTCTTTATCGACTGTAAGTCCAAAGCTATGCAGGAATCGTAATTGATACAGATCGCGCGCTAGCTCTATCTCTTTTACTCCCTCTTACAGAGGAAAACTGGGAAACTGTTATTAAATTATTGCATTGTCATCGGTCCTTGATACGTGTGCAAAGTTTCAAATTATCAAACTTCTAGAAATTGGTTAAAAATATGCTCAAAGATTCCATTACATACATACATTCATACATAGATACAACCCAAGCTAAATAAAAGTGTGGTAAAAATTAAAAAAGTACTTAGAAAAATGTTCGCCAAAAATCAAAAAGTTTTGATACGGCCTTCTAGCAACGCTTTTTTACGCGATGCGCACCTTACTCATTCAATACGATACTAATAACAATTTGTTGATTTTCCCTTCATACCTTAACAGGCTTAGGACCGTAAAAATTTATATTTATGTTGCGAAAAATATTAGCGGTTGATAACTTGACTTACATTTTTTACTTCATAAATGGGCTCTAAATTCTAAACTCCTATAAAAAATTTGGAAGTTGATAAAAAATTCACCTGTACCTATAGTAAAACTAGCTCTCGCCCGCGACTTATGATATAAAATGTAGATTATGCTATACTTTGACCCGTACACTATCGCTATACAAAAAATCATGCCGATCCTTTTTAAAACGAGTAACAAATAATATGTTCATCCTACGGGAACCCAATATTTGTACTGGATAAAAAATAGGCTATGTGCTATTCCTGACTATCAACTATATCTTTTAAACTCCAACGAGATCCGTTTAGACGGTTTGACTTGATTGAGGAACAAAAATCCATCCAAACTATTTATAACATAAGTAAGATTAACACTTTTACACAAACCCTTACTTTGACAGATATTAACTTTTGACAGATTTTAGTCTGCAGGCCTGTGTTGCCGACGCGTATTATAAACTCATTGCTTAATACCTTATTACTTATGGTTTGACATCTCATGTTATTATTGTGTGTTTTTGAATTCCCTGTTGTCATTGTCGTCTGTACATTTTGATATATATAGCAAATACATTATTCTAAGGCAAATACGTTAGTTATACCTGTTTTCATATTCACTACACGCCGGCGTTTATAGGCTAGACTAGGCTAGTCTAGTACCTAATATAACAAATCACCTCATTCCTTGTTCTACTGACGAGTTTCTGACATAAAATCAACGTCAATAATGGTCAACAATTATAATTTAACCTAAGACATGTAAGTAACATTTTTGTATATGTATCTAACTTTTATTAAATTCAGGAGAGACTTGAAGTCCTGTAGTTTCAAGCGACTGGTAGTCATTTTGCAATTTTCAGTAATGGTCAATTAGGAACACAGCCAATTATTCTTTCTAATCCATTGTAAATTTTATTGCGCATTTAATTTCACAGTGAGTTCTATTACTTGCTCATTTCCTCGGAAAGGGAAAATACGTTCTGTTACCGCGGCCGCTGTCCAAAACGTAAGTAATTAATTAAATTTACATTTTAACACAAACAATGGAATCGCTGGCAGTCTAAATGTACCCCTCAACGTATCGAGTCCTTTGTTTCCCACGACAAAATTAACTTTCATTAACTACAACTTGATAACATCTTTTGTTCTAATAACATTGAACTTGCGTCATTGACTCTTGTCGTTTATTTATTTTGGTGAAAACCGCAAAATTAATTGAACGCTGTTGTTTTACACGAACGCTAACATTATTTAAATAATACCTATACAATTTAATTACGCCTCCTCCGAGATTTGAAACCTTTATTAATAACGATCATGACTTTTATGAATCAGATGAAAAGTCACGGGTCTGACTTAGGTATACAGGATGTTAAGTAAATGGTATAACTAGCCAAAACTAGACTATGTTTATATACTATGTGCATAAAGAGTATAGAGAACTCAGAAATTTGATATTATCATCTTTTTTTCATTTTCATACAAACCAAAATGATTTGATTCCGATTTGTATGAAAATATTTTTATCTAAAATGAGAATGTTATTCTTGACTACTTCTTAGTTTAGATTTATTATCATTTACCTAACACCCTGTATAAGGCCTGGCTTTCGTGAAACGTTTCATTTCACTTGCCCTATTTGTTTAATATTTACTAGCTGTCCGTCCCGGCTTTGCACGTATTTACCAACAAAAATAATTCAAGCAAATTGCCTATTTATGAGCATGTTGATCCTTCATACACTTTTCTTGTAGATATTTCTAAAACAGTTAGTTTCCCTCACAATTATCAAACATTTTCTTTTACATTGTTATAATATCACTTTGTTGCCCGTCTATCTGTCAAGATTCTCTATTTCAGGAATTATTTCAGGAATGGTTGGTTGGAGGAATAAAGTTGAAATTTAAACCGTGTAATCAAGTGTGATGTCCCATTATGTAGTGACAAAACCAAATTCCTAAATTTACGTAAAAAAGATACTGCAGTCCAGTCCAGTCCTACTCGCACTGGTCCGGTTTTTTATTAATTTATTTGGTCTGTATGTTTTTAAACGTTTCATGCAAAAAGTAATACATGGAATGCCTATTGACCTACCGTGACTGGAAACTCACAAGCACGGATGAGCCATAATAATCATATCGTGTATTCTGAAAGGCCTAGAGAGGGGTGATTAATCAAAAACAATGGTACGTCGTACCGAGCGGGCAGGGCCCAGGCATTGTCGGCGCGCATCGGCGTGTGGCGTAACCAGCGAACCACGAAATCGGTCCCAGCCGCATGCGTTCAGACCGATTCATTCAGTCGCACCTGAATAATGTTGTTTTAATACTAAGTTTCCAGTTAGTACTTTTTTTTACATAATCAATGGGCTTGCTCTTGACTACATACTTATCTCTACGGTTAAGAAGAAGCCTAACATGGAGTGAGCTTACCCAGAAAGTGGCACTGGTTCTCCCACACACCAGCGGAACACAGAAAAACTCCGGCAGGAGGGTAGCATCCAGGCAGCCTCTTACGAAGCCCACCACCGCAGAGGGATCTGTTAGTCGTCATTATTGTTATTGGTTAGAAAACCAAAGATGCCGATGCCCAGGGTGGACCACTATAAGAGGAAGATCCCGCCGACCTAAACACTTGTGGGCTTACTAAAAAATTAAGGCCGCCAGGTCAAAAGTCGCCTAATCCATACTTTTCGTTACTGTAGCTGAATATAGTGTATAAGTGATATTTTTTTAATCTTAAATGGGATTACATACATTATTTGGTTTCTTAATTAGATGCTAAGAAACTACTTTATATTACTACATTTTACTTTGGGTATATTAAACTTTTTGAATAGTTAGGTTCTCGTAATAATTATTATTAAAAACATCTCTTGACTTTTTTGAAAGTCTTTAGTATCTTTAGTCTATTTAATGACTTCTGCTGGTTCTCACTATTTGTCCACACATTACACAATAATATTATAACCTATTAATCTCCGAAGCCGAAACCAAAAAAAAATTACTTATTTAAGTCAAAAAAGGACGATTTACTGGAAACATTCATTCTTGGATAATCCCATTATTACTACGTCTGAGAGGTTTCAGTAAAAAGTAAAAGGGATCATAACAGAATTTATTTTATATATAGAATTTATTTTATCGGCAGTAACTTTCGAAGCGATCGGCGAAGCTTGTGGAGGGCTTAGAAAATTATTTTCGAGGGTGACCATCAAACAAGTTACCGTTCGCTACAGAAAGTTCGTGTAACATAAAATAAGTTTTATGGGCCGATAAAGACCTTTTCAAGGGTCCCTGTAGAAGCTTGCTCACGCTCACGGTTAGTACGGCTGTACGGCTCCTTGGAGTTCTACAAATGACTTCAGATTGTAATATAAGAACACGCTGCCGCAACGTCAATTTGCGACTTGCGTTTACTAGAGATAACGCCTCGTTGGTCTTGTGACTTGAATACGCCAAGATCTCGGGGTGTCGGGTTCGATCCCCGGGACGGGCATCAAAAATTTTCGAATTTTACTATCAATTTAAAAATGGTCTTTTCCTTTTTTTTGCACTCTGAAAGCGCTATCGTCCATGTTATGACGTTAGGACTCTGAACAAACTTCATGACGAAGGTTACGTTTGAACTTCGTAGCTTAGATATTGTCTTACATGAAATGACATGAAACTGGATGGGTAAATGCAGTGATTGAATTTGTTATTATAGTCGCAATCGTATTAATATTTTTTAAAACCCCAGTTTCGATTGTTACTGTTACTCTTTCCCTTTTTTATTAATACGAGCAAACACGGATGTTACAATTGTGAAGGCTGCTATTACAAATCTGTATGTTGGTCAAATGCCAAATGTCCGTATGACGTCACAAAACAGATAATCTACAGATCAATATGGCCGACAGCATTTTCACCTATGTACGTAAAGTGGACTGTAAAAATAGTGTTATTCGGTTTTTTAGGTACCAAAAACATAGCGTATCATTATTTTTCGTCTTAATAAGATAATAATTGATCTTAAATGATGAACCTACTTCAAAGCAGAGTCGAGTATCCTATTGAAGGAAATAGTGACCGACAATTTGCATCACAATGCGCCTTCGCGCAAGGCCATCATTGTAAACGAACTTTTGACCAATAACTTAACAAATAGCATCATGCAACCACTTTATCCATCAGACAGGGCTCCAGTGGACTTTTTTATTTTAAATTAACCCCCATCGATGCACCTGTTTTCATTGCGTACCTAAAAGGCATAAAGGAAAATTCGCAGCGAGAATTGACCTAAAATCTGGGAAAGACGTTTAGAAAATATATGGGTTATTCGTATATTCGTTGGCGTAAGTGTTTTTGTGTTTTTGATGGAGCATACTTTAGAGACGGTGTTATAAGTTTGTATGGATAACCAACCATTTTGTGTTTTCTTGCTCTTTTCCCGGTACTCTCTTACAGAACAGTAAATAACTTCACCATAGTATTTTGATGCATATGTTGGTTTAGGCTTGATAAACCATTTACCTTACAACCTGTATGTTTATACATATATTACTATAGACATACTAGCTTTTTTCCCACGGCTCTGCTCTCGTGAAGTACACTTGATATCGCGCGTGAGAAAACTTGTGCCCAACAGTGGGATACCAAATAGCTTAAGTTACTTCTAATACCTCCAAGAATGTGTGTACAAAGTTTCATTTGCGTGAAACCGTAACAAACAAACTTACATTCACATTTGTAATATTAAGTGAGAATGTGATTTATTTATTTATAATGTTTTATGTGTCAAAAAATCAGTTAAAATCAGTTAAAATCAGTTTTATTTCTGCAAATAGGCCCCAGGAGGCGCTTTTACACGTCCCAATTTTAACCTACCACTGCTTCGGGACAAGTCTGGGCTGTCGACTGGGAGACACAACAAAAATATGGTCAAGCCCACCTAATTATACCGTATAAACAATTATTTGTATAATATGGAGACGAGACCAACTTCTTAGCGTTCCATGGATTCACCGTGCGGATGCCGGGTCCATCGTGTGGCAGAAAGAGAAACTCCGAGTAGCTCCCGGGACTCGTGTCACGGGTGTAGGTTTAATGAGCCTCTTTCCGACGTACATCAACACTCACCTTCACTACCCAAAAATAAACCTCAGTGAACTTACTTTATGAGCAGCTCCGTGCTGAAATTCAAGCTATGTTTATGTTATCGATTTTCATTTAACTCTTCTTATACAGGTCATTACGGCGCGTATTCATGAGTAAAGCTGTCGAGGTCGAAAACCAATATCGCGCTTTGAGCAACCTTATACAATAATAGGGTGATTAATGGCTCAGCCGATATACGAGGCAAGTTCTTTGTTGTTTAACAAATATTTGATCCGGGAGCAGACGTCGCAATCCTCGCCTTTGACAGCGAGCCCTGGCTCCGTCGAGAAAGATCAACGCGACTTAACTACTTCACGGAATGATCCTATCTTTGAGAATACTGATGTTTTAATCACCTTTATGCTGAAAGAGGAAGTGAGGTTGATAATATTTAAAGGACATGATAGGGCTTTTCAGCAATAAGTAAGCTACTATCGAATTTTAAATGTTCACTTGTTTTGTTACATTTTTATTTGTAACTATAGTCCATAAAATATAGCTTGATTAGAATGACACCTGTCAAACTGAGGTGACTAGTGATGGGACTGACTCGACTGATCAAACGAAAAAAAACAGATACTAAGGCATATAAAATAAAATAAAAATCAGATATATTAAGATTTTACAGTAAGTCAGTGTCGTGATCATTATGAGAATAATTGTAACAATCATGAAAATCAATTAGATTTTTTTAACGCATATAGAATCTAATAAATTTGAAAATTTTTCGTCAATTATTAATAATTGTAATTTGATGTTCTGAGCATCAACCAATGCTCATTAAATCATTTGTAACATTTATGTTACATTACTTCGATTTTGAAATACTGTTAGTCTGTCGATTTCGATTTGTCGATTTTACCTCATCAGTAGCGATTATGAAAAATTACGTAACCTTGTAAAGACGTCTTTTCAAGTTAGGTGTAATTTTTGTGACTGGATTGTTTTAATGATTTTAACTTTAAATATCTATTTTATATAATTAATTTGATTAAAATGTACAGCAAATGTATAAAAAAATTTTCTTAACATGCCAGTTACCAATATTTTTTCGTGTGCAAATGTGTTTCACTTGTGTGACGCTGGTACAAAGTTACGTCGTCTCTTTCAGTGAGAACTGTCATTCTAATCAAGCTATATTTTAAGGACTATAGCGACAGACATAGACACATATATATAGACAGAAGTTGTCCTGTCTTAACTATGAATATAGTTTACGAAATGGTATAATAAAAAAAAAAGCTACCAATTGTTTATTATTATTATGCTTTATGATTCACAACATTCTTTGTGTTTTTTTAAGGGTATATAATTAATTTTGTTGGTATTCCGACACAGGACCAGGCGAGAGACATTACTGGCCATGTGCAAATTTCAGTTCTTTTCCCCTTATTTGACTGTGTTTGTAGCACTCATTCTGTCAATGTTATGTCAAACGCCATACATTAAAAAGTTAAAAGTGTCAAAAGCGCCAAGGTTACATTAGAAATAATTTAAATTGATGGTTAAATATTCTTAAATTTTCTAATTTTCCGCGCAATATTCTTATTTTTTTCTTTCATAAGAACATTCTTCTGGCAGCTTCTGGCAATAAAAAACAAAATAAAAAAGACGTGTGGCACTCGGAGTTTGCCGCGGTAAAGCTATTGTATAGCAATTTTTATCAACTTATGCAATTATAAAACTAAAAAGTATCACCGCTGTGCCGATCGGAGTGGGGGGTGTTAGGTTATTTTCGTTACGGAATTTCTGGATTCGGTCTCCACGCTCAAGGCCCGCGATAGAAGCTATGCAATAGCTTAATTTTATAATTTTATGTATTTTCTAATTTTGACTTTTGTAATTATTTTTTCTGTTATTTTGGCAGATATGGTTACCATAGGCAACCATACTGTCAAAATCCTTATTTTCTTCTAAATTCTTTTAAATTTCGGAAATTTAAAATTGTTCGATCGTGCCTCGCCCCGAGTGTGTGGGTGTGGGTGTTAGATTATTTTCGTTACGGAATTTCTAGATTCGGTCTCCACGCTCAAGGCCCGCGATAGAAGCTATGCAATAGCTTAAAATAATTAGCGAAATAGGACCGGCTTTCGTTCACGCGTGAAGCGATGACCAAATATATATAAGATCCATGGTATTTTAAAAATCGTGGGAATGCTTTGATGCATACTCTGCGAGAGGGGTTGCTACTGCAGAGTTATACAGGGTGTTAGGTATGTGGTTTACTAAACCTAAACTCGCCTATCCTAACATACGCGTCAAAATACTATGGTGAAGTCAGAAATTTGATATCATAATAATAATATTAGTAAGGATTTGGTAACGCCTCGTTGGTCTAGTGGTTTAAATACCGGGCCAAGATCTCGGGTCCCAGGTTCGATCCCCGGGTCGGGCAACAAAAAGTTTCGAATTTTCGAACGTTGCTCGTGTATGTGATCACCAACCCGCATTTGGCAAGCGTGGTGATTATGCCAGTTCCCATCATTGCAGTGGTAACTTGAATTCAATGATGGAGGCCTTTTCCCTGCAGTGGGATGATTATAGGCTGTTACTACTACTACGGGTATTGGGGCGTTTCGGACCACAAGTGTTTCGGACCACGGATGAATCGCCCAAGAGCTCTTTTTGAATGGGTCGTTTCGGACCGCAAGTGTTTCAGTGGTGCGAATCGCCCAATGTGTCTTTGAAATGGGACAATTCGGACCAGGGGAAAAAAGAACCAGTGCTGATTTTGTTTCAAATTTAAGGATTTCAATGATATAAGTACAGGAGAGTAGAAAAGTGTTTTGTTAAAAAAAAAACGTATTTAATAGGTAATAATTTTTTATCTAGACAAAACACTCTTTGCTTATTATAATTCACAAAATTACAAAAAATACCATAAAAATAAAAAGCTTTTTTTTTTGTAGAGGAGTTTCTCGTCGTTACACAAAAAAACTAACTTGACACATAACCCAACAATTATTTGAAAAATAGGTTATTTATCTTTTTCGAAGAACACACGGTGTTCTAAATCAAAAACGCGTTTGCATGATATATTATTTTCTAAATTTATTTTCAAAATGACTAGCCTTATGCAAAAGTTTTTTTGTAATTTAGATAAAAAGAAAAATCATTGCAGCATTTAAGTACCTAACATAAATACATTTACATTTTATTCGTTATGTTATAAAAAAATATAAAAAAAATAACATAAAAAATTTACTGATAGTGTTTTTAAATATTTTTTTATTATATACTCACAAAGTAATATGAAACTGTGACCTTTTCAATATCTCTAGTACAAGCAAAATTACACTAAAAATTATCTACCAAGCACGGGTCCGGTATGGAGGTTATTATTTTATTGTTTAGACCGGTAAGTTAACTTTCTAACAAAGGGTTAATTTTACCTATGATTCTTGGAATTTTTGTGCGCGTATATTATTTGCATCATTTTGCATCTTTTTAACATAATAATTTTCCAAACTATCTGTTTACTTCGTATAATATTCAATAATAAATTTACAAATATAACGAAAGAAACCCTCAATCTTAAGACATTTTTTAACATACTTGTTTTGTGCCTGTTTAAAATAATTTATTCTTCTATTTTGTTCACTGCCGGTCCGAATAGACCCCATTACAAAAAGTTATTGGGCTATTCACACCGCGGTCCGAAACGACCAATTCAAAAAGAGCTCTTGGGCGATTCATACCGCGGTCCGAAACACTCATGGTCCGAAACGCCCCAATACCCCTACATGGTTATCTTTTCCCTCCCCTTTTCATCATTCTTGAAGATATGTAAGATTAAGTTATGAATAATATGTGATTACATAATACTAATGGTTGTTTTTGTTTTATTATATTTTAATTTTATACAAGTTTGACTAATTATTTAAATCTAATGAATTTATTTTGATTATGATATTGTAAATTTTTACTTGAATTCAATTGATTTCATATTTTGCATGCCCAAGCTGGGTGAATGTGTCCTGTACTTAATGTGATGAAACCATAATATGTAAGATCTTTGTTGTGTACCACATTCTTGCGAAATAAAAATTTTCTATTCTATTCTATTCTGAATTTAATAATGTGTTTTATTATTTGATTCCTGTTGTTTAATCCTTTATTATTTTCTTTGTAGTGCGTATTTACTTAAAGCAAATGTTGTGTTCAGTATTATATTATCTGTGGTTCAGCTATAATCGATTTACAAATTCAATATGGTTGTGAATTGTCGTATATTTTAAGACGAAAGATGTGATTTGTTTTTTGTTGCTGAACCTTAAATAAATAAAATAAAAAATAATTTTATTATTATTTTCCTAATATTTTGAGATTCCGATTGAATGGAAATATTTTTTTCGTAAATGATGACATCAAATTTATATAATTTCTATGTATTCAAATTTAATCATAGTAACCATAATTATGCTAGCGTAGGCTGGTTTCGGCTTGATAATCAATTTACCTATTTAATATTTGTGTGCATGAACATGTCTGTTTGTACTGGTCTGGGTGTTTTCTGTGTATTATAAGTATGTATTTACAAAAAAAACTATATACTGTTTTCTTTAGTTTACGCGAACACTATACATTGAAATAAAAGATAGTTTACGGATTTAGAACGCGTTTATTTTTGATTTAACCCGACGTTTATAATTAAGTTTATCGGTTGTCTAGTACCCCATACGACAGGGTACTTAATAGTAGCTTAATTTGGGACTAGATGGCTCTGTGTGGCCCAGTGAGGCATGTCTTAAATATTATTATTATGTTTGTCATTTCCTATCACGGGACTATGGAGTCCCGGACCTTTGGAAGGCATACGAGGAGCCGAAGCCAACTCGCAGAGGCCCGTTAGACAACATTAGATAATTATTGATCTAAATGATGTAATGTGACACCAGCCGACGATTATCCCTGTGCGCACTATACAAGTACACCCAAGGACAACCCCCGGTTAGTGCGGGACTATTGCAGAAAGTGGATACAAAGGATACTGGGCTATGGGTTTGGGTGCTAGTGGACTGGATAACTGGGACTATGTGAAGGACAATGGCCCCTGCCTGACCTATGTTACTCACACGGATAAAATGGCAGGGGGTGACTCGCACACTCGTTTAATGGGCCCCCGAAAACGGCCGCTAGCACATAGTGACGTAGCGACAAGGGGGCAACATAGCCTGAGGTGCTTGAGGAGTGGAGAGGTATTACACGGCTCTCAGGGCAATCCCGGTAATCCGTTCAAGATCCCTACAAGCATCTTACTGCAATACTTCCTTCCTCCGAGCATTTCTGCTCTAGCGACTTTCCACTCAAGCTGGCCAATGAAGGCAAGCAAGAGGTGGGATATATGTTCCTCGTCAGTGTTCACTCCGGACAACCAATGAAGGCAAGCCAGAGGTGAGGAACAGGGATACTCCCGGGAGCAATTATTATTATTATTTTCGTTCGCTTTTGTTTTCTCAAAGTGCCATTTAAATACTTTGGTAATATCGCTAGAGCACGGGCCTTAGCCTTAGCCTTATTATTATTATTATTATTATTACCTAACACGCTGTATAGGACCCGTCTGGTTTCAGCGAACCCTACCTACTAAACTAACCGCGTGTCCTCCGGTGCCATTAATGAATTGGAAACGGCTTATCGCCCCGGGAGTTATTACCCCGGGCAATCATCCGTAGTTCTACCTCAGACATTGGCTCACAATGACGCTTCAGACGAAGAGATTATTCGTCTGAAGCTGGGTGGAATTTGCTGCCTGGACTCCAGCAGTGGCGTGCGCAACGTCAACGTCACACGGAACGCCACCGAGGTTTTTTTTTTTTTTTTTTTTTTCAAGGAAAACAAACAGTATACGAATGACGTTATATTTTCCTTAATTGTTTCTACGTAAACTTCTGCTTGCAGAAAAGTAGTTTTATCATTTTTGTTTGTAATAATATGCCAGTAGCATATACGATTGCAAGCTTACTCGCAAGTACCCTTGAAAGTGATTTTTTCACTAACAATAAACACATAATAAACGCGTTGTTACTGAAATTCAACAAAGTTTCAGTAGCAACGCGTTTATTAAGATTTTATTGTACCGCTTTATCGTCATGATAATTATACACTTTATCCGCTAATCACCGAAACCCTCTCAACTTTTCTTTAAATAAATTTAAAAAATATATTCACAGAATATCTAGTCAAGGCTGGATTAATCTCTTAAAAGCCGTTTTCCGTGCTCTAAGGAGTATACCTCTTCATTCCTTTTTTACTTGCTCATGAAACGTGCCAAATAATCTTACATACGAGTAGTATTTAGCATTTTCTGACAAGTAATTCACCATTAAAATAGCTTTAGTATTCCTATCATGGATGCTATAAATTTGACTTGACAGTCGATTCTGCAGTGCCAATCCTATGTTATTTCAATTTTTTTATTAATTATAATATCTCTAAACTAAATACCATTTCATTCATTTTCCGATCAGTCAAGTTGGTTTGCATTACTATTTCGACGTTTCCTGCGGTAAGAGGTAACGCGAAAAAATCAACTGTCCTAGCTACTGGAGATCTTCTCAGCCTCAAGGCCGTAAGCCTTCCAAAGCCAAAACTTTCCGAAATCTAAAAACATAATTAAGTTTAAACGAAAGTTTATACGAGTATCATTGCAGAAACAACAAAGTACTTATACGGGCAAAGACATCTGTTACATAATGAAGGTTTACAGGCCAACACAACAACACAACACTAAGCACCTGGCTGCGTCTCAACAAACGTAGTGTAGGACGCCCGCAGGCCAGGTAGGTTGATGTTTTGCGCAAGGTGGTTGGCAGGAGCTGGATGCAAGAAGCCGCGGATCGACCTAAGTGGCGTGCAACTGGAGAGGCCTATGTCCAGCAGGCGCTAGACTGATGATGATAAAGCACCTGGCTGGTTAATTATCATCGGCACCTATAGAGAATGTAATCCCGCAACATAATTTCAATCCCGGTATTTGCGGGACTAAGGGTTCGTAGTTCCGCGGGATCCCGGTATTTGCGGGATCCCGCGTGATGCTAAATGTGGCCATTGGTAAGAGGATAGCAATACTGTATCATAAATTCATAAGTGTATCTAAAACTAAAAATAAAACAAAAAATTACATCCTATTATGATAATTAATTTACACAACTTGCATTTTGCTTTATGCTTTTAGAAAGTAATTCCAAACAATTACTGAACCGGCAAAGACTTTATAATAATTAATGTTCGACATACGAGTAACTTCACTTTTCCTTCTGTGTTAGTACAAGAAAAGCAAAAAGTTTACAGTGAAAAGAAAGGAGATGTCCCATAATAGGCCCAGACATAGTACACCATTTTCAAAAATCAAGAAAAATTTACTGTTTCTGGGAGAAATACATATAAATTTATGTAACGTAAAATTTAGTGGTTCAAAAATAAATAAGATCGAATAATTTATCAAACTCCATTAGGCACTCCAAGATGGCGTCAATCAAAAAAAACTTTAAATGTCAGTAGCTGTCATACCCCATGTCACTTTGGCATAATCATTCACTTCAAGTTTTTGTTCTACTTGTCGCGTTTTAAATGTAGTTCATTATAACGACCTCATTTTTTTCGATTTCTGGATTTGGTATTGATCGACACATTACTTTCATAATGTTTGTTGTTATTACAGCAAGCGATGGCACTCGACTCCTAGATGCGCAATTTTGAAACTGCCAAAACTGACAGACGTCATCAAAATGTCATCTTCCGCCATGATGGTTTTGTTGTTTTGTACTGCTATTTTCTTACTTAACTTTTTATTTGAACCACTTAACAAAGCCATTTTAAAAGAATTGGATAATAACAAAATCTTGTAGGTGTATTGGTCTATATTTTGGTGGGGTGTACAGGTTCTGGGCCTGGCCTCCATACAATTTGGGACATCTCCTTTCACATCAATAAAACATAACATGTTCTTGGATTACGTTACGCACAATTACAAATTGCAGCTTCTGACAAAAAATAGGCGCCGCAATCACCGCGCGCGTTGAAAAAAGCCCCCGCCCCCGCTACCTACTTTGTTCCCGTCCGTCATTAGCTAGCTTCTCTCTATCTGGCTGAGTCACGGGAGCAGTGCTGCCAGAACGTGGGAAAAATGTTGGGATACTCTTTACCCACGTTGTAGAAGTAATGCGAGGGAGCCAGTTTGCTAGATTTTTTTGCGGGACTGATCCCGCAAAAATCTTTCGGGATCCCGGTATTTCGGGATTCTGGTATCCCGGTATTGCATTCCCTAGGTGACCACCACCACCTCGCCCGAGATGGGCACCCCCGCGCTCCGGCTCCGTAGACAAAGGACGTGGAGTAAAAAAGTGGTGGAGAGGGGGTTTAATCATGACGAAAACTTTGTTGCAAATCGAATACCACGCACGCGAAGCCGCAGGCATCAACTAGTCTAAAATATGTAACAACGTCAATATCTAAAAAAATTGATGAAAATATACTGACTCAACCTTCAAAGCAATTGAACACAATCTTCGTCTAATGTCTTCGTTCTTAGCTCAATTGGAACAGCTTGATAATGTGAAAGTTTTTTGGTAGGTCTTACCAGTGCAGCAGTAAAAGCAGGTTGACAAGTATTGTAACTAGCTGTTGCCCGCGACTTTGTCCGCGTCAATTTCTATTATTATGATCGTGTTTATTTTTGCAACATTTTTCACTGATGCTTCGATTCTATTGGTCGTAGTGATGTAACATAGCCTAAAGCCTTCCTCAATAAATGGACTATCTACTTAACACAAAAATATTTTTTCAATTAGAACCAGTACTTCCTGAGATTAGCGCGTTCAAACAAACAAACAAACAAACTCTTCAGCTTTATAATATTAGTATAGGTGAGAGCGTAATATGTTAATGGCCTTATTCAGATTTTACATCAGTTATTTACGAGCTATTTTGATACAAAAAGGTTTCTATACAAAAAAAAACAACAATGAATAATTTCAGTGGAATTTGGGAAACCCTAGCGAAATCAAGATCATTAAAATCTGTTAAAAGTACGCAGAACTTTTCACAACATGTAGGCGTCGATTTAAACCCTTCTCTATATTTCATTGGTGGAAAAATCGAAGAGACGATTTAAGTAATTGCTTAGCAGCCGGATACAAAAAATTGTTGGTTATGCCGTCAGAGTAAGCTTCAAAAAGTAATTTGCAAAGTTCCACAATCGCAACAATAGGCGCATTTATCTTTTGAAAAGTTCCGTAACAGTTACAAAATCGCCTTATTCCTGAAATCTTGAAATAAAAAAGAATTTGCAAAAGTGTTTCTCTCAGCATTGGAATTTAAGCTACATTTTTGGTGGTGAATTTACCATCTGAACATTGGGCACTTGTTGCTGCAAATTAATTAGAAAACAAGTTAACAAAAAGTGCAATAAACTTCGTTAAGGAAGCTTAATTTCCGTCTGGGCTCAAAGAGCCTGACATTAATCAAGTAAAATCGCTCTCGACTGCCACGAATTTCATTACAGATTCTGAACAGTCAAGGATTACCATTATAATTAAATGATAGACGAAATTCGGCTCAGCTCAAACGGCTTTCCTTACATACAATTTCATTGCCTTGTGACAAGTAGTTGATGGGCTGGTGTGTTAGTTTTAGTAGGTACTACCCAGCTTGTTATTTTAAAAGTGTTTATTTATAAGGAATATACATTCCTTATAAATAAACACTTCTTTAAAGTTGCCCTTATTAAATACCTAATAAGGGCAACTTTAAAGAAGTGTACTTAATTTAACTCATAGTCCCACACTGTATACGTATTTCTAAGCATTCTGAGATTTGCATAAAGCAATAATAACACCGTAAGGTAAGGTACGATCATTATAGTATTTTATTAATTATGTCAATTAGTAAAATGCTTAAAAAAAACTTTATTTTACTGTTCAATCTATAAACTACTAATTTCCTTAAAATGAATGAATAAATGTGAAAGCTTTACAATGGTGAAATAATTTCTGAAATCGGCACAGTAGGTTTTGAGTTTATTCATTACAAACATACAAATCTTTCTTCTTTATAATATTAGGGTAGAAATACTATATAGTAAGATTACAAACAAAGCCTACCTTTTCACCCAAGTCATAGAATCACAAATCCATAAAATGCGAATAAATCAATTGAAGTGCTTACATATTGGTGCGGTGGAAACGGCAAGACAGATCATTTCCGTTCCTCCCCTCGGGGTTCCCCTCCCACTTTATCGATTAACGATCTTCAATATTGGCGAAATGAATACCGTCTTGTTTATGACTCATGAATCTCACCAAATTATTGTACACAACACTTGTGTGGAAGGTTATTTAACCGTAGTCGGGTCGCTCGGATGTTGCTGAAGTTTTGTCTTTGAATATTTTACGTATGAATATTTTAGGGAAAGAATATAAAAAGAATTAAGATTATCCACGGTCAGAATTACTTATAGAAGAAGTAGCAATAATCGCAAAGCAAGTTAAGGATGACTTATATGACGTTTGTAGATATTATTGACAAGTAAGTACCTTATTTAAATGTATAATCAACTACGAGCCTCTTAAAATGCAAATTTTTGTTGTTGCTGTTGTCTACAAAGTTAGTCTATTGTTTCTTCTTCTTTCTTCAATAATTCGAAACTTTAAGACGAGGTAAAGATTAGAGAGTAAAACTATTAATTCTATGTTATATTTAACTCTTTGACAGCCGGCTCTGTCGCGTCGTGGTAGTATTTCCAGAACGTTAAAAATGTTGTTCTTTTGTATGTGACTGTTTGCATAAGATAATAGGGGTTAAAGTATGAAATTGCCGTTTTGTATTGACGAAATCGAGAAAAGTCATTTTTCCATACTAACAACTTTTTAGTTTTTTTAAAAACGCCTGAACCGTTTTCGATGCAATTAAAGGTGAAAGTTAGATGGTTATAAAGCTACGCATTATAGTATTTAAATTTCTGAAAATCAAAGTATATAATACAAATATACTTAATTGAAGCAAGAAGGTCAGCTGACACATTGTAAGGGGTCTTTTCAACGACTTCCTTTGTAGTAATAGGCACTAGTATTGCATTTTTTTTTAGTCAAAAGTTACTTTATTTAGTTTTTGATATAATACAAAAAGAATTACGCAATAATATGACTATACTTAAGAGCTATAAACAAAATAAAAAGTGGGATAATAACCGGCAATTTCATACTTTAACCCCTAATAATTGGTTGAGACACTGTTCTCGATACACTACGAGTAAAACATAGCTCATCAAATTTTTATTGCAACCTATTCAGTGGTTTACGAGTGCATTGAGGTAAACGAACATTCATTTTTATTAAAACTTATTTAGGAACTTGACGCTTTAAACGGTTTTCATTGTAATAATGCAAGTTGCTATATGAACATTGTAATTGTAAACTATTTTGGAATTGTAATTTTGTATATGTTATAGGCAATCTTTATAATACGGTATTCTATGCAATACCTAGGCAATGTATAGAATACCTAAAACGTTAAGGTAATGTATGAAATATTTTTCATTTGATACATTGCCTAGGTATTTTATACAATACCCAATACGCTCCCGACAATGTGTGTTATAGAGTCTATAATAGACGGTAGCAGGGAAGGGAAAGACGAACCAGAATTAGTCCAATCCAGTTCATTGAAACTTTAAATCTTAGAAATGCGTTCGATTAACAGGGTTATACACGACCGAGGACAAAATGTGTTTATTCGTGTAGAACATGCAGTAAACCCATCCCTATTTGTGCTGCCCGGAAGAATGATCACCACGTCCACTAAAACGACCAGACGACTTTACCCAAAGGTTGTCTGGTAGAGATTGCTTTTAGCAATAAGACTGCCTGTAAAGATGTGTCAAATTGTAATTTATATTACTTTTATTTTGTGCAATAAAAGTATAATAAATCAGTCAATCAATGATATTTAAGAAGACTGTGATTCTAAAGTTCTTTGCTCTTTATGCGAGAAAAACACCATAGCTGTGGGGAACCACAAGAGTTCTAAAAAAATAGACTTTTACAATAATTCTTCATGTAAAAATAAATATATATTTTTAAATTTACTTCTTATTTTTACATAAGTAATTTACGCATTACTTTGTTGCGTAAATTACTTAACTGATTACTTTAGTTAACCAGAAGAAATATATGTTCATAGTACCTAATTAGATTGTAATTTTACAATAAATCCCTGTCTTTGAATAAAGATTGTCTTTAATGACTATTAACTACTTGCTAATTGTTTATTTTAATAAAGTGGATTTAAAGTATATGTTATTTTTGTCTATCATTTTCTTGCCACCTACTTATTTACATAACCTTATAAATACAGGCCCAAATAAAGTTATTATACACATTGACGGTGGATCAGCAGTTAATCTATACAATACCTAGGAATTGTGTACATTATCTAGGTAAAGTTTAGAATGGAAAATAAAATTAATAATATTTCATACATTGCCTAGACGCCCTAGGTATTTTATACATTACCAAGGTATTGTATAGAATACCTGAATTATACAGATTGCCGGTAACATAATTATATAAATGAATAAGAACTACGTAGTCCGATACAAAACTTACACCTTCAATACAACTGTCCACGATTTAATGACTGTAGTCGATTTTATGCCAGAAACTCATCCATAGGACAAGGAAATTAGTCGAGTTGATTTGTACCAACTTTTATTTGTAATATTAAGGAGTCTTACCCCCTTATTTATGAACAAGTAAAAGTAATTACTTGACTACGAGTAATTACTTGAGAGACAATTTGTATGCCTTAATCAAGAAAATATTACTAGAAGTTATAACTACCAAAAGTTAGCATTTTCAGCCAAATAATATGACTATTAATGGTGACCAATTTCTTTCACTTAAGCACTAGGTATGGACACTTTAAGTTATGACTTTCTTAAGCAATAAGTAATTACTTCTTTATAAATACGGGGGTTAGTAAATGTTTGGCATATGATTAAATCTCACAAAATACGAGTAAGTTTACTTTTATTCAGTGTTATCTTAATTTTATTATAAAAAAAAAAAGTTGTGCGTGTACTAGTGTACACACGTAAGAAGTGAAACTTCTTTATGGCCTTATTTTTCGAAAAATGATCTACATGCAACTTTCCAGAAATTGGTTAAATTGGTTAAATTAGTTAAATTAGTTAAATTGGTTAAATTGGTTAAATTGGTTAAATTGGTTAAATTGGTTAAATTGGTTAAATTGGTTAAATTGGTTAAATTATTTCAAGAAAAAGATGGCGCGTAACCGATAAATCTGCCGCTGTGAAAATGTGACGCTGTGACGCGCAACCGAAAAACGTGACGGTAATTTTTTTTCCAACGCCGATAGTAAAGTTTCACTTCAAAATGTTTTGCTATTTTTTCAACAATAGAACAATATCTTATAAGCCATTGAAGAATTTTACCGGAGACTCGAAGTTTTAAAACACAATCATTGATGTTATAAGCAATAAGCGTCACAAAAGGCCTCCAATTTATTATTATTATCTTTCAGTTCACATTATAGTTAGGTTTTGTAAGAGCGCTGTAGAATATTATTATGTAGAAATACATACATACATACATACATACATACATACATATTATCACGCCTCCTTCCCAACGGGGTAGGCAGAGACCAAGGCCTTCCACTTACTACGATCCTGGCATACATCTTTCGCTTCTTCCACATTCATCAATCTTTTCATGCATGCTTGTCGATTTAGAGTACTCTTGACCTGACCTTTCTTCAGAACATCCCAGATTTGATCGTGGTAAGTTCGTCTAGGCCTTCCTCTTTCAACGTTCCCTTTCACACTCGTCTTATAGATCTGTCTAGTCATTCTTCTCTCATTCATCCTCTCTACATGTCCAAACCATCTAAGCATCCCTTTCTCAATCTGTGTGACAATATCTTCTTTCACACTGTATCTTACCCCCGTATTTATAAACAAGTAAAAGTAATTACTTGACTACAAGTAATTACTTGAGAGACAATTTGTATGCCTTAATCAAGACATTACTAGAAGTTATAACTACTAAAAGTTAGCATTTTCAGCCAAATAACATGACTATTAATGGTGACCAATTTCTTTCACTTAAGCACTAGGTATGAACACTTTAAGTTATGACTTTCTTAAGCAATAAGTAATTACTTCTTTATAAATACGGGGGTAAGTGTCTTATGTAGAAACACTGTAAAAGCGTCCTAAAAATTAAATTAAAATTATTTAAACCGGATAGATCAAATCAAGTATATGACTTGTTAATTATAATCTATATAAAATGAAATCCTGTTAGTTACAACACTTATAACTCGAGAACAGCTGGATCGATGTTAATGTTTTTTCTATTTCGGGATTTGTCTGCGTCCAGAATAGGATAATAGGTAACAAAACATTAATATTGATGGGGACGGGGCAGGACGGGTCGGTGTATGCGATGTGAGTCCGCTAGTAATTAATAGTTTTAATAAATGTTTCATTTTAAGTGTATTAGCATTCATACAGCGGCGAGTGGATACCTAATTAATTATATTTCAGTTCTCTAAGTCAACATTTACCAACGAATAGTAACGACAATCTACTAATGAGCTGATAGGTTTAATAAACATCGTTAATGACATAAAAAAATGTTTTTTTACTTTATTCCATTGAAGATTATGGAAGTAGAAAAAAACTATAGTGCAGTTCGATTGAGCTATGAGTCATGACTTTAAAATTGTATAAAGGCAGTAAAACAGTTCTTTCCATCTGATGATTAAATATACCCATCATAGTTTATTTTTAAAGTTAAAGTACAAAAAGCATTGCCGCAGAGCAGTATTAAATTACCTTTTGACTTTGAAGTGTCGATCAATGTTATGTGATGAAGTTTGGACCCATTTGTGATCAGAAGTTTCCTCGTTTGCATCACTTAGAGTTCGAAAGGCTTAGAGTGCCGTGATTAGCCCGGCCGTCGAGATCCTTACTGACGACCTCGTGATTATAATGCCCTTTCTATCTCAAAACAATCCACAAGCAAAACAAAAGTTGAGCTATAGCAGTTTATATGATATTTAAGCAATTTAATTGCAATTTTAACATCAGTATTTAAATTTGAAATAATAAAACCGGCCAAGTGCGAGTCGGACTCGCGCACGAATGGTTCCGTACCAAAAAGGCCAAAAAAACGAGTTTGTTGTATGGGAGCCCCCGTTAAATATTTATTTTATTTTGTTTTTAGTATTTGTTGTTATTGCGGTAACAGAAATACATAATTTGTGAAAATTTCCGCTGTCTAGCTATCGCGGCTCTTGAGATACAGCCTGGTGACAGAGCGACGGACAGACGGACAGACGGACAGACAGCGAAGTCTTAGTAATAGGGTCCCGTTTTTACCCTTTGGGTACGGAAACCTAAAAATATCTCCTCGAATGGCGCGCAGGGCGTCAAAATTTAAAAAAATATAACCTACTTATAAGGCTATTTTTTTAGAAGCCACACCAAAATCAAAACATACTTATTTACATAAAAGTAACAGCCTATAATCATCCCACTGCAGGGAAAAGGCCTTCATCACTGAATTCAAGTTACCACAGCAGTGATGGGTGTACTGGCATAATCACCATGCTTGCCAAATGCGGGTTGGTGATCACGAACTCTAGCAACGTTCGAAAATTTGAAATTTTTTTTTACCCGACCCGGGATTCAAATTCTCGGGGTCCCACCGAGATCTTGCCCCGGTATTTAAACCACTAGACCGACGGGGCTATTTATACACGGTGCAATTTTAACCACCTGTAAATCGAAGCCCACGTTATGTAACCATTATGTATAACATCTTGGCAGTGCTATTAAATTTTTTTTACCAAAAACTTTTTTTATTAAAATATTAAATATCGGTTCAGCTATTTATTTCGAAACACGCTGTGACGCACACAGATGTAGCTGTGTAAGGTCCATTTAACCGAGACCCCGTCGCAGCAAAATAATACGTCTGGGCTCGTCACAGCGTGTTACAAAATGAAAAGTCTGAATTAAAAATTCAAATTTTACAAAAAATATTTTTATTAAAAATAAATAACACTGCCATGATGTTATACATAATGGTCCAATAACGTGGGCTTCGTTTTCCAGGTGGATCAAAAAGCAAGGTGTATAGGTACAGGATGAAATTTCAACCACTTTCTAAAATTTTTACAGGCGTTCGGTATCGTATTTAGAGCCCATTTATGAAGTACTCGTAAAAAATGTAAATCAAGCTTTCACCCGAAAATATTTTTCGCGATATAGTTTTCAATTTTACGGTCCTAGGCCTGTTAAGGTATAAAGGGAGAATCAAAAACGATACTTCATCCTGTATATATAACATCACAATTGACATACCCACTATGTCCAAAATGTATGTATGAAAAAATAATGTGATTAGATATTCAGCGTAGTTTTGACTTTTTTGGTTATTTTGGTAGATACGTGGTAATAAAAAAGATGACAGATTAGAAGTGTGACTGAGGGACTTGCTATTTTGAACAATTGAGTCATGCTGAGGGAGAGCCACGTTGCTGTAACAATGATTGACTACGTTATATAGTTCTGAAACTCTCTCACATTGTCACAAAGCAGCAGCCGCGTGGTTTAGCTACGTTACAAAGGAAAGCTTTGAAGAAGTGTACTTAAGCTCTCACACAAGGTCCACTCCACATACGATAAGATACCCACAGTTTTCTTTAAACATTTCCCTGAGATTGGCATGAAGCTAAAACATTATTCATAAGTTTAGTACGACCGTTTTCTTTTTCTCAATAATGTGAAATCAAGTAATTCTTTCTTATTTATCATTGATTAAGTTATTTCTTTTAAAAACTTATCGAAAAGTAGTTATTTAGTTAATTAGTAAATGCATTAAGGATTTTCTATTGCAGTATATAATACTCGTATTCAAGTTATTTACATAAAAGTACAAACAAGTGCGAGTCGAACTAGCTCACCGAGGGTTCCGTACAAATTGGCAAATATTATAAATATCAATCGTTTAGATATTGGATCAAGCAGTTCTTTACAAGTTTGACTGAGTTTGACCAATATTTTTTAAGATTGATTTAATACTAATGTTTCAAAAAAATGTTCGACTCCCGCTTTAGGCATTCGACATTTTATTTTATTCAAGGAAATAACGCCCCGTTGGTCTAGTGGTTTAAATACCGGCCCAAGATCTCGGGGTCCCAGGTTCGAATCCCGGGTCGGACAACAAAAAGTTTCGAATTTTCGAACGTTGCTCGGGTTTGTGATCACCAACCCGCATTTGGCAAGCGTGGCGATTATGCCAGTACACCCATCATTGCTGTGGTAACTTGAATTCAATGATGGGGGGCCTTTACCTTGCAGTGGAATGATTATAGGCTGTTACTTTTACTTTATTAAAGGAAATTGTATTTTGACTTAGAAATTTACAGTTTTCAGTTCTTCCCTGTATTTTAGTATAAGACGGTATTTCTTGCCAAATTTCATAGTTCCAGGTCAACGGGAAAAACCCATAAATCTTGATTCTCTTGAGAGTTCCGAAATACATATACGTTTCTCGAAGCCGTATCTTTTTAATGTAAACTAAGAAGTTGTTTCATAGTTTCAAGGAAATATCTGAGTATATTTTATTTAAACTCTACATACGTCTACGCGTTTTCGAGATAAACGATCTTGACAGGACGGACAGACGGACCGATAATAAAATGATCCCTGTAAGGTTTCAGTTTTTTCCTTTTGTTCAGAACCCTAAAACATGCTGTTTCAATCTAGGTTAAACTGAGCTAAAGAACGCTAGGCAATATGCAGTCTGTTGCTGCGCTAGTCGACAGTTTTTTTTTAATCAAGAATGCTAGCTTAGACTCTTGCGGCTTGCTACCTAGTGCTGGTAAGTAAAGGTAATTTTTGCAAGCAAGTTGAATGTAAGTTTCGACCATAAACCACCTTCAGCAATCCCGATCATAAAACTGATGCGGCCACGATTTATTTGGTGGCTTACATTAATCTCATTTCAAACTTACAGTCTTAACTTAAGGCCTAGTAGCTCGGCATTTATGATTCGACATCCATCGAACGCCTATACGGAGTGCATAGCGTCAGCGCGCGACAGTACGGGTCTGACGAACCGCGCTCATGTATTTTGTAGAACGTTATTTAAACATAGTAATTAAGTATATCATTTAATGAAATCAAACTCATCGCCTTTGTCTATTAAATATATAGTAGCTTTAACATTGCATAAAAATGTCACATCAAAAGTCCGTAGTTTAGTCGTAATATTGAAAAAATATTACAATCAGGTTTATTATTTTATTCTTTCAAGCGAAGTTATTCAAATTATGTAACCAATACAGAATGTGACTAGACTAGATTCTTAAGTAATACGAGTACATATATTTATCCAGACTTTAAAAAAATGCTGTTTTATAAGTCTCCAATGGGTTTTAAAAATTCAAAAACACTAAGGACTACCATAAGCCTTAAGTTCATCGCTGCAGAATTATTTATGCTGACTCCTAAACCCAACTTATATTATTATTACCTATTTAGAACGTCAAAATGAAAACAAAGCACCTTCAGTTATGACAAAGTTGAGCCAACCAATTGGTTCTAAGTATATTAATTTACACAATGCAATCTGCACAGCGTAAATTAATATACTCGTCGTTTGGTGCCGATTTACTGTCAAACATTTGACGTTCGGTACAGCACGGTAAACCGGATCCACTCGAAATAAAGCACGTATTAAATTAATGGTTTTGAATAGACATCATAATAGGGGTTAAAGTATGAAATTGCCGATTATTTTCCCACTTTTTATTTTGTTTATAGCTCTTAAGTATAGTCATATTATTGCGTAATTCTTTTTGTATTGTATCAAGAACTAAATAAAGTAACTTTTTAATAAAAAAAAATGTAATACTAGTGCCTATTACTTCAAAGGAAGTCGTTGAAAAGACCCCTTACAATGTGTCAGCTGACCTTCTAGCTTCAATTAAATATATTTGTATTATATACTTTGATTTTCAGTAATTTAAATACTATAATGCGTAGCTTTATAACCATCTAACTTTCACCTTTAGTTACATCAAGAACGGTTCAGGCGTTTTTAAAAAAACAAAAAAATTGTTATTATGGAAAAATTACTTTTCTCGATTTCATCCATACAAAACGGCAATTTCATACTTTAACTCCTAATATATCATTTAAATTTAAATTTTATTATGTTGATGGTTGAAATTGTTACTTCATTCAGAAATGTTTTGCGATTGTATTGACATATTTTAATGGTATTGTGCTACTTTGTTCTGTTTTATTTGAAAGCAAAAAACAATCTGATCGTCAGTTGATTGTCGAATGTTTATTAAATATTTCAGTCAGGTTCAGTTTCCTGTTTAATAATAATAACCTATTAGTTTTAATGTCGTTAGGATAGGCGATACGAAGTACACCGGGTCATCTAGTTAAAGATCATCCAGCCGTTTTGTGCCATTTTGGGGGGAGTGTTGCAGGAATGGCCATTATAAACCATAATTATTTTTTTTTTTAATTATCTTTATTAACATACTAGCGGACCCGACAGACGTTGTCCTGTCTTAACTATAAATATTCATAACGAAGTACCTATTATAATAAAAAAATGTTACAAATTGTTTATTATTACTATGCTCTGCGATACATTTTTTTTTCCTGGCGAATTTATACATACTTTTGTTGGTATTCCGACACGGGAACAGGCGACATTACTGGCCATTTGTAAAATTCAGTTCTTTTTACCCCCTATTGACGATATTAGCAGCACGCATTCTGTCAATGTTAATGTCAAACGCCATACATTGAAAAAGTTTAAATTGTCAAAAGCGATAAGGTTACATAACAAATAATTTAGTATGGTGATTAAGTTTTCTTAAATTTTCTAATTTTCCGTGCTATTTTCTTAATTTTTTCTTTCATAAGAACACTCTCCTGATAGTGACAAACAAAACAAAAAAAATAATTATAATTAGCGAAATCGGTCCAGCCGTTCACGCGTGATGCGATGACCAAGAGAAATAGGGATTCATTTATATATATATATATATATATTTAATTTAAAAAAGCTCCCGGTCAGAATGTTTAACAATTCTTTGCGCAGATGGCTTTTAGAAAAGACATATTATTCCGTTGACGATTTTTTGAAAGATAAGACAGGAATGTTATATTATTTATTCAATGTTGATATGATCGAAGCTTATAACTATTATTATTAATAAGAACTATTTGCACTACCAATCTATTTATTTGTTAATTTTATATTTGCATGCTATTGTATATGGCTAAATAGGTGCTACTGTATCTTTTACTTTACATCGACATATTTTTGTACTATACCCTGTTTAATGGCAAATAAAGTATTTGAATTTGAATTTGAATTTGAATTTGTAAGCACTAGTAGTAACTAAAACAGAAGTCTTTGTTACTTTATATAATAAATGCATTCGTTTATTCAATCAGTTTCGAAAATTAAGAACTTACCCTAACTTCTATGCAGTATAACTCTGAAATAGTAAATGTTTACTCCTTCTGATTGTAATCATTTTATGTACCCTTTTTATAGGTATATTAAAAACATATTATACATCTGTAGCATCTTTTTTTAACTAAAGTCTTCATAATATAACGATTCTGTACAAACTTTGTAAGTAATAAACAAGCCTCATTTGAAGCATAACTTATCTTAGGATTATATATAAATAATAATAAAAAATAAAAAGCCTTTTATTTCCTGTTAACCATTGCATAACATAAAGATACATAATAAAATTCCTTATCACTAATACTTAGCTTCTTCTAGGGTAAGTCATTCTTTGTAGAAAAAATAAAAAAAATAAAAAATTAATAAAAAGTTGTAATATGCAAACGCTTAAATAGTGGCATTTTTATTCTATTTCAGGAACCCTGTATTGACAGGTGAAGGCCTCCTCCAATTCCTTCCATCTAGCTCTATCCTGGGCTACTTGTAGCCATTTTGATCCAGCTGTATTTTTTATTTCATCGTCCCACCTTATTTTGGGCCGACCTATCTTTCTTTTTCCTTTAGGTCCTTTCCATGCAGTGATTCTTGCCGTCCATCTCTGGTCCTGGAGCCTTGCCACATGTCCAGCCCACTTCCACTTCTGCTGTTTTGCATAGCAAAGAGCGTCTATAGCTTTTGTGATGTTTCTTATTTTTAAGTGTCTAATTTTTTGAATTTTTCTTATGTTTAGCATGCTACGCTCCATACCATGTTGGCAACTAGCTATTCTACTGTTGACTTTTGGCGTAAACTTCCAGGTTTGGCAGCCATATGTCAGGCATGGTAAAATACAGGAGTTCATGACCTTTGTTTTTATTTTTACTGGTAAGGTATTTTTGAAAACTTCCCGCAGTGTCCAGTATTTATTCCAGGTGTGCTGTATTCTTCTCTCAATTTCCATTTCGTTGTTTTTGCTGTTAAAACTGATCTGTTTGCCAAGATATATATACTGGTCTGTGTATTCAAGCGGCTTGTTGTCAACTGTAATTGGTTTTCTGATACTATTAGTCATTATCATAGTTTTTTTCGTATTCATTTCCAAGCCGACTCGGATGCTGACTCTATGTAGAGACTCTACCATGTATTGGAGCTGTAAGCTTGTTTCTGCTAATATTGCAAGGTCATCAGCAAAGCGAAGATGGGTAAGATATTTACCTTCAACATTTATGCCATAATTCCTCCAGTCTAGTTGTCTAAATATATATTCTAGTATGGCAATAAATATTTTGGGCGATAAGGGGTCTCCCTGCCTTACTCCTCTCTTGATGGGAAATCTGGGACCAGCAGTTTCAAGTTTTATTCTACTCGAACTATTTTTATAGATGTTTTTGATAATTTGTATATACTTTTGGTGTACTCCTTGGTTTTCCAGGGCATTCCATACACTTTCATGTGAGACAGTGTCAAACGCTTTCTGGTAGTCTATATAAGCAATGTAGAGTGGCTTTTGTTGCTCCTGGTATTTTTCTATAAGTAGTTCTAAGGTGTGGATGTGGTCCATTGTAGAGAATCCTTTTCTAAACCCTGCTTGTTCGAGGGGCTGGTTTATCTCAAGTGTGGTACTTATTCTTCGGTTGATAACTGAAGAAAAGAGTTTATATGTACATGGCAATAAACTTATGGGTCTATAGTTTGCTATGTCCTTAGAGTCTCCCTTTTTATAGATGAGAATAATATTAGATTCTGACCATTCTGAAGGGATGTCTGCGGTTTCCAATATCTGATTAAATAACATTGTGAGAGGTTGGGCTAGTATTTTGCTTCCCATTTTTAGTGCTTCATTGGTGATGCCGTCAGGCCCAGGACTTTTGTCATTTTTCAGGCTTTTTATTGTTGTGATCAGCTCTATTTCTGTAATAGGTTGTATGTCCTGAGGTTCTATCATGGGTTTAGTAAGTGATGTATGTGAATTGACTGCTGTTTTTTTACTGTACAAAGTTTTATAGAATTCTGTTGCCACATTTATAATTTCAGAGCGACTATTTGCTAAAGTGGGTTTTCCTGTAGATTTCAGTGACTCAATCCAAGTTTTGCTATGTGTTAGTTCTTTTTGACCTTTTTTTAGGCTGCCTGAGTGTTCTAAGTGTTTTGTTATTGTTTTTTCTCTATGTCTTGCATAATCGTTTTTAATGTTTTTGCTTATGAGTTTATATAAAGCTGATATTTCATTTCTTATACTTCTGGTTTTGTTTCTTCTTTTTTGTAGCTCTCTTCTCCTATCCATTAGTGACACGGTATACGGTGACAATATTTTGTGTTCTGTAGTATTGGTGGTTCTTTTGTGGGCTTCTTCTAGACTTCTTGAGATTGCATTTATTATTTTTTGATATTGGGTTTGTACACCACTTGTTATTGGTCCCTCTGGAGTGGTCAGCAAATTAGATATCAGGCATTCTGTATATCTAGTTATTTCATTTTCATTCTTTAATTTGCTTGTTAGGTTGGTGTTATATCTGGTCCTGTTTGATTTTATTTTACCAAGCTTGATGGTTGCTCTCACTGGTCTATGGTCTGAAGGGTGATTGATATTCAGAACTTCCACATTTTGAAATATACATGGTCGGTTAGAAAGAATGTAGTCAATCTCGTTTCTGTATTTTCCATTAGGAGAGCGCCAAGTCCACCTGCGGTTAGGTTTTTTCTTAAAAAATGTGTTTAATATAGCAATTTTATTTTCTGTTGCAAAATCTATCAATTGTTGACCTCTGTTATTTCTCTCTCCGAGGCCGTACTGTTTCATCACTAAGAATTCATTTTTGTTTGGTTGGCCTACTTTTGCATTGAAATCTCCTATTATGATATAGTCTTTGTATGCTGCTGAAATTGCTTCGTTAAGTGTTTTATAAAAATGGGTGATATCAAGATCTGTGGCTGCCTCAGTAGGGGCATATACCTGGATAATTGTCATTTGTTGCTTTTGAAAGTGTAGGTTTAGTAAAGCAATCCGCTCTGATAGGCCCGTGTAACTCTCTATGTTTTCTTTTAAGTATTTTCTTATTAAGAAGCCTACTCCATACTGGCCAGGTGTTTGGCCCGTGTAGCAAAGTATGAAATCATGATACTCCTCTATCTTTGTCCCAATTCGTCTGACTTCTGATAATCCAATTATGTCAGATTTCACTGTTTTGAACGCTTCATTTAATTCAATCAGCCGCTCATAAGAAGATAGTGTCTTGACATTGAAAGTTGTTAAGAATAGTTGCTGTTCTTGAGAGGTTTTTCTGCACTGTTTATGTTTCTTTCTTATTGTTGGAGGGTTTTGGTCATAATTTTCCACGGCGACCACCCGGGTTGGAAAATGTGTGTTTTTGTTTGATGTTTTTTTATTAATTAAATCTGTATTGGAGGAGGGGCCTAATTGCTATGTTGTCCTATCTTGATTAGTATCAGTATTGGCTGTATTTTTATGAATTAAAAAGTTCAAAATGCCTGGTTTTAAAACTCCCTCAGAGATGCTATTTGATCTTTTCACAGGCAAATCAGGTTTCTGTAGTTTATTCTTTCTATTTATTTGTGTGATTTCCTCTATATTATGTGTTGTGATATTTTTAGGAGAAATAGAGAGTTTTCTCTTTGTATTATGACTTTTTGGAAGTATAATTAGCTTATCATATTTAATTATTGCCTTGTTTCCTTTTTCTCTTTCCTGATTTAACTGCTCCTGTAATTCCTTTCTTTTTTCCAATACATACTTCGGGTAATCTTCTTTTACATAGTAAATGGTATCTTTTAGTGTTTTTCTTTGTTTCCAAATTTTTATTTTGGTACCTAGCGTTATGAATGTTACTACTATTGGCCGTGGCTTTTCCCCTTTCTTTCCTACTCTTTTTACTTCTTGTATATCACTGTACATTAGCTTGATGGAAAAATACTGAATTAACCAATCTAGGATGTTCTTCTCCAGGTTATCATATGATGATTCTGTCTCCTCTATACCAAAAAACACTAAATTTCTTTTCCTTCCTTCTTTCTCTAGAAAATGTATCCTTTTTTCTTGGTTATCGACTAGTTCTTTGAGATTTTCATGTTTTTTGTCCCACAACAAAAACTTTTCTTCAAACATTCTGCTTATGTTCTGAGTAACTTGATCTGTGACATTTTTTCCAATTTCCTTCATTTCCAATCGTTGTTCATTTAGTTCATTTTGGATCTTTTTGAGTGCACTCAACACTTCTTCCATGATTAGAAAGTAATTATTGACTTTTATAAATAAATAATCAAATTTAAATGTAGGTTATGTAGATGTAAATAAATGTCACTTTTAATATGTGAAATATGTCAGATGTGTTGTGGGACTTAATACGCCTTCTCGTGATCAGACCTCGAACTCGATATTCACTTCTGTTATAATGACCGATTTGTTAATGTTTTCTTGATACGGGTGATACTAGTTAGCACTATCTTGGGATGACAGATGGCGCTACTTGTGGGTATTTCTCTGTGAAATATTTTTTGCAAGTCATTTACATAGGTTATAATAATGTTGATTGATTACTTGTTTTCACTATATTGCAGACACGGTTTTTTTATTGATTTGATTGATTTTACGTCCATATAAACTAGAATAATACTGTCACTTCTGTCTTTGTGCGTAAGCAGTTCACTGGCACGTAATTTTATAATAGAATGATGTTGCACTTTGATATTTCACTTATTAAACTTGTTTTCGGTATTTTTTCCGCTGTTTGTTTATTTCACCAGTTCATTGAGCACTTTGGTCACTTTATTTAGTAAATTTTTGTCCGTATATAGCACTTTTTATATTTAATTTATACAATTTTTACAGAGCCGATGTTATCCGTAGTACAGTGGCGCCTCCTCGACAGTTAATCTTAGGATTAGAAGTAGTGAAAAAAATGTAGAATGTTATGCCTGTTCGGATAAAATTTTAACTAGGTAAGTACTCATAAATTGTTTCATTAACTACAATATGTTCTAATAACAATATAGCATACAAAGAGTTTAATTAAAAATATTCTTATTTATGTAAGAGATGGACTATACCTTAATAATCATTGTAGAGTAGAAGGCCTATTTTCAAAATGACAACTTTAAAAAGAAGTTCGCCTGTTCTTGTTGCAAAATAATTAACGCGACAACGTAGGTAGCATACAGACACGCATACGCATTTACTATATAAATATTTTCATCGAATCGCGTCATGGGGTAAATAACGTTTTTACCCACTGATCACGGTATCCTTGTTAAACTCGCCGTGATCCGTGGTCAATTCGATCTGATCCCGGGATCGGTGGAGACAAACCCGCGTCATGTTTCAGCGTTCCTGTTTCACCTAGGACAATGGGTTATGCATAATAGGGGTTAAGAAGATGGATGCGCGTTAGCTGAGCTAAGCACCGGGTAAGCTTTGCACTATCTCGCAAACGTCAAGAGTAATTTATAACTTGTAATTTAATTAACGTGATGTCACATGGCACAATTTGCTGTGATGAGAGATAGTGAGGGGACAATCAGTCTAACCATTTAGTATGACGTGTTTATATACTATCTATGTAAGATAGAATAAATAATAAAAAAATAAATAAAGTGGACAACATCACATACATTGTTCTGATCCCAATTTGAATAACTATTTAAAGCATTCGTATTTTGGAAACCAGTAACAACGAAGGTACCACAAACACCCAGACCCGAGAAAATGTAGAAAAACACTTTTTTTCTACATTGTCCCGTCCGGGAATCGAACCTGGGAGATCGGAGCAGGCGACACCTTGAAAACCGGTGTGTACACCACTCCGCCACGGAGGTCGTCTCCGTGGTATATAAGAATAAACTCAGGGGATTTTAAGATTCTGTATTTTGTAAAACGTCGACCGGTCTGAGAACTATTGCAATTACGTTTGTAATTGTTTATGGTCTTACTCACTCATCAATCTTAGTTTCTCAATAGCTTAATTCTGGGAAGTCCAGTTTTGAGTAAAACGCCCGTGGGCGTACTAAAGTAGGATGTCTAGTGTATGACTTTAGAATAACCGTGACCTTAAAGAAAGCCCCAAAGACTAAACAGTCTCGTGAGTAGGCGGGTTGCTTGTCTTGTTATTATGATGAGAGGGCGCAAGATTGCACTGTTTGAATCATTAACTAGAAATATAAGTAAAAAAAGTAAAGTAACAGCCTATAATCATCCCACTGCAGGGAAAAGGCCTCCATCATTGAATTCAAGTTACCACAGCAATGATGGGTGTACTGGCATAATCACCACGCTTGCCAAATGCGGGTTGGTGATCACAAACCCGAGCAACGTTCGAAAATTCGAGACTTTTTGTTGCCCGACCCGGGATTCGAACCTGGGACCCCGAGATCTTGGCCCGGTATTTAAACCACTAGACCAACGGGGCGTTTAAATATAGGTAATAAGTCCATAATTCGAAATTTTGAAGCGAGCCGAGCGCATTCCACGCCGAGACCCGGATATTACCCCGCGTTTTACATTTCATCGCTTACTTAGCATTGTTATGTAAAATACATATCTAGAATTTACCATCATAGCAGTCCAAAGCTTGCAAGTATGATGGAAAATGTTATCCCTACTTTTTTTTAATTTAGGACGGACCTATCACTGAAACCCCATATGGGAGGCTTTAATCAGTTAAACCGGGCAGAGTGTGGCGAGCGCTGAAGGCGCTCAGCCTAGGTCCGCCACGCTAGCGGTACTCCGGTGCGGCCGAGGGTGAGGCTTCGCGAAGCGAAGCCTCAGGCTCGCTCGCACCGGGGCCCATACTAGCGGGCGTGATCGGGCCAGTGTGGGGTGCTAAGGGCACCCTACCAAATGGCGAACCCACCAGTGGTGGCGCCGCCGGAACCGGAGATGCCGTGGCATGCCGGATGACGGTCGGGCTCCATTCTGGCGGGCCCGATCTGGGAGGGGAGATCGGACAGCGACCTCAAGGGCGCCTCTGTAGGCTCGGACCTCGGCTTGGGTCGCCGTCCGAGGGGGGGGGGCAGGTGAGAAGCGGCCAGGCACATGATTGTGTCGGCCGAAATGAAAGGCGGGACCACGCACCCGCCTCCGACGGGTGCGGTGTGGAGAACTACTGTGTTGTGCAGTAATTGAAGTGCTTAAGGCGGTGTTGGCTGTTGTGACATACGCGGTGATCGGATCGTCGGGGTCGTTCAGCACGTGCCTGGGCCGACGGCGTCGGAAGGCGACATCCCTCTGGGGGGTGTACGTGGCGGCTTCCGCTATGAGCGGATTGGGGTGATTCACTGCCTTATCGAAAAAGCGTTGAGAGGCTTCTTTCATATAGAGGGCAATGGATTGGATCTTATTATCCCTACCTGCCCTTGCATTTTCTTAAATACGATTCGTCGCTGCGCTGGTGGTTCACGAATGTCTCAGCCGTCACATCGACCGTTGTTGTCACAGCTTTTTGGTTTGCCAGCCATGTGGCGCTAGTCTCGATCAGCGTTAAAAGGAAACACTACGGGCGAGAGAATTGAAAAATAGGTATTTGTAAAATCTATTGCTGTCGCGCAGTGCCAAACGCATTCACCGCAGAGTGTGATAGAGACAACTGCTTCTTGGACCGAAAATACCTACTAAAAGCACACCAAATCAACGTTTCGTAGTCCCCCGATTACTTTTCCAAAACTAGACAGATTTTAATACTTTTTTCATTAAAAATTAAAAAAATTTAAGGCTTTGGCCGTGTTCTTATGTTTTCCTTTTTTTCTAAAATTTAGCCAAATTTGTTTTCTGGATGTTTGAACACAGCGGAAAATCTAGCGAATTTTTTCGGTTTTTGAGGGCTCATATCTTTTTTATTAATTAATTTATGAAAAAACAGAAAACATAGAAACATGCTTATAGTGGCCATAGATTTTTATAATGAAAATTATTGCTCTACTGGCTTTATCCAGGGAGGAAACAGGGGACTACGTTTGTATGGAAAAACGGCCGTTGTATTTCCTCTTAAAAGTTATTATTAATCGTGCGTCCATTGCTGTTACACCAGCTGTAACCAAAGCTGTTATTTATGACATCTGCGCTACGAGAATCACACAGCTGATGATTTTTACAAAAGCAAATGCCGCCCGCTGTATGTAGCTCAGACGCGCGCCTGGGATACGGGAAAACACAAACAGCTTGTGAATTATACTTTATTTGATATTTTAGCAATTTAATTGCACTTATAATATCAGTATATAAACTTGAAAAATTTTGTCTCAGGCGGGACTCGAACCCGCATCTCCTCGCATGCCGGGCGGGCGCCATACCATTAGGCCACCGAGGCACTGCGACACGGCGCGAATTTTTCAAGCATATTCTTACGCTGTGAGCCAGCGTTGTTTTTCAAGTTTATATACTGATATTATAAGTGCAATTAAGTTGCTAAAATATCAAATAAAGTATATAAATAGCTGTTTCATCTTAACTGACTGTCAAACATCTGCAAAGATGTTTCTTTCGGGTGTTAAGGGTGCAAACTCCTAACATTTGATGAAGCAACGCTGGCTCACAGCGTAAGAATATGCTTGAAAAATTCGCGCCGTGTCGCAGTGTCTCGGTGGCCTAATGGTATGGCGCCCGCCCGGCATGCGAGGAGATGCGGGTTCGAGTCCCGCCTGAGACAAAATTTTTCAAGTTTATATACTGATATTATAAGCTTGTGAATTCATTAGTTGTTAAGGTAATATACAGGATGGAATTTTAATCACCGTCCAAATTTTAATACAACAATCTACGAGACTAAAAACCATTCACTATAGCCCAGTAAGATATTGTCAAGATAATTAAGCACTTAGAAAATGGCCGCCAAAAATCTAAAATTTTGGATACGACCTCCTCGCAACACACTTTTTACGCGATACGCATCTCATTCATTCATTACGATACTATTCATAAGTTATTGATTTTCCCTTCATACCTTGACAGGCTTAGGACCGTAAAAATTGAAATATATTTTCGGGTGAAAACTTGACCTACATTTTTTCTTCATAAATTGGCTCTTAATACGATATTTAACGCCTACAAAACATTTTGACGGTGATGAATAAGTCACCTGTATTTTATACTGATTCTTAAAACAAAAACATTTGACGCGTGTTTTTTCCTACAAAAAATACATTGTATACTTGTGTACCTACTATACAATAGGGCTACCGTTTCTTTGCTCACCAGTTGGCGCCACTGTTGACTGAGGTCCAGAGGTAGGTATAACTGTCAAAGACGACTTTATAAGATCGGCGCCGAAACAAAGTTTTAAATCTTGAATCTAATTAAGTTTATTATTTATAAATAAACTAACTTCTGAAATAATAGCTCTTTGAGGCCGCCTATTTTTGAGCTTTTTCTTAATTCCGTTTTTAAAGCGTTCACATTAATCGCCAAATAATCCATATTTGCGATAATTTTACGAAGGAGATCACTTTCCAGCAGGTAAATTAAAGAAATTATAATTTATGTAACGAAGCCCGCTATAACCAGTGAAAAGTGAATGTTATTGGACCTCACGCGACACAAGCGCCTCTAGTATTAGCTGTTATTTTAATATAAATTTAATCGATATCTATAAATTGAATATAAAGTCAATTTTAGAAAGTATGTATACACTTATTATTTGTTATTTTGTACTGAAATATCATGTAATTATGGCGTCATCCTCTCTGTCTACTACTAATTGTATTGTTGTGCCCGAACAGGGTCTATAATGAACTGTTTTTATCATATTTTATAACATCCTTGTAACATTATAGAACGCAATAAAATATTTGAATTTGAAATTAGTAGCAAATTCACTAGCGATAGCCCCCATTGAGCCAAACTACGAGTGTGACTATAGTTGCTAATAAATTATCTTGTGTGGTCTTGTCTCTGACCACTGTCTATTAATTATTATCAATGTATTGTGGTTATTAGGGCACAATTATCGGCTTAAATTGACGTCAATTGTGGTTAACTCTGGTGATAAAATAACAGGTTCGAATGCTTTGACAATACTGGTTTACTATTATGTAATCAATCAAATATTTATAATGAAAGTACTCATATGTCATAAAAACATACTCGACACCTTCCCCGAAAGGAAAAAATTAAATGAAATGTCACTATTTTATTTTATTTGCGTCATAGAATATTATAACACTTAGTAAAGAGTAGGTATTTAAAAATTATTATATATTTTACAGTAATTAATCCCTGGATCGTGTTATTCCAGACTCAATTTAAATCAATTGTTATCGTGGCACCCGCGTGCCTCCTGGGGGTTGAGGGATTAAGACGCTGACATGAGCCAAATTGAGCTCAATGAAGATTGTTTTGCTTTAAGCCTATGGCTCGTATTGTTGCCAAATTCTATGTAGTTGTAATTGATCATATTTTCGACCAGGTGGCTGTTTCCAAAACACGATTCTAAAAACTTTTCTCGATAGAAAAAAATCTCAAAGTAGCCTCTGAAAATACATAAATTACCATTTTTCTCAGCAGTCCGTATAACAATGATAATAAAATTTTGCTATATTGTATATTACATGTTGCTTAAGCAAATGGCCGATTTAGATTTTTAATAAAATGGCAATTTTAAATTGCACAACGAATTTTGTTGTTTGGCACTTAGGCCCTTCTATTCCATGCGCTTTTTCTCTGTCACTCCTACGAGAATCGACAGTGATAGCTGTGGCGCGTTCCAATGAAATTCAAAGACGAATAAATTTGTGGGCGTGTTCATTGCTCAAGGTCATCGGCTGCAGTCAGCGTCTTAAGGTGTTATACAATTAAATCCTATTTTGTAAATAATGACTGATTTACCGATTTTATTGATCTCGACATCAGGTGATATACCTCTAATGGTACAAAGACCTACAAAATGCTGTGGAGCTTATGATTATTTAGAAACTTTAGTTATTAATTGTGACATATCGAATATTTTCGATAACGTCACTGCTGTAAGCTATAAATGCAATAGGTGACCCCAAACACTGCACACTGCTCTAAAGCTAAGTTTACCAACAGGTGGTAGCTGTTCGTTGGTCGTTATTTCTTCTCAAGTCAGGTCTGGTCAAATAATAATGTTGTCTAGTCAGGTCTGGTCAGATGTTTATTGTGCCGAACTTCGAACAATGAAGGCGAAACTGGCAGTAATACAGCCCCGAATCCAGAGTTGATCTTCACCGTTATTGTGATAACGCAACAGCTCACGTTTCACGAGAAACTGTTGTAACTCTACAAGAGCAAAAGCGTCAGTTAGAAAACTGACCACAATTTTTACAATTTTCTAGGTGTTTTTTTTTTCATATTTATCGCGAAGTATAATTTTGAATACGTCTAATTCTTATACAGAAAAAAAAAATCATCTCGGTTCCTACGTAGTAATGTTACTTATTTAAGCAAATAATTACATACCGTTTTCGTGAGTTTACGCGAACACTTTAAGACATAAAACATCTTAGTCTGCCCATGACCACGAACGCTGTGAAGTGTTTGAAACGTCGGAATAAACCAAAATAAGCGCGAATTCAGAATTCATAAAAATTTCACACACACACACACACACACTTGTTGATGTTGTCTTTATTACTTATATTAATGCACTGTCTTGTAATAGAAAAGCGGGGTCTCCTGCGACAGGTGCTTTATACTTACTAGGTAGACCCCAGCCTCAGATTATTGTTATATTTTTATGTGGTTAAAGAAATAAACGATTGTTATTTTATTTTATTTATTTATCTTTCTTTTTAATTAATAACATGTATCAGGTGAGTGTCATAGACTTTTCAAATTAGATGGAAATGTTTAATTTAACCGTGCCTTCGATTTGCCTTTTGCCTTGATTCCATTCCATTGGTATGACAAGTGATTCAATGATAATAATATGCTTCAATTAGACAACTAGCGGCCATTTCCAATAACCTATCTATCTTAAATTTTGGCATATCGGAGATAGAAAACAGCTTTTGTCTTTGTTTCTCTGGACGGCAAAAATAGAGATAGAAACTGTTTCCTATCTCCGATATGCGAAAACTGAAGATAGATAGGTTATTGGAACCGGCAGTAGGACTATTTGCAATCAGACAATACTAAAACTATATTTGCTTAAAATATCAACTCGGAGCCATGCATATTTAAGCGAACTACTTCGAAGCGGCTGGAAGTGGAATATCAAAATCGAATACCATTATTTTAAGTCGATCATCGCTGCGTGGATTGACATTCAATACAAAATACAAAGCTCACATTAAATACAAATATTGATGTCTATCACAATCTAATGGAGTGTGCACAGGGCAAACGTCATAGGAAGTAAATAATGTATGGTAAAGTATGTCCTGAAGCAATAGTAGGCTTAAATATTGTGACATTTGGGACGTGTCAAAGCGCCTCCCAGGGCCCATTTGCAGAAATAAAACTGATTTTACTAATAATACGACGATTTTGACGACCATTTGGATCAGCGGTAGTTAACGCTGCTTCTGACCCATGGGTCGCGGGTTCGATCCCCGCACAGTACAAATATTTGTGTGCATGAACATGTCTGTTTGTACTGGTCTGGGTGTTTTCTATGTATTATAAGTATGTATTGTTAGCGACACGAAATTGAATGTTTAATTGTACACTTCCCATCACTAAACAATTGATGCCTAGTGCACGTCACTAGGACCTGTCACTGGACTTTTTTCTGCTGATCGCGCGCTAAATAGTGGAAAGTTTTTGTAAGTCTTGGAATTTAATAATAAAACAGTTAAACATAAGATATTTGTTTAATAAAGTTCAGAAGTGAGATAAATATAAACCCATAAACTATATTTCGTTCGATTTGTAAACAATTCTAGTGTGTATATGTGCGTGAGATGTTAGTTGCTTTGAAGTTGCTGAAAAGTACTTTAATTTACGTATATCTTCTCTAAGTGGACACTACAAGGTGGTGAAATCAGGCCCTCCCCTTATAAAATAACAGCTGTGTCAAGGATTAAAGTTCCGTCGAATGTCCATGAACTACGCCAGTTCCTTGGTCTTGCGAGTTATTTCCGCAAATTTATCAAGGGGTTTGCGACCATTGCACTACCGCTTACCTTACTCACAAAGAAGACTGCAGAATGGCAATGGGGACCGGAACAAGAACAGGCTATGCAAACTCTTAAGCAAATACTTACTTCAGATCCTGTGCTGGTAATTTATCACCCAGAGAGAGAGACGCAAGTTCACACAGATGCATCTAAAATCGGACTTGGTGGAGTACTTCTCCAAAAGCAGCCAAATGGTGATACTAAGGTTGTTGCTTATGCGAGCAGACAGACAACAATTACTGAAGCAAAATATCATAGCTTTGAATTAGAGGCTTTGGCAGTAGTTTTCGCTATTCAAAGGTTTAAGGTGTATCTATCTGGAATCAAATTCCGAGTTGTTACGGATTGTTCAGCACTACGTATGGCTTGGCTGAAAAGAGATCTATCAGCACGCATTGCCCGATGGTGGCTTGATCTGCAGGAATACAACTTTGAGGTAGATCACCGCCCAGGAAGTTCAATGGCACACGTTGATGCTCTCAGTCGGAACCCTGTGCCAGTACATCATATCGTAGAAAAGGATTTAATTAATGCGTTACAAGAAGTAGATGAAGAAATTCAAGGATTGATTAAAAATTTAACATTGGAACAAGACACTAAAAAGAAAAATAATGGTGGACTTTCTAAAGATTATAAAGTTGTAGAAGGCAAGTTATGTCGTCTGGTGGATAACTGTTACAAGCCTGTTTTGCCTAAAGGCGCAAGATTCCATATCCTAAAGTTGTATCATGACGAAAACGGTCATTTAGGAGCAGAAAAGTGTTTAGAAGCTATACGCACTAAGTACTGGTTTCCGAAAATGCGAAAATGTGTCGGAAAATATGTTGCGAGTTGCATTGGATGTCAATTCACGAAAAAACCTACAGGTAAACAACCTGGTCTCTTACATCCGATTCCTAGAGTATCCGTACCTTTCCACACATTGCATGTGGACCACCTTGGCCCATTTTGCAAAAGTAATGGAAAAACATATATCATAGCAATTATAGATGGGTTTACTAAGTTTGTGTGGATAGAAGCTGTCACCAGTGCGAATGCCAGAGGAGCTATTATAGCATTGACTAAGCTAAGTCAAGTTTTTGGTCACCCAGAACGAATCATCAGTGATCGGGGTACTGCTTTTACTGGAAAGGAATTCGAGCGCTATTGTGCAGATAATGGAATTAAGCACGTATTAAATGCGGTCGCCTCTCCAAGGGCGAACGGGCAAGTTGAGCGCCTTAATCGCACTATTCTCAGTTCCTTGTCGTCTCATATGGGTGAAGAGCAAAAAGGCTGGGATGCATATCTGCCAAAAGTGCAATTAGGCATTAATTCATCAATCAGTTCGGGGACAGGAAAGTCACCCTTAGAATTACTGTGTGGACTTAGGCCTCGTCTGGCAAATGATATACAAGGTGCAGTTTATAGTGAAAATATAGAGACACTGCGAAGGGAAGCTACCCAGAAAATAGAGATAAACGCGTCTAAAATGAAAGAACGGTTTGACAAAAAACGGAGAGAAAGTGCTCCTATTTCAGTTGGTCAATTAGTCATGGTCGAGAGGAAAATTTTACGTCCGGGTCTGTCCAGTGGAAAGTTAGTTCCCAGGTATGCGGGACCATATAAGGTGACTGCTGTGATGCCTAACGATCGGTTTGAAGTGACGTCGTTTACGAAAGGAAAGCGTGCTTACAAAAATATTGTTGCGCTTGACAAAATTAAGGTGTGGTGTCACAGAGACAAAAGTTCTTCGTCTGGCGAAGATTAATTAAACAACATTTATTCCTTGGGTCAGCCTTACTTACGCTAATGATTGCCTTCGGGGCCTATATTAGTGTCTTGACGAAGTTGGCCATCTTCATCCTGTTGATCGGTAATGCTTTGCCTTTGGGGCTTTATTACCTAGTGCCTGCTTACGGAGCCTCACAGCACACAATCACAAACAGTTGAGATTTGCCTACGAGAATTATGCTCATTGGCTAGACTTAAAGTTGACTCCGAAGTCTTACGATACTATGCTCATGTAAACTACGCTTGCCTTTGGGGCCTACATAGCGTGTGATCTCTTTATAGTACCTTGTCTGAGGAACCTCCTGGTGCTTGTTGATAATGCTTGCCTTCGGGGCCTAACAGCATTTATTAAGAATATGCCTTAGGGGCCTACCATTTGTTATTTCATGCTTGCCTTCGGGGCCTAACAGCATTTGTTGAGAATATGCCTTAGGGGCCTACCATTTGTCATTTCATGCTTGCCTTCGGGGCCTGACAGCATTTGTTAAGAATATGCCTTATGGGCCTATCATTGTTCTTTCATGCTTGCCTAAGGGGCCTAACAGCATTTATAAAGAATATGCCTTAGGGGCCTACCATTTGTTATTTCAAGCTTGCCTTCGGGGCCTAACAGCAGTTTTTGAGAATATGCCTTAGGGGCCTACCATTTGTCATTTCATGCTTGCCTTCGGGGCCTGACAGCATTTGTTAAGAATATGCCTTAGGGGCCTATCATTTGTTCTTATATGCTTGCCTTCGGGGCCTAACAGCATTAAACCAGTGTTTGCCTTAGGGGCCTAATAACACACTCAAAGTGCTTGCCTTCGGGGCCTAACAGCATTAAACCAGTGTTTGCCTTAGGGGCCTAATAACACACTCAAAGTGCTTGCCTTCGGGGCCTAACAGCATTAAACCAGTGTTTGCCTTAGGGGCCTAATAACACACTCAAAGTGCTTGCCTTCGGGGCCTAACAGCATTAAACCAGTGTTTGCCTTAGGGGCCTAATAACACACTCAAAGTGGTTGCCTTAGGGGCCTCCCACTATCAGCCCGATTCTTTTCACTGTAAGAGGATGCCATCATCATTGAAGAGATCGTAGCAAAGAGGGTCAGTGTACGAGGGTTGTTGCCGCCTCGCAGATGCTGCTCGAGTGGGTCATCTTCTTCGGAGGACCGAAGAGTTGTCAGGATGGCCGAACTGTTAGCGACACGAAATTGAATGTTTAATTGTACACTTCCCATCACTAAACAATTGATGCCTAGTGCACGTCACTAGGACCTGTCACTGGACTTTTTTCTGCTGATCGCGCGCTAAATAGTGGAAAGTTTTTGTAAGTCTTGGAATTTAATAATAAAACAGTTAAACATAAGATATTTGTTTAATAGTATTTACAAAAAAAAAAAGTATATAAGTAAGTTTATCGGTTGTCTAGTACCCCATACGACAGGGTACTTAATAGTACCTTAATTTGGAATTAGATGGCTCTGTGTGGCTTAGTGAGGCATGTCTTAAATATTTAATACTGAAATTGTATGATAATGTTCTCATAAATTTGCATGCCTACGACATAGGGCAGAACCTTGTTGGTACTTGATTTCATTGTCTTCCATCTCAATGTACTATACAATGTTGTGCAAATAAATGTTTGACTTTGACTTTGACTTTGACTTTGATTAGACAAGTTGGTGTTCGCATACTAGTGGACCCCATCTCAGAAATGGCTATGATTTACAGATTGCATGTATATGTTACAGGAAATGTATGAATTCTAGGAATTGTATACAACTCCTAGGCAATGTATACATTTCCTAGGAGTTTTATAGAATTCCAATATTGTATTAGGAGATGTATAACGCTACGTTTGAATAAAATAAATAACACACGTTTTTAAATGAAGAATCAGAGTTTTCATGAAGGGTCTCATTAAGACAATATGTAACAATCATACAGTACATAATATCTTTACTTCTTTCTAATTCAAATATAATAATTATAGCTGTTTCATCTTAACCGACTGTCAAACATATGTAAAGATGATTTATTTCGGGTGTACTCATATTATAGGTTATAATTGCAATTAAATTGCTAAAATATCATATACAGTATATTATTTTGATTTTATTGGATAAATAATCAACTTTGCCTTAGGATTAACGTCACAACAAAATTCAAAAGCAGTAAGCTCCCTAAATAGACGGTGTCTTAAAAAAGCTACGAACTCTGCTTTGTTATTTTGTTAGTTAAAAATGCAATTCTAATTTCAGTATGTCGATTGTAATGTGCGGTTTATTAATTTAAATAAAATAATTTTATTTATTTAAATAAGCTAATTTTAAGCGAACAATATTTAATGAGTTCTTTAATCCCTCAACTACGAAGCTGCTTATAGTATTAATTCACATCCTGGTGTGAGAGGTTAAACACAATTCATTCGACAATATTTATTTAAAAAAAAAATTGACATAACGCTCTTACCGACATAAATGGTTATTTGTATAGTTGATGCTCGCTAACAATGAATGATATACGCTAACAAACGTATGAGTAGCGACTTCAGCCACTCGATGCACGATCGATGACATATCGTTAGCGTTGGCTATTGCAGTGGATGGGAATGGAATACTGTGAACGGCTACATCCATCAGAAGTTCATTAGTTTCGACAGGCCACTTCAATCTCTTTTCCACTTTGGTTAGGGAGTTCCGATACAATCTTTGTAACTGTACCTACATAGGTAACAACCTGGTAATGGGACTTGCGATAATAATGAGTTACAGGAATTTAAAAGTGAATGGAACTTTGAGAATGAAGAAAGAATGAATAACAAAACAAGTTTGATAAAATTTGCAAATATTTTAATGTGGCTCAGGCTGTCTGGACAAATTTTCAAAATAGGTAACATTTAACTAGGTCAAAGGGCATTTATGTTACACCATTTTTCAGAATTTGTGACGCTAGTATCTTAGATAATCTAATAAGATGTATTAATTATAAATAAACCTTCGTAATGTATGTTTTAAAAGTTATCATAGTAACATTATTATTTTACAGTTATTAGAACAAAAGGTGGACTAAATTATATCCGACATTCTCTACCAGTTGACCATTGGGATCAATATAAATGTTTAGTGGGCAGTGTAGGAAATAAGTATTAATAAGGTTAAGTAAGTAGGTAATAAGGTTCGGTAGTTCGGGAATTATGGATCGATATCCATCGAACACCGTAAGCGCCAGCGCGTTACAGTACGGTCTTTTGTAGTTATTTATAAATAGTAATTAACTATATGATTACATGAAATCAAACTCGGCGTATTTGTCGTTAAATAAAATATAAAGTAGCTCAAAATAAGCACCAAAATGTTTTTCAAAATATCCGTAGTTTAGTCGTAATATTAAAAAAAACATTACAAAAAGGTTTGGGCTATTTTTTTACCTTTAGACTTTAAAACGCTGTTTTCTATGTCTAATTTGAGTTTCAAAACCTCAAAAACGCTGCCTCTGTTGGACTAACTCGTCTTTAACAATACTTTTATGTGACGGGCCACGCACTGTCTAGGGTTCTGTAGATACAAGTCACAAAATATGCCGGTTGATTGCATTGTGTAATAATTCATGCTTCAACAACTTACATTATTCAGCATTTAATTCAATCTACAGCTTGTTGTACGTAACAAACCCTGCATGTCACAAATTTTCCTTTTATATTATCTGTACACTAGCTGTTGCCCGCGACTTCGTACGCGTCAGCTTATATTATTATGATCGCGATTATTTTTGCAACATTTTTCACTGATGCTTCGCTCCTATTGGTCGCAGCTTGATGTTATATAGCCTAAAGCCTTCCTCGATAAATGGACTATCCAACACAAAAATAATTTTTCAAATCGGACTAGTACTTCCTGAGATTAGCGTGTTCAAACAAACAAACAAACAAACTCTTCAGTATTATAATATTAAGTATAGATATTGTCCTAACATTGTCCTGCCAAAACATTAACGTGTCTATATTTTGTAGCCGAGTTTTATAGACAATCCTGAATCTTTTTTCTGGTTATGGTAGTAAAAAAATTATATAGTTTGTTTCTATATAATCATCCCACTGCAGAGAAAAGGCCTCTATCATTGAATTCAAGTTACCACAGCAATGATGGGTACTGGTATAATCACCACGCTTTCCAAATGCGTGTTGGTTTTCACAAACCAATGAGCAATTTTCGAAAATTCCAAAATATTATATCTATCTATATCTCTATACAAATAAAAAAAACCGGCCAAGTGCGAGTCGGACTCGCGCACGAAGGGTTCCGTACCAAAGAGGCCAAAAAAACGGGTTTGTTGCATGGAAGCCCCCCTTAAATATTTATTTTATTTTGTTTTTAGTATTTGTTGTTATTGCGGACACAGAAATACACAATTTGTGAAAATTTCAACTGTCTAGCTATCGCGGCTCTTGAGATACAGCCTGGTGACAGAGCGACGGACAGACGGACAGACAGCGAAGTCTCAGTAATAGGGTCCCGTTTTTACCCTTTGGGTACGGAACCCTAATTAATCACTGAAAAGTATGTAAATACGCGCTTAAATTCCGATCGACCGCGACCAATTGGATAATTCTTTTTTGTTTTGTTTGTAATTCTCAATAGAGGGTTTATATGGAAAAGAAAATGTTTAGTAATGGTATGGAAAAGTCTGTTTCTTAAATAGCCATATGAAAAGCGTGAAAAGGGTAAACATAGCCATAAATAGAGCATTTTCTTACATTATCTTCATTGGTGAGCCTATGCAAAGCCGGGATGGTTTTGTCAGAAAAGACAGAATTACTGTACATGTTTTTTTTATTAATTACTAGCGGACCCCGCGAACTTCGTATCTCCTCAGATATAAGATTTTGACGTCTTAAATGAGTTAAATGTCATTGTCATCAAAAATATGGCGGGGTCGGAAAATCTTATGTTTGTACGGGAGTATAGAAAAGTGTTGCTTTTTTACTTTTTCAGGCAATTTAAAAAAAAAAATTCTGTGTAAGAACCATCCTCGTACTTCGAGGAATATAATAAAAAAGGAATTAGCGAAATCGGTTCAGCTGTTCTCGAGATTTGCGCTTAGCAACACATTCAGCGATTCATTTTTATATTATAGATTAATAGGCTTGCTCTTGACTATATACTTAACTCTACGGTTAAGAAGAAGCCTAAGATGGAGCGAGCTCCGGCAGGAGGGTGGTATTATCCAGGCAGCCTCTTACGAAGCCTACCACCGCAAAGGAATCTGTTAGCCGTCATCATTGGTTAGAAAACCAAAGATGCCGTTGCCCAGGGTGGACCACTAGCAGGTAGATCCCACCACCCCAAAATTAAATGTATTGTATATTGAAACGACTGCTGGACATAGGCTCCTATTTATCATCATCAGCCTATCGCAGTGGACTGCTGGACATCTTGCACAAATCATCACTCCACCTGGCCTGAGGGCATCCTACACTACGTTTGCCGCGACGCGGTCTCCACTCAAGAACTCGTTTATCCCAGCGGTTGTCGGTTCTGCGGCTAATATGGCCAGCCCACTGCCACTTCAGCTTGCCAATCCGGTGGGCTGTGTCGGTAACTTTAGTTAGGCTTCTATTAAGGATCTCCAACAACAAACGGTCGACTGAGTGTGGGGCCTACCCACAAATCGTCGTCTGGTGAGCGGTCATCATTCCAGAACCTTTCTTCGTCCACTGTGACTTCAGCTCCGCCATTCTTCAAGCTATGACGGTTATCTTAGTGTTCCTCCTGATTTCCTCATTTATGGACGCAGAGACATATTTTCTTTGACGAATTTATTCAAGGCTTAACGCTATTAGCCAGCTGAGCTTATGCATGTTTTTCGGGTACCTCTATTGGTTAAAATGAAAGAGATTTTTAATGTTTTAAACTTAAAAAAGTTGTTTCATTTGAAACGAAAGGAACCTGCAGACAGTTTAGGGCCTAAGCCTTATATAATAATAAAAAAAAATATTTTCTCAACACAGACAATAGTTAAATTATTTTGTTCATGATGATACACAGTAAATGTGTGGCACTGTTAAAGTTTGTGTGTGACTGACGCCTGTGATAGGTATGAGTTGCATACCTGATATACAGGTCATCAGGCTCCCACCACCACGGAAAAATGACATTATCTTAATATATATAAATTACGTGTCACGTTGTTTGTCCGCGATGGACTCCGAAACTACTGAACCGATTTCAAATTTGATTTTCACACCGTGTGCAATTTGATCCTACTTGAAAGATAGGATATCTTACATCTCAATTTATAGTCGCAATATTATTTTATTGCAAATTATTTGTGTCTTGACTCTTAAAGACTTGGTAAAGTAAACGCCATATTTGGTGACAATGTCATTTAGGTAAGACGTCAAAATCAAATTAAATTATTCTTAGGCGATACGAAGTTCGCGGGGTCAACTAGTCTTTATATATAAAAATTACGTGTCACATGTTTGTCCGCGATGGACTCCTAAACTACTTAACCGATTTTAATCAAATTTTGCACAACGTGTGCAATTTGATCCCACTTGAAAGATAGGATAGCTTACATCTCAATTTAAAGTCGCAATATTATTTTATTGCAAATTTTCTGTGTAACATGGTAAGGTAAACGCCATATTTGATGCCAATGACATTGTGTGACGTCTTACGTCAAAATCCAATATATTATTCTGAGGCGATACGAAGTTCGCGGGGTCAGCTAGTATAATAATAAATTATGAATTATATGTCACCGTCAATCTTCGTCATTCACAATGACATCGTTCTCTGCAGAAATACTATTAGGGGTATACGATGAACTCAGGATCCCGCTGTGACTAATTAAATACCCATTTAATTTTGACGTTATTTCCGGAAACACTGTTAAAATCAGTTAAAATCAGTTTTATTTCTGCAAATAGGCCCTGGAGGCGCTTTTACACGTCCCAATATTTAACCTACCACTGCTTCGGGACAAATGTGGGCTAGTGCCGAGAAGAAGCAGCGCAAGAAACTATGCCAGTGCGAGCTGATACAATTTATAGCCAAACGTTCCTATCATTTATATAATCATCAATAGAGTAATAGCCCTTTTTCATTAAAACAACTTTGATATATGATTTGAATTTATGTACAGGGAGGTCAGCAATTGACAGTGGTAATTTGTTGAAAATACGGATACAATTTCCCATGAACGAATTACCTACTTTTCGCAGTCTGAATCCTGGAACGGCAAGTTTATCTTTATTTCGGGTATTGAAATTGTGTACGTCACTATTTTTGACAAAAAATTCGAGGTTTTTACGGACGTACATAATGTTTTCGAAAATGTATTGAGATGCAACTGTTAGTATGTTGTTCTCTTTGAATAGCTCTCTTAGAGAGTCACGGGGTCTAAGGCCGTAAATAGCCCGCACAGCACGTTTTTGCAATATAAAACTGAACCTACTTTCCCAACTTACTAAAGTAAACTTTTGCGATATAACACTTAAATGGCATTAAGTATAGTAAAACAGTCCTACTGGTTAAAATAAATAAAAGTCTTTTAAAGAGACACAAATAGTTCAAGAGAGTCGCCCGTCGGAGTGTGGGATCAAGTCCCACCTAAGACAGTAAAAATATATATACAAAAAATTACCTTTAATAATAGTTACCATGAGAGTTCAAATCAGTGCAGGCCTTATAAATGAACCTCATCAGTTATTATAAAACGAATTTGGATTCCTAATTTCAAAATCGGATAGGGAAAATTTCGCTGCAAGGTAATGCCGCTCCTATTTTACCCCTTTGTACGTGACAAGCATGCACGAGACAAATTTTATTAAAAACATGCTGGTGTAAAATAGAAATTTCATTCTGAACGTAAATTTTCCTAAAGCGTTGGAATAGACGAGTTGCATAATCGCCTTTACGGCAAGGCTGACTCAAACTCAATAGCCAAATGGGTAATCTAATAATCTACTAACCTGATTATGTGGATTTATTAACAATCAGTATTTAGCATGTGGTTACGGTACTTTGAAATAATATCACCACTCCTTCGCTTCCTATGGGTGTCGTAAGCGACTAAAGGAGTTCTACAAGAATAAGCGGAGCGGAAGAAGCATCATCATCATTATCATCATCATCAGCCTATCGCAGTCCACTGCTGGACATAGGCCTCTCCAATTGCACGCCACTTAGGTCGATCCTCGGCTTCTCGCATCCAGCTCCTGCCAGCCACCTTGCCACTATTTACCACTGGTCGTACTGCGATCGCTAACCCGTCTGCCGAGCATGGAGATCAAGGCAAAAACCTCCTCCTCCTGAGTCCAACAGAAGACTTATACACCGTGTATTTTGGACCATCCGTCAAACAAAGCCTAGGTTATGTAAGAATAAAGTTTTTTTTTTTTTTACTAGCGGAGCACGCGAACTTCTTATCGCCTCTGATGATTAGAGCTTTGACATCAATGTTATTGTCATTTAGGGTAGAGTTCACCAACAGACGTTTAAGTTTTAAACAGCTTTTAAAATATTGTTTGACATATTTTGTATGGGAATTGTGTCAAATTAATCGTCAATCTATGTTTCCGGCTGTTTAAGAATTGGTGAAATCGGGTCTAAATATGGCGTGGTTACCTAAAAATATATGAAGATATACATTTTTATTTTTAGCGTTAAGTTTCCAACCTTTAAATACTTATCATTCTATTCCCGACGAAGACAAAATTAAATACAAAAAAAAACACAAAAATCATAAAAATCTGTTATGCTAGTGAAGATATAAATAATTAAATATTATCGTTCCTCGCTCCGATCATTTAATAATTAATTAACTTAACAATACTAAGACGTAATTACAAAAGAAAAAGTTTACAGGCAAGCTACGCTTCAAACTTTCGAGCAATTTCAACTTCAATAAAAACTCAAAAGTTGCTGCATAGTTCTAATTTTCTGTGAAAGTATGTTCATAATTTGCAAGTAATACTGCATTTATTTTTTGTATTACTCCTATTATTAGGTATATACCTATAGTAGCAACTTAGGAGAGACTGGGTATGGTTGTATCATTTTGGATTTTACTCGTATAAGCTAGCGATGACGGAAATACATTATATTAAATAAAAGGCCGTATATCTGTCGGCTGATGAGCTTTATCCATCGCTGTAAGCCGCGTAGTTTCATCAAAGGGTTTTGCACTCTTAACACATGAACGAAACATCTTTACATATGTTTGACAGTCAGCTGAGATGAAACAGCTATTTAAATATTTTTAACTAGCTGTTGCCCGCGACTTCGTCCGCGTCAATTTCTGTTATTATGATCGCGACTATTTTTGCAACATTTTTTACTCGTACTTCGCTCCTATTGGTCGCAGTGTGATGTTATATAGCCTAAAGCTTTTCTCGATAAATGGACTATCCAACATAAAAAGAATTTTTCAAATCGGACCAGTACTTTCTGAGTTTAGCGCGTTCAAACAAACAAACAAACTCTTCAGCTTTATAATATTAGTATAGATGATATTTAAGCAATATAATTGTAATAATAATATCATAACAACTTTTTTTTTTGTCTTAGGCGCGAAATCGAACACGGCTTATAGCGATAAAAATCTACTTGAAAAATTTACGAGAAGATTCGATTTCCACCTGATATAAAAAAAAGTTCAAATACTGTTTTCTGGCTATTTAAGCCGTTTTTTACCGATAGTGTTTTTTTTTCTAAAAAAAATGGCAAGTCTTGTCAATGTCCGGAGATCTGATTAACACGATAGGTCTTTAGGCTTTTTACATTGCCCAATCAGAATACTTCATGTTTCTCGCCAAATTTTAAGCGGGGCTATGATTGGTTTATGTTTCGTGACTACGCTACGTCGACTAGGCAAAACTTTGTATTTCTATAAAGTTGTAGAAATCATGGAGATGGCCATTTGGCGGATTATTTGTCGAGGTGGCCAAAAGTAACGGGTTGCTAAAGAGTATTGCAATACAATTATATAATACTAGCTGACCCGGCAAACGTTGTTTTACAAAAAAATGATTAAATTACTAAAATGGCTGACAAAAAATAGGGGTTGGTGGTAAAAGGGTAAAAATTTAGGGTTGTATATATTTTATAAAATTTTAATATTTTACTACCCTACCCCTACCCTACTCCTACCCTACCCCTACCCTACCCCTACCCTACCCCTACCCCTACCCTACCCCTAACCTACCCCTAACCTACCCCTACCCTATCCCTACCCTACCCCTACCCTACCCCTACCCTACCCCTACCCTACCCCTACCCTACCCCTACCCTACCCCTACCCTACCCCTACCCTACCCCTACCCTACCCCTACCCTACCCCTACCCTACCCCTACCCTACCCCTACCCTACCCCTACCCTACCCCTAACCTACCCCTACCCTACCACTACCCTACCCCTAACCTACCCCTACCCTACCCCTACCCTACCCTAACATTATCCCCGACAAAATTGTGAATCTAAACCATTCCCAGATCCCCTTGAACACACACAAAAAATTTCATCAAAATCGGTCCAGTCGTTTGAGAGAAGTTCAGTGACATACACACTCACAGAAGAATTATATATATAAAGATTAATTGGGTCACACAAAGTAATAGGGGTTAAAGTATGAAATTGCCGATTTGTACTGAAAATCAAAATTGTTTATTTTTTAATTTATAAAAAAAATATTTAATCATAATAGTTACCATTATTATCTATACATTGCTGCCATCTAATAGGAAGGTCATTTATGCCTTTGTGATAGAACTCTGAGGATCTAGACTGCACAAACTGTGTGAAAGCATTTTGTACTGCCTCCTGGGAAGAAAACTTCTTGTCACGTAGATAATTGTCCAAATCACTAAAAAAATGGTAGTCCGTTGGAGCAAGGTCTGGCGAATACGGAGGATCTCGAATGGTTTCTAATTGCAGTTCCTGAAGGTTCAAAACGGTTTCTCGTGTATGAGGTCTCGCGTTGTCATGGAGCAATAATGGTGAAGATCGATTCATGAGTCGGTGCATGATCGGATGAGTTCGGCACAATAGATTGCATTTTTCTTTTACGGTTATCATAAAGAATCCACTTTTCATCACATGTCACAATTCGATTTAATATTCCTTCATTTCTGTACCGATTCAACAAGGCAACACAAGTTTCAACACGCGTTTCGTTCTGCACATCAGTCAAATCATGAGGCACCCATTTTTTGTATTTTTTTATTTTATTGATTTGACGCAAATGAGTCAATATTGTGGGTAAGGTTACGTTAAACCATGCCGCTAATTCCTGGGTAGTTTGACTAGGATCGGCTTCCACCATCTCTCTTAATTCATCGTTAATCACCTGTGTGGACGGTCTTCCTCGTGGCTCGTTCTTCAAGTCGAAGTTTCCATCACGAAAGCGTTTAAACCAAAATCGCACGGTGCGTTCATTAGCAGATCCCTCCCCAAACGCAACATTGATATTGCGGGCTGTTTCTGCCGCGTTACTTCCGCATCAGAACTCGTATTCAAAAATCACTCAAATTTTCGCAGTATCCATCTTTCTTGTCTAAGTTAAATAACAAAAACAATTTAAAGTCGATATTCAAATGTTTCACATTTCTTAAAAGATGAACATCATAGAAACCATGTGAAAAAAGTTTCATTCGAAAACCTCAAACCATGAAGATTCTATGTCAATTCAAAGAACCTATTACAATAAAATGGCAATTTCATATTTTAACCCCTAATATTAGTAATACTTGAGCGTATAATTCTTTTTATTTGTGCCGTACCATCGAGTTTTATACTTTATTCGGCCAAAAAGTCACTAAGTGGCTTACACAAGCACAGCGCGCGAAGAGAGACAACATTACTTAAAATTCGTAAAAAGGGCTTTTACACTATTAATGAATATTTAAATGATGGAAACGTATGGTATTAAAATATCGTAGCTCGTACTTGCTTAAATCCTTTGTAAAAAATCTTTTTAAAAGGGGCTTACAATAGTGACCGAGTGAGACAATACCGCTGCTTCTTCTCGGCACTAGCCCAGACTTATCCCGACGCAGTGGTAGGTTTAAATATTGGGACGTGTAAAAGCGCTTCCTGGGGCCTATTTTCAGAACTATAACTGATTTTATTGATACCCCTCATCTCATCACACACAGTTCACAAGATATTCGCCTTAAATTGATTCGAGCGTACCCAGTCTACCCAAATTAAATAAAATTAAACAAGTTGCAACTCTGCCCAGACCCAAAACTCTTTTACTCGGATCATATTTTTACGTTGCGAAATTTGCGGCAATGAATCTTTTCAAAGTTTTGATTGTACACATTCGTTACCTCGTGCCATTCGTCACCGCTAAAGAGTCCCATCTAACTTTGGAATTCAAAGAGTTAAAACTTCAAAGTGGCTTTGAATTGTCATTTGTGTGCGTGCCAGAAACATAATTTTTGATCCGTCGACTTACACAATTGTTTCAAATTAGATTTTATTTAAATATCGCATATTTTTTCTGTACCATACAATAATAGGCAATGGTTTACATCCGTCTATTAAGAAAAAATGTCATTTATTTAAGTGTAGTTTGTGTCATACCTTTCTTCTTGGCGTGTTAAGTGATTTACCTCATAATAGTCATAGTTTCTCTAATAACCATAGCTACTAACACTGCAGTGTACAGGTGTCTTACGCAATTAAAAACCGATTATAATGAATGACCCTGTTTTATTGAATTACAGGTTATGGCGTCCATAATGAATAATCATCTACCTGTTCATAAGCCTTCTAATGGGCTATACGAGTATAGTTTTTCATTTTTATTCATTTAAATTTGATCTTTAAAAAAATGCCTAAAGTCATATTTTTTCATAAAAATTACAAGAAATGGGTATTTTCACTTACCATTTTTGCTACAGCTGCAGACCATTACTAAGACCAAGACCATAACTAGCATTAACTAAGACCTTTATATTAATGTATTTAATAACTTGAATATTTAAAGGTTCTGTTGGACTTGTAGTAAATAATGTATATCAGTTGAAAATGCGCTGCAGAGTACCATTTTAATTTCAATATTTTGTTCAGCAACGTTTAATATTTAATTAGAAGTTTGAGTGACTAGTTAGCAGGTAAACTGTGTGCGCCTCAACTTTTTTTTTAACCTAAATACAATTTTTATTATGCCAGAGCAGACGAAATCTTTTTTCATCGAAGTGACGCGGCGTCTAGAGCTTGGGTAACCCGCCGTCGGGCTAGTAGGTATTGTGGAATGATTAATTGTTCTGTAAATTGAATTCACCGTGATAAATGAAATATCCGCACAATAGGTAATAAATTACGCTGACCCGCCTGGGTGCAAGATGAAACGGTCTGAAAGTAGGCACGGACGGATGTCGGCGGATAATGGCTGTAAAACATAACACACGTACAACACCTGCCCGCGGGTTTTGTGGATTTTAATTCGCTCGGGTAAAGCAGCTTTGCTAAACAGCTTTCCTGTAACCATAGGGAAACTTTCCCTATACTGTAACGACGCGTGTTGTACTCGCGCTTTCGTTGTACATTCGAGCTTTGTTGGTAAAAATTGAAACTAATTTCAAATATTACATTTCAATTGAAATATTGTTTAAGTCTACCACTGAAACTTTTAAACCAGTATTATATACATCCTTGGAGGATAAACGCGCGATAATAAGAAGAGGATTCTACTTAAAACACAATACTTAGGGGATAAGTGAGCTTAAATTATGAGTCACATAGGCCGATAGATTTTAAGACGCTATTACAATGTATTATACAAAAGATCCATTACTTGGAAAGAGGAGTCTTTGTCTTTGCTAAAAAGTTCCTTAATTTTCGTAACAACTTTGAAAATCTTTATGCTGCTTGTAATAAAACCAAATTATTTTTCAACATAAAACGAAACTTTGCTAATTTATCTCTGAGTGACGCTCTAAAAAAATAACGAATAATATTAAACGCTGAAAGATGATGCAAATGGGTGAACATGTACAAAGCAAATTGTTTAGAGAAAAAAACAAAAGAAATCCTCGTAGATTTAGGTTATTATTGAATATCAGAACAGTAGTTCATTAAATGCAGTGTTTTTTGGCGTCAACTAAAAACTATTTACTTAATTGACTTGCAAAATTATTTTAGTTAATTTGGCTTAATATTGCCTTGCCTAGTTATGAACATGGTGTTCCAAACATAAGAAGGTGTTGAATAAAAATTACAAGAAAAACAGTATGCTACCAGCATTGCTCTTAAATTGTAATCCGTGGTCGCAATGCTTATTACATAGGATAGGTGGGATATTCACAGACTAGCTCTTCGCCCGCGGCTCTGCCCGCGTGAACTCCACGTCATATCGCGCGGTCGGAAAGAGATAGATTAGGTAGGCTTAACACATTAGCGTCTGTGAAACTAAGGATATACACATACAAAATTTCAACCCATTCGGTCAAACCGTTTAGTAGTTGACATATCGACATCAGCGCCACCTACCGGGTCCGTGGTAAAAAGTAGCCTCTGCTCATCAGGGATAATGTCGGCTTCTAATTGTAAAATAATTTTCCAAATCGGTCCAATAGTTTCGGAGCCTATTCAATACAAACTAACAATAAAATCTTTCCCCTTTATAATATTAGATACTCGTAAATAAAAACGTAGGTAGGTAGTCTGAGTATAGGTAAACCCTAAAAGGCTATCGTATCATTAAGTAGCCATTAGCTCCACAAAGTCCGCGTTATGAAAACGAAAAAATCCTTGCCGGCGACAAGCGTTTCGCACCACATCTGGCGGGTATATAACAAGCAAGTAACACCGTGAGAAGGGCGCTAGAGGCGAACATTTATTGAAGAAAGTGGCAAGAAAAACGCGGAAACCTGCGCCGGGTGTTGCGAATTGCTAACACTTCTGAAACGGCTGCTTACTTCACTTCATTATTTGTTGGAAGGCATCGATCTTGGAAACGCTAACGTTACAAACAATATTTAACTCAATGCATCATTCGGTCAAACTACAATGTCGTCACTTCTTTTCATTTGCTTCGGAATTTTCGACATACTATTCTAGGAGCACTAACACATGATACACAAGAAATATTAATTCGTAGTAGATGTCATGTGCCATGAGGGATCTGTAGAAAGTTAGAAGCTAGCACAGTTAAACTGTATAGACAACGGCAGGTCAACCTACCAAAATAGTTAAAAGTCATTAAATTGATTTTCAACTTTAGGTTCAACAAGTAGAGATCAATCTGAGAAAATTTTACGTTTTATGGTAGGTTGATGTTCTGTTCTCTGTACATTGGTGTTGGTCTGTCCGTTCCTTGGTTCAGTACTCAGCCAAATAGCTTTTGCGTTTGCTGTCTATCAACGCTAAAGTGCTATAGGTGATGTGTGCTACTATTTATACAGGGTGTTAGGAAAATGTTATAACAAGCCGGACTGATTTTTTTAGTCAACCCATTTGTAATATATTTTTTGGCATATTTAATTGCATATAAAATACTTTTCATCCAATAACCAGCTCGGTGATGGTCGTTGTATGGTGGGATATTAGACTATTATATGCATACAAATACTACGGTGAAGTCAGAAATTTGATAATTTTTTTTTTAAAGATTTCATACAAATTGGAATCGAATATTATTGATTTGTATAAAAATTAAAATAATGAAAACAAATTTCTGATATCTTCTTTCTACTTTCAAATATTAACTTGTATGTAGTCAATTGATTTTAATTGGTATTTCGTTGTGATTAATACTAATTTGGTAATGGTACAGAAGTGAATGCCGGTCAGCATCGAAGCTTTTTTTAAATTCCAAACCAACTCGGTAAAGTAATTAGAATTTTTCCGACGGCCCCCATTGTGCCGCGAACTCGGCTCACGAAAACTTTTAATGCGACTTAAATCCAAATGCTATTTTACGGTTTCTCTTTGTGAAGTGGATTTTAATGAAATATCGAGCACGGGACATTGGTTGTCTGCTGTTTTGATAAAGACGTCTCTGGTTTGACAAGTTGAAGCTAAGTTTCATCCATTGAAATTCGGCCAAACGCAGTTGACTTAAATGAATTAGTACTTTTTCTAATTGTAGGACTGTAAAGTCATGTCCTTTAAGACAGTTACGTTTGCCTGTAATTGATTTTGCACTAAGTTAGATCAAGTTTTTATTATTATATTTATTGTGTGTAAGTGTAAAAATCGTTGGTGAATTAAATAAATAAAATAAAATCAATGTCTACTTTAAATGTTTGTAGCGCTCGGCTGTCGACTCTCAGGCGTTAGCTACAGGTGGGCTCCTCGAACAAAAACGTAATGGATTACAACGTCAGTACCTATATAGTAAAAGAAAACCACCTATTTATGAAGATAATTTTTATACATTAAAAACTTTTTTTTTAGATGAAATCTACGAGCGATATTTCTGTTTATACTTAATCTACCTTGGCTAAAAATACCAGTCGGTATTTATCGTTTCTTGATTTATTATAAAGAAAGCAAATTCCAAGTTTGACGCTTATATTATTTTAGATTTTTATGAAAACAAAAAATAATTGACGACCATTTGGATCAGCGGTAGTTAACGCTGCTTCTGAGCCATGGGTCGCGGGTTCGATCCCCGCACAGTACAAATATTTGTGTGCATGAACATGTCTGTTTGTACTGGTCTGATTGTTTTATATGTATTATAAGTATGTACTTACAAAAAAAAAAAGTATATAAGTAAGTTTATCGGTTGTCTAGTACCCCATACGACAGGGTACTTAATAGTACCTTAATTTGGGACTAGATGGCTCTGTGTGGCCCAGTGTGGCATGTCTTGAATATTTATTTATTATATTTATTTATTTAATTATCATAGGTATCAAATTCCTGACTTCACCATAGTACCTATTTAAATACATTTAACATAGGCTGATTTCGGCCTGCTATACCATTTACCTAACACCCTGTATACATCAGACTGTGATTTTGTAGATATTGATGTCCTCTATAGCAGCGTTTCCCATTTGCCGGGTCGCAACCCGGTACCGGGCCATCAAAATAAAATACCGGGTCGCAACATTCCCGCCTTGTTTTAAAAATAATACCTATCGATCGACGCATAAAAAAACTTCTTTCGTCATTCTCCGTGAACTTGGATTCTTTAGTAAGTAAAAAATAAGCAGCAGCTCCACACTTCGCTCTAAAATTTAGTGACTAAATAGTGTGACTACCTATAATAGAATTTCTACTATTGATAAATGTATATTATTATACTTAATAAACGCCCCGTTGGTCTAGTGGTTTAAATACCGGGCCAAGATCTCGGGGTCCCAGGTTCGAATCCCGGGTCGGGCAACAAAAAAGTTTCGAATTTTCGAACGTTGCTCGGGTTTGTGATCACCAACCCGCATTTGGCAAGCGTGGTGATTATGCCAGTACACCCATCATTGCTGTGGTAACTTGAATTCAATGATGGAGGCCTTTTTTTTATCTTTATTAAGAAAACATACAGTTTTATTTATTACATTAGACTTAAATTTACTTAATAATACATTAGCATTTAAAGTTTTCAAGGCTAATTTATACATAAAATGTTGATACGGAGACAAACGCATCAGAAAATCGCTTAAACTTAAACTATTATAACTACTTGTCTATGCAACTAATAACTATTAAATATTAAATATAACTTTTAATTAATATGACTCGGAATCTGGTTAACCCCGAGCTGATTTCAAAAGTTGGCGAAACCTCGTCATCCCCACATGAAATATGTCAATGTGACTAAGATTCGCATTGTATTTATTTGTAGCTCTAATGATAAAACTATTTTTCCTATATCTAGTCCTACATAGTGGTGTAGCGAAGGTAGCAAAATTACTCACCTGTCGGGCTCGAGGCCTGGAGCACTTAAAAGCTATTTTATTTAGTAAGTACGGACAGTCAACTTCATAGTTTATGATTTTATATAAAAGCATGTGATCCCTTTGTTCACGGCGGCTAGCCAAAGATTGAATGTTGTCGCTGTTAAAACATTTGAATCTATATTTCAAGCGTCTTATGAACTTGTTCTGAATACCCTCTATCTCTTCAATATATTTCTTGTACTGAGGGTTCCACACAACAGAAGCGTATTCCAACTGAGACCTAACGAAAGCATTATAAAGAAGTATAAGCGTGTCTACATTCCTGAAATCAACTCCTTGCCTAAAAATGAAACCGAGTAGTTTATACGCCTTGGCAGCAATCTTATTGACATGAGACTCAAAATATAAACCACTGTCAAGCTGCAGTAGGTTTTCCCTGCAGTAGGATGATTATAGGCTGTTACTTACTTATTTATACTTAATGAGTTTAAAAGTATTAAGTGGGTCACAAAGGAGCAGTGTGAATATTACCGGGCCATGGCAGAAAAATGTTTGGGAAACACTGCTCTATAGAATAGTACCTCTATCACTTTGCTCTGGTGTCCATTCGATTAGTTTCCGCAGCATACGCGACATACGTATTTTTTGGGAATTTTTTGTCACACCTTATGATAAACAGCGAATTTTTCATACGGATTCTTTAAATATTTTTTTTTTTAATATTCTATCGCCTATTTACAGACAACGGCAGGTCAACCTACCCAAAAAGTTAAAGGTCATTGAATTGATTTTCAACTTTAAGTCTTACAAATAGAGTTCATTATCAATTGAGAAAATTTGACGTTTTGTGGTAGGTTGACGTGCTCTTGTCTGCACATATTCTTGAGGGATAATCTCGGGTTCTAATGGTGGCAAAAGTTTTCAAATCGGCCCTGTAGTTTCGACACAGAATAACTAATAGTGTACACTCGACAGCACATCAAGTTAAACAGTTGAACTGCGATAACAGCTTTTATTACGTAGGGCATAAAGGCGGTCTCAAGGTCAACATGTATAGTCTGATGTGCCGCCGTTAACTTGCCGTTCCGCGATTCAGACTGCGAAAAGTAGATCATTCGTTCATGGGAAATTTAATTCGTATTTCAACGAATTATCACAATCAATTGCAGAACTCCCTGTACTTAAATCATATGTCAAAGGAATTTTAATGAAAAAAGGCTATGATACTGTTAATGATTATATGAATAATAGGAACGTGCAGCTTTAAATTCTAAAAAGCTCGCACTAGCATATCTCATAAAAAAGTAAAAGTAACAGCCTATAATCATCCCACTACAGGGAAAAGGCCTCCATCACTGAATTCAAGTTACCACAGCAATGATGGGTGTACTGGCATAATCACCACTTGCCAAATGCGGGTTGGTGATCACAAACCCGAGCAACGTTCGAAAATTCGAAACTTTTTGTTGCCCGACCCGGGATTCGAACCTGGGATCCCGAGGTCTTGGCCCGGTATTAAAACTACTAGACCAACGGGGTGTAGGCATATACATATTTATTTAAAAAGGGGCTGACAATAGTGACCGAATTTCTTCTCGGTACTAGCCTACACTTGTCCCGAAGCAGTGGTAGGTTTAAATTTTGGGAGATTTTAATAATCTTTCCTCGTTATAATGTTATTACTGTAGATGATACTGACGATAAAACAAAGTAAATAAGTAGAGTGACTTAGAACCAATCACTGTAGATTCCAATAATCGATAGAAATGTATGGCATTAAATTGTCCCAGCTCGTACTTGCTTAAAACTTGTAAAAATTACCTTACCTTGTAAAAAATTATTTAAAAAGAGGCTGACAATAGTGACCGAGCTTCTTGCGCCGCTTCTTCTCGGCACTAGCCCAGACTTGTCCCGAAGCAGTGGTAGGTTTAAATATTGGGACGTCTAAAAGCGCCTCCTGGGGTCATTTGCAGAAATAAAACTGATTTTAACTGATTTTAATAAAACATTATTTCATCTAGCAAATATTTAGTTATCAAATGATATACAAAACTGCCAAAATCGTACTTACAACTTTTTGGAACCATTAAATATAAACTTTATATTTCGGGTATGCAATAAAGGATATTCTGTCTATCTATACAAAGCCAGCTATATTATAACGTCAAAACGTAATCATAATATTTCGTCAGATATCTCCATAGCCCAGGAACAATGAGAACAATAGGTACACGATAAATAACCTTTGACGAGTTATCAAACATAAAACGTAGGTATAACTATTTTACATTCAAACTGTCGTAATACTGAGGACCAACCTGAAAGTCACCCAAAAGGGTGCTCGAACTCCGTGCAAATAGGAGTCATCAATCGGGAAGGCTTTCGATCAAAGACAAGGGACAAAAGGGACATCGCGAAGCCGAGATATACCGAAGAATTATTACACGGGGAAATGTTTGGGAAAGGCGTATTTATTTCGCTGCCAAAGGTACCGCTATCCTCGGCAGAAGTTGACCTTTGATATGCTTTGGGTTACCTACTCTGACAGCATTTTGTTTGTAAGTTTTTCTTGATTGATATATTTATGTTTAAGTTGCTAATCATTGTAGGGCAAAATGCATTATTACCTATAGGTAAAGAGGTAACAAGAGGTCATAAAGACAATTAAATAAAATATTGAGGGAAAGCAGAAAGGACTAGTTCTTATCTTGAATATATATATACTTGATATTCTTATCTTTAATATATACATATATTTGACGACCATTTGGATCAGCGGTAGTTAACGCTGCTTCTGAGCCATGGGTCGCGGGTTCGATCCCCGCACAGTACAAATATTTGTGTGCATGAACATGTCTGTTTGTACTGGTCTGGGTGTTTTCTATGTATTATAAGTAAGTATTTACAAAAAAAAAAAGTATATAAGTAAGTTTATCGGTTGTCTAGTACCCCATACGACAGGGTACTTAATAGTACCTTAATTTGGGACTAGATGGCTCTGTGTGGCCCAGTGTGGCATGTCTTAAATATTTATTTTTTATTTTTTATTTTATTTATATACGCTACAAATCTTAGCTAACCTAGGAAATCAGGAGAGCACTTACCTACTTGTACAGACGTCGGTATCTAGTCTTCGTAATCTCATTTGAATCATCTTGGACGGGTTGGCCCACTTTTCCTTTCACGTATTTTTAAAATTTTTCCAAACGCGTTAATCTCGGGAAATACTGGTTAGAATTGACAAAATATTTTTGTGTTGGGTAGTCTATTTATAGGGAAAGGCTAAAGGGTTGATAACATCACCCTGCGCCCAATAGGAGCGAGGAATCAATGGAAAATTTTGCACAAACGGTAAAATATATGCCTTTTTTAAAGGCTTCCATTGCGTGGGCCGAGTGAAACAATTTAGGTTACACAAAAATCATGTAAAATGGAATATTTTCTCGTTGAAAGTTCTAAAAAAACAACGGGACAACATAACATATGCCTGTCATTTAAGATTGACTCATATCGTCATCATTATCTTTTGCTATCTCTTGTTAATACCTTTTAAAAGCATTATTTGCGAGGGAGTTTTACTCGTATCGTACCTCCGATAAGTATTTTCGGGATAACGCGTGTGTTATAGGACATAACGGCTTCAAAAATAAATAAATAAGTAACTCACCAAAAGTAAAATCTCTCTCACCCACAAAAACTCACAAAAAAAAACGGTTTTACTAACCGACTTGAAAAAAGGAGGAGGTTCTATGTTCGTCTGTTTTTTTTTTATATACGTATGTGAATCGTTTTCTCGGTCAATTGTGGACCGATTTTCAGGTGGGCTGATGATGGAAGGTCAACCTCCTAAGCAGTTAGGAGAACGATTATTAAGATTGTAAAGCATGGGGGAAGTTTATGAAATTATTCATGCATCATCTGTGTTGACGACCTCTGTGGCGGAGTGTCGTACACACCAGTTTTCAAGGTGTCGCCTGCTCCGAGGTCCAAGGTTCGATTCCCGGACGGGTCGATGTAGAAAAAAAAAGGGATTTGGGGCATTTCCTCGGGGCTGGGTGTATATGGTACCTTCGTTGCTTCTGATTCGTACAATACGAGTGCTTTGATTAGTTTCTCAATTTGGAATCAGAACAATGTATGTGCATGTTGTATTACTTTTATTGTCAATATTTATTTATTTATTTATCTGTGTCATTATTTTAAAAAGTGGAGGTTCAACTGAGGATAACTGCGTAGTTAATTGAACACTTAAAATAGAAAAATAAATATTTAAAAAAGTGTCGTAAACACAAAATGAAATAATATGGAAAAAAATGCTAGATACTATGTTGGCGAGCGGCAATCAATTCGCGAGATGATGCCGACTAACTATTCTATTTGGATCGGCACCGAATTCAAACTGATCAGGTATTAGTTATGATAATACTGTAGAATGTAGATAGATTTTTAAGTTTAAATTTAAAATTTTCTTTAGTGTTCTTTTTTACTTTAAATAGGTATTAATTAAAACCTATTATGTATCTATTTACAGTAGTATTTTGGCATTGAGCTATGCCCAAAAAAACATTTTTTATGAAAAATATTCTATTATATTAATTGAAAGTGTCAAACAAAGCAAGATGTTGCTTTCTTCAATTGGAAAATAAGGTACAAGAATAAAATAAGAGAAGGCTTCCTTCAAAAGAAGTCGTTTGCAACGTTTCAAAATTAATTTGTTTCTTGGTCGCTCCACATAGATTTTGCTAACTGTTTTCCATTATTTCGTAAATATTCGAAGAATGGTTTACGTAGTTGAAGAGATTTCGTCTGCAATCATCAAGATAATACTTAGGGGATTTATCCTAAATAACGTTTCGGAAGCACAAAGTTCTTAATGAAATAAGTTAGTGTAATCCTCTGGTAATTCGTTAAATGTTTGCACGATAGATACTAGTTCGGCGTTTGCTGAGAGGGTGCCGCAAGGCTCCAGCCACAGTTACATAAGCAACCTCCAAGTCAAAGGAATCGTACTATCCTTAACTTTATTTTAATTTTAGTTTAAAGACCATTTGGATCAGTGGTAGTAAACGCTGCTTTTGAGAGAAATATTTGTATGCACGAACATATCTGTTTGTACTGGTCTGGGTGTTTTCTATGGTATTATAAGTAAATATTAAAAAAAAAATTGTATATATAACTTTATCGGTGGTCTAGTACCCCATACGACCAGCACTTAGTAGAAGCTTACTTTGGGACTAGATGGCTCTATGTGGCCCAGTATGGCATGTCTGAAAAAAATTATATTTATTTATTCACTAGCGGACCCGACAGACGTTGTCCTGCCTTAACTATGAATATCGATTACGAAATGGTATAATAAAAAAGATGTTACCAATTTTTTATTATTATTATGATTTAATGATACACAACATTATTTTGTTTTTGAAGTGAAACTTCTTTATCGGCGTTGGAAAAAATTTACCGTCACGAAAAAGTTTTCGGTTGCGCGTCACAGCATCACATTTTTCGATTACGCGCCATCTTTTTCTTGCCCCTAGGCCCCTACCACGGTTGGTTCAGACGATAGCAAAAAGGTAAAGTGAAATAATATTTAACCAATTTAACCAATTTAACCAATTTAACCAATTTAACCAATTTAACCAATTTAACCAATTTAACCAATTTAACAAATTTAACAAATTTAACCAATTTAACCAATTTAACCAATTTAACCAATTTAACTAATTTAACCAATTTAACCAATTTCTGGAAAGTTGCATGTAGATCATTTTTCGAAAAATAAGGCCATAAAGAAGTTTCACTTCTTACGTGTGTACACTAGTACACGCACAACTTTTTTTTTTTTTTGGCAAGTATATAAATTATAGTTTTGTTGGTATTCCGATTTACGACACGGGAACAGGCGACAGCCGTACTGGCCATGTGCAAAATTCAGTTTTTTTTTACCCCTTATTTGACGATATTTTCAGCACGCATTCTGTCGATGTAATGTTAAACGCCATAAATTAAAAAAGTTTAAATTGTCAAAAGCGATAAGGTTACCTACATTACAAATAATTTAGTATGAGGAGTAAGTTTTCTTTAATTTTGTAATTACCGCGCCACTTTCAATTTTTTTCTTTCATAAGAACATTCTCCTGATGTTATCAAACCAAACAAAAAAATAAATAGTGAAATCGGTCCAGTCCAGCCATTCACGCGTAATGCGATGACCAAGGGAAATAGGGATTCATTTTTATATATGTATATAGATAGTACTCGCCAGCTAATAAGTATGCATGCCCGGCATGCATGCGAGGAGATGCGGGTTCGAGTCCCGCCTGAGACATAATTTTTCAAGTTTATATACTGATATTATAATTGCAATTTAATTGCTAAAATATCAAATAAAGCTAATAAGTAGTTTGATATCTTTCTTTATAAAATGATCTAAATACAAGAATTACTTATAAATGCAGTGACTATTCATTATTAAAGTTTTTTTTATACCTGTACATGTTGTATGCTTTAATAACTCGATTCATACCAAACTTTATGCGGTACGGTTAATCTCAGAATGTCTTAGTATTAAGAGACTGTAATTTAGGAAAAGTTTGATCTGTTTTTTTAGCCTCGTCAGTCAGTTAACTGCAATATTTATTTTCGATCAAAAATTAAAAAATATATTTTCACTTAGAACTGCTAGTTCATACACAGAAACGTAATCTAGTGCTTATTAAAGAGCATCATAAGAATGAACCATCGTCATCATCAACTCATATTAGTCAAGCTAGACATAGGTCTCTCTTAAATGAAGATTTTGCAAGAATCGACCGTGTGTCGCTACAAGCTTGGCAGCTGGTGACACACGGAATCATATTTCCGCACAGTAAGTACGACAAGCACGTCAACCTATCACAAAACTTCAAATTTTCTCAATTGATATTGACCTTTACTCATTGGACCTAAAGTTCAAAATCAATTCAATGACCTTTAACTTTTTGGGTAGGTTGACCTGCCGTTGTTTGTACCTAAATTGTTTACGAAATTAAGTTTTTATGACAGTGCTACGGTGCTCGTGCGACCCCCAGGTGCACGATCCCCAGGTCAGTTCTTTGGATTGTACATTAAACAGATAATATACGTTTATGGACACCAAAAATATTACATCATGTAATTGAACTGACCTGAGTTGAATAGGTACCTTATAGTAAGAAACCATCTTACACTCGACAAATGAATGGCGCGTAAATTATACCCCTTTTTAGTTAGAGCCAAGTCTCGGGTAACGTACTAACGTCGCGAACAGTCGTCAGATATTAACAAGATCAATATGGCACAACTTTGACAAAGCCATTGTACGAAAAGGTATAAGTTTCGAAATCCTACTTCGCAGGTTCACGAATAGGTAATTAACTACTACATCACGGTAAAATCAGACTGTTACTGAAGATTTCAGTAAGTCTGTGGTTTACGCTGAAAATATTTTAGTTCCTAAATAATTCAAACGACTAAGCGACCCAATCGGTGAACTTTTAAGCTTATAACAATAGTGATATAATGTGTAACTCCAAATATTTCCCCAAAGACTCAAACACCCCAGCTGATTTTTAATTTGCTAAGAACAATAAAACAAAAAGACTTCATAAAAAGTTATCTCGTAAAAAGTATGTTTTAGCACACACTTACAAGTATATTTAGGAAAATCTTATTGTATTTTTTTTCTGTTCATAACTTGCTAAGAATTATTTACGAATTCAACTCGCGGTTATTACGATCATTCTATTTTGATTTATCTTTCACTTTACAGCGTTCGTGGTCACTGTAGACTAAGTTGTTAATTATAAAACATATTAAAAACTATCGCTTCTTAAGTTATTATCGTCAGTTATGTTCCTATCTGTCGATACACACATAATATGAGCTTATTGTGTTCGGAGTTTTTGTAGTGTAAGTATTTTTTTAATTTCTATGTATGATGGCGTAAATTTAAGAATTCAATATTCAAATATTAATACAGAAACTAAAAGTTAACCCAACGTAACCCGTAACCCGTTACAAGTAAGTTTTGCAGATATCTAGCATATTCTATCAAATGAGAAACTCCTAAAAAGTTGAAACTAACCGGCGCGGCGCGGTAGCGAATATTTATATAAGTCGTGTCAGACAACGCTCCTGGCCTGAAAGTTCACTCATATTTTTTGTTTGACAAATTGCCCCGGTAACGGGACTTGGCTGAAGTTTCACCTCCATTTAAGCTCCCATTAATACCTGCCCAGCTCCCACGAACGCCACGTTTTATACAACGTTCAAGTAAGTATGTAACCTGCCCCCTCGCAATCCATCAGTGATTGAGTAATCAATTAACGTGACACCTTTATCGCTATCAGATCTATTTCTGGAAGTTGTAAATATAACCTGATAGGTGAAACATGCGCGTGGACATTTTAAATGGACCTAAATATGTAAAAGGAAAACCTGGTGGACTGACAGATCAATCAACTGATAACTTTGAGTTGTGAGTGAAACACGATTAGCAGGATCTAATAGACCGAAATTTGACATCCACCAAAAGATATTATTAAAAACTTAACCCTAAGTTAGCAAAACAAATGTTTGAAATTTTAATCATAGTCAAATTGTAATAGTAGGTACCTACTTTAGAAGATATTGTATAATTAGGCTTATTGTGACGAGTGAAGTCGCGTTATTCTGCAACAAATTATTACGAAATGATTACAATAACTGGGTGGCCATAAATATATTGTAGGAAATCAGAATTTAAACTTGAAATATTTTTCAAGACGGGGTCCCAAGCAGCTGAAGCAATAGAAATTAAAAAACTTCCTAATTTAAATAGAGAAGATGGTTGGAATTTACCTGCTGTCTTACCATCAATGAAGTCCACAAACCATGGCAACACTGCGAAGACTCTAGACACAGTAAGCTCATATTGTGTGAAAAGGAACATAACTGACGCTAAAAAATAGAGGCGGTAGTTTTTAACATTTTTCAAATTACCATCATAAAGACGAAAAACACCTGACCCGAGTTCACCAATATTTAAACAGCCGTTAAACATTGATTGACGATTAATTTGACACAATAATAATTCCCATACAAAATATGTCAAATATTTTAAACGCTGTTTAAATGTTGGTGAACTCTACCTCTGGTTTAAGTTTTAAACAGCGTTTAAAATATTATTTGACATATTTTGTATGGGAATTGTGTCAAATTAATCGTCAATCTATGTTTACCGGCTGTTTAAGAATTGGTGAACTCGGGTTTCTACCCGTGACCATGAACGCTGTAAAGTGTTCGAAACATCGGGTTAAATCAAAAATAAACGCGTACTAAATCCGTAAACATATATTTCATTTCAATACCTGTTGTAAAGTTGACTGTTCTTATTTATTTAATGAACTGATTTCAACTCTATTCATTAACCCATCATTGCTGTGATACCTAGAAATCAATGATGGAGGCCTTCGCCCAGCAGTGGAATGTTCATAAACCGTTACTTTTTTAAACTCTATTACTTATTACAACATAAATAAATTTGTAAGTGATTAATATGAAGTGTGTATTCTTTCAAGAAACCAATAAATACTTATGTAATAATTTGATGAGATCAAATCATCATCTATCATAGCTCCTAAAAGTACCCTTATTATAATTCTTTACACATGTCTTAACAAGAGTACACGCCACATTTGAGAGTTTAGTTTTAAAATGATGAATATTATCTGCATTTCCAGCTGAAAAATCAAACATAATCGAAATACCAAGTTCGTTAACATGCCAACCGCGATACTGGAATCAATTATATATACATTCTGCCCAACGAACTGAGAAATGCAGGCGGACTGAGAGGTCAGTGCGAGGTGCGGCTGGCTGCATGCGCCCTCGATGTGTATCGACTGCTTTTCTTCAATAACGTTATTTATATCGATATTAAAAGGTATTAGCTTAAGTACAAAACGTTTTCTTGAGCTTACACGAACACTATTCATTAAAATGAAAGATATGTTAACGAATTATTCGCGTTTATTTTTGGTTTATAGCCCGACGTTTCGAACACTTTACAGTGTTCATGGTCACGGGCTGACATGTGACCATGCGAATAATCCGTATGTTTTATTTCTTAGAACAGACAACGGCAGGTCAACCTACCCAAAAAGTTAAAGGTCATTGAATTGATTTTCAACTTTAAGTCCAACAAGTAGAGATCAATATCAATTCAGGAAATTTGACGTTTTGTGGTAGGATGACGTGCCTGTAGTCTGTACAAATCCTTAACCGCAGACATTTTCTAGGTTGTCAATTCTATACGCAGTATTAGATAAACGTAGGTTGTTATGTGCACCAGTCTGCGAATAAATGATTAAACGGTACGACGTGTGTTTCCTTCTACTGCTACTACGAACTACGAAGACCCGCTAAATATTGTCACATCCCAAAGCGTTCATATTATTTATTTGTTGCCCACGAAGCGCGACGTCGAGTGAGCAGAATTTTGAATTTGAAAAAACTGAACTTAGGGATTTTATTTTAAGCAGGACAAAAAAAAGTCACGACATTTAATTTTTTTCTGATTACTACCATACATGCTATTCCAGTGATGTCCATTATTAGTTTTTACCGCCGGGCAAAACCATCGATTCGGATCTTTACCACCTAATGTCTGAGTTTTATTGGTTACTAGCTGTTGCCCGCGGCTTCGTCCGCGTCAATTATTTTCGCAACATTTTTTACTGATGCTTCGCTGCTATTGGTCGCAGCGTGATGTTATATAGCCTAAAGCCTTTCTCGACAAAATAAATGGACTATCCAACACAAAAATAATTTTTAAATTCGAACCAGTACTTCCATAGATTAGCGCGTTCATACAAACAAACAAACTCTTCAGCTTTATAATATTAGTATAGATCTAGCCTTTAAACAAAAAAACTGCCGCAATTGAGCTAAAGCAGTTAAAATCAGTTTTATTTCTGCATATAGGCCCCAGAAGGCGCTTTTACACGTCCCAATATTTAAACCTACCACTGCTTCGGGACAAGTCTGGGCTAGTGCCGAGAAGAAGCAGCGCAAGAAACTCGGTCACTATTGTCAGCCTCTTTTTAAATAAATTTTACAAGGTAAGGTAATTTTTACAAGGTTTAAGCAAGTACGAGCTGGGGCAATTTAATGATAACTCTGATAATATGATAACTCAACAACACACACGTGGTTCCACGAATAGTAGTTTTACCTTAGAACCTCGGATTTTGACCTGTTTCTTACTCTGTCTTAATTAAAAATCAATAAAAATTTAAAGATTTTTACAGCAACTGGATGATGTCACTACTTAAAAGATGGCAACAAGTTGTCGACTAAAATGGCACTTACTAACTGTAATTCTTTGTAATTAAGTTTGGACATAAAATACGAATTAACTTAATACGTACAGGCCGTTAGGTAAATGGTAGTAAGAAAAACGGATTGTTATTACAAACCCAAACAACTTTTGTTAACTATGCACTGAAGTCAAAATTTCCTTACTAAATTACTGAATAGCTAAGTTAAAATATTTATTTCCCAACGACGATGACCAAATTATTATTTGCTTTGCCATAGTATTTCACTGTTTATTTTAACATACGCTGGTTTATTATAATTTAATATTCTATCAATTTATCTACATTAACCAGTTCTTAAGAGGAAACACAAGGGCCGTTTTTCCATACAAACGTAGTCCCGTTTCCTCCCTGGATAAAGCCAGTAGAGCAATAATTTTTATTACAAAAATCTATGGCCACTATTAGCATGTTTCTATGTTTTTGGTTTTTTCATAAATTAATTAATAAAATAGATATGAGCCCTCAAAAATCGACAAAAATCGCTAGATTTTCCGCTGTGTTCAAACATCCAGAAAACAAATTAGGCAAAATTTTAGAAAAAAAGGAAAACATACGAACACGGCCAAAGCTTTTCTTTAATTTTTTAATTTTTGATGAAAAAAGTATTTAAATCGGTATAGTTTTGGAAAAATAATCGGGGAACTACGAAACGTTAATTTGGTGTGCTTTTAGTAGGTATTTTCGGTCCAAGAAGCAGTTGTCTTTATCACACTCTGCGGTGAAGGCGTTTGGCACTGCGCGACAGCAATAGATTTTACAAATACCTATTTTTCATTTCTCTCGCCCGTAGCGTTTCCTCTTAATTTCTCATTTAAAAAATATACTTTATGCGGATGTGCATAGAGTGTGCATTCCAGGCAATAGCATACCAAATAAGCAGCAGCTGCACAGCGTCAGTCCCGAGAGAATGCAAAGTAAATTAAAATCTGAAATGGAACGGAATTCAGAAAAAAGACGTCAAAGGGAGATGAGGAGATATTTTAACCTACGTTGGCTACAATGAGATGATAACAAGGCGTTTAGTATTCCAGACACGAATGGTCGATCTACCTGCTTTTCATATCACGACAATTGCCGACCCCGAGGATTCGCCTCTCTGCCGGAATGACAATTCTTGTCTATGAAAATCAATTGGCGAGAACGAGGAGCTCGGGGACCAGCGACAATTCCAATTTCATTAATAGCTTCCGTCGTGTCGTGCGGATGCCGCAGAGATCTCGCATCCGGGGTTCTCAAGGTCTTGTTAAGTACTTGATTGTTGTCGGCGCGACATACTGGATTTACCATTTTGCATAGTAGTTTCAAATCAAATCAAATCAAATCAAATTTATTTTCAGAAGTTAATCCATAGGTACATTACTACTAACTTACAAATACAATTCTTAAAAATAAATAAAATAAAACATAGAATTAAAAAAAAATACAAAAAGAAGAATTAATAAAATTTAAAGAGTTCGGTCGTTCGTCGTAAAGTGGAAGTGAATTCATGTCAGCTGACTTCTGAAAATAATTTCAGTATATAATGTTTTTTAAGCAAAGCTTGAGGTAGGACTCGAACTCACAACCTTCGACCCAACCGGGTGGAGTTAGTCCCCTTTCAGTTTCAGCTTTTCATGTATACACTAAGTGTATTACACTTGTTTTCAGTGAAATTTGTAAAATTAATTTTATTTTTGCAAATCTATAGACTTTCTGACATTTTATCCTACTATTTCATCGGGACAATTGTGGGCTAGTGCCTAGAAGAAGCAGCGCAAGAAACTCGACTTTATTGTCGAAAAACACAAATCGGTGCGAGCTAGGACATTTTAATTTGGTATTTTTAATAGTTCAGATAATAATTATAAGATTAAACGAACTTACCTTAAGTGAAGTTCAATCTTAATTATACGAAGATACTTGTCCGAGATGGATTTTTACATGTAGTAACGGCGAAGCACTAGCGCAGAGCCACAATTTTTTCAAAGCTAAAAAAAAAAGAGAAACAGAACGTGTTCTATGGCAACCTATCAAATGTCATTACGTTTAAAGCAATGAGAACAACCCAACTAATGGGATAATACTATAGAATTTAGTATTAGTGGGTGGGTTTTTGGGACTGCCATCTCGGACAAGTATCTTCGTATAATTAAGATTGAACTTCACTTAAGGTAAGTTCGTTTAATCTTATAATTATACTTAATACTTGTCCGAGATGGATTTTTACATGTAGATGTTTGAAGATGGGTTGTGAATCACTAGTACAATATTTAAAGAATTAAAAAAAATATGTAATTAAGTATAATAATAAACCTTAAAACTTTGTAATTTATAAGATAAATAATTTGGGAGAGATTAATAGTAAGTAAAAACATTTAATTTTTTCACTCTGAAAAATACTATTACACACTGTATTATTGAATTCTGCTACAATTTGAAATATTGGCCTAGAATATAGAAGAATTTCGAGATCATCCTGCAGTGTTTTTTAATATAAAATCATTTCTAACACGTGACCTCTGCTGCACAGCAGATGTTGTTGTATGTCTTGTGGTATAATCCAAGAATATATGTATCATTAATACCAGCTTTTCTCAAAATCTACTTAATCCACCAACTTATGACTGGATTTTTGATGGTTAAAATCAAAAGGTTATCATTTTTTCCTTGACAAGTTGGTCTTCTCTATATACGATTTTATTGTAGACACAATATTAATTTATTTTTACTGAACAAAGGTTTCTAATTGAAACGAAGACTGAGGATTTTCTTTTCTTGAAGTATGTGTAATATTTTGAACATCAAGAACGTTTGCAAACGCCCACAGAGCCAAGTAATGCGTCCCGTTTTTCAATTAACTCTTTTAGTGACACATTCTGTCATCTGATCTAACTGTAGGACCAATCAGTAGAGACAGAGCTGATCATTCTCATAGATCTGTGTTTAAAAAACTAACAATGAGAGGAATGGGAACCTCATGCATGAGTATCAATATTGTGCTTTTCTGCAAAATAGTCACCATAATTTTAAGAGTGAGTCATATCGCTTTTAGATACCCAAATGGAATACTCTTTATTGCACACCAAATAAAGGAATAACATACTATTTTATAATATTAAGATGTACAATTTTGGGGGTCTTATCGCAAAAGAATGATGTTTACCAGACTACCATAATTGTGTACAGGGAAAAAACTATGACAATATTTAGGGCATTTTAGAAAAGAGAATTGACCATTATGTCAAGTGCTAAGTGTTGGAGGGCACCACCTTATAAATTCTTGTCTGTCAACAGCCCTACAGCCAGGGTAAGCTGCTGGTATAAGTGATAGTAATCTTTGAAATTAAAATAATGTTCTATTAAGCTCAAATATATTATTTTAATAAAAATACTAATAAGTGTCGATGGCTTTTTGACTAGGGGAAACCATGGTTGTAATGGCCAATAGGGGAAAACTAATATTCCGGTGGCTCTATCTTTTTGAGTCTTATTTAACTTTTCTTGATTCCTTTTTCCCTAGGAATTTTCTTCAGTATATACTTTCACATTTTTGTCACATGTTTTTAGTGATACTAAAACGGATTCTGGCCTAAGATTTTTTATATCGGCCCAATAACACAACCGCATCCGCTTTCTCAAATAGGGCTCGTGAGAATACTAAAATAACTTAATTACAAGGTGAGGAGACTGTGTACCTGTATATCTATTTTATTAAAATAAGCTATTGCGGTTGTGTTATCAATACTCATTAAAATTTCCTAGTTAAAGTAAAACATTATAGGTCCAACAGTGCAGCTTTTAATTCTAAATAAGAATAATAATAATACGAATTTATTACACAATCAAGATTTACAATGGTTAATATGATTAATATGATGTGTTTGTTCTGCACGGGACCAAGACCCCGAAGCCTTATTATGGCCCACATACAGCACCCCAGGTCCTGGGGTTGAAGCCTTGGTGTGTATTTCCATGAAACGGTTAAGTTGTTTACTTAATATATAATTTTTGAATTGCTAATTTTCATATTGTTTTTCCCCAAATTAATTATATCTTTATTTCCTTAATGCTAGGCATAACTTAATCCAGTTTTCATGTGATTTTAGTAATTCTTTAAGTCTGTGTTTTTCCATTACTTTTGTATATGGCCATCTATACAACAGCTGGATAAATTGTCTTAAGTGTAGGTACCAAACAATTTCTCTGGATTCAATTTTTTTTCTTAAAGTAACAGCCTATAATCATCCCACTGCAGGGAAAAAAGGCCTCCATCATTGAATTCAAGTTCCCACAGCAATGATGGGTGTACTGGCATAATCACCACTCTTGCCAAATGTGGGTTGGTGATCAAAAGCCGAAAAACGTTTGAAAATTCGAAATTTTTTGTTGCCCGACCCCGGATTCTAACCTGGGACCCCGAGATCTTGGCCCCGTACCTCAACCACTAGACCAACGGGGCGTTGTTTTTTCAAATTCTTTCTTATCCAACTGTATTTACTTTTTAAGAATAGTCTTGCTCTTATGTTTTTGTATAACTTTTTAGACTATAAGTCCAAAAAAAAAAATACAGGGTACTCCAGTTCAGACACAAAGGTTACTTTTGAACACTCTGTATTTTTAGATTTAAGTTAACTTCTCGACTGAAGGTTTAAATAAATAAATTTCAAATCAGTCTGTGGAATTTTAAAATAACTCATAAGTATTTGCAATTTTAATTGGGAACAATGCACTTTTCTCAAAGTTCATAACTTAAGATATGTAAGAGTTTGCATGCCACAATAATGTTGTCTTTGCAATTGTTTGTTTCCTTCAAATCGTTGAGAAGGTAAATACGGTGTTATCTATAAATATATTATATATAACATTACATTGGAAATCCCGGTTCAGTAATAAGTTTCTTTCAAATCTTTTGATGCCATATAACAGACATAAGTTTTGTAAGCAGTTATAATATTCTCAAAATCAAAATCTCTGTACCTATAATTATTTATAAAAAGTTTTTTCAAGTTCGAAATAAAACTGTAAGTACCATTGGGTTTTGCAACCAAGAATACAGCAAAGTTGTTGAGAAATTATTCTGTACATACAGTATGGGCACACAGATTATGCTCCCTGAATTTTAAGTTTCTTTATCTTATAAGCAATTATATTTTTCTCTATGAAAGGCAATAGCTGTGGTTCTTGGAAATCGGAGGGTGGAATGGTGCTGAAAAGGATTTTATATCCCCCATGATTCATCATCATACCCGTAACCTAACCGAAGGTTTATACACTAGGAATAAATATTGAATCTGCAGAATGCATAGATATATCATTGCTTTCGTTGTAACGCTTTTAGCCCCAAGCGACAACCGGTTGTTGCGATAACAATTGATTTTTAAATGTGTCTGTCTTAAGATGTGACCGCGCTTGCACAAAAACCGTAATGACATTTGATAGGTTGCCATAGAACACGTTCTGTTTCTCTTTTTTTTTAGCTTTGAAAAAATTGTGGCTCTGCGCTAGTGCTTCGCCGTTACTACATGTAAAAATCCATCTCGGACAAGTATTAAGTATAATTAACAGTGTACTAGCCCCTTTCATTATAATTAATTTAATATGAGATTGAAATTTATACATGGTAGTAAAATATTTTTTCTTAGATTCCACCCACCTGATGGATGTATGCGAAAATATCGCCTATGCTTATTCCACGATTTTTAGCTTATTAGCATCGATTATAATAAGAACTAGATAGATGGATAGATAGAGATACACTTTATTGCACACCATAAAATTGAATAATAACACATAAGTAAGACTTAGATTTGTACAATTCAGGCTGTCTTATCGCTTGCAGCGATCTCTACCAGACAGTCCGATACAAAAATGACACCTAAAACTGTCTTCATTTTAATTTATTCCTAAATAAAATTTTGTCAAATCATCCAACAACTCTTGCCCACGATTTTGAAATCTTGGAAACTCGCAAGACCATATCATGCTGCTTCATATTTATCCGATAAATATATAAATAAATAAATGAATAAATAAATAAATAAATAAATATTTAGGACATGCCTCACCGGGCCACACAGAGCCATCTAGTCCCAAATTAAGGTACTATTAAGTACCCTGTCGTATGGGGTACTGGACAACCGATAAACTTACTTATATACTTTTTTTTTGTTAATACATACTTATAATACGTATAGAAAACACCCAGACCAGTACAAACAGACATGTTCATGCACACAAATATTTAAATTTAATTAAATTGTACTGTGCGGGGATCGAACCCGCGACCCATGGCTCAGAAGCAGCGTTTACTACCGCTGATCCAAATGGCCGTCAGTATAAGGAATTCAAAAATTTAAATTATTCAATCAAATAGCCCATCTCATACATCCTAATTTGATTTGTATGTAGGTATTGTTAAAGGCTCGTTGCCTGTGACCGCCCTCAGTCGACTAGAGATCGCGGGAGGGATTAATATGGATGATTTGACTAGGTACCTACTGGAGGTTTGGATTACCGGAGTCTGTTTCGTCTGTAATTAGTTTCAGCGTAACTACGTGATTTCGACAAACAAAAACAAATAAAACCCTACTAGTAAATACCGTTGTCACTACCAGTTAGTCTAACTTTTATTTCAGACCATCTAACTTCTCTTCTTCAAGATAGATAGATAGATAGAAAGTAATACTTTTATCGCACAAAAATAAAGGCAAGTTAATGGCCAGTGAGAAAACTCAATTGAATGCCTGTAAATTGTGATATTTTATAACTAAATTATATTTTTGGAACGACTTATAAACGTTGCACTGAATATTGACTCAATGAAAGCTGTATCTAAGGATCTTGTACACTTTGAGCAAAGCATAACTAAACAGTAAAAACCTTTACTTTTAACTCTGTTTTACTTAAAGGAACATTAGAGTTTCTAAGTGGATAAATAATAACTACTTCAGGGTTTATGTTTAATTAACAGAAGTAAGATTATGCTAAACAAACAAAACACAAATAAGTATAAATGTTACAAAATAAAATAAAAGACGAATAATAAATAATTAGATATTTAGTACACAGAAATACATACTTAGTAAGTAAGTACTTAAGAAAAAAAAATCTGCGTAATTATCATGCCATTTATTAAAACTAAAAAAATTAAATTAAATCAAACAAGCACAGATTAAAACAAAAATAGTGAGATATGGGAGGTACTCACGTTCACCGCGCATCCTTACAAAAGGAAGCCCAAGTGTCATACTAAATCGGAAGAAATGCGGTAAGAAAATAAACATTAATTTTTGTAACAGCACGGCATATGGACGAAATGTATGGTGTATTTGTGGTTCAAATTAAACCAGAAGTACAATAGCTTGGATTGTAAAATTTTTATTTTTGCATCCTTGTTTTGCAAAATAATTTTGTTCCTCAGCTACTTTTGTAGCCGACTTCATAAATCAAAAAGAGCGGAGTCTCCTGATACAGGCAGTATAGACATGCTTAATAAGCAGTTTAAAAAACTGTAACCCAACTACGAAGAGGAGGAAACATTTCACGAATAGGTAGAACAGTATCATTGTCATTAGTATTTTGGCATATTACATCAGTTATATCCGGCACCGATATTTTCATCGGCATATGAAGAGTTGTGTTTGTTATTCCATCATCAGATTCAATTTGATTGGATTCGTTACTTGCTTCCATCAATTGATGCGACATCGACTCGCTCACTATCTGTGCTTTCACCATGGTGAGAGAAAATTATATGTCTCTTCTTGACCCTACTCCCACAACAAAAAGCAGTTGTTCGGATACTGTTTCCAGTCATGCGAAAATCATCGTCATCGCTCGATCAGCACTAGGAGCGATGCAGCGTTTAGGAGCCCAAGAGTTTAAGTTAAACCGGCGATATTTTCCGTTTTGTGAAATACTGTCACAGAAATTTAATTGCAAGTGACGTCTGCCTGACACAAATGTTCAAGTCCATTGATGCCTGTAATATCCAGTCAGTACCGACCTTACGCCTTGGTCCAGTTTTACGGCCACGATCGGGCCAAGATCTCAGGGTCCCGGGTTCGATCCCCGGGGCGCGCAACAAAAGATTCGACATGTCGAACATTGCTCGGGTTTGTAATCACCAACCCGCATTTGGCAAGCGTGGTGATTATGCCCGTACCTATCATTGCAATGTTAACTTGAATTCGATGATGGAGGCCGTTACTTAATTGCTTAGGTACTTACTTACTTACCGACAAAGTCGGATTTACTAAGCCTGCTGCAGCATCTTTTCCAATATCGAGTGTATAACTGCTGTTAGCAACTGTAATACACGAAAGCAACTCATCAGTGACTAGACAGTGTAGTTATGTGTGCAGATTTTCGAGTGCGAGGAGATGCGGGTTCGAGTCCCACCTGAGACATAATTTTTCAAGTTTAAATACTGATATTATAATTGCAATTAAATTGCTTAAATATCATTTAAAGATTTTCGAGTGTTTGTCAGTCAGTCGATCTGAGGATTTCCAATCTAGCAAGGGATTGGAAACATAATATGCGATAGCAGATATATATAATGCCTTACTGAATAGTACATGTCACTGCCTTGATGGAAAGAACCTCGAAGAATAGAAGCAGATGGTGCTGAACTGGGTATTTCTTGGCAATAGCTTTCAGTGTTAGTCCGAATCTCGGAGTTAATTGGCATTACCACGATATTTAGTGTTTGAAATTATTTCTGATGTTTGCGTACAAATTCTAAACCTTTTGCCGGTTGGTCGCGTACTAATGTAAGATTCCCAATTCCTAGGTGCGCCGTCCTCGCATGCCATAATACCTCTTTATCTGCACATAATAATATAGTGGAAGCTTAGACTTTGTTCTAAAATATGAATTTTAATTTAAATACGCCATTCTCTAAAACACCCTCATGAGAAACTTCTCCGTTAATCTTACAATCATTTTTACAATCCGACAACCATCTCTTTTAAAAATACTTTTAAATACCCGTTTTTAACAATCGTACTTGCACTCAGCAAATTACAGTGTAGATCGGGTTTGTACGTGTACCCGATGTTCACTCGACGTTCTTAACGTTTAGGCCTTTATCTCCGTATCCTTTAGTATACATCCTATCTCCATTCGCACATGCAATCATCATGATCAAATCTTCCAAAAGCTCTCATCGGTGCTTAAAAATCCTGCGGCAGCAGCGTTGTTATTTCTTGCTTAAGGATTTTGTTAACTTGATAGCTTTATGAGGACTCTCACAAATAAAACATTTCAGCTTTTTGTTATTAGATTTGTTTACTTTCTTCTTTTGTCTTGGATTTTTGCATATCAGTAGGAGAATCTCTAAGGGTATGATCTTGTTTTAATTTGAAACAGTTTATTTTACATAGCCGGTGACAAGAATTATGGTCGGGATTTCAATCGCCAACATCAAGGCTGCAAGTAACTCATCATCTTTTTCTTTATCAAGGTCACTCAATTGTTGAGTCACTCTCATTATAGTAGTCACGTACTCACGTAGCGAGTTAAAATTCCATAATTTATTGCTCACCAATTTTGACAGTAATCAACATTTAATGTTCAGATCTTAGTTTTCAAACGCATTCTTTAAAGCATCCCAGGCTGGTTTTGCCATTTTAACTTGTCTAACGTTATTTTAAATAATGTGGCTGGATCAGTAAACAGATTCTAATTCATTTGGTCTCTCTCAACACCTTCAATGCCTGTTGAACTTCCCATAAGTCTTTCTGAATTAGGTAGAGCTCCAAGTGAAATTTCCAAGTGCTATAGTTACAGCTTCCATGCAATTTCTCCATTGCAGAAAGACTTGAACTCGAATGGGTACTATACCTCTCTAAATGGCTTCCCGTGCTTACAATATTTCCATTCATTGTGTTTGTCACAGTTAATTCTTTTGCAAGGTGCCCATAATCTATTGATACGTACTACATTGGTTTGTAATATCGTCACTATCTTGCTTACTTTATATAATTAGATGTTTAAATGATCAGTTACAAATTTGCTCCATCAGTTTTAATGATGTGACTCATTTATTTTCCATTGACAGTCTATGTTTGTTTCTATGATAGGAACAAATAACTATTTATTTCAACTAACACTTGCTACACTTTAACATTTTACTGTTATTTTATTAAATTTTCCGTCGGTATGTTGTGCCCACAACTGCGATACTGTTGTGCGCGTGTGCGCTGGACCGGACACAGTGTCGCAAGAAATCGATCACGAGAAAATAAAAGATACAGAAAAATCGAGGCGATGACTGCGCAATAGAACCTTGACAAGTCTTGCCCTTGACACCGGTGAAAATTGCGATGTAAAGTATTATCTTATTACTTTACGTTACGGACTCGTACATCTCATAAATTACCACGAAGTTGTTTTTCAGGAATCACCATATTATTTTTCAAGTGCCTATCTTTTTCATTCTAATAATCATTATTATGATTTTCATAATTGCAGATGCCGTTAGCTATCTTAAAATCTATGCTGTACTAAAATATAAAGTTTTAGGGTGGATTAAAATAGAAAGGGAATTATTAGGAATAGGTATTATTCCAATATAGTTCCTTCCTTAAATTCTATGAAAGACACTTGATTTTTTGCTTGGACTATGAAATATCAACCTTCGGATGGACTAGCGCAGGGTTATTATATATAACTAGCAGTGCCCGCGACTTTGCTCGCGTGGGCTAGATCATAATAAATTAGTATCAGAATTAATATCTAGAAAAATACATAAATATAAAAGAACCCACTTAGCCATTATGCTTGCGAAGTCTTTCGCAAAAGGAATTCATTGAACCCTGGTGTGACGACCACGATCACTATTTTAAAAGAATATTACTGATAAAATATTTTAAGAAGATACTTTTTTTAAAGTAAGTAACTACATCGTAATTAACGGATAATATTATTTAACTGAAGTACATGACTTTTACTTATTAATTTCAGTCAAAGTAATTGTTAAATTATATTATATGAAAGAACACAGGTTAATAACAAATTCAGGTCAACAGCGTGCCTGTGACGGTCAAATATATCAATCACCCTGACATCAAAACACTACTTTATTATTGGCAATACTATATAAACTGAGAGAAAACAGTAACAAGCATCATTTGGCTATCATTGCCTAACAGTGCAAAGGAAATTAGGGAAGATGCGAGCTATCGTGGTCTTTTGTTTGGCTACAGTAGTTGCAGCCGTGGGCGCCAAGGACATACGGTATAAAAGGGGTGCAGATCTAATAGCTGCAGCTTCCCAACACTGGGAAAAGGGAGGTGGTGAAGAACACCATGGACAGCATCATCACGAGCATGGTGGTCACGGCGAAAAAGGACACAAGGGACACCACGAGCAGGAACACGGTAAAAAAGGACATTCACATCATGAAGGCAATAAGGGTCATTATGGAGAACACGGCGGCCACAAAAAGCATCATCACCACGACGATGGCTACTACAATGAAGAGAACCATGGTGAAAAGGGTAAGAAGGGGCACAGCTTTGAGGAGAAGGGTCATTACCACAAGGGACACTCCACTAAAGGTCACCACGGTATCCATAAAATAGACGAGTTCAAGAAAGACAAACACTTCCATGATAAGCACGGAGAGTCAGGGTTCGAGGAGGGATACGGTGGCCATCACCACGAGGACGGGTACAAGAAGGGCGGAGAGTTCCATAAGGGGCACAAAGAGGGCGCTTTCCATGAGCATGAGCGCGGCGAGAAAGGCTCTCATGAAAAGGGAGGTCATCACCACGATCACAAAGGCCATCATGACGAAGGCGGCCACCAAGAGCACTGGGGTCACCACGAGGGCCATGGCAGCAAGGGAGAACACGAAGACCACAAAGACTGGGGCTTTAAAAAAGGTCATAAATAATGTTATTTACATGTTATTTGATGGATGAGCTATTTTGTTATTGTTGATATATTGTGATACTGAAATAAAATATTTATTAATGCTTACGGATCTTGTGACTTAATATGTAGAAATAATTTCTTTTTTTTTCCTTGACAACCATTTCAATCCCTTAGGTGTCAGTCTATTGCTACTAGTAAGTATAGTAATCCTACAGACCAATGCATATTACATGAATTTATTGATGAAACATTAGAATTACTATAAATTACTTAAAATTGCATCTAATAATGGTCATACAATATTTTAAAACATGATAACAGCATGAAATAGAACTTTAAAGAGTAAGCCCAAACGGCTTAACTTCTGACCCATACCTAGTACAGTCGTCTATTGCTCAGGGCAGACAGATGGCATATTGAATCATCTTTTCACACTCTTTTGTTTCCGTCAGTTTCGGTCCTATTGTGACTGCCAAGATATTCGCACCAATTGCTACAAATATAATTTAGGTCGTACGCTGCATAATTACAATGATAGGCTATCAAAATTTAATATACATATTATTTACTTTATTTGATATTTTAGCAACTTAATTGCACTTATAATATCAGTATATAAACTTGAAACATTTTGTCTCAGGCGGAACAACGCTGGCTCACAGCGTAAGAATATGCTTGAAAAATTCGCGCCGTGTCGCAGTGTCTCGGTGGCCTAATGGTATGGCGCCCGCCCGGCATGCGAGGAGATGCGGGTTCGAGTCCCGCCTGAGACAAAATTTTTCAAGTTTATATACTGATATTATAAGTGCAATTAAGTTGCTAAAATATCAAATAAAGTATATAAATAGCTGTTTCATATTAACTGACAGTCAAACATCTGCAAAGATGTTTCTTTCGGGTGTTAAGGGTGCAAACTCCTAACATTTGATGAAACAACGCTGGCTCACAGCGTAAGAATATGCTTGAAAAATTCGCGCCGTGTCGCAGTGTCTCGGTGGCCTAATGGTATGTCGCCCGCCCGGCATGCGAGGAGATGCGGGTTCGAGTCCCGCCTGAGACAAAATTTTTCAAGTTTATATACTGATACATATTATTATTACAAACCCGTAGAGTTAGATATGACTTACTTTGTCTACACAAGATCCTACATCCATCTATCGACTCGCCTGGTCTGCTTTCGTTACTTAGAACTTTTACGCTAGTTATATATAAGTAAAAATAACACATTTTTCTTCAACCCAATAGTCAGAATGTGCAGAACTTACAACGAACTGGTATGCGTGAGGCGGAACACAAAAATTGATGTATAAATTTTCTTTTTATAAAAAAACTGACACAGATTGTTTAGGTAATGTTTGTTTCTCTCATCAGTAGTTTGTAGTTTTAGCTAAATAATAAAGTAACTTTGTAAATAGTATACCTATAAGTATAGATTCAATCATCGATTGACTTTATTTCTGTTGTGAGCCTCTATGTCTGTCACTATATAGAAGTATTATTCATGCTGTGTATACTGTTTATGGATTGCCATCTAGTCTTAAGTGTAGCTATAACATTATTTTCTTATCATGCTCTGATTGTAATCTGTCTGTATACCTATAATAAATAAATAAATAATTTCGAAATCTATTCAAAACAAAATACTTATATGTTTAATAATATCATAGGGAACTTATCACTTTTTTATATTCAATACTATAGCTTTTAACCCGCGGCTCTGCCCGTGTGAACTACACTTTATATCGCGCTTGCGGAAACTTGTGCCCAACAGTGGGATGCCTAATTGCCTATGTTACTTCTGATACCTCCAAGAATATGTGTACAAAGTTTCATGGTGATCGCTTTAGTAGTTTTTGCATGAAAGCGTAACAAACAAACATACATTCATATTTTATAATATTAAAAGTAAAGATTAAATATTTAACTAGCAACTGGAAAATTAGAGGCAATTATGTGGACAATTGAAGCATGAGGTTTGGCAGGAGGAGTTCATGGGGATTTCGGAGAAAAGAAGATTAGGAGGATGGAGGAAAAAGATTATAATTGGAGAGATTGACCATTTGGATCAGTGGTAGTAAACGCTGCTTCTGAGCCAAGCATAGTACAAATCATTGTGTGCATGAAAATGTTTATTTGTACTGGTCTGGGTGTTTTTCTATGTATAATAAGTAGGTATATATTTACAAAAAAAAGTATATAAGTAAGTTTATCGGTTGTCTAGTACCCCATACGCCAAGCTACTTAATTAGTAGCTTAATTTGGGACTAGATGGCTCTGTGTGGCCGCTCATAAGATTATTTTTGAGGTCCCCAATTATCACTTAAAATATTCTTAGTAATGTCCCTTCCGTATTAAATACGGAAGGGACAAATTACGAGATAAAATTTTTATCTCGTAATTTGTCATCTCATTGCACTGAAATGTCCAAATACTTATTATAAAAAGATGCACGTCAACTCCAAGCAGGTACAAGTACAACACTCCTGTTATGAAATCAATCTTGACCGATGTTTATATGAAGTGACATATTTTGTTGAATTAAAACTATTTCTTCTAAGACAAAATAACGCTAAGCTATAAGTTTTTTTTTTTAGAAATTACGATAACCAACCGCAATACGACCGGCTGCGAGATGCACGGTATATGGGAGATGGTAGGTAGTTTGTAACAGTCGACTCGCATATTCTGCCTCATGATGATTGGACGAGATGTTTTCTCCCGCCCCGGGCTACGCTTGGTAATCAACAGTAAAGATGCCATTTAAGAAGTTCCGGATAAAACTAGTCTGCTTCATAGCGATGATACAGGTGCCTTTGCAACCAATTTCTTCTACCGAGAGTATATGGGGATTCAGCGTGCCAGGTGGGTTTTGTTGGCCCTTGTCGCGTCGCACGCACCCGCGTCGGGGACCCGCTGAAAATCAGCGTCGCGATGGCTGCGGCTGTCACGACTAATACTGAGCGGGGACCTTTTTGACACATTTTTATTTTGTTTTCCTTTTGTTATCTTTAAGTTTTTAAGCAATTTTCTGTCTGTGTTCCTTGTAATAATTGTGTCAAATAAATAATTATTTCTTTCTAATTATTTCTTTCTTTTTTCTTTCAATTTAACGACAGTAAAGATATATCCCGCCTGCGCTCCATAATAAACAAGTTTCAAGATAATTTTGTCAAAGGCAATGTTCTAAAAATCGTTCAGCGCCATACCACCAGTAGAGTGAGACCACGGAGGCTTATAATAGAGGTATAATAGGCTTATAATTTTATAGAGGCTAATTTGATTTAAAAAAAGATTATTCGAGATAGTTTCTCTCCATTATTCAGTTCAGCTACTCCTACATTATATATGAAAAGGAAAGTCCATATGGGCTAAATAGCTGTGTTGACTACAGAGAATCAAACTACAAAACTGTTCGCAATAATTGCCACTAGTTTCTGAACAATAGATACTCTTGGCCAATTTTGTGTCTTCACAGCCCTATAAGGCAACTGATTTTTACCAGAACCCTTATCAAAGAAACTAGATTCCAACGAAATTAATTATTATTTCTTCAATTAATCTCAAAATGTAATCCCAAAAAATATAAAACTGTACAATCGTTAACTTAATCGGCTTACCGTACCGTTAGAAGATGAAAAATTTTATCTATTTTATTTTTATTTTAACACAAACTGCTTTGTGTTAAAATAAAAATAAAATAGATTTGCAGTTGAGGTGGTACAAATTTTATACATAATATGAGTTATATACTAAATTGTAAGCCAAAATATGTGCTTGAGAAATGTACTCGTAATTGCAAATTTGACTCGCACTTTTACTATATTTTATTACACGAAAGTTTGTGAGGATTGATGCTTGTTACTTTGATATTACTTATTTTACTTTGATATTTCATGCGGGTTTATTTATATTGTAGGCCCAAAAAGCTTAGTTAATTAGTCCTACACGAAAGAAATAGAAATTACAGTTTAATTTATTACCTAAACCTTTACATACGCACAACAATTCCAATTTACAAAAATAGAAGAAAGAATTACAGTAGGAATACATGATACGAAATCTGGTCTTCCAGCAAATACTCAGCATCTCAATATTAAGTCTGCGTGAAATTCAAATAACCCTTTGTCCTCAGCCAAGCTTAAACCCATCAGCCTTATCAAATAACCCCAAAATATTTGAAATAAGATTATAAGCAAGACCTGAAAAGAAATATTCATACACTTAGAAACAATATCTATTTTAATAAAATACATTCATATAAAAGACTACACAGTATTTCTTCGTGCCTATCAACAAAATACTTAACAATACGACCATGGATATTGCCACAAAAACAAAAAAAAAACCTATAACCATAGTACTATATTTTTCAAACAGAGCTCACTCATAATTTTGTATTATGTTATTGTTGATTACCTACATTAAATTGTTTTAATATTCTGTACAAGTAAATTGCGCAAGATTTATCACAACACAACTTAATCATTTTATTTGCGTTCTCGTGAATGACCTAGGAACTAAAAATCTCTTCCGCCGGACACTTGTAAGAAAAACCTTGACACTATCCGACATTACCTAATCATAGTATCTTTTTGGTATATAAAATCATTGTTACGAATATCACAATCATTCTGAAGCAACAGCAATCATGAGAATTAGCATTCTGGTGCTGATAGGGCTAATCGCTCTGGCAGCGGTCTCCTCCGCTAGGCAAATTAGGCCCAAACGAGACGCTGACCAGCAGTTAGCGGCCTCACACCACGGCCACCACTGGGACAAGGGCGGCGGACACGAACACCACGGTCATCACCACCACGACCATGGCGACCACGACCACAAGGGACACAAGGGCCACCACGAACACCACCACGGTAAGCACGGTCACCACCATCATGAAGGGCACAAAGGCCACCACGGCGAACACGGTGGGCACAAAAAGCACCATCATCACGACGACGGATACCACCACCATCACCACCATGGTGAAAAAGGCGAGCACGGACACGGCCATGAAGAGCATGGACACTGGCATAAGGGTCACGACACCAAAGGTCACCATGAAGTAGATAAACACGACGAATTCAAAAAGGACAAACATTTCCATGATCATCACGGCGAGAAAGGGTTCCATGAGCATCATGGAGGACATCACCATGAAGGAGACTACAAAAAAGGCGGTCATTTCCACAAGGGTCATAAACATGGTGGTCACCATGAACATCACCACGGCAAAGGCGGGCACCATGAGAAAGGAGGCCATCACCACCACCATAAGGGCCACCATGATGAGGGCGGCCATCATGATCACCACCACCATCACCACGACCACGGCAAGAAGGGCGGTCACGAGGAACACAAGCACTGGGGATACAAGAAAGGACACTAAATCCTTACTCGTGTTAAGTTTTGTTTTATTTTTGTTTAACTGTTTTCATTATAAAGTTTTTTTTAAATACATTTAATAAATTTTAATTATCTATTTTATTTCATTATCACATGAGCTGAATGCGAGAAACCGAGGATCGATCTAAGTGGCTTGCAACTAGAAAGGCCTATGTCCAGCTGTGGACTGCGATAGGCTGATGATGTTTTTTTTTTTTTTAGTTAGATCCGAGAAAGGGATTTGAATTCGAAAAAACAATAATGAAAAAGTCCCACGCGAAACTTATTTTTGTCTGAGATATAAAAAGGAGGATATATTTAGACCGGAGTCGACCGGCCAAATTATAGCTAGATACGCGATTCAGAATATTGTTACTAACCGTTGCCCGAACGCCACGCGCCAGGAATTAAAACCATACAGACAGTATCGTGACGGCCAGGGTTGTCAAAAGTAAACAATATATAAAAATATTTATTTATTGCAGATTAACACTCATAATCAGCACCCCAATGAAACTAAAAAGTGACACACGTATCAAATTATAAAAAAATACGTCCGCCATCTTAGATTTTAAAAAGGATGGCATAATAGTAATCAGCACCCCAATGAACCTTAAAATTGACACCCATGTCAAGTTATAAAAAATTACGTCCGCCATCTTGGATTTAAAATAGCATGGCATTTTCGTGATCGGCACCCCAATGAACCTCTAAATTGACACCCATATCAAATAATAAAAAAAATACGTCCGCCATCTTGGATTTTAAAAAGGATGGCATTATCCGTAATAAGCACCCCCTGAACCTCAAAATTGACACTCATATCAAATTTAAAAAAATACGTCCGCCATCTTGAATTTAAAAAAGGATAGCATTTTCGTAATCAGCAGCCCAATTAACCTCGAAATTGACAACTATATATCTTATTAAAAAAAAAATGTTCACCATCTCGAAATTCACCCTTAGTAAATAATAAACAAGTCCGCCATCTTTAATTAATTATTATGAAGATGTTATCTTCATTATCAGCATTCCAATAAATTCCAACAAACAAATATAAAATAATTTAAAACACAAACATTTGTTAGCCCTGAATGCTGTGTCCCGAACTGCTAACATCGTTTTGTTCGCAGTTCGGGCTCGGCCTTCCCGCGTCTCGCTCCTCACACCCCGCACAATTTCCCTGTCTAGACGTCTTCGTCGGACGACTGTATGGATTCACAGACTGTGCTGGTACTATGCCACTGGAACCATACTTTATTATGGATAAAAGTAGCCTACATGGTATCCCAAAATATACTCTATCTCCTCAAGTCGTAAATTAAGCTAGGGCCATGTTGTTGTTGTTGTGGTCCTATGGCACCCCGCTGGTGCAGAGGGCCCCAACAAGTTTTCTCCAAGCCGGCCGGTCCCGCGCGATTCTTCGAGCGTCTTCCCATTTGAGTTCTTCCTTCCTGAGCTCCCCGTCCACCGATCTCCTCCACGTGTGTACTGGCCGTCCGCGTCTTCGCCTACCCTCCGGTTGCCACTCGAAGGCGATTTCAGCAGCATTACCATCTTCCCTACGGAGAGTGTGGCCAATCCACTTCCATTTTCGCTGGGCAATTTCTTGCAAAATTGGAGTTTGATGGCATATAGACCATAACTCTTTATTCGAGATGGTTTTAGGCCAGAAGCTAGGGCCATAAGGTGGCGAAATACACTAATGGTGGGCTGCATTGGTGAATTTGGTGATGTAAACGTATTATTGGTCATAACCCATAGAAAAAAAATGTGATGTCTGGGATCCCGCACGCAATGTTAGCTGTCATATTTGTAGTTGCAATTCGTAGAATGGCACTTAAGTTCTCATCATGGTTCGTTCATGCATTTAATTTGATATTTACAACTCATTTGTAAAATATTTACGGGCTGCAAGTAAAACATCCGCGGGACGCATTCGGCTGATGCGGCCCACGGCCCTTGGTTTGCTGTCCGCTGCATTAGGCCAGTATTTTTGTTAGTCGGGTGACTCGCTTTCAACTCGCTACTAACCGGAAAACCGTTCACTAAGTTCACAAGCGAGTAATAACAAACAACTCGACTAAATCGCTGCATATCGTTGCGATACGTCTTCGTTCGGTATCTCGTTCGATGTCAAATACTGAGTGAATTTGTGATGAAGTGAAATGTAGAAGTATGACGGAAAATTCATTGATATTGATTATTAAATTTATGTTTAGTAGGTAATAGGTACTCAGACAAAATAAGCAATTAGCGTCTAATATGTCGTACAACTTCTATTATTCTATGTAAAATGTAATTTTCTTATGAAAATAAAACTCTTTGCCTAAATAACTAAGTGAATTTATTTACTGCTTACTCTTATTAAAAATAATGACTATTGAAACTCAGATTTTAAAAATAAATAACTTTGATATGATATTACGATACGGTATGTAGTATCAGAACACATGGTTTAATAGTTTCAATGTTACCAAGTACAGACCGATACACCAATATACATACCTACCTAGTTACCAAAAATATATCCTATTAGAGTTAATTGATTTGGGGTTTTTATCATGTTCCTTATTTTTAATAATTTTCCGATATTACGGCACTGTTGCAAGCGTCATGATCACGGCAGAATTGGTAAAAACCGCGAACCAATCAATTCTAGTGATAGTGACTATGATAGTTTTACGGCTGGTCCCAATAATCTATCTATCGCCAGTTTTGACATTATAGAGATAGGAAACAGTTTCTATCTCTATTTTTTCCGTCCAGAGAAACAAAGACAGAAGTTGTTTTCTATCACCAATATGCCAAAATTGAAGATATATAGGTTATTAGGACCGGCCGTTAATTAGTAAGGAATATAGATTTTCAGAATCCTATTTTTTTTTAATTGATTTACAGCTTCAACCTATCTTTAAAGGTTGCTGACCCAATATATACAGTAACAATAGTAACTTACACACAATTACACAACTATCAGATATCGAAACATTTCGATTCGATTGTAAAAATCCGATATTAACGATACTCGATAGAATAAGACAGCGCATCTAGCTAAACACTGCGACATCGTATGTCGTGATATGATTTATCAATAAAAATATAGGTATAGTATGCGATCCACTGTAAGCCACTGTAAATTAAAGTAAAATTTATTAAAGTTAAGTGTCTTATTTATTGCTAGCTGTTGCCTGCGACTTCGTCCGCGTCAATTTCTGTTATTATGACCACGACTAATTTTGTAAAATTTTTCACTCATGCTTCGCTCCTATTGGTCGCAGCGTGATGTTATATAGCCTAAAGCCTTCCTTGATAAATGGACTATCCAACACAAAAATATTTTTTCAATTCGTACCAGTACCTACTTCCTGAAATTAGCGCGTTCAAACAAACAAACTCTTCAGCTTTATTATTATCTTCTTAACTTATCTTAATATATATAAATTACGTGTCACGTTGTTTGTCCGCGATGGACTCCTAAATTACTTAACCGATTTTAATCAAATTTGTACACCGTGTGCAGTTTGATCTTACTTAAAAGATAGGATAGCTTACGTCTTACGGCCGGTCCTAATAACCTATCTATCTTTAGTTTTGGCATATCGGAGATAGAAAACAACTTCTGTCTTTGTTTCTCTGGACGGCAAAATCAGAGACAGAAGATGTTTTATATCTCCAATATGCCAAAACTGAAGATAGATAGATTATTGGGACCGGCCGTTAATTTATAGCTTTATAGCTGCAATATTAATTGATTGCAAATTATTTGTTTTTAATTGCCAAACTGTGAGTCCATAGGATTCTTACAGATGAACGCCATATGAGGCGATGCGACGTTCGCAGGTCAGGTGTATTAGTATAGATTTATTCATAACAAAGATAAGTAACTGCTTATAAACGCGTCGAGGTTTTCTTATATAGGTGTTGGATACTAATAATTGCATTAACTGTACTGCATGCATTTTTGAGGGAGGGCGGTCGTTATTCCTGCATGCAATAGTGCTTGCTCAATCAGTGTTAGTGCGGGTAGTGTGGTGAAGGTACCTAGGCCGGTGTTAACAAGCGGAAATCAATAGGAAAATAATTTTAAAATCCATATGATCACCACTCTTGCCATGCGGGTTGGTAATCGCAAACCAGAGCAAAGTTCGAAAATTCGGAACGTTTCCTGATCTTAGCCAGTCATTTTAACTACTAGACTTTATATCTAAATATATAAAAATCAATGCCACTTTTCGTTGTAATTTTATAACTCAAGAACGGGCTCAACTATCCAAACCAAATGTTTAGGCTTAGTTCGGACTATTTAGTAGATGGTTTATGTGAAGTTAGCACAAAATCGGTAGAGCGGTTCTTCATTTCATTTTTTTATTATTTAACATTATACGTAGCGAAGCACCAGGCCGCTATTATACTTATAAAGCTTATATACTATAACTTATATAATACTTATATACTAATACAGAATAGAATTATATCTCTGACCTCCGCACTAGGATTAAACCTGTATGACAGAGTTCGGAGACTTCCCGCTATTGACACAAAATTAAGTTTTGTTACGAGTATAACGCTTTACAAATCAGAGCTTATATGGTAAGTAAAGTACAGTAACTGTTAAAAAATGTTTTTAATTAAAAAAAGCATTTTCCAACATTTAAGATTTTAGAATTAGTTAGTTAATTACTAATTTAAGAATTTATATCTAAATTTATATAATTTTAAGAATAGATACCTACCAAAATTTAAAACATGTGCACAAATGAAAAAAAAAATTGTTCTATTAAGGTAGGTATATCAGATACAAACAAGTATTCAGTCCCATTAAAACAAGAAGCAAGCTTTCTGTTAAATCTATCAATTAAATCAAAAGTGTTCAAAGCATTAAAGTTTTGCCGACTGATAATATAATAATTACCTGAAAGCTGTTTTCGCATTGCAGATATCAAAAGCAGTACCAACAAAAAACCGATAACTGGACTTCACTAGTTTTTATGCTCATTGCATTGTTAAAATTTAAACTATCGTGTCCCGGAGAAATTATACCATCGACTGTTTTTATTCTTTTATTCTGTAGTACCTTCGTACATAAACGAATTTGAGGGCCCTTCCAGTGTGCTCAATACAATGCATTGCAGATTGCACGTTGAATAAGGTCAATTAGAATTGTTATTTTTATATGAATTGATTTCTTATAGTTTTAAGAAAATAGTATTAAATGATCTTATTGGTATACATATCAATTTTGGTAATCCAATAAAATACGACCAAGATTATAAACCAAAATACGAAACAATGAGCAACCCTCAAGATGACGACATTATTCTTAATAAATTTTAAGTGTAATTAATGAGGATACATAATCCTGACATACCATATCCATAGGTATATAGCCTGATGGTAATTTGTTAGGTGAGCGCAGAAAATTTAAATCATTGTAGAATGATGCATTATTTGATTATACACTCTATTTAGAGTAAACATAATAATTTAATAGAAAAACTTTTTAATGTAGCTGCCTGAAATAAGACATGATAAAGCCTAAACATTTTGTTAAACTGATTTCTACTAAAAGTATTTTATATACCAAGGAACACCTTAATAGATTTATTTTATTATTTATATTAAGGTATTCATTCATATCTGCATCTACTTCTGACCTTGCCAGTAGTGGAAGTGCACGGTAGCGTGGCTGCAATGATTAGCCAATATAGGCGCTGAGACAAACAGTGTTCGTTTCTATAAAAAGTGGTCGCCGACCGTTGCAACAGGTATAGTACGTACACCACAGCCGGTGACACTACAACAATGAGGACGGCTCTCACCCTGGGCAGTGTGCTGCTGGTGGTGGCGCTGAGCGTGGGCCGCGACCTGCGGCAGAGCCCGGACGCGGACCTTGAGCCGGCTGCCTCGCACCACCACGAGAAGGGCGGCGGCAAGGAACACCACGCCCACCACCACCACGAACACGGAGGCAAGGGCCACAAAGGCTATAAAGGACACCATCACCACGAGCACGGCAAAAAGGGCCACCACCACCACGAAGGGCACAAAGGACACCACGACGAGCACGGCGGCCACAAGAAACACCACCATCACGATGAGGGCCATCACCATGAGCATCACCACGGCGAGAAGGGCGAAAAGGGCCACGGCTTCGAAGAAAAAGGGCATTATCACAAAGGGCATTCAACGAAGGGTCATCATGGTGTTCATAAATTAGATGAGTTCAAAAAGGATAAACACTTCCATCACAAGCACGGTGAGTCCGGCCACCATGAGGGCCACGGTGGCCACCACCACGAGCATGGTCATAAAAAAGGCGGTCATTTCCACAAAGGACACAAGCATGGCGGACACCACGAGCATCATAAAGGGCATAAAGGCCACCACGAGAAAGGTGGGCACCACCACGACCACAAGGGCCATCACGATGAGGGCAGCCACCACGAGCACCATCACCACCACCACGACCACGGGAAAAAGGGTGGACATGAGGACCACAAGCACTGGGGATACAAAAAAGGACATTAAACGTTGATTTGTTGGCCTACTAGGTAATTTAAGTAAAATTCATTGTTATTAGATATGTTGTTACATTGTTTTGTATTAAGACTATTATCTAGAAATTAAAAACATGTTTTTATTTAACGCGAAGATTGCTTTGATATTAAATCAAATCAAATCCGTCATTTCACCGATCGACTGTTAAACAAAAGAAAAAAAAACATAATTTCAACAATTTTCATAAAAGTTATAGGTAAGTAGGTATTACAAACTATAACATTTTATCCAAAACATTGACGTGCGTGATAGGTTGTAACAATAATAATTCTTGTAAGGACAATAGACCGCTCTCCGTCGGATTGTGCATGTGGAACGGTGAATTTCCTCGATCGTAACATTCCTCGGTTGTTCCTGATGCCTTACTCTGCAACACGAAGCTCGTATTTACGGATATATCTGTCTCTTTCAGATACTTTAAGGCATCAGTATGAGTGACAGTGATAGATGGAATCGAATATACGGACAATGTGTTACAGAGTAAGGCCTCTGATCTGATTTTCACCCCCGTATTTATAAAGAAGTAATTACTTATTGCTTAAGAAAGTCATAACTTAAAGTGTTCATACCTAGTGCTTAAGTGAAAGAAATTGGTCACTATTAATAGTCATATTATTTGACGGAAAATGCTAACTTTTGGTAGTTATAACTTCTAGTAATTTCTTGATTAAGGCATACAAATTGTCTCTCAAGTAATTACTTGTAGTCAAGTAATTACTTTTATTTGTTTATAAATACGGGGGTCAGTTCGTTTCAATTCAGAAACAAGCATGCAAATCTCGAGTGTGAGTGATATATATCTAGTATATTTATAGGTAGTATATATAGATATAATTTAAAGAGAGTAACAGCCTATAATCATCCCACTGCAGGGAAAAGGCCTCCATCATTGAATTCAAGTTACCACTGCAATGATGGGAACTGGCATAATCACCACGCTTGCCAAATGCGGGTTGGTGATCGATAATTTAAAGAGTGTTAAGTAAATGGTTTAACAAGTCGAAACTAGCCTATGTGAACATATGCATATAAATATTATAGTGAAGTCAGAAACGTGATATCATCATTTTTTTTCATACAAACAAAAATTTTGAGATTCCGATTTGTATGAAAATATTAAGCTATTCCATAGCTTCTATCGCGGGCCTTGAGCGTGGAGACCGAATCCAGAAATTCCGTAACGAAAATAACCTAACACCCTCCACTCCGACCGGCACAGTGGTGATACTTTTTAGTTTTATAATTAAGCTATTGCATATCTTCTATCGCGGGCCTTGAGCGTGGAGACCGAATCCATAAATTCCGTAACGAAAATAACCTAACACCCCCCACTCTGACTGGCACAGCGGTGATACTTTTTAGTTTTATAATTAAGCTATTGCATAGCTCCTATCGCGGGCCTTGAGCGTGGAGACCGAATCCAGAAATTCCGTAACGAAAATAACCTAACACCCCCCACTCCAACCGGCACAGCGGTGATACTTTTTAGTTTTATAATTGCATAAGTTGATAAAGCTATTGCATAAATGATATGCAATAGCTTTACCGCGGCAGTCTCCGAGTGCCACACGACTTTTTTTTTCAAAAATGATGTTATCGTTGTTCTAACTTCACCATAGTATTTATATGCTGTTATATGTTAACACATAGGCTAGTTTCGGCTGTTATATCGTTTACCGCACATTGTAGATAGATTTCAAGATGAAAAGACATAGGTAGTCAAGGAAAAATATAATAATTCCTTGCTACGAGAATATAACATTTAAAATGTACTTTCATACAACAGTTTTGGTACTGTAGGAAATCCCTTTTACTTATTTACTTGTTTATTACATCAGATAACAAGATCCATAATAAATTTAAAAACAGGTTTCGTAGATCTAATGCTAGACACAAATAATAATTTAAGTTTATTTATGGGACAGCCTTTTCAGTGGGATGAGGACATGAATAGTGTAAATCTTACCAATATAAAAAAGCTAGGTTATATAGATGTTTGTAACTCAATCACGCCCGAACGACTCAAAAGGTCTGGATATAAAAGCGCCTCCAGGGGCCTATTTGCAGAAATAAAACCGATTTTACTGATTTCACTGAAAAACGGCACGGAAATAGAATACAAGCACTTTTTATCCTGGTAAAAAGTTATAAATAATAATAATAATAAATAATAATTATTATTCTTTATTTTTTATTTTACAAGGTACAGCAACAGCAAACCACATGTATAAAGGTATAAAATATAAAAACAATGTGTATACAGTTAACATTTTTTATGCGGATGCCAATAATAGACGTACACAACTTTGTATACAATAAGTAACTATTGAAAAGAAAATAGTTACTAACAGAAAATATTTAAACCTAAATTAAAACTAGACATTAAATACAGATATGAAATAAATTACAAAATTAGCTATTTACGCTTTAAATGATTTCAGCAATTTAACACCAAATACCCTTTGTGTGTCGTTGAAGATATCAATGTTTGGTTCTTTATTGATATAATATCATTGTATTTCATACAAATTCTGGACAACGGATGACGAAAGCCAAGATTTGTTATACATGCTGGTATATTAAACAGTTTTTGGATACAATGTCGCTGGTACTTATAAGGGATACATAGGCCGATTTTATCTAGCAAATGTCGACATTTTATTTTGTTGTTCAACAGTTTATGCAGAAATATTAAGTCTGAAACTGTGCGACGGTTTCGGAGAGTATCCATTTTAAAATGCATTAAGTCGACACTGATAGGGTTGGGTGTAGGAGATGCAGCGAGAAGCGCTGACCAGATGCCTCGTGAATGCTCCCTAAATAATAATAAATGTGGACAACATCACATAGGTACCTACTTACATTGTTCTGATCCCAATTTGAGTAACTATTTAAAGTACTCGTATTTTGGAAATCAGAAACAACGAAGGTACCACAAACACCCAGACCCGAGAAAATGTGGAAAGAAACTTTCCCGTCCGAGAATCGAACCGGGGACCTCGGAGCAGGCGACACCTTAAAAATCGATGTGTACCTACGCCACTACGCCACGGATACGTATAAATGTACACAAGTAGCTATTATTTAGCTAAGCACTGAAACTAATAATTCATGATATAATCATTCGCCTGCAGAGCAAAGGCCTCCATCATTGAATTCAAGTTACCACAGCAATGATGGGTACAGACATAATCATCACCTTGCCAAATGCGGGTTGGTGATCACAAAACCGAGCAATATTCGGAAATTCTAAACTCTAATTGCCCGACCCGGGAACCCGCGATCTTGGATCGGTACTTGAACCACTAGACCAATCGGGGCGTCATTATTAAAAATAATATTACAGAACCAACTTAAGACAATAAACATTTAATTAAAATATATGTTATGATGACAAAAAAATTTGATTTGGTTAATAAATATATTGAAACTTTTCAATTATTTATTTATTAATTTATAACAAAATAGTTAACTTTACATCGTTAGTCCTAGTTTTACAATTAAACATAAGCCAAAAAAACCGTGTTCGTAGCATCGCGAGCAAGTAGTGAGGTTGACCTGCAACTTAAAAATTTTAGATGCTGTTAACTATCCCATACATAATTAGTATTCTTCGATGTACCTACGTGTAGGCTTTAGTATATAAATGTGTGTGTAATAATAAATAAATGTGGACAACATCACATACATTGTTCTGATCCCAATTTGAATAACTATTTTGAGCACTCGTATTTTGGAAAGCAGAAACAACGAAGGTACCACAAGGGAACACCCAGACACGAGAAATGTAGAAAAATACTTTTTTCCACATTGACCCGTCCGGGAATCGAACTAATGACCTCGGAGCAGGCAACACCTTTAAAACCGATGTGTACGCCACTCCGCCAAGGAAGTCGTCTGAATAAGTATAACAAGTATACCTTCGGGCAGCCATTAAAGTCGCAGCCTAAATACACCATAAAAATAAATAACTCATCATTTCAAATCTATATGTACAAAGCTTATCCACATGTCTTTAGCCAACCGTAAAGAATTATGAGCTAGTAGTACCTACTACCAGACTAGTGGCTTAAGTACCGGTACCGTAACTTGAATGCAATGATGTTAAAGGTCTTACTTTACTTTTACATTTTTAAAGGGAAATAGATTTCCCTGCATACTAAATTTCTAGCTACTCGATAAGTAAGCAATAAATTATGAAAATTAATCCTGAATACCTCATCCTATTCTTAACTCTAAGTTGTGTCTGCAATGTTAGTGTTTGTTACATAATTTGATCGAGTATTCTAAAATGTTGAAATCAAAACATTCGGATGAACTATTAAGTGATTCTAACTTCTATTTCTAATTCATAAAAGTATAAATATCTCTAGAAAGTGCCAAGGCATACACGACATACAGGATGAAATTTTAATCATCTTCCAAATTTAAGACAACAATCTACGAGTACATGACAAAAAACAAATGACGTATTTTTTCTTTTGGTATAGCTCAGTACAAAAATGTCAAGATAAAGCACTCAGTAAATGTCTGCCAAAAATTTAAAATTTTTGCTACGGCCTCCTCGCATCACTTTTTTTACGCGTTTCGCATCTCATTCATTCATTAGGATACTATTCTTAAGTTTTTGATTTTCCCTTTATACCTTCACAGGTTTAGGATCGTAAAAATTGAAAACTATGTTGCAAAAAATATTTACGGGTGAACATTTGACCTACAAATTTTACTGCCTATTAAAAATTTGGAAGGTGATGAAAAATTTACCCGTATATGTATGTAGCTTAGTTTACAAAACCACATAATTCATAGTATGTAAATAACACGTCAATGGAATAGGCGATCTTCCGCTCTGCAGTCGTCAGGATTAGGTCTCGACAGCGCTACGGGCGCTTCCATAAATCTAGTGTGTGACAACACTAAGCTGTGCACTCACTCGCTAATTACAGTAAAAGCAGTATCAACGGATCTGGTCTCGGCATATAAGCAAATCTTACCAAAATATTCACAAGGCAAATCATCTTTCGTATACACCGTGGCTATATAAAGATGTGCATTTTGAACCGCTTGACGAACGAAACCCACGTTATTTAAGAATTATGACCATTATATTGTATTACATCTTGGCAGTGTTATATACGCGTCGAATTAAGAACCTCATCCTTTTAAGGTCGGTTGAAAAACAGTTTAATCATTGTACATATTACATATTTTCTTACATGATAGATCTATATGTAGATATGACTACAGAAAAAAGTATTTATTTTATTTATTACTAGCTGTTGCCCTAGCTTATGCTATACCCTGACCCGTAAACTACCACTATGCAAAAAACCATGTCAAACCGTTTCAATACGAATAACAAACATATTGATCCCACGGGGACCAAACATTTTTCCAGGGTTTTAAGTAGCTCATATGCTAATCCTGACCACATACTATCCTTTTGCCAAATTTCATTAGTTCAGCCGTTTTGGCGTTCAAACATCCATTCAAACATTCACATCTATACTAATATTATGAAGCTGAAGAGTTTGTTTGTTTGTCTGAACGCGCAAATTTCAAGAAGTACTTGTTTGAATTGAAAAAATATTTTTTTGTCGCAGTCTATTTATCGAGGAAGGATTTAGGCTATTCAACACGTTATCACGCTGCGATCAAAGCATCAGTGAAAAATGTTGCAGATATTGACGCGGACGAAGTCGTGGGCAACAGCTAGTTTATAATATTAAGGAAGCTTTCTTCTTCTTCATCGTTCCGCTCTTGACAGAGGGGTCGCGGTCATCACGGAGATTTTTGAGTGACACACTTCACCAAACGCCGCCACTCTTCCCGAAGAGCCGCCTTGCGGGAGCATTCGCTGATAGTTGCCGAACAACTAGCCTTGATCTGGTCGGTCCATCTCATTGGGGATCTTCCTCTGGCTCTGGTGCCCTCCACTTTGCCTTGTACAACAAGACGCTCAATGGACGTTCCCTCTCGCCTTGACACATGTCCGAAGAAACTGAGGATCCGAGATTGCACCGTGGAAAGCAGGCGCTGTTTAATACCAAGCTCTTTGAGTATTGAGACATTGGTCCGAAACTCGGTCCACGATACTCCGAGCATTAGTCTCCAGCACCACATCTCTAGCGCCTACACTTTCTTTTTCTCGGCTTCTCTAAGCGTCCAGGTCTCTGCAGCGTAGAGAAAGATGGGGAAAATGAGGGTTCTTACAAGTCGGGTTTTAGTGGCTTTCGTTATATTACGATTGTTCCAGACCTTTTTAAGCTATTGCATAGCTTCTATCGCGGGCCTTGAGCGCGGGGACCGAATCCAGAAATTCCGTAACGAAAAAACCTCACGCTCCGCACTTCGACCGGCACAGCGGTGATACGGCTGTTCGACGAGGTGCGTGCGGTTTGACGAGGCGTTTGCCATTCGAAGAAGTGGGTGCCGTTTAACTAAGTGGGTGCCGTTCGACAAAGTGGGTGCCGTTCGAAAGGGGCAGGTGCCGTTCGACAAGTTGGGTGCTGTTTGACGAGTGGGGTGCTGTTTGATGAGGTGGGTGCTGTTCGACGAGGTGGGTGCCGTTTGATGAGGTGGGTGCCGTTCGACGAGGTGGATGCCGTTTGACGGGTGTGGTGCTGTTTAACGAGGTGGGTGCTGTTTGACGAGAGGGGTGCTGTTTTTCGAGGTGGGTGCTGTTTGACGAGAGGGGTGCTGTTTGGCGGGTACGCTGTTTAACGAGGTAAGTGCTGTTCAACGAGCGAGGTGCTGGTTAACGAGGTGGGTGCTGTTTGACAAGCGGGTGCTGTTTTACGAGGTGGGTGCTGTTTGACGGATGGGGTGCTGTTTAACGAGGTGGGTGCTGTTCGACGAGCGAGGTGCTGTTTAACGAGGTGGGTGCCGTTCGTCGAGCGGGGTGCTGATTAACGAGGTGGGTGCTGTTCGAAAAGCGAGGGGCGTTTGCCATTCGACGAAGTGGGTGCCGTTTAACTAAGTGGGTGCCGTTCGACGAAGTGGGTGCCGTTCGACGAGGCAACTGCCGTTCGAGAAGTTGGGTGTTGTTTGACGAGTGGGGTGCTGTTTGATGAGGTGGGGTGCTGTTTAACGAGGTGGGTGCTGTTTGAGGAGCGGGTGCTGTTTTACGAGGTGGGTGCTGTCTGACGGATGAGGTGCTGTTTCACGAGATGGGTGCTGTTCGACGAGCGAGGTGCTGTTTAACGAGGTGGGTGCTGTTTAACGAGTGGGGTGCTGTTTAACGAGGTGGGTGCTGTTCAACCAGCGGGGTGCTGTTTAACGAGGTGGGTGCCGTTCAACGAGCGGGGGGCGTTTGCCATTCGACGAAGTGGGTGCCGTTTAACTAAGTGGGTGCCGTTCGACGAGGCAGGTGCCATTCGACAAGTTGGGTGCCGTTCGACGAGGTGGATGCCGTTTGACGGGTGGGGTGTTGTTTAACGAGGTGGGTGCTGTTTGACGGGCGGGTGCTGTTTTACGAGGTGGGTGCTGTTTGACAGATGGGGTGCTGTTTAACGAGGTGGGTGCTGTTCGATGAGCGGGGTGCTGTTTAACAAGGTGGGTGCTGTTTGACGAGCGGGGTGCTGTTTAACTAGGTTGATGCTGTTTTACGAGCGGGGTGCTGTTTAACTAGGTGGGTGCTGTTTGACGGGTGGGGTGCTGTTTGACGGGTGGGGTGCTGTTTAACGAGGTAGGTGCTGTTCGACGAGACGGGTGCTGTTTAACGAGGTGGGTGCTGTTTGACGCACGCAAGCTATGCAATAGCTTTACCGCGGCAGTCTCCGAGTGCCACACGTCTTTTCATTTTATCCATTGCTGACCTAGTGATCGCCATTCGTCTTTTAACCTCGTCAACACATCCCCCGTTGTTTGTGATTAATGCCCCGAGGTAGATGTATGATTGGACTACTTTACAGTTCGCAATATGTGTGACTTCTGGCGAATTATTGTTAACACGATCTACAATCATCATCTTTGTTTTGTGGCGATTAATCTTTAGTCCAAATGCTAGGCTAACGCTCTCCATTCTACGCAACAGCTCATCCATATGGGTAGTACTGCTTGCAAACAGGGTGGTGTCGTCCGCATAGCGCAGATTCGAGATCCTCAACCCACCAATTGAAACACCATCAGTCCAATCTTCCAAGGTTATTCTCATGATGAGTTCGGTATAAATGTTGAATAGAAGAGGCGAGATTATACAACTCTGGCGAACCCCCGCACTTGGGTGGAATGTGCCTGAAACCAATTTATCAGTTCTAACTGAAGCCGTTCCATCTTCATAGAGTCGCCGTAGAATGTGTATGAGTCGTTTGGGCGCTCCCATATCCAATAGCGTTTTCCAGAGTATTGGCCACCTCACAGAGTCGAACGCTTTTGAAAAGTCAACAAAGCAGATGTAAGTCGGCCTATTGAACTCCCGTGACTTTTCGACTATTTGGCGCACTATAAGATTTTGCTCTCGTGTACCTTTCCCTTTGACGAATCCAGCTTGCTTTGGAGCGATTTCCATTGAGAGAAAATTCTTCAGTCTCTCATTCAGGATATGCAATAAGATTTTGCTTGCATGTGATATGAGAGCAATGAGACGGTAGTTATTACAAACCCTTGTTGAACCTTTTTTATGTAAGGGAACAAATATTGTATGCGCCCAGGCCATTCTCCTGATAGCCAAACCTTATTGCATATAGAGTGGAAAATAGTTATCCCTTGTTCTCCCATAGCATTAAGGAAGCTAATCTTAGATTATTCATTAAAAGCTTTTGTAGTTTTGGTTCATACGACAGTGGCATACGACCACATCTATCCTCTGAACAAACAGACTATAAAATAATTGAAATTGATATCAATCGAGTACTTACGTTGTGTTGTTCAATAGTTTGTAAATATGAATGACAGATAAAAATAGTTTAATTTTTTTTAGAAAACAAGTGAAGCGTTTTTGGTGAAAGTAAATCTTATTCGCAAACATACTGAGATTTAACTGATAGGAACTTTACTGTATTAACTTCCTTGGACTATCAACGAAACTTGGCCCTCAACAGATCCTTATTACAAAAATAGATTCAATAACGGCCGTTGAACCCTGTAAGTAAGCGGAAACAGTATTACGGTTCATAGACTGTGGTATTACTTTGAAATTATAAATCCTGTAAAGTAGCTGAGACATGCATGAGTAGGTATATTGATTTTGTTGTATTAGTTATGTTCCAACATCAATTGTCTTGTCCTGGCGTAAGCATTTTAATTGTTTAAGTAACATTCATTTCTTACTCTTATAATTGCACACACTACTTAGAACTGATTGTTTTCATATGAATGATAATGATAAATGATAAATCTTTATTTAACAAAACATGTTTACAAAGGTTAGTCACTGGTTCCCACGCTAGGATTCCCTGTGTTGTGAGATCCAGTCTCTTTCGCCTAATACTATTTTAAGGTAATAGAAGAAAAGAAAAATAAGTTGTGAGTTTGTTTGTTCGTGTGTGTGTGTGTATTAATTTTGTTAGCCAAATTATTATGTGCATGGACTGCTTAGCATGTATATTAGGTCTTTTGGATAGGAAACATTCAAACTTTTTAACAAAAAAGCGTTTTAGGTTGAAACTTACAAAAAGAACACAGGCAACCTATAGTGTTACACGATTCGATGGCTATAAAGATGTTTACTATAAAGCCTTAAGATTTAAAGTCGCTGCCTCATCATAGATTTAAGATAAATAATTTACAATTTGACTACGGTCTATGTACGTACTAATTATGGTATTAGTATGGCTAAGTAGGTCATGTTCTGTCTATTTTATTTGGGTTCTGTCTCGGGTGCTTGAACGTATTTATTTTTATGTGTAGCACGTTAATAAGTATACTTTTATTTTTATAAGGGGCTTTTACATACGGACTTGCAAAAGGTGCAGGATGAATCAAAATAAATAATGAAAATACTGTCCTTAATGTAGTCAACAACGCTAATCATGCTGGGCCCCAATTCCGCTAATTTACAAATGGCTCAATAGAATCGTAATTGCATCGCAATCGTATATTTTGACATTACTACCTTAATAAATGTGTCAAAATATACAATTGAGATGCAATTGCGATAATATTAAGCCATTTGTAAATTAGCAGAATTGGGGCACCTGGTGTGTCGAAAATATCTTGTCATCGGGTACCTACCTCCAGGAAAACATAATGACATGTCAGAGACAAATAAAATACTCATTCGGTTAGTCAAATGAAATGCTCTTAGAACATTCTAAGGAAATGCTATAGAAATCGAAATAATTTTCCTTAGTCTAAACGAATTAAGAAGTAATTGATAATTCATACTTAATCATAAATACAATTTAAAGATGTTTGTTGTTTCAGGTCGTTTTGCAAATTTTTTGAGCATTTCTCTTTGTCGTTGAAACATTAACGTTTCATTTTTTATTAACAAATTGTTTTAAAATACAAGCATAAGATTTTCGAAACTATTTACGTGTAGGTACTTAAATGGATTCGCAGTTGTTCGTGTAACTTGCCTAAGCAAGAAATCCTATATAAAGTACTTAGTAGTTTATGTGTAGAATAAAACAATTAAAACTTAACAAGTTGCTTATAATATAATTTTTAATAACTTAAATTAAGTACTTATGACAAAAATAATTTAACTTTTGTACTTTATTTACACATATTTTTAGGTAAATAGAAAAATAAATCACAGCTAAGAAGTTATGATTTGCAACAATCGTCTACAGCCGCAATAATGGCTAACAATAAGTTGGGCAACGACGATTTCTGAAACATTAACAAAATCGCAACATCGAGTCCGTACCGCCTATCTCTCTGAATTGCAATGAAATCCAAATTGTTCCATCTTTTAGTGGCCTTTCTTGTAGCCGTACTTTTTATGGTGTTCATGACCTCCCTTTTTGGCGTGGTCGTGATGATGATGGTGATGCTCGTCGTGGCCAGCAGCCTCCTTGTGTCCCTTGTGCTCGTGATGGTGGCCGCCTTTCTCGTGATGACCCTTCTCGCCGTGTTCGTGCTCGTGATGACCGCCGTGGTGATGGCCCTTCTTAAAGTGTCCACCCTTCTTGTGACCATGCTCCTCGTGGTAGCCGCCGTGCTTCTCCTCGTGCCCGGAATCTCCTTCCTCATCAAAGAAGTGTTTATCTTTTTTGAACTCGTCCAGTTTGTGAATTTCGTGATGGCCCTTAGTTGAGTGGCCTTTGTTGTAATGTCCCTTTTCGGCGTATTTATGTCCTTTCTCACCTTTCTCGCCCTTGTGATGTTCATCATAATGACCGTCGTCATGGTGATGTTCCTTCTTGTGACCACCACTATCGTCGTATTCGCCTTTGTGGTGTTCTTTGTCATGGTGGCCCTTCTTTCCCTCTTCGTGATGATGATGGCCCTTATAACCCTTGTGTCCGTGCTCTCCGTGATCATGGTGATGATGCGCATGGTGTTCTTTACCGCCTCCCTTCTTATACTCATGGTTATGATGATGTTCCTTTTTGTGATCACTGGGTGAGACTTCCTGGTCCACTGCTACCGGCTTCGCCTCGAGCAGTTCATATTTGGCTGGTGGAAGACGACGCGTGTAGACCACCGTGAAAAGGGCAAACAAAGCGACCACCAAGGCAAACCTCATGCTATAACTTGCCCGCGCCCCGTCCTGGTCCTATGTTCACTACTTACAGAATTATAGGCACCGACGATGGAGCAGTAGTTTTATATAAACAGTTGTGTAAGCTGTGGTAATTGACGCGTCGCGGGACTGACTCAGTCGAATTGCGGTAACACTTTTGCTTTTTGAAATTTGCACTGTTACCATAATAAATTGAACTGTTATGATTTTTATCACCGATATGCGGATTAAAATCCTTTTGTGAACACTTAAGTATGGAACCGAGACACCGATAGGTTTTGTTATTGTTATTTCAAAAATGTTTTCTAAGCTACTGCTTAGTTTGAATACTGTCTGAACACACGCGAATGTTCGTCTAAATAGTTGAACTATTTGGCAAACATTTCGCTTGCATCAGCACGCAGTGTCGCTGTATCACTTCTAAATATAACACCCAGAGGCATAATTTAAAACTATTTCAGTGAACTAGAGTGCATGATGTGTTACGAGGGTATGCGATATATTTACTGCAAAACGTGTTGTTTCTAATTACCGATGATTAATAACATTTGAATAAGGTGTTGTTCGACGCCAATTTTTTAGGTTAAATTTAAAAAAAAAAAAAAAATTTGTGGACAACATCACATACTTACATTGTCCTGATCCCAATTTGAATAACTATTTGAAGCATTCGTATTTCGGAAACCAGAAACAACGAAGGTACCACAAACACTCAGACCCGAGAAAATGTAGAAAAACACATTTTTTCTACATTGACCCGTCCGTGAATCGAACCCGGGACCTCGGAGCAGGCGACACCTTGAAAACCGGTGTGTACGCCACTCCGCCACGGCGGTCGTTTTGTTGTATAGAACTATTTTATTCTTAGATCAGTTATTCAATAAAAAGAATTCCTTTTAAGACGTACTTTTATAAACAGTATGTCAATGTACACACTTTGCTGGATATGAAAAAGGACAAAAAGAATTACTGTGGGACTTTCTCATTGATCAAAGTAAGTATAGAAGCAATTGTTTTGTGTAACTCATAATCAATTAATAGATCCCGAACACCCAGACTCGAAATCATATTAGAAAACGGGTTTTTCTTCACTGACCAAACCGGGAATCGAACCCGAGACCTGGGAGCTAGCGACACCTTGAAACCTGATATGTACAGCACTCCATCACGGACCTCGTCGATTATATTATCATTGTCATTAATTATTGCTCATAATATTTGCCCTCTTTGTTGTACAGTCAGCTGCAAAAATAAGTAAACGCTTTTTGGTTTTACCGACCTTACGCCGTTGTATTAAGAGTCAACATTAGTCAAAAATGTACAGAGAACACGTCATCCTACCACAAAACATCAAATTTCTCAATTGATATTGATCTCTACTGGTTGGTCCAAAAGTTGAAAATCAATTGAATGACCTTTAACTTTTTGGGTAGCTTGACCTGCCGCTGTCTGTACTTTGCTGCCATCTAATCGGAATTAATTTTTGCAGTTACGATAGGACTCTGGGGATCTAGATTCAACAAACTGTGTCAAAGCATTTTGTCCTAGGAAAACTTACGTAGAAAATCATCCGAATCACAAGAAAATAGTAGTCAGCAGAAGCAAGGTCTGTCAAGTATGAGGGATGACGAATTGTTTGTAACTGCAGCTCCTGAGAGTCACAACGGTGTTTTCGTGCAGTGCAACATCTTGCATTATTATCATGGAGCAATAGTGAAGATCGATTTACGACTTTGTAATTTGTATTTGAAATATCAGATTTAGATTTCTTACATTACTTATATTAAGTAAAAATATTTAATATACAAATGGGCGATATCTAGTATGCTAAGCGATCTCTTTCAGCCCATTCAGTTAGGTTTTGGAGTTGCTGGTGGATGTGAAGCTGCTATCCATGCCACTCGATCGTTTTTAAATTTTCAGCCTAATGAAATATTGTTAAAATTAGATGTCAAGAATGCCTTCAATTCTGTCGATAGAGGAGTTCTTTTGTCACAGATTCAAAGAGAGGTGCCTTCTTTGTTTAGTTTTTTGTGGCAGTGCTACAGTACTCCCACAAAACTAATGTACAAGGAGCACCTACTCTCTTCCTCTGTTGGGTGCCAACAGGGCGACCCTCTTGGTCCAGCAATTTTTAGCCTGGCTATTCACCCCATTATAACAAAATTAAAATCTAAATTTAACATTTGGTACTTAGACGACGGAACCCTTGGTGGTGATCCTTCAGTAGTTTTAGAAGACTTTGAGACCTTAATACGAGCTTTTCAAATTTGCGGTTTAGAACTAAATTTTTCTAAATGCAAACTTTATATTCCTCCAAATTGCACGCAGCGTGAGGATATAATAAACCGTTTCAGAATTTTGGCTCCAAACATAAAACTTATTACTAAATCTTCACTTCGTCTTCTCGGTTCTCCAATCTTTAATGAATCTTTTCCGGATTATACTTTTGAACAAATAACAAAATTTAACTCAGTTACTGATCGGTTACTGAAAATTAATAGCCACATTGCCTACACCATCATTCGGCACTGCCTCTTTGTACCAAAATTCATGTACGCTCTTCGTGCATCACATTTTTGGAAGCATACGGATTTACTATCTAAATTAGACAATATCATAAAACATACTCTTTCATCAACATTGAACATTAAGCTGGAAGGCCGGACTTGGTCACAAGCTTCTTTACCTATTCGGCATGGAGGCCTAGGAATTAGGTTAATATCCAGTGTCAGTCTTCCAGCCTATCTGTCTTCAACTCATCGTAATTTTGACCTAATCAGCAAAATTCTCAGAAATTCCCATCAGTCAAACTCCATTTATATTCCTTTTTTGGCCGATGCTATTGACGCGTGGAGAACCCAAACCTCAGATGAGCTACCTCGCAACCAGTCAGCTCAGCGGCTGTGGGACGAGCCGCTTTGTAGAGTTGTGCGTGATAATTTATTACAAACGACAACCAACTCTGTAGACCGTGCTCGTCTTTTAGCTGTTACTGAATGGGAATCAGGCTTATGGTTAAAGTCCCTCCCTTCTCCTGCCCTAGGCACATTAATAGATAATGTTTCTTTTAGAGTTGCCTTAAGCCTTCGATTAGGAGCATTCAATTCTGTTCCACATCTCTGTACTTGTGGAAAGGTTGTAGATCAGCTTGCTCACCACGGTCTCTCTTGCTGCAGAAGTGCTGGCAGAATCCCCCGTCATGCCAGTTTAAACGATGTCATCCGTCGGGCTCTTGTCAGCGCGCGTATACCCGCCGTTTTGGAACCAAACGGTCTCGCTCGTAGCGATGGCAAGCGTCCTGATGGTATGACTCTCGTTCCTTGGAAGATGGGTAGGCCTCTGGTGTGGGATGCTACATGTGTCGATACTCTAGCGCCTTCTCATCTTTCATCGACTGGCAACAGGGCAGGTTCAGCTGCCGCTTCTGCGGAGCTCCTCAAACGGCGCAAATATGAAAATCTTGGTGAGACTTACATATTTGAACCGTTTGGGGTAGAAACCTTGGGACCGTGGGGACCAAGCGCCCACAAACTGTATCGTGAGTTATCTAAAAGGTTGATCGAGACATCTCACGATACCAAGGCTGGCCTGTACCTGGCCCAAAGAATAAGTTTGGCTATTCAACGCGGTAATGTGGCCAGCCTGCTGGGCACCTTTCCACAAGATAGTGATCTTAAACAGATATTCTATTTATAGGTTATTACCTATAAATAAATTATCTGTTTAATTACATGTAGGTATTTAGTATAGGCTTTGTTATGTAAATATTTATATTTTTATTATTATTACTCTATTCTTTATAATAATTATGTTAATAAATATCTATTATATACAAATTACCCAACCTTCAAAATTTTTCTTTGATTTCTTACAAACAGGGCAGTATGATCCATACAAACTTAACTTACTTGGATAAAATTATAAGCTAGCTAAGACTAAGATTCCATATAATACATCGAAAATTTATAGTTTACTTTAAAGATAGACGACCATTTGGATTAGCGGTAGTTAACGCTGCTTCTGAGCCATGGGTTCGATCCCCGCACAGTACAAATATTTGTGTGCATGAACATGTCTGTTTGTACTGGTCTGGGTGTTTTCTATGTTTTATAAGTATTTATTTACATAAAAAAAAAGTATATAAGTAAGTTTATCGGTTGTCTAGTACCCCATACGACAGGGTACTTAATAGAACCTTAATTTGGGACTAGATGGCTCAGTGTGGCCCAGTGAGGCATGTCTTAAATATTTATTTATTCATTTATTTATTAAAGATAGTAAGACCTTAATTTGTACTTAACATTAAAAACTATTGAAAGTCATTCCACAAATCTCTAGATCATTCTGAAAAATTTGCAAAAAGCCTTAGATTTTGAAATAAATAACACAAAAAATGAACGTGTGATCTAATATGTTTCAACCAGAACAATTACAATTAGAAGAATATATTCATATGCACTATTGATGGTGGGTCTCGGCAAAAATTAGCTTATTAATTGCCCGATAATACGCTAGTGACCCTCTTTATATGAACTGAGCTAGTGACGGCCTATAATCATCCCACCGCAGGGCAAAGGCCTCCATCATTTAATTCAAGTTACCACAGCAATGATGGGTACAGGCATACACAACGCCTGCAAAATGCGGGTTGGTGATCACAAACCCGAGCAATGTTCGAAAATTCGAAACTTGTTGTTACCCGACTTGGGGATCGAACCCGGGACCCCAAGATCTTGACCCAATAGGCTAATTAGCGCCGAAATCAGCCTTCAAAGGTTTAATGGTAAAATGTAAGAATTCTGAAAAACGCTTTTGTCGCTAATTGGAGCTACTCGTATTGATAAAGAAATGTCTGCTGAATGAAATGCCTTCCTCCAATAAATTTAATAAAAGTTAAAATTCAAATTTCAAGATGGTTTATTTCAATATTCGGTTGAGCAGACTAACTCAAACAAACAAAAGATGAAACACGTCTGACTGGTTATAAAGGATCTTGCTAATCTTATTCTTTGGCCTAGTCACGGTGAGGCACAACCTAATTTAAAAAATAAGATTGTAAAACTATTTCAATGGTAATCAGTTGTTACCCAACAGAATTCTAAACAACTGGACTTACCTTTTTTGTTTCTTTTTCTTTTGTCAGTATTTATGTTCATTTGTTAACGTATTTTTTAACGTAAGTAGTAAAGTTTTTTTTAGTCTCTTTTTTGCTGTTATGCTACTAGATTTCTGTTTTGTATTTAGCTTAAACTACTTGGTTGGATAAACATGCAAGGTTTTCCCTTTTAGATAATATCACATAACAAAAATTAAGTTCGTCTAAAATCATTTTTGATGTATTACAATATAGCTGGTGTACAATGATACGAGGTGTATATTACAATTAGTTGAGCCATAGAATTTTAATTATGCTTCCAACGCCATCTAGTCGATTTCTGACTAACGATAAAAGCACTGGGAAGCTGCTTAACAATCTACTTCCCTAACCAATTTAAACTACGGGTAAAAAGTCAATGTTTAAATTAAAACATAACTGAAATAATTCATAATCATAATTATACGCTTGGTTACGTTAGAACAGTGATAATATTTATAAATTGTCTAAGATTGAAATGCCGTGTGATAAGAAATGATTAAACTTGTTGATTGTCATTGTACATTTCAAACTTTTAATACGAGAGTTCGTTATATTCTGTCTGACTGAATATTAAGTTATCCGTTGTTAGATGAAGTTGTCAGATGTTATTTGAAACAGAAATTAGGTAAGCCATTTAATAATTAATAATGAAACGTTGTTCGGCTTAAAGAAGAGTTAAGAGTGATGATTATGACTATTGATGGATGGACAGGTAGACAGCACTTAAAAAGGGATGGATGGATTGTGTCAGAAAATATTATGATTGAGAAGGAGGTAGACGACTCAATAACAACGGACAGGATTGTAGGGAAGAAGAAATCCTTCTGCGCCGTGAAGATACAGCGTTGTTCGACGGTGAACAGGGCAAATGAAAATACAGCGTTGTTCGGCAAAACAAGAGAGATCTGCAACGTGCCATAGCACAATAGCAAAAGATAAACCACATTCGGCTGAAAGGGGGCTTCAGACAACAAAGACGGCGTAGCGCTCAGTTTAAGCATGTAACGTTCAATTCAATAGCAGTGGGATGGTTCGGGTAGTCGAGTAAGTACTTACAACCGCAACAAGTGTTCGAACACCAAGAAAATGCGTCTGAAAAGCGTTTGTGGATTTTGCAGCATTAACATGCATTGTGACAAATTGCTAACTTTTTATTTATCTACTTACAACACTTCTGTTTAACGTCAGAAGTATATAATTGAGTAGGTAATACGTCTTTTTGAAAGATTTAATTGCTTTTTAAGAAATCAAAATATAAATAGATTTTTTTTTTGACTACTTCCTATGGGATGTTCTACTTTAGTGTTTCGCCTGAAATATTAGCTTCTTCATTTTGGAGGTGAATGGGCAAAGAGGGAATTATGTGCGTTATGGTATGTTTCTTCGCTCCAAGCATTAATTGTTCCTGAGGCCTAATGTTTTTGTAGGTTGACAATGGCGGCTGGTACCATAGTTGGCATGTGTTAGAATGTCTGGGATGTAAACTCACGGGATTTCTCTATTAAAAAGCCTTACAAAATTCGTAAGAAGCTGTGGAGTACCTTTATTTAATAGTTAAAAATAAAGCTTACACATTTAGTATTTAAGTACACTTACTAATAATTAAGACTATAACTAAATTACTTAACTAAGATCTAAAATACAAATATAAAAGAAATAACAATAATAATAAATATACTTAATTTAATTATATTATGTACACAATACTATTTACATAACAACTACTATTAGATTTAATTCAAACAACACTGTACATTATTTACGAGTATAGTATAGCATCAACGCCGCGCGATAATAGCTACCGCGCTGTACGAATTACCCTTATAAATGATGGTTTGTTAATTTTAATTAGTAATTAAAATTTTCTTCAGTAATTATTTATTATTTTGGGGTTTCTGTCATGAAAATGTCACATGTGTTGCAAGCGGTAAGCCGCTAAAGTTGCTTGAATTCTTCCGTTATTGTGTCGCTTCCAAGAGTGCCTGTATAATCGGTAACAAGGTGCATGCCTTCAACTATATTAATCCAAAATAATTAACAAATAAGGGCTCATCCATAAATTACGTCACACGATTTTTGAGATTTTCAGACCCCCCCTCCCCCCTTGTCACGCATTTTTACGAAAATTCCCATATTATTTTACCCAATGTCACAAAATCTAAGACCCCCCCCCCCCCTCCTTAATGTGTGACGTAATTTGTACGGCCCCTAATAGAAAAATAGTATGGGAAATATTTTCAGACTTCCGAGAAAATTATTAGCGTATAATGATCCCACTGCAGGGCGAAGGCATCCATCGTTACCATAGCAATGATGGGTACAGGTATAATGACCATGCTTGCAAAATTGGTGTGCAATGTTCGGAAACTGGAAACTTTTTGTTGCCCGGTATTTAAACCACTAGACCAACGGAGAGTTAGACTTCTGATAAAAGAACTTAAAAAGTTATGAAAAAATGCCTACCCATAGCTTTTATTACTGAAAATATTTCAAATGTTTTGTAAGTGCATATTCTTATTGCAATTGAGTTAGTGTCTTTGTTTACATTACATTAACAGAGACGTATTTTTACGTAATTAATAATTGTAGCTTTTTAACAGTAAATACAATTTGCATGTTCATCAAAATTTTCAATCGATATCGGTACAAACTAAAGGAGTGACAAATGTTAATCAAAAGTTTTCCTGAGATATACATAGTTAGTTTTTGTTTTAAAATAAATAATAGGCTAGCTCTTGACTACATACTTAACTATACGGTTAAGAAGAAGCCTGAGATGGAGCGAGCTTACCCAGAGGTACTCGTTCTCCAACACACCAGCGGAACACAGAAAAACTTTTTGTCGCTGGACTCCGGCAGGTGGGTGGTAACATTCAGGCAGCCTCTACGAAGCCAACCACCGCAGAGTAGAGATGGGTATCGCAGCATTTCGTGCGTCAACGCAGTCGAAGAAAAAAGTTAAATAATTTTTATTTTCGATTGTACACGTATTCCGAGTCCGACGCAATTGTGAATTGTCAACTGAGTCATCTGTCCAAAATTTGGTGGTTAATTCGAGTGTGCCAGCATATTTTGAATTTCCGCAGTTAACTGAGTTGGCGCAGTTGCGCGGCGCATCGCAGTGTTACCCATCTCTACCGCAGAGGGATCTGTTAGCCGTCATCATTGGTTAGAAAACCAAAGATGCCGTTGCCCAGGGTGGACCACTAGGAGGAAGATCCCACCACCCCAAAACAACAACAACAACAACTACTCGCATCTACAGGTTCATGAAATTATGGTGAATTTTGTTAACAATACAAAACAGACCTCGACCGTGAAAACCACTTGGTCAGTGAACTGGCGCCAGGGTTGCCAACTTTATTGGAAGAAATATAGTATAATAAATAATATATCTGATTTTAAAGGAGGTAAATAAAGTGTACGGAAATATATACAGAGTATCATTTAATAAAAATTTACTTTTTGCATTTTAGATGTAAATAGTCGACTATTTTTGGTTGCGATAATAGGTGTATGCATCATACATGCGTTACTGGGACTATTATAGTAGACTTTGTGTAAAAATAATATTGTGTGTAAATAATAGTGTCCTCTACCAGTGTTATAGATTATAAAGTACGTAATAAAATACGGTTGGCAACCCTGGCTGGCGCCTGGCGCGCACTCAGCCGGACCGCACGTTTTACACGTCTTTGCCATTACAACGCGACACTAGTTTTTTTAATGAATTAACTTAGTATTTACCACTAAATTAATATTTTACAGATCACGGGCCCATTCCACAGATGGAATTAACAATTGTATGATATATAACACATGTTTATAAGATTGTTTTAAATAAACTTGAAACATTACTTGTAAACATTAATTACGTAAAACGAATTTTATGATTTTATGACACTTACGTCCTTGTGGTCCAGAACTGGTCACATTTGTGAGAACCCTCCTCCCTAGGGCGTCACACATATTTTGCACTTTTACGTTATTAGAATACTTTTTGAGTTTTTCGTTAATAATTCAAAGTAAGTAGTGTTCTTTTGACACTTTTATTATAATAGATTTTGAAATGGGATGTCATGAAATTAAAGAGCCTCGAACACCTCGTCACAAATGTCACACTTCGTCACAAATGACACACTTCGTCACAAATGTCACACTTCGTCGACCCACTCCATTTTATTAACGTGTAAATGAAGTAATTTTTTTAGGTAGATGACCTGAATTGTGTAATGTAACAAAACATTATTCGTTTATTTTTGTTCAAAATGTTAATACAACTTCCTTTAAAAATACATAATTTGGTTACAAGTAGACCAAAACGCCTTTATAGAACTTAACTTTATTATCTTAATACTATATTAGAAACTATAAATAAATGGCTTTTTTGCAGAGTGGTGTCATCAGTTTTCGAAGAACTCTACAAAAACCTATCAAATTAATAATTGACAATAGTTTGAGGCAATCTATTGACAATTATTAATTTGAAAGTTTTCATCATTTAAATGAGTTATTCCCATCTGATACCCTAATTTTATTTCTAAGGTAGGTAGGTAAGAAAGGCAGGCAAGTACAATCTGTAAGTATAATAAGTGATGTTTTGCAATCACATATTCATTTATTGTCAATTGCTGACCTCCCTGTACATAAATTCAAATCATATATCAAAGTCGTTTTAATGAAAAAGGGCTATTACACTATTGATGATTATATAAATGATAGGAACGTTTGGCTTTAAATTGTATCAGCTCGCACTGGCATATATCTTATGTAAACATGTTTATTTAAAAAGAGGCTGACAATAGTGACCGAGTTCCTTGCGCTGCTTCTTCTCGGCACTAGCCCACATTTGTCCCGAAGCAGTGGTGGTTAAATATTGGGACGTGTAAAAGCGCCTCCAGGGGCCTATTTGCAGAAATAAAACTGCTTTTAACTGATTTGTTTTTAAATGTTTATTTTATTTATCAGTTAGCTTAGGAGAAGTTTTAATTTGCTAATTGACATCTTTAAAATATGAGATGACAGTTTTATTGAAATACCAAAATTTAAACAATGATTGTGTTTGTTTGATTGATTGATTGGTTGATTTTTATTTCAAGTAATAATTACAAGTCATATTTTTCAGTACGAGTAACAACAGTGCTTAAAAACTATGTTAGTTAAACTGTGTTTGGAATTGTTAACTAACCTTATTTCTAAATACACAAAAAAACAAATTGCACCTGTAATAAATCAGTGATGCCCAATATTTTATAAACAAACAAGGAACAAATTGTTTTAAAAAAAAGATATCAAACGATAATAAAAATCTCTAACAGTAAATGTTTTTAAAATCACAGTTATTATTTATTGCCTCTTTTCTTGGCAACCTAAAGAAATATTATCTGGAATGTAAAAAATTATATAAATCATATTTATAACATCACTATGTGTTAATTATTGATGACAAAACAATGATGCATACGATCTCTTAATGATATTTTTTATGATCAAAAGGAAAAAGGTACGAGTAATTCTTAAAAACCACAGCTGACATTTCGACTTAAATTAGAATAAAATTAAGAAATAGTTGTAATGAATTAGTCATTTCTAATAAACTAAATAAAGCACAGGTAAACCCTTTAACGTATTTTATTGTTGAGTGTACGACTTATACCAAAAACAGGTTAGTAAGTACCTATTAGGGGATCAGATGGGAATAAAATATTATTTTTATTAGCTATTATAACATAATTAATATATATTTTTAATGTCTAGTCGATTTCCAGACGTCATATCCCATCATGCAAAAGAACCCTTACGAACAGCTTCACGTGCTTCCAAAGCAAGATCTAAGACCTCACCCTGCCAGATCCAAGCAAATTTAGTTTTTTTTTCTAAAATTTAACCTAACAGGAATACACCAGTCGGGTCATCATTATTGCAATAGCTCTATACCAAATTGAGAAATAATTTATTTCCTACTCTTCTTGCTCTGGAGACGAGCGACAAAATATTGATTCATTAAATAATAAATTCCACTTTTCACCCCTTTACGGGAAGATTTCTGGGACAAACACTGTCTTATTATGTCTTCTGTCCTGCAATGTTGGGCGAGCGGAGACGAATAAAACAACGTTATTGCTGTTACGATGCGCGTATAATTAGTCTGTTGTTCAAATGACAGTGGGAGTTTATAAGTATATGTTTCAATTGTTTGAAGGTGTGGGTCCTGGGTCTTATTCCTACTGTTACTAATTCCATAATAACCAAAGTTTAGCTTCGTTTTACTGGCTTAACAACAGCGTAATAGACTAAAAAACAAACAGTGCTACCCTACTTTCGCATTTACATTAATTATGATTAACCCTGAATAACTGTACTGAATACTTTGCTTGTATTTTAACTCTATTTACATTCATTAAAACTAATCTACAGTTAAGTATATAAATCTAATTTTACTAGAAACGAGTGGCTTAGAGCCAAGAGTATCTAAAGCTCTAGGTCAGCGTTTCCCATTTGCCCGGTCGCGACGTACCGGGCCATCAAAATAAAATACCGGGTCGCAACATTCCCGCCTTATTTAAACAATACCACAGATAATACCTACTATTGATCGACGTATGGTAAATATTCTCTAAGGGCGATAGAATTGAAAAATAGGTATTCGTAAAATCTATTGCTGTCGCGCAGTCCCGAACCGCAGAGCGTGATAGAGACAACTGCATCTTGGACCGAAAAAAACCTACTAAAAACACACAAAATCAACGTTTTGTAGTCCCCCGATTACTTTTCCAAAACTAGACCGATTTAAATACTTTTTTCATTAAAAATAAAGAAAGGCTTTGCTCGTGTTCGTATGTTTTGCTTCTTTTCTAAAATTTAGCCATATTTGTTTTCTGGATGTTTGAACACAGCGGAAAATCTGGTGAATTTTTTCGATTTTTGAGGGCTCATACCTCTTTTATTAATTAATTTATGAAAAAAGGAAAACATAGAAACATGCCAATAGTGGCCATTGATTTTTGTAACAAAAATTATTGCTCTACTGGCATTATCCAGGGAGGAAACAGGAGTCTACATCTGTATGGGAAAAACGGCCCTTGTGTTTCCTCTTAAGCTCGTCATTTTCGGGGAACTTAAATTATTTAGAAAAAAATAGACAGCGTGCGAAGTATTCGACTAAAACTTAGTGATTAAATGTGTATTGTTTTACGTAATGAAACCAATTTGGTTTTAAAAGTATTAAGTGGGTCACAAAGGGGCAGTGTGAATATTACCGGGCCATGGCAGAAAAATGTTTGGGAAACACTGGTCTAGGTATACTTAAAGTGCAATACACATTCGCTGCGCGGCATCGTTCTTTACTACTGGAACCGCATCTCTAGCTAAACGAGTAAAAATTTGTGAAAACGCAAACTTTAAGCTACTTATATGTAAAATAGTAGATAATTCATGAATACCGCCGTATCACAAGTTTTATTTTTATTTTTAATTTTTATTTAGGTACACCAACGACAGTTACAATAATACAATTACATTTTTAAACCATATTCTTAAGCTAAATGCACTATCATTTAAAGGTATACACAACTTGCTTAAAATATAAATCGTTGCCTGGTAGTATTAATAGTGCAACTTAAAACTAAAGGTTATCTTTATGTAACAATGTAAAGGTTTGAATTAATCTGAAAAACAGTTTTAAATGTAAAAATTAGCTGCCACAGCAGCTAATTTTTGAACTTGTGCAGGGACATGAAATTTACGTCAAGAGGACCGCTTAATTTGTTATAAACCTTGCAGATCCGTGAGATAGGAGAGTTGGCTGCTAAAACAGTTTTTCGAAATGGGCGAGAGAGAGGTTCAATAGGTTTGCGTGGTATTCTTAGTTTCGTATCGTTTCATTCATTAACATAATCTTGGTTTAGAACATCGAATACCTACATCCTTTATTAATAATAACAACGCGAAAGTTTGTATTTAACCTGGAAATAATAAATGGATGTTTGTTACACATTAACGCAAAAAATACGATAGGGATTTTGATGAAAGTTACCAGTAACGTAGCTTAGATATCAGAATAAAATATTGGATAAAATATATCCCAAAATTCAGTGTATTTTGTGGAAGCATGGCGTAATAGTTGTATTGTACATACAATAGTTGGCGCTGCCAGTTGGTTACATCATTTTTATAATCAAACAATATTCGTTTACATTTTATCAGTATAGCATTTCTATAAGAGATATCACGATGTTTCTTAGGATTTAATTAGAAAAGGGAATCTCATATAAACCATTTGTCAATATAGATCAAAAGATTAGCAAATACGTAAGTGGGCTGGTCTAGCTCATTAGCCGTAAACTTTATATCAGATGAAACATCATAGAAGCCATGATTACTAATAAACTAATTAAATTGAAGAAGTGGCATATTTACTTTATATGATATTTAAGCAATTTAATTGTATTAATAATATCAGAATTTAAACTTATTTTTTTTTATCTCATACGGGACTCGAACCCGCATCTCCTCGCATGCCGGGAGCGGCGCTATACCATTAAGCCACGAGACACTGCGTCACAGCGCGAATGTTTTTCAAGCATATTTTTATCGCTGTAATCCAGTGTTGTTGCATCAAATGTTAGGAGTTTGCACCCTTAACACCCGAAAGAAACATTTTTGCAGATGTTTGACAGTCAGTTCAGATGAAACAGCTATTTCAATACTTTCTAAGATAATATTTAAGCAATTTAATTGCATTTATAATATCATCTTTGCAGCTGTTTGTTAAAATGCTTAATATTTCATTTGCTTTATGTTGCTTATATTGCTTTATATTCCATTATATCTCTTCTTATCTTTGTTAACGCCCCGTTGGTATCCTGGAGCCTATTTGCAGAAATAAAACTGAAATAATTGACGAAGAAACATAACTTCAGATTACTCGTTCTGGAAAAGGTCTATTTTAGGACGTGTAATTCTTAATACCTACGCATCCCAAAAATCATAACCGGTACTGCTGAGTAATCATTCGTTTTTTTTTACATTTTCTTCTTGGAATATTTGGTAATAATTCTATATTACATGAGTATTATATCCACAGAGAAACGCCACGTGTTTTAAAAAAAAACTTTTACTGATAAGTAGTTAACAAAACAATAGCTAAAGTTTTTTGGACAGCAAAAAGGAAAACGAACGCGTTGCAATCCAGTGCACTATCGCTGTCCATTGAGAAATGCTATCAGTTCAAGTTGGACTGCAAGTGTTTTCTATAGAAAACGCTCGATTGCAACCACGACTAATTCGCTACCCACTAAAATGTAGGCCAGTCTCGGGTACCGCTCTAGTTTCTCAACGGCGAGTTGCTTATCTGTCGGGAGACATTGCCAACAAACCACCGCCAATAATTTTATGTAACACTGTTCTCGAAACGTGACGTTAAATTGATAAGTACATTTTACCTTTTGTTCATTGTCCTAATAAAGCTGAAAGTTTCTTGAAATTTTGAATTAAGTAAAATTTTATAGGCATTACTTTTTTATTAACAAAACATCACAGTCAATAGTGTAAAACTAAACAAAATCTTCAAAATCGTAGAGAAATTAGATGAAGACCTAACTAATTTGCATTGACATGCAGGCACTGACACATTAATGTCCCTTTTTGTGGCCCCAGTGCTTATGGTCTTCATGGCCTCCCTTCTTCCCATGGTCATGGTGATGATGGTGGTGCTCGTGATGGCCGCCCTCGTCGTGGTGACCCTTGTGGTCGTGGTGGTGCCCACCCTTCTCGTGATGACCGCCCTTTCCATGCTCATGGTGGTGGTGTCCATGGTGCTTATGTCCTTTATGGTGACCGCCTCCCTTCTTATGACCATGTTCTTCGTGATGCCCACCGTGATGTTCATGATGACCGCCATCATGATGGTGATCATGGAAGTGCTTCTCTTTTTTGAACTCGTCATGCTTGTGTACACCGTGGTGGCCCTTAGTAGAGTGGCCTTTATGGTAGTGACCTTCTTCGTGGTGCCCGTGCCCCTTATGACCCTTGTCCCCATGGTGATGTTCATGGTGATGACCATCATCGTGGTGGTGGTGTTTCTTGTGGCCGCCGTGATCATCGTGATGCCCCTTGTGTCCTTCGTGATGGTGGTGACCCTTCTTTCCGTGTTCGTGATGGTGGTGGCCTTTGTAGCCTTTGTGCCCCTTTTCTCCATGGTCGTGGTGGTGGTGGTGATGGTGCTCGTGGCCACCGCCCTTGTCCCATTTGCCGCCATGGTGGCTGGCAGCAGTCTGCAGGTCTCCGCTTCGCTTTTGCCGCGGTACCTCTCGGCCGCTGACATACGCCAGCGCCGCTACCACGACGCAACTTAATAATAAGGCCCTCATATTTTACTGGGCCGACAAAACTAACAGACTGATGCCTGTCGTAGTAATCACAAAGTTTTTATACTGATAGCTGTTTTGTTTTGCATTGTATGAAAATTGTGTAAATCATCAAGGTTGCAAGCTATGTTCAGGCGCTAGTTGCGCAGCGTCCCGGCTCGGTGTCTCAACCAATAGATATCTGAGGAGCCCAGAAAAAATATGCTGTTTTTGTATAAATAATTACTTTCTTTGTGGAAATTTATGCTATTTAAAGAAGGAGCAACTTAGTAAGGTTTAATTAAAATAAATATTGCGAAAAAACTAATAAGTAGGTACCTGTACTTCTAGAAACAAATTGCCTATTCGACTTCTTAGTCAGACGAGACCTCATTATTAACTAATTGGGCAAACATCGGTACATTGTTTGTACATAAACACAAATGATTATTTGCCTATCGATTATTGTACAGAAATCTCTAAAAGCCAAAGTCAAACATTTATTTGCACAACGTTGTGTGGTACATTGAGATGGAAAAAAATGGGTTCTAGATTCAACAAGGTTCTGCTATATTTAGTGGGCATGCAAATTTATATGCAGGTTTATTTCATATAATTAATTATCATGAAAGTAACAATAAAATCATATGTCAGTAAATTAATAAAATTGCTTCAATAATGTTAACACATGCTCAAACAAAAAAGAAAAACCAATCAAATCATCATCATACTAGTATGTCGATTGGAATAATTTTTGAATTTGTTTTTGTCTAGTGGCTGATCAAAATGTCCGACGGTAGGTAGTTTATTAAATACTTTGATAGCCATTTAATAGGCTTTTTTTTAGTTTTTAGTGACACATTGGTATTGCCAATTTATTCTGTCTCGAATCTCGTATATTTGATCTCAAACTGACACACTTTTGAAAATATTCGGGGTGCTTTTTTACAAATACCTAAACATAATTCTTGATACATGATAGCGGAAGTATTCTGTGTATAAAGAACAGGGGTTTACAAGATTCCTCCTCCTTAATTCCACACAAGGCGCGAATATTATAGCATCTTTTTTGTGCCCTAAAAGCTCTTTCAAAATCTGTTACACTGTTATCTACCCCAAATCACGACACCATAACGCAGTAGCGAAGAGACATACCCACAGACATACCTATAGTAAGCTTGTAAAGCTACATGAAATGACGAGATATTTTTAATTATCCCTAGCGCAAACACAAAAAGTAGTAATGTTAAGTTGTGTATGTACCTAAAGTAAATCTTATCGAAACGACCTCCGTGGCGGAGTGGCGTACACACCGGTTTTCAAGGTGTCGCCTGCTCCAAGGTCCCGGGTTCGATTCCCGGACGGGTCAATGTAGATTTTTCTACATTTTCTCGGGTCTGGGTGTTTGTGGTACCTTCGTTGTTTTTGGTTTCCAAAATACGAATGCTTTAAATAGTTATTCAAATTGGGATCAGAACAATGTATGTGATGTTTATTTTAAAAAAAATAAAAAATTGTAATAATTGATTGATTGAATTGGAATAACAGTTATGTTGCGGTCCAATCGTAGAATCAGGCTGATCATGTATTATGAATTAGCTATATCATGATTTGGCCAAAGTAAAGGTTCAAAACAATGATATTACAAAATATTTACCCGCAATTATAATACGATGAGCCCAACAAAAAGTCGGGCGGATCTAAAAGGTTTAACTATTTGTCGATATTCCCAACGATTAACAAGTGCTTAATTGTTTCCAGATGTTACATTACTAATGGGACCTACTATACTAATATACCTCGGCTTGTCGTTAGGTGTCGCATTTTACGCCGCGGCGCGGTACAGTATGCCTAGTATATGTATGAGTTTTGATAGTTTTCGAACAGTTTGATCGTCTCGTTTTGTATCATACCATAGACCTAGTTATGTCTATGACTCATACATTTCATACCAGCGCCTCTAGCGGAAACTAGCTACTATGCATTAAAAATGGTGAACGTCAGAATGGGGTCAACAAACGTATTTAACTTTGGAATTGTGTCTAAAATTGCTTATGAATTGTTTAGAATTATTGCTTAATGCATAATTATATTAAATTAAAAAAAAGGTTGATCGTCCATTCTTCTAAGTCGTTCAGAGTGGTCGTGGTCATGAGGGGTCGCTCCCCACTGCGGTCGCCGCCTTCGCAATCCTTCTCCACCGGTCTCTATTGGCTGCCTGGCGAGCGCACTCTGCCACAGGGATCTTGGTAACAGATTTGATGGTATCTGTCCATCGGGTTGGTGATCGACCTCGTGGTCTCTTGCCCTCAATTCTACCCTGAATCACCAATCGCTCCATTGCGTTATCTTTGCGGCTAACGTGTCCAAAGAATCTGAGTATACGTAATTGCACAAGCGACGACAGTCTTTGATTAATGTTTAGGTCCTTAAGTATCGACACGTTCGTCCGATGAGCGGTCTAGCTTATTCTGAGCATGCGTCTTCAGCACCACATTTCTAGGGCGTCGATCCTTCTTCGGTCCTGCATTTTCAATGTCCAGGCTCCATAGAGAAAGATCGGGAAAACCAAGCTATTCATAAGGCGTACTTTGGTGTGTTTTGTTATTCGGCGGTCTTTCCAGATCTTATCCAGCCTTTGTGCCGCCGATCGAGTCATTGCGCATCGTCGCCTGATTTCGGGGTCACAGCCTCCGCAACTAGTTATTGTGGAGCCCAGATAGATGTAGCTGGTGACGACTTCACAGTTGGAAATTGGACATTACTTTCATATTAAATGTGTCAAAATATACAATTACGATGCTATTGAGCCATTTGTAAATTAGCAGAATTGGGGGCCAGGCAGCATGCAGACAAACAGGCAGCATGTAAGCAAGCAGGCAACATGCAAGCAAGCATGCAGGCCGGCTGCAATGATTGATGATGCTGAGATTAGAGGCGCTTTCAAAAAATATAAAGGCGGTGGGCAATGAGTAAATCACTGCAGAACTTCTGAGAGCGAGCTATAAGCCAGTGCACTCCAAAGTCCTCCAAAAGCTCTTTAATCGTTATCCTAGCCGGCAGAAAAGATACCGAAGGCATGGATCAGAAGCGAGATTGTCCTTTCCTATGCTTCAAAACGCTCTTGAAGTACTATCGACCGATTTCATCTACACTCATTTCGAAATATTTGAATTACTATTTTAAAGATGGTTTTATACACACGTACTTTATAAACGCACATACGCTGGTTTTGGGTAACTTTGGATTGTGGTTTAACTTTGAACAAAGTTGGAAAAAGATTAATAAATTCATGTCATATAACTTTTTGATGTTTCAGTTTCCAGCGTAAAATGGATCACCAAAATGTCTTGTAGCAAACGAGAAGTAAAAGAATACACTGGGTTTTGCGCGGGAAACGAAAGGAGAAGGACGGACTTTGTTTCTCAGATTTAATAAATTAATTACGCCGATCAGGTTAATAGGAATAACAGTGATAGGGGTGGTACTTCTAACCCGCTAAGGCTAAGTACATACTATATCTAAATTCATCGACAAAAAAATATATAGGGGGTCCAACCCTCTCCCCCTGTAAATTATAACTTTTTTTTAAATGTACTGCGGCGCGCTTGATACTTTATGCGATATCAAAGGTTTCATACGTTGTAGAAACATGAAAAAAATGGCAAACGGCAGCTAATAACGCTGGCAAACTAATAAATTACTATGATTCATACGTTTAAGATTATTTTGGAGCATAGTGATTACTTACTTGTTCAGTGGTATGTAGTTTGGACGTAGTTCTGCAAACCAGATTTAACCCACAAAATATAATTGTGGAGAAATATTATAAGTTTTAGTCTGGAAGTAATATTTAAATATGGCGATTATTTTTTAAAACATCCAGTTAGCAAAATTATAGACTAATAAAAGAATAATAGTCATAAAGGACTATAGGACAAAGAAACTCGCCCGGTATGCATGGGAATGCGGGTTCCATTCCCGCCTAAATCAAAATTTTTGAAGTTTTGATACTGATTATGTAATTTCAATTAAATTTCCTAAATATCATATACTTAAGTAAAGTATTTAAAAATACTTACATGTTTCATCTTAAGTTAAGGGTGCAAACTCCTAACATTGATGAAGCGACGCTGGCTTGCAGCGATAAGAATATGCTTGAAAAATTGATACCTATGAAGTAGCGTCTCGGAGGCTAAATGGTGATAAAGCGCCGCGCCCGGTATGCGGATTCGAGTCCCGCTTGAGACATAATTTTTCAAGTTTAAATACTAATATTATAATTGCAATTAAATATTTATAAAGTATTCATTTTTTACTTTTTAGTTATAGACAGGTTCGCGTATGTATTCTAAGCAAAACCTTTCATTGGGGACTACCGTTTCTTTGCTCACCAGGTGGCGCCACTGTAGACTGAGGTCCGGAGGTATAGCTGTCAAAGGCGATCGGCGCCGAAACAAAGTGTTAAATCTTGAATCTAATTAAAGTTAATTATTTATAAATAACTATCTTCATATCAACAAACTAACTTCTAAAATAGTTGCTCTTTGAGGCCGCCTATTTTTGCTCTTTTTCTTAATTCCGCTTTCAAAGCGTTCACATTCATTGCCAAATAATCTATATTTGCGATAATTTTACGAAGGAGATCATTTTCCAGCAGGTATATTAAAGAAATTATAATTTATGTAACGAAGCCCGCTAACTAAAACCCTAAAACCAGTGAAAAGTGAATATTATTGAAACTCACGCGACACAAGCGTGTCTAGTGGCAAATTCACTAGCGATAGCCCCCTTTGACACCCATGTTGTGGGAAAGGTAATAACTTAGTTTACCTTAAAAGTCCGCCATATTGGGATCTAGAGTGTCGTCACTTAATTTTTGTGTTATTCTCAGCAAGCCTTTTCATTTGATACCTATATTGTTTGCCATCTTGGGTGTTCCACCATGTTGGATTTAGGAACTATGCATTGTCTTGTCACATTCAATCTAAACGTGTCTATAAAAATTCGGCTTAATCGAAGTCTTCAATTCTTATTGCTCCACAATACTTAATGGTGGAGCAAGATCAAATTTACAAAAACTGCAAATTAAATAATAGCTTGTAAAAAATGTCCAGAACATACGAACAATGTACCCTTTGACTGGTATAGTCAATTTTAAAATTCATTGGTTTTGGACTGTATTGTAACGGCGTAAGGTTTAAATTATGGTGGCAATACACTTGCCACTAAAGGTCATTTAGTATTGCCCGGCAATGCCAACTAACCCAAACGACAGACAGAATGTACCTACATGTGTGCATGTCAGAATAGGGAATTTTTGAAGACATAGGTATTAGTTTTCAACAGTTTTAAGTGTTTCTGTGTCCTGTGATTAAAAGAACAGTTCTTCTCTTTTTATGGGTGTTGTAAACGGCGACTAAAGGAATACTGTCAGAAGACGACGTACCTACAGCAGCGTCTTCTCCGCACTATTGGCCAAACTGTGAGCGCCACCCGCCAATCGTGGCGATTATGACAAAATTGTACTTATGGAGAAGCCCATGTCCAGCCGTGGACTGATTTGAGCTGGTGTTGATGATGATCATGATGAATTTTACAAGGACATACTGGATGAAATTGTAATCACCTTCCACAAATTTTAATACAACAATCTGTAAGACAAAAATGACGTATTTTTTTCTTTTGGTATAGCCCAGTACAAAAATGTCAAGATAAAAACTTAGAAAATGTCCATCAAAAATCTAAAATTTTTATAACGGACTCGTTTATTACGATACTATTCATAAGTTTTTGATTTTCCCTTCATCCTACCTTATCAGGCTTAGGACCATAAAAATTGAAAACTATGTTGCGAATAATATTTTCGGGTAAAACTTGACCTACATTTTGTACTTCATAAAAGGGCTCTAACGGCCGGTCCCAATACTCCCAATAGAAACCAACTTCTGTCTCCGATTTTGCCGTGCAGAGAAACAAAGACAGAAGTTGTTTTCTATCTTAGATATGCCAAAACTGAAGATAGATAGGTTATTAGGACCGGCCATTAATACGACACTGAACGCCTATAAAAATTTGGAAGGTGATGAAAAAGTCAACTGTATAGCTAGACTGTAAACAGTAATGTATGGGTTCAAATACTTATTAAAGCTGGCGCCTTTTTTACAACAAAGGTTAGTAACCCCTGGTTCGAAGTGACACTTTTGTATGGGACTGTAATCCCATAGTATTACAAATGTGAATGTGAGTTTCCTTGACGCTTTCAGGCAGCAACTACTGAACTAATTTTGATGATATTGAACTTATGTTGATGAAATTTAGTACAAAGATAGATTAGACCCTGAGAAAGGGCGACATCGGGTCCCCGTAAACTCTTTCTGGTTGAAAACCTCCGTGTCGGAGTGGCATACACACCGGTTTTCAAGGTGTCACCTGCTCCGAGGTCCCGGGTTCAATTCTTGGACGTGTTAACTGGTACATGTAGAATAAAACCGGCCAAGTGCGAGTTGAACTCGCGCACGAAGGGTTCCGTACGAAAAAGGCCAAAAAAAACGGGTTTTTTGTATGAGAGCCCCCCCTCAAATATTAATTTTATTTTGTTTTTAGTATTTGCTGTTATTGCGGCAATAGAAATAAGTACGTAATTTGTGAAAATTTCAACTGTCTAGCTATCGCGGCTCTTGAGATACAGCCTGGTGACAGATCGACGGACAGACAGCGTAATAGGGTCTCGTTTTTCCATTTGGGTACGGAACCATAAAAAGTGATTTTCTACATTTTCTCGGGTCTGGGTGTTTGTGGTAACTTATTTGTTTTCGATTTCCATAATACGAGTGCTTTAGTTCTCATCTTGGGATCACACCAAGTCCCTCCTCGTCGTATCCGACGACGGCGACCCTTGCAATCATATTTTGTGATTCATGATTGGTGCAATGGGGGCTATCGCTAGTGAATTTGCCACTAGAGGCGCTAGTGTCGCGTGAGGTCCAATATCATTCACTTTGTACTGGAATTTGTTGCATAAATTATAATTTCTTTAATTTACCTGCTGGAAAGTGATCTTTTCGTAAAATTATCGCAAATATGGATTATTTGGCGATTAATGTGAACGCTTTGAAAGCGGAATTAAGAAAAAGCGCAAAAATAGGCGGCCTCAAGAGCAACTATTTCAGAAGTTAGTTTGTTGATATCAAGATAGTTATTTATAAACAATATAACCCTAATTAGATTCAAGATATAACACTTTGTTTCGGCGCCGATCGCCTTTGACAGCTATACCACCGGACCTCAGTCTACAGTGGCGCCAACTGGTGAGCAAAGAAACGGTAGTCCCCATTGGGATCACATCAATGTATGTGGCGGTGTCCACATTTATTATTATTATGATTTATTTATGTTCCATTGTAGCAAAACACGCGCTAACGTAGCATCATAATTACCTACGCGTTCTATGCATTTGATCGAGGAAAACTCGAACTCACATACTGCAACACGTTTACTACAATCTCTTTTTCTCGAGTTTACGCGAACACTATACATTGAAATGAAATATACGTTTACGGATTTAGAACGCGTTTATTTTTGATTTAACCCGACGTTTCGAACCCTTTACAGCGTTCATGGTCACCCTTTACAGCGTAGACTAAGGTGTTATTCGTCTTTTAATGGTAATTTGAAAAAATGTTTAACTACCGCCTCTGACGATAAAAATTAGAGTACTAAATGCGTAAACATATCTTTCATTTTAATACAATCTCTTTTTTTTTTCAGATCCAAAATAAACATAACGCCTCGTTGGTCCAGTGTTTTGAATACCGGGGTTCCAAGTTCGACCCCCGGGTCGGGCAACAAAAAAGCTTAGAATTTTCGAACATTTCTCGGGTATGTAATCCCAACCCGCTTGTGGCCAGCGTGGCGATTATGCCTGTACCCATCGTTGCTGTGGGCACTTGAAACCAATGATGGAGTCCCCTGCAGTGGGATAATTAATAGGCCGTTACTAAATAAAACATAATAATTTTTAGCTTATTTTATTGATACAATCCTCAACAACAAGTATGGGAGCACTACAAGATGCTTTATAATTGTTAATAAAATTACATTGAATACCTATTAAACTAAAATATATTTTAATTCGTACATATTTCATACAGTAAATCACAATCAACTCTCAGTTGATAAAATTATTTAAACTAAAGGAACATATCTAAGAATCCACCACACTATACACAAGTGTTTCACACTCTGAAGTTATATTTCGTCAATTTTGATTTTAGATTGTCACAAGTGCTCATATTGACGCTATTTATATATATATCCTTAAATTTCAAAAATAAAGTGATGTCTTATTATACAAAATATATTTAAATCAGTACTCCTGCCAAAATAAGCTTTCTTTCTAAAATGAAACACCTTAATCAGTATTACAGATAACACAAGGTGCGCTAAAGCTATTAGCAGAGGCCATTTATTTTTGTTTTCCTTTGTTGTAGACAAGAAAAATGTAGTACTCAACTAATCAAATAGAGCAGTGTGCAACCGTTAACACTTGAAAGATACCAAAACATAGGATATGTAGTTACATAGTTATTGATAAAAAAACAATAGTATATGAGACAAACCTATTCTTTCACAAAAATCATAAAGACAAATATTCCAGAAAGAAATGTTATTTTAAAAAAAACTTCAGAGTTGTTCACAACTTCACGCGGTGACCTCGTTTCGTTAATGATATTTATAACAGTGATATTTGCCGTTTCTATGAAAAGAAAAAATAAAAACTATACTGCAATTATATTTAAATACGCCTTTCAAATTAATTCCATGTTTTATAAATAATAATCCCTATGAATTCGACTCTAATAATATGTTAATATCCGAATAACTTCATCTAAGCTTCAGCGTCATCGAGCGCTAACAGATATTACTGCAGCAAAGGAGATAGTAGTAGAGTAGAATTAAATTCACTTTACCATATAATTTGGAAATTAAAACAAAACACGTCGCGACTACACCACAGTTACTTTTCATGGAATACTGAGTTTTATATCCAGCAACGTGTAAAAAGTAAAGAAAGTTGCCATGTTGCTACATAGTTGTCCACAAAACAAGCACTGTGTGAACGACCTCATCACTTTTTACTCTAATTAATCACATTTCAAGAGATCTAATTGAAAACGGACGCGGCTCTTTACCTTTCTGAGAAGATAATTTTCTGGTTTAGAACTACAGGCTGCATTCGTAAACAATCAACAATTATTATAGATAATTTATGTTACACATAGTCATATTTAAAATAATATAAAGATCAACCCACAATTTCAAGTAATATTTCTTTTAAACAAATTGGAATTCAAGATGCAAAATAGCAACGTTCCGTACAGTACAGTAGTTTATAAAACATTACATTTTATTCCTAATTTCATTTCTATTTACGTTAAACTAATTTTCATTAAAAAAAACATGAATAAAAAAATTGTCGACTAATTTCAAACTCACCCCGTAGATTCAAATAACGTTTAACATTCATCTAAACGATCAACGCAGCAAGCCCTCGCTTTTTACTCGCTGCATTTAAAAACCAGTTGTTCGCGAGTTTTCGGCCTTACAGAAAGTAGGATCCGTTTGCTTCTCGCTCTCAGGTTAATATGAAATGAACTTAAATGTTCTTAATCAGTATCTAAGAGCAATGGAAACTTTGCGCTGGTAAGATGGCAGGTAACAACTATTAATGAAGAAATGTCAGTTGGACATTGCCCTAATTAATTCTTTAAATATATGAGCCAGAGATAAATCCGAGTTTAGTAATATTCCATTAGTTTTCTGAGAATAATACGTGACAAAATATATTAACAAGACACAAACTGTACTGATAATATTTTCAGATCACTCTATATTTAGCCGCTATACATTACTCGCATAATACATGCATTATAAATCTGAACTAAAGCTTCCAACACTTTTGAATGAATGACAGTCGTGGGCCACGCAGTTATGATTTCGTGCAAATATTGAACAAACCACCAACACTAGACAATTATGTTAGGATGTAGTAAAGGTATCTAGTATCTAGTTGAGGTGGAAGCCGCGCTCGTTGGTCGCAGCCAGCAGCCTCTCGCGAAGCACCTCCTTGCAAGAGTACTCCGGCAGTTTCAAATAATGCACGCAAGTGTTCACAGAGGGGTAAGACCCATCTCCGGCGTCGACCTGAGAAAATAAAATTAACGTCATGTGCAAAATACAAAACAATACTAACTTTCTACGCTCACAAAATTGAATAAGTACAGTTAACAGCAAAAGTTTATAGTCAAAATCAGTAATTCAATGCTACTTAAGTATGTTCATGATTCTTAAAAAGGCGATTCAAGAATCTTCAAATAATAATAATTTCTTTGTTAGAAAAAAAAAATGAAAACTTGCCAGTTTTTTTTTTCATAATGATCCCTATCACCTATTTCTCAGATATATTTAGAGACTGTATAAATATTTTCACTTGAAACGAGGTGACTTTATACCTACAGCTTGTCAAGTATATGGTCTAATAAGCCGAAACCAGCTTAAATAATAATATGTGTTACATACATATAACTACTATGGTGAGGGCAGAAATTAAATAAAAATTATACTAATCGGCATATACAAATTTTAGTTTCAATAAAAATAAAGGTGTCACCTGCTCCGAGGTCCCGGGTTCGATTCCAGGACGGGGCAATGTAGAAAAAAGGAGTTTTTCTAAATTTTCTCGGGTCTGGGTGTTTGTGATACCTTCGTTATTTTTGGTTTCCAAAATACGAGTGCTTTAAATAGTTATTCAAATTGGGATCAGAACAATGTATGTGATGTTGTCCACATTTATCTTTATACAACGTGTTCCTTTTGATATCCCATAACTCTAGGGTGTTAAACAGACCATGGTAAAAAATCAAAATTCATATGAATTATTTTTCGATTATAAATTTTTTTTTGTTTAATTTTTTTATACAAATAATTCTAAAAAGTCACGATTTATGTATAACACCCTCACCTTGTTATGAATGTACTTTTGAATGAAAACGATTTGTTTCTGTGTTTATACCGCACTGATTTGTTTAAAGTGCTTTATGTTTTTAGTGTTTATTTAAGTTTAACGATACCAAATCATGTATTAACTATATTGTGGAAACTATTTTGGCAAATGTAAAATTTAGTTGACTTAGATTAGATGTGCTGTAAACTGCTGTTTGTTTTCCAAATAAATAAATAAATAAATAAATTTACTCGTATCTACTTATCAATGAAACACCCACACACGTCAATGTTTTTTACAAGTTACGCTCTCCCGCTACTTTACTACTACACTTTAGTGTAAGTTTGCCTACGTCTTGCAAAACTAAGGATTCGCCATACCGGTTATATTTTTTTAACAAATTCAACTATAATTGATGTTATATTCGAAGCTATTGATTTTTGAACCACATGTTCTAGGGCGCGTTTTATATAATTTTTACCTATATAACATAACCTTAGAGTTATGGAATATCAAAAGGAACACGTTGTATGTTTAACATATGATCGGTTTCGGCTTGCTACAACATTAAGAGGAAATACAAGGGCCTTTTTTTCATACAAACGTAGTACCCTGTTTCCTCCCTGGATCAAGCCAGTAGAGCAATAATTTTTATTACAAAAATCTATGGCCACTTAATAGTGGAAAGCTAATGCATGTTTCTATGTTTTCTTTTTTTTCATAAATTAATTAATAAAAAAGATATGAGCCCTCAAAAATCGGAAAAATTCGCCAGAATTTCCGCTGTGTTCAAACATCTAGAAAACAAAGGCTAAATTTTAGAAAAAAAAAAAAGAAAACATACGAACACGGCCTAAGCCTTTCTTTAATTTTTAATGAAAAAAGTATTCAAATCGGTCTAGTTTTGGAAAAGTAACCGGAGGACTACGAAACGTTGATTTGGTGTGTTTTAGTAGGTATTTTCGGTTTAAGAAGCAGTTGTCTCTATCAAACTCTGCGCTAAAGGCGTTTAGCACTGCGAGACAGCAATAGATTTTTCAAATACCTATTTTTCAATTCTCTCGCCCGTAGTGTTTTCTCTTAACCCGACAGTGTGTGGCACGTACCTTCCTCACGACGGTGAGCCTCGGGTGCAGGTTGGCGAGCCCGCCGGGCGGCAGGCTGCTGCAGCCCGTCGCGAACTGCAGGAACGCCTTGCGCTCGCGCACGTCCATCTCCACCAGCACCTCCACCAGCCGCAGGAAGCCCGGGCTGCGCACCGACGTTTTTATTAACATTATTCATAATTTTAGATTAAGAAAGGATCAGAGGGACTAAAGCAGTAAAAGGAGATATCCTATAACAGGCCCAGTTATTGGACAGCATATTAAAAATCTAAAGTAAAATCTATCGATTTTGGGTAAAACACAAATAATTTAATGGTTAAAAAATAAATTAAATCTAATACTTTATCAAAGTTAATTATGCATTCCAAGATGGAGTGAGACAAAAACTGTAGATGTCAGTAGATCCTTGTCATTTTCAGTTTGTCAGTCCCACTAGTCTTTAAGAAGTTCTCTTTCATTTTCTGGATTCTATATACCTAAATCACAAATAAGCAATAACACTACTCGACTCCGAGATGTGCAATTTTGAAATTGTCAAAAATGACAGACGTCATCAAAATGATGGTTTTTGTTGATTTGTATCGCTATTCTCGCACACGAGCAGGCGCAGCGGGCGGCGGGCGGCGGGCGGCGGGCGGCGGGCGGCGGGCGGCGGGCGGCGGGCGGCTACATGCACAGGAGGGAGGCGCACCTGTCCCGCGTGTAGCCCAGCTTGGGCTCGGTGTACTGCAGCAGGTGGTCGCGCGTCCAGGCGGGCGGCGGGCGGCGGGCGGCGGGCGGCGGGCGGCGGGCGGCGGGCGGCGGGCGGCGGGCGGCGGGCGGCGGGCGGCTACATGCACAGGAGGGAGGCGCACCTGTCCCGCGTGTAGCCCAGCTTGGGCTCGGTGTACTGCAGCAGGTGGTCGCGCGTCCAGGCGGGCGGCGGGCGGCGGGCGGCGGGCGGCGGGCGGCGGGCGGCGGGCGGCGGGCGGCGGGCGGCGGGCGGCGGGCGGCTACATGCACAGGAGGGAGGCGCACCTGTCCCGCGTGTAGCCCAGCTTGGGCTCGGTGTACTGCAGCAGGTGGTCGCGCGTCCAGGCGGGCGGCGGGCGGCGGGCGGCGGGCGGCGGGCGGCGGGCGGCGGGCGGCGGGCGGCGGGCGGCGGGCGGCGGGCGGCTACATGCACAGGAGGGAGGCGCACCTGTCCCGCGTGTAGCCCAGCTTGGGCTCGGTGTACTGCAGCAGGTGGTCGCGCGTCCAGGCGGGCGGCGGGCGGCGGGCGGCGGGCGGCGGGCGGCGGGCGGCGGGCGGCGGGCGGCGGGCGGCGGGCGGCGGGCGGCTACATGCACAGGAGGGAGGCGCACCTGTCCCGCGTGTAGCCCAGCTTGGGCTCGGTGTACTGCAGCAGGTGGTCGCGCGTCCAGGCGGGCGCGCGCTCGCCGCACACGAGCAGGCGCAGCTCGTCGGGCGCGAAGGCGCGCAGGCGGCGCGGCGGGAACACGGCCGCGAACCCGCGCCGGAACGCGCTTATCTGGCGCCGCACGCCGTCGCGCACCACCCAGCGCGCGCTCGCCTCGGCGTACGCGCGCGCGTTGTGCACCGTCACCTGCAAGGCGCACACTGCTACAACGTGCATACTGACGATAGCCATTTTGTATGGCTTAAGGTTTGCGAACGTTGCAGACACGATAGAAATCAATAAGCTCCTAGACTCTTTTTTTAACTGTATCTTAAATGATTAATTTGTAAGGCGAGAAACAAATTACGTTTCCGTACTTTTACTAGAAAAAGCAAAATCTTGTTTTCAAAGAAAGTTCAAATTTTGCACACTGACGAAAACGCTGTCGACCATGTCGGTCCCGCTATTTCTGGGCATGGTGGCGACCACGGTAACGGCGGGGCAGGGGGTGCTAAGAATCTCCGAATGACCGGAGGCAACCAAAAACAATTGACCCTGGCGACGAACAACGAACGCATGCTACGACTAGACTCGCACCTGGCTCAACTTGAGGTCGAACTTGGGAAGATAAGGTGTCATATCCTAGGACTATGTGAAATCCGAAGAAAGAGGGAGGACGCCATAACCCTCGAATCGGGTTACTATACCTTTTGTAAAGGAGACCAACAATCCCAAGGTAGCGTTGGGTTTCCTGTAAATAAGTCCCTTTCTGACAATGTTTTGGAAGTGTCCAGTATGTCGAACAGGGTAGCGTACCTTATTGTTAAGCTCACGAGAGGTATAGCCTCAAAGTGGTGCAAACCTACACACCGACGTGGTGGAGGGTATGATTGACGACGTATCAAAGGCGTATCAAAGGTATTAATGTACTCAAATGTTGGTGAATCTTAAATAAATAAATTTAAAAAAAGGCCCTCCACTTCACCACTAAGACTCACTACAGCGTTGTTATGGGGGACTTCAACGCTAAAGTGCGAGTATAGAATTGCAACGGATCAGTAGTAGGATCCCATGGATTTTGATGCAGAAACCAATAAGGGCAAATGCTTGTCAACTTCCTCGAACGGGAGGGGAACTTCGATGAACTCTTTTTTCAATAAACTTCTAAGCCACGAGTATAAGCTGTTTTCAAGAGTCATCACAAATCGCCTTGCGCAAAGACTCGGTGAGATTTCAGTGCGGATACGGCACCATAGACCACATCCACACAGTGCGGCAGATTATACAAAACACCGCAGAGCACTATAATCAGCTCTACGACCTCTGGTCCGTTTTGGAGTCCCTGAAGCGCTGCCAAGTAGATTTGCGGTACGTCCAAGTGATGAGACGTCTCTACGAAGTCCGTCCAAGTACAGAATCAGCAGAAAAACCTATGCGTTGCATCGAGGAGTGAGACAAGGGGACGTCCCTGAAATTGTTCACAAATGCAATGGAGGATATGTTCAAGACGCTGTACTGGAAAGGGCGAGACATCAACATCAATTGCGATTACATCTCTCACTAGCGATTTTCAGACGATGGACATCGACATCGTTATTATGGCAGGAATGCTGCAGGACCTACAACATATGCTGAATGACCTGGCTGACACTTCTGTACGTATTAACCTGGATAAAACCAACGTTATGTTTAATGAATATGTACTATCGGAGTTCGGAACCGATTGCAGTGCACGGCGCAGTCCTCGAAGTTGTTCAAAAACTGTACTTTGGACAGACATTATTGCTGTGTATAAACAACTTTGAGGATGAGGTGAACAAAAGAATCCAGTTGGGTTGGGCAGCATTCGGGAAACTACGTCGCGACTTCCCCGTCATGACATACGGAGCTGAAACGAGGACACTGACGGTACGGCTAATCCACAAGTTTCATGGCATCCGAAGATTGCAGGTTCGGGTCCTGTCACGGTCGCCATGTTAGGACGTTGGGACGAAGACCCGATATTATCCAAAGTCTATCATGGAATACTTCGTTATTAACAAATAACGTCTCGTCTTATATACTATTACAATACGTGACAAAGAGGCTAGCGTCACTATTTTCAAGGACGTAGTTGTTTTTCGTTAAATATCACGTGCCTGAAGTACGTGATACAATTTTGTCATCAACATATCACTTATCTTATGGCCTGAGCAGACGAGGGATTTTTGTCCGCTAAAATAGATCGCTTACAACTGTATCGAGTAACGCAAACGAGGGATTAAAAGTACCGCGTACAAAAAGTCCTCCGAATTACCGAGGACATGCAAAGAGCGGACCGGATAAAAGCACGGGAAAGTTCCCGAAAAAAATAGAACTCGTGTGACTTCGCGAAGGAACGCACATGGCGGACTTTAAACCGCGTTGTGCCCTCAAAAGTGACGTACGTATGCACGACGATTAACAAACAAATGATCGCACGTCGTGTGCGTTGAGCTCGCGGTATATCCGCGGCGGACTTTTTATTCGCGGAGCGTACTTTTTTCTCCGCCGCGGAGAAAAGTTCGTCATCTGCGCAGGCCATTAGGAATAAAATCAGAAATAAGATGATCCGGCAGAGAACTACAGTTACCGACATAGCCCTAGATTAGCAAGCTGAAGTGGCAGTGGGCTGGCCATATTAGCCGCAGAACCGACAACCGCTGCGGTAAACGAGTTCTTGAGTGGAGACCGCGTCTCGTCAAACGTAGTGTAGGACGCCTTGAGGCCAGGTGAAGTGATGATTTGCGCAAGGTGGCTGGCAGGAGCTGGATGCGAGAAGCCAAGGATCGACCTAAGAGGTGTGCAACTGGAGAGGCCTATGTCCAGCAGTAGACTGCGATAGGCTGATGATGATCATGATGATGCAGTGTTAGTTTATTGTCTGGAATAACATATAGGCTACCTTTTACCCCGGGTAAAAGGTACGGTTCCCGTGGGATAATTTTGAACATAGTTTTAACTTAACGGATCTGAATGAAAATTAGAGCGGTGTTATTTTACTGTCTGGACTAACATATTATGTAGGGGTCACGTCGTGCATTGGAGTCCGATTATTTTATCGAATTTTTATTGTTTATAGTGATTTTTGGGTCGTAAAAGTGGTGTTATTTTGCGAAACAAAGTGTCGTGCGAGTGAATTTTGGGAATTTGACATTATGGACTGAAAGGGTCTTAACTACGTGCCTATATAACTTGTGTAAAAAAATCAAACGCAAATCCGAAAACCACGTATTGTCCCCATCACTGGGATCATTTTTTCTTTAGGACCATACCTGGGAAACAACTGGTTCCAAAGATATTGAGGGTCAAAGTCACAATTTTGTTTTCCATTTTATTACAAAACTGTTGCCAAAGGTTACTTAAAAACTTTTCTTCTTACAAACATAGTGTTTTTTTTTATTATTTTGTTCATAATAAGGCTTTTTTTTATTACAATACGCAATTTACGGCTCAGCGCGGACGAATTTTGAACTTAGCAGCCAACTGCAGCACAGCGATCCACGCTCCGGCTGCTATACATTGCGCGCTATGTAGTTTAATATTTTTTATAATCATTTCCTAGCTATAATATTTTGTAACATGACTTGGTTTGCTTTGCAGATTGCGTACCTTCAGGATCTGCGTTTAGTTTTTTTACACCCTGTATATACATAGTCAGGTCATAAGTTCTGTCACACAATAAACTTTTGAATTTAGAATGCTGGCCACAAACATTTTTATTGAATTCGAATTTCGAATTTTTCATGAAAATAAAAATGTGTACTTTTTAGAATTTTTCTCATTTTTAAATATGGAGTGGACACTTAAAGAAGACCATGACGCGGTTATTGCGTTGCATCGTTGCGGTTACGCGCAAATTTGAATATAACCAAAAGATTCGTTTATCATACCATAAAACGATACAATGACGACTAGTGTAGATGACAAGTCAAGAAGTGGTCGCCTCGCTCTGTTAGGACTCCAGCAGTGATAAAAGCTGTGAAGGCGCGAATTCAAAGAAATCCCATACTTAAGCAGAAACTGTTGGCCCTTCAGATGGGGTTAAGCAGGACCACGGTGAAAAGGGTGTTAAATGAAGACTTAGGGCTTAGGGCATATCGAAGAAAAACAGGACATCGTTTGGACGCTCGTTTAATGGACCTGAGACTGAAGAGATACCGCGCTTTGTTGAATCGGTACGCGGGAAAAAAGCATCGGAAAATTCTTTTTTCGGATGAAAACATTTTCACCGTGGAAGAGAGCTACAACAAACAAAATGATAAGGTGTACGCACACAGCAGTGAATAAGCAAGCAACCGTATTCTGCGTGTCCAACGAGTTCATTTTCCATCTTCGCTCATGGTTTGGTTGAGAGTCTCTTATTGGGGCTTAACTGAGGTACATTTTTGTGAGAAAGGCGTAAAAACGAATGCAGTTGTGTATCAAAATACAGTCCTCAAGAACCTTGTAGAACCTGTTTCTCATACCATGTTTAATAACAGGCACTGGGTATTCCAACAAGATTCTGCGCCAGCTCATAGAGCGAAAAGCACACAAGACTGGCTGGCGGCGCGTGAAATCGACTTCATCCGGCACGAAGACTGGCCCTCCTCCAGTCCAGATTTGAGTCCGTAAGATTAGAAGATATGGCAACACTTGAAGGAAAAGGCCTGCTCAAAGCCTCATCCTGATTTGGAGTCACTCAAGGCATCCTTGATTAAGGCAGCCGCCTATATTGACATGGACCTCGTTCGTGCTGCGATAGACGACTGGCCACGCAGATTGAAGGGCTGTATTTAAAATCGCGGGGGTCATTTTGATAAACTTTATTACCATATAAATCTATGTTTTATTAAGTTCATTTTGCTATATAAATGGTTACATAAATAATAAACATGTCTAAATTATTTCAAATTACACATGTGACAGAACTTATGACCTGACTAGGTATATTACTTAAATCCGTAAACCTAACCTGTTAATTTCCGTAATTTAATTTAGTTAAATTGTATTTTTGAATTGTAATGTAACTCACGCATACTTCATCGAGGTCATAGCATAACTATTAACCATCTTACTGTGCCTATTTTCTCTGTCTAATTGTCTGCTGTTGTGTTATGAAGTGATTGAATGAATATAAATATGAATAACTACTTAAAGTCATAGTAAACTCCTTATTAATTTATTTCTTGTTTTTATTTCTAACAAATTATATTTTTCTTTCCTATGGTAGTGTACATAGTTCTAGCTAAGGCTCTATACAAAATTGAAAAATGTCCTTTATACAGAGATTTAAATTGTTAGATGAGCCCTTACCATACATAAGGCGCACTAAAATGTGTCATCGTTGGAAGGAGTGAGCTCACTCTTTCCGTGCTAGTCGCTTGCAAAAAGCAGTGAACGGAGCATGTTTTTGACATTTCGTTTTTTTCGATAAATAAATCACAAAAGCTTCTCAATATACCTTCGTGTGCCTTTAAAGTGATGTGAAATTCAAGGGACACAAATAAATGCTATGGAATTACATGCGTAAGTACTGAATCAACAAACATTTTTAATTATTTTCAACATTGCCCAAATAATTGGCGAAAGTTCAAATGGCGTCCATATGACAGAGAGAGAACTATTACAAATCAGTACGCGAGAGAGATATATGTATACGCTGGATTGTTTCTTGTCTAGGTGAGCAAATTAGATAGAGCCCTTCCATAACTAGCCGTTGGCGATTCTAGGGGTCAAGTAATCGTGCGCGTAAACAAACCAAGCGTGCGTGGTAGTGTCATGCACACAGTGTTAAAAGGTGGTCAGTTTTTGTGAGCGCTGGAAATATCTGTAAAGTTGGGCGAGCGGAGACGAAAGAAATAAAGGTGTCGTTGTAAAGATGCGCGTATAATTAGTGTGTGTTCTTAATTAACGACAATACATTATATATAGGCAACGGCTATGTGTGGGTGGAGCGTAACACATACCACATGAGTAAATATTCCTACAGAGTACAAGCTTCTTAACATTTAAACTATTCTGATAGGGCTGACACCTGTTGTAAAAATAAAATACGGTAAGTAACCTACCTACATAATAAAACGTGTATTTCAAAAGGTATAAAATATAAGATTTAGTGTAATTTGACAATACTAAAGTTAAATTAGTTTATTTTCTTTTTAACGTATGATGCAGTCTGAATCTAATATACAGTTTCCTCTAATAACTGATCGGAAAACATTCGTATGGCATGTTAAAAGATAATTAATTTATAATTTTATTTTTATATTTCATTTCTCGGATCATTATTAAAATGATCTTGGTATGTTTTTTTTTTCATTTCATCAATAAAATTAACATAATTATCTGGGCCTGGCGGTATTTTAAGTAAACCGGCCTGTAGATACGTTACCTGCATTAAAGTCTTTATGATGAATAAATATGGATTCATTGCTCATATTTATGGCATTTTTCGATAGGATTTCGATTTCTTGCACTTGCGTCGATCCAGACATTTTCTATACAATTATCCGGCGACAAACCATAGCAGTGCGTTATTGACCCTTTGTTTATTTATATTTAACACCAATTTTCCTTAATCAATATTATATAAATAATTGAATCATAGAAATGGTAAAATCACAATTCGTCAGCCAAATCACTCAAATAAATTTTAATGTCGTCTAATGCGCGCGACGTGCTGCAGCCCTGTCATTTATACCGCAACCGAGCCGGCGATAGCCGGTTCCTACCCCGGCGACGCGTCGGTGAGGTGTCACGCGCACATCGCCGCGCTATGTGCGAGTGGAACTACAGCGGGCCGCATATAGGCAGCTTGGACAGGTATTAAAGAAATCTACTCGCCACAAGAACAAGTTGTACTTACCCAAAATTAATTTAGTGTTATATAAAAAAAAAAGTTCTTTGTATGGCTATAAAAGTATTCAATAAACTACCTGTGAACATACAAGAAGCTTCGAATCCCGAATTTAAAAAAAAGCTACACAAGTGGCTCCTTGATAATTGTTTTTATTCTATTGATGAGTTTTTTGGTCGTTGAATTCTGTATTGTTTATTTCTTGATATTAGTATTTTGCTGTTTAAGTTATTCTAAATTAATATTTATTCGTTGATATCATTAATTTATTAATAATTGAATAGATTGATTTAATCGTTGCATTATATAAATTTTAATTACTGACTATATGTTTAACTACTGACTTTATTATACATTTAAATTGACATTCATATAAATCGGAATCGACATCGATGTTATTAACTATGTAACTTAATTTGCATGATATTTTAACCGTCTATTGTAATATTCACACGCCAACTATGGCAAGATACACTGTGACGAAAACTACATAACCATAATCTCTATCTATATCTTTTATATGTAAATGCTGTTAGTTTTCCATGTATGAATAAATGAATAAATGAAATGAATAAGATCCAATATGTACGTGTATTTCAGTGAATAAATGAATTTGAATTTGGATTCCGGTGGGAATATTTATTCATGTGCACATACTACACATCTAACGCTTTAAATCTGCCCCAGTAGCGGTCCTCGTGCTGCGATGCCTCAGAGGAGAGGGTGCACTGACCTCGATGTTCTCCCCGTTGTCGCACAGCGGCTGCAGCGCGGCGGCGGGCGGCATGCTGAGCGCCAGCTGCGCGAACGTGGCGCCCTCCACGGCGGCGGCGGCGGCCAGCGACGCGCGCTCACGCTCGCTGAGCGCCGGGTCGCGCGCCCGGCCCGAGTACTCCTCGGCGGCGGATAGCACTTTCTGCAGGAACCTATATGAAGACGAGTATCGATAGTTTTAAAGAACCGTGGGACCCGTCTAGGAGAATGCGACGTCAGCCTGTATATTTTTAAGCATTTTTGCACTCAGAATTTTGTCTTCTTTCATCTGATAGAACACTCGTTGTGACTGCAAACTTTAACCTTCTTAAAGTACCCAATATGTCATTGTAGCATTCACCACAGCTTTTTTAACAAAAGGCGGGCTATGATAAGGAATCGATTAATACCTCATTCAGCAATATTAACACCCCTTTGATCTAGTGGTTTAAATACCGGGCCAAAATCTCGGGGCCCCAGGTTCGAATCCCGGATCGGGCAACAAAAATGTTTCGAATTATCGAACATTGCTCGGGTTTGTCACCACCAACCCGCATTTGGCAAGCGTGGTGATTATGTCAGTACTCCCATCGTTGCTATGGTAACTTGAATTCAATGATAGAGGCCTTTTCCCTGCAGTGGGATGATTATAGGCTGTTCTTTCCTTTTTTTTCAGCAAAATCGACTCAGTAGTTTAGCCGCAAATGTGCGCCCCACATAACACTTAGGCTTTGTCGTAATCAGGTAAAAATACATTATTAAGCTTTCGCTAAAACCATGACTTTAGAATCAGCACAAAGATGTTTACGTTGCAAAAAAAATCTGTTACCTATATCTAATTGGATCAATTTCTTCGAGATGCTCCGGCGTCAATTCTTCTCCACGCATTATTCTTAGGAAAGGTTCAGACAGCGGCAAATCTACGAGCCGACCATCTTGAAGCACCTGCACACAAGTATGTCACATTTAATGTCATCACAATTTCCACTGATTAACAACTATAATACGGAATGTTAAAATTTTACTATGGACATACCTTCGCTAGAAATACTCCTAGAAACCAGAAATATTTGCAAACTTTATCACAGATAGCAGAGTCTTGAGGGAGCGGCGCTGGGAAGAGCCCTCCTGCATTCGTCACGTAATAACCGGGCGGTTTTTCTGTAACAAATACTTTTATCACTACATATGCAAGTAATATGCAATTTAACGTGCAGATGTATGTAAAATTCGAAGCTAGCTAACGCCAACTTTAACATTTAAAATATTTAAAAAGCTATCATCAGCATTTATAGTGAACAATCTCGCTAAGCCGTTGTTAAGAAAATCCATGAAGTGATGACATTATTGATGATCGTGTTATCATCATCATCATCAGCATCATCAGCATCGCAGTCCACTGCTGGACATAGGCTCCAGTTCTTGTCGCATCCAGCTTCTGCCAGCCATCTTGCGCTAATCATCACTCCACCCGGCCTGAGGGCGTCCTACACTACGGTTGCCGATGTAGTGCGTACGTCACACTTTCCCTATTAGTATATGTATGACATGATATATGTATATAACACAGTGTCATTAGTTGTAAGAGTTGGTAATTAATCAGACTTCCATCAGTTAACACCCGTCTTTCATTGGTGGCCGCGGTTCCCACATTACACCGAAACGCGGTCTCCATTTAAGAACTCGTTTACTTAAGCGGTTGTCGGTTCTGCGGCTAATATGGCCAGCCCACTGCCACTTCAGCTTGCTAATCCGGTGAGCTATGTCGGTAACTTTAGTTCTCTGCCGAATCACCTCATTTCTGATTTTATCCCTAAGAGAAACTCCGAAAAACAGTACGACTATTGCGCTCCATTAAAGCCTAATTAAGCCTGAGCCGGCGTTTGCTGCCGCTCTGGGTAGAGATGGACACCGCGTGGGTTTCGCCCAGGTATTCAGTATCAAGTTTCGCAGCTAGAACGGAATTGGTGTGAACAGTAAAGTTACCGTATACCCAACGGGTTTTCTCAGCTGCAGACGGTACTGAACAATGTTTTGGAATAAAAATCTGAATATTCGAGATGCAGCCACAGGCCCAGGTCGGCGCGCTGCAGCCCGGCGTAGAGTCCGGCGGGGCGCGTGTGTGTAGGAGCGTACCGGCGGGCGCGGCGAGGTGGTGCGGCGCGTCGTGGCCGGCGGGCGGCGCGTCGTGCAGCCACAGGCCCAGGTCGGCGCGCTGCAGCCCGGCGTAGAGTCCGGCGGGGCGCGTGTGTGTAGGAGCGTACCGGCGGGCGCGGCGAGGTGGTGCGGCGCGTCGTGGCCGGCGGGCGGCGCGTCGTGCAGCCACAGGCCCAGGTCGGCGCGCTGCAGCCCGGCGTAGAGTCCGGCGGGGCGCGTGTGTGTAGGAGCGTACCGGCGGGCGCGGCGAGGTGGTGCGGCGCGTCGTGGCCGGCGGGCGGCGCGTCGTGCAGCCACAGGCCCAGGTCGGCGCGCTGCAGCTCGGCGGCGACGAGCGCGTAGAACTCCAGCGTGGGCCCGAGCCCGGTGCCCTCCTCGCCCGCGAACTCCACCTCCAGCACCGACTTGCGGCCCGCGTGCACCTTCATCACCTGCGATCACAAACGAAACCGTCCGATTAACCTTTAGAGCGTTTTCCGAACACACGGGTATACACAAAGACATGTGAAACACAAACATTCAGCGGGTTAACCGTTTTGCTCGATGTCTATTGTACAAATATATATACACTATTCAATAACCTCAACTCAACCCGTTGAGTGTTCGTGATACACAACACATCATATCAATTGTCTTTGTATACACCCGTTTGTTCAAAAAACATGTCGAAGTCTAAAGAATTAACCTTTAGACTTCGACAGTCAGACAGTCCATAGAGTCAGCTCAGTTTGACAAGACTCAGTGTACTAACAAAACTAGCGAACAGTGACTTGAGTCGAGACTTTAGTCGATAAATGTCAGATTCTACAAATGTCAGACGAGTTTAAAAAGCCAAATTCTATGATTGCCAAATTCTACAAATGACAGGTTCTAAAAATGACAGATTCTAGAATCGCCAGATTTTACTTATGACAGATTTCATATGAAATGATATAATTCGTTGTTTTTAAGTATGTATGTTGTTAAAGTGTGTTATTGTTCGCCTTTTTCAAAGTTTTGCGGTAAATGTACGTTCTTAGAAATAAAAGCTATGGTTTTATTTAGTAAGTTAGGTAAGTACGTGTTGACAAAGTGATGATAGAAAAATCATTTATTAACGGTTGAATCGTTGAACGTGCCGCAGGCGCCCCATGTGCAACTCCGTCGCCTCCAGCTCACTTCGACTAGGTACCTGGATGGCGGACCGCAGCAGGCGCGACTAGGTACCTGGATGGCGGACCGCAGCAGGCGCGACTAGGTACCTGGATGGCGGACCGCAGCAGGCGCGACTAGGTACCTGGATGGCGGACCGCAGCAGGCGCGACTAGGTACCTGGATGGCGGACCGCAGCAGGCGCGACTAGGTACCTGGATGGCGGACCGCAGCAGGCGCGACTAGGTACCTGGATGGCGGACCGCAGCAGGCGCGACTAGGTACCTGGATGGCGGACCGCAGCAGGCGCGACTAGGTACCTGGATGGCGGACCGCAGCAGGCGCGACTAGGTACCTGGATGGCGGACCGCAGCAGGCGCGACTAGGTACCTGGATGGCGGACCGCAGCAGGCGCGACTAGGTACCTGGATGGCGGACCGCAGCAGGCGCGACTAGGTACCTGGATGGCGGACCGCAGCAGGCGCGACTAGGTACCTGGATGGCGGACCGCAGCAGGCGCGACTAGGTACCTGGATGGCGGACCGCAGCAGGCGCGACTAGGTACCTGGATGGCGGACCGCAGCAGGCGCGACTAGGTACCTGGATGGCGGACCGCAGCAGGCGCGACTAGGTACCTGGATGGCGGACCGCAGCAGGCGCGACTAGGTACCTGGATGGCGGACCGCAGCAGGCGCGACTAGGTACCTGGATGGCGGACCGCAGCAGGCGCGACTAGGTACCTGGATGGCGGACCGCAGCAGGCGCGACTAGGTACCTGGATGGCGGACCGCAGCAGGCGCGACTAGGTACCTGGATGGCGGACCGCAGCAGGCGCGACTAGGTACCTGGATGGCGGACCGCAGCAGGCGCGACTAGGTACCTGGATGGCGGACCGCAGCAGGCGCGACTAGGTACCTGGATGGCGGACCGCAGCAGGCGCGACTAGGTACCTGGATGGCGGACCGCAGCAGGCGCGACTAGGTACCTGGATGGCGGACCGCAGCAGGCGCGACTAGGTACCTGGATGGCGGACCGCAGCAGGCGCGACTAGGTACCTGGATGGCGGACCGCAGCAGGCGCGACTAGGTACCTGGATGGCGGACCGCAGCAGGCGCGACTAGGTACCTGGATGGCGGACCGCAGCAGGCGCGACTAGGTACCTGGATGGCGGACCGCAGCAGGCGCGACTAGGTACCTGGATGGCGGACCGCAGCAGGCGCGACTAGGTACCTGGATGGCGGACCGCAGCAGGCGCGACTAGGTACCTGGATGGCGGACCGCAGCAGGCGCGACTAGGTACCTGGATGGCGGACCGCAGCAGGCGCGACTAGGTACCTGGATGGCGGACCGCAGCAGGCGCGACTAGGTACCTGGATGGCGGACCGCAGCAGGCGCGACTAGGTACCTGGATGGCGGACCGCAGCAGGCGCGACTAGGTACCTGGATGGCGGACCGCAGCAGGCGCGACTAGGTACCTGGATGGCGGACCGCAGCAGGCGCGACTAGGTACCTGGATGGCGGACCGCAGCAGGCGCGACTAGGTACCTGGATGGCGGACCGCAGCAGGCGCGACTAGGTACCTGGATGGCGGACCGCAGCAGGCGCGACTAGGTACCTGGATGGCGGACCGCAGCAGGCGCGACTAGGTACCTGGATGGCGGACCGCAGCAGGCGCGACTAGGTACCTGGATGGCGGACCGCAGCAGGCGCGACTAGGTACCTGGATGGCGGACCGCAGCAGGCGCGACTAGGTACCTGGATGGCGGACCGCAGCAGGCGCGACTAGGTACCTGGATGGCGGACCGCAGCAGGCGCGACTAGGTACCTGGATGGCGGACCGCAGCAGGCGCGACTAGGTACCTGGATGGCGGACCGCAGCAGGCGCGACTAGGTACCTGGATGGCGGACCGCAGCAGGCGCGACTAGGTACCTGGATGGCGGACCGCAGCAGGTCGGGCTGGCGCGGGATGCGCACGCGCTCGTGCCGCAGGCGCCCCATGCGGAACTCCGTCGCCTCCAGCTCGGCGCGTCGCGGCGACACGGAATTCACCGCTCTGAAATATATTACATAATATATTTTTCATGTTTAGTGTAATCGTCAGATTGAATTTTAATTAAATTTTAATTGTTCTTATCTTTTTAAAGTTAATGTTGTGTTAAATAGATATGTATTATAATTTATTAATTTCAATTTATCCTTATTATTATATTTTCAATCTGATTAGTGACATTTAATCTTATTGTAATATTATTGTATGAAAAAAAATTGTAATTTTTGCTATTAAGGGGCCATGTCCTTAAATAAATGAATTTAATTTTAATTGAATAATACAACATGCATTAAACGTCTGCGAACGAAGCCCACGTTATGTAACCATATGTATAAACCTTGGCAGTTATGTTTATTTTAACAATAAAAATAACCTTACACAGCTACGCCCGTGCGCGCCACAGCGTATTTTAAAATGAATAAGTCTGAATCAATGTTATATTTTTCTAAGATTATTTTTATTCCACTAAAAAGCTCTAAATAAGGTCCTCGGACCGTATGCTGTCTCGACATCATATTATGTCTATCTTTACAGGTTGACTAACTCTAGATTACATTTTTATTGTAATCAAAATTTTTTAACATAATGTATTATTTAAATTGGTGATGTAAAAAATATGATAATAATTCTTAACCAAATAATTCGTTTAAAAAAAATTGAAAAAGTAATAATATTTAATATTTTACAGTAAAACCTTTCAGTGAATATCCAAAGACATAATAACTACATACACTGCAATTTTAACCACCTGTAAAACGAAGCCCACGTTATTGGACCATTATGTATAACATCATGGCAGTGTTATTAATTTTTTTATTAAAAATAATTCTTGAATATTTTTTTTTTATTCAGACTTTTAATTTTGTAACATGCTGTGACGCGCCCAGACGTATTATTTTGCTGCGGCGGGGTCTCGGTAGAATGGACCTTACACAGCTACATCTGTGGGCGTTACAGCGTCTTTCAAAATAAATAGCTGAACCGATATTCAATATTATAATGAAAAAAAATAAAAAAAAATATTGCCAAGATGTTATACATAATGGTTACATAACGAGGGCTTCGTTTTACAGGTGGTTGAAATTGCACCGTGTATAACTAAAATATGACACAAGTACTTCGCGAGCATTTTTGACGTGTAAGGTGCCGATGAAGGATGCAATTGGGTTTTCCGTTAAATTAATACGGGTACATAAGAAGTTTCAAACATACCTTTGTCTATCAAGTGCGCGATCGCGCTGCGCCTGCAGCCACACGATCGTCCGAGACGTGCCGAAGGCGGTGCAGGCAAAGAACATTTGCCGCGTCTCCAGTGGGAACAAGAACGGGCACCAGTCGTTTAGTTGTCGACACCTATAAAATGTGAAGTTCATTAATCTGGGAAGATGAGTCAGAGAAACAAATCGCAGGGATACTATTCGTAAGTTTTTCATTTTCCTTCATATCTTAACAGGATTGGGGGCCTAATTCGCGTAACCGAATCGCAGTTCGATCGTGATTGAATTGGACGATTTTGACATTTAGACCATACTAGAACTGTCAAAAACCTGTCGTTCAATTACAATTGTGATACGATTCGGTTACGCGAATTAGGGGTCTTGACTGTAAAAATTTTACACAATTTTGAGAAAATAATTTCGGGTGAAAACTTGACCTACATTTGTTACTTACTTCATAAATGGGATCTAAATACGACACTGAACGCCTATGAAAATTTATGAATTTATGATAAAAAAAAGTCATCCTGCAGATAGCTAGATGACCGCCGGGACAGGCGCTGGCTCACCACTGCGGCGTGGCGGCGGCGGCCAGCGTGAGCGGCTCCTGCAGCTGCTGGTGCAGCTTGTTGGTGAGCTGCGTGGACACGAAGGGCTCGGCGGGCAGCGCGGGCGCCGCCGCGCGCAGGCGCCGCAGCACGCGCACGCAGCACGTGGCCGTCGCGCCCTCCGCGCCCTCCGCGCCCGCGATGCCGAGCTCTGCCGGGCCCGAGCAGTCATGTTATATAAAAAAAACCGGCCGAGTGCGAGTCGGACTCGCGCACGAAAGGTTCCCGTACCATTGACTAGGTTGACGACCGTCTGTTTTAATTTTATTATTAAAGTAAACATACAAAATTAAGTATTTTGTCAATATTTCAAGTGCCTACCTGTTACCATTTATTGATATCGACCAAAAATAGGCAAGAAATTTTTGAATGGGAGCATAGGGAAAGTAATATACTATAGTACGAGGGCGGGTCAATAAGTCCGTGACTTTTTGAATTTCTAACCTCTTTACTGAAAAAGCAACACTACTTCTGTCAACAGGTATCTGTCAGTTGATTGCTATCAAAATTTGAACTTGCTGCGTCAGTTAGTTTGTGTTTGACAGCTATTTTTATCAGACTACCCAGTAATTTGAGGAAAAAATGGAAAAAGGTGAATTTCGTGTGCTTATTAAGCATTATTTTTTGCGAAAAAAAACCATTACCGAGACGAAGGCTAAGCTTGATAAATACTATGGGGACTCTGCACCATCGATTTCAATGGTAAAAAAGTGGTTTACTGAATTTCGTTGTGGCCGTAAAAGCACTGAAGATGCCGAACGTCCTGGACGCCCAGTTGAGGTCTCTACACCCGAAACAATCGAAAAAATTCACGATATGGTGTTGGCCGACCGAAGATTGAAAGTGCAAGAGATTGTGGAAGCCGTAGGGATCTCGCATGGCTCAGTGGTTTCAATTTTAAAAGATCAATTGGGCATGAGAAAGCTTTCCGCAAGATGGGTGCTGCGTTTGCTCACAGTCGACCACAAACGCAATCGTGTAACAACTTCACAGGAAGGTTTGGCGTTGTTTAATCGCAATATGGAGGAGTTTTTGCGCCGTTTTGTAACCGTGGACGAAACATGGATCCATCACAACACACCAGAGACCAAACAACAGTCAAAACAGTGGGTTTCTAAGGGTGAATCGGCGCCAAAGAAGGCCAAGGTGGGTTTGTCAGCCAATAAAGTTATAGATAAGTTAGTGATATTTCCTATATTTCAAATAAAAAATCGTAACTCGTAATCGGATGGGAAGCGATTTTTTTCCTGGCGCGATCTGATAGGTTCCTAATCAAAATTCCTAGAAAAAATTTTATATCCGTCTGGTCTGGACCACCCTGTATCTATTGTGTATCTATAAGTGTAGTGTCGAGAACAGAAGTTTAGTAATAGTGAGTTCGCAAACAGTGGTACCGGTATCGTGTGTAATAAATGACTACGACGGAGGGTGTATCGATTTGTCTGCTCTTAACAACTACCCACCCGCATAGTCATCAGTTCTTCCGTGAGCACGGCACTTGCAACAGTGCCGAAATATCGGAAACTCATAAAAAATTATGTAATAAGCTACATGGTACAAACCCCGTATCACTGAACTCTAGTGATAGTGACCATGGAAGTTTAAATTAGTATAATCCATCTATTATTTTGCTTTCTATTTAATATACAAACTAAAAGTGTTCTTTACTCACCAGGGTCGCCAGGTTCATCGTCTTCACTATCGCTTGACGAGGCGACTGTCTCCACACCTTCTACTTCCTTGTAAGTTAACCTAAAAATAGAACATTACTTTAGTGATAATATCCTAATAGGAATTACACAATCGGCTACTCGACTCAAATCAAATTTGACTCAATAAATGAATAGTTTTTTTAGGATTTCACTTAAGAAACCAATATTTATCGATTTCAGTAAACAAAAGTGCGAGATAGCTACATACTAAAAATTTCAAAACTGTCTTATCTTTATTTTATTTTGAACTCTAAAAAAACACTGTCGGTCATGTTATGACGTCATAAGACTTGGGTAGTAGGGAGGGTAAATTTCGTTATGGTGCCTATACTTGGACATTGACATTTTGTATCAAGTGACTGAGAAAGAGCTTACACGGCGCGCTGCAGCGTCCAGGCGGGGCGGGAGAGCGTCCAGGAGGGTACTCACGTGTAGGTGGTGTCGCGGTGCGTGTCGTGCGCCGGCAGCCGCGCGTTGAGCGCCAGCACGGCGCGCTGCAGCGTCCAGGCGGGGCGGGAGAGCGTCCAGGAGGGTACTCACGTGTAGGTGGTGTCGCGGTGCGTGTCGTGCGCCGGCAGCCGCGCGTTGAGCGCCAGCACGGCGCGCTGCAGCGTCCAGGCGGGGCGGGAGAGCGTCCAGGAGGGTACTCACGTGTAGGTGGTGTCGCGGTGCGTGTCGTGCGCCGGCAGCCGCGCGTTGAGCGCCAGCACGGCGCGCTGCAGCGTCCAGGCGGGGCGGGAGAGCGTCCAGGAGGGTACTCACGTGTAGGTGGTGTCGCGGTGCGTGTCGTGCGCCGGCAGCCGCGCGTTGAGCGCCAGCACGGCGCGCTGCAGCGTCCAGGCGGGGCGGGAGAGCGTCCAGGAGGGTACTCACGTGTAGGTGGTGTCGCGGTGCGTGTCGTGCGCCGGCAGCCGCGCGTTGAGCGCCAGCACGGCGCGCTGCAGCGTCCAGGCGGGGCGGGAGAGCGTCCAGGAGGGTACTCACGTGTAGGTGGTGTCGCGGTGCGTGTCGTGCGCCGGCAGCCGCGCGTTGAGCGCCAGCACGGCGCGCTGCAGCGTCCAGGCGGGGCGGGAGAGCGTCCAGGAGGGTACTCACGTGTAGGTGGTGTCGCGGTGCGTGTCGTGCGCCGGCAGCCGCGCGTTGAGCGCCAGCACGGCGCGCTGCAGCGTCCAGGCGGGGCGGGAGAGCGCCAGGGCCGCGCCGCCCGCGCTGAGCACGAGGCGCAGCGCGGGGCCCGCGGCGGGGCCCTCGCTGCCGGCGCTGGTCTCGTTGGGGTTCTCGTTCGCGTCGCTGGGCACCGCGGACTCGGACACGTCCTCCGCGTCCGAATCCTCGTTCAGAGGGATATCTAGATCTGTATTAAAAAAAAAATATTTGATGAAAATGGGGACTACCGTTTCTTTGCTCACCAGTTGGCGCCACTGTAGACTGAGGTCCGGAGTTATAGCTTTCAAAGGCGATTGGCGCCGAAACAAAGTGTTATATCTTGAATCTAATTAAGGTTATATTGTTTATAAATAACTATCTTGATATCAACAAACTAACTTCTGAAATAGTTGCTCTTGAGGCCGCCTATTTTTGCGCTTTTTCTTAATTCCGCTTTTAAAGCGTTCAGATTAATCGCCAAATAATCCATATTTGCGATATTTTACGAAGGAGATCACTTTCTAGCAGGTAAATTAAAGAAATTATAATTTATGCAACAAATTACGCTAAAACCAGTACAAAGTGAATGATATTGGACCTCACGCGACACTAGCGCCTCTAGTGGCAAATTCACTAGCGATAGCCCCCATTGCGATAAATTATACACCGTGAAATTTTAACCGTCTGACAGACGAAGCCCACGTTATGTAAGCATTATGTATGACATCTTGGCAGTGTTATTATTTTATCAATAAAATAACCATTGAAAAATTTCGAATATTGACTTAGACTTGTCATTTTGAAAAGCACGGACTGAGTTTTATAAGGTTCAATTGCCCGGAACCTGTACTACATGTAATCTATCAACTATATTATTATATGTCTCAATACAGCACTCAGATACGAACCAACAGTCTGGTTGAGGTTGGTGCGGCCCGGCCTCGGGTCGAAGGCGGGGATGAGCGCGGAGAACTGCCTCTTGAGCACGAAGTCGTCGTCCCAGGGCCGCCGCGGCCGCGCGCCCCCGCCCCCCGCGCCCCCCGTGCCCCCAGCGCCCCCGCGCACCGCCTCAAGCGCCTCCTCCTCCATCAACGACAGGAGATTGCGTGACACCTAGATACCGAGTGGTAACACAGAGAAACTTATAACACAGAACATGGAATAAGGTTAGAAAGGCTGTAATGAGCCATTTGTATGAGAACCGATGTTGCCACTTGCGCCTCACTACACACAAACGAGTTCAAATAACAAGCATTTGCTATACCCTTTCCAATCGTTTATTTAACTTTTGACAGATCACGCACATAAAGTTTTGTAATAATTTTTAGTAAAATGTACTACAGGGAATACTGTACTTCATGGACGGGCTCCGCCCACTTAGAGATGGGTCATTCGTGATTAATGACTACAGACTATAAAACGCTTTTGAAATAAATCGATTATCGACTATATTAATAAAACATACAATAAAATTATTGTGATTATATTTTACATCAAATCACGTAAAAACCTTTACTATTTTGCATTAAAATGCCCTAAATGTCTCTGTTTTAATGCATAAATATTTTGCGTAATGAAAACAGTTCCATCGTACTCGTACCTAGTAATGGGATCGAATTTATTCTCTTTCTCTCCATCTTTCTCCATCTTACTCTCTCTTTCTCTCCATCTTTCTCTCTTTCTCTCCATCTTTCTCTCTCTTTCTCTCCATCTTTCTCTCTCTTTCTCTCTGTTTCTCTCTATCTTTCTCTCTCTTTCTCTCCATCTTTCTCCATCTTTCTCTCTCTTTCTCTCCATCTTCTCTCTCTTTCTCTCTGTTTCTCTCTCTTTCTCTCTTTCTCTCTTTCTTACTGTTTCTCCCTCTTTCGCTTTCTTTCTCTCTCTTTCTCTCTCCTTCTCTCTTTCTCTCGGTTTCTCTCTCTTTCTCTCTCTTTATCTCTCTTTCTTTCTCTCTCTTTCTCTATCTCAGACAGAGAAACACGCGCACGCCGCACGGCTTACAACTACAACTATAGCAAAAAGTGTCGTTAATTTTTTTTCCGTCTAGCCCCTTTTCGCAACGCGCGATAAGGAGCCTCGTTCCAAAAGTCCGCCATCTTAAATCAATTACTATGAAGATGTTATTTTCATTATCAGCATTCCAATAAATTCCAACAAACATATATAAAATAATTTAAAACACAAACATTTAATTTTGTTAGCCCTGAATGCTGTGTCCCGAACTACTAACATTGTTTTGTTCGCAGTTCGGGGCTCGGCTTTCCCGCCCCTCGCCCCTCACACACCGCACAATTGCCCTGTCTAGACGTCTTCGTTGAACGACTGTATGGTTAATAGACTGTGGTATCACTATTTGATTAAGTATTAGAGCTGTCAAAAGTTAATTAAACGATTGGAAAGGGTATAACCTTCTTCCATGTTCTGTGAGTAACACAGTCTAAACTTAACTTCGTAGTAAACAAGACTTCATCAGCTATTAGCAACGATTTTTTAAAGAAATTTTCTAATAAACAAACACTTATTATGGTATTGAGTGTTTGTTGATTGTGAGGCAGGGCGTCCCTGCCAGGGACCAATCACTGGATTGAGCTACACAAACCGCAGGTACTATCCAAAGACCGGCACTATTACTCCAGGATTGTACGGGAAGCGGTAGAAATCAAAAAACATAACAACAATTTCAACCGCGAAGATGGATACCGCCTATCAACAACTTGGAACCCAGTCATTAGCAAGTGTACACGGCCAAGAAACCCCTCATTTAGCCGTCGTGAAGATACTGTCAGTGTTGTGTCATACCGATTTCATTTTTTTTTTAATATATATCGAAAAACAAAATGAATATTAATTGGGGGTAGGTGTTGAACCCCACTCTTCACGAAGACGTCGTTCTTCTTCTTCGTGTCGATGACAAACTCTGTCACATTTTACAGGCCCAATACTCTGCCACTTTGATGGTATTATCCGTGGCCTTCATTAGCTCCTCCCGAGTGCAGGTAGTCGGGCACGCGGAGCAAAATGGTAAATGGGCCCTGCGAAAATCCCAACCTAAAGTGATTTTCTTTGCTCCGGCCGACCTGAGTTCGGAGCCTGTTAAGGGACTTCCATGTCAGCCTCGGCAGCTTGTGTCCAGGTGGAAGACTTTCCGATATCGGAACAAAGGGTGTCGGCGAAGACGTCGTTAAGCTGTCATCAGTCGGCCCGTGACCATGGCTTGGTGCAATCCAGCCGAAACGTCGGGTAAATATATAGGTACATACCTTTATAAATATTATTCGCGATAACGACCCGTTAATAGACTTAGTAACAATATTAAGTCTTAAGCTAATACAGAAACAACATAAAAAGCATACTCACAACTTCTTGGTAAGTAGGTTCATTCTCCTTGTCGCTATCGAGGGCGTCGTCCCCTTCATCGTCATCCTCCAGTTCGGTGAGGAGAGCGGGAGCTCGGCATGATTCCAGAAAATCTTCTAGAGATACCTATAAAAGACGCTAATTAATATACTTTAAAAACAAGCAGACTACAGGGCGTAACAAAAAGCTTAACGAAGACTTAAACCTCGCATTCGGTTTATCGAACCAAATCTCATGTAAAAAAAATTTTGCTGGCAAACGAATTTTTTTTAGGCATTCAAATAAATCAAGTATTTATTGCCTAATTGTATTCATCGCGGGTTGTTCTCTTTAAAGCGATTTTTATGAAAAAGTTTTAATTTTTAACATGTTTCTAAAGAAAAAAGTTTAGTAACAACAAACAGAAGATTTTTATGCAATGATCTTGTAAAAAAAATGTTCACTTTGACCCTCACTATCTCAGTAACGATTCATTTCCCAGGTATGGTCTCTTGGAAAAAAATGATCATACAAATGGGTAGACTACGTGGTATTCGGCTTCGTTAAGCCTTTTGTTACACACTGTATAAACAAGGTAGCAAATTCTTTGTCAATTTTAAAATATGCAGCAAAAGATATCAGAGTTTCGAATAGTGACATCAACTGCCTAAAGAATAATATTACTTTACCTGTTCACTCTCACTAGACGTCGAAGTAAGAGATAGTGTGAGAGCATTTTGGGCATTAGGCGCCAACGAAGGATAGCTCTGTGCAGCAGACAGCAGTCCACCGGGAAAGTTACTAGATAAAGCCAATCGCACCAAACTGAAATAACAAATTTCATAACTTCTTCATTTAAACCATGTAACCTTCTACTTATTTCACTTATTTGATCCAACTATCCTAGAATATAGCTAAAATCATATAAACAATACCTTGGAAACAAGCTGGTAGAATGGTTAGGCCTTGTAGCGCGTTGTGGATTGTTGCCGCGCCCAGCACCGGAGCCTCTTCCTACACCCAGAACCTCTAACAATCGAGTAGCACCCTAGAACATTCCACAATAATTAATAATAGTTTGTTAAAAATTACGCAAATATAATTAATTATAATGAACTTGTTTTACCTGTTGAGTTAGATCAGGCTCACTAGCACTCATAGTACCGGAGCCACCACTAGATTGACTATCTTTCTTATCAACATACTGTCCCTCAGCGCTCTCGTTGTCTTCACACTGCAAAAAATACAGAAAAGATCCAAAATTTACATTTACATAATCTTAGGTACATGCAACTATTAAAAACTTTATCATCCATATCACCCAACTTTTTAGGAATATTATTTAATTTTGCTCCAAACAAGTGACAATTCTGTAGTCGGCCGATCCCCTAAGATATCTATACAAGCCTTTTTATTTTTAAATACCGGAGTATACAACTTAAATTTGAAGGGACCTAGAGCTTTGTGCTGCCCCAATTTATTTAATTTTATTACTTCTAAAAAAATTAGAACAGTGTTACTTTAACTAATTACCTCTGGTATTTATTGAATCACTGTTCACTGCTTTTCATTCTGGCATTCTTTCGTATTGTTAAAAGCGGCCGCTTTTGGTGTTTGGCGACAAATTCGACTTTATAAACAACTAGTTGTTGCGCACGACTTCGTACGTGTCAATTTCTGTTATGATAACGATCATTTTTGCAACATTTGTCACTGATGCTTCGCTCCTATTGGTCGCAGCGAGATGTTATATAGCCTAAAGCCTTCCTCGACAAATGGACTATCTAACACAAACATATTTTTTCAATTCGTACCAGTTCTTCCTGAGATTAGCGCGTTCAAACAAACAAACAACAAACTCTTCAGTCTTTCTAATATTAGTATACGACTAAATGAAAACTTTACTGTGATTCAATAAATACTAGAGGAAATTTGCTAAAATGATACCTATTCTTGTTTTGGGACAATTGATTTTGTTTAGAAGTAATAAAATTAAATCAATTGGGGGCAGCACATGGCTCTAGTAGCCCTTTTATGAAAAGAAACTGTACAACAATGAATAGAGTTGTGAGCTATGTGAGCCCAGTGATCGCCCGCCTCGCTCCCTCTGCCACCGCACACTTACACACCGGCACACGCACACGCACACAGTACCTGTATGTGCAGGCGGCGGGCGTTGCCCCGCAGCGAGTGCAGCAGCGCGCCGGGCAGCGCCAGCAGCTCGGCCGACAGCAGCGCGTTGGCGCTGTTCCGCGCCGCCTCGCCCGCCTCGCTCCCCTGCCGCCGCACACTTACACATTACCCACATTACACGCAAACAAAACAAGCTGTTACCTACATCTCATAATGAAACATGATCACTCTCTAGTAAAAGCAAACACCATAACGCTGATGATAGGCTTATTTGGCTTTGGAAGCTTCTATTTTACTGAAATGTTTGCAAAAACATAAGGAAGCAAAAACATATACTCGAGTACCAATCGCTAGTCATGAAATCATTACGACTTTCAAAATATTACGACAGATTGCGCTAACAGCCTCGATTTGAATAATATCATAAACCAAGGTAAATACAATCGAAATCTGATGACCTATCCAACAGTTACGAGAACCATTCAGTAAAAACAGTTTTATTTCTGCAAATAGGCCCCTGGGGGCGCTTTTACACGTCCCAATATTTAAAACTACCACTGCTTCGGGACAAATGTGGGCTAGTGCCGAGAAGAAGCAGAGCAAGAAACTCAGTCACTATTATCAGCCTGTTTTTAAATAAATATGTTTACATAAGATTTATGCCAGTGCGAGCTGGGAAAATTTAAAGCCACACGTTCCTATCATTTATATAATCATTAATAGTATAATAGCCCTTTTTCATTAAAATTACTTTGATATATGATTTGAGTTTATGTGCTGGGAGTTCAGCAATTGACAGTAGTAATTTATTGAAAATGCGAATACAATTTCCCATAAACGAATTACCCACTTTTCGCAGTCTGAATCCTAGAACGGCGAGTTTATCTTTATTTCGGTTATTGAAATTGTGTACGTCACTATTTTTGACAAATAACTCTAGGTTCTTACAGACGTACATAATGTTTTCGAAATTGTATTGAGATGCAACTGTAAGTATGTTGATCTCTTTGAATAGCTCTCTTAGAGAGTAACGGGGTCGAAGGCCATAAATAGCCCGCACAGCACGTTTTTGCAGTATAAAAGTAGACTCGATATCTGCCGCTGAGCCCCATAACAGAATTTCGTATGACATTATACTGTGAAAGTTGCTAAAATATACTAATCTTGCCGTTCCAACATCAATCAATTGTCTTATCTTTCGCACAGCATAAGCAGCAGAACTAAGTCTTCCAGACTGAGACCTAGAGACCTAACATGAGCACCCCATTGCGGTCGAGAGTCTACAGTTATACCTAAAAAGGTAAAGGAGTCTACAGTGTTTAATGGCCCATCTTTTACAATAACATTTGTGGCGGAAAACCTTACATTAGGCAAAGGAAATATAACACGTTTTTTTTGCATTGAGCAAAAGATTATTCGTAGCAAACCAATGCAATAATTTAGTGAGGGTATTGTTAACATCGTCAAATGAAGATTTGCCCCTCTTAGTTTTAAAATTCATTGATGTGTTAACTGCAAACAATACCATCTCACAAAGATTATGTAAATAACAGGAAAGGTCATTTATATAAATTAAAAATAGCAGGGGTCCTAATACTGATCCCTTAGGGGCACCCATGATAAGGGCCGACCCCGAAAACTCAGTTCCATCAATGCAAACTTTTTGTGTTCTATCTGTGAGATAAGAGTTAATTAAATCTAACGAATCATTCGAAGCACCATAATATCTAAGTCTTTTAACAAACGTTTCATGGTCCACACAATCAAATGCCTTTGACAGGTCACAAAAAACACCTATAGCATCTAACCTACTCTCCCAGGCATCAAACACGTGTTTTAGAAGTGCTACTCCCGCATCAGTGGTATTTCTACCTTTCCTGAATCCATATTGATTGTGATGTATAATTTATTCAAACTAAAGTGCGATAAAAGTTGGCTAAACATAATTTTTTCTTAGCAAATATTTTACTTAGTACTGGCAAGACAAATATTGGTCGAAAATTAGCGGGAACACTTTTGCAATACCAGTGTGGCTACGCTTTGACTATAGCATTAACCTGCCGTAAGATGGCGCTTTATTAGCTTGTAATGTACAGGCTAAGAAAGATTCAAAGCAAGTTATTAGTATTTCTAATTTAAAACTAAAAAAAATGCATTTTTTGTTTTTATTTCTTCATAAATCGGAACAAAAAAAGCCGTATAAAACAGAAATACGTGCTTTATTTTTTACAACTTACGGGAAAAAGCATGCTTTGCGACACTAACGCTACGGAAATAGCAGAACAGTGTACAAATAGCCGCAGGAGAGAAAAATTTTCAGTCTCTTTCGATTTAACAAGAGCGCAAGTAATATGCCATTTATGTATAATAAAGAATTTTAACTTTCTTCCGGAGGACGATCTTTACTGTGAAGATTGGAACTCTAGTATTAGGGGTTAAAATATGAAATTACCGTTTTATTGTAATAGGTTCTTTGAATTGACATAGAATCTTCATGGTTTGAGGTTTTCGAATGAAACTTTTTTCACACGGTTTCTATGATGTTCTTCTTTTAAAAAATCTATACTAATATTATAAAGCTGGAGAGTTTGTTTGTTTGTTTGTTTGTTGGTTTGTTTGTTTGTTTGAACGCGCTAATCTCTGGAAGTACTGGTTCGAATTGAAAAAATATTTTTGTGTTGGATAGTCCATGCCTCGAGGAAGGCTTTAGGCTATATAACATCACGCTGCGACCAGTAGGAGCGAAGCATCAGTGAAAAATGTTGCAAAAATAATCGCGATATTAAAAACTGAAATTGACGCGCACGAAGTCGCGAGGAACAGCTATGTGAAATATTTGAATATCGACTTTTAATTGTTTTTGTTGTTTAACTTAGACAAGAAAGATGAATACTGCGAAAATTCGAGTGATTTTTGAATACGAGTTCCGACGCGGAAGTAACGCGGCAGAAACAGCCCGCAATATCAATGTTGCGTTTGGAGAGGGATCTGCTAATGAACGCACCGTGCGATTTTGGTTTAAACGCTTTCGTGATGGAAACTACGACTTGAAGAACGAGCCACGAGGAAGACCGCCCACACAGGTGATTAACGATGAATTAAGAGAGATGGTGGAAGCGGATCCTAGTCAAACTACCCAGGAATTAGCGGCATGGTTTAACGTAACCTTACCCACAATATTGACTCATTTGCGTCAAATCAATAAAATAAAAAAATACGAAAAATGGGTGCCTCATGATTTGACTGATGTGCAGAAAGAAACGCGTGTTGAAACTTGTGTTGCCTTGTTGAATCGGTACAGAAATGAAGGAATATTAAATCGAATTGTGACATGTGATGAAAAGTGGATTCTTTATGATAACCGTAAAGAAAAATGCAATGGCTGACCCCAGGTCAAACGCCACAACAGTGTCCTAAAGCAAAACTTACCAATAAAAAGGTAATGGTAACTGTTTGGTGGTCTCAGCATGGTGTTATTCACTATAGTTTTCTCCGATCTGGTCAATCAATAACGGCAGATGTCTATTGTGCCGAACTCCGAACAATGTTGGCAAAACTAGCAGTAAAACAGCCCCGACTCATGAATCGATCTTCACCATTATTGCTCTAAGACAACGCGTGACCTCATACAGAAACCGTTTTGACCCTTCAGGAACTGCAATTAGAAACCATTCGAGATCCTCCGTATTCGCCAGACATTGCTCCAACGGACTACCATTTTTTTCGTGTTTTGGACAATTATCTACGTGACAAGAAGTTTTCTTCCTAGGAGGCAGTACAAAATGCTTTCACACAGTTTGTGCAGTCTAGATCCTCAGAGTTATATCACAAAGGCATAAATGACCTTCCTATTAGATGGCAGCAATATATAGATAATAATGGTAACTATTTTGATTAAATAAATTTGTTAAAAATTAATAAATAAACAATTTAGATTTTCAGTACAAATCGGCAATTTCATACTTTAACCCCTATTATTTACTTTCCCTGTGGCAAAAGTCACGTAAACATGGTTACAAGTAATTTGCCAATGCGGTTAAAAACAATGAAAAAATATTTTTATCTACTATTTATGTAATCATGTTTTTCATTAAAACTTTGACAAAAAAACTCTGGTCATGACGCGACATGGAAATGATCGGACAATCATAAAATATATTTGCGTAACAAAAACATAAAAGCATTCAAATAAAATTTATCGTTGTACTGACCTCTCGTGCATTCGTTTCGGGGACTGGTTCTTTAGCGGGATAAGGCTTGGTGATGTCAGTAATGCTCGTCGGTCCCATATCCATATTCGTGAATGAAGTGTTTCCAAGGTCCGTCATGCAGTTATTACCTTCTGCTCCAAGGGTAAGTGACTCCACTATTGTTGCTAAATCTTAGAAAAACAAACACTTCTTATATTGTCACGAAATCAGTGTTTATTGCCAATCCTAAAAACTATGAAATAATTAAAAGCCTATGTTAATCATATTCAATGTCTGATTATAGGTCTAGTTTTCTTAAACTTAAAGGATTATTTTTTAGATATGCTAAGATTTACAGGAAGATCTTCTATCAGGAACATATTATGTTAAAAATCCACCTGGTAAATGTTACAACACAAAAACTTACCGGTATTAATATGGTGTGTAGAATTGTTAATAGCGGATAGATCTGTGGCGTGCATACGTGGCCGAGTCATGTTGCTTGCCATTTCTTCACCCGATATGTTGTCCGCAGACGACGCTTGTTCCGTCGACGCCACAGAAACCTTAAGAACAATTTAATCAAGTGTTAAGCAATGTACCGAAAACTGTGACATTCTTTTTATTTGATTCCGTAGTCAGCAAAGAAACTTCGTAGTTTCGCCAGATCTGTTTATAGTTATTCTCAGAGACTCTAAGCACTAGAAAGCTGCAATTTTACATAGATGGTTTTTTTTTCCATAAACAAACTATGGAGGACATTTTACAATTACCTGTTGGTCAACAGCCGTGGCATCAGGCAGGCTCGGCGTGGAATGGCTCTTCCGACTGTGGCGCGCGCCTTCCCCACTACTTGTACCGCCGCTAACAACTTTCAAGTCGAATTTCCCTTCGGCGCCCATGCGGTACGAATTTCGACCACCGTGATCCCACCTGGTAATGAAAAGGGTTTTATTGTATTCTAGTGTATATTTTCAAAATTTACTAAAACATGTATCTGTATTTATCAGAACAGTCGGGTGGTGTACAGTCGAGGACTAAGAAAATATTATTATATACACTCAGGGTGAAAGTCAAATCAAATCAGTTGGATTATAAATAAGTTTATTATATTGACATGATACGTATTTAATACTAAAAAAGAGACAAAATCATACATTTACAATAAGACCGTATAAAAAAACAACGATATTACCGTTGCAAAAGAAGCAGTAATAGGGTATTTAACTTTTACTAAAAAAAACTTACTAAAGCAAGATTTTTCGCATGTTAGTTAGTTTAGATGCCAGGATATTAAATAACATTTTTACTTTAATAAATGATATTTTTGGTATTTTCATTAAATACAATAATGTTACCTGTGTCTTCACGAAGTTTGACGTCACGTTTCTCAAACATGTTAAAGTGCTGTCAATCGTATCAAGTTTAGTGTTACCAATTGCGGAGAATTTCCCCGATTTTCGGCTGGCTGGTGGAATTTGGTATTGGAAACACTGTTATGTAGGTAAGTTGTTTTGTTTGAGAAACGTGACGTCATGCAGACCACACAACGACGATGGGTGTTTCGCGCGGTATGAGTTTTATTTGGGTTGTTTAGGCAAATAGCTTTAATTAGAATCGATTAATAATTAAATTTAAATAAACATGTTTTGTAAAACACGCAGATATCGTATTGACATTATCATATGACGTATTGTCTTCTTCTTCTTTTATAACATGGCGAAGATAGTGTTTCGGTCAAAGTCACACGGTTTTGCCAATGTCACGAATGGGGAAATTACGTCCGAGCAACGTTGTGCACTGTCGGCGGAATAATTAAACGTCATCATATCGTTATACAAAGGGCGACATACTCGGTGCTTACACTCGTAGTCTATTTGCTCTAAATCCCTCAACCCCCAGAAGGCACTCCGGGTGCCACGATAATAATTGATGTCAATTGTGTCTGGAATAACTCACGATCGAGGTTTTAAACGATGTCGAACCAACGCTGGTAAAAGGGCTCCATTACGGCGGTTAAATTAACACATATAATAACACTTCACTACTGTTAATTTATTTGTTACCCATACAATTTAAAAAGTGTATCCTTGAAATTCTAAAAAATATTACTAATCGATTACTTTACTTTGGATTAATGCACTTCTCATAACTTTAAATAAATATTAGCAATGTTTGTTCGCTAAGGTTGGCTCGTACCAAATTATTACTTATAGTCTGTATTACTATGAGAATAATAGTGTCGGTTGCGTAATTATTTAAGTATTTTTTCTATGAATGTTGTTTCATGTTTTATCGCGCAATCGTCTGGTATCCCAAACGAAAATAAATGAAAGGGCTGCGTGCGCTGGTACCTGACGTCGACCCAGCCGTTGTGCAGGTCGGAGGTGACGGTGCCGGTGGCGGGCGGCGGCCCGTCCTGCTCGCGCCACTTCCAGTCCGCGCCGCGCAGCACCCGCGCGCCCGCGCACAGCCCCCGCGCGCCCCGCGCCCAGCGCCGCGCGCGCCCCGCCGCCGTCGCCCCCGCCGCCCCCGCCGCCCCCGCCGTCGCCGCCGCGCCCTGCCCCGCCTGCCTGGGCGCAGTCTCGCACACGCTCACCACCTACCAAACCAACCATTCCAAAAGATCCATTATAAGCTGGACAGCGCTCACTGAAAGAGACGACCTAACTTTGTACCAAAACGTCACGCAAGTCACACATTTGCACACAAAAAAAATAGTTAGTACCTAGCATGTTAAGAATATTATTTTGTACACTGCTGGCACATCTTAATTAAAACCTACTCGTATATATAAAAGAAAGTCGTGCTAGTTACACCGCTTATAAGTCGAGAGCGGCTAATAATTTATAATCGCGTTTAATTTCTCATTATCGTTCAATTAAATTATGCAACGCAAAAGTTTAAAAGTAATTTTAAATGATAACTTCTTATAATAGAATAAACCGCTTTCCCGACGTTACGATGCCAGTGTCTGGCTTCCCCTCCTCTCACGCATACAGCAGCGGTAGGCAAGCTCCTCCTCTCTCACTCCAACCCACAGCATTTCGGACAGACGCTTCCCCTTCTCCCTCTACTCAGTGTTTAGTGTACAATAGACATTTTCTATATTAAATAATTCGACTTAGATTAGTTTAAATTATAACTTCTATCAGTCGTCCTAAGACGCATATATTGTTTTTTTTTTACCAAAAACCCCTGCTTAAATGCAATGAGGTAAAAACTTCAAGAACATCCCGAGGCATCGTTATACCAAATACAGTTACAATTTTTTGTGTGCAAGTAGGGAGCCCAAAAGCTGCTAGCGAAAATGTAACGATAACCTGATGAAAACTACACATTTTTTTTACCTTTCCATATATCTCTAGGCCTGACAGCGAGAGGTAATGATTCTGGCCGCTGGCATTCTTGCCGTTTTGTTGGATTCGTAAGTATCTATAGGATGCGTCGGTACGAAGCCTCCATGTTGCGGTGCTGCCTGGTTCTTGCAGAGCCTGCTCGTCGTTGTGAGCGAGTAAAGTGCTCCATGTCAAACCATCCATGGACATCTAAAAAAACATTGATGGAGTTAGCAATATAAAACTAGTTTCCGAGTGTCACCTACTAAATCTAAATCATTTCTGTCGATACCACTTACTTGGAATAGCCAATTCCTCAGCGCAGAGCGTCCATATCCCCTTGCGTGTCGCAATGTGTATGCTGAAGGTATGATATTCAGTCCGAGGTCTATCGCCATAAAAGCGCGTTTATCGTCATTTGTATGCACATTCAAAGGTTCAGCAGACCTAGAGAGAATGTCTTCAGCGCGACCGTAAGGCAACTGCCGCCCGTCAGATGACCAGACACTCACAAGTCCGTGGGCACCGGGATTTACCCATTCGCAAGTACCTCCATTGCTGCCGATGAAGTAAAGGACACCGTTTTCGTCGAAATCGTGCTGTAAAGGAGTACTCGATGTGAAATATTCAAATACACGATACAATACTACAAGCATTTCATAAACTTTTTTCTCTGTATACTTACATCGTATGCGAAAGTGATCGGAGCTTCTGCTTTTATCTTCTGCACAAAACTTAAAGTCGACCTGTCCATGTCATACCACTGACGAGCGAAATACTTCGCCAGGAATCGCTCCAGCTGTCGCACGGTTGTTAACGCTTCGACTTTTAGATTTCGGGCAGCGTTATTACTATTATTCGCCCCGGATTCATCACCGTTATCTTCGTTTGCTCGTTCGATACGCAACCTACGATAGGGGTAACAAAATTAATGTTATTAAGTGCCGAGCTAAATTAACAGTGACTGCAAACATGCTGCGTCGGAATGCATGCATTCCATCTGAAAGTACTTAGGCTCATATGTATACAAATAAATATGGCAAATAACTATAACAATCCACTAGCCAAGCATCCCAGATAATCGTTTTTTTCCAAGAGTTGCCTTTGCTTTCTGAAGCCTGCTCAGATCAACAGACCGTCAGTCAGTCTACAACCACGGTCGGTGCAACCCGATCGAAATCTAAGCCAATGTACTCGAAAAATAAAATAAGGTATGATCGAAATAAGGTAGTTGACAACATTTACAAATAATTCGAATAAAATTTCACTTTAAAGGTGGCAATTCGGACTATTTTCAACTTAACTTTTTGATTGGTTTTAAATTCGATAAATAGTCTGTGTTAAGTAATCTTGTGTCGAGTGATACCAGCACTTTAAAAGAATAGCACCACCCATTCGTCTTCTTACTACTGTTGGGTAAACTGCAGACCCGCCTCATGGAACTGGTGCGTACGCCACTCCGCCAGGGAGGTCATCATTCGTCTAGCGTACACGCTAATAGAAAGTAACTTGACTAAGGCCGCACCAGTGGATTAAAATAGATTGCTGATGAAATAATCTCGGGTACGGTGACTCGTGAATGTGTGTGCGGCTACAGACCTGATCCTCTTGGCGAGGTGGTGCAGCGCGCCGTGCGCGGGCGGCGGCGCGTCGGCGGGCGGCGCGCGCACCGGCAGCCGCTCGGCCGCCTCCAGCACGGCCACCAGCCGCGCCGCCAGCGCGCCGCCGCGTCCCGCCACCCGAGTGTGTGCGGCTACAGACCTGATCCTCTTGGCGAGGTGGTGCAGCGCGCCGTGCGCGGGCGGCGGCGCGTCGGCGGGCGGCGCGCGCACCGGCAGCCGCTCGGCCGCCTCCAGCACGGCCACCAGCCGCGCCGCCAGCGCGCCGCCCGCGCGCCCGCCGCGCCCCGACACCCACGCGCCCACGATGCGCTCGCGCTCGGCGGCCTGCCCTGGCGCGTCTGCCGGGTATTATATAGCGTGTTATAATAACGAAGAGGAACGCCAATGATGTCACAATAGGACATGAAGTATGCGCCCGCAGTCGCCAGCCGGCTCCGGCGCGTCTAACGGTAACACAGCGTGTTAGGTAAATGGTATTACAAGCCGAAACCAGCCTAAATTAACATGCATCTAAATACTATGGTAAAGTCACAGTGTATGAAACCATACAGTCGTCCGACGAAGACGTCTAGACAGGACAATTGTGCGGGGTGTGAGGGGCGAGACGCGGGAAAACCGAGCCCGAAATGCGAACAAAATGATGTTAGTAGTTCGGGACACAGCATTCAGGGCTAACAAATGTTTATGTTTCAAATTATTTTATATTTGTTGGTTGAAATTTCTTGGAATGCTGATAATGAAAATAACATCTACATAACAATTGATTTAAGATGACGGACTTTCTTATTTCGAGCTGGTCGTCCACCATCTTTTCATTGAATAAGATAAACAGATGTCAATTTTGAGGTTAATTGGGCTGCTGATTACGAAATGCTATCCTTTTTAAAATCCAAGATGGCGGAAGTATTTTTTTATAATTTGATATGGGTGTCAATTTTGAGGTTCATTGGGGTGCTAATTACAAAAATGCCATTCTTTTTTAAAACCAAGATGGTAGACGTCATTTATATTTCTAATTTGATATGAGTGTCAATTTTGAGGTTCAGTGGGGTGCTGATTACGGAAAAGCCATCCTTTTTAAAATCCAAGATGGCGGACGTATTTTTTTATAATTTGATATGGGTGTCAATTTTGAGGTTCATTAGGGTACAGATTACGAAAATGCTATTCTATTTTAAATCTAAGATGGCGGACGTAATTTTTTATAACATGACATGGGTGTCAATTTTGAAGTTCATCGGGGACCTTGATTACCATTATGCCATCCTTTTTAAAATTCAAGATGGCGGACGTATTTTTTATAAATGGATACGGGTGTCAGTTTTGAGGTTCATTGGGTTGCTGATTACGAGTGTTTATCTGCAATGAATAAATATTTTTATATATTGTTTACTTGTGACAACCCTGGCCGTCACGATACTGTCTAGACGTTGTCGGCATTTTCCATGAGATCAAAGGCGTCGGATGACTGTATGGTTAAATAGACTGTGGTAAAGTCAGCAATTCGATATCATCATTTATTTTTATAATATTTTCATACAAATCGAAATCTGAGTCTTAGTTTGTATGAAAATAAAATAAAAATGATTTATGAAATGGCAGTTTGGCATAGCGTGAACATATCGCTGCCAAAAAAAAACCTTTAATTATTTTATAACTAAACAGGCATTCCTTCTTTTTATTTTTGTTTCAAGTATCTTGAAAGAATATCAAATAATTATAGTAAACAAGTTGACTATCATAGCATCCGATTTGTAATTCAAGATTTAGTGTGGCCAGCTAACATTACATTTAAGTGTGTCTACGATGACATATGGAGCCAAATAAAACCCTCGAATAATTGTTGATTGCTTATTATTCTCAAAAAATATATTACAAAGAAAGATGTGCGCACCGGGACGAATGGAAGGTAAGTGTCATTAAATTATTATATTAGAGTGGGGAAGAGAAACGCCTGCAAGGATGAATAGCAAATATTATGATTGGAAAGTAAATGCGCATAAATAGTATAAGTAAAACTTAGGCTTAATTTGGTAATTATTAAGCCGTAACATATTCCCGCCTCGTTGAAAGGATCTTTCAACACGATGAATCTTCTTTTGGTAGTGGGCACAGACGGGTAAGGGGTCTTCTTATACATCCTCGTACGGTATTGATGTCTGCTACCCGGGAAATTCCATCATTGCCAGGAAATAGACGAGCGACTCTTCCTAGTCGCCAATTCAAGGGTGGCACATGGGCCTCGTGTATAATGACCATGTCACCAATGTTAAGTTTTTCAGTGTTTTCCCTCCATTTGGTTCTTTGTTGTAATTCTCCAATGTATTCCTTCTGCCATCTATTCCAAAAGTGCTGGCGTAGTTTTTCAATGCGTTCATAGCTTCGAAGACTGGTCTCTTTAGAGTTGGATAGATCTGGAGACGGTATCGAAGTCAGCGGTCTTCCAATCAAAAAGTGTCCTGGGGAGAGAGGAAGGAAGTCATTTGGTGAAGAGGATATGGGATACAAGGGTCGGCTATTTAAGATGGCCTCCACTTGGGCAAACAATGTAGATATTTCCTCGAAAGTTAGATGGCTGTTTCCCATTACACGTTTGAGATGATGTTTAGCAGAACGGATTCCAGATTCATACAGGCCTCCGAAGTGAGGAGCGTAGCTTGGAGCGCACCGGAACTTAATACCTTCTCGATTTGCAAAGTCACAAAGAGAGTGTTCATTTTCTTTCAAAAACTGGCCAATTTCCTTATAGGAGGCCACAAAATTACGACCGTTGTCGGAGAAAATTTCTACTGGCTTACCCCTACGGGCAATAAATCTTCGTAAGGTCATCAGAAAAGCGTCTTTTGATAAATCGCTAACCGCTTCTAGATGTAAACACTTATATCGTAGACAAACGAAAAGACATAGATAGCATTTAATGAGGCGACTGCCCCTGCCTTTACGGTTTAATATATAAAATGGTCCAGCGTAGTCCAGACCTACAGATATGAATGGATGATCAGGCGTTATTCTTTGAGTCGGAAGGTTACCCATTTTTGGGCATAATGTTTGACCTACTACGCGCCTACAACGCACACAGTTATTGACAACACGCCTAGAAAGCCGCCTTCCGTTTACTGGCCATACCGTTTCTCTGATAGTAGCTAATAATAATGAAGGGCCTGCGTGCATATTGCGTACATGCTCATGCTCGAACAACAAGCGTGTAAGACGGTGAGACGCATGTAGCAGTATGGGATGTTTCTTTTCGTAAGTATATGCAGCGGCATCAATCCTTCCGCCCACCAGAATGAGATTTTTATCCTGGTCGAAAAATGGAGATAATGAAAGTATTTTAGATTTAGACTTTATTGGTTTATTTTTAACTAGCTGATCATATTCTATAGGAAAAGATTGACGCTGTGCAATGGAACATAGACAATAAAATGCATTATTTAATTCTTCGGTAGTTAAATAATTAATCTGTTTATTTTTTGGATATTTGACATTATGAATAAATCTTTTTATGTAAGCAAATGATCTCAATAACTTATTAAAACTTGAGTATTTATCGAAGTCAATAATAGACTCAAAAATGGAAACTGTGTTTGATTTAATTTCTGGTAATATCTCTTGATCATTGATATGTTTTAAGATAGGCCAATCTGTGGGCTCTTTAGTTAAAAACTCTGGACCTTGCCACCACAAGGTCTTAGAAAGCAACTGACTAGCAATTACACCACGAGATATCAGATCAGCTGGATTTTGTGAAGTAGGGACGTATCTCCAAGACGAGACGTCAGTTAATTCAGATATTTCGTTAATTCGATTAGCTACAAAAGGTTTCAATTGTCTAGGATCATTTCGTAACCACGCTAAAACGATAGTCGAGTCGCACCAATAAACAATACGCATCGGTGTGTATCGTAAAGCAGTTGTGACTGCACTACACAATCGAGCGGCAAGCAAGGCGCCGAGCAACTCGAGTCGCGGCATAGTTGTGGGCTTTATTGGGGCGACTTTCGACTTAGAACACAACAGTGCAACGCTTACATTACCACTGGCATCGATCGACCGCATGTATAAGCACGCACCGTACGCATGTTGCGATGCATCACTGAATGAGTGTATCTCAATACTTACAGGATCTTGACATAAAACTAAACGTGGAACTTGTATATTTTTAAGATAAGGTACATTGTTTTTAAATATGTGCCAGTTATTTTCGATATCTTGTGGCACTGGTTGATCCCAGTCTAGTTTTTGCAACCACATTTGTTGTAATAATATTTTAGGTTGTATTATGACAGGGCTCAATAGACCTAACGGATCAAATATTTTGAATGCTTGGGACATAATTGACCTTTTAGTTATGGGTGAATTATTATCCTGTAAGTTAAACTTTGCTGGAAAATGCAGGGTATCGGTAGACGGATCCCATCCTAGACCTAGTGTACTTGTTGATTCACTAAATATTAGGTTTTCTTGGGCGTCTTTTATATTTGAATTGTGAAGAACTTTACCTACTAAATTACTTTTATACTTGCGTAAATTAAAACATCCTGAATTTAATACTTTCGAAATGGAATACTGTATATATTGTAATTTTTCTATTTGATCGCACCCTGTAATTAAATCGTCCACATAAAAATCATTTTTAATAATTTCCTTTATCAATTCATCGTCGCACTCATCACCTAATTGATTAATGCAGCGAGTGCTCAAATAACTAGCGCTGGCTGTGCCGTACGTTAGTGTATTTAATCTTAGTATTTTTATAGGTTGAGATTCATTCTGTCTCCATAAAATTAATTGTAAATTACGGTCGGATTCAGCAACCTCAACTTGACGGTACATCTTTTCGATGTCCGCTGTCAGTAAATACTTGTATTGTCTGGCCCTAATTAAAATAGAAAATAAGGAATCTTGTACATTAGGACCCGATATCAATATATCATTAAGGGAGTACCCCGAGGTCGATGACGCCGAGCCATCAAAAACTACTCTTAACTTAGTGGACTCGCTAGTGTCTTTATAGACAGCATGATGACAGAGAAAATAAGATGGGTCAGGTTTCACCTGAACTTCAGAAAGATGACCTAAGCTTTCGTATTCGTCTATGAACTTAGAATAATCTGCCTTTAAATTAGGATTTCGTTTAAATCTTTTTTCTAATAAAAGTAGTCGCCTTTTAGCGATTGAATAGGTATCACCTAAGCAATCGGTTGTATCTTTTAAGGGCAGCTTCACACTGAACCTGCCATTGTTTTGCCTGATTGTATTTAATAAAAAATGGTTTTCACAATATTCGTCGTCTTTGCTTAGAATGGACTTTTGGGGAATCTCTTCAAGATTCCAAAATATAGGAAGCATTTTATCTACTTCGTCATTTGGATTTTGCTTATTAATAAATGTATGATTACATTGTATTGAGTCGTTTGTTTTTTTTGTAAATATAGGACCGGAAATTAACCACCCTAATTTAGAGCTATGTAATTTAGGACCCTGGGAACCTATTGAATATTGTTCACTCTCAAGAATATCCCAAAATAGGTCTGCTCCAATTAACACATCAATTTTGGAGGGCTGGTAAAAAGTAGGATCGGCCAAAACAATAGAAGATGGTAAATTAAGAGATTTTAGATCAATAGGAGCCTTTGGCAGCTCAGTAGTTAGTTCGTCTAGTACAAGACATGACAATTGTATACTGAAACATGTATAAAGTGAACTTAGTTGCGCCGTACAAGTTTCAACAGGTTGATTAGAACAGCTGTTGCCTATTCCTATCATCTTAAGATTGTTTAAACGATTTGATTTTATATTGAGTTTGTCTTTTAGAGATTTAGTAATAAAAGATGATTGACTTCCACAATCCAACAAGGCACGAACCTTCATTGACTGGTTTGTGATGGGATTGCAGACATTAATTAAAGCAGTTGATAAAATTACCTGTTGGTTTTGTATTGAATGATTTACAGTAGTTATTGATTCAGCAGAATTAATTATAGATTCAGTATTATTTATGGAATTATTAGAATTAATCACAATGTTAGAAGACGATGTTGTAGGAGAATGAAGTAACGTATTGTGTCTCTTTTTGCACTGACGACACGGTCCCATACGACAGTCATTTAATGTATGACCTTGTCTTAAACAATTGCAACATAATTTAAACTTCTTGACATCATCTAATTTTTCTTGAATACCTTTTGCTTTAAAAACCGAACAGTCATATATTCTATGATTGTCACCACACACAATGCAAACAAAGGTATTATGGGGCTTTGGCGTATTTATCATAGTAAATGCCTTAGTGTATGCAGTTCCTTTGCTATAATTATTGCTTGGTTGTTGTCCATAACTGCGTGACGTTGTGGGAGCAATTTTGTTAAAATTATTGTAACTTTCGAACTTATTTCTATTTATTGACTCCAAAACATCAGCTCGATCGATTAAAAATTTATTAAATTGAGCTAATGTAGGCATATCCTCGAGTGTGTTGCGAAATTCTTCCCATTTTGTTAAAGTATGGTTATCTAATTTAGATGAAAGCATAAAAATAAGTATAATATCCCACTTGTCTGTAGGTTGGCCTAGACTGGATAAGGCACGAAGATTTTTTGTCATGTGATCTACCAAAAATCTTAGTGACCTCTCAGATTCACGAGTTATTGACTGAATATTTAATAAGGAATTTAAATGATAATTAATTAAAAGACGTTTATTATTATATCGGTTACAGAGAAGTTGCCAGGCTTCATTATAATTGGCTGATGACATTTCGAAGTTAGATATTATTCTCGCTGCTTCTCCTTCTAAATACGATACAAGGTAGTGAAATTTATGAATATTAGAAATGTTATTATTATTGTGTATTAAACTTTCGAATGTATCGTGAAATTCAAGCCAGCGGAAATAAGTTCCGTCAAACTTTGAAATTTGAATTTGTGGTAATTTGAACCCTTTGTTATGGCTATCGTGACAATCGGAATGGCATTGAGCGGCACCAACATCATGGAAAATAGATTCACGCCTTTGTTGAGATTCACAGTTATAGGTATCAATTATTTTCTTAGTTGCTGCAATATTAACAATAAAATCATTCTCAATACTCTCCCGTTCGTCAATTTCCTGAGTTAAATTGTCTGAATTTAAAACCTCAATGTGTGTTTGCAAATCGTCAAACCTCAATGACAGAGCCTCGAACTTGCCAAGTTTGAGCGTAAGCTCGGCTAAATCGACACTAGTCAATTCCTGTTTCTGTTTAACATTGCTTAGATAATTTTTAAATTTTGTGATTTGACCTTTAATCGAACTTCGTTTTGTATTTAATTCTTTATAGTTAGACATGGTTTCTGTAGTAAGAGACATTAATATAAACTTAAGAAAACAATAATAATTGCAATTCAAATTAAAACGCAGTAGCAATATAAAATGAGGTAAGAAGGTATGTAACAAATAAACAATGCTCACGCTCCTCCCTCGGTGGTAGTCTCAGCAAACAACAAGTAACCGACAGCTACTTGTTCGATGCGTTAGGCTGAGTACCGACAGTCCGATGAAGCTGGAATGATCGGCAAATATAATTAGTCACAACGAAATAATTGACGCGATGAAATGCAATAGTATGGTAGATAATCGTTTGTATGGGCCACCAACTTGGCGTTAAATCACGTATTTTTTATTCAAAAACAGCGATATACTAATTTAATTACCAAGTAAATTATTGTAGTTAGCTAAAATAGGTTATTTTCCAATTGATACTGTAGAAAATTCTAAATTTTATTTTTATTTTTGAATTGGGGGTAGAAAATTATAATGGGCTGATGCAATCTACAAATCATATATTTTGAATAATTTCGATTAAAATCACTAGGTATAAGAGTTATTAAATAACCACAATTGTATGCACCAAGCTTTGACCTATAAATAGCTTAGGAACAACGGATATAGATATGAAAGATGTAGGTTGTTGGAATGTTAGTAGGAAAGGATTTTTGGACACTTATCTCATGAATCGCCGCTGGTATGAAGCTTTAGTGACTCCTGTGCCAGTTTCAGTCGTATTCAATTGATGTTCCTTGGTCCTCGGCGATGTATTTCGTCTTCCGTATAGTAATCGACACGATGACGCAGCAAACTTTTCGTAGAATTGTTGACGAGATCTTCAATTTTCGTAGTGTTCGTAGTATGTTCCCCTCATGGGCCACCAAATTATGTCTACGATGACATATGGAGCCAAATAAAACCCTCGAATAATTGTTGATTGCTTATTATTCTCAAAAAATATATTACAAAGAAAGATGTGCGCACCGGGACGAATGGAAGGTAAGTGTCATTAAATTATTATATTAGAGTGGGGAAGAGAAACGCCTGCAAGGATGAATAGCAAATATTATGATTGGAAAGTAAATGCGCATAAATAGTATAAGTAAAACTTAGGCTTAATTTGGTAATTATTAAGCCGTAACAAAGTGTTTAATAACCTAGCATTTTGCTAAAAATAATTGAAAATAAGTCGATGCAGTAGATTCTTTATCGATCATTCTTTATTTTGTGGATACGCTCTAAAAAAGCTCTCATTGCAAAATTGAATAAGAAAGTAATTGTAAGTGGGGATTTCAAAGTTAATATATTAGAAGAAACACAGTCGTCCATCCGGGTTCTTAATCTCTTTAAGTCATATAATTTAGTTAATCTTTTTAATGAACCCACAAGGGTGATGCCCACGTCAGCTACTTGCTTAGATAATATTTTTTGTGATGGTAAAGTGTTAAAAATCCATTTTAAATTGTCTTATTTCGGACCAAAGTGGACAAGAAGCATCGTTCGAGCACCATCATGTCTCTAGCATAGTGGATTCTGTGAATAGGCAATTTACTATTAATAAAATAGAAAAGTTCAAAGAAAAAATTAAAGAGGGTGTGAATTTGCTAAAGCATGATGATCAGAATGTAGATCAATTATATGAGAATCTTTTTGGTTTAGTTAAAAATGAATTTGATAAACATTTTATACAGAAAAAAGTAAAAATAAACAAACAGAAGTGAAAGTTTAAAAGTTTAATTAATAAATGGGCTACACCTGGTATTTATGAAAGCAGAGAAACATTATATGATTTATATAGTTTAAAGGCAGATTCTCAACACCCACATATTATAGAACATGTTAAAAAATACTCAAAATATTGAAATTAGTATGTGCCAAAGCGAAGTCAATCTATCTTTGTAATTTAATTTCGGCTTCCAAAAATAAGGCAAAAACCACTTGGAATATTATTAATAAAGAGACATGTAGAGTAAAACCAAATAATCCTACTTACTCTCTCAAGTTAGGGAATAAGCTAATAAACACGAACACAAGTTGCAAACACATTTTAGATATTTCTTTTTCTGCTGATCTAGCTGAATCCCTTTTCAAGTCTGTTGTCGATAAATGCAATCTTTCATTAAATTTTAGACATATAAGCCCCAACATAATTACAAAAACTTTTAGAGAATTAAATATGAAAAATACGGATGATCTTTGAGGAATTTCTGTCAACATTATCAATACAATATTATAAGTTCGTTAGCCCCTCATCTTGCTATTTTAATGAAGTTTAGCAAAATCATTCCTTCATTCAAGTTTGGCGAAAAATGTGACACCTCCATTTTTCGACCAATCTATCTTTCCAGTGCTAAGTAAAATCTTCGAGAAATTATTTTCTCGAAGATTTTTTCGTTCCAGGCTTCAGAATACGAAAAGTAGGAAAATCGTTCTTGAGAAATTGTATTCGTATTTAAAAAAAATACCACAGGGTATTGCTGAACTCCCTGTACATCAACTTAAATCGTATGTCAAAGTAATTTCAATGAAAAAAGGTTATTACACTGTTAATGATTATTTAAATAATAGAAATGTATGGCATTAAATTGTCCCAGCTTGTACATGCTTTAACCTTTTGTAAAAAAGTATTTAAAAGAGGCTGACAACAGTGACCGAGTTTCTTGCGCTGCTTCTTCTCGGCACTAGCCCAGTCATGTCCCGAAACCAGTGGTAGGTTTAATATTGGGACGTTTAAAAGCGCCTCCTGGGGCCTATTTGCAGAAAAAAAACTGATTTTATAAGTGTGGGGTGGGCAGCATGAAGCAAAAAAAAGTTGAATGTCAAACTGTCATTCACTTTGCATTTTTTTATCGTGAGTGTTGTTTTTGTAAATTCTGTATCGACGACTTCGTTTTCTCAGTACGGGCTCTGATATTTCTACTTCCCACGACTCTGACACACTTCCAGATATTGAACTCGAATCTTACTAGCGAACCTCGCTAAAACATTGTCCACGCTAGGCCAAAGTCAATATGGTAAGTGAGCAATACCCTTTCTGAATTTACAATAGTATTTATAAGCATATGTTGACATGGGCTGGTTTCAGCTTATTACACCATTTAACTTACACATTGTATAAAATTTATTAATAGCAAGAGATACTGAAGAAACACATTTTACAAAAGGGACTAGGAATATAACGCATTTTGCATGGCAATAATAACGAGGATATAAACGCTCCGTTGGTCTAGTAGTAAAGTTCTCTATATTGCGCATCTATATAAATCAACGATATTTAATTAATCTTAAAAAAAACGTCCTGTGGCGTCACCGATTGCACAATGCTGAACAAACATTTTTTAGCGCTTGAAGGAACGCGAGCGCAACGCGCTAGTCGCACATCACTCCCGGTCCCGTCAGGTTGTTAGGTTCACTCTAAGCATAGTAATTAACGTAAGTCAGATATTTGTCATGTAACTTTAGGAACTTTGGACAATAAACCAGTGAAATCTAGTTATCATTTGTCAGTCCCAAGTAGCCGACCTAATGGACACCCACGATAAATAATGGGTAAACGTCCAATTGTTTGTGTTAGAAATATAACCATTACTGATTATAAACCAAATGTCACTTCTGGCTGCATAGATATGGAGAAAAATGGTACTCTACAGAAGTGTGCTACTCACCATTCGGCTGCGGCGACAGCACCTGGAGCAGGGACGGCGCTAGGCCTGAGGACTGCAGCTCGTACGCAGACAGGAGGTCGTCGCCGCTGAGTAGCTCGCCCAATTGTTCCAACGACTCGGTCAACTCTTGTTGCCAGTCCTCTGTATCACACAAATATTTTACATTAAAACTTTATATTCAGTAGTTATCGTTAACCCTATTGTCGTTTGGCCCGAAATTTTTTTAGGAAATGAAAAACTTATTATTTTGTAGAGAAGCAAATATTTGAAATGTTTATTTTTTTACTTAAAGGTCCATTTAAAGTCAAAAACTACAAAAAACTTTGATGTGGCATTTAATTATATGAGTATATTACATATTTTAAATTCATATGTGCCCTTTTCGAAATTCACGGTATTGATTTCAGATATTTTGAGAAAAAAAAACATATAAGACAAAGTTTTTACGTTAAGTGTCTAAGGTTACACATAATATTTGAAAAACTTGAAGATAATAAGCTAAACTTAATTGGTGCGGCGAATTGAATAAAGTCGAAAAGAGTACATATCTCACAGGTGTGACCTTGTCGGAATACTCCCTGTATACGCCATGATGTTGCCAACAGAATAATAAACGGTGACCTTGTCGGAATACTCCCTGTATACGCCATGATGTTGCCAACAGAATAATAAACGGTGACCTTGTCGGAATATTCCCTGTATACGCCATGATGTTGCCAACAGAATAATAAACGGTGACCTTGTCGGAATACTCCCTGTATACGCCATGATGTTGGCAACAGAATAAAAACCGTGACCTTTTCGGAATACTCCTTGTATACGCCATGACATTGGCAACAGAATAAATACGTAATATATAATAAAGTGATGACACTTTGCTTTTAAACGGTCAACACACTTGGGCACCCCGCCCGCACGCGCTCTCTAGCGGAAACTAGTTCCGTGCACGTCGAACGACATAGACGCAGCCTGATTTGGCGGCCAACCGCGGGCCGTGGCTCCATCCGCCGGGGCCAGGCCTACAGGCGGCAGCACGGTGCACACACTCACCCCCCGGCTGCGCGGCGAGGCGCTGCACGCGGGCCAGCAGCGCGCGCAGGCGGGCCACGGGCGCGCGCGGGGGCCGCGACGCCGCGCCCGCCAGGTGCCGCGCGTACAATCCGCGCGCTCGCTCGCACACCTGCCAGACGATACACGATAACATCACGGTCACAAGAGATATAAATCGTTAGATCAGCCCCTATCATACATAAGGTGTACGAAAATATGCCATCGTTGGAAAGAGTGAGCTCACTCTTTCCGTGCCAGTCGCTTGCAGGAAGCAGTGTAAGGTGCACGTTTATGACGGGTGCCCTTCGGTTCGCCTAAAATTTAAAGTCCTAATTTCATTTGGCCGAACCGTATTGGCCTAAACTTATAACGTATAATTATTGTCTAGTCTAACAGTTGTTTTCGCACTATTATAGATTGGTCTAAAAATTGAAAACCCTAATTTCAGTATGTCTAATATCGAAAGCACTAAAATGTATTAGCATCTTTTTTTTTTGCCATTACGCTCTATTTTTATGTTAAACCGAAAAAGTTTAAGAAACAAATCGCTCACAAACCGACCCCAAGCAGTCTTGTCTGCCCTACCCCTAGAGTGTAATTCAAAAGCGCTTGGCGCGGAGGGGCGAGGCGGCCCGCGGGCTGAGGAGCAGGAGGCTGTAAGCGAGGCGCCGCGGCTGAGGCTGGCGCCAGGAAGCCGAAGCTGCGGTGGTGAGCGTAAGCCATCTGCGACGATTAGCACGCGTGGGACCGCCGGAGCCCCGCAGCGCCGAAGCCGTCACGGAAGTCTGATTGTTTGGATGCATGCATGATTGTTTGCATGCATGTTTGCTTGATTGCATGCATGATTGCTTGTTTGCATGCATGATTGCTTGTTTGCATGCATGTTTGCTTGATTGCATGCATGATTGCTTGTTTGCATGCATGTTTGCTTGTTTGCATGCATGATTGCTTGTTTGCATATGTGCTTGCTTGCTTGCATGCATGCTTTGTTTGCATGCATTCATGCTTGCTTGCTTGCTTGCATGCTTACTTCTTTGCATGCATGCATGGCTATTTCAAATATTGATAAAGCTTTTAACTTTCTACGAAAAAAAATTTGGAACTGTAAATGGTAGGTGTTATGATATATTCGGCCAAATGTCGCTATTGGGAAATTATAATACGGCGATATAAAGTAAGGCGTAGTAAAAATAGGCTAAACACGTTTAGGAAAAGTAAAAATGTGCGAAAAAATTTTAGGCTAATAGTTTGTGTGCCAATGACAATTAGGAGTACAAATAATTAGGCATTCCGATATATACCCCGTTTATGACATTTCGTTGTTTTCGGTAATTAAGTCACTAAATCTACTCAATATACCTTCCTGTGCCTTTGATATTCCTAAGCGTTGTAATAATTCAAGAAACACAAATAAATCCAAGGAAATTACATTTCATGCATAAATACTGAATAGGCTATTTGACAATGCGAAAAATAAAGTACCAATTACTGTTATCAGTATATATTATGAGTTTAGAAATGGTTATTTATTAACAAAAGTTGAAAATAATAAACGATATATTTATAAATCCAGAAATAAAAATAGATATATTTAAACGTTTGCCACGTGACACGAAACGCTCCTGATTGGTCGGGTCTATGATGACGTCACCTGCTTGTTAACTTCGTTTGCCTACTTGTGTTATATTAGCTTTCCAAAATGTTATGATAATATTTTCCTATCAAAATATTATGCATTGTTTTTGTGTGGTTTATTTCCAATATTTTACAAACTCTGTCAATTACTTTTACCATGGACAACGATTTCGTAAAGCAGAAAGCAGTAATCTGCCCATTCATTTAATGACTGTAATAAACAAACTAGTTTGTCGGGATCTTTAAGTGTAATGTTTATTGAAATCATAAGACTAGCTTAGCTACAACTTTTAGCTAATATTATGGAAAACAACGGAAATATTCGATGTGAGTTGCAAGAGGCATTCTGTTAAAAACATTAGAGGTAACCTCAAACCAATAACAAAATATTTACCTGCATTCAAAATTCAAAATTCAAAATGTTTATTGCTTACTAAGTGTGTTGGTTACATTGATGTTCTTATGTTAACTATCGTACTTACAACTTAGTCACCTGGGTGGTATTGCAATATCGAGGGCTAGCATTAATCTAATATTAGGTACTTACTATTAATATAAACTTAAATTATAGATATTCTCTATTGCACAACATATTATTTATCTCAGAAATGTACTATTAGTTGTATTTAGTATAAGCTTTTATATTATTATATAATATTATTATAAACTATCTATATAATATATATTTAATTTTGGTAATAGTTTGTAACTCAAATTTCCTTGTTTTATTTATTTATTGCTTTTATCGTTTAAATAGTCAATAACTGAATAATAACACTTTTCTAACAGGTAAGATTTTAATGTTTTTGCAAAGGATTTTAAATTTTGATGGTTTTTTATGTGTTGTGGCAATTTATTGAATATCTTTACTGACATATAGTATGGACTAGTATTTAGCATTTTAATTCTAGACGGGGGTAAGTAAAGTCTGTTTTTATGTCTTGTGTTGAAGTTATGTGTTTCTTTAACTTTTGTGAAATTGTTAATGTTTTTAAATGTAAATATGCATATATCATAAATGTAAATAGATGGTAGAGTTAGTAAATTTAATTTAATGAAATAAGGTTTGCATGATTGTTTGTTATCTATTTTTGCTATTATTCTTACACATTTTTTTTGCATTATAAAAAGTTCACTAATGTTTGTACTATTTCCCCAGAGCATTATCCCATATTTCAGTTGAGAGTACGCGTAGGCGTAGTAGGCTGCTAGTGCTGCTTCTGTGTTTGTACTGTGGACTAGTTCAAAAAGAGCGTAGGTAAATTTGGATAGTTTCGATTTAACGTGTGAGATGTGTTTTTTCCAGTTTAAATGTGTGTCTATTATTATGCCTAAAAGATTAAAGGAGTCAACCAATTCTATTTTGTTTTTTGAAAAAGTATTATTTATGTTAAGGGGGGGTTTACTGTAAGGTCTAAATTGTATCATTTTGGTTTTTGAAAAATTTATTTGAAGGTTGTGTTTTTGGAGCCAAGTAGTTATAGTTTTTAAAGTGTCAATTATTCGGGAGTTAGCGGTGTCTGCTTTATCACACTTTATTAAAACAGAGATATCATCTGCAAAAAGAACCGGTAATGTTGTTTCATTTTTAATGATCTTTGGAAGGTCGTTTATGTAGATAAGAAATAGGATACATCCAAGGACACTACCTTGGGGTATAGAGCAAGTCAACGTCTTTTCTTTAGATTTTATATTTAATATTTTATTATTTCTACTGTCATAATTTTTTATCTGTATTAATTGTTTTCTATTTTTTAAATAAGATTCAAACCAGAGAAAGCTTGGGCCGCGTATACCAGAACCATACAATTTGGATAATAAAATATTATAATCTACATTTTCGTACGCTTTCGACATATCAAGTAGTAAGCCTACGCCGTAATACTTATCATTTATGTGTTCGAGTGCTGTTTGAATATACTTGTAAACTGCCAGAGTAGTTGATTTTAATTTCCTAAAGCCGTTTTGATTTTCATCAAGTATACTATGTTTTTCCAAAAATGAATAAAGTCTAACACACATAGCCTTTTCAAATATTTTAGAGAAACTGGGTAGTAGTGCTATGGGCCTATAATTAGTGGGAATGGTACTGTCGTCTTTCTTATGTATGGGTTTAATTAATGCTATTTTTAACAAATCTGGAAAAATTCCCTCTTGAAAACTTTGATTTATTAGGAAAGTTAGTGGTTCAGACAGCTCATCTGAACATTGTTTAATTAGTATTGGAGGTATCTCATCAATGGGGACTACCGTTTCTTTGCTCACCAGTTGGCGCCACTGTAGACTGAGGTCCGGAGGTATAGCTATCAAAGGCGATTGGCGCCGAAACAAAGTGTTATATCTTGAATCTAATTAAAGTTATATTGTTTATAAATAACTATCTTGATATCAACAAAGTAACTTCTGAAATAGTTGCTCTTGAGGCCGCCTATTTTTGCGCTTTTTCTTAATTCCGCTTTTAAAGCGTTCACATTAATCGCCAAATAATCCATATTTGCGATATTTTACGAAGGAGATCACTTTCCAGCAGGTAAATTAAAGAAATTATAATTTATGCGACAAATTCCGCAAAAACCAGTACAAAGTGAATGATATTGGACCTCACGCGACACTAGCGCCTCTAGTGGCAAATTCACTAGCGATAGCCCCCATTCCGCTGCTATGCTTGTTTTTGATCGATGCAATAATCTTTTTTATTTCGTTTTGGTTTACGGGCTGCAAGTACATTGAACACGTCGGTGAATTTATAACGTGATGGGGTCGAGGATTTGAATTTACATTTTTATTGGAATTAATAAAGGTCTCATTAAATAGTTCACATATAGTTTCTGGGCAGTCTGTAATTTTGTTGTTTAATTTCAGTTTGATATTTTTATACATTTTACAACCTGTTTTCCCTGTCTTAGTATTAATAATTTTCCACATCGTTTTGTATTTGTTATCAGATATTTTCATTTGGTTTGTGTATTCAAGTTGTTTTGAAATTTTTATGCATTTTTTCAGTATCCTATTGTATTGCTTATAATAGTTTCTAATAATATTACAGTTTGATTCATTTACTAATGTTCTTAGGACTCTCTTATGTTATTCTTAATGCAATGAATAATTAAAAATTATAAATATTATGTTTACTTACATCGAAATGGTCTTCACAGAAGAAAACATTTGTACTATTCGCTATGTTATTATGATCCCTCCAAAAAAGTTGCAACCACTTTCGGCGCACTTAGACTTTCTTTAGAACACTTACAACAACTAGTTTTTATACTATAAGTATTTATACATTTTGGAACTGAATACCATTTGAAACTCATTTCATTACATAAGTCACTGTTAAAATATAGATCCAATCGCACTTTCGTTATTTGTTTACAACAAATGTATGTAGGTAGATGATATGTTCTACAGATCACAACACAGGCAGATGATGTCACCGACCCCATTGCGGCGCCATATTGTTAAAATTGCGTTTTAGCGGGCTATTACAATTTTCAATCCAGTCAAATAGCCTATTAACAAATATTTTTTAATATTTTCTACATTGCCCAAACTATTGGCGAAAGATCAAATAGCGTCCGTATGACAGAGAGAGAACTATCACAAATCAGTACGCGAGAGCGAGATATAGGTACGCTGGATTGTTTCTAGTCTAGGTAACCAAATTAGATTGAGCCCTTCCATACCTTGCTGTTGGCGATTCTAGGGGCCAAGTAATTGTAGTCATAAACAAACCGAGCGTGCGTGGTAGCGCCACGCACACAATGTTAAAAGGTGGTCAGTTTTTGTAAGCGCTAGGCACACTGTAACCCGACTACGAAAATACAACGATTCCAAAGTCACTCTGTATATTAGCTGTAGTAACATTTTTGTACTCAGAATTTTCTTCCTTCATTTGATACCCCGCTCGTTACGAATGTAAACTTTTTTTTAAAGTACCCCATTATGTTGTTGTGGAATTTGCCATGTAGTTTTTTTTTTTTAACAAAAGGTAGCTTTTACAACATAAGTTACCCGGACTATACAGGTGTAATTTTAATCACCTTCCAAATTTTAATATAGCAATCTACGACATAAAAAACGAATGACGAATTTCTTTTTTGAATTTTTGAATACTTTACATTGGGGAAATTATTAGTTAACTAGCTATTAAACGTAATAAGAAATAATATCGTTTAACCGGCATTAGTTAAAATCAGTTAAAATCAGTTTTATTTCTGCAAATAGGCCCCTGGAGGCGCTTTTACACGTCCCAATATTTAACCTACCACTGCTTCGGGACAAATGTGGGCTAGTGCCGAGAAGAAGCAGCGCAAGAAACTCGGTCACTATTGTCAGCCTCTTTTTAAATAAACATGTTTACATAAGATATATGCCAGTGCGAGCTGATACAATTTAAAGCCAAACGTTCCTATCATTTATATAATCATCAATAGTGTAATAGCCCTTTTTCATTAAAACAACTTTGATATATGATTTGAATTTATGTACAGGGAGGTCAGCAATTGATAGTGGTAATTTGTTGAAAATACGGATACAATTTCCCATGAACGAATTACCTACTTTTCGCAGTCTGAATCCTGGAACGGCAAGTTTATCTTTATTTCGGGTATTGAAATTGTGTACGTCACTATTTTTGACAAAAAATTCGAGGTTTTTACGGACGTACATAATGTTTTCGAAAATGTATTGAGATGCAACTGTTAGTATGTTGATCTCTTTGAATAGCTCTCTTAGAGAGTCACGGGGTCTAAGGCCGTAAATAGCCCGCACAGCACGTTTTTGCAATATAAAAATAGACTCAATATCTGCCGCTGAGCCCCATAACAAAATACCGTATGACATTATACTGTGAAAGTAGCTAAAATATACTAATCTTGCCGTTCCAACATCAGTCAATTGTCTTATCTTTCGCACAGCATAAGCAGCAGAACTAAGTCTTCCAGACAGAGACCTGATATGAGCACCCCATTGCAGTCGAGAGTCTACAGTTATACCTAAAAAGGTAGAGGAGTCTACTGTGTCTAATGGCTCATCTTTTACAATAACATTTGTGGCGGAAAACCTTACATTAGGCAAAGTAAATTTAACACATTTTGTTTTTCTTGCATTAAGCAAAAGATTATTCGTAGCAAACCAATGCAATAATTTAGAGAGGGTATTGTTAACATCGTCAAATGATAATTCGCCCCTCTTAATTTTAAAAATTATTGAAGTGTCATATGCAAACAATACCATCTCACAAAGATTATACATATAATATGGAAGGTCGTTAATGTGTATTAAAAATAGCAAGGGTCCTAATACTGATCCCTGAGGGACACCCATGATAAGGGCCGACCCTGAAGACTCAGTTCCATCAATGCAAACTTTTTGTGTTCTACCTGTGAGATATGAGTCAATTAAATCTAACGAATCATTCGAAACACCATAATGTCTGAGTTTTTTAATTAACGTTTTATGGTCCACACAATCAAATGCCTTTGACAGGTCACAAAAAACACCTATAGCATCTAACCTACTCTCCCAAGCATCGAATACGTGTTTTAGAAGTGCTACTCCCGCATCAGTGGTATTTCTACCTTTCCTGAATCCATATTGATTGTGATGTAATAATTTATTCAAATTAAAGTGCGATAAAAGTTGACTAAACATATTTTTTTCAAATATTTTACTTAGTACTGGCAAGATAGATATTGGTCGAAAATTAGCGGGATCGCATTTCTCGCCGAATTTAAATAATGGAATAATTTTGCTAAACTTCATTAAAGTTGGAAACTGTCTATCATCAATACATTTGTTGAAAATTATTGCGAGATGAGGGGCTATTGAATTTATAATTGTATTGATAATATGAACGGAAATTCCCCAAAGATCTTCAGTTTTTTTCATATTCAATTCTCTAAAAGTTTTTATAATTAAATCAGGGTTTATATGTCTAAAATTAAATGAAAATTTGCACTCATCGACAGCCGACTTGAGAAGGGATTCAGCTAGATCAGCGGAAGAAGCAAGCCCTTCAGTAGTGGAGGAAGCTATGTTTGAAAAAAAATTCTCTAATGTATTCGCAACCTCTGTGCTCGTGTTTATTAACTTATCCCCTAATTTGAGAGAGTAAGCAGGATTGCTTGGTTTTAGTCTACATGTTTCTTTATTTATAATATTCCAAGTAGTTTTCGCTTTATTTTTGGAAGCCGAAATTAAATTATGAAGATAAATTGACTTAGCTTTGGCGCATACTATTTTAAATAATTTGGAGTATTTTTTAAAATGGTCTATAATGTTGTGGTTTTGAGATTCAGCTTTTAGACTATACAAATCATATAATGTTTTTCTACTTTTGTAAATACCAGGTGTAGCCCATTCATTAAACTTACAATTCTGTTTGTTGATTTTTACTTTTTTCTGCTTAAAATGATTATCAAATTCATTTTTTACCAAACCAAAAAGGCCCTCATATAATTGATCAACATTCTGACTACCAGGCTTTAGTAAATTAACACCATTTTCAATTTTTGCTTTAAATCTGTCTATTTTATTAATAGTAACCGGCCTATACACATAATCTACTATGTTTGGGACACGATGGTGCTCAAATGATGCTTCCTGTCCACTATGGTCTGAAGTTAGACAATTCAATATGTTTTTTTTAACACTTTACCATTACAAAAAATATTATCTAAGCAAGTAGCCGACGTGGGCGTTACCCTGGTAGGTTCATTGAAAAGATTTATTAAATCATATGACTTGAAGAGATTAAGAAATTGAGTGGACGTTTGTGTGTCTTCTAATATATTAACGTTGAAATCACCGCATACAACTACTTTTTTACACGATTTTGATAGCCTTCTCAGAGCCTCATCCATAGTGGATTCAAAAATATGGTAATTAGATTTGGGGGGGCTATACACGCTAATTATTATAAATTGTTCCAGCTCAACACATGCTAGCTCAATAGTTCGCTCAACTGAAAGCGACACGATGTCTTTGCGTTCTTTACATTTGAATTCATTTTTAACAAGAATAAGTGATCCTCCTCTAGATGCAGACTCCTTTATGAGCGAACTACCGACTTTATAATTTTCAATGTTTAACATTAGTTCATGTTTTTTTATCCAATGTTCTGTGAGGCAAATTACATGAACATTAAAATCTTTTAAAAATAATCCTAAACCTAACTCTTTGCCGGCCAGGCCTTGAATGTTTTGATGAACAACATTAAAATACATATTCGGCCTAGCTTTTGTCTTCCCTCTTAGTTTAAAGCCTCAGAGGATGTCAAAGGAAAAAATACTTGGATTAGTACATTTACTAATCGGTTCACTACAAAAAGTTTTTGTTTTAATAACAAAACTGTTAATATTGTAAGCTAGCAAACTTGCAATTTGTTTTTTCATTTTGTTAGGCAGGTGTATAGAGCTGCCAGTCATAACACAACAATTTTTTGTAAATTTGTTGGTGTCAAAAAACACAAATTTGTCATTATTTTGACAAATATTATATAGTAAAGTATTCAATATGTGAATACTGTTATTGTCATCGTTACTGTTATTTTTACAAAAGGGGAAGGCACAGAGGAGAATTTTTTCTATATTAATTTTTGACAAAATTGTACAATTTTTAATTAAATTTGATTTGCCAATTATTATTTTTTTTCACGTCACGTCATTGAATACGGTATTTTTGGTATTTTATATTTTAGAACGTGTAATAAGTGGAAGTCTCGTGTACGTTAGGGAAATTATTAGTTAGTAAGACCAGCCAGTTGGTCGTCGGCTACGGATGTGAAAGTTGTGCAAGTAACCCTACCTAAAAAAAACGTTTTCCCATAGTAACTCAGCTGCCATTACAACCTCTTCAGTTTTTATATTTGTACTAACAACCTTGTTAGTCTCAGTAATCTAAACCATCTCGATGTTGAAATTTCTCAAAATCGGTTCAGTAGTTTTAGCGTGAAAACGGAACGTACACACTTTCACTTTCATTATATTAGTAGGGAGGGATTGATTAAAGATATTGCTTAAATTGTAATGTTGATTTATTAATTTTTTTTCGTACTAAGAACGTCTAGGCGCATCAGCATTTCACATGTATCTAGAAAACGCGGCGCGCGCGCGGCATCTAAGTTGAGTGTGAGAGAAAGAAGTATTTTACTCGCGAGATGATGTACAAAGTGGCAACATCGCACAAGCTCAAGTCCCGCGTCTTTGTTAGTATTGTGCATTCCATTCAGGGCCTTGCACCGTTATTTTTTACCGGTATTAAAACCTTTTAACCGTTATATGGCGTTACGATCTCGTATTACGTTGGGAACGGTAACGAAATGAGAACGTTATCCAAATACCGGTTAATCCCGCCGTGCGAGGCCACAAGGTGAACTGAAGTGAAATCTCTATACTGTGTCCTAAATCTTCAATCTAAAATTTTCAATTGTGAAACCATTATACAAAAAGGGTGATAAAAAATGCCTCGGCAATTATAGAAAGAAAGAAAGAAAGACCAATTACCCTTGGATCTGTAGTATCTAAAGTGTTTGAAAGAGCTATGCTCAATAGAGTAAACAGCTCTGTAGCGGACTGTAACTTACTGCAACCACAACAGTTTGGTTTTTGCAAAGGTAGCTCTACAACTCTTGCCTGTAATGATCTTATAAAATATATAACAGAGAGCATCAACGATAGATCTCCAGTATTGTGTTTTCTATGTACTATAAGTATGTATTTACCATAAAAAAGTATATAAGTAAGTTTATCAGTTGTTTAGTACCCCATACGACAGGGTACTTAATAGTAGCTTAATTTGGGACTAGATGGCTCTGTGTGGCCCAGTGAGGCTTGTCTTAAAATGTCTTAAATTTATTTATTGTCTGTATTCCTCGATATGACTAGAGCATTCGATTTCGTGAATCACGATAAGCTGATTCACAAACTGGAACTATATGGCATAAGAGGAAAGGCTCGAGACTGGATAGAAAGCTACTTAAAAAATAGAAAACAGTGCACGGAAATTACTAAAATTACTAAAATCAACCAAAACTTAGCTTACCTGCGCTTTCAGGGCTTCCGATTTAGCGGATAAGCGGGAACGATTTTGACTTGTGCTAGCGAGGTCGGATGTCACCGGCCGACGGTTAGCCCAACCGCTGGCTAGCTCTGGACCTGTTGCACCGGCAGAATACAATTGAATAACTAGTACATACTCGTTTACAACGATTAGTTAAAAACGATGTTTACCTAAAAATGTTTCAGCAGTAAAAGTATGTTTCGTCCCCCTGTTAGATTCAAATATAAATCCAGGAAGATCTTCTCTCAATATTGTAGTTTGCTGTTGACCATCAGTGTTATGTATTTGTAACTCTTTTTCTCTGCAAACAAATGTAAAAAGTGTTACATCATTCTATACTGAACTCTTAGTTTAAGGAGATAATAGCATTTAAAATATGTTTTCTTACTTTTTACAGGACAGTGCCCAGTTGCCGAGTATCAATTTAGCAGGACCAGGCTTAGACAGTATAGGTTGCGGGACGACATTTTTCACTGACGCTCTTGCTCTTTGAAGTTTGTCAATAAACTCTCCTCTATTTTCTGTACATAGAAAATAAATTGACAACTATATTATAAAATAAGGATGTAGTTTAGCAAAGAAAGGAGTAGCAAATCCTAAAACTCTGTGTATATAGCTATACTAAAACATGGCTATACTATTTATTTATTTATTTAATAAGGCACACCAACAACATAATAAATTAAACACTATTTTTATAACACATTCTTAAAGTCAATTCTGATATATATGTCACTTAAAGGTGAGCACAACATAAATAAATAAATTACTAAATTTAACAAAAAAAATAGATGTTCTAAATGGCTCTTTTAGTAAGCTTACTGTAAAAATCTAGTCAAGTATCATGAGCTTTATCAGCTGAAAGATTTGAACAAGCACGGTGCTCCATCAATTAGTAACACAGCCGAAGGTCACAGGTATTTAAAAAAACATGGTCTTTCGGACTGTTGTTATTAAATTTCACTGGGTGCCTCTATACGATACGACAAGTGTAGGTTTGTAAAAATCATTGATGTTATATAAAAAAAACAAGATAGATAGTCCCAACAAAGTGAGCAGTCATTTGACATAAGGGTGCACTTGCAGTACAATCTATATAAATCAAATAATATCATCAAATAAATCAAACTTTGACAAAAATATATTATTTTCTATCAAAAATTCACACCTGCATATCGATGGTAAAAACGAAACAAATATGTTGCACTAGCGAACCCAAAAGACGTTGTCCTGTCTTTACTATGAATATTGATTACGAAATGGTTTAGTAAAAAAAAGGTGCTTATTATTATTATTATGCTTTGTGATATAATTACAACATTCTTGGTTTTATTTGGCGGGTATATAAACAGTTTTGTTGGTTTTCCGATACCATAACAGGCAGACATTACTGGCCATGTGCAAAATTCTGTTTTTTTTTTTACCCCCTATTTGACGATATTTGCAGCATGCATTCTGTCAATATTATATCAAAAAACGCTATACATTAAAAAAAGTTTAAGTTTAAATTGTCAAATGCAATAAAGTTACATAGCAAATAATTTAGTATGGTGATGAAGTTTTCTTATTTTTTTTTATTTTTCGTGCAATTTTCTCAATTTTTTCTTTTATTTATAACAAAATTCCTCTCTCAATGTCAAACAAAACAAAAAAAGAATTAGCGAAATCGGTCCAGCCGTTCACTCGTTTTGCGATGACCAAGTGAAATAGGGATTAATTTCCATGTAGGTAGGTATATAGATCACCAGTATTGTCCGTCTGGTGCTCGGGGCTGCCGCTGGAGTACATGGTGGCGAGCTTGTTGTCGAGCAGGAAGCGGAACCAGCCGTTGCTGCCGGCGCTGAGCTCGAGCGCGGCCGCGTCGCCCCACACGTACAGCGCGTCGCGGCCGCGGCACAGCGACCACTCGCCCCACGCGTACGCCGCGCCCGCCGCCAGGCACATGGCGTCCGAGCCGCTGCCTGGAACATGAACTGATGCGTTCGGTCCGATCGTCTCATATACGAACTTCTTAATATACATAGTCAGGCAAAATCGCGGGGGTCATTTTGAATAAACTTTATTACCATATGAATCTATGTTTTATTAAGTTAATTTTGCTATACAAATGGTTACATAAATAATAAACATGTCTAAATTATTTCATATTACACATGTGACAGAACTTATGACCTGACTAGGTACTTCTTTTATACATTTTTAGGTATGTAAATACCGAGCTTGGCCTCTCTAAAGTGATATATCTCTATGTAGAGATACTCAAATCAGTTTTTATTAATTTTGTTTTTTTAGTCACTTTGTCGCACCCAGCCCACAAAACATTTCTGTTTAGCCCACTGGTCGACTGGCAAAGAATGCCTTATGGCCTTCGAGCAACGCGGCCTTCCGTCCCGTAAGGGAGTAGCCATACGAAGCGTTTCCCCTCTGTCAAAAGTATAAGCCCAATTGGGCATTAGCGTTTATAAAAACTAGTTGCGCTCAGATTTCTTCCTAGACCGAGTCCAGTCCCGCAAGTGAACGCTGCCGTAATAAAAATGCCGAATTGCTCAGTTTTCTGTTGTAAAAAGAGGTCTGCAACATCAAGTTTACAAAATGATGGTGTTACATTTCACATATAAGTAAATTTGTATCGTATTACTGCCATTTAATTACATTTAAACACTAAATTCGCATATTTTATTCTTGAATAGTTGTTGGATTTGTTCGACAACATCAGGTCCGCTCGCCCGTACAAATTTCAGATCGGTCGCGCGATAAATCCGATTTCTTGCCGCTGGGCAACATAGTGATGTTATTACTTTCACATGACATAATGTTTGTCGATAAAGGGTGGTGGTTATCGACGACGACGTTATATAATATATTTAATCACATTAGACAAATAATTGTTGATATGGTTTTATGTGTGATTTAAAATCTCTTTTCTGTTATTAAGTTTGAAACTCTTTAATAGTAATAACATAATAGTAATAATTTATTTTTATTTGATTTAATCATTCTAGTTAGTAGTTTTTAGGGTTCCGTACCCAAAGGGTAAAAACGGGACCCTATTACTAAGACTTCGCTGTCTGTCCGTCTGTCCGTCTGTCCGTCGCTCTGTCACCAGGCTGTATCTCAAGAGCCGCGATAGCTAGACAGTTGAAATTTTCACAAATTATGTATTTCTGTTACCGCAATAACAACAAATACTAAAAACAAAATAAAATAAATATGTATTTAAGGGGGCCTCCCATACAGCACACCAGGGGCCCAATTCTGCTAATTTATAAATGGCTCAATAACATCGCAATCGTATATTTTGACATTACTTCCATATTAAATGTGTCAAAATATACAGTTGCGATGCTATTGAGCCATTTGTAAATTAGCGGAATTGGGGGCCCGTTTTTTTTGGCCTTTTTGGTACGGAACCCTTCGTGCGCGAGTCCGACTCGCACTTGGCCGGTTTTTATTATGTATTGTGTGCAACTTGTTTCTTTTCCTTTGTCATTGAAATATATAGAAATGATTTTAATGTAATCATTTAAACTCTGTTTTTTTTATAAAATTTACTTGCAAGATCAATCATGGAAAAATATATTGACACCAGAATTTCTTTTTTATAAAAAAAAATTGCATCCGCCAAATTTAATTTACACTAAATTAATTCATTTTAAGAACCAATGAACTTCTTATCACTAAATTTCACGCAGATACGTAATTTACTATTCTCAAATTCATTATTAATCCATAATTAGCGGATCCGGCAGAGTTAGTCCCTCCCATCCCTCAAACCATACCTCCAATCCCTCCAGTCCTTCCCATCCCTCTAATATTTTTAAATGTCGTGTCACGGTTTATATGGTGTCACTCCTCTAAACAGCTCATTTGTAGCGATAGCGGTAAAAAATCATCAGCTCTTAGCGGTATAAAATTAAGTCTTCGTCCTAGTTTCGTACCCATCAAATCTAACACAAAAAATCAACATCAAAATCGATCGTTATTTGAATATCAAAAGTTGTTGTTAAGATCCTACTAATAAATAAATGTTTCACTTTGTTACTTTTATTCCGTCTTCAGAAAAAAAATATCGATATTGCTACATGAACAGTTAAGTCCAACTCTATTTACGTTGAAAACGGGGCAATGTGTGAGTTGTAACTTATCCGTACACGAATTGTTGCTGAATTGTTTAATTTTTTGTGTGTGAGTGTCGTCACTACAGTGTTGTTTTTGTATGTGAGTATGCGAACCTGCGCTTGTGTGCACATTTCCCCCCGCAAAAAATGCCAGAACTTTTTGTATAGAATAGAATCGCTATGCCTACTCCCTTCCGGGACGGAAGGCCGCGTTGCTCGAAGCTTATGGCATTAGGTCCACCTTTTGTAATTTATATTATATTTGTGCAATAAAGTTTAAATAAATAAAACAAAATTATATGCTAATATTATTAAAAGTAAAAGATTTGATTGTCTGTTTGTATTTAATAGGCACCGAAACTACTGGACCGATTTGAAAAATCCTGTTACCATTCGAAACCGATATTATCCCTGATGAATATAAGTTACTTTTTAGCGCGAGACCAGGATCTCAATTCTGCTAATTCACCATAACTTGCTATGTCGCGGACATGCCAATGATATGCCAAACCATTGGGCGAAAAACGGTATTCTACTAACTTTCATAAAAACGTCTATATGTCATCAGCATCGCCTCAGCTTGGCTTCAAACCATAAAGTAGTAACCATAAGAGGTATACTTTCTGTTATAATCTAAGCTGAAAACGTATAGCTGGCAGCTGCACGATGGTGTCTCGATGGCAAATTTTGACAGATGTCGACGATGCCAACGCTATCGACACAAACGTCAATGTTAGGAGAATACCGAATTATGTTGCCGGTCTGAGGCTATTGTGACACCATTGGTTAATAGAATACCGGATTGACTCGATAGCGGCTATTCAACTTTCACTAACGGAGCAGAATACCAAAACTGTAGTTCTATGCTATTGCCAGGCTAGCGACGTGCAATTTAACTACTTACATTAAGCAGAATTGAGGCCCAGATAGGTGGCGCTGCTGTCGGTATGTCAACTACTAAACGACTTGACCGATTGTATTCCATGGTTTCACAGACACTAATGTATTAAGCCTACCTAATCTATCTTTCTATATGCCACCGCTAGGGACAGGTTCCCGACCGAGCGGTATGACGAGGGTAGAGCCGCGAGCGAGGTGCTATTTGCTATAAGATAACTTTATTGAATGAATTCAGTCCAAGATGTCACCTGCGACGGCGGCGGCGGCGTCGGGCTCGGCGGCGGCGGCGGCGGCGGCGGCGAGCGCCTCCACCTTGCTGAACACGCCGAGTCGCGCGAACTGCTCCAGGTATACGTCGGCCGCTTTCACCATCAGCTCTTCAGCGATGCCCAGGACGATCAGGTGACCGTCGTCGTCGTCCTGACAAATTAAACCGACATTAAGGAAATGACTCTAATTATAAAAAAAATAATTACATAATAGTAATTTATGTAATGATATATTTTACAGATAAAAGTTTTACCCATTTTATTTGTTTTTTATAAAGAACTTGAAACACAATCAGTGCCAATGCCAATCTCACCAACTAAAAGTGCAACCCATATGACAATAAGATGCACTTTTAATTCAACCTATATCAATGAAATAGATACAACATGACAAATATCTACAGGGTGTAACAAAAGGCTTAACAAAGCCGAATAGCACGTATTCTACCCATTTGTACGATCATTTTTTTCCAAGACACCATACCTGGGAAATATATCGTTACTGAGATATTGAAGGTCCAAATGAATTTTTTTTCTTCAAGAACTTTCATGAAAATCTTCTGTTTGTTATTAGTAATTTTTTCTTTAGAAACATTTTGAAAATTTTTAGAACTTTTAAAAAAAAAACCCCTTTAAACAGAGCAACCCGCAATGAATCGCGCGCACGCATACCTATTTGTATGGAGTTAGGTCACAATCCTCGTCTGTAGCGCTTTGTGGGCGCTGTACATTGCGGGCAATAAATACTTGATTTATTTAAACGCCTAAAAAAAAGTCATTAGCCAGCGATTATTTTTGTTACATACGATTTAGTTTGATGAATCAAATGCGAGGTCTAAGGCTTCGTTAAGCTTTTTGTTACACTCTTTATAGTACTATAGCATGTCGACATAATTTGGCCGGGTTAAAAAGTTGACATTGGCATGACATCATTCAATCGAGGACAGTACTAGGTGTAATTCTTGTATCGAACTCTGTATCTTGTTCTTAATATTTAACGATGGTTTTACCTCATAATTAAGTTAAGATCTTGGGACAAGATTGATAAGTGAATGAGTAAAGAAAATAAAAACAAAGCCATAATTAATTACAATATACACAAAGCCAAACAATACAATAAAATTATGACAACATTGCATAACATTAATAAAAATGCTGGTAAATTTCGATGGTGTGATGTTTTGTACAAAAATGCTTATGAGTTAGACGGAACATGAAAGTGTAATCAGACTACAAGTATCTCAAAATCAACAGAAACAAAAGGGTAATGTTAAGGAGGCTGTGTCAATATGTATGCGTGATCATACAGGATGAAATTTTAACCACCTTCCAAATTTTAACATAGCAATCTCCGAGACAAAAAACAAATGACGTATTTAGGCTATAGCCCAGTACAAAACTGTCAAAATAAAGCACTTATAAAATGTCCCCAAAAAATCTACAATTTTTTATACGGCTTCCTAGCAACACTTTTTTTACGCGATGCGCATGTCAATCATTCATTATGATATTATTCATAAGTTTTTGATTTCCCCTTCATATCTTAACAGGCTTAGGATCGTAAAAATTGAAAACTATGTTGCGAAAAATATTTTCGGGTGAAAACTTGATTTACATTTTTCACTCCATAAATGGGCTCTAAATACGATACTGAAGGCCTATAGAAAATGTTGAAGATGATAAAAAAGTCATCCTGTATAGGACAGATGGTCGAGGCCGCGCAAGTAGGCGCGCGGTAGGGATCGCACGGCAGTCGGCACGCATCACACCATCGGACGTTACCGCCGGCGGCCGGATATAGCGGCTGCGCAGCCACCGCGGCTGCGCCCGCCTCCACACTGGCGCCTCGTCCTGATCCAATATATTATCTTCCTAAAATATTTCGCTTTTCAATTCATTCGAAACGGGAATCATAGTATGTTTGTAATTTTAAAATCTACTAAGCATATTGAAAAGCGCTTATGTACATATTCTAATATAACATAATAAGTACTACTACTACTAGGTTAATTGGAGTAACACTTACGATATTGCTCAAGATAAGGAAGCAATTTGAAAGGTAAGTAGTTTTTACAGTTCATTGTAATTTACCTACCATTTTTTAAGTTTAGTAATGTTTCAAATATAAACCTACTTAGTTAACCTAGTTAGATGTCTAGATGTTAGACGACACTGGACACGAGCTGTTGGTACTCACTGTAAGGACGCAAATTCTACGCAAGCTACTTTTTTTGCAGCTTTAATAACATTGTAATTGATTCGGTTTTTCGAACGCCTAGCGACATCTATTGATGGTTCTTGGTTTCGTCGCTACGGCGCCGTATTGTGATTCGGTTCATATTGTTTCTTTTTTCACAATTACAAGTTTGGAATATCTATTTAATATTATAATTTTCTTTCTGGTTCGTTTCTAATAAAAGGAATAAGGGCTATTTCTTAACTTACGAGGGCGGGTCAATAAGTCCGTGACTTTTGGAATAAAACACAGATTTTTTGATAAACAAATCATTTTACTTTTCAACGTAGTCTCCCTTGAGCTCTATACACTTTGTCCAACGCTTCTCCAATTTTTTTATCCCTTCCAAAAAATATGATTTGTCGAGGTCCTTAAAATAGGCCTTTGTTTGCGAGATGACTTCATCATTGGAGTCAAATCTATTTCTACCAAGCCATTTCTTCAGGTTTGGGAACAAAAAGTAGTCACTCGGAGCCAAATCTGGAGAATAGGGTGGATGAGGGAGCAATTCATAGCCCAATTCATAGATTTTTGCCATGTCAACTGCACATGTGTGCACCCTTGCATTGTCTTGGTGGAAAAGAACTTTTTTCTTGGCCAAATGAGGTCGGTTTTTATTCAAATCGTCATTGAAGCGATCCAATAAGTTGGCATAATATTCCCCATTGATTGTTCTTCCCTTTTGAAGGTAGTCAATGTGGATTATCCCACGTGCATCCCAAAAAACAGTCGCCATAACTTTATTGTTACAAAACGGCGCAAAAACTCCTCCATCTTGCAATTAAACAACGCCAAACCTTCCTGTGAAGTTGTTACACGATTGCGTTTGTGGTCGACTGTGAGCAAACGCGGCACCCATCTTGCGGAAAGCTTTCTCATGCCCAATTGATCTTTTAAAATTGAAACCACTGAGCCATGCGAGATCCCTACGGTTTCCACAATCTCTTGCACTTTCAATCTTCGGTCGGCCAACACCATATCGTGAATTTTTTCGATTGTTTCGGGTGTAGAGACCTCAACTGGGCGTCCAGGACGTTCGGCATCTTCAGTGCTTTTACGGCCACAACGAAATTCAGTAAACCACTTTTTTACCATTGAAATCGATGGTGCAGAGTCCCCATAGTATTTATCAAGCTTAGCCTTGGTCTCGGTAATGGTTTTTTTTCGCAAAAAATAATGCTTAATAAGCACACGAAATTCACCTTTTTCCATTTTTTCCTCAAATTACTGGGTAGTCTGATAAAAATAGCTGTCAAACACAAACTAACTGACGCAGCAAGTTCAAATTTTGATAGGAATCAACTGACAGATACCTGTTGACAGGAGTAGTGTTGCTTTTTCAGTAAAGAGGTCAGAAATTCAAAAAGTCACGGACTTATTGACCCGCCCTCGTATTAAGATTCCTTCCATTTAAGTGTCATTAGTATGATCGATAACTTTGGTGAATCGAAACGCGTAACGGAACGTCATAACAGGAAGGATTAGGTTTTCTTTGGGACACTTGACCTGGGATCGCCGACCCAAATGGCGGATATATTTTTATAGTGGTTGTTAATAACAATCCAAAGATGTCGAGGGCATCTAATACAACTTATATTTAAAAGTTTAATAGCAAAACAACATGAGGTAAAATATATTGAAAGATTACATTATTTTTCACTGGTTGACAAATTTCTCGTATGGCGTGGTTGTAAAATCGTGTATTTGTTACAGAGGAATTAAGTAAATTATAAGTTGGTGGACGAGGGATATGTTTTCTGAAAGATGTACTTTCTTTAGTAAAGGTAAGTATTTACTCGGAAAAGTGTTTCCATGCCTCATGTTTTGCATCAAAAGATAAGTTACTAATTTGATGAATTTCTTTTCAGATGGGTTTTATATAACGGGTGTAAAAAAAACAAACGCAGATCCGAAAGCCACGTATAGTCCTCATCACTAGGATCATATTTTTCTTCGGTACCATTCCTGGGAAACTGCTGCTTCCGAATATATTGAGGATCAAAGTCACAAATTTGTTTTCCATTTTATTACAAAAACTTTTGTAAAAGGTCATTTAAAAACTTTTGTCCATGCAAACATACTAAAAATTTTCATTATTTTGTTCATAATGAGGCCTTTCTAAGTACAATACGCAATGTACGGCTCAGCGCGGCGGACGTATAACTTAGCAGCATTTACCAGCGCAGCAGGCGCGCCACCCGGCTGCTATACATTGCGCGTTACGAATTATAATATTTTTTTGAGTCCTAATAACAAATATCATTTCCCAGCGATAATATTTTGTAATGTGACTTGGTCCGATGTTCACATTGCGTAGCTTCAGGGTCGGCGTTTGGTTGTTTTACACCCTGTATTAATTTTTAATTCCAATTTTTAATTCTTATATTTATATTTTTATTGATTTTCATATTTCGTAATCATATTCTTCTAATTCTATCTGAATTAGATTGTTATTCCTTATCAACATTTAAGCGAGGTTCTGTTCCTGATGATGAACATAGTACTTGTATGTAACAACTTGTGAAGTCGATATAGTTTTGGGTTTTCAACGTTGGGTTGTTCTTGGAAACTGACATGGACTTCCATTCGGGAGCTTAGTAGCCACAAGAAGGCTCAGGACCTAACCAGGGATTCCAAGGGATGTTCTGAGGCGAGGCACTGACCGATCCGGATGAGTATTCAACGACTAAAGGTACCATCTTCTTTCTTTTCCTGTGAGGGCAGCTACTTGAAACTATAGTTCTATTTTTAATTTTCATATATTGTAAAGTCGAGTCTTTATATCTGAGCTATTTAGATTATGCAGAACGGATAGCAATATTTTCAATCCCGAACCATTACACACACCCTGAATTAATTATGTTGAGAGTCATATCTCTAGTACTAATTGGTTAAAATATAATATCTTTAGCTATGTGGATTGTCTAGTTAATAGTAGTATATCTATTAAGATTATTTTCTGATAATGTAATAACAGTTGGTCATCAACTTCATAAAAATATTTAGTAAATACTACTGATTGTTATTTTCAACATCCCGTAGCCAGTCAACTTGGTCCTTTATAAATTTCTGCAAGCCGGGCATAGACTAACCTACCTATTAGTCTTGTACTATGTGTTCTACAACACCTAAAGAGCACCCACCAAACCATCCAGTTGCAGCTGTCGCTTATGTCCTAGACGAACTCCGTGTCCACGAGCTGCGTGAGGGCGGCGGGGGCACTGACCTGCGCGTGCAGCACGGCGGCCACGAGCTGCGTGAGGGCGGCGGGGGCGCGGCGCAGGAGGGCGGCGGGGGCACTGACCTGCGCGTGCAGCACGGCGGCCACGAGCTGCGTGAGGGCGGCGGGGGCGCGGCGCAGGAGGGCGGCGGGGGCACTGACCTGCGCGTGCAGCACGGCGGCCACGAGCTGCGTGAGGGCGGCGGGGGCGCGGCGCAGGAGGGCGGCGGGGGCACTGACCTGCGCGTGCAGCACGGCGGCCACGAGCTGCGTGAGGGCGGCGGGGGCGCGGCGCAGGAGGGCGGCGGGGGCACTGACCTGCGCGTGCAGCACGGCGGCCACGAGCTGCGTGAGGGCGGCGGGGGCGCGGCGCAGGAGGGCGGCGGGGGCACTGACCTGCGCGTGCAGCACGGCGGCCACGAGCTGCGTGAGGGCGGCGGGGGCGCGGCGCAGGAGGGCGGCGGGGGCACTGACCTGCGCGTGCAGCACGGCGGCCACGAGCTGCGTGAGGGCGGCGGGGGCGCGGCGCAGGAGGGCGGCGGGGGCACTGACCTGCGCGTGCAGCACGGCGGCCACGAGCTGCGTGAGGGCGGCGGGGGCGCGGCGCAGGAGGGCGGCGGGGGCACTGACCTGCGCGTGCAGCACGGCGGCCACGAGCTGCGTGAGGGCGGCGGGGGCGCGGCGCAGGAGGGCGGCGGGGGCACTGACCTGCGCGTGCAGCACGGCGGCCACGAGCTGCGTGAGGGCGGCGGGGGCGCGGCGCAGGAGGGCGGCGGGGGCACTGACCTGCGCGTGCAGCACGGCGGCCACGAGCTGCGTGAGGGCGGCGGGGGCGCGGCGCAGGAGGGCGGCGGGGGCACTGACCTGCGCGTGCAGCACGGCGGCCACGAGCTGCGTGAGGGCGGCGGGGGCGCGGCGCAGGAGGGCGGCGGGGGCACTGACCTGCGCGTGCAGCACGGCGGCCACGAGCTGCGTGAGGGCGGCGGGGGCGCGGCGCAGGAGGGCGGCGGGGGCACTGACCTGCGCGTGCAGCACGGCGGCCACGAGCTGCGTGAGGGCGGCGGGGGCGCGGCGCAGGAGGGCGGGCGGCGCGTAGTGCACCATCTTGCGCGCGAGGGACAGACAGGCGCGCCGCACGCCGCCGCCGCCCGCGCCCAGGTACCGCGCACAGAACACGGGCAGCAACCGCCTTCCGAAAAAACACACTTGCAGTTGTTTAAATTGTTATGATCCCCGTAACTGTTATGTTTAATTCGACGAGGTTCTGCAAAAGATCCAACCCACAAAATTTCAATGTGAGGAATTATTTTATAAAATAAAAAATAATAGACTCTACATCTTAGTACACAACAAAAAACTAGGTTATTTACATCAATATCAGTATACCTACCAAGAGTTAACAATGATCAGAGTCGCTATCGTCAGCGTAAAAAATATGTATGAAAAAATGTACAGCGCCTCTAACGCACTTGAGTCAACAAATTAAAACCTATCGAAATCTAATCGTAAGCGAGTAACGTTTTGCAGCAGTTGCTCTATGAAATCGGTACCATGAGTCACAAATTTGAAATGAAATATTTATTCATAAAACTAGCTTACCGGCAATCAAAACATCAAAATCTAAAACATTTTTCTCAACTATAATAACATAAATCCATCATAAACTAGGATTGCAAGTTTGTAACGCACTGGTTCTCATTTAATATGAAAACAATTAATAAAACTAGTTAGGAAACTGACAAAACAAACATTATTAGATCATCCAAAGAAAAAATCTGTCACATTAACAAAATAATAACCAAATATAATTCAAAAGTTATCAAAATGTTTAGTTATATTCACTGCTTTGCGACGTTTAAAGTAAGTCGGATTATTTTCGTATCGAGGTTTGTATATTCTTTATCTAAGCCGTACTGCGTAAATCTATTGTGCTCTGTCTTTTTAATACGGTTAAAAAGAAACAGCTACATTAGGTGTGAAGTTAGGCACGCTACGTAACCTATTGAGCTATCGCTTGCGACTCTTATGAACTCATGGTACGTGTTCAATCGAAAAATATTCGATGCCCGTTACATCGTTAGCGACAGTAGCTACGTAATGTAAGTTTTTGATATCAACTCATGGTAGCGCTACAGAACGAGATACACAGTCCTATACAAAGAAAGAAAGCTATCCTCAATTGAATGATTAACGTGGTTTTAAGTCAGTTTCAAATTCATAACCCAGCCAAATTATGTCAACACGAAGCAGTACAAATGTTTGTCATGTCACGTTGTATCTATTCAATAGGCTATTTGACTGGTTTTTGGAATCCATTTTATATTATTAAGTAGAGGTTAAAGAACCCAGTAAAAGTTTTAAATTCTGGTAAAAAAAATATCAAATTGAAAATTTGATATTTTTAGAATTTAAAATTGAAATAGCGCGCCAAAACGCTATTTAAGCAATATGGCGCTACAATGGGGTGTCGGTGACATCACCTGCCTGTGTTGTGATCTGTAGCACATATCATCTACATAGGTACATTTGTTCCAAACAAATAACGAAAGTGTGATTGGATCTAAATTCTACAGGGTGGTCAGAGGAGTGACGTAGGTACCAAATTTTTTTTTTTGAGGTTTATCTGTTTCTCCCCTATGTAAGTTCTGCGATTTTTCGTAGGTTTCGAGTTACAATTTGTTTATGAATTTTTCCAAAATTGCGACTCGACACTATGTCGCAGACACTTATTAAAATATTCATGTTACGGTACAACTTTCAAATCACTATATTTCACGATTTTTTTTATGAACCTTTCCAAATTGCGAAAATTGCGTTTGAATAATTTCTAAAAATAAAGTAGAAGGTTTCTTCAATTTTTTTTTCTTGCAGCTAAATCTCTATGAACTGTGCATTTATGCATAAAATAACCAGCCTCATGACGATAATGAAAGTTACTACAAAATTGACCTAAAGTTGAGAATTTATGTTAAGCGAGTTAGCATTTAAAGGGCAATGTTCATATTAGGCCTAACGTGAACATGTTCGTCTCAGCGCAAAATGTCCTTTCTCAAAAAGTCCTTTTCTCGAATAGTCCTTTTCACATAATGTCCTTTTCTCAAAAAGTCCGTTTCGCAAAATGTCCTTTTCTCATAATGTATTTTTCTCTAAATGTCCTTTTTTCAAAAAGTCCTTTTAATATGCAATATTTTTGAAACAAAAGACACATTAAAAGAGTTTTTAGTTATTCGATTATCTAAATTATATCGTCAAAAACACAGATATGCAATGCATCTAAATATTTGTTAAGTCTAAGAATGTTATAAAATAATGAGTAATGTTTTAAAAACTGCGATGTTAGAGTTTTATGAGTAATGTAGTTTTAAAATTGTAGAAATATGATGGAATCAGAAATAAAAAAAAACTAATAATAATCATAAACCAGACTGGTTTATGATTATTATTTCTTTTTTATTATTTATTTATCATTATGAAGATTTTCCATGTTCAAGAAATTCTTTACTATATTTTACATTATTAATTACGTTGATTATTTTCTTTAAATTATGATAATTATAAAAGAAAAATACTGAAAGAAGTACCTACTGGTTTGGTAATTACGAAGTTTAATGTTAATAATGATAAATTAATAATATTTTTTATTTATTTATCATTATGTATTACTTTATAACATACTTAGACTTAACAAATATTTACATGTATTGCACGTCTGTGTTTTTAACGATATAATTTAGATTAGCGACTAAAAAAAAACGCTTTTAATGTGTCTTTTGTTTCAAAAATATTTCTTATTAAAAGGACATATTGAGAAAAGGACATTTATTGAAAAGGACATTATGAGAAAGACGACCCTGTCTATTAAAATATAGAAATTTTTTTCTTCAAATTTTGCGTCTCGGCGCAAAATGTCCTTTCTCATAATGTCCTTTTCTCAAAATGTCCTTTTCTCATAATGTCCTTTTCCCTAAATGTCCTTTTCTCAAAATTTCCTTTTTAGTTTTATTTAGTCGCTTATCTAAATTATATCGTCAAAAACACAGACTGCACGCCATGTAAATATTTGTTAAGTCTAAGAATGTTATAAAGTAATACATAAGTAATGATAAATAAATAAAAAATATTATTTATTTATCATTATTAACATTTAACTTTGTAATTACCAAACCAGTAGGTACTTCTTTCTGTGTTATTCTTTTATAATAATCATAATTAAAGGAAAATAATCAACATAATTAATAATACAAAAAATAGTAAAGAATTACTTGAACACGGAAAATCTTATTATTTAAAAAAAAAATTTTTGATTACAAATGAAGAATAAAAAAAGAATCAGAAATAAATAAAAAACAAATATTTATTATTATTTTCTAATTCTTTCCATCATATTTCTAAAATTTTATAACTGCGTTACTCATTATTTTATAACATTCTTAGACTTAACAAATAATTACATGCATTGCATATCTGTGTTTTTGACGATATAATTTAGATAAGCGACTAATTAAAAACGCTTTTAATGTGTCTTTTGTTTCAAAAATATTGCATATTAAAAGGACATTTTGAGAAAAGGACATTAAAAGAAAAAGACATTATGAGAAAAGGACATTATGAGAAAAGGACATTATGAGAAAAGGACATTTCTAGAAAAGGACATTTTGATAAAATGACTTTTTGAGAAAGGACATTCTGAGAAAGGACATTTTGAGAAAAGGACATTTTGCGCCAAGACGAAATTTTGAACAGTGACTTATGTAATAAAACGAGTTTCAAATAGTATGCAGTTCCAAAATGTATAATTAGTTCGGAAAACCATTTGTAAGTGTTCCAAAGAAAGTCTAACCCCCGTATTTATAAACAAGTAAAAGTAATTACTTGACTACAAGTAATTACTTGAGAGACAATTTGTATGCCTTAATCAAGACATTACTAGAAGTTATAACTACCAAAAGTTAGCATTTTCAGCCAAATAATATGACTATTAATGGTGACCAATTTCTTTCACTTAAGCACTAGGTATGAACACTTTAAGTTATGACTTTCTTAAGCAATAAGTAATTACTTCTTTATAAATACGGGGTTAAGTGCGCCGGAAGTGGTTGCAACTTTTTCGGAGGGATCATAATAACATAGCGAATAGTACAAATATTTTCTACTGTGAAGACCATTTCGATGTAAGTAAACATAATATTTATAAATTTTTATAATTCATTGCATTAAGAATGTAAATATTTTGTTATTGGTTTGAAGTTCTAATACCTCCAATGCCTCTTGCCATATAAACAGAATGCCTCTTGCAACTCACTTAGAATATTTCCGCTGTTTTCCATAATATTAGTTAAAACGTATCTACCTACAGTCTTATGATTTTAATAAACATTACACTTCCCTACTGACTAGTTTGTTTGTAACAGATTTTAAATGAATGGGTAGATTACTGCTTTCTGCTTTACAAAATCGTTGTCCATGGTTAAAGTAATTGACAGAATTTGAAAAATATTGGAAATAAATCACACAAAAACAATGGATTATATTATTATAGGAAAATATTATCAAAACATTTTGGAAAGCTAATATAACACAATAAGGCAAACGAAGTTAACAAGCAGGTGACGTCATCATAAACCCGACCAATCAGTGTCACGTGACAAACGTTTAAATAAATGCATTTTTATTTCTGGATTTATAAATAAATCGTTTATTATTTTCAACTTCCGATAGTAAATAACCATTTTTAAACTCATGATATAAACTGGTAATAGTAATTGGCACTTTATTTTTCGACTTGTCAAATAGCCTGTTGATGTAGGTCGTGCTAAAAATGCACCCTTATGTCAAATGGGTGCTCTTTTTATTATGACACTTTTTTGACGATGATTGTGTATCTAGTTTCATGTGTTACATCAAAGGTTATCTACCTATTTTTTTGACACATTTGTGAACATAACTCGGATTTTAACCGAGGTATGAGTTTGATCTAATTTGCAGAACCACGTTCAATTGACATGTATCATGTGTCCCGGGAATTAAGAGTTAGAATTCGAATTGCTCAAAGGTACTAACTTACAATCATCATTATTGGACGGTAATTTCGTAAATCAAGGCAGTTTCAGATTACTGCTTATAACATATAAAACAGATAGAAAAACATACTCTAGGTAGACTGCTGCCATTTCTCTGTCGGCTGTCTCAGGAAAATCTTCCTCATTAGAAGATGAAGGCGAATCATGATTACCAACAACGAGCCATTCTCCAGGGCACTGTAGAATAGCTGCTACTTCTCTATGACCTGCAAGCAAAAAATCATCTAGTTTTCATTAAGAACATTTTATGTTTCCTACATTAAAATGTATGAGTGAAAATAGTTATGTACTTAGTTGGTATGTGTTTTTACCTTGGTCATGTCTTTCTCTAGCTTTATCGAGAGGTGTTTTGCCATCCTCGTCTCGGAGATCGGCGTTAGCGCCGTAGCGAAGAAGTACTTTGGCAATGGCCGGGCGACCAAAACACGCGGCGTAGTGTAAGGACGAACTGCGCTGTCCGCGGTTCACATCAGCACCTACGATAGTAGTATGATTGAAATAGTTATTAAAACATTCCAAATCTTGTTCGACTTGTAAAAAGTGTTTAGTTTAGTATTTAATGGCAACTTAAACAAAAAAGTAATTCTCACTTAATATGTAAGGGTGGCAGCTCAAAATATTAAGCAATTGTTCGAAATGTTAGCCAACCACAAAATTTTATTCTTAAGGTTACTCGACAATCTCAGAGTCACAATTTATCTGTAATCTTAAATCCTAACATCGTCTTAATACCAATTTATAAGAGTCTCCTGAGATTAGGAATCTTTGCAGCATTAGACAAGTAGCTCTCTACTTAATACATTCGTTGAATAGATAAAAATTTATAAAAATAACATTATTAGCTTACGTAGCGACTCTTCAAGGCTGCAGACTGCTAAGAACCACCGACGGACACATATAGATACTTGCAAGCAACGATACAAACCTTTTTCGCATAGAAACTCGACCATCTCGCGCGTACCAAACGCGGCGGCCCAGTTGAGCAGCGTCTGGCCGACGTCGTCGGTGAAGTTGACGTCGACGGCGCCGCTGGAGACGGCGGCGAGCAGCGCGTCCGTGTCCTTGCCGCGGATGCAGTCGATCAGCTGCCGGTGCGTCTTGTCGCCGCGCGCCGCCGCGCCCTCGCCGCCGCCCGCGCCGCCGCCCGCCCCGCCGCCCGCCCCGCCGCCCGCCCCGCCGCCCGCCCCGCCGCCCGGCGCGGCCACCACGCGGCTGGAACCGCTGCCCAGGCAAGTGTTCATTATTTGATTTTATTTTATAAGGTACACCAACGAAAGAAGAAACATTATTCTTATTTAGAAACTAGTTTGGAACTTTGTTTAGAATGTGGCCGAAGCGGCAAACCACATGTATAAAATACAAAAACAATGTGTATACAATTAAGACGCTGACATGAGCCAAATTGAGCTCAATGAAGATTGTTTTGCTTTAAGCCTATGGCTCGTATTGTTCCCAAATTCTATGTAGTTGAAATTGATCATATTTTCGACCAGGTGGCTGTTTCCAAAACACGATTCTAAAAACTTTTCTCGATAGAAAAAAATCTCAAAGTAGCCTCTGAAAATACATAAATTACCATTTTTCTCAGCAGTCCGTATAACAATGATAATAAAATTTTGCTATATTTTATATTACATGTTGCTTAAGCAAATGGCTGATTTAGATTTTTAATAAAATGGCAATTTTAAATTGCACAACGAATTTTGTTGTTTGGCACTTAGGCCCTTCTATTCCATGCGCTTTTTCTCTGTCACTCCTACGAGAATCGACAGTGATAGCTGTGGCGCGTTCCAAAGAAATTCAAAGACGAATAAATTTGTGGGCGTGTTTATTGCTCAAGGTCATCGGCTGCAGTCAGCGTCTTAACATTTTTTATGCGGATGCCAATAATAGACGTACACAACTTTGTATACAATAAGTAACTATTGAAAAAAAAAGTAGTTACTAACAGAAAAATCTGTTTTATTTCTGCAAATAGGCCCCAGAAGGCACTTTTACACGTCCCTATATTTAAACCTACCACTGCCTCGGGCCAAGTCTGGGCTAGTGCCGAGAAGAAGCAGCGCAAGAAACTCGGTCACTATACTACTACCTACTAAGTTTCAACTGTTTAATACTAATACTTTCAGAATAAAGTGGCTGTGACATACGGACGGACAGACAGACAGACAGACTTGACGAAACTATAAGGGTTCCGTTTTTGCCATTCGGCTACGGAACCCTAAAAATCAAAATTTAGTATAAACTTCAGAAAATAGTTCATATACTTACGTCTGGATGGCATGCCGACCTTCGCATAATAAAACCAACAACAAATCGACGAGCCGCATGCATTCGAGGCACCATCGTTCATCTGCTTGTACTGCAGATTCTATAGCAGAGCATAATTCGAGTCGTACTAAATCCTGTGAACAAGGAATGGTAAATGCAAATTATTCACAACTCTGTTTTTTACCCTAATTTTTTGATACACTTGTAAATAGCCACTTTCCGGCAATACTTACATGAGTAATTTGTGCAGAGCCTCGACATAGAGTAGACAAAAGGCTAACTGTTGTAGACACTGATGGGGCTAAGCATTTATCATCACCACTCTCCGTACTTCCCAAACGCCGCACTAGCTCTTCAATCAGCCCTGTTAAAAATGTAACGTGTTTTTATTTAGCAAGTTACTTCCATCTGTCGCGAGTTCGAACATGTTTAATCTTACTTATATTACAAATGCTAATGTTTGGATGAATGTTTGTTTCCCACACACAGTAAACCATTTAAGTCAAGCAGGAGCTTCGCTTTGTGCTAAGAGCTACGCTGTTTACTAGTTAGGTGACATACTCTCACACAAAATTTAACGGTTGTAACACCATTTTTCGAGCTCAACTCAACAGCAGGGAAGCATCTACCTGTATGGTTCAGATCTGATCGAGAATAGTTTTAAATACCATGTTCTGCAAGTGGTGCGGGATCAGCGTGGGCGCGGGCAAATCGATCGGCAAGCGAAGCAAAGCAACGCAACGCGGCGTCAGCGACGCGCTCGTCGCTGTGCCTGAGCAGAGTCGACAGCGATGAGACGGCATCGCCTACGCGAGCATCGCCAGGTTCCATCTTTCCACAGACCCTACAAAATTCAATATTCATTTAGAGAAGTGCGCCACTTCAGTGTATTGATTGGTAAGTCTTTTTTACACAAAATATATAAAATATTGCTATTTAACCAACAGGCGGCATGATTGTTTTGAGACTGTTTTTTAAATTTGCTAAAACGCGTCAATACCTAGAGACAACGGCCATCGCAGAGTGAAGTGTGTCCTTGTGCACTGAAGTGCCATAATGTGTAATAAAGTGCAGCACTGCCGGAAGACCGCCACCTTCCCACACGGCACCCGCCTCACGAGTGCATACAAGCTCCAACACCTGAAACCATCAATGTTTCATTAAAGGCACATTATTAAAAAAACAACACAATCATTTTAAGCAGTGTCACATGACATCACATTCAGTATACATAATATACATTTTCGTGCATGCATATTCTACATTTTGGTGGTTGGAAGACGCCTGCTTGCAGCCTACATACAATCTGACTACTGACGATATGTTGACTTATCAGAGTTATAAAGCTTATTATGATAACGTGCAAGCAGGGATGCCTATAAGGTATGTTGTGAAATTGGAGGCCTTTTAAAGGTAAACATATTTGCACGGCTACTAGCATTGAAATATAATCGTTTCTTGCAATAAAGTTGCGATTTAGATATCTCTTAATTTGTTATGTGCATTGTGTTTACTGAACCTGTAGGAAATTTTAACTACATATAATTTAGTGAGTAGCTTAATAATTTTTCTGGTGTGAAGTTCATATTATTATCATGTTTCATATTATTATTATTAAGGCACGCCACTTTAGGGCTGGTGGCATGCAGAAGTCAGCATTCATTTTAGATTTCTAAATGAACTCTTATCAGTATTAATAGAATTTTATTTTTATCGTGAGCTTTTGCTATATTTTAATAGATATTCTGTCTTTATTGTAATAGATTAATCCTAGAAAACAAACTTCACATCTTTATAATCATACTCACTTTGATACATTGCTCTGCTAAATCTTTGCTAGTGCGATTATTAGGGTCCACTGTAAGAAGTCTGCTACAAATAGCTTTTACAGCACCATCAATTGCAACAATGCGCCTGGTGCATTCAGCTGAAAAGACATTTAATTTTATTTATAAAAACATAATCTACATGAGTAGCTTCATGTGTGGGTCTAACTATCCGGTTGGTTTAGTGAAGTCAATTTAGGATCTTTTCTGAATTGGCTCTGGAAAGGGCTGGAGTTAAGAACTTTTCGACTTCTGTCGCAAGATGGTAGTCATAAAAACAAGTAACATTGGTAATAGGCTCCATGAAAACTCTGAAACTAGATCATCCTTCAAGGTTAATCACACTCTATAAAGAAGAAGAATAAAAAGATGGCACTAAATTTTGATTAGAAACAACTACATGTGATAAAATGCAATCAAAACTCACCAGAGACATCTAAATAGTAAGTAATGGCTCTTGCTGTCACTTCCAGGACATTGTCTGGAGCACATTCGTCTAAGAAAATCTTACAGAGAGCTGGCAAAAATGTTCTTGGAGGACAGCTGTAAACAATACATTCACATTAGGCACTGAGAATCAGTGGGTTTCGTACAATTTGCAGGTACACACGGCAGCACATGTCGATACCCATTATTTATATCTGCTATAACTAGGACGCGCAGTAAGAAGTGAAGTGCACTCGTCATAATAAGTGGAATTATCTAGTTAATTAAAATTATGGGCCAATAGAAAGTTGGCGGCAGAGCAAACAGGATCTTCAGGTACAGAATGCTAAATTACCCCAGATCAGATTTTATTATTCCCTAAAAAAGTACTACTACCTACTTATAATGTGCCCCCAAATTATATTTCAAATGAATACACAAAGCAGAAGTAACTCAAAATTGTATTTTAAATAAAGACCATAATTAATTACTAAATATTTTATGATTTAATTACAATATAATATGTGTTTTCCGATTTTTTTTACTACAGGTACTAAATGTTTCATGTGTGTACCAAATAAATCTTTTTTCTTTCTTTCTTTCTTTAGTAAAAGATAGTATGACTTGCTAAATTCATAGTTCTAGGTCAATGGAAAATACCCATTAAATTTTGATTCCAGAGTATTTTAGTATTTTAGATTAAGGAATTTCATTGTATATTCTTGAAGCCATGCATGATAAAACTTTTACTTAACAAAGACATATAAGCCGGTTTCGATCACAGTTTGCTCCTATCACGGTGGTTATGGACCACTATCAGATAAGTGTGGAAACAAAAGAGGTTTAGATCTTATGAAGAGTGCTTAAAAAAGTGGGAATATTTATATTTTATTTACCTTTCAAAACAACGGTCCACATTGTCAGACATAAGCAACAGCATGCACAACTGCTCCAAGGCAATGAGTTGCATATCCCTCTCATCTCCTTGGCCTGTCAACAGCCACTCCAGCAAAGTTTCTGGATCCACCTCAGCCATCTTATCATGAAAAAGATAAAAAATAATTTAATGTTATAATAAGCCAAAATAAAAAGGCCTATCAATGGCTGGCACAAGACAGTTATCAAAGGATGTTGTTTAAATCGCGGGCTCGATCCTCGCACAGTACAAATATTTGTGTGCATGAACATGTCTGTTTGTACTGGTCTGGGTGTTTTTCTATGTATTATAATTACATATTTACAAAAAATAAATTAATAAGTATGTTTATCGGTACTCTAGTAGCCAATACGACAAGCTTCGTAGTAGTTGCTTATTTTGGGACTACACGGCTCTGTGTGGCCCAGTGTGGCATGTCTGAAATATTTAAAGATATGACTGTCGTTATAAAAATATCATTCATAAATTAAATTACCTTTGGTTAGATTTGTGGTCCAGATTACCTGAAAGGAAAGATTTTAATTAGGTATATTAATTTGCATTGTAGTATTTGCACAAATTATTTTACACAAGTTTTAGATAAGTAGATAAGGTGAAGTGACCCACAAATAAACCTTATTTACAATGAACATGCAGAAGATAACAGCTGTAATATAGCCGTAAGCTAGAAATAAAAAAATGTGATGTGTCATACAACTCGTATACACCACTCATTACCAGTTAAACAGCTCAAGTTCAGAGACAATATTTTTTACACAAATAATCCATAATTGTTACATGTTCCCTTTCCACCAAACCTAGTCAAAAGTAACAAAAATTACAGGACAGATTCTTGTCAGTAGTTTCCCGTTGAGACTGGTTTGTTTGTAACAAAGGCTGTGAATGAGGATATACAGATATGAAATTCAGCAAGATTCTAAGTGAACAGCATAACAATTGAAAACTGAACATGACTATGATTGTTAAGGGGTTTAGTTGTATTTATATAGAATTACCCACATTGAGTACCTATAATTTAACTTATTTATTCAATGGACATCATAGAGGATCTGCATACATCGAGGTTAGATAATTGGTGTCATAGTCAAAAGGTTTTATTGCTGCAATTTCCCAGGACAAAAGTAGGTGTTTTCATTAATTCATTACACAAGTAACATATTATGCCCACATAACATGTCATGAACATGTAACATAAAGCTATCTATATTGTACCGCAAAAGAAAAATATAAAAATATTCACAAAACAAACAATTTTGTAGTACCTACCTTCTTCTATGTTGGGGGTTTGTATGAAAGCAAACATACTAATGTATTAAAGGTCATTGTTGATCACAGGGTATATTGATACAAAATGTCACTATTTGCTAATTTTAGCAGAACTGAAAATTTAATAACATGGATTTCATCAGGAAATGGACTCCCAAGACAAGTCTTAGTGTACTAGCTACTACCCTGTTCAGACAATTTTCATTATTCTTGAACTGCATAATAATTGTAATAGACACATTACATTACGAAGTCGATTCTATACCTATTTATGGAATAAAACGCAGTTTATTGCGATAAAGTAGGTTAAAGAAAAGAGAGTAACATCGTGCCTTTCTCTTTTGTATTTTAAGCAAATTACCAATTTCATATTTAACCACATTTGCGCCTGACTAATAAAATGTGATATAAATGCATTCAAAAATAAAACAATCATCAACAAACAGTTAGCGAACAACAAAATTTATGATATCTATTCTGAGGACAATAATGAAGGTTACGATGTCTTACCACTAAATCAATTCACCATACTATCGTGATAATCAAAAAAGAGCACATTTATTATAAAAATCCAACGAGTAGGGTTGTTTTGACCGAACACATTAGATACAATGCAAATTCATTGAATCTATTTTAACACTTCGAGAATCGCCATTTTACATAGGTACAATACAAAGACTACTATAGATAGAATGTACAATATATGTTGCCTGAAAGAAAACACCAAAGATTATACAATGTACACTACTACACCGTGTACTCGAGTCACGGATTTATCTTAATCGAGTACTTCTATAACTCATATTTTCAAATGTGCACTCTAAAACAATGCGCTAAGTTTTTTTTTCTGCCAAATGTAAAAGTAGGAAAACGAGCCAGGTGAGATAACTAAAACAGTAGTGTGTCCTTGTCTAGCAAGTATGCCAATGTAAAATAAAATCTGCTTTAGTAGTAAGTAGTAGATTTCTCAAAATTAGAAACATGACATTATAATTACATTATTTATGATCCAAACATGAATTTCAATACTAATTTAAAATCATTAGTTTAAGCCCCTGCTGGAACTTGAACCTGCGACCTCATAGTGTGAGTCAAGCATTTTTCCAATTGGGCTACCACAGCTCATAATATTATTAAATAAAAATAATTAGTTAGAATTTTAAATTTTACCCACCAATGTGAACAAAATTAAATAAAGATAAATAGCTTGGGCTAGCACGTGACTACGAGTATTACTACTAGGTACTATGAGTGCTTAAAATCCGTTTTAGATAGTTTTTATTACAATAAGTATTTATCAATACAGTAAGACTATCTAAGAAGATCATATTTTATGGACACCGTATTAGAAAAGACGCACATGAGCACATCTACTTTTGAACCTCCCTTTCGGCTCGTTTTTTTTGAGATACTGCGCAGTCCAGCTTAAGTGTAGTTCATGACTCGAGTAAGTACTTTGGGAAAAACTTTAAGTATCAAACCAACGGGAGTGGTCATTGACAGGCGTACCCCACTGCCAAAGGTACGAGACCGCCGGTCATACCGGTTATATAAAACTAGTTGCCGCACGTTCCACGTCATTCAGCAAATGTCAGTAGCGCACATCGGACCTGAGCTAAAAATGAAGAATTGCAGCGTTTTGCGTGTAAAAAGAGGTCGGAATCCTCTAGTTTACAATAGGATAACTTAACTTTCCATTCATTAGTATTATTTTGTCTTAATATTAACAAATAATACAATAAATTAGCAAAATAACATGAAAAATTCCCAATCAATAAGTGTTGCCACTAAATAGTAATCGTATTTAATTTATTTATTAATTAATTTATTTAAACTTTATTGCACTTAGTAAAATGTACAAAAGGTGGACTTAATGTCAGGTGGCATTCTCTACTAGTCAGACCTTTGGGTCAAACAGAAATGTTTTGTAGGCAGTGTGACATTTAAAACACAAAAAAACTTTACAAAAAAATGAAGATCATACGGAACTAAAAAAAAACGCGTAAAGTAAACAACATATTTATACAAAAGCAATATACATAATATAAACTACATACTAATACTGATTAAAATAATACAATACCATGTAATAAAATAAAAAATAATAGAAAATAAAAAAGATGGCGATGAATTTAGTAAAAGCAGAGTTTATGACGATGAGTGCATTTTACGTATGTAATGAGACCTAACATGTTTCCTAAAAGCAAATTTAGGGTAATTTTTAAAGATGTAGTTTATAAAATTTGACTTGACTTGAATTAAACGTCAATTAAATATGCGTTTTGTTTATTACTATATATTATTGAAAACATATAACTGCATAATTATGTCTCGACGAAATAAAACATGGCAATCAGTAATCTATAATCAATTATTCAATTCAAATCATAGAAATAAATCAGCAAGTTTTATTTAATTTATATTTTAAATCGATATTCTTTAACACTTTTGAATACGTTTTCTAGTAAACTTATCACGAAATGATGCATTTTTTAATTTAAGAACTGACCACACTGCAGGAAAATTAGGGCTGTGACAGCCTAAAAACCAATGTTGATATCGACATTATCAATAAATGACGATGATTTATGCGATATACGAGTATATATATTGCCCCGTTGGTCTAGTGGTTTAAATACCGGGCCAAGATCTCGGGGTCCCAGGTTCGAATCCCGGGTCAGGCAACAAAAAGTTTCGAATTTTCAAACGTTGCTCGGGTTTGTGATCACCAACCCGCATTTGGCAAGCGTGGTGATTATGCCAGTATACCCATCATTGCTGTGGTAACTTGAATTCAATGATGGAGGCCTTTTCCCTGCAGTGGGATAGTTATAGGCTGTTACTTTTATGCGATATACAGAGTGTAACAAAAGGCTTAACGAAGCCAAATACCACGTAGTGTACCCCTTTGTACGATCATTTTTTCCCAAGACACTGTAGCTGGGAAATGAATTGTTACTGAGATATTGAGGGTTAAAGTTAATTTTTGCTAAAAAATCTTCTGTTTGTTGTTACTAAACTTTTTTCTTTAGAAACCAGTTGAAAATTTTAGAACTCTTATAAAAAACGCTTTAAAGAGAGCAGCCCGCAATGAACCGCGCGCACGCACATCTAATTGTATAAAGTTAGGTCACAATCCTCGTCTGTAGCGCTTCGTGCGCGCTATACATTGCGGGCAATTAATACTTGATTTATTTTAATTCCTTAAAATAAAAGTCATTTGCCAGCGATTATTTTTGTTGCATACGATTTGATTTGATGAACCGAATGCAAGGTTTAAGGCTTTGTTAAGCCTTTTGTTACACCCTGTAAATTATTTTATACTTTTTATAGGTACCTACATACAAATGTATTGTTATAACGTAGATTTTGTTAAGTTGTAAATAACTAGTCTGGCCATAAATACTGTTAAATAAAACATCTTTTTTACAACTTATTTATTACTTTGAATGTAGAAAAAAATCTTGCAATTTTGCGCCATTGCACATATTTTATCATGTTCATTATCAAATTACAATAAGGAATGGGAGGTTAAAGAAAATAGATTTGCAGTGATCGCCTTGCACAAAGTGGGTATGGAGCCATCGGTCATACACCAGACACTTCGAAAGCTTGGTAGAGCAGCGCTATTACGTATCTTTTTGTCAAAAAAGATACGTAATAGCGTTTGTGGTCAAAGTGATAATCGCTGAGCCTAAGTGTTTATCTGTGAACTGACAAAACCTTTACTTTATTTATGATATTTTAAGAAATTAAATTGCAATTATAATATCAGTACTTATTTAAACATGAAAAATTATGTCTCAGGCGGGATTCGAACCCGCATCTCGTATAGTTTAAACGCCGCGCCCGGCTTGATAGTTCGCTCATAAGGGAGTCTGCATCTAGAGGAGGATCACTTATTCTTGTTAAAAATGAATTCAAATGTAAAGAACGCAAAGACATCGTGTCGCTTTCAGTTGAGCGAACTATTGTAATAATTAGCGTGTATAGGCCCCCCAAATCTAATTACCATATTTTTGAATCCACTATGGATGAGGCTCTGAGAAGGCTATCAAAATCGTGTAAAAAAGTAGTTGTATGCGGTGATTTCAACGTTAATATATTAGAAAACACACAAATGTCCACTCAATTTCTTAATCTCTTCAAGTCATATGATTTAATAAATCTTTTTAATGAACCTACCAGGGTAATGCCCACGTCGGCTACTTGCTTAGATAATATTTTTTGTAATGGTAAAGTGTTAAAAAAAACCATATTGAATTGTCTAACTTCAGACCATAGTGGACAGGAAGCATCACTTGAGCACCATCATGTCCCAAACATAGTAGATTATGTGTATAGGCCATATACACCGTGAAATTTTAGTGGTTGTTTTCCCGCAGTAAAATGATTCTATCTTAGTAGTACAATAGATTTGTGCAGTTTTGTTTATTCAAATAAAAAAATAGCAGTTTCACGATTGTGATAAACGAAACTCGAAAGCAACCTCGAACAAATGGTACCAGCCGCGCCGCAGCCGGTCACCGGCCGGGGTCATTGCCCTCGTGCGGTGCAGTTTATGCTGTATTACTTAGTGCGTAGAGCTTCTTTTGCTTTGAACATTGATTTCGTGCGGCAAGCAGTACCCAAACACGTCACATTTTGTAAAGATACTATTGTATCTCACGCTTTTGAGTTGATGATTATTTTTTTGATTAGTTGAGAACAACGATATCTTTATTTTCATATAATAACTCGCACGATTTGCTGGTGCTACTAAAGGTAAATCGTTCTGTTGCGGGAAAACAACCACTAAAATTTCACGGTGTATAGGTTACTATTAATAAAATAAACATTATTAATATATAATAGTGTGAAAATAGTGTTAATTTACTAAAGCCTGGTAGTCAGAATGTTGATCAATTATATGAGGGCCTTTTTGGTTTGGTAAAAAATGAATTTGATAATCATTTTAAGCAGAAAAAAGTAAAAATCAACAAACAGAATTGTAAGTTTAATGAATGGGCTACACCTGGTATTTAGAAAAGTAGAAAAACATTATATGATTTGTATAGTCTAAAAGCTGAATCTCAAAACCACAACATTATAGACCATGTTAAAAAATACTCCAAATTATTTAAAATAGTATGCGCCAAAGCAAAGTCAACTTATCTTCATAATTTAATTTCGGCTTCCAAAAATAAAGCGAAAACTACTTGGAATATTATAAATAAAGAAACATGTAGACTAAAACCAAGCAATCCTGCTTACTCTCTCAAATTAGGGGATAAGTTAATAAACACGAGCACAGAGGTTGCGAATACATTTGAGATTTTTTTTTCAAACATAGCTCCCTCCACTACTGAAGGGCTTGCTTCTTCCGCTGATCTAGCTGAATCCCTTCTCAAGTCGGCTGTCGATGAGTGCAAATTTTCATTTAATTTTAGACATATAAACCCTGATTTAATTATAAAAACTTTTAGAGAATTGAATATGAAAAAAACTGAAGATCTTTGGAGAATTTCCGTTCATATTATCAATACAATTAAAAAATTCAATAGCCCCTCATCTCGCAATAATTTTCAACAAAATGTATTGATGATAGACAGATTCCAACTTTAATGAAGTTTAGCAAAATTATTCCATTATTTAAATCCGGCGAGAAATGTGATCCCGCGAATTTTCGACCAATATTTATCTTGCCAGTACTAAGTAAAATATTTGCTAAGAAAAAATTATGTTTAGCCAACTTTTATCGCACTTTAGTTTGAATAAATTATACATCACAATCAATATGGATTCAGGAAAGGTAGAAATACCACTGATGCGAGAGTAGCACTTCTAAAACACGTGTTTGATGCCTGGGAGAGTAGGTTAGATGCTATAGGTGTTTTTGTGACCTGTCAAGGCATTTGATTGTGTGGACCATAAAACGTTAATTAAAAAACTCAGACATTATGGTGTTTCGAATGATTCGTTAGATTTAATTAACTCATATCTCACAGGTAGAACACAAAAAGTTTGCATTGATGGAACTGAGTCTTCAGGGTCGGCCCTTATCATGGGTGTCCCTCAGGGATCAGTATTAGGACCCTTGTTATTTTTAATATACATTAACGACCTTCCATATTATATGTATAATCTTTGTGAGATGGTATTGTTTGCAGATGACACTTCAATAATTTTTAAAATTAAGAGGGCGAATTATCATTTGACGATGTTAACAATACCCTCTCTAAATTATTGCATTAGTTTGCTTCGAATAATCTTTTGCTTAATGCAAGAAAAACAAAATGTGTTAAATTTACTTTGCCTAATGTAAGGTTTTCCGCCACAAATGTTATTGTAAAAGATGAGCCATTAGACACAGAAGACTCCTCTACCTTTTTAGGTATAACTGTAGACTCTCGACTGCAATGGGGTGCTCATATATCAGGTCTCTGTCTGGAAGACTTAGTTCTGCTGCTTATGCTGTGCGAAAGAAAAGACAGTTGACTGATGTTGGAACGGCAAGATTAGTATATTTTAGCTACTTTCACAGTATAATGTCATACGGTATTTTGTTATAGGGCTCAGCGGCAGATATTGAGTCTATTTTTATATTGCAAAAACGTGCTGTGCGGGCTATTTACGGCCTTAGACCCCGTGACTCTCTAAGAGAGCTCTTCAAAGAGATCAACATACTAACAGTTGCATCTCAATACATTTTCGAAAACATTATGTACGTCCGCAAAACCTCGAATTTTTTGTCACAAATAGTGACGCACACAATTTCAATACCCGAAATAAAGATAAACTTGCCGTTCCAGAATTCAGACTGCGAAAAGTAGGTAATTCGTTCATGGGAAATTGTATCCGTATTTTCAACAAATTACCACTGTGAATTGCTGACCTCCCTGTACATAAATTCAAATCATATATCAAAGTTGTTTTAATGAAAAAGGGCTATTACACTATTGTTACGAACGTGGAGTTCGGGATTTGGATAAAACACCGTTGACTTAATAGAAGAATTTATTAGGCGATGAACAGGTCGCAAACACTATCACACAAGCCAAATCACAAGAATCGTAGTCCGGTAGGTCGCTGAGGTCGTTGGTTCCAAAACACTATTAGCCAATCCTTAGAGTAGTCCTTAGATCCGTTGGTATCGCTAAAGTCGTCGTTACTTCGCACTAGATCACTTTTCGCAGGTATCGCACCGAAAGCTCAGAATGAACTGACTGCGGCGTCTTAAGTCCTGTTATTTATATATCTCAACATCGATGCCGGTCGTACATACTAGAATGTTCATTTTCCAGAAAAATCACAAGGACGTTTAAACGTAAACAACTCTAGTGAGTTATACCATTTTGCGCCTTAATTTGTATACTTAAAGTTCAATGTCGCTTGCACTAAGGTCTTGTTATTACTTTGTGGTTCAACTTAGGTAGTTATGTACATTCCCCTAGCGATATCTCGAAGCATCTAGCATGTCCGCGACACTATTGATGATTATATAAATGATAGGAACTTATATCTTATGTAAACATGTTTATTTAAAAAGAGGCTGATAATAGAGACCGCAAGACGCTGCTTCTTCTCGGCACTAGCCCATATTTGTCCCGCAGCAGTGGTAGGTTAAATATTGGGACGTGTAAAAGCGCCTCCAGGGGCCTATTTGCAGAAATAAAACTGATTTTAACTGATTTTTAACTGAGAGGAAATGCGGGTTCGAGCTCCGCCTGATACATAATTTTTCAAGTTTAAATACTGATGTCAAAACCTTTGTCAAAACATATAGTTCTTAAAATATAGCTTGATTAGAATGACAGTTCTCACTGAAACAGGCGACGTAACTTTGTACCAGCGTCACACAAGTGAAACACATTTGCACACGAAAAAATATTGGTAACTGGCATGTTAACAATATTTTGCTATACTTTTCTGTACATATTAATCAATTTAATTATATAAAATTGATATTTAAAGTTAAAAACATTTAAATAATCTAGTCACAAAAATTACACTTAACTTTAAAAAAATCGACAAATCGAAATCGACAGATTAACAATAGTTCAAAATCGAAGTAATCTAAATATATAAAAATGAAAACTGATTTAATGACTGACTGAATGACTGACTGACTGACTGACAGACATATCAACGCACAGCCCAAACTACTGGGATTTAAAATCTGAAAATTTTCACCGTGCTTCCTTTTATAGTGTAGGTGAGCACTAAGAAAGGAATTTTGGAAATTCCGCCTCTAAGGGGGTAAAAAGGGCCCCATAAGTTTGTATGAAACTCCGTCAGTTTTGAAGCTAAGTCGATGAAAATTGGTATCCAGCTACCTGATTAAAAATTAAGAATGACGTCTTTCAGGATTTTTGCAAATTTTATCTTTAAGGGGATAAAAAATGGGGGCAAAGTTTGTTCGGTTCCGCGTCATATCCATACTCTTTACATATTTGTACTCTCTGACTTTACTTAGTTTGTTATGACAATATGTGTCAATCAGAAAATAAATAGGTAATTTCTTACAAACAGAATGGTATTATTTTAGAATTTAATAATTGGCGCCGAAATGGATGAATTAACTGAATTAAAACGTGTAGAAGTTTAATTAACGGCTGCATTACAAAATTCGGCAGCCAGATACAAAACCTACCAAGAATAATTTGGAAGAGATACGACTACAAATAATATTACTGATGACCCACAGTTGGAAACTGAGATTGAAGAAAAAAATAACCTTCAGGGTATTACAACACAGCTTAAACTAAAACTGCAGAGTTTGAATTCGATAGCACGAAACAATTCCATGTATGCAGAAGGTACTGAGGAGCAAAGGTCGGTCACAAACAAATCTTAGGACATCTAAATTTAACTCAGTACGATTAAACAAGGACGAAACATTCAAAAACATCATTAAACGGTTGGATACGTACTTAAAACTGAACAGATGTGATGATATCGATACAAGGAAATACACGTCAATCATACATCTTTGAGCCCAGAATTACATCAGGAAACGTATTATATTATATTATTTTGTGCTCCACGAGATCCTTGTGAGTTAGAATTTGAAGAGTAGGATAAAATTCAGTTAGTAAATTATCAATAACTCAAAATTGGACAGATTACTAGAAGTTTTAACAATGGTGTTTGACGGAACTCTTGTTTGAATATCAAACTACAAAGCTCAATTAGTGCTTCAAGAAAATGTGACACCAATTTTCATCTAGCCGCGACGTATTCCACATGCCCTGAAGGACAAAGTTGACGAAGAAATAAGGAGGCTATGTAACGAAAAGACAAAACTTGAAAATTCCTATTGGATGTCTTATCTATATGTATATTGGTACATATTCAGAAAATAAATATCGGTACTTACCATAAGAATGGTATTATTTAGAACTTAATCATTTTTAGGGTTCCGTACCCAAAGGGTAAAAACGGAACCCTATTACTAAGACTTCGCTGTCTGTCCGTCTGTCCGTCTGCCTGTCACCAGGGTGTATCTCAAGAGCCGCGATAGCTAGACAGTTGAAACTTTCACAAATTATGTATTTTTGCTACCGCAATAACAACAAATACTAAAAACAAAATAAAACAAATATTGAAGGGACAAAAAAATCGCGTTTGGATTTTTTTGTCCTTTTTTGTTCGATATTAATAATGGCAACAGGTAGGCACTTGAAATATTCACAAAACACTCAGTTATATTTCAATAATTAAATAAATATTTAAGGGAGGTTCCCACACAAAAAAAAACAATTTTTTGCTTATTTTTGCTTGATATCAATAAATAGTAACAGGTAGGCACTACATTAACTAAATTAATGTAGGTACCTAATGTTGTTTTCGTAGTCAATGGTACGGAACCCTTCGTGCGCGAGTCCGACTTGCACATGGCCGATTTTTGTTTATACGGTAGAGACAAATGTTGGGAAATCGAAAAAGTGTATAGAATTACACTGTTGTACCTTATGACATTATCAACTATATTAAGCAGTACAAAAATAATTCCTAAACTGGGCATAGACCCGTATCTGAGGCAGAAAAAGGTAACAGGTGTGTTGCAACAACACTAAGCAGCTGACTGGTGGATTAAAACAATATAGACTGGTAGACCACTTGACAAGCTTCCATTTAGAAGATAATTTGATAAACTTCCATTTAGTAACTTTTTATTTTTTCTAGGACGCACCGCGTTTGGGGGCCTGGCAAAGTTTGTTTAGTTGAACTGCCTTTCTTACGCATCCAAATTATCTTTTTATTTAATATCCTCCATATTTAAAAAAATACACTTTACATGAAAATAAAACGTTGAAAAAAAAATCACCTCACTTCGTAATTCCGTGTTGTTTAACTTAGGAATAGCTACCACCACGCACCCACTAATGACCAAGCAGCAGTAATTAATGATGTTTTGCTGACATCATTTGAAGCTGAAGAAATATAAAAATTTATAGACACAGTGGTCAGTACAGTCGAATCAGTTCTCTATCCTGTCAAGTTTCTGAACACTTTTTATCCTACTGATCATCCTCTACCATTCATGCCTCGAACCCACATCCCACATGAAAGTTTTGTGAAACTACGTCAGCTTTTTGGTATAAATTTTGTTATGTTGTTTATAAGGATTTTTTTATAATTAAATATTTGAGGGGGTGAAAAACGGTTGAAAATTTTGTGGTTAATTATTTGTGTTTAACATCATAGAAACTTCGTTTATCGATCATGAAGGGAGAATGACATAGGAGTGACTTTTTCAGAGCTCTACACCGATGCTGGTACTACACCGGTCTTCTATCCTAACGTAGTATGCAAGCAAATTGTCTTTGTAAAATCGCCTTTTTAACGCTTATGGATCGAGAAAAATGGTAACCTACTTAGTTGGAAATTAAGAATGTGGTTTTTTACACAGGGCCACTTCTTCCAGAGCTCTACGCCAGTGTTGATCATATTCGAATAAAGCCTTGCAAGCTGCTTTGAATGGTTTGTTGTACTACAGCGTTGACAGTTTTAAAAGTTTCAAATGATATTGTACTTCAGATTTCATGTAAATGCAAACAGATGTGGTGCGAGCTCGCTTGGACCACGGTTCGCTAGAAGAACTAACACCGGATCCATCCCTAAATAGTTTAAATCGGCCCCTTTCATCCAACTATTGTATCAACGGGCCCCGGTAAGTCGGCAACGACGTATCGGCTCCCACTAAGTGCCCACCACCACCTCACCCGTGATGGGCACTTTCGGCACCGTAGGCAAAGGAAGTGGAGGAAAAGAGTGGAGGAGAGGGGGGTGAGTCGTGACGAAAACTTTGTAACAGATCAAAACCCACGCGTGCGAAGCCGCGGGCATCAGCTAGTGTAATATAAATGTTACAAATGATTTAATAAGAATTGGTTGATACTAAGAACATCAAATTGCAATTAATAATATACTACGAAAAATTTTCAAATTTATTAGATTCTACATGCGATAAAAATTTCCTAATTGATTTTCATGATTGTTCCAATTATTCTGATAATGATTACGATACTGACTTACTTTAAAATCTTAATATATCTGATTTTCGTTTTATTTTATTCGCCATAACAGTATTTAAATAACATAATAAATTTATTAGAAAGATTGGATATGATATTTTTGCGGACTAGCGTTATAAATAATTATTAGGTAATTTTATCAATCGGTTACATTTATCTATACGAATAAAACTTTTAGTTGCATTTAATTATCAACGGCTCGACTAAATATTTTTATTCGATAACATTAATAATATTTATTGAATAATGTGATATATTTTTAATTAGTTAAATTTAACTGATAATAGATATATTTACCATCTCTTAGTCTGATATATATTATCAATGGCTAACTGGCTCTCTCATAAACAACACTTCCATTATTTTGTTAGGAAAGTTTTGTTTGCAAAATGGCTCGAGATTTTCTTTTGACCGAGAGACAGAGAAAAATAAATGAATTAAGAGTCAAGAGACGTCGTTTCCACGATCGTGATCCTCTGCAGCTAGCGGACGAAGAGTTTATTGCAAACTTTCGATTAACCAAAGCTGAATCCAACAAATATTGAAGGAAATCCTACCAAGTTTGAAAGTAAGAAGCCGCAGAACAGCAGTCTGCAATGAACTTAAGGTTTGAAAGTCTTATTTATAGGCAAAATAAAAATATAATTAATCATACAATAGCAAATCAATGTAGCTACTATCATACCTATTTTCTATTCCTAATATTAAATGTGAAATGAAAACGAAGCATAAATTAGTTAAAAATTAACATTAAATTGTATCCGCACACACCACTTAATCCCTCCACCGCCACCTGTCCTATAATGGCCATTGGCCGGCACTCGCTCCTCTGCCTCTGTGAGTGGAGCCAGCCTGCTAGGCCCACCACCCACCAGTGGCAAAACGCACTCCGTCTAAAATTCCCGGCTTTAGAAGAAAAGAAATGATACAAGCAAAACAAGAATGGTAAGTAGTTAAGGCATATGTTTAAAGTACAATGGCGAATACTTAGAGGTACATAGTATAATTTAACACTAATAGTTTTTTTTTCTTTTTAGATCACATCTAAAGGTAAAAGTATTGCTGTCGTAAGTGATATTCTTTTACATTTTGAGGGAAAGTGGAAAATGCGTTTATGATTAATTTTATTCGTATTTTCAACAAAATACCACAGGGTATTGCTGAACTCCCTAGACATAAACTTAAAAAACGTATGTGAATGTAATTTCAATTTTAAATTATTAATTATTATTTAACCTAAAGGAACGTATGGCATTAAATTTTCCTAGCTCGTACGTGCATAAACCTTTTGTAAAATAAAATTATTTCTTCTACCTAAAGAGGTATTATATTATCTGTGCTGAAAATATTGACCCGAGTTTCTTGCGCTGCTTCTTTTCAGCGCTAGCCCAGACTTGTCCCAAAGCAGTGGTAGGTTTAAATATTGGGACGTTTATTAGCGCTTCCTGGGGCCTATTAATAGAAATACAACTGATTTTATCATTTGAAGCAAGTGTAAACTATCTAAACAAACAAATTATTGTTCTGTATAATAAAGAAAGTTTTCAATTTCATATCTTGTTTGTCATACATACATACACTCACGCCTTTTTCCCGGAGGGGTAGGCAGAGACCACATCTTTCCACTTGCTACGATCCTTACAGACTACTTTCGCTTCATCCACATTCATTAATCTTTTCATACACGTTCGCCGGTTTAGGGTACTCTTGACCTGACCTTTCTTTAGAACTTCCCCGATTTGATCAAGATAAGTTCGTCGAGGCCTTCCCCTTCGAACATTTCCATTCTTACTCGCCATATATATCTTTTTAGTCAATCTGCTTTCATTCATCCTCTCAAAATGTCCAAACCATTTAAGCATTCCTTTTTCAATACCGGTCACTACATCCTCTTTTACATTAAGTGCCATATATTTTTACCACGCTTTTATTAGCTTGGGTTGTATCTATGTAATGGAATCTTTGAGCATAAATTTGACCGATTTCCAGAAGTTTGATTAATTTGAAACTTTGCACACGTATCAAGGGCCGATGACAATGCAATAATTTAATAACAGTTTTCCCAGTTTTCCTCTGTAAGAGGGAGTAAAAGAGATAGAGCTAGCGCGCGATCTGTATCAATTATGTTTCCTGCATAGGTTTGGACTTACAGTCGGTAAAGAAGGAATCAAATCTTATAAACTAAACTAAAAAGTAAAAAATAAATTATAGTTTAAAAAACTAAAAAACCACGCTTTTAAAACAGATTGAACTAAAAAATTAAAAATAAAACTGTAGTAATCAATTGAAAAATTCATATTATTGTACAAAAAGCGTGGGGGCTTGATTTAGATTGTTGTAAATATTTTATCAATAATTTACTATATCTGTGGATATCATAACAAGCACCCCACGCTTTTTGTACAATAATATGAATTTTTCAATTGATTACTACAGTTTTATTTTTAATTTTTTAGTTCAATCTGTTTTAAAAGCGTGGTTTTTTAGTTTTTTAAACTATAATTTATTTTAAGTGAGATAAAACGGTAACCGATTACAATTTCCTTATCATTTTATCACGTGCATACTAATTACTATTTGTACACCACCTGAACCCAAAATCAACACTACATTGCATCTGGAAAGGATTCTAAGGTGATCGAACATGATCTCTAGCCGAGCGCTAGAGATCTCCAGCCGTGCCCTTTGAAATGTTCAGTTTCTTCAAAATTACTGAACGTAGATACTAGATTGTAACTCGTACATGGTGTACTCAGAGAAATATTGCTATAACATTTAACTATTATTATATTTTAACTCTCTCTCTCTCCCCCTATCCCTCTCTATCTCTCTCTCTCTCTCTCTCTCTCTTTCTCTCAGAGAAACACGCACACGCCGCACGGCTTACAACTAAAAGTGTCGTTACAAAAGAGTTGTTATAACTTTTGGTCTTAATTTTTTCCGTCTATTCCCTTTTCGCAACGCGCGTTAAGTAACTTCGTTCCAATAAATTCCAGGTTATTTTATTTATTTTTTATTTTTTTTATTTTTATTTTATATGAAAACCAACAGCGAATACATGAGCATGTAACAATGATAATTAAACAAATATTAAGGCCAATAATAGGCTTTCCATAAGTTAAAAAAATCAAATGTTGTTGGATGATGAGAAATAACATATACTGTTTTATATACTGTTTTGAGAAATAACATGTTTGATAATTATAATTAACTAGCTGATGCCCGCGGCTTCGCACGCGTGGGTTTTGATCTGTTACAAAGTTTTCGTCACGACTCCTCTCCTCCACTCTTTTCCTCCACTTCCTTTGCCTAAGGTGCCGAAGGTGCCCATCTCGGGCGAGGTGGTGGTGGGCACTTAGTGGGAGCCGATACGTCGTTGCCGACTTACCGGGGCCCGTTTATACAATAGTTGGATGAAAAGGGCCGATTTAAACTATTTAGGGATCCGGTGTTAGTTCTCCTAGCGAACCGTGGTCCAAGCGAGCTCGCACCACATCTGTTTGCATTTACATGAAATCTGAAGTACAATATCATTTGAAACTTTCAAAACTGTCAACGCTGTAGTACAACAAACCATTCAAAGCAGCTTGCAAGGCTTTATTCGAATATGATCAACACTGGCGTAGAGCACTGGAAGAAGTGGCCCTGTGTAAAAAACCACATTCTTAATTTCCAACGAAGTAGGTTACCATTTTTCTCGATCCATAAGCGTTAAAAAGGCGATTTTACAAAGACAATTTGCTTGCATACTACGTTTGGATAGAAGACCGGTGTAGTACCAGCATCGGTGTAGAGCTCTGAAAAAGCCAGTCCTATGTCATTCTCCCTTCATGATCGATAAACGAAGTTTCAAGTACTTCAATATGATGTTAAACACAAATAATTAACCACAAAATTTTCAACCGTTTTTCACCCCCTCAAATATTTAATTATAAAAAAATCCTAATAAACAACATAACAAAATTTATACCAAAAAGCTGACGTAGTTTCACAAAACTTTCATGTGGGATGTGGGGTCGAGGCATGAATGGTAGAGGATGATCAGTAGGATAAAAAGTGTTCAGAAACTTGACAGGATAGAGAACTGATTTGACTGTACTGACCACTGTGTCTATAAATTTTTATATTTCTTCAGCTTCAAATGATGTCAGCAAAACATTATTAATTACTGCTGCTTGGTCATTAGTGGGTGCGTGGTGGTAGCTATTCCTAAGTTAAACAACACGGAATTATGAAGTGAGGTGATTTTTTTTCAACGTTTTATTTTCATGTTTTAAAAGTGTATTTTTTTAAATATGGATGATATTAAATAAAAAGATAATTTGGATGCGTTAGAAAGGCAGTTTCACTAAACAAACTTTGCCAGGCCAAAAGCGGTGCGTCCTAGAAAAAATAAATCGTTACTAAATGGAAGTTTATCAAATTATCTTCTAAATGGAAGCTTGTCAAATGATCTACCAGTCTATATTGATTTAATCCACCAGTCAGCTGCTTAGTGTTGTTGCAACACACCAGTTACCTTTTCTTGTCTGGGATACGGGTCTATGCCCAGTTTAGGAATTATTTTTGTACTGCTTAATATAGTTGATAATGTCATAAGGTACAACAGTGTAATTCTATGTATACACTTTTTTCGATTTCCCAACATTTGGTTAATGTAGTGCCCACCTGTTACCATTTATTGATATCAAGCAAAAATAAGCAAAAAATTGATTTTTTTGTGTGGGAAACCTCCCTTAAGTAACAGCCTATAATCATCCCACTGCAGGGAAAAGGCCTCCATCATTGAATTCAAGTTACCACTGCAATGATGGGAACTGGCATAATCACCACGCTTGCCAAATGCGGGTTGTTGATCACAAACCCGAGCAACGTTCAAAATTTCGAAACTTTTTGTTGCCCGACCCGGGGATCGAACCTGGGACCCCGAGATCTTGGCCCGGTATTTAAACCACTAGACCAACGGGGCGTTACCTCCCTTAAATATTAATTTAATTATTGACTATTAAAGTTAGAAATATAACTGAGTGTTTTGTGAATATTTCAAGTGCCTACCTGTTGCCATTATTAATATCGAACAAAAAATAATTTTTTTGTCCCTTCAATATTTGTTTTATTTTGTTTTTAGTATTTGTTGTTATTGCGGTAGCAAAAATACATAATTTGTGAAAGTTTCAACTGTCTAGCTATCGCGGCTCTTGAGATACAGCCTGGTGACAGGCTAACGGACAGACGGACAGACAGCGAAGTCTTAGTAATAGGGTTCCGTTTTTACCCTTTGGGTACGGAACCCTAATAATGATTAAGTTCTAAATAATACCATTCTTATGGTAAGTACCCATATTTATTTTCTGAATATGTACCAATATACATATAGATAAGACATCCAATAGGAATTTTCAAGTTTTGTCTTTTCGTTACATAGCCTCCTTATTTCTTCGTCAACTTTGTCCTTCAGGGCATATGGAATACGTCGCGGCTAGATGAAAATTGGTGTCACATTTCCTTGAAGCACTAATTGAGCTTTGTAGTTTGATATACAAACAAGAGTTCCGTCAAACACCATTGTTAAATCTTCTAGTAATCTGTCCAATTGTGAGTTGTTGATAATTTACTAACTGAATTTTATCCAACTTTTCAAATTCTAACTCACAAGGATCCCGTGGAGCACAAAAATATAATATAATACGTTTTCTGATGTAATTCTGGGCTCAAAGATGTATGATTGACGTGTATTTCCTTGTATCGATATCATCACATCTGTTCAGTTTTAAGTACGTTTAATGATGTTTTTGAATGTTTCGTCCTTGTCTTATGGTACTGAGTTCAATTTAGATGTCCTAAGATTTGTTTGTGACCGACCTTTGCACCTCAGTACCTTCTGCATACATGGAATTGTTTCGTGCTATCGAATTCAAACTCTGCAGTTTTAGTTTAAGCTGTGTTGTAATACCCTGAAGGTTATTCTTTTCTTCAATCTCAGTTTCCAACTGTGGGTCATCAGTAATATTATTTGTAGTCGTATCTCTTCCAAATTATTCTGGGTAAATTTGTTCATTTGTCACTTCACCAGCTGATCACTCACTAATTTTAATTCATAATCAGAAATTTCTCATAGATTTTAATACCATTCCTGTTTGTAAGAAATTACCTATTTATTTTCTGATTGACACATTGAATGTCATAACAAACTAAGTAAAGTCAGAGAGTACAAATACTTAAAGAGTATGGATATGACGCGGAACCGAACAAACTTTGCCCCCATTTTTTATCCCCTTAAAGATTAAATTTTCAAAAATCCTGAAAGACGTCATTCTTAATTTTCAATCAGGTAGCTGGATACCAATTTTCATTGACTTAGCTTCAAAACTGACAGAGTTTCATACAAACTTATGGGGCCCTTTTTACCCCCTTAGAGGCGGAATTTCCAAAATTCCTTTCTTAGTGCTCACCTACACTATAAAAGGAAGCACGGTGAAAATTTAAGGATTTTAAATCCCAGTAGTTTGGGCTGTGCGTTGATATGTCTGTCAGTCAGTCAGTCAGTCAGTCATTAAATCAGTTTTCATTTTTATATATTTAGATTACAAAAGGCAAGGACAAATAGAGCATTAGGTAATCGTCAGGCAGACTGATTAGGCTCGAACAACTTGCTTACTCTGTACATGTATTAGAATGATGAACATTGTATTAGATAAACTTCTCCACAAAGTGATACGTCAGACCCTTCCTACACGGGCGAGGAATCACTGGTAATAAAATAAACAATATAAGATAGATAATAGCAAATCAAGACAAAATTCATTTGATTTAAGTTAATTCAAGGTAAAGGTAAACGCTCAGTGAGAATGTCATAAACATCATTTTTAAACTTACATCTTTTAGTGCAAAAAATATCAATTTTATTAAAGGCAGAATTATACGTTCGTGCCAGCCGAAGCATGACAGCATTTTTGTAGTATCTAGTATGATGTCTAGGAGGATTTAATAAAGATGTGTGGCGTGTGCGGTACTTAGGAGTGCTGTATATTACTCTAGAAACTAGGTCCGGGCAGTCCAAATTATTATTAACAATGTCAAAGAGCAATGACATGTCGAGTGAGATTCGCCTAAGTTCAAGAGGAAGTAGGCCATGCTCTTTGCAACTCAATTCGTACGTATCGTAAGTTTTGCGATCGCGATAGTTAAGGTGGTTGATGAAAATTTTCTGAATTTTTTCCTGTCTATCCTTGTTTGTTTCGTACTCTGGAGACCAAATGGTACAAGCATATTCAAGTATGCTCCTCACATGCGCGAAAAACACTATTTTCATTACAAATTTATCAGCAAATGGCTTACAAACACTCAGAACAAAACCCAGATTTTTGTATGACTTATTAGCCACATAATCAACATGATCGCTAAATAACATTTTACTGTCTAAATAAACGCCTAGATCTCTTACTTTATGCGATCTAGCTATAGAAGTATTGTCAAATTTATATTCAAAGCAAATAGGCTTCTTTTTGCGCGTGAAAGTAATACACTCACATTTACTTGTGTTAACAGTAATCATGTTTTGAACATAGTACCTGTAGAGACAGTCTAGGTCTTTTTGCAACAAAAAACACTCCCGTTTCGAGCTAACTTTACAAAATATCTTTGTGTTATCCGCGTACATGAGGAAGTTGGAGTTACTGATGCAGCATCCGATGTCGTAAAGATAAGCGCTGTAGAGCAATGGTCCCAAATGCGAACCTTGCGGGACACCTGTAGGAATTGTTATGAAGTCAGAGCAATATCCACCAACAACTACTGCCTGCGAACGATTCGAAAGATATGATTTTGTCCACCGAAGCAAGTCTCCGTGAATACCTAGAACTGTAGCTTGTGAAGCAGGATGATATGATACACACGATCAAAAGCTTTCTCGAAATCAGTGTAGATCACATCAACCTGCCCACCCCCGTCCATGTTTTCAAGAACAAAGCTTGTAAAACAAGCTAGATTAGTGGTGGTTGATCGACCCTTAAGAAAACCATGTTGTTGAGATGGAATGATCTTAGCTAGTATGGGATATATATTACCATACACAATTTGTTCCAATAATTTGGCAATAGTATTAAGAATTGATATGCCTCTATAATTAGCTATTTCCATCCTTGAGCCTTTTTTAAATACAGGCACTATATGAGCGGACTTCCATCGCTCCGGGAAAATTCCCTCTTGAAGTGAGCGGTTTTATAAAATAGTTAAAGGGATCGCCACCGACTTAACACAACGGAACCAAAATAAAGAAGGCACTCCATCACTGCCTGCACATTTATTAACATCAAGTTTCTTTAATAATTTTTCGACGGCTTCGGTAGTGGTTTGTAAGTTGGAAACAACATCGTTACCCGGTGGACACTCCCTAAAGGCTGTATAATTAGTGCATGGGACACCAAACACACTCTGAAAAAAAGATCCAAACGCATCACAGATATCCTTCCCCTCTTTATATTCGACGCCATTCAGGCGTAAGCAATGAGGATAAGCTGAGCCACCACGTTTGGCTTTGACGTAAGACCAAAAAGATTTTGCATTAAGTTTTATATTCTTTTCACAATTTTCAGTAAATTTTTTAAAACATTCAGTTTGGATACGACGTTCTCTAGACCTCAACAGAGAGAACTCGTCATAATCCAAATGATTGCCGTATCTCTTCCACCGCGAATGAGACTTAGCTTTTTCTTTAATAATTTTGATTAAAGACGAAGAATACCAACTAGGGTAAGTTCGACTTCCGGATTTTTTAACGTACGGAACATATAATTTAATCGAATTATTTATAAACAAGTAGAATGTATCAATGGCCTCGTCAACTGTTCCCTTACACAAAAGAGCATACCAGTCCTGTTTACTAAGATATAAATTAACTTTATCAAAATCAGTTCTTCTAAAGTTATACTTTGGTGATGTAGCTTCACGCAATGGAATAGCAGAAAGATCTAAAATATTAAAACAAAACGGCGGATGTGCGCGGTCGAGTCCAACAAGAGGTACAGTGCAAGCAGTCAATTTTATAGGCAAACGGGAAAATACTAGATCCAATGTATTGCTTGCATGGTTTTCTAGGTTATATTGTTGTAGCTCTAACAGTGTAAGCTCTTCGACGAATTTTGCAGCCGCGTTTTGAACCTCCACTGTGCCTTTTTTAATGGAAGTGTAACCATTAACGTCCCACGATAAACAAGGAAGATTAAAGTAGCCTATCATTAGAGAATTATCACTAGGATGTAGTGCGGATTCGCTTTTAAATATCCGGGTAATCACATCAAGATCGGCCGGAATACTATGAGGTTCGGGAGGGACGTACGCGACACAAAAATGTATGTCATTAGTGGAGCCTGTGGCTCGCGCCGGGAGCGTAAGCCACAGCAGCTCATGACGCGCGGGCACGAGGGAAGGAACGGCGGGGGCGCGCGCCTCCGCGCCCAGCGAGCGCCGCGCCAGTACCAGCAGCCCACCGCAGTCCTTCTTGCCGCAGGCTAGTAGGTCGCGATCGGCTCGGAATACGGCATACCTATCATCGCATAACTCGCCGTCAAAAACACTACTATTAAGCCAAGATTCTACAATTATAATTATATCGTAATCGTTCCGTAAAATATTTTGCTGAAATTCTAAACATTTAGTTTTGAGTCCGTACGTGGACTCAATTTTTGTAATAAATATTTAACAATTTACTAGCCATCTTTCAGGTAGTACTTCCGATAGCGATTATACTGATAACAGATAATAAAACAAAGCCAAACATTCAATAACGTAAACACTTTAGTTACCCTATTATGGTTAAGACACTTAAAGGATGTCACTTTTATAGACAGATATCTTAACGTCGTGCGAACAAAGTAATGGATGAATCGTGCATAGTTACACTTAGCCAGAGCGAACGCAATATTATAAATACAAACGGCAATAATGTGAAATAACAAAATGACATAGTCTGATGACGAGTTGAGTCGATATTTTTCGATTTGCAGGTAGTGCGAAATAGGATTTACCCTTACGAACTTACGTCGTCTATACAAACGATAACAACAGTCCGAAGACTTTGTTTGTAGACATTAGTTGTATAGTATAATCTAAGAATAAATGTGCGATATTTTGCTCATGTAGTAAATGATTGTTAAAAGGCGGAAATTCGTTACCAAACGTAAGTCTTAAAAATACTTTATTATTAAAAATTAATAATCTCAATTTATGAAAATATACATGTACACATAATTGAAATTGAAAAAAGAAGTATCCATGTTCATGTTCAAAAATGAAGTAAATAACAGACCTTTTCATAAAAACCAAAGTACCATCATCCCCACAAGACCACACACACATGAATAATATGTAAATGAGACTTAACTGTAGATGTAGAAAAAAATTATTGAGTAAGCAATTGTTCGACTCCGCACGACGCACATTAACTGTCCCCTTATTCGCGTAACCAAATCGTATCACAATCGTAATTGAACGACAGGTTTTTGACAGTTCTAGTATGGGCTAAATGTCAAAATCGTCCAATTCAATCACGATCGAACTGCGATTCGGTTACGCGAATTAGGCCCCTGAGCGAATGTATTTTACTTGCAAAAAACGAGTTGTGGCGATAAACGCAGCACAGCCGGTCACCGCCACAGCGCAAAAAAATACGGCTAACTTAATTACGGACAGAGCGCTTCTGACGAATACCTTTGCAGTATGATATTGTGCTGTACTAAAATTACAAAAATTAAGAAATACATTAAGAAAAAAAAATGTACACAGAGAAATGAGGAATTAAATTATTTTGGGTATATCGGAATCCTGATTTACTTGTATGGCAGGGGAAGTGTTGTTTTTTCTGAAGAAGATTCTCCCATTTTTTGACCAAACATACTGAAATTGCTTGGTCTTAGCTGCATCTCTGCATTTCTTTAATAGATGTTTATTAGTTTGAGTTAAATGTTCGTTAATGTAAATGGGTTATATCAGCAATCAAGCTAGAAACAGTGACTACAAGTATTTTATTTACACAAAATTTCCTTGTCCTTAATATTTAAGTGGTCTCTCAACCTACAGACGATAGGATCCCTTTATCTCTGTCACTCGGACCGCGTTTTGGCACTAGTGCACGTTCCAGTTTCCAGTTATGTAATGTAGAACTTCTTTGGTCTACTATTGGTCTATCTATTTGGTTGGTATAACAATGAGTAAAAGAATGGGGGCTATCGCTAGTGAATTTGCCACTAGAGGTGCTAGTGTTGCGTGAGGTCCAATATCATTCACTTTGTACTGGTTTTAGCGGAATTTGTTGCATAAATTATAATTTCTTTAATTTACCTGCTGGAAAGTGATCTCCTTCGTAAAATATCGCAAATATGGATTATTTGGCGATTAATGTGAACGCTTTAAAAGCGGAATTAAGAAAAATCGCAAAAATAGGCGGCCTCAAGAGCAACTATTTCAGAAGTTAGTTTGTTGATATCAAGATAGTTATTTATAAACAATATAACCTTAATTAGATTCAAGATATAACACTTTGTTTCGGCGCCAATCGCCTTTGATAGCTATACTTCCGGACCTCAGTCTACAGTGGCGCCAACTGGTGAGCAAAGAAACGGTAGTCCCCATTGATTGATTGTGATCCCCTTAGTAGTCTGTGGTGTCAACCATAGAGTATAGTAAATATACCAAGTGTCAACCAGACCCATTGACTTGTAAATATATTACAGCTCAGTGACCAAGTGAGTGATTATTTATTCTTTCTTGAGTTTCTCTCTTGCTTGCTTGTTGTCACTTGTCACACAGATCTGGAAGAAGTAGCGATGTGTAATAACTTCTTTTTCGCATACCGAACCGAAACTATTTATTGGTATTTGATAACGGTTTCTGAAACTAGTTATTTTCTGAAACTATTTATGGGTTAATACGTATGAATATCTCAACAAACAGTTACTCTGAATGATAATCATAACTGCGAAACCCGTTAAATATTATCATTCAAAAATATTGAAATACCGATATGGTTGATATTTTTGCTTATAAAATGTTTTAGTAAGTAAATATTTTTTTAATGTGATTTTAAATTGCCGGTTGACGCCATATAACTGTAAACATCTCCACTCACACGACACTTGGTTTTCTTTATGATTAAATTTTTTTTTTCAAAATAGTAATACGTGACATTATTTTTTAAACAATAATATTCACCCTGAAACAAAAAAAACTTTATTTATTTATTGCACCTGTTACGTAAGCCACAAAGAGAAAGAAGAATGAAAGTTCAAAGCCAAAGGTCATTTTAAATTTGGTAAAATTTATTTCAATCAATTATCGATCTTAAGTGTATGTATCATGATGTATAATTAATTGAACTATATGCACACGTCCGTCAATGTATCAATCAATGTTCTGGTTGCTTGACCATATCACCCTTAAAATAAAGTTCAAATTCATTTAATTTTAACAGCCTCGCTCGCTAACCTATTCCTGTCTCCCTCGTTCAGTTCGGGCGCCATCGCGTTAGCCGAACGAATCCGAAGCATGTCGCACCGTAGTCCGTACACAGTTGTTAAACGTTATGGTTCTTGAAATAAGGTTTAAAATTACTAAGTGATATACATTCGATTGCAATAACGTGTTATTTCCGATAAATAGTTTCGGTGCACACCAATACATAGTTTTTGGGTATCGAATCGATACATAGTTGCAGAAACTGTTTATGGTTTAAACCGTCCACCTCTAGGAAGAAGTGGCACATAATTTATCTTTTTTAAACGCATAGAGTAAAGTAATATTAACAGAGACTAGTTCAGTGTTATACTTAATTTACCTTAGAATTGAAGTGCAGTTGCTTTTATCATGAATAAAGATAAAAGAGAACCTGATTATCCCGTAGAACTGGAGTCTCAATTTATAATGAGACTTCCAGAAGAACCAGCTAAAGTTCTAAGGAATGTTTTGAACACTGGAGAAAATCTAAAAAATAGGCTGACCATACAAATGGAAAACGACATGCGGCATGGTGAAATACGATTTGATAATTGGTTGCTTCATGGAAAAATTGTTGATTTGCCCACCATAGTTGAGTCTCATAAAACTATTGATCGAAAAAGTGTTTATAAAACTGCAGATATTTGTCAAATAATGATATGTAAAGATGAACTAGACCCATCATCAACCGAAGAAGAGTCACCCACTAAAAACAAAAAGAAAGATCCCTTTAAAGTTGACAAAAAGTTTCTTTGGCCCCATGGCATAACTCCACCAACAAAAAATATTCGTAAAAGACGCTTTAGAAAAACTTTAAAGAAGAAGAATATAGAAGCTCCTGAAATCGAAAAGGAAGTTAAAAGACTTCTAAGGGCTGATAATGAAGCTGTAAGCTTTACATGGGAGATTATTAATGAAGAAGAAGAGAGAGCTGATAAACATGAACCCCATATTTCTGCAAAACCTGACAAAACCAAATCAAAGAAAGACCATAGTATGAAACATGAGATGGAAGCTAACAAATCATCTTCAAAAGTTGAAGATATATTTGGGGGAGCATTGAGTGACAGTGATTTGGAAGATGAAAATATAAATGTTGACATTGAAGACAGTCGCTTATCTGCTTATGATGATCCTCCCTCAGATTCCCTACATAGTTCTGATTTCAAAGGGGCTAGGTCTGCAACCCAATTCAGCTCAGAAATGTTTTATTCATCAGAAGGATTACCGAGTACATCTGAAACTATTTATAAAGGCAGAGAGCAATATTCTATTGATGACTTTCTGCAAGGACATGTTGATAGCAATTTGAGTATTAAATTACAACAACTTAGTACAGAATTGGAAGAACTGAAACAAAGACGGCAAAGAACACAACATGAAATATCTGGAATGGAAAATATGACTTTACGCCAAAGATTTTTAGAAATTTTGCAAACATTAAATAAAGAAATCATGAACAAAGAAATTGAATACCAGAATTTACAGTCCCTAAAGTAAGCTTACCATTTAATAACAATTTAATGTATACATACTTGTACATGTACTAAATAAAGTAATTGTTTAGTGACATTATATAAATTTAATATAAAGACTTATTTTGACATACTTTGTTGTTTTAGTTATGAAAATATTATGTTCAGACAGCATGTCAACCTACCACATAACGTCAAATTTTTTTACTTGATATTGAGATCTACTTGTTGGACTTAAAGTTTAAAATCAAAACTTTTTGGGTAGGTTGACCAGCCATTGTCTGTACTATCTATTTTTTTATTAATTAATGCTGATTAGATGTTGTTTATGTTATGGTTGGGTATGGGTATGAATTAGTAGTATGGTTGGACAGAGCTATGTTATGAAACCAGAAAATGAATTTCTTTTCAAATGAGAACCTGAGAAAACTTTGATAGGATGGCCTTTTTTTTGTATCTCTATAAATAAAATAAATCCCATAAAACAAACGGGATTTTTTTGCCCATTTTTGCTCGATTTCAATAATGGCTATAGGTAGGCACTTTTAATATTCATAAAATACTCAGTTGTATTTTTATTTTAACAATAAATAATAAAATGTTAAAACTGTAAATTATTATTTAAGTGGGGCTCACATATAAAAAACGCCAGTTTTTTCCGATTTTTGCTGGATATCACCAAATGGTAATGGCAGGCACATAAAATGGTATAGCCCAGTACAAAAATAAGTAGTAAGCAGTAAGTAACAGCCTATAATCATCCCACTGCAAGGAAAAGGCCTCCATCATTGAATTCAAGTTACCACAGCAATGATGGGTACTAGCATAAGCACCACGCTTGCCAAATGCGGGTTGGTGATCAGATCACAAACCCGAGCAACATTCGGAAATTCGAAACTTTTTGTTGCCCGACCCGGGGATCGAACCTGGGACCCTGAGATCTTGGCCCGGTATTTAAACCACTAGACCAACGGGGCCTTTCTAAATAAAGCACTCAGAAAATGTTTGCCAAAAATCTTAAATTTTTGATACGGCCTCCTAGCAACACTTTTTTTTATCGCATCTTATTCATTCATAATTAACGATACTGTTCATAAGTTTTTGATTTTTCCTTCGTACCTTAACAGGCTTAGGATCGTCAAAATTTAAAACTCTACGTTGCGAAAAATATTTTTGGGTGAAAACTTGATTTACTTCATAAATGGGATCTTAATACGATACTTGAATAAAACAGTTTAAAACACGAAATTCAGCCCAAAAACTGACTCGCAAGTCCGGATTTTTTTAATCATGGACGTTAAGGTTTTGTAGTAACAGATAACAGACTAGATCTCAACCTATAAAAAATTCGAAGATGTTCTGCCGCGTATAAGGTGAATACCGACGCAACTCTATCATCATGACTTACAGAGTTTTTATTCATATCTTTTTTTTTATCGGTTGCAAATAAAGAAACTGAAACATGAATAAGTCTTTCTGAATAGCCTTACGTAACTCAATCTTCTTCATTCTTTAATAAATAAAAATTTCGTGTCACGTGGTTTGTCCGCGACGGAATCACACATTTACTATGGTAGTAATGTCAAAATATACGTAATACGATTGTGATGCAATGGGGACTACCGTTTCTTTGCTCACCAGTTGGCGCCACTGTAGACTGAGGTCCGGTGGTATAGCTGACAAAGGCGATTGGCGCCGAAACAAAGTGTTATATCTTGAATCTAATTAAGGTTATATTGTTTATAAATAACTATCTTGATATCAACAAACTAACTTCTGAAATAGTTGCTCTTGGGGCCGCCTATTTTTGCGCTTTTTCTTAATTTCGCTTTTGAAGCGTTCACATTAATCGCCAAATAATCCATATTTGCGATATTTTACGAAGGATATCACTTTCCAGCAGGTAAATTTAAGAAATTATAATTTATGCAACAAATTCTGCTAAAACCAGTACAAAGTTAACGATATTGGACCTCACGCGACACAAGCGCCTCTAGTGGCAATTTTACTAGCGATAGCCCCCATTGCGGTTCTATTGAGCCATTTGTAAATTAGCGGAATTGGGGCCCAGAGCACGCGCTACAAAGCCGAAATGTGTCGGGAAATCGAGACTTAACCGTTCAAAAAAAATTGCAAAAGTATTAAATTGCCGCCCGTAAGCGAGGAGATGCGGGTTCGAGTCCCGCCTGCGACATAATTTTTCAAGTTTAAATATTCATATTAAATTGCTGTTTCAACTTAACTGACTGTCAAACATCTGCAAAGATGTTTCTTTCGGGTGTTAAGGGTGCAAGCTCCTAACATTAAAATTTGATGAAACAACGCTGGCTTGCAGCGATAAGAATATGCTTGAAAAATAGACGCCTATGACGTAGTCTCGGTGGCTAAATGGTAAAGCACGGCCACGATCGGCATGCGAGGAGATGCGCGGTCGAGTCCCGTCTGAGACAGAATTTTTCAAACTTAAATACTGATATTATAATTGCAGTTAAATTGCTGTTGATATTTTGCACACCTGCACCGGAGCTATCTTTATGTTCCGCGTAAAGTTTGATGATGGGGTTGTTCTCATACACCCACTAAGCGGCGCGCCGCGCCGGTAGCCCAGCTTTCTACGTGAATGCGCCCTTACGTTTTTTTTTATCTGTAATACTTACCTCTACATACATATGAAAAAAAAAAAGATAAGTTGGTAGGTACTTACTCATCTCAATCAGTGTCAGAAAAATGTCTTCACCAAATGAGTACCCACTAAACGCAAAAATTATTAAAATAAAAACCCGACTGCTAAAACAAGTAAGTATTTAAAAACTGAAAAGAAAAACAAGCTCTACGATCCCAGAATAAAATTAAAATCGCAGACAATCACCAACCAAAGAGGCTGTCCCCGTCTGCGAATCGTACCTATTCTGAAAACGTAGTAATTAGGTACTTGCTCAGTGCTATTCTAGGACCGTAGAGTTTGTTTTTTTCTATTTAGTTTTTAAATACCGTAAATACCTACTTGTTTTAGTAGTTGGGTATTTTGTTTTATTTCAAAAGTGTAAAAAGTCAAAAACCATTAAATTCCATTTTAAAAGTCCGGTTTAACATTAATATCAAAAGAGATATGAATTTTTTTCCGAAAATTGAAACTTTGATCCTCTTTTTCCACAAGACCGGTTTTGGCGCTTTAGCAGTTTTTCCTTTCCACTGACGATGTAAATATGCATTAATTCCCTGCAAGTTTATAGACAGTGATCACTGATCACCAAGGTAAATCTTGTACAAATTCCTACTACACGTAGGTACTAGGTAGGTAGGTACACGTGTCTAACACAAGATTCGGTTGCTAAGCAATCTCCATTGTAACAAACAAACATTGAAAATAATCTGAGTAGGACAACTTAATTAAGTACGAATAATAATAACTCCTTTTTTACCGATACGTACTAGGTGTACCTATCTACTACACTTATGTGATTATTATATAACTGATCAGTGCTGATTATGTACTACTAACAGGCATTCTGACAGGTACAACGGGCCACGACATTATAAATACGATCAGTAAAACAAAATAGATGATCCAAGAAACCTGCCTGATTACATGTGAACTTCACCAAACTACAATCTATGAAGTTACCTACCTGTCCTTTGATGGAACACGTATGTCTTTATTTTAATAATATGTTTACTGTCACTTTAGGTCATTTTAATAATAAAATAAAATAAAAGTGGCATTCGACCACGGCTATCTTTTCAACATTTCAGCGGAGATTATTTTCGTGTTTCGCACTTTTTAGAGCGTGTTTTTAGTAATCGAGTTTTAGTTTTTAAACTTTCCTTTTATTCAACTTATTTTGGAGTTATGTGAATTCGTGTTAAGCATAGAGGCTTCCAGCAACACCTCATTTGTCCTATTTCATGATACCTAACTAGTTTAGAATTGATTTTTAAATAAATTCTTGCTATTATCAGGTGATTGCAAGCAAAGCCTTGAGCAACAGCTAATAATGCTTACATATTTGAAATGTGCTAACAAAGCTCTTTCATTTGATAGGTACCTACCCCACACGACACCGTCAAAAAAATATTTTTAGGTCTTTACTTTGAGTCCCCCAGAGGGCGCTGTACCAGCGGACGATCAAGAGGCTTCCAACGAACGACACTTCATCTGTTTAACTAGATAACTAGTTTATACGTTATGAGGGAACCGATGAACATCTATACCCACATTAATATAGGTACTTACATACACACATACAGGTCAAAATCATAACCCTCCTTTTTGCTTCGCCGTAGTCGGTTAAAATGTGACTAAACATTCGTAAAGTTTTTGCTTTAGTTCAGAAACTGAGCAATTAACTACATATACATATAAAAACATTTAATAGGTAGGTACCTATTAAATGTTTTTATTGTAAATATCCCATATATTTATAATAAAGTTGTTAGAAAATGCTTACTTCTTCAAAGTTTATAAATAGGTAGGTAGATATTTCAACGTATTTTCTTGTCGAAATGCAGGCGTTTTGAAATATCCTAAATTGTAAAACTCAAATTTTCTCAAAATTACAATGTTGTAACATTCCTTTTTCTATTTAGCTAAATATCTGCTGTCTACATAGTACCTGCTTCTCATTTCAGAAGAATATCTAAGTAAACAATAGCCGTGCGTGGTTTTTGTTAAAAAGTTTGATTGAAGTGAGGAATAATGTTATCAATCCCTGAAATAGCAACGCGTTTGGTAACCGACACACTTGCTAAAGTCGGGGGTGATAACTCCTGTACTATTTGCATAGTTGGCAGTTCGTCTGTGGTGAGTGAAATTTACTTGATAATAACCTTGTAAAGACTGATGCTGCTCTTCAAATACGAAAAATCTTTCAAATCTCAATAAAAAGCTAAAAGGTAGGGAATGCATCATATTCTCCATTCAAATCAACTCTTCTTTTTATTGAAAATTGGAATCAACTTCAAATAATTTCTACAGCATGTTTGTGCATGACTTAGCGGTAATTTAAGGACATCAAATAAGTACTTGATACCTATTTTTATCGACAAAACCACCCACAACATTGGGGATAAACCACCCTTCCTTTTTTTAGTAACCGCCATTTTAAATTTATTTTATTTATCTCACCTAAAAATATTGATATATCTTTATTTTTAGGACTGAAAAATAATACTATCAGCTTTTAATTAAAATAGAACAATATGTTTCATTATCGGAATAATCGATATATCAAAATTTTTGTTGAAATTAAAACAAATAAAAAATGCTGATATCAAATTTGTGACTTCACCATAGTATTTATATGCATATGTTACCATAGCCTGGTTTCGGGTGTTATACCATTTACCTAACATTCTGTATAAATAAAAACCGGCCAAGTGCGAGTCGGACTCGCGCACGAAGGGTTCCGTACCAAAAAGGCCAAAAAAATCGGGTTTGTTGTATGGGAGCCCCCCTTAAATATTTATTTTAATTTGTTTTTAGTATTTGTTGTTATTGCGGTAACAGAAATACATAATTTGTGAAAATTTTACCTGTCTAGCTATCGCGGCTCTTGAGATACAGCCTGGTGACAGAGCGACGGACAGACGGACAGACAGCGAAGTCTTAGTAATAGGGTCCCGTTTTTACCCTTTGGGTACGGAACCCTAAAAATGAATAACCGAAATGTAATCATGATACCTATATTATTTTTTCTTTTTATTCTTACGCAGGGTAAATCTACTTTACTCAACTCTTTTCTGGACAAAAATGAAGCTCCTCGGGAAACTTTGGTGTTGGAATATTCCTTTGGTAGAAGGACTAACCAAAAACAAGGAATTGAGAAAACAATATGCCACGTTTGGGAGTATGGGGGGAAATTAGAAATATTACAAAATATTTTGCCTTCCATACCAACAAGCGGCAAATGTTACTTTTGTGTCATGGTTGATCTATCTAACGTAAAGAGTCTATGGATTAACTTAGAGACATGTATTCAAGCAATACTCAATTCTAAAGATGAGCGCAATCCTATGTCGGAACTTATAATAATTGGTGGTAAATACGACATATTTAAGAATTATGGTAAGTACGAACATATTATTCAAAAAAAGAGGAAAAAGAGAAGAAGAAATGGACTTCTGACAAAAAAAAATATTACAAATTAAAAATATAATTCCTTAGGTATATAAAAGTTTCGACTGCATTAGGTGGGACTTGAACCAGTGGTGTAGCGAGCTTTGGCGGGGCCCCGTATAAAAAATTGTTTGGAGGCTCTTAGGAAGGGTATAGATTTCCCACAAAAGAAAAAAAATACAATCAATTTAAATTAAATATACACCCTTACCTATTGTTCTGTCAGTCTATGTCAGTTCTTTGTATGCCTTTGTTCCTAGTCATTTCTGTTTAGCTCGCCACTTAGTCGACTGGTAAGGAATGCCATATTAGTATTATATTATCTGTGGCCATATGCTATAAATTTTGTGTATTAATTTACGTTTGTTTAATACGATATAAATCAATAAATAGCAATAAATACATACATACATACATACACTCACGCCTTTTTCCCGGAGGGGTAGGCAGAGACCACATCTTTCCACTTGCCACGATCCTTATAGACTACTTTCGCTTCATCCACATTCATTAACCTTTTCATACACGTTCGCCGGTTTAGAGTACTCTTGACCTGACCTTTCTTTAGAACTTCCCCGATTTAATCAAGATAAGTTCGTCGAGGCCTTCCCCTTCCAACATTTCCATTCATACTCGCCATATATATCTTTTTAGTCAACCTGCTTTCATTCATCCTCTCAACATGTCCAAACCATTTAAGCATTCCTTTTTAATACTGGTCACTACATCCTCTTTTACACCACATCGATCCCTTATTACACTATTTTTAATCATATCACTCAGATTGACTCCAATCATACTTCTTAACGCTCTCATTTCCACTGCATTTACTCTGCTTTCATGTTTTCTCTGCCACACCCAACTTTCACTCCCATACATCAGTGTTGGAACCAACTCCCCTCCATGCACAGCCAGGCGGGCCTTTTCGGACACCTTCTGACTGCTCATAAAAGCGTGCAACGCTCCATTCACCATGTTGCCGGCATTTACTCTCCTTTCAATATCACTATTACACCTTCCATCCGCTGTAAACATTGATCCCAAATAAACAAACTCCTTCACTTGCTCCACTTTTTCATCTCCTATCAAAATGTTACACTCTGTCATGCTATCCTGATATCCTCCTTTTCAAAAACCATTGATTTTGTCTTACTTACATTCACTTTCATTCCTTTCTTGTTCAAATCTTTATGCACAATATTTACCATCTCTTGCAACTCCTCTGCCGACGATGCGAGTAAGACTTGATCATCAGCATAGAGCAGACATTTGACGATCAAATCGTTCATTCTAAGTCCCCGTTCACTTTCTTTCAAATTTTTCAAGCAACTATCCATGAATAAGTTAAACAGCCATGGTGACGCTACACATCCTTGTCTAACACCTTTTTCGATGCTAAACAATTCAGTGTACGCCCCGATGATCCTGACACAAGCACTAGAATCCCTGTATAGGGATTTCAGTGCCCGTATCAAAATACTGTTCACCCCATACATGGATAGTGCTGACCACAATTCATTCCTCACCACTCTATCATAGGCCTTTTCCAAATCCACGAATGCGCAATAGACTTTCTGGTTTTTAGCCAAAGATTTTTCAGCTATGCACCGCAAGGAAAAGACCATTCCCATTCCCTTTCAAAATCCTGCCTGAGCATCCCATACTTTCTCATCAGTTTCTTTCGTCACTCTCTCAATCAATACCTTCGCATACAGTTTGCCAACATACAAGTTAATGCAATAAATGCATTAAACTAATGATTTTGATCAAATGCTAATACAATTATTAAGACTATTTATTTGTCTTTCATAATAGATTATCTACTTACTTATTGCTTTAGTAGGTACCTACCTACGATTTTTATTGTAATCATTCGTTTATCAATTTTGTTGGTAGGTACTTATATTTACTAATCTTTTTTCCAGATGCTGAAATAAAAAAACTAATTTGCGTAACTTTAAGATCAGTGGCATTACTTTTTAACGCACATATTATGTTTTATTCATCAAAAGAACCGTATTTAGTAAGACGGGGTAAAGAAATACTCCATGGCATAGGTTTTGGTAATGGCGTGCCAAATAAGGAGAAAATTTTTAACTTTTCTAAACCTATGATTATTCCGAGAGGAGTAGATTCCTGGGAAAATATTGGTGTGACTGCGTCAACTATAGAACAGGTGAATTATTGATCTAAGTACTATCATCATCATCGTCATCTCTCAGCTGAACGACGCCCAAAGCTGATGCCTTACTCTGTAACACGAAGCTCGTATTTATGGATATATCTGTCCCTTTCAGATACTTTAAGACATCGGTATGAGTGATAGGGACAGATGGATTCGAAAATACGGACATTGTGTTGCGGAGTAAGGCCTCTGGACATAAGGACCTCCACAACGATCGTCTTTGCGCGTAAAATATGTGATAACAGTTAAGACGTTTTTAAACCACATCTGGAAACATGAATTCCATACATGATAAAATAATAACCAGACACTGCTGATCGGTGTTATAAATAAAAAATATAGCATTTAAACAAAAAATATTAACTGGTACGACATGGGCATTCAACATGAATTTCGTCTTTTCTAATATGTTCTTCTGAAGACATTCTTTGGTGTAGGTACTACTAAGATCGGCAAGCGTTGATTTTAGGTCTTCCAAGGTCTCAGCCATAAGAACTGTATCATTGGCGCAGCGTAGGTAAGTCAGGTACTCGCCATTAATTTTGATGCTAAATCCATTCCAATCCTTAAGTTTGAAAATATCCTCTAACGCAGCAGTAAACAGTTTCGGAGATAGATACCTTCCTATCTGACGCCCCGCTAAAGTTGTTTAGGATTAGAGCTTTGGTTCTGTAATCAGACTGTTTGTATGGTGGCGTTTTCATGGAGGGCAGGTATCTTATGATCCCGATATATGTACCTGTAGTCTAGTTGACACCTATGAAGTGTGCAGCACACCGTCCAAGTCTCAATCATATCAAATGAAATCAAAGGCTATCTCCTTGGAAACAACTTAAAAAATATGGGTCGGAAGCGAGATTAGTCGATAGTTTTTCATGAGTGTCTTGGCACCCTTTTTGAAATAACAACCTCGCCTCTGTTCTGTACGTTACGGTTTTCGAAGATAACGCAATTTAATTGCTTCTGGAAGACTTTGAGTACTAGCTTACAGCTTGCCCTCATCAGTTCTGCAGTAATTCCAATATGTCCCGCCGCCTTGTTGTTTTTAAGTTGTTTGAGAGCAACACTAATCTCATCCTGGCTGATGCCTCTGTAGCGTGGCTTTAAGCGGAAGCTTGTGTTATTCATTATTTGTGTAGGTACACATCATATTTACTTACATCATCATCTTCACCGGCCTCCACTGCTGGACTCAGGCCTCTCCAATAATAGCATTTTGGTATATTTGCCACGCTTAGAGAGAAGAAGCTACTGTTCATTTTCACCTAAGGAAAAGAAGGAGTGGTGTTTCTAAACTTTTTTTATGTGCCGGCACTCATAATGCAAAAGTTATCAAGATTTATTTACAAAAAGATGTATTATTACTTCAGTCTTTTAATCTTTAAAATCATATTATAACCTTTTTACGTATTATCCTCTTTGCTCTCAGAATTTGACTACCTACTTATTGTTTACTTTTCTTATTTGTTATCCTCGCGAAGTTCTTCGGAACAATTAACTTACCTTGGTAACCTCTAATCCTTTTTTACCTAAACATACTTGCTTAACTTATCTATAATAAGTCTAAAAGAAATTCGTGTTAGTAACACCACTTAAGTATAAGTTGGGAACTACTGTACCGTTTTTTATGACCAAAATCATTTTTGGTTTTTTTTCGTCAGGAATAGGATAATACCACCCACTGGGCTGTTGTATTTTTTTTCTTTGATATGTAATATGTTCACTTTGTTTTCTTTTGTTCTATGTCTGTTATATTAATTACTTAATTTTTATGGATACCGCGCGTAACGCCGGCGGTGGCGGGTCGACTCATCGGGAGCTGCCGGGTTCCTTCGGTTAGGCTTCGGACCTTTACTTACTGGTACAGGTTTCGGAGTCGGCTGGGGGATTGGGTAGTGGCCTGGTGGGTCTATCTGCCTCTGTCACACCTACGCTCCCAATCAGGGTCCCCGCTGAAAACCAGTGTCGTGGTGATAAGCTGTCACGACTAATGCTGAGCGGGAACCTTTTTGACACTTATTTTCTTTTTTTTTAATATAATGTTTGTGTTTTATGTGTTTGTTTTTGGGTCAAATAAATATTTGTTTCTAATAAGTATTAAAATAGTCGGAAAGTTACCGTAAAAAAAATTTATAAAATTTACTTCGACATAAAATCCAAAAACCACGCCACATTATTTTGACGACAAATCAAATGCTATTCTGAGGCGATACGAAGTTCGCAGGGTCCGCTATAATAGTAGAAGTTTTTTTTTTAATTTCAGGTTAAAGCACGGCACCTATCAAGAATTCCTCTAGACGCTGTATTGTCATCAGAAGCTGAGGGGACAATAGGAATACATCATACTCACCCGGAGCCTTCATTGGACTCTAAAGTTGCGCTAAAATATGAAGAATTGCGGAATCTCGATAGTCTTGACATGGCACAAAGAAATTATTTAGTTGAATTATTGCATTGACGCATTGACCTTTTTTTGTAAGTAGGTTTTTACTTTACGAAAAATAATGTTTTATTTGTACATTATGTATAAGTATACGGGCTGTACCACAGCATGAGCAGCTGAAGCTATAGGGAAAAGTTATACTTATGTAATAAACATAAAAATATTTTTTGGAAAATACCATTGTGATACAAAGTTGTTAAACTTCAAACATCAAATTGCGACACTTTAAATTAATTATAAATTAAAATAGGTATAGGGCTCGCGGACAATACGCACTAATTATTACCTAGACCCTAGACAAAATAATGAAGGTAATTAAACGTAAAGCTTTAGCCCTTTTCTCCCAATCTTTTCACGATTCACAACAATTTCATTAATAATTAGGTAGATGCCGGTTATAATTAGGTTACATTTTCGATGTACTATAACTTTACATACAACTCTGTAAGGTAGCTGTTCCATGCTCTTGTACACCCTGTTCAGTGTACACGCCACACAATTTTCTTAGTGGGGCATTTCACGTGAAGCGGACAGCGTAAAAAATTACAAGTTACCGATTTTAATTATATTTCAGTATGTTATATCTGTTTATATCCTCAAGTTAGATACGTAATATTTCTGAATTTAGAAGACTACGAGATTAGTATCAAAAAATTCGCTGTCTATTCAAAATAGTTTCAGTGTGGCTAACAATTATTTCAAAAACTCAGTATCTACGCACTCTTATGGGCAATAAAAACAAAAGCTGGTAATTTTATGTAACCACTTTATTTAATATCAGTTTTAAATAAATATTATATTAAAAATCAAACTATGGTTTTATCTAGACCTGTATGAGATTTTTTTGAGAAACGTTGGATAGCTCTATATTTTTTTACGTTTTGCCTTCCTCGCGCATTATTTATGGCTCAAATAATAAATACACTAGCGTAATATTTCTCAAATTAAAAGATTAATAATAATAAATAATAATAAATCGTTTATTTAATATACAAAGATATCAAATTACATTATAATGAGCCTACTTAAAGTTAAACAGTGCAGATAGTATCTTTTGCCTGAACTAAGTAGAACCTGTGCTTCAGGCGAAAAAGATCTTATGAATTTTATTTTATGTGCCATAATTAACAATAAAATTTAACTTAAATAATACTAATTTAATTAAGGTAAGATAAGGTAACTAACCATAACAATCTATTTTATTTAAGTACTAAAAGTAGTTCTTCTGTATCATTATAGGACAAGGTTTGCAAATATTTAGTTAGGGCTATTTTACAGTTAAAATAGTTGAGATCATAGATATTAAGTGCTTTATTCAGTCTATTGTATAAAAATGGGCCCAGAGTTGTAAAAAACCTATTCGTAAAAATATATTTCGAAGTTAATTGCTTAGTGCAAACTATATCTTTCCGTCTTTTATTAGTTATATCTGCATTATAAGGAAGCATTGCGTGTTGTTTTAGTATTGTGCGCATTATAAACAGTTGGCGGACAGTTAGTAGATTACATGATTTATATAAAAGGTGTGTAGGGTAGAAAAAGGGAAGGTTATTAGCAACTTTTAAAATTGCTCGCTGGGCTCTTTCGAGTGGGATCAAAACAGTCTTTAATGCTCCACCCCATGACGTAATGCAGTATTGTATAATTGATTGACATAGGGCTAGGTATACTTGAGTTATCAATTTTGAGTCCAAGATTGGTCTAAGATTTTTGAATACGTAAATTAATTTACGGACTCTGTTAACTAAATTTTCAATATGTGGTCTGAAAGAAAGATTCTCGTCAATTATGATTCCGAGATATTTCAAGGTGTCAGTTTTGAGGATAGTGGGACAGTTACAAGCATTGATTGTTGGATTTTGACATAGGTGTGCATATAATTTAGAGTTAGTATCATTGAGGTGAGGTTTGCGCATGCAGAAATGTATGTATTTTGTTTTTTCAGCATTTAATGTTAATAAATTGCTGTGTAGCCAGTTATTTACTGAATTAAAACCTATCTGTGCATTCTCATATAATAAGAGCCGTGTCATCAGCATATGATATTATTTTGCCATTTTTGAATTTCAGATTACATAGGTCATTAATGTACACCAAAAACAGCGTAGGGCCAAGGATACTTCCTTGAGGGATTCCGTATCCTGAGGTTTGAATGTCATCACTCGTGGTGTTTCCTATTTTCACACATTGACACCGATCCCGTAAGTAGTCTGCAAAAAGTTTTAGCTGTGTTCCTCTCACACCCAAAGCCTCAAGATTAGTTTTAGGAAACTATTTCATTAGACCGAGCTGGTAATTGTCTTAATTAAATGCAGCTTGAAAATCAAAATAAGCATTCAGAAACTGATTTAACAGTCTCCTAGAATTTTACGTAATCTCGCTTGAAAGGTTTTGACGCATATGGTCATTTTCGCAAAATGTCATCGCGAAAAATTTGGACACTTTCGCAGAATGTCATTTTCGCAAATAGTCAATTTCGCAGTATGTCATTTTCTCAACTGGTCACTTTCGCAACATGTCATTTTTGCAAATCGTCACATTCGCAGAATGTCATTCAAATGTGATGTGACATGTTGCAAAAGTGACCTGTAGAGAAAATGACATTCTGCGAAAGTGACGAAAATTTTCGTGATGATATTTTGCGAAAATGACCATCAGCGTCAAAACCGTATGAAACACTAAAGAGTAACAGATTGAACTAAAAAATTAAAAATAAAACTGTAGTAATCAATTGAAAAATTCATATTATTGTACAAAAAGCGTGGGGTGCTTGTTATGATATCCACAGATATAGTAAATTATTGATAAAATATTTACAACAATCTAAATCAAGCCCCCACGCTTTTTGTACAATAATATGAATTTTTCAATTGATTACTACAGTTTTATTTTTAATTTTTTAGTTCAATCTGTTTTAAAAGCGTGGTTTTTTAGTTTTTTAAACTATAATTTATTTTTTACTTTTTAGTTTAGTTTATAAGATTTGATTCCTTCTTTACCGACTGTAAGTCCAAACCTATGCAGACATAATTGATACAGATCGCGCGCTAGCTCTATCTCTTTTACTCCCTCTTACAGAGGAAAACTGGGAAAACTGTTATTAAATTATTGCATTGTCATCGGCCCTTGATACGTGTGCAAAGTTTCAAATTAATCAAACTTCTGGAAATCGGTCAAATTTATGCTCAAAGATTCCATTACATAGATACAACCCAAGCTAATAAAAGCGTGGTAAAAAGGAACATGTCAGCTATGCCTTTCTAGCTTTGGAAACTTTTGCATCCAATGCGTACAAAGCCCGTCTCGAGCCGCTATGTTCAGAATCAACTGCCAAACTCACTTGCAGGCATCTTCGAGCTAGTGCCATATCACCAGTAGACTGAAAAAGATAACCAAAATGTAAGAAATGAAATGAAATGAAATGAAATGAAATGAAATGAAATGAAATTTATTTGCGTATGAAAAAGGGTACAATATAGATCTTATTTTATAATAAAGTTCAGCTTTTTCAACTATATAGAGATAGCATGCAAAATAGCAAAATATTTAAACAAAGCAATCATATACTTTATTTGATATTTTAGCAACTCAATTGCACTTTTAACATCAGCATATAAACATTACAACAAAATACAATCAAATGTCGAATAAATCGAAATAAATTAAATTATAGTAAATTAAATGTCCAGCACGATACATATAAAAATTAAACAAAAAACAAGTCAGGTTTTATTTTAGGATTAATAATACAGTTGTCATAAAAAATAAAATAAAAAATTATAAAAGATAAATTTTACTTTCATTCATAATGTCATAAAATCATTACTATTACTAACAGACAATTGAGCTGCATTAAACACACAACACTATCGAAGAGCCTGAGCTAAGATAATCCTGTATTCCAGGACTCCGATTATTATCATAATGTCATTAAATTAAATTAAATTAAATCATCAATTAAAATTAAGGAATTCATTTACAGAATAAAAACAATGCCTATTTAGCCAACTGTAAAGGGCGCACTTAAATCTACTAAACGGCAGGTCCTTTATGTCTTGGGGTATTTTGTTAAAGATTAAAATACACATCCAATAGCAGTTTTTCCTAAATTTAGCACTCCTAGGAATCTTATCAGACACTAGTCTATTGCTATTTCTGGTATTCCGCATATATACATCTTTGGCTTGTTTAAAATAATGCATGTTTTGCTTAACAAACTTCGAAACTTCAAATACATAAAGACATGGAAGTGGTAATATTTTAAGATTTTTGAATAAAGGTCTACATGGCTCATCAGGTGCTGTGCAACATAATGCCCTGATACATTTTTTTTGTGCAATGAATGCCTTGTTCACGTCAGTACCATTTCCCCATACAATTATACCGTAACGCAGTACAGATTCAACATAGGCAAAGTATGCTGTAAGGGCTGCACTTTTAGTAGCAACTTTAGTTAATTTGTACAGTGCATAGGAAAATCTATTAATTTTGTTGCATATTTTTTCCACTTGGGTCGTCCAATCTAGTTTCTGGTCAATCCATAGGCCAAGAAATTTCGTTACGTTAGTACCCTGAAGTGGTTGTCCTTCGAAATGAATATTTGTAGTCTGGTTTATTAAATTATTAAAGTTAATAAAATGGGTTTTGTCAATGTTTATAACTAAATTATTATTTTTGATCCATAAAATTATTGTTTCTATTGTACTATTTATGTCGTTTATGTGGTCATCTATACTTAATTTATTATTAAGTAGAGTGAATTGTCCATAAATTTCAAAACCCACCAGCTGACAGTTTATTTATCAAATAGCTCGGCTTAATCAATTACTAAGTTACCTTTAGTAATAAAACTCAATAACATTAACAATCATGAAGTTAGATAAATCAAAATACTTATGAAGAAAATAAATACTTCAATAACATTGCATTATTTAAAAGAGATGTATGAGCGCGTCTTTTGACTTTACTTACACATCAAAGTAATCAGATGTGTAAGTACCTAAAGTATGTAATCAGATGTGTAAGTATCGAAAACATCTCTTTTAAATAAACCAAACATTCAAATTTCTAATATTACCTTCTTTTTTAATTAAATGTTTTAACTTTATCTACTCGTATCTACGTTTTTATAGCCGGTATACAGTTTCCCTAAAAAGCTCGTGTTGTGTTCATGAAAAGGCGTTTAGGCAGTCTGTGACTGTGTCTTGAAATGTCCTTTTCTAGATATGACTAATTCTCTTTTGGACCACTTCTTAACATCACTGAAGTTCTAACACCACGTAACTCATTTTTTGGCGGTTTTGTCATTTTGATGCCATTCGCTAGTGAATCGAAAGACGCGTCGCTTCGCCTAATCAGATTCAAGAAACGACCAATAAAAACCTTTGTAATTACGAAAAAGGAACAGCACGGAAGTCCCAGTTACATACAAGGCATAAAAAGGTTTTTTAGTGTTGAGAGTTCTTAAAAATGACTTACGTGGTGTTAGAACTTCAGTGACGGACGATAAGTACTTTTGGACTTTTTGGTTGCGTAATTCAAACGACAGCGGGAAATGTGACCACGGAGCGTAATTGAGCCAACCCATCATAACTATTAAAACTAATTTTTTTGCACTGCATTTGTTACCTCCCTTTTAGAGGTTTGCTGTCATCTGGAAACTTAAACAGAGCTTCGCGGAGACAAACGTTTGACAAACCCCTGGTCATGGTTAGTTTTAATAAATTGTCCGAAATTTCGAGGGTTGTTTTTCAAGAGTATGTAGGTATGTATGTACGTATTCGTGTATAATTGTCCTACAGCCCAAACAGCATGGTGGATTTTAAATTTTAACATATTTTATGAGGCGAGTGTCGTAGAGTCGTAGCGTAGATTTGTTTTGACTATGGGAGTAACTTTCGCTATAAAGAATGCGGAATGCAAAAACGGGAAAAAGTTGGAGGTTGGTTCTATCCGTCTATGAAATTTACGGGTGCGGCGCTGGCACAACAAATTATTGAAATAAAACCAAAAAACCGGGTTGCTAAAACAACTAGGTAGGCACATAAAAACTGAAATGAAGAAAAAGACGGGGACAACCAAGCGACTGTGACTAGCTCAATTACATTCGCAGTTTCTTTGATTGGTGAGTCTTCCCACCTGCGAATTGAATTCTGACTAGCACCCTGGCATTATGGCGAATTATAAGAGAGTTCTAGTTTGCCGCTACGGTTTTGAGAATGGGGTTAGCGCTGTCCCGTCTGCAGAGTAACGATGGATACACATTATCGAGAAAAGTCATAAGTGTGTTCCTCAGAACACATCCCTGAAGCACCAATGTTGGACACTTGAGAGCATTGAAGGTCTTCTTTTTAAAGCTAGCTAGGCTGTAGGTGTATAATGCTTGAAAGTGAGCTTCGAAGAGAGTGATCTTTACTGATTGACTACACCGTGCAAACCTTGATGTAAGGAATCTATAGCTTTGAACGCCAGCTCCCTGGCCACCCTGATGTATTTATTTGATGTAATTGAAATGTGTTTTTATGTAATGTAATTAATGTACCTAATTGTATTTTGGTATTTGTAAGATAATAATGAGTTTAATTATTGTAATTGGTACAAACCGTTATAATTAATAAATAATAAATAAACCTTCGCACGTCAGCATGTTGCTACTGACCAGTGGCGGATCGTGTGCTTGTGAGGCCCTGGGCTGATTAACGGCCGGTTCCAATAACCTATCTATCTTCAGATTTGGCATATCGGAGATAGGAAACAGTTTCTATGTCTGTTTTTGCCGTCCAGAGAAACAAGACAAAAGTTTTTTTCTATCTCCGATATGCCAAAACTGAAGATAGATAGATTATTGAAAATGGCCGTAAGAAAGACTGGGTTCGCCCTCCGCCTAAGGCAGTAGTCGACGTTTAAAGACGTATTTTCAAAAAAAAAAATTCTTGCAATACTGTCTCAAGGTCACGGGTTTCATGGTGTCGCCTGCTCCGCGGGCCCGGGTTGGATCGATGATTCCTCAATACGAGAGTTTTATATAGTTACGTACTTTGGGATCACAACCATGTATGTGATGTTGTCAACATTTTAAAGGAGACTGGGGGCCTTCTGTAGGTACCCACGGGGCCATGGGCTGCAGCCCAAAAAGCCCTTAGTTAGATTCGCCCCTGCTTCTGACCGCCAACGCCTTACGTTCCTGCTCAATATCTTCATCGTATTTAAGGTCGTCAGTTACTAGTGTCCAGCTATTGAAAATTTAAATTCCTAATGCAAGTAAGTAGCTAATATTTTTTCTTACCAAGGCAACATGTGATAAATTAAACCAAATATCCGATTTGTTTTCAGGATTTGTAGTAAAATAGAGAGCTTGTCTAAAACAAGGAAGTATCAAGTCCCATTGGTTGCAGTACAAGCAACATAACCCAAGATTGTTATATATTTCTGACCCCGGCATGTTTGTAGCCAGCAGACGTCTGAAATAAAACGTGTATCGTAATATACATATTATATTTTTTTAGTACTTAATGCTTACCTCCCCACAAATATTATAAGTGCGAAAGTAGCTCTGCTTGTCAGTTACAACGCTATCACGTTTAAACTACTGAATTATGATTTTGATTAAAATTGGTACAAATATGATACTAGACCTTGAAAAAGGATATACTTATAAGCTATCATGTATCCCACTGGTAGGCATAATACCTATAGGTTTCCGCCCACGCGACATAACGTGTAGTTCACGCGGGCGAAAACCTTTTTTTTAAGTAGGTATTTCATGGTAAAGTAATAAATGTGATTTTCGCTGATACCCTAAAAGTTTACTTGTTACCCGCCAGCAGGATAGAATTCGTGAAAACAAGAAGTCAGAAGCCTATAAATAAATAAATAATATCGCTCCAAAACGATCAGTTAAAATCAGTTTTATTTCTGCAAATAGGCCCCAGGAGGCGCTTTTACACGTCCCAATATTTAAACCTACCACTGCCGATCAGATTTCGAGAAGGGTAATTTTTATAAAAATCGTTTTGATAGGATACGCACAAACCTCAAAAAAATCTTATTAAATACTACTAGGCCCTAGAGCTCCGCCCATGAGCCACGACAACTTCGTCGACGTAGAGCTCTTTCACCGCACTTATGGTTTTATCGCGATCTCCATTGAATTAGGATTATAATAAATCCGGTGCACCGGTGGTTTCTTGCCAGATAAAAAACCCAACTACGAGCTAAAGAAGGGCAAATAAGTAGGGTCACCCATTCAACAGTTAGCCACTCGTACTAGTGTACTAGATAAGTGTAGTTAACCATGCCAATAATTCGTAAACGTGACGTTACCATTTCGTGCAACCGCGCTATTTCGATGTCGAAACATCCTCGCACCTCTCTTTCCTGTTGGCGGCGAGCTTAGGCTAGCGTCGGGTGAGTTGCATCAAAATTTGTATATAATAACATATTTTGACGACAAAAGTTAAAAAAAAGTGTAATTATTTTTTCTTATAACTTTTTTTTATTTCATATTACAGAAATCATTATCGGTCGGATGTGTAGACTAACTAAACATACTTCTTTTTGATCAGGTACTGTGTGACTAGCGGCTCGCATTTAAAGATGAGGCCAGTGTAACGGCTTCGCGGGCCGGGTGTTCTACAATTAACCTAATTGCTATGTTCAACCTTATGCACCAGAAGGAAAGAAAATATGAATGAAAAAGGCACAGTTACCAGATGCTGCATTGTTTAGCGCTTTTGGAGCTATAGGTACCACCAGCAAAGGAATTCCCCTGGGAAAAAATAAGTCACCCGTGCTGCATGGGGCACCAGGTACTTTGAGTTTGGCTACACAAACTGTTGGATGAATACTGATCTTTTCATCGACGGCATGAGACATTTCAGCAAGTTTCAGCTTCCAAATACAATCCGGCACTTTTATTTATAGGCAACCACGAAAGTCTAATCTTCGTGTAATCTTCGTTTTGACCCTTCACCCACGTAGTTGGATTGGAACCAATGGTTGCAAATTTGCAACCAATAGACGTTGGTCTAACGTGGTCAATTCTCATTTCGTAAAAACATATTTGTTATTTCAATCATCGTTGTAATAATCAAAATTTCATAAATGCAAATATCTAGCCTACGAGTTTGTTTCTACTTAGAAAATGTTTTCTTTTAATCAAAAATTACGAAGAGTGACGTTTTGAATTTTATGTGGTTAACTGTTCAACAGGTCACCCTAGGTGTAAGGAACAAGTCCGAAATTTTTAATCCAATAAATAAGAAACTCGCATTCGTTTTCCCGCTACTAACCTATAATAACGCAGGGCCATTTCTGGTTGGTCGTTATAAAAATTGTACATTGCTATGTTCGCAATAGCTTCAGTGTTTGACGGATCCTCGACAGCTACTCTTCGGTATTCTTTTAACGCCAATGTTGTGTTACCCATTTGATCATGAACTCTTGCTTGTTCCAACGTAAGTGGCGTGTATTCATGAAATACTGATAGGCCTTGTTTGCAAATTTCCAATGCTGATAACGGTTGATTCAAACTTACATACATTGCAACTAAACGAAGGTAAATCGCTATGTGTTTGTTTTGCTTAAGAGCATTGCGAAGGCAATCCTCCGTATTTCTAAACATTCCAAGTACGTAATAACATCTTGCTAAAGAAAAGTTCCACCACCAATCTGTGGTGTCATTAACTTTTTGCGCGAGGAACGCTACATCCATAGCCTAAAATTCATTTAAAAAGTTATTATTACTTATTTGAGTAGGCGTAAAAAAATATATAACAATAGACAAGTGCTGTACCTTTCGAACATCACCTTCGCAGTAGTATACATACTCGAAGAGGGTTTTTGACGCCGGCGAAAATAGTTTGTTATCTTTCGACATCAATCTGAGAGAGAGTGGAGTAGCAGAAGTAAATGGAACCCCACCAGCGAGTGCAGTCGCCGCGCGAGACGCTCTCGACGCAGTGTGCAGAGTACTCCGAGCGCTTCTTGCCCGCCCCGTTTTTATGTAGCCACGGGACCTTAAACTAGCTGTTGCTCCACTAGCGGTTTTCTGAGACTTCAAAGAAAAAATAAACCTTTGTTAGCAAATTTAATGGCGGCTGTACACCGTACAATCTCCTGCGAGTGCTCTCGCAATGTCTCGCCAAGAGCACTCGCGCGAGAGGTCGAGTGACGAGTGCTACTCTGTACACTCTCGCACTCTCGCTTATGGTTGGAACGTCGAGAAGATGGACGAACAGGAGTTGGGCGGGTGAAAGGTTAAATGTGTTGTGCCTATCTGCTTTTAATACGAATACCTAGTGAGTGATAATTCGATTATTTTAGTGTTTTAACAATACCTTTAAATGCTGTGCGGTCTTAGCTTCCCTCGGGAACGATGTACCCACCCTTGGAGTTCTAGCAACTGCGGTTGAAACATAATCGTCATCAGTCAGTGGATAATATTCGACTTCTTCGTAGCCATTACCTGCAATTTTCGTTTGAATAGTCATAGCACGCATTTGAACAAATTCCACCATTTGATTACTATGGGTTTGAAGAGCTATGGAACACAACTTAATACACTCATAATATTGTTTGGATTTAAACAAGTTTAAAATGTTGTATTCAATTTCCATTTTGGCATGTAATTTGCTATTGTGGTTTCGACTGGTTGCTATGAAACCACTGAACCAACACATTCAGTGCGCAGACTGATGCGTTTTATTCTACGTGCCTATTTTATATCCATGAACGCAAGTGATTTAAGAGTTCTGTGTTGATCTAATTTCTATTAATTCATGTACCTGTCATAAAAACTTCCTAACCAAATGAGCACCCATTGAATATTTAGGTGCCCTCTTGCCTTAGATGTATTCACCTTAAGCACATAAAGTTGAATTTGCATTAGGTGCGTAGCTACCGCCGTAACTCTATCAATTATGCGGGGCCCCTGGCCCCCGACGTGCGTAAGCAAAAGTTAATAAAAACTTTCCAAATTTTTTTATACTTCAGATATGACAAAAGTAAAAAAAAAACTTTTTCTCCCGCTTAAAGCGTGCGACGTGGGTTCAAAAGTTGGCAATACCCTACTTCGGTAATCGCGGGACTGCGGGATTTCCCCGTTTAAGTCATTATCCTTTTTTTTCTTTTGTGTGTATGCCTTCCTTCATAGGGGCCCCCAAAAAATTTTTATACGGGGTCCCGCCAAGGCACGCTACGTCATGTCATGCGTCACTATCAGTAAAATCTGTTTTATTCCTGCAAATAGGCCCCTGGAGGCGCTTTTACACGTCCCAATATTAAAACCTACCACTGCTTCGGGACAAATGTGGGCTAGTGCCGAGAAGAAGCAGCGCAAGAAACTCGGTCACTATTGTCAGCCTCTTTTCAAATAAATATGTTTACATAAGATGCCAGTGCGAGCTGGGACAATTTAGAGCCACACGTTCCTATCATTTATATAATCATGAATAGTAGTATAATAGCCCTTTTTCATTAGAATTACTTTGATATATGATTTGAGTTTATGTACTGGGAGTTCAGCAATTATTTACAGTGGTAATTTATTGAAAATACGAATACAATTTCCCATGAACGAATTACCCACTTTTCGCAGTCTGAATCCTGGAACGGCAAGTTTATCCTTATTTCGGGTGTTGAAATTGTAAACGTCACCACGACAAATAACTCTAGGTTCTTACGGACGTACATAATGTTTTCGAAAATGTATTGAGTTGCAACTGTAAGTATGTTGATCTCTTTGAATAGCTAGGGTTCGAAGGCCATAAATAGCCCGCACAGCACGTTTTTGCAGTATAAAAATAGACTCAATATCCGCTGCTGAGCCCCATAACAGAACTCCGTATGACATTATACTGTGAAAGTAGCTAAAATATACTAATCTTGCCGTTCCAACATCAGTCAATTGTCTTATCTTTCGCTCAGCATAAGCAGCAGAACTAAGTCTTCCAGACAGAGACCTAGAGACCTAACATGAGCTAGATGAGAGATAACATGATAACCCCATTGCGGTCGAGAGTCTACAGTTATACCTAAAAAGGTAAAGGAGTCTACAGTGTTTAATGGCTCATCTTTTACAATATCATTTGTGGCGGAAAACCCTACATTAGGCAAAGTAAATATAACACATTGTTTTTTTTGCATTGAGCAAAAGTTTATTCGTAGTGTGGGGACACATGCACTTAACATGAGCGACCGCCGGCCGCTAGGCTGCCAGCCTCTGCACTGAGGCGATCGTGCGCGCGCGCTCCGTAATATTTACGTGCGCGACGAGACGGACGGAAGATGCGCCGATGTGCCGTCCTACTTATTCCTCAGATAATGCGCGGTTGATCTAGATTTAAGAAAATTAGTTTACCCATTTTTAATATTTTTATGTAACTCAAAACCGAAATAAAGCAAAGTATTCCCATTCTGCAATGAGTGTTTGACTTAATCCCTCAACTCCCAGAAGGCACTCGTGTGCCACTATAACAATTGATTTCAATTGTGTCTGGAATAACTCACGATCGAGGGATTAAATACCCAACACACGCACCTACCTATATTGGTGACCCCGACGTCACATAATTATTCTGCCTAATTAGCAAACCAATGCAATAATTTAGTGAGGGTATTGTTAACATCGTCAAATGAAGATTTGCCCCTCTTAGTTTTAAATATCGTTGATGTGTCATCTGCAAACAATACCATCTCACAAAGAGTATATAAATAACAGGGAAGGTCATTTATATAAATTAAAAATAGCAGGGGTCCTAATACTGATCCCTGAGGGACACCCATGATAAGGGCCGATCCTGAAGACTCAGTTCCATCAATGCAAACTTTTAGTGTTCTACCTGTAAGATAAGAGTTAATTAAATCTAACAAATCATTTGAAGCACCATAATGTCTAAGTTTTTTAATTAAGGTTTTATGATCAACACAATCAAATGCCTTTGACACGTCACAAAAAATACCTTTAGCATCTAACCTACTCTCCCAAGCATCAAACACGTGTTTTAGAAGAGCTACTCCCGCATAAGTGGTATTTCTACTCGTACCTTTCCTGAATCCATATTGATTGTGATGTAATAATTTATTTAAACTAAAGTGCGATAAAGGTTGGCTAAACATATTTTTTTCAAATACTTTACTTAGTACTGGCAAGACAGATAATGGTCGAAAATTAGCGGGATCATATATATTTTATTGTTAGGAAAAAGAAAATAACACAGATGACAGTACGGTTGTTTTGCCGACACCGAACGTCAGGACCGTCGGCAAAGTAGCGAAGATCGCGGAGGCCCCACTTTTGGCTCGACGAGCGGTGCGGACGGTTGTCATAGGGAATATAGCTAGCTCCATACTTTCTCTTGTGCAATTAAATTTTGTAACTAAGTACCTACTTATGTAGTTGTTGTTTGATTAAAATATTTGTTAGTACATATCTTTCTCATTTTAATAAATTCATTACCTTTTGCTAATATCAGTAGTGGGATATAGAACTGACGTAGCCAAACCCGCTCTGTTATCCGACAATTCGTAATTCAAAATCATAGTGCGCATGGTGGATACTTGTTTGTGCTTTAGTGTTTTGTTAGAGTTAACAAGTGTCGTTTAGTGGATCAGATTGAGTTTTGTTTTATTAGTTTTTTAAGAGTACCCACATACATACTTACATTTTGTTGCGTGAATAGTATTATAACAATTTAAGTTCGTTAGTTATTACTTTACGTGGGTATTTGTTAAAAGTCGATTAACGCAATTAATTTAATTTTGCGAGACGTTTCAATAAATTGATTTTAGTGGTTTATTTTAAGCTTGTAGTTTCGATTTTATTCTTAAAATGTCTGATGAAAGGTTTAGAAGTAGAAGCCGACATCGTCATCGTAGTAATTCTCCCGACGGAGACCATGACGATCTAAGGCGACAAATGCAAAAGATTTTAACACGGCTTCATGCGTTAGAAAGACAACCGCTCCCAACATTGCCTACGTCGCTGCCAGCCTTAGGTCAGCCGGAGCCTGCGTCGATGGGGACTTCGTCTTGCACGCCGCCTGGATCACCACCGCTATCGTCCCGACGCAGCCAATCAGCCGTGGGACTACGCGATGAGGTGGCGCATGATGCGGCTCCGCGGTCGATCGGTGCTGCCGCTTCCGAAAAATCCTCCGCAGATGCATTGGTAAATGCTATTTGCTCCATCAATAATGCGGTGAGGTCAACCCAATCTTATTACATTTCAAATTTTGATCCTAATTTACACGACATTGAACTTTGGTGCCAGGAAGTAGATAGGGCTAAGATAGCTAACAACTGGAGTGACAATGAGTGTTTATCTCGGATTGGTAATTGTCTGAAAGGAGATGCTCGTTTGTGGTTAAATGAATGGGTGACGACAGACCGCAGCTGGAGCAGTTTCAAAAGAGAATTTAAGCCGTTATGTCCTAAAAAGCTTGATGTAGCAAATATTTTATTTGACGTGATGAAAACGACATCTGATAGTTATGCCACGTACGCCGATTATGCCCGGCGTTCGCTGCTCCGTCTCCGAGTTGTGTCTGGTTTGAGTGAAGAATTGATGGCTGCTATTGTTATTCGTGGTATCACAGACCCTCAAATTAGGGCGGCTGCCACGAACGCAAAGCTTATGCCAAATAATTTAGTAGATTTTTTTTCGATTTACATTCAACCACAGAAAGAGAAAAATTGGACTAACTCAAACCGGGTTCAAAACCAACATGAGAATTCTAGATTTAGACGCCAAGCTGATATAGTAAGGAAACGACGGTACGAAACGGCCAAATGTTTTGCTTGCGGTTTACCTGGACACGTACAGGCTTATTGCAGTAAAAGACCCAAAATTGATAAAACTAATTCCTCTACTGCCATTTCGTCAATACCTGTAACACCTAAAGAGTTAAATACCAAGTTTTGTAATTTTTGTAAAAAACCTGGACACCAGATTGATACATGTTTTGCTAGACTAAAATCTGAATCACGCAATCAAGCTAACGTTAACTTTTGTCGTGAAATTGAAGTTAGTTGTAGTAACGATGTAGTAGTCGCCGTGATTCAAGGCATCCCTGTCGATGTGTTAATAGATAGTGGATCAACCATATCTTTAATGTCGTCAGCTTTACTCAAGCATTTTGATTGCCCCCGTAAGCCTGCTTTTCGAGTATTGAAGGGTATTGGTAGTCAAGAAATAGAATCTACTCACTTTGTTACTTTACCGATTGAATTTGATGATGCAACGTTTGTAGTTGATGCTGTATATATGAACATGCCTGTCATAATAGGAACAGACGTTCTTAATCGTGAAGGTATCATGTACTTACGAACTTGTGAACGGCAATATATTACTCGTAATGCAACTAACTCTGATAGAGTATTAACTGTTGAGTCTGATGAACAGATCCAGATTAACACAGAACTAACAGGTGACGATTTAAATAAACTGGTCATGTTGATAAAGAAGTTTGCGCCTCACTTTATAGCTGGTACAGCTATGTCAACTGTCACTACTGGAAGTATGTCCATCAAGCTCAACAGTAATGCGCCGGTTAGTTATAGGCCGTACCGCCTTTCACAAACTGAGACTTTGCGCGTTCGTGAAATTGTTAAGGACTTGTCTGACAAAGGTGTCATTAGGGAGTCGGAATCTCAGTATTCTAGTCCTATCCTGCTCGTTAAGAAAAAAGACGGCACGGATCGTATGTGCGTCGATTTTAGAAAACTCAACGAGATGACCGTTAAGGATAGATTCCCACTCCCTCTCATAGATGATTACATTGATCGATTAGGACGTCATAAATATTTTAGTAGCCTTGACATGGCTACAGGATTTCACCAGATACCGATGGAGGAAGGTTCTATTCCATTAACAGGGTTTGTCACGCCAGAAGGTCATTTTGAGTATTTGAAAATGCCTTATGGCTTGGCTAACGCTCCTATTGTTTATCAACGAATTATAACAAAAACTTTGCGACACCTCATTGATTCTGGTAAAGTCCTCGTTTATATAGACGATGTTCTCATCATGAGCCACTCTATCTTTGAAGGACTCTCTGTTCTTCATGAAGTGTTGACTACTCTAACTAATGCTGGATTTTCGATCAATTTAAAAAAATGTTCATTTTTGACAACCAAGATTGAGTATTTAGGCCGCACCATTAGCCAAGGTCAGGTACAGCCGAGCAAATTAAAAGTACAAGCTCTTGCTGAGTCACCTATACCGAAAAATGTCAAGCAGGTTCGTCAATTCTTAGGTTTGGCAGGGTACTTCCGGAAATATATAGCGGGGTTTTCTTCTAAAACGGCTTATATCGCTAAACTGACAAAAAATAATGTTCCTTTTGTATGGGGTCTCGAACAAGACGCGGCAAGAAAAGAAATTATTTCACATTTAACTAGTGAGCCTGTTCTCGCTACTTATGATCCTAAATTACCAATCGAAGTTCATACTGACGCTAGCTCCCTTGGGTACGGTGCAGTACTATTTCAAACACACGAAACTGGTTATAAACGTGTCGTTGCCTATTTTTCTAAGGTAACACAGGGCGCAGAGTCAAAATACCACTCATACGAGTTGGAGACTCTTGCGGTGGTCAAAGCCCTGCAACATTTTAGACACTATCTGGTTGGGGTACATTTTACAGTGGTGACAGATTGTAACGCCTTGAAACTTACGCAGAAAAAGAAAGATTTGATGCCGCGTGTTGCCAGATGGTGGATTTACTTACAGGATTTTGACTTTTCACTTGAGTACCGTAAAGGTACCTCCATGTCACATGCGGACTACTTGAGCCGTAATGCCGTAAATGTGGTTAGAGTTCAAAAGCCTCAAAATTGGGCACTTATTGCTCAAGCCGCGGACGAGGAAACTCAAATTCTTATGCAAAAACTTACTGACGGCCAATTAGACTCCAATCAATACGAAAAAAAGAACGACATTTTGTATTATCGTTACTGTGCACCGGGAGAACAACCCAAACTGTTATGTTTTATTCCAAAGGGTCACAGACTCAGCCTCCTTCGCGTCTTTCATGACGAACATAACCACGTTGGAGCAGAAAAGACTTGTGATCTCATCCTTAAACATTTTTGGTTCCCAGGCATACGTGCCTTCGTTCAAAAATATGTTTCTCATTGCGTTGTATGCCTGTCACATAAGAAAGCTCCTCGAGCTCCACTCCAACCAATTAATTCATATGAGAAACCTGAATCCCCATTTGAAACCATCCATGCTGATGCTTTAGGGCCCTTGCCAGAATCCAATGGCTATCGGTATGTGCTTATCATTGTTGATGCTTTTTCTAAGTATTGTCTCTTTTATCCCATGATACGCCAGGATGCTAGTGAACTTAAGCGTCATTTTACAAATGCTGTTTCACTCTTTGGCACACCTAAATTAATCGTTGCCGACCGTGGCCGAATGTTTCAAAGTGCCGAGTTTCTCAACTGGGTTTCCGAACTAGGAAGTAATATCCACTTAATAACTCCAGAAATGCATCAGTCCAATGGGCAAGTAGAAAGATACTGTAGAACTTTACTGAATATGATTAGGATTCAGAGTAACTACTGCCAGGAAGAATGGTCCAATGTTATGTGGCGACTACAACTCACTGTTAATGTAACAAAGCACAAAACTACACAGACCGCACCGCTTAATTTATTGATTGGTGTTGATGCCATGACACCAGTCATCCGCAGCCTTGTGCGTGACGTCGCAATAGAAGGCACAAATCAAAACAGGGAAGCACTTCGTGTAATGACACGACAGCGAGCGTCTGAACGCTTGAAACAGAATCAAAAGCAACAAGATGCCTCTGCTAATCAGCGCCGACGTGCACCTTTCACTCATCCAGTCGATTCCTTGGTATTTGTAATAAAGAAAGCACAGTCCACAGGGAAGTTAGACTCTGGCATGCGCGGTCCATACCGTGTTGTCAAGGCGCTGCCCCATGGGAGATACGAGTTGCAGCTGGTGGCAGGCTCCTATGGAAAGTTGACTCAAGCCGCGGCCGAATACATGGTCCCATGGAAGGGCGAGTGGACTCCAGATGCGTGTGCTGCCTATTTTGAGAGTGAGTTTTTCTTAATGGTTACATAGCGAGCAGACCTCGCTTGTGAGCAGACCTCACACCTCCTTGTGAGCAGACCTCACATCCCTTTGCGAGCAGACCTCGCTTGTGAGCAGGCCTCACGCCCCCTTTTATACAAATTGTATTTGTGAGCAGACCTTGCTTATGACAAGTTCACGCACATATTTGCGAGCAGACCTTGCTTGTGAGCAGACCTCACTCATATCGACTAGCAGACATTGCATTTTGGTGGATTTCGAGCTCAATTGTGAGCAGGTTTCGAGTCCAATTGCGAGCAGACCTCGCCTTGATTTATTTTCTAGTATTTGAGCAGACCTCATTTCATATAACAGGTGCAGACCAGAGTGAGTCCGAGTCCACTGCAGAAGGCCAAGACATCGCTGTGAATCAAAGCAGTTCCGGAACAGCGGGTCACAACTCATCTGTGTCAATTCCAATGGTCGAACATGCAAGTGAAGATGGTACCATGGGGTCGGATACACACCGGCCTACTACAGAAGATGAGGATACAGTTGTAGTGGTGGTCATCGCTGAAGATGATCAAGATTCGCATTTGAGCACGAAGAATCCTGTACAAGCAGACGCTTCAGACCCAATGGAGAACGAGAACGTTCTCCTGTCAGGAAAGGCCGTGTTAGGAAAAAGAAAATAACACAGATGACAGTACGGTTGTTTTGCCGACACCGAACGTCAGGACCGTCGGCAAAGTAGCGAAGATCGCGGAGGCCCCACTTTTGGCTCGACGAGCGGTGCGGACGGTTGTCATAGGGAATATAGCTAGCTCCATACTTTCTCTTGTGCAATTAAATTTTGTAACTAAGTACCTACTTATGTAGTTGTTGTTTGATTAAAATATTTGTTAGTACATATCTTTCTCATTTTAATAAATTCATTACCTTTTGCTAATATTATCATAACTTCATTAAAGTTGGAAACTGTCTATCATCAATACATTTGTTGAAAATTATTGCGAGATGAGGGGCTATTGAATTTATAATTGTATTGATAATATAGACAGAAATTCCCCAAAGATCTTCAGTTTTTTTCATATTTAATTCTCTAAATGTTTTTATAATTAAATCAGGATTTACATGTCTAAAATGAAATAAATATTTGCACTCATCGACAACCGACTTGAGAAGGGATTCAGCTAGATCAGCGGAAGAAGCAAGCCCTTCAGTAGTGGAGGAAGCTGTATTGGAAAAAAAAGACGTGTGGCAATCGGAGACTGCCGCGGTAAAGCTATTGCATAGCATTTTTTATCAACTTATGCAATTATAATAGGGGTTAAAGTATGAAATTGCCGATTATTTTCCCACTTTTTATTTGGTCATAGCTCCTAAGTATAGTCATATTATTGCGTAATTCAAAAATAAATAAATAAACAGACAAACAGACAAACAGACAAACAGATAAACAGACAAACAGACAAACAGATAAACAGATGAACAGATGAATAGATAAATAGATAAATAGATAAATAAATAAATAAATAAATAAATAAATAAATAAATACAGCACCCCTCTCGTCAAACAGCACTTACCTCGAAAAACAGCACCCCTCTCGTCAAACAGCACCTACCTCGTTAAACAGCACCCACCTCGTTAAACAGCACCCCACCCGTCAAACGGCATCCACCTCGTCGAACGGCACCCACCTCATCAAACGGCACCCACCTCGTCGAACAGCACCCACCTCATCAAACAGCACCTCACTCGTCAAACAGCACCCAACTTGTCGAACGGCACCTGCCTCCGCACTTCGTCGAACGGCACCCACTTAGTTGAACGGCACCCACTTCGTCGAATGGCAAACGCCTCGTCAAACCGCACGAACCTCGTCGAACAGCCGTATCACCGCTGTGCCGGTCGAAGTGGGGAGCGTGAGGTTTTTTCGTTACGGAATTTCTGGATTCAGTCCCCGCGCTCAAGGGCCGCGATAGAATCTATGCAATAGCTTAAAAATCTCAAATGTATTTGCAACCTCTGTGCTCGTGTTTATTAACTTATTCCGCAATTTGAGAGAGTAAGCAGGATTGCTTGGTTTTAGTCTACAGGTTTCTTTATTTATAATATTCCAAGTATATTTCGCTTTATTTTTGGAAGCTGAAATTAAATTATGAAGATAAATTAACTTTGCTTTGGCGCATACTATTTTAAATACTTTGGAGTATTTTTTAACATGGTCTATAATGTTGTGGTTTTGAGATTTAGCCTCAAGGCTATACAAATCATATAATGTTTTCCTGCTTTTGTAAATACCAGGTGTAGCCCATTTATTAAACTTACAATTCTGTTTGTTTATTTTTACTTTTTTCTGCTTAAAATGAATATCAAATTCATTTTTTACCAAACCAAAAAGACCTTCATATAATTGGTCAACATTCTGACTACCAGGCTTAAGCAAATTCACACCCTTTTCCATATTTTCTTTAAATCTGTCTATTTTAATAATAGTGACATACACATAATCTACTATGTTTGGGACATGATAGTGCTCAAATGATGCTGCCGGATTCCTTCGGACATTTACTCACTCATACAGGTTTCGAGGTCGGCTTAGGGATTGGTTTTAGTGGCCTGGTGGGTCTATTTGCCTTTGTCTCACTCACGCTCCCAACATCAGGGTTCCCGCTTAAAACCAGCGTCGTGATAAGCCTCTAGCTGTCACGACTAATGCTGAGCGGGAACCTTTTTGGCACTTATTTCCTTTTTCATAAATGTCAGTGATTGTGTTTGTTGTGTCATATAAATATAAGTTACTTTCTTTCTTTCTATCTGTAAAGGTTTTCTAGGCCTGCCAATTATATATATTTTTTACTCTGGTATTATTAAGAATAAAAAAAGACTTGATGGAAGTTGAAATAGAGGGCTCTCCAAACTTTAGACCGCATCTCAAAGCCACAAAGTCACAATGTATTATCGACTTTGATTGTCATGAATAAAGTTGATTTTTCTACAATGTACAATTCTAAATGCATTTTCCAGTTATATGTGAAATTTCCTTGCCCAGGACAAAGGAAATGACATATATGGAACGTGCATTAGTGAAAAAACGTGGTCCGAGTGACAGAGATAGAGGCCTCTAGCGTCTGTAGGGTGACAACCTATAACACAACTTATTGAGACCACTTAAATATTAAGGTCAAGGAAATTTTGCCTAATGCAGTAACTATACAATGATATTAAAATTTTTGTATTCACTGTTTCTGCTTGATTTTCGATACAACCTTTTTTTTACATAATCATACCGACATCAATATAAAATAGCTAATATATTAAAGCAATATTTCTCTGTTACCGGATGTTGTTCCTTGTGTCATACTGTTTGTACCGCGGTATTATACTTTAATGTTCTACCTAAGTACGAGTAACACCATGTTCGAGTTACATACAATCTAGTTTGTTCAATCAGTAATTTTTTTTTTTTTTTTTTTCTATTTATTTGGGTAAACAAACAATAGCAAACTTATAAATTAAACAAGAAATATTTATAAAAAATAAATTGTCTTAATTTGCTACCAGCACCGTTTACCACAGATTACTAGAGACAGGTGTTAATTGAAGAGACTACATTGTTTTGCAGTGCTAGCAGTAAATTTTCAACCTTACGAACAAATTATGACTAATTACTACACTAATGACTAAGTTTATGATTAACATAATAATATTACTAGCTGAATCAGCAGACGTTGTTCAGCGTGAGCAATCAGAACAAATGAGTGCAGCATTTTAACGTTAGGTATACAATCATATTAATTTCAGTATTATATTTTTTTTTTTGGCTGGTTACATCGTTTTTAATTAGGTATTAATGACAAGCACAAGTCTGCATTATAAGTGTGCAAATGTAAAAAATAAATAAAATAAAAGTTATACAGCATCCAGTATGAGCTTTTTGTATAAACTAGGACGTGTCGATAAAATATCTATGCTGTTGAAGTTATTATTATAAGAGTGAACTAATCGGTGAATGGGAGAACGTTTACCAGCGTTAGTGCGGCAAAGAGCGATTGCAAATAATTGGCATGGTTTACGTACATGTGATCGGATAGGTACTCTATAGCATAGTTTGTTAATGAGAGGGTTACAGTCGTATTTATTATGGATGAGATCATACAGTAACATAGCTTCTAGATGAGTACGTCTTCTTGAAAGATAAGTAAGTTTATATTTATCCAAAAGGTTATCATATGATAAGCGACCACGAAAGCATCTAAAGTGCATGGAACGTAAAAATCGTTTCTGAATTGATTCCAAAGCAACGGAATATTTATTATAATATGGGTTCCAAATGGGCACGGCGTAGTCAAGTTGAGATCGGACAAGCGTCTTATAGAGATATAGGTAGGTGGAAGGTTTCCTAAACTCTTTGCTAACGCGCATAACAAAACCATACATTTTAATTGTTTTGTTAATAATAGTATCAATGTGAAGGTCCAATTGTAGTTTGCTATCTAAGACTACTCCTAGATCTCTTATGGAGTTAACATTATCTAGATAGGCACCACAAAGTTCATAAGGGTAGTTACTTACTTGCCTTTTCTTTGTGAAGACTATAGTTTTACATTTGTTGGTGCTTAAACTAAGCCTATTGCTGTTACAGTAATCTGAAAAGCGATCAAGATCAGCTTGAAACTTGATGTGATCTTCAGGTGTAGTAATGGTGTGGAAGATTTTTAAGTCATCCGCGTACATTAGAAATTCACAGAACTTAAAGCATTTGTGGACGTCATTAATGAAAATTACAAAAAGCAAAGGGCCCAGTATAGATCCCTGGGGGACCCCAGAACTTACAGGAATCAAATCTGACTCATAACCATTAATGACAACTTTTTGTGAACGATTTGTTATATACGACTTGAACCATCTCCACAGATCGCCCCGGATTCCATTGTAGGCCAGTTTTTTAAGTAGTAACTCATGATCCACTCTATCAAAAGCCTTTCGAAAGTCAGTATAAACACTATCAACTTGTTGGTTAGCATCCATACTCTCAAATAGATATGAGGTATATACAAGCAAGTTGGTAGTGGTTGATCGTCTCTTAACAAATCCATGTTGCTGAGCGATTATGTGATTATGAAGAGATGGATAAATTTTGCTGTGTACCAGCCTTTCGAAAAGCTTAGACAGAGCGGGAAGAATAGATATTGGGCGGTAGTTTTCTACGTTTTCTTTGCTTCCACCTTTAAAGACTGGAACAATACGAGCAGATTTCCAGATTATAGGAAAAACTCCCTGTTGTAAGCAATGATTAAAAATAAATAAAACTGGGTCCACTATTGTTGATGCAGTAACCTTCAAAAATGCCGGAGGTAAGTTATCTATGCCGGACCCCTTCGAAATGTCTAGGCTACGAAGTTCACGTAGCACCTCGTCCCTGCCGAGATATATATTGCTAATAATAAGATCTGAATCGCTACTGTCTTCGGACACGACAAGTTCGTTTGTGACACTTGACGGTTCAAATACTGATTCAAAAAATGACGAGAACATATTGCATACATCTTCAGGTTTGTCAGCTGTGAGGTTGCCATACGATACCGTGCATGGTATTTCCGCCTTTACTTTCATATCTTTCACATATTTCCAGAAATACTTGATATTCTTCTTAATGCTATTTTCCACAGAGGTTAAGTATAATTGATAACATTTATGTGATTGGTATTTGAATCTCTTTCTATACATAGTAAATACTTCATAATCTGACTTATTTTGATATTTTTTCCATTTAGTCCATGCTTTATTTTTGTTTTTATATATGTGTATTAATGATGACGAAAACCATGCAGGGTATGAGCCCGAGGTTTTGAGTGTTTTGGTAGGGATACGTTTTTTTATTATACTATATATAGTTTCATAAAATAAGGACACGTTATTTTCAACTGTACCGTTTGTAAATAAAAGGTTCCAATCTATAGCTGAGATATCTTGGTTAATAGTTTCGTAATCTGCATTTTTAAAATCAAATAATGCAATAGGCTTGTTCAGCATTGGTATTGAAGTAAATTTTGTTAGTGGCAATAATACAAGAAAAGGTGGATGATTTTTATTTGGTTTTACGAGTGGTATGGACGGAGTAAGGGTAGTGGTATCAGTTACGTTTGTGATAAAGAGGTCTAATAATCTACTCCTAAAATTACGAAAAGTATTTACTTGATAAGAGTTCGTCAGGGATAAAAAGTTGATAACCCTTTTATTTGATTGACAATAACCACTGTCAATCACCGGTTTCATATGCTTGCCCAAATCGCTCCACCTTAAAGTAGGCCTGTTATAATCACCTACAACAATAAAATCATTTACTTCAGGGGACTGTAAGATCGTCATTAGATAGTTAAAATGTGCGTCATAGACGTCCAACCCTACATTAGGTGGTATGTATACAGCACTTATAATTATACAGTAGTTGCGCGTTCGCAACTCGATCAAAATGTGATCAACAAGCGGCGATGACTTGTGCGGACCAGCTGACTCGGCAGTGTCAAGAACACGCTGCACACCGGGCCGCCCGGCGCGGGCGCGGGAGTCGTACAGTGTTGCACCGAGCTCTCGCCGCACAGCGACTAGTACACCACCACCATCTTGCCTTCCACAGGCCGACCTATCTCTATCACATCGAAATACTCGGTATCTTACATCTATATATTCATTGTCCGATATACCCTCATGAAACCAGGTCTCGGTTAAGATAATAACATCGTAATTGTGTGATAAGATGTTCATGTAAAGCGTATGTAATTTTGTTCTTAGACCCTGGCAGTTTTGATACATAACTGATAAGACATTATTAGCCATAATTAAAATAAAACTGCAAATAAGTAGTGATTATAGTATATTACGGATGAATTTTACTAAAATAAATAGTGATTGTGCCCATTTGTAAACATTTAGTATAAGATTTAACAATAAATAATAAATGTATCTTACGTGATCGCTTACCGAAAATTGAAACATTTTTCCTATCAGTCTCCGCCAAAATAATTCATTATAATTGCACGGATTGCATTTACCAACACATAATATTTTATGACACAAGTTAAAGATAACTATTATGAGTGTTCGTGATACAGGATAAGCAGTGGATGTTGTGTGTTTACGCAATCCGTACTTTGTTATTATTACGCTCGCTCGTGAGAAAATAATATATTTTTTTATAATTATGGGATTGTTATTATATTGATATAAAACTTTTTTCACGTATGATGAATTGTTTGGAGTTTTGATTGGCTGATCAAGGTTATGAAGATGTACAATATAAACATAACGCCCATCGAATATAGACCCATACAGAACTTTCATTTTAGAATTATTACAATTGATATTATTGGATGAGTATTTTATTTTTTTACAAAGCTTTGGAGGGTACAACGGCTGATAGCAATCGTAGAAAAACATTTCGCTGAGTTGCAAAGTGTGTTCATATTTTTTAGGTAAACAGCTATTCAAGAAGACAATAAGTACACAGACACAAATATGCCAATTTATTGTGACAGCGTAGTTAGGATTACATGCTTTTATAATCAGAATCACGGTTATGAGAATTATACATACTCGCAACATAGCCTGTTTATTTGTAGTATACCTGTCCAGGAAACCATTACTTGAGCTTAGTGAGGTCTTGTTCAGAGCGGATAGCCACAACAGGAGTGGTTTCGGACTTACGTGCAAGGATAATCCCGTGTTTAATCCATACATACTTGTAATCATGGGATTTGGCTCGGTTACGACATTCCCGAAATAAGTGTTTATTCTGGATTGTGAGGTGTGAAAAAAAATTACATTTCATGGGGAGCGACTGGAGAGCATGATCTCTAGCCATTTTAATTGTATTATTAACATCAATGTTTTAACAACTGCATACTTTAGTATTTACACAAGAAAAATGTTGTCTCGGGTGGGACTCGAACGAATATCCTCGGGGTTAAAATGCAGGCTACAAATTACAGAGTTTCTTCGAAAGGTTTCTTTAGACATAAGAGTAGCGTCAAGCCACTCTTTTTATGCTCTCATTTCTGGGTAGTCTGCAAAAAGCACAATGGTATGATTTTTAGCAGGGCAAAAGCAGCCCTACTGTTGAACTGCCTGGAAATGGAAATTAAGTGGCTTGCTCTACGCTGATGCCTGATGGTAAGCCCCCAGAACAAACGTATTATTACTTTTTTAAATAAAATGAATGGTTTCAGGCGTGATTTTGCGAAAAGCCAACACTAATAATGGATTTTGAAAATTATTTTGCTAATGAACAGCATTCAGTGTTAGTGCGGGTAGTGTGGTAACGGTAGGCCGGTATTAACAAGCGGAAATCATTAGCAGAATAATTTTCAAAATCCATATTTAAAAGGATTACTTGTTCAATGGAACCTAGAGCCATACCCTTACATTTTGGTAATAAAAAAGAAAATGTCTTAAAATGTCACTGTCAGGCAAATCGGGCAATTATTTTTTCTGGCTGTGTTGCATGGTTGTCGAAAAATAATCGAAAATCTTAAAATTGGCAATTTTATCAATTACCTAGTATACCTATACATGTTCTACATTGATTAATTAAATTCGAAGATGTTATGGAGGACGAAATCATTTGTAAGACAACGCCCGCTTGGCAAAATTGTGTACATTGCCCAAGTCTACTGTTCAGTAATGCCACGGAGTTCGAAAGGTATTTCTATAAAACCTTGTTTATTTGATGATATATTATTAAAGTAATAATAATTTGCATTTTACTTCAAAAAGTTTAATTTGCAGGCATATTCAAGAGAAACATAGTATCAAGGAAGGATCCATTATTTTGTGCCAATATGGTCAAAATGGGATGTGCTCATCATTACAATTTGGTGACCTACGTAAAGCAGGATTCAAATATCATGTAAGGGAATACCATTTAAACTCAAAAGCCACCAATGAAGATTGGACATTCTATTCATCATCACAAAATCTTCCTGCAGTATTGAATGATCCTAATAGAGGTAAACAAACCAATTTTTTCACTAAAACTTGGGGTGACAATTTTATTGATAAAGTAGATATATGCCCTAGCCCTTATTTGCCTGAAATTAATTTATCTCATTTTGAATCATATTGCAAAAGAACAAGTAGAAGATTGCGACGACACTGTAGATTGAAGGAAAATTTGCCTTCAAAAACGAAGACATCAGTGGTGGAAGCCGTGTGTGATGTTCCAAGTGTATTTTTTGAACAATCATTGCCATTGAATGACCCCATCATTTTCTGCAAAGTATTTCCTAGTCTACAAGAATCAGAGAATTCAAGTGTTGCTATAAGATCTCTCCAAGAAACTTTGAGTACTTATCTCGATGTTATAGAAATGAAAATTTCTAAGCAAGTTGCACAAAAGTCTGATGCATTTTTTCATGCAATGTTGTCCCATGATACAATCATGGAACAGATGGCAAGAGCAGCGAAAACTGTACATATTACGCGTCAAAATATAAAAGGTGTTAAAGAAAACTTGACATTTTGCCCGTTACAATTAATAAGTTTAACAAGAATAAATCACAATCTCAGTAATGTCTGTGAACTATTGAAATTAATGAGTACTGTGCAACAAACTCAGCCTATGATTCAGCTGCTTTTGAGCACCTCAGATTATGTTGCTGCATTAGATTTGATCAGTTCTACACAAAGAGTGCTGTCTACACGGTTATCTGGAATACAGGCATTTCGACATCTTTCCCCTCAACTGACAGAAATGAAGAGATTGATCCATAAAATGCTTAGTAATGAGTTTCAAAGGTACATTATAGCCGATTTAAATAGAAATCCACAAGATCATGACCTGCCAGATAGAGACAAAATAGTGTCTATTGTATCTGGCATTTTGCGCTTGAAAGAATTTGACTTTATTGACACTTTTAAGCTTGAAGCTATAACTTCTATACAGGCTACAATAAAACAATGTGTGATTGAAATTATATCTGAAAGAGATGGGAACACAGAAATAGTTCTTCGTGGGTCTAATGCTGATAACACATATTTAATGTGTAATGAAGGAATTATATTTCTAGAAAAAGCATCTCCAAAATTGATAGAATTATTTAGAAGAATTTTGTCCCTAAATAATTTAATACTGGAAATCAGCCAAATGGACGATGTAACCGGCAATGAAAGTGAAGAAGCTTGGACTCCTGAAGAGTTAGTATCAGTTGAAGAAAAATTAAAGAAATTAATAATATCTCTGTCTGATTATTGTAATGAGCGTTGTGCTAATTTGATTGTTACAAAAACTGACAAAGACTATGCCTTCTCTGATTTGTCACAATTGTCAAAAATATCAGAATTAATAGAACATTTTTCAAATGAATGTGAGAAAATCACAGGCCATTATAGTAATGCAATGAAGCTTGCATTGAGAAGTTTTGCTATGAAATATATACAAATCTTACATAATGACAGAAGATCTCAGCTTACTTCAACCCTTAATGCTGAGAGATGGAAACCAGCCGATGTACCATGCGAATTACAAAACGTAATTGATAAAATATGTGAAAGCTCTGAAATACCTAGAATTCTTAACTTTAAAAGTGGCAAACCTGATGGAAACTTTTTAATTATTAACAATGAAAGTTATGCTGTAGTTGGTACTGTTCAACTATTAATAAAAATCTTGCTAGAATATTGTGATGCCACTAAACAATCCCCAGTCATAGTTCAATATATTATACATTGTATGGTAGAGTTAATCAGACTATTTAATTCAAGATGTTGCCAATTAGTACTTGGAGCGGGAGCAATTCAAAGTGCAGGATTAAAAACTATATCGACATCAAATTTGGCTTTAGTGTCTAGATCTCTTCAAGTAATTCTTTGGCTTTTGCCCCTAATAAAAAAGCTTCTTGAAAACCAGCATTCTAAAGAACTATCACATCATTTACTTGGATTTACTAATATGGAAAGTGATATAATTAGTCATAAGAATGAAATAGAAAGTAAGATTTGCCTCATAGTAAGTAATATGTTAAGCTCACAGCTTTCTGGATGGGATGCAAAGCCACCTGTACCATCACAAACATTCAGGAATATTTCCAAGCATTTAGTGAAGTTGCATGAAGCATTGATTGACATATTACCAATTGAACAAATAAGGACCATTTATAAGAGAGTACATGAAAACTTTAAAGATAAATTAAGAGAACAGTTGCTAAAGATGAACATAGTTGCCAATGGAAGTCCACAACATGGTGTTGTCACTTCAGAATTAACTTTCTATTTACAAACTCTTAAGACACTTAGAGTGATCAATGATAATGATGCAGAAGATAATATACTTTATGATATTTGGTTAAACTAAATTGTATAAAATATGTATCCTTTCTGAAATACTATGTGTAATATAACAATTGTAATTAGTTTATTATTCTGTATAATATATACATATGTACAATTTATATGCTTAGAATTTTGTTAAATGTAAAATCAAATAACTTACATAATAATATTAATTATGTGTGTTATATAAACACATAGACCTAAAACTTCATTAGCTTAAACATAAACAGAATGAATGATATTATTGGTGCATTAAATGAAACCTTTATTAAATAAGACCTAGCTAGCCCCTGATGATCATTTGCCATGATATAACAATTGACACCCCATAAATCACAGAATGTGTCGTTTTATAGATGTCATTTGTAATGGTTCTGAATCAGGGACTAGGATTAGTTCCTAGTCAAATGGTATTTCATAATGAAAACTTTTTCAAGAACTAGGCTATTTAATTATGATTAGGTACAATCATGTTTATGGTGTAAGAGAGAGATAAAATATTATAATTAATAATTATTTGACTATGATAATAATAAACAAGTATTTAAAATAAAAGTTATTTAATGGTGTGTATTAAAAAATAAAACATAACATTACCACGGATAAGACATTCTTTATGATTCCATGTTGAAATATCCAATAAATGACAAAAAAAGATCTATTGAATGTTTAAAGGTCATAAAAATAAGAAGCCATCGGGTACCTTATTATAAAAGCTATGCAACTACATAAACACTGAAACATCATCAGCATAGTAACAAGTCTCACTTCGGACATTGGACCAAACTTAATTAAAAATAAATTAATCAATGTCAGATTATTCATTACTATACTATCACTATCTTCTATGACATGTACTAGATGAGTTATTCTTAATATTTGAACTATTAATTTTGTTATAAAATTCATATCTTTTTTAATAATTATAGTTCTACTTGCTTGAAGTAAGTCAGTTTCAGCACTATGCTTGGGTAGCCTATGTCTCGGACATGGAACAAGATGGAACAATTGAGGCACTGAATAAATAAAGTTGATAATTTGTGGTAAAAAAAATAGTAAAACTGTTTTACTAAAGTGACTCAATATTCCTACTACAGCAAAAGTCATACCAGACACATAGCAAAATGTATCACCTACAAACACCTTTGAAGGGTACCTGAAATAAATGATTTGAAATTATTTATTGAGACTACAATCTTTCCTTGCTAATCTATCTTACTACAAATGTCAAAGTTTGGGTGCATATTTGTTACTCAATCACACCAAAGCGGCTGAACGGATCTTGATAAAAAAATAAAACACATTACTAAGTTGCCTTGTGTTGTTCTGGTTCCTGTGGAAACTTTATAATTCAAATTCCACGCATTCGAAGTCGCGGGCAATAGTAAGCAATATTATAAGAGTGAAAGTGTGTGAGATGAGATGTTTATAACTACTCTTTTTCGCAAAAACTACTAAACATGTTTTGTTCAAACTTTAGCTGTCAAATTATCCCGAAATTCCGGGTAGTTGCTCGGGGACATGTCATAATAAATATGTTTGTTACTCAATCATGCCAAAACGGCTGTACAGATCTGGATGAAATTTGGAACAAGACAAATTATAAGCTGGAATAGCCCAGAGGCCACTTTTTATCCACAGAAAGAGGTTGATTCCTGCAGCATATTTACAAATTAAAACTTACAGGTGTACAGAAATATAGGAAACAGCTAGTATTTTTTTCAATGTATTATACCACTACAAGCTAACTATTTTTAACTCCTACAGGATGATAAGACCGCCGGCGGTCGCGATAACAATTGGTTTGTATTGTGTCTGGAATTACATACAATCGAGAAGTTAAAAGAAATAGAACAAAACATGTGAGAATGAGGAGCTGTCCTTACCAGTTGTGTTTCAATAATGCCATAGCTGTAGCCAAATATGGTAGCATGATACGCAATGAGAAAGTGTGAGCTTTGTGTTGATCTCCTCCCAATTCTATAACATCAAAAATAATAATAGATGTTGCTATTACCACTGACTGACCGACTTCAAGGCCATTTATGCCAGCTAATATATTTATAGCATTTGTACAAAAAACTGCTAACATTCCCATGTATATATAGTAAAGGAATCCTGAAACATTAAACACACTCATTAAACCTTGTAAAACATATTATACACGTAAATAATTTGAAAAATTTTACTTACCAATATTTATGGATGCTCCTAACCATTCTCTAAGTGGTATTGGTATCACAAAAGTTGTTGAGTTAAAGTTCACATAGTAGACAACCAATAATGGTAATGATGCTATTGTTGGCAGCAGTAACTTATACCTCCATCGTAAATCCAATACATCATCAGCAAATCCCAATAACAACATACAACATATGGACAAAAGGGCAGCTAACAATTCAGCAAACTGTTTGAGGAAACGAATTAGGGGTAAGTTATTTACACTAAATTTAAAATTATGTATAATATATTTTGATAATACCTCATTATGTGGAAAAGTTTCTCGATCTATAAGACCATTCCCAAAAACAATTGGAATAAAAGTAAAACTTGTTACTAGAAAAATACATCCTGATACAACACCGAGAGCCTCAGGTCTAAAAAATATAATGCACACCTTGATTATTTATTTTGTAACTGAAGGTATTAACATGAAGCAAATATAAACTCACATTTTGTTTTTACTGTTTTTACATAGGTCAACTCCATATAATCCAGCATTAATAAATAAATTCTTTAGATTAGGAATAAGTTCATCGGTAACGAAATATGCAATTATTGATAAAATTATCACTATAATAATAGACCACATGTTATGTATCCAATGATTAACGTCCACACTTCACAGTCGCTTATTTACGGTTAGACTTATGTATGTGAATAGTTGCTGTGATGCTAATTACTTCTTATCATTATCACAATGTGTAAATAAAAAAGTACCTATCGTTGAGTTGACGTCTAAATTGTAAACATGACCTAACTTTTTATTTTTTTTGTTTTTTTATACCTTTTGGAACCGGCTATGGTCTAAGACCATGCTGCCATGTCATTGTAGGAATTCTACTTTCTTAATAAATACATAAACAATTATGAATACCTACTTACTTAATACGCATAATAACTTAACCTAAATCATTAAAATGTATGGGTGACTTCTAATTTTCAATGGTCACAGGAGTTTTACGCAAGAACGTGGATCCGAGTCAAGAGCACCTTTCCTTGTTGCTTAATTTTATTTGATTTATCCAATAACCTACTCACTGACACAATCTATTTTCTATCGTTTCGCACGCAAAACACTGAACGAACAATATTAAATAATCAAGTAAATAGGGCGTAAAGCTCCTATTTTTTTTTTTATTCTTTTCGCAACCGGCTAAGGTCTGAAACCATGATGCCATTTCATTTGTGCGAATTCGAAATAATTAGTATAAGGGCGGATTCGACCAAACTACTTTAAAATTTATTCCGAGAATAAATGGCAAAATACTGTAGGGTAACTCGATTTTGCGTTTTACCAATTACTATTCCAAAAATAAGATGTCTATTCCAGAGTAAGCTTTGAACCCCACGAGGCGCCCGGGCGCCGCGATAATTGATTTCAATTGTGTCTGGTATAACCCACGATCGAGGGAATAAGAAAAAACTTTACTGGTCGTTTTTCTTTGTTCCACTCCATGTTGCAAGAAATAAGTGAAATAATACATGAGATTACTCGAGACCGCGCACCGCGTGCGCTCGTGACGACTTGCAACAGCGACTGACTGAACCACGTAACAGTCAAAGGATTCGCCAAAAAACCGACAGCCGGGTGGAGCACCCAAAGCAAACAACGAGCGGCTCGTTGCTCGCTGGTTTCTCTGTAACACGACGTACTGACTGCACAAATGATCGCTGTGTAATATGTTACATAACGCCTCGTAATGTTGATCAGTAACCACTACCCACCTTTACGCGAGAACGTCGATCCAAGTCAAACAGGAGTTTTCCTTGTTTCTCACTTTTATTTGATTTATCCTACTTGCCGACACTTTATCATAACAATGTCACCACTTTATCACAATGTATAATAATAAAAATATTTCATCAAAATCCGGTAAAGGTGCTCCTGCTCCCTCACCGGGAGCCGTGTAATGTAACGTTGCAGACTAGACCATTACAACAGTGAAGGAGAACCGAGCATTACAATGCACACCTTGTGTAATGATATGATTCAATGTGTAATATCACTGGGTATCCGTCTCATACTAAGATTAATTCAAAAAATGGCGGCGATCAAGACTGCAAGACGTGCGCGCAGCTAGAAGGGCGCCCGGCTCGGCGATGCAGCGGTGCGACGAGAAGAACACGTGTTATGTGCATATAGAAGCGGTGCGCGAAGAAGATGCAGTGCGCGGCGGTGAAGTGCCGCGCGACGAGAAGAGCACGTGCTTCGTGCACATACTAAAATAGCTCTTTTCAGAGCTGCCTTCTTGTTTCTTTGAATTGACGTTGCACAAATAGCTCTTTTCAGAGCTGGTTTATTATTGTAATGTAATGCTCAAAGTTGCATCTGTAATGTTACATTACACGCGAATGCTCCCGGTGAGGGAGCACCTTAAGGTAGTTACTTTCAGATAACTAAGAAACTAAGTACCTACATCTTTCTCTTTACGTTTCTTGCGTAAAACTCTGACACAATGATATTCTAGAAAATAATGGAACATGATGATTTATGCAATATTGTCAAATGTAATACAAAGCATTGCAAAATTGCATTTATACCTAGTAACCATTAAGCTATAGAGTACATATATAATAGGTAAAGATGTATGCCGTACTTGGGACTCCACCTTGAGGCAAACACTTACTACGCTCTATCTTACTCTCTGTGGTCTGACTTCTGTTTTTAGTGTTGACTACAGTATTGCTAGGCTACTTGACCCGCATCAAATTTGGAGCAATAAACAAATAGTTTTTGTAGGATTGCACTTAAGAAACCAATATTTATCGATTCATCAGTTAACAAAAGTGCAATATTGCTACATAATTTCAATTTGAAAATTATCTTCTTTTTTTTAATTATTATATTATATTATTTTATTTTAGTCTCGAATATATCCAAAAATACGCGTTTCCTAAATTCGTGAGGGGGTTCGGGGTAAAGGTAGTTCCCCTCCCTCCAACCAAAAAAACGAACAAATTCATTGAGTCAGTTTTTGTGCAGTTGATGAAGCACCTCCTTAAGGGCAGTATCTAAAAAAAAAGTAAAGTAAAGTAACAGCCTATAATCATCCCACTGCAGGGAAAAGGCCTCCATCATTGAATTCAAGTTACTACTGCAACGAACTGGCATAATCACCACGCTTGCCAAATGCGGGTTGGTGATCACAAACCCGAGCAACGTTCGAAAATTCGAAACTTTTTGTTGCCCGACCCGGTGGTATCTATTTGAATTAAATTGAAAGGGACTTTATGAATAAGGCGTGCAATAATTTCGAAAATTAAGTTTATTTTACTGAACTTTTACATCAGCGACATAAGAAGAAAATTGCAGCGAACTTCGAGACAGCTTATCTGAACCATCAATGCCTACCTAGTTAAACATAACGTTAAGATGACGGGACCCCGTCAGCAGTAACGTAGCGTGGGGGGGCGAGGGGGTAGGTTCGGGGTCGGCGGTTCACTTTTAGGGGACGGCAAAATATGGCATACATGCAACTAATAAATAATTGACTTCAATATTGTATAACACAATACAAAATAGAGAGCACGAGAAACTTAATCTGCTCACAAAATTAAAAAAAATATATAAACAGCTATGCTGAACAATTAGCCAAAAGGCGCAACATTTGGTCTTTCTTTCCACCGATCGATCGATATGTATAGTATAAATAAGAGAGCGGCAAAATTATCTTCCGCCCCGGGCGGTTCACACCCACGCTACGTCAGGGTTATCGAATATCCTGTGAGTTGGATATTCAGCAACATTTCTACTATTTCATTGTACAGACAATAGCACGTCAACCTACCACAAAACGGCAAAAATTTTCTCAATTGATATTGATCTCTACCTGTTGGACTTAAAGTTCAAAATCAATCCAATGACCTTTAACTTTTTGGGTAGGTTGACCTGCCGTTGTCTGTTAAACAATCATAAAATTTCAATGTATACTACAAAAAAGTGGTTCCGCCATTTTGATATTACAACCACCACCACCAAGTAATGCCGATTAAAATAAATCCAAAAGCAACAAGTGCCATAATTTGTCATTGAACAAGACTTTAGTGTGGGCCCAACTAGATAGATGGTGATCTGCTTTTCTACAAATGACAAAGGCCTAGTACAATCACATGTAGGCAATCTTAACGCCGCGCAGTTTACTCTCACTTTATGATTAAATGTAAATTTAGTTCTATCAAAATTGACCTTACATACCTATTCATAATAAAGTAAAAAAAAAAAACAATTTTACATATAATACAAAGTGAAATTATAAGTTATAGTTTCCTTTTAGTTATAACTTCACAATTTTCTATGATAAGTTCTGTTAATTTGATATTTTGTAGACTTGAAGCTGTGTCGCTTGATCGTCTATGGATTTGGAATAGCAACTTCTGGAGCACGTTCACCGTAGTAATCAAAGATGGATGAGCTGGTACTGACGCATCTAGTACCTGCAATAAACCGACAGAACATCAATCAGTTAAAAAGTCTATTCAAAGAGAAGATATACAGGATGAACCACCTTTCAAATTTTAATACAACAATCTACGAGACAAAAAACAAATGATGTATTTTTTCTTTTGGTATAGCCCAGTATACAAAAATGTCAAGATAAAGCACTTAGAAAATGTCTTTTGATATGGCCTCACTTTTCACTCAAGCAACACTTTTTTTATATAATTATATTTATTAAAATATTTTTCGGTGAAAACTTGACCTACATATTATACTTCATGGATGGGCTCTAAATACCATACTGAACGCCTATAAAAAGTTTTGAAGGTGATGAAAAAGTCAGCCTGTATTAAAAATTTATATTCATTGAATTTTTTTTTTTTAAGTTGTAAAGAGAATGCGGTAGACAAATAAAATGTTATTTTACATGTCAACAGGATGTGTAGAACTATCTTTCGACCGTCAAATGAGGAAGCATCTGCTAAATGAACATTGGAATTTACAGGAACGCTTTTCTACTAAAGACTTGAGTATACCAAAGACAGGACAAAAGCGGAAGCAATGCGGGAGGCGGCACACAAAACAAAATTGTTTTTTTAAAGCAGGCAGGACCGCGTTAAAACCGCTTCCGGTATGATGAGTTAGCCTGACAATGGGGGCTATCGCTAGTGAATTTGCTACTAGAGGCGCTAGTGTCGCGTGAGGTCCAATATCATTCACTTTGTACTGGTTTTAGCGGAATTTGTTGCATAAATTATAATTTCTTTAATTTACCTGCTGGAAAGTGATCTCCTTCGTAAAATATCGCAAATATGGATTATTTGGCGATTAATGTGAACGCTTTAAAAGCGGAATTAAGAAAAAGCGCAAAACTAGGCGGCCTCAAGAGCAACTATTTCAGAAGTTAGTTTGTTGATATCAAGATAGTTATTTATAAACAATATAACCTTAATTAGATTCAAGATATAACACTTTGTTTCGGCGCCAACCGCCTATGACAGCTATACCACCGGACCTCAGTCTACAGTGGCGCCAACTGGTGAGCAAAGAAACGGTAGTCCCCATTGGCTGCAAGGTACCTAACGATACGGTCGAATAAATTTATTTTTATAACCAAGATGTTTTTTTTGTTGTCAATTTTGGTGCCAGTATTATTATTAAGTAATCAAGTACACAACTTTCTTGTTGCATAATTACACATAAATCTTACCAGTGCGAGGGATTTCACGCACTGTATTAATTACTTAAATGTAAAACTAAGTTTGTTTCATTCCGAAAAAAAAATTTGGAACCTTTTTGCCTAAGAATCGTGTCCCAGACATTTAGTTACCTCCTTTTCTACTTACTGAAATGTAAATCTACAAAAATGTCTTTAAGCAAATTAATATTAAAAATTCAATAATCGTACATAAACTACTAAATACCTACATGAAACCACTTTTGAACATAAGTTAAAAAAAATAAGATTATTTCAGGCAGATAGTGTTACAAGCCCATAGTAGTATTATTAAATTACAAATAATGATGAAAATAATGTTAGTAAAAAGGCAAAATTATAATTATAAAAACGATTAAAACATAAAAATTTTAACAATAATAATAGAACACATAACTAGAAATATGCGGAACTAGTCGCAACAATCACCACTTATGCCATTGCGTGTAGGCTGCATCCTGATTTTAAACAAATTCTCAAAGTAGGGATACAAACACAAAAAAAAACTTACGGTGTTTTGAAGTCTCTTGTAAAGATTAGGTGAGACACTAACGATCCATTCGGGTTGATTGGATGAATATTCAAGGCTCCGCTTCAATCTTTGTATGGATATGGCTATCAGGGGTGGCATCAATAATTCTGGATCTTTGACATAAGTCAGTACATTTTCAGCCAATTCATCGTATCCCAAGTGGTATAAGCCAATTAACTGTAACAATATGCACAATTTAGCACAATAACAATAACCTAATAACCTGATAATTATTAGTTACTAATCAACAAAAACACGCTTCACCGCAGAGGATATTAATATCGTGTTTTTTCTCTTGAAAATAATAAATTATGATATTTTCTATATAATGCCTGATTAAATACATAATTCGCGCTCTGAGGGTTTCGTACCAACTTTCAACTGAATTAGGGGTCCACTTACTTCCATTTAGCCAAATTACCACTATATTTGGTTGACTGCAAAAGTATCATATTCATAGTGTTTGTATGAAGGACAAAGTTATATTTGCGGTTGTTGAAAATGTGCTAGATCTCAATAACTTTCCGACGTTTCGATCCATGCGACCATGATTCGTGCAATCGGATCGAAATGACGGAAAGGTAAATACGATTTTACCTTTAAATTATAACATTGCATTGTAAATCCCGGTTCAGTGATAAGTTTTATGTGTAACAATGCATCAAGAAAGTTTAAAAACCTAAGATCTACATTATGTATATTTTTCAAATTTTCAGTTGCTTAGTTTAAAAGTTAGAGGGGCGGGGGAAGGGGGCGTCCATTCTACCACTTTGGGAGCGTCTATCTTCCAAATGTTAGACTTTTGGAAAAAATGATTCTAAGAACCTCATTGTCATTTTAAAAGACCTATCCATAGATACCCCATACTCATGCCACCCTTAAATAACATTATTTTTTGTATGAAAATAAGCGGTCAACAGGATACACCTACCTTCCATGTTTCAACTGTGTAATGCTAATACTTTCAGAATAAAGTGGCTGTGACATACGGACGGACAGACAGACAGACAGACTTGACGAAACTATAAGGGTTCCGTTTTTTCCATTCGGCTACGGAACCCTAATAAAGAACTAGAATACCGATTAGTGAAAGCGTCGAAGTTATCTACATCAACTTATCGAGTTAGGATAGAAAATAACTTTTAAATACCTGTTGTCGGTTTATAAAATCATTATCAATATTCCACAAGTCTGCCAGTACAAGAATTTTATTGATCCATAGCGTACACTCTTGGTTATTATATTTGACGCGTCGTTCTCCATTTTCGCATAATGTTATCGTATCAATAGCTGCCCGTATAAGCTTAGTAATGAATTTCATTCGTGGATTTCGAATTTTTTCAGATGCTTTCAAACTTATATCTCTGTGCGCAATGTTTCCCGCAAGGGCTTCAATAATGTACTGGTAATCTATGTCATACAATGTATCAAGTGGTTTGGAAAATTTTAAATTAAAATGACACTGGTAATAAACAGTACAAGCAATTTGGTAATTCAGGTTTAATATATCACAATTGTCAGTTTTTGCATCTTGTGCAACTTCTACTAAAGAAGGCGTACTCTCATCCCAAATTTTCTCAAATCTTATGATATTTTTCTCTTCCTTTATTGAAGTCGATAAACAAAGATAAAACATATTCAAATATTCTGCAACGATTTCTAAGAATTTAACCATGTTCGTATTACTAAGACCAACGTCCTGCAGACATAACGGGTCTTTTGGAAGTCGACCAACTTTATTCACGAGTCGACAAATAACTTCAAATGCATGTTTAATATACGTCGACCAGATGATGGAAAATAACCCTAAACGGAGATGCAAGTCTGTTATGTTTGTTAAGCAAGAAACAACTGCTTGCAGTTCACAGGTGTTGTGCATGTTCTTCTGCCAAGCAATCGCGTTTTCCCAACACATATTTGCAATTATATAATTTGCGATTGTACTAAAAGGAAATTGACGACGTAACAAGGACAGCCATTTAAAAATTTTTGGATTATCATCAACGAGTCCACGGTGACTTTCTAAGAAGAGATTTTCAGGTAAATCTTCATCGTCATCGGACACGTCAGCATTCTTAGGAACTTCAAAATTGGAGGCGGTTTGGATATCAAGCAACTCGTTAGCTACAACAGCTTCGGGAGGCACGCCCATACTACAAAGCCATTTGGCTATTAATTCAGTTATAGACCCTTTGCCTCTAGTGTACACAAATTTCAAATTAATGTTGAAATCATCGAATTGCAGCTTAGGAAACTGCTTTCCTTTAAATTCATCTTTAAACATCAAAATAATACTTAAAATTGAAATATCTTCTAATTTTCCAATTAATATTCCCCACTTTGCGTTTTCCTTTGTAACAGATTCCCAAGCTTCTTCTTGACTTTCAAATATTTTACTTACAGCTTTGCATGCCATTGCCACTATCATACTTCTTAGAGGGCAAGACATTTCAACCAAAATGTCCCGTATATTTTGCCACCATTGAGATACTTCATTGTACGTTATGTGTGATGCTTCCTCTGAAGCGCAACATAAATAATATAATGTTTCTATTATTTTTTCAATCAATTCAATGGTTATGTCTTCCAATGGCATAATCATTACATGCATAATCAGAAGTTGTAAAATGTCTTTTGGGTCTATGTTGCTTTTTTTTACATAATAAGTGAGCGATTGAAGCTTTTTCATTTTGAAAACCCATTTGAATGTATCGGACGCAAGGTTGTTCAGCTTTTCAATTGGTACGTCTGACTTCAATGAAATGTAACTTGAATTTTGATCCAGTGCAAAGCAGGATATGAATTCTCTATAATTATTAGCACTGGCATCAGCGAATTTCACTTTGACGTGGTGCTGTTCCTTGTAATTATTTTCTTGTGCTAAATGTAGCAATCTTTCCAAAATACAATTATCATCTTCGAGAAGACGGAACTCTATTGACGAATCTTCGTTTTGGTCTGGATATTTAATACATAAATCTTCCTGCAAATCTGAGTTATCAGTTATTTCATAAAGTAATTCTTCCATATCATCTGGATTATCACCGTTTATATTACGATAAAATAAAGTCAGTAGCCCAAGATTAACAAAGAATGTTTTTATTTCTTCTTCTTGTGTGGTAAGACTGACATCTTTAATACTTTGCCAAAATATTTTTAAGCAAGACATTACAATTTTTAGAGGGACAACATTGTTTCTGACTAAAACTTCTAGGCAATGCTTTTTTAACTGTAAAGTTTTCAGCTCTGCTGCTCTACTTATAATTTCTTCACCAAAGTCCTCAACAGTTGACGTTTTCTTTATAATATCACGTAATTCTCGCAAAGTATGAAGGTCTTTAGATCTCTCTGAATGCTCTCCATCTAAAGCGTAAAAAAAGGGTATAGAAAATCTTTTTAATTTTCCGTCAGGATCTATCAGAACACACTGAAATTCGGGCAAATTTAATTTTTTGGAAGTGTAGTTTTTCTCTGCTCCGACTAATCCACAAGTATTGTAAATAAGTTGGCCATTTTTAGTAGCTGTGAAAACTGCAACTCGATCACCTCTTTGCATTAATCTTATGTCAATCAAACCTTTCTTTGGATTATAAATTATCAGAAATATTGCCCTTTTAATCTCTTTAACCATCGATATTTGAGGTTTCTTGTGATCCACATCAAAAATCTGCAAAGTAAACAATAAATGTAAAATAAAATCAATACCCATGTACATATACCGAAGCCGAGAACACGAATATTAAAATTAAAATATTTTTTAAAATAAATCATGGACGCACCGTCCTGGGTTCGAGCCCGCATTTGGCAAGCGTGGTGATTATGTCACTGCTGTGGTAACTTGAATTCAATGATGGACGCCTTTGCCCTGAAGTGGGATGATTATAAGCCGTTACTAAATCATGATACCTATATAATTTGTGGAAGGTAGGATTTCCGAATGTCAAGATGCATTATATTTATAACTGTCTGTCCCGTTTTTATAATTAACAGTTTGCGGACGGCAGCGGTGAGTAGTATTTATTACACGACGTTCGCTGGTCTTATTTTATCTTATACCGTATCCTTACTAGATAATTGCAAAGATTTGGCAAGGGAAAAGTTTTTTTCTTTGAACTTTAATGATTTATGGCAAGTTTTGAATGCTTCACGTAAGTCAGTTAGTTTGACCCTATGTGTCGTCAAAACTTTTCTCTTAGTGAATATTAATTGTCTCTGAATGTATTTAATTTTTTTTCACCCAATCTCTTTTCTCTCTCCAATTTAGCATTTTGTCTTACAGTCAAAATAACTAATACTGAAACAATATAATTAACAGTCAAAGGGCAATCAGCAGTTATAATACTGCGATTCTCTCTCTCTCTCTCTCTCTCTCTCTGTGTGTGAGTGAGTGAGTGAGTGAGTGAGTGAGTGAGTGAGTGAGTGAGTGTGAGAGAGTGTGTGTGTGTGTGTGTGTGTGTGTGTGTGTGTGTGTGTGTGTGTGTGTGTGTGTGTGTGTGCATGTGCGCACGCGTAATTGTGGGTATCCCAATCGTTAATCATTTCTGAACCTCCTTCCTAAAAGATTGGTAGTGCAAAATAAATCAACTGAGGTTATCTTCTTGTTATACGTACTGTGCATAAATATAAATATTATAAATATTTTTAAAACGTGCCTCTCTGGGACACACAGAGCCATCTAGTCCCCTGATGAGTCCAGATATTTAAGTACCCTGTCGTATGGGGTACTAGACAACCGATAAACTTACTTACTTATATACTTTTTTTTTGTTAATACATACTTATAATACTTATGTTCATGCACACAAATATTTGTACTGTGCAGGGTTCGAACCCGCGACCCATAGCTCAGAAGCAGCGTTTACTACCGCTGATCCAAATGGTCGTCGAAGATTGTACAATCTAGATACAATTGAATTTTGTCTACTTTGGGTCAACGAACAAACAAAAAGTTTAGTTTGTCTGTTTCTAGGGCGCGGAGCACCAATAAGTATTCTAGAAGTAAATTGTACCTGTACAAATGCACACTGGGCATCTCTATAACCTTTGAAGAGCCTGATCAGATGGCCTCGCTTCACGTCGAGCACCGCGACCCGACCAAAGTTGTCCGCTACGGCCGCGAGGCGACGGTCCGGGGATATCACCACCGATGATCCATGTCTTTGCGAGTCGTATAGCCCACTGCGTAGTGTCAGCGTCTCCGATCGCACTGCGGGCTCTGAGCTTTGTTGCGTGTTTTCAGAACTACCACCCAGCCATCCCCTGGAAGAAGATGAACTTTGAAATGAAACATAAGTTTACGGATTTAATACGCGTTTATTTTTGACTAGCTATTGCCCGAGACTTCAGCCGCGTCAATTTTTGTGTTCTACTGATGCTTCGCTCCTATTGGTCGCAGCGTGATGTTATATAGCCTAAAGCCTTCCTCGATAAATGGACTATCCAACACAAAAAATAACTTTTCGAAACAATTCGAACCAGTACTTCCTGAGATTAGCGCGTTCAAACAAATTAACAAACTCTTCAGCTTTATAATATTAGTATTTAAAGATTTAACCCAACGTTTCGAACCCTTTACAGCGTTGCATGCAGCATGGTAACGGGCGAAACGTCGGGTTAAATCAAAAATAAACGTGTACTAAATCCGTAAAGTTATCTTTCATTTTAGTGTTCTCGTAAACTCAAGATGAACTTTATTGAAATAATTATTATTGAAATGTCATTGTCATCAAATATGGCGGGATTGGAAAAAATATGTTTGTAAGAGAGCATAGAGAAGTGTTGCGTTATGACTTTTTCAGGCATAATTTTTTTTTTCTCTGCCTAAGAATCATCCCCGTACTTTCAAGGAATATTCTTAAAAAAGAATTAGCGGAATCGGTTCAGCTGTTCTCGAGATTTGCTCTTAGCAACACATTCAGCGATTCATTTTTTAGGATTCCGTAGCCGAATGGCAAAAAACGGAACCCATAGATTCGCTAAGTCTGTCTGTATGTCTGTCTGTCTGTATGTCACAGCCACTTTATTGTGAAAGTATTAGCATTACACAGTTGAAACTTGGTAAGTAGGTGTATCCTGTTGACCGCTTTACAATTCTCATACAAAAATTAAAAAAATATATAAATTCTATGTATAGGAAATACATAAAACTAAATTGTTCACAAATGCAATGGAGGATATGTTCAAGACGCTGCACTGGAAAGCACGAGGCATCAACATCAATGGCGAATACATCTCTCACTTGCGATTTGCAGACGACATCGTCATTATGGCAGAAACGCTGCAGGACCTACAACAGATGCTGAATGACCTGGCTGACTCTTCTGTACGCATCGGCTTGCGGATGAACCTGGATAAAACCAAGGTTATGTTCAATGAACACGTACTACCGCAACCGATTGCGATCCACGGTGCCGTCGAAGTTGTTCAGAAATATGTGTACCTTGGGCAGATACTGCAGTTAGGTAAAAACAACTTTGAGGATGAGGTGAACAGAAGAATTCAGTTGGGTTAGGCAGCATTTGGGAAACTACGTGGAGTCTTCTCATCGTCGATCCCACAATGCCTCAAGACGAAAGTCTTCAATCAGTGCGTCCTACCCGTCATGACATACGGAGCCGAAACGTGGACACTGACGGTACGGCTAGTCCACAAGTTCATAGTCGCTCAGCGGGCTATGGAAAGAGCTATGCTCGGAGTTTCTCTTAGGGATAAAATCAGAAATGAGGTGATCCGGCAAAGAACTAGAGTTACCGATATAGCCCACCGGATTAGCAAGCTGAAGTGGCAGTGGGCTGGCCATATTAGCCGCAGAACCGACAACCGATGGGGTAAACGAGTTCTTGAGTGGAGACCGCGTCTCGGCAAACGTAATGTAAGACGCCCTCAGGCCAGATGGAGTGATGATTTGCGCAGGGTGGCTGGCAGGAGCTGGATGCGAGAAGCCGAGGATCGATCTAAGTGGCGTGCATTTGGAGAGGCCTATGTCCAGCAGTGGACTGCAATAGGCTGATGATGATGATGATGATGATGAGAGGTACCTAGAACATTTTTTTCCAAAAGTCTAGAATTTGGAAGTTGGACTCTGCCAAAGTGGTAAAATTTAAACTCTAACTTTTAAACTCTACAAGTGAAAATTTTGAAAAAAATACGTATATACTTAAAAATACTTTTAACAAAAACTGGTTTGAACCGTTAGTTTTTGAGAAATAGCACATTTTAACCGCAAATATAACTTTGTCCTTTAATTTCTTTAAAGGACAAAGGACTATGAAAATTTAATGAAATACTGTCTTCTTGAGTTATTTTTCCGTTTGTTTTTGAGTTATTTTTATGAAAAAACAAAGTTATTTTTGCAGTCAGTTAAATATTGTGGTATTTTGGCTAAAAGTGGAAGTAAGTGGACCCCTAATTCAGTTGAAGTTGGTACGGAACCCTCAGTGCGCGAGTCCGTCTCGCACTTGGCCCGTTTTATATTATAGATTATTTTCAAGTTGTGTCATCTGCCTAATATTAAAAAGCAAAAGTCACCTTGTTTCGTATTATATTTTTACAATTATCTTTTGAGACTGTTTTAAGCAAATACATTTCTGGGGTAAATCGAAAATACAATTCCTTGGATATCAATCGGTAAGAGCAAAATCGCCCGGTAAGCAATAAAAAAGTGAGTTCATGTCTCACCTGAGACAGTCGAAAAATTTATATTAAATTGTATTTTTGCATTCATTCAAAAAATGTAGTGCACCTATTCGAAAAATGAGTTTATAAGGTAGAATTAATGCTAAAACCTTACTGTTTTTTTTAATTTAAAATACTTACGGTAGCGCAGATTTAATTTTGTTAGCAACGGCTCTCGCAACATCCTGCAGCGGCGGCGTAGTTCCTCCTTCAAGTGCATAATGAAATCCAATATACGGTTTTCCGCCGGCTCCAAGTATCAAGGAATTGACGGGCGGGACCGAACGATACCTAAACGGCAAACAATATTATCATGTTAAAACTTTGAACCCCACGGCCCACGAGGCACCCGGGTGCCACGATAACAATTGATTTTAATTGTGTCTGGAATAACTCACGATCGAGGGATTAAGCCGTGTACGCACGAACGGCTTTATGATTCATTTACTAATTTATAACTAACTAGCGGACCCGACAGACGTTGTCCTGTCTTTAACTGTAAATATTAATAACGAAATAGTAAAATAAAAAAATGTTACCTATAGTTTATTATTATTATGTTTCATTATATACAACATTCTTTGTTTTTTTTCTAATGGGTATATAAAAGCTTTTTGGTATTCCGACACGGTAACAGGCGACATTACTGGCCATGTGCAAAATTCAGTTTTTTTACCCCCTATTTGACGATTCTGTCAAAGTTATGTCAAACGCTAAACATTAAAAAGTTTAGTTTGTCAAAAACAGATAAGGTTACATTAAAAATAATTTAGTATGGTGATTAAGTTTTCTTAAATTTTCTAATTTTCCGCGCAATTTTCTTAATTTTTTCTTTCATAAGAACATTCTCCTGATAGTAACGAACAAAACAAAAAAAGGTTCCGTTCACGCGTGATGCGATGACCAAGGGAAATATGGATTCCATTTTTATATACTTAAATAGATTATAAGAGTTAGGTTAGGTACAGGTTGGATTCTTTGAATATGGATTTTAAAAATTATTATGCTAATGATTTCCGCTCGTTTACACCGGCCCAGGTACCTTCACCACACTACCCGCACTAACACTGAATGAGCAAGCACTACTGAGTCTATTAATTTTTAAAGTCTTTAAGGCGGTATCAAAACCGACTCACACCCCATTCGAAACATTTAAAATAAGTTTATAGTATAACATATCGATAATTATTTAAAATAATACGTATTCGTGAGCCCGATATTCTTTTAAGTTATTCAGTGAGTGTTTAAATTCATATACCATGTATCAAATCCACCATAAGTTGACGCAGCCAATAAGTGGTCATATGCATTTTTCAATTCGAGCCCCACAACCTCAGCATCATTGATAGCGTCATGATCAGAAAATGTCCATTTCCGGATGTTAATATTCCTGCTGTCGACAGTATGGGCACCTTGAATACCTGCTTGAACTAAACAAACATATTAAACACAATAGGAGTATATAACATAATAATAAGTAAAAATTATAATAATAAGTAAAAGTCGCCCCGTTGGTCTAGTGGTTTAAATACCGGGCCATGATCTCGGGGTCCCAGGTTCGATTCCCGGGTCGAGCAACAAAAAATAAAACCGGCCAAGTGCGAGTCGGACTCGCGCACGAAGGGTTCCGTACCAAAACGGCAAAAAAAAACGGGTTTTTTGTATGGGAGCCGCCTTTAAATATTAATTTTATTTTGTTTTTAGTATTTGTTGTTATTGCAGTAACAGAAATACATAATTTGTGAAAATTACAAATGTCTAGCTATCGCGGCTCTTGAGATACAGCCTGGTGACAGAGTGACGGACAGACGGACAGACAGCGAAGTCTTAGAAATAGGGTCCCCTTTTTACCCTTTGGGTACGGAACCCTAAAAATTTTCGAATGTTGCTCGGGTTTGTGATCACCAACCCGCATTTAGCAAGCGTGGTGATTATGCCAGTACCCATCATTGCTGTGGTAACTAGAATTCAATAATGGAGGCCTTTTTCTTGCAGTAGGATGATTATAGGCTGTTACTTTACATTTTGAAATGTGTTTATTTTTTATAAAGATATTTAAAAATTTAATTTATATGTTATAATACTAAATAAAGAGTAAAAATCATCGTATTTACCTCGAGCCAGTTGAGATTTAGCACTCCTCAATGTTTGAAATAAACTAGGTCCAGACACGATGCACTCACATGTTTGAAATAAGATGTAAATATCATCTGGTAGAGTTCCATAAGTTCCAGTATGGCAAGATATTTTCAATACTGGTTTCTCATCAAGTTTCTCCAGTAGTAATAAATGTCCAGTGTTGGTGTAAAAGCCAACACAGCCATTTTTAAAGCCCACTATAACACAAAACCAGTCTGGCCCATTCTGTGAACATACATTATTAGTTTTATTGCTTTGGACGCTTTGGTAAGTTAAATTAAATGATGGAATCCTTTGCCCTGCAGAGGGATGGTTATAGGCTGCTACAAACAAATCCTTTTCCATCCCTACTAATATTATAAATGCAAAAGTAACTCTGTCTGTGTGTTACTCTTTCACGCCTAAACCACTGAACCGATTTTGATGAAATTTAGTACGAAGATCCATTAAACCTTGGGAAACCACGTTAAGAAGATCTTAATGTAAGTAGCTGAAAAGCGCTTGTTTAATCAAATCAGAATTAATGCAAGCACCAAAAAATTATTATTAGGAAAGTGGTTATAATTAAAAAAATTTCAAACCAGTTTAGCCAATTTTTTATTTTTAAAATAGGTTTGTCTTAGAAATAATAACTAAGAGGATACAATAATTTTTAAGGCAAGCTTACATCCTAGAGCAAAGAGAGATTTAAATAACGAAACAAAATGAGAACCTGAGATGACTGTTGTGATGGACATATTGGCAATGCCAGTAAAGTTGTAATATCACATGATAAAGTGCCACTCCATGAAACTAAATATGTGTTACTATCAGTGGAACTGATCCACTGAGATGTTAGCAAGCATAGGCGTGTCTTATGGCCGACCGCCAGCAGATTACCACATGATGACAATGAAATGGAGCACTGTGTAAGCCAGTTTGTATCTGAAAGTAGAATACAAAACATAACATGAATGACATATTATCAGCAAAAAATAACCACTATTTAACACTCTCTAGCATCGCAATGAACTCCTTTATGACACTAATAATGTTTATATATATATTTTTTACTTCTTTACCTATACATTTGACTGCTACAACTGTATTGCGCCTACGTCACTAGCTGACTCACACATTGTACTGTTCATACATAATTTTGACATTAGAATTTCAAGCTTCTTATACAGACTGACTGGAAGAATGCGTTCCATGAAATTCTAAATTAAAAATTGCGGCTATTGGCGCAGCAATTTTAAGACTGATTTTCGTGAATATAATACCTATACTGTCATTAAATGAATTCCACTTTTACAGCCTATGAAGTCACTTCAATGATACATGTTAACACTATGTAATCTAAAATAACAACGCTGTCTAAGCAAACTAACAGAGTGGAGAATAACGTCCCTTATGAAATAATCTCAGCTCAGTTTAAATCACATTATAACAAACATAACAAACATCATGATGAGCTTCGAATAGAAAAATTAGTCTGTAAAACACAAGATATAATAGTTGTCTCAACTATATTACTTTCTAAAGCGCAGAGTACACAATTCTAAGACTTTGAAGACAAAGAAAAATTAATTAGTTTAATTACCTTCATGATCTGTTATAAAAAGAGCCCTGCTTATATTTGATATGTCTCCACAGTCGGCGATTTGTTCAACTTCACAAGACATAGTCCTAACATAAACGAGAACTTTCGTGTTTTTAACAGCTGTTTATAGCAGCATTACGAGTTTTTTCCAGGAGAAGCACGTAAAGTTCGTCAATCGTCAAGCAAACAAACCTAACAAAAATATCTTGCTGTCATGTATGTTGCTTTGCTGACCCTGCCTGGTTGTCACTGGTCACGCACGCACGTTAAGTTGAAATGTTCTCTGTGTTCATAAACACAGAATTCAATTTACCCTACCGCACAACTGTCGCTGTCAAAAACAGCTGTTTTATCATAGACTTCGAATAGGCACAATGCCATGCTAGGGCTATCGCTAGTAAATTTGCCACTAGAGGCGCTTTTGTCGCGTGAGGTCCAATAACATTTACTTACTTTACACTTTGGATGCTTTGATTGAACCTCAGTAGAGTTGTAAAATGACTGAATCTGACCAGTCACGTTTGTCATAAACCTTATATGACCGGTCATTTACAGTCAAATTCAGTCAATTTGACTCAATGTTACTGTATTGTCTACTTCCTGCCAAATAATTGTTTTATTTGGGCACCCAATTTATACGTAAGTTTTTATTAAGTAAGGTTTTTCTCTAATGAAATATTTATTATTATTTCATTAGAGAATAAGACTGCCTCAAAGTAGGCACGCGGCGATGCGACGTTGCCATTTCGCAGGTAACGCGCACGGGGTGCGGGGCATCGCGCCGAAACATCGGGGCATCGAAAACAAACCTACATTTTAAATGTTCTTTACAACCCTTTTCTGTTGTGTTTCAATTTAAACTCAGAAAATACTCAGAAAAACTTAAAAAGTACTAAAATATAATTGAAATAAAAATGATTGAAAATGACTATTTTTGACAGTTTATGACCATTTTTGACTGATTTTGACCAATTTGACCGTAAATGACAGTCAGTCAAATTCAGTCACGTTAGTCATTTTCATCTAGACCTCAGTCAATAGTGGCGCCACCTGGTGAGCAAAGAAACGATAATCCCCATTACGTAGTACTATTTAGTAAGCCAAAAGAGAGGTTCGAAAGTAGATGTGCCTCCTTTTCTAATACGGTGTCCATAAAATATTATCTTCTCGGATAGCCTTACTGGATTGATAAATACTTATTGTATTAAAAACTATTTAAAACGGATTGTAAGCATTAAAAGTCACCTGCTAGCCCATGCTATTTATCTTTATTTAAAGAAAGAAAGAAAAGAAAGAAATATTTATTTGACACAAAAACAAACACTTAGTATAAAAATATGTAAAACAAAAGAAAGGAAATAAGTGTCAAATAGATTCCCGCTCAGCATTAGTCATGACAGCTAGAGGCTTATCACGACGCTGGTTGTCAGCGGGGACCCTGATTGGGAGCGAAGGTGTGACAGAGGCAGATAAACCCACCAGGCCACCACCCAATCCACCAGCCGACTCCGTAACCTGTACTAGTAAGTAAAGGTCCGAAGCCTGAGCGAAGGAACCCGGCAGCGCCTATTTAATTAGGTATGTTCTTTACAAGTCTGTGGTTCTTTACTATTGTGGAATAGGAGAGTTACAGTGGATCGTTAAGTTGAAGTGGTAGTAGACTGGTTTAGGACTGAATCAGAGCAAATGAAATAAAACAAGAAATTAATGACAAAAAATGTATTAGAAATTTAAACATTATTGAATAAAATTATTATATGCAGCCGTTGTCGCATCGTCAGTTTTTTCCCCGTCATTTTAAGAATATCTTCGTTGGCGTACGTTTTTAATCTTAAGCTTAATTATCTGTTTGCGATACTTTTAATTAGTTCGTGTCTTGCTTGATTCAGTAGTGGGAGATTGTACTGGATGATGAGGAATATCATTTAAGCGAGGATAAAATTTATATTTTTTCGAACAATTTTGTTGTCATTGGTGGGTAACAAATATTTTTTGCCAGGTTTATTTCCACTTTCCAGCAACACATTCAGCCTTAGGCATCCTGTACAGCAATAAAATACACATAGAGTAAAATCTAACAAAATATTTTTATTTAATAATTTATGAGCCGTGGTAGCCAAATTGGAAAAATGCTTGACTCACACTATGACGTTGCAGGTTCAAGTCCCAGTAGTAGCTTAAACTAATGATTTTTAATTAGTGTTTAAATTCATGTTTGGATCATAAATAATTATCATACTACACAATAATATCACACATTTTGAGGAATTATTAATAAGCTATCATTATTAAACATTAGCCATCAAAATATGCAATTTTAAACAGGGAAAAAAAACCCGGTCATTTCTAAATTAAAAAACTTATTATCATAAATTACTTATAGCGTGGACACCTTATTTCCTTGACTCGTTTACATACTTTTCCATTTGGCAGAGAAAAAGTAATCTATATATCTATTGTTTTAGAGTGCACATTTGAAAATATGAGATATAGAAGTACTCGATCCATGTTAATATTTAAATCCGTGGGAGTTTTACGCTGGCTATGAAATGAGGAAGATATTTCTAGAAGGAGGTTTCGTTTAGTTTAGTTTTGTAAAATTATCGTACGCGGCATTTTTCTTGTTGAAGTGGAAGTATTGTTATAATAAGGTGTCAGTAATAAGCATAAAGAAAATAAAAGTGAGAAATAAATAAAGGCACTCCAATCTCACTTGGATCGACGTTATCACGTAAAACACCTGTGATTTCAAAAAGTTCAGTTAGTTTAGTAAGGTATAGTTTAATACTTACGTTTACGTTTAATTGAGATTTGATGATATTGGATGCATTTGTGAGTAATAAATATTATGAGACTGAAGAATTCACTAATGATTTGGCAGCATAGCCTTTGATCTTAGCCGGTTCTGAAAAGCAACAAAAAAACTAACATCAATAATTAGCATTCCCTATGCGACATGGGGCGTTAAATCTGACCCAATAAGGCGCGCTATATATTTAAATAGATGCCAAGGAATTTACATTATATAGTATGCATATACTAGATGACCGTGAACCCACAGAGTACTTTTTTATACATGAACCTATTGTCCCTATTGTTATTTTAATTCACTGTTTCCCCAACCCAATAATTCGTGAATGATCTTTATTTTCATCACTTTTAAAGAAATAAATCGTTTTTCAACTATTTGTTTAAAAAAATATTGCACAAGACATAATAAATTAAGCACAACATAGCAAAGCTAAAAGATTCATGGTCTGCCTCATAGAGTATAGTAATAATACCAAAAAAAAAACTTTGCTTGTCAAGTTTGTCAAAGAGTATAAAATAAGGGAGTTTTTGGCGGGAGTTCGTGAGATACGTTTGGAGTCCATTTATTTTATCGAATTTATATTGTTTATAGTGATTTTTGGGTCGAAAAGGTGGTGTTATTTTGCGAAACAAAGTGTCGTGCTAGTGAGCAATATACAGTTCGGTGAAATAACATGGTGTATGGGTCGTAACCAAGAAAAGTGGACCGTGAATTTTGCGCGGGAACGCAAACAGTTTACCTCTTTCTTGGGGACTTCTCTACATGCATTCCTTTAGTCTTACGACTGTCTTCAAAAACTCCATCGAAGCATTAAAACGTCTTACATCAACGTTTTAATGCAAAATAAAGACAATAATACTGAAGAATTGGCTGTATGGACAAGTATCCGAGACCGTTAAACTTTAAAAAAAAAAAGAAGAATAAAATAAGTCTTTGGAGAGAGAGTTTTGCGCGGGAAACGACAAGAGAAAGATGGATTTTGTTGCTTATTTTTGTGAAATTATCCTAAGCGGCATTTATTGTGATAAAGTGGTGGCATTGTTATAATAATGTTTTAGTGAGTAGGATAAATCAAATAAAAGTGAGAAACAAGGAAAGGCACTCCTATTTGACTCTGATCCACGTTCTCGCGTAAAACTCCTGTAATCATTGAAATATATTCACCCATACATCTCAATGAGTTTGGTTCTTTGATTATTTATCCAAGTTTGGTTAGTTTAGGTTAGGTTAGGCTATTATGTTTATCCCGCCCTTCACAGGGAAGGAGTTTTGGGTCTCCTACCGGGCGCGTCCCCAGGTGGCGGATAGGGGAACGCCCTCCAGACATGGAGGGTACCGGCCATTTGGCCGGCGTGGACCAAAACCCACACGGGAGACGCTTCCAGTGGGCTTGGGCAGCCCGCTGTTGAATGCGTCTCCAGACGGTGGTAGCGGGCTTCGGCCCGTGGCCAGTTGTGGCCGTTCGTGCTGGAGGGTGCGACGGCGGTGTTGCCGTTGGGGCGCCAGCCCCGCGGCGGACGGAAGTCGCTCGCTTCCCAGTATGGTTTGAGCTATGCTGGGCAGCGAGTGGGCGTGAGACGTTGGCGGCCCCTTGCAACGACATGCAATGTCATTGTAAAGGGTGGCCACGGATCGGGTCGGCGAGGTTGCTTGCGGACCCGACCCGAAGTCGTAGATGGGGGAGGACGAGAAGGCATACGCCGAACTCAACTTCCCCCCCTCTAGCAGGCTAGTGGGCGTTGGGCCGGGGGGCTCAACGCTCGCATTGCACAGCTTGCCGGACTGGGGGTGGTTCCTGGTGTACAGGATCACCCATATTTTATGCCTGAGGCCCGGCATAGGCCGTACGTAGGCGGTGCATGGAGGGCATCCTAAGGGAAACCCATACACTGCCAACATACGTTGCAAGGTACACCGCAGGTCTTTTTAGTGGGTATGCTTGTCGGGCACCGACAAGAGAGTCCCACATACCCTACTGCTGCCCCTGAAGCAGTAGGTATGCGTAATGCATTTTTTCCTGCGAAAACAAAAAAAAAAAAAAAGGCTATTATGTTTATGTATTTATGATATTGTATTTATTAAAAATTGACATTATTACTAAAGACTAGGCAGTATGGACTCGTCCGAAGCCGTTAAATTTATATGAAAAAAAAAAAGTCTATGGGAATTGTTTGTTGTGGTCCTGTCACTCAGAGTCACTCTGCCCTTGTTGTTTGTAAAAATAATGACATTTATTATAGGAAAAGTCAGATTGAAGATTGATTGACAGTATTTGACAGAATTGAGGAATATTTTATTTGAATTACTGCTTGATTCCGACAAATTATATTAATGTAGGCGAAAGGTACCACTGTCCCAATAGATTGTTACGGAATGGGGTGTTTATATAGTAAAAAGGAGTCGTCGGACCTGCATCCTAACGTTTTCCGAGTACTGAATATAGACGAGAATGGAGCCGAACTATGCTCTGGTCAGCTTGAGATTACTGATTCTGATATAATACTGTACCGTGAGGGTCGAGATTCTACTGTGTGGCCCCTACATTCCTTAAGGAGATATGGATTTGAAGGAGAAATATTCAGCTTTGAATCAGGTAATGTTTGTAATTCATTCGTTAATGTCAATAAGGCCTATTATTAGGGTAATAGTACCTAAAGTTCAAATAAACAGCTTTAAATATATTGAAAATTGTGTACAGCAACGGTATACTATTTTAATATTAAATTTTCTGAACTCAGATCTACTAAGTACTCGGTGCCAAGTGAGGCTGGAATTATACCAAATGTCCTCCTAGGTATTATAATAAATGTGCTCCTAGGTATTATACCAAAAATACCGTATTAAACTGTATTATACCATTTCATACAGTATTTTTGGTATTTTACCTTTTAGAATGTAAAATAATTAGTTTTATTTTACATTGGGGAAATTATTAGGTGACTAGCTTTTAAACGTAATGAAAAATAATATTGTTTAAGGGGCATCACATCCTTTAGTTTGGTATTTTTGGTATATTATCTTTTAGAATGTGTAATAAGTAAAAGTCTTGTGTATGTTTCTCTTCGTATACGTATGTGCAAGTTGTGCAAGTGTCCCTACCTTAAAAAAAAATCGTTTTCCTGTAGTCCTACATTTTGAAGTTGAAATTTCTCAAAATTGGTTCTGTATTTTTAGCCTGAAAACCGAACATATCGCACTCTTAGAGGTAAAACCGATTATCTGACACTTTTTGCAAAAATTAGTTATTTACACCAATTGATAGGAAATTTCAAGCTGCGTCTACCGGTAAAACCCGTTTTCTTGAATTCAGCGTAGTTGAGGAGTTTTTTTAATTCTGTAGAATTAAAAGAACGAGTAAACTACAGGTATGTCAAAAATATCTACTGGAAAAACTAACTAATGTAATAATAATGTTATAATTTCTTTATATTGTTTGAGTAAAACTGCGTAAAATTATTTTGTTGATTTTTGTTGTCATAACTAACTAATTACAACTAAAACAGAGTAACACAGTTTTATCAACTAAACCATTCCACAATTTCAGGAATTTTATCAGCTAGTCTTTTATTTTACTTTAGCATTTTTCATCAGAAAGTATTTAATAAAGAGTTGGTCGTTTATAGGCAGCAAAAAGTAATTAGGGTATAATTAAACGTTGTTAACTGAGTACTTTTCGAATGTAATCATTCTAATAGTATTCAGTTAAAAACAGTTTTGGTTGTTTACTTGGTAATATTAAACCCAAACGTGCAATTACTGGCCGTGTTGTTGCTAGCTAAAACCTGCTATAATCAATAACTAAAAGTTTAAAGATCTGAAACAAGTAACCAACACAACAATTTTAAAAAGAACTACAAACACGGAAGGACAGAAAGTTCAATGGCTGAAGACGAAAATGAAGGATTTGTTAAATTTACCTAATTTACTTCCGTGAGGGACACCAATTACCCCAAGGTGGCGTTGGGTTTCTGGTAAATAAGTCCCCTTCTGACAACATTGTGGAAGTGTCCAGTGTGTCGAACAGGTTAGCCTCTTTACTGTTAGCAAAGAGGTATAGCCTCAAGTTGATGCAAGCGTACGCACCGACCTCGAAACACTTGGACGAAGAGGTGGAGGATTTGTTTGATGACATATCAAGGTCCTCCACTTCACCATTACGACTCACTACGGCGTCACACGTGGCGTGGGGGATTTCAACGCTAAAGTGGGAGTACAGAATTGAAACGAATCGGTAGTAGGATCCCATGCATTTGGAGCAAATGCTTGTCAACTTCCTCTTCTTGGTGAACTCTCTTCAAGAAACAGCCCCAAAGGAAGTGGACTTGGCAAAGTGAATTGAAGACGTGAAATTCATCATGACCAACAAAAAGCATAATAATATACAATCAAGACCTGCCAGAAGTTAGCATTGACGAAATCAAGATAGCTCTTAAACATCTGAAAAATGGAAAAATCCCTGGTAAGGATGGCGTTACAACAACAGTTTTGCTAAGGTTAAAGGTAAACCCTTACTAAGGGAGCTTCAAAAGCTTTTTAACACTGTCCTCTTCTGGTCGTCCTATTCTTCAAAAAGTGAGATAAGACCCTGCTGAAGACGTATCGACCCATTTTCCTTCTAAGCCACATCCAAAAGCTGTTTTGCAAGAGGCATCACGAACCGCCTTGCGCGAAGATTCGATGAATTCCAACCACCAGAACAGGCTGGATTTCGGAGTGGATATGGCACCATTGACCACATCCACACAGTGCGGCAGATTATACAGAAGACCGGAAGTCGAAGACCACAAAGTAACGGCCACGCCGCAGCTCAACTGTATCGTGACCAACTTCGACGCCGAAGTGGACCACAACCGGATCGATATCCTGACCATCGTGTTTTTATTAATACGCACAACACCCTAATGGCAGGTCGCATTCCTGGTAGAGATGGGCCACGTGGAGGAGTCCCTAGAGTTGATCCGGATCGCAGAGAAATGGTGCTTGAAGAAATTCAACGAAATCCATCCACAAGTACAATAAGTATGGCTCGGACTTTGGATATTCCAAGGACGTCTATTCAAAACTTACTTCACGAAGAAGGATACCACGCGTTCCACATTGGGATAATGTTAAGGAGAGAGCAAGAGTATCCTGGATTTTCTAATAAAATCCTGTGGACTGAGGAGTTACGGTTTGAACGAGTTGGAATCTTCTATATTAATAATTTACACAGGTGGGCGATCAAAAATCCACACCAGATTTCAGAGTAAACATGTGGTCTGGGATCCTCAATGGTGAACTAATTGGTCCGTTTGAACTGTCTTAATGGACTGTTTCGACTTAATGGAGAAACATAAAAAAAAATCTTACAAAACGATCTACCATTGTTGCTCGGAGACATCAATATGGAACTCAGGCGAACCGAATGACGGTGCCCCATGTCATTACGCAACGTAAGTCCGACGTTATCTTAACGAAACGTACCCTAACAGATGGATCGAACGCAACGGACCAATCAGATGGCCACCACGCTCTCCTGACCTCAATCCCATCGATTATTTCATCTGGGGCTACTACAAAGAAATCACATACGCCCGAGAATGGTCGAGCGAAGAAAAGCTTAGAGGGAAGATTAAAGAAGCCAAAAGAGTGGTTAGAGCAAATCGTTAAGCTTTCAGACATTTAAAGGATGATTTCTTACGCAGGTGTAGTTTGTGCATTTCTGTGGGATTTTGAAAACCTATTGTAAATAAATTTAATTTTATTACAATTTAATTTAATTTTATTTTATTTGGAAAACACTACAGTATCTTATGACTAAATTACTCACTAGAATTGTATCTAAAAACCATTCAGGTGTTTCCACATAAATTCTAAGTATAGCTTGTACATATTAAAATAACTTAGGAATAACAAACGACATGGGATAAAAATTTACCAAGTAAAAAAGAAGTCGTAGTAACTATCCAGTCAGTGCACCGGTTCAAACCATCTCTTTGACAAACGCTTTTTTAGTGTACAAACACTAGTGTTAAATAAGTCTAGTTCGAGGTCATCGGCCATAGCGTTAAACACGTTAGGAGCCCTAATAAAAAAGAGTTCTACCTATAAATATAGGCAGAACTCGTAGCACTGTGTGGGATGAAAAGAGCCGCAGGCTTCCTCAGGGTTCGGTGCGGTACTCTGAGATTTATTAAAGAAAGGAGGTGTGGAAAATCTATTTTTGATTGAGCTATTTTAAAAAGCAGTACTAAATCTGCAATATTTCTTCTTTCGTGCAGCGGTAGAGTGTAAAATATGTGATGTTTATTGCACCTGTGTTCATAGTTTTCCATGTAGGTTCTGCTCTTGTACTGCAAAAATCTCATGAACTTACGCTGTATACATTATATTTTATCAATGTAAACATCATACTGTGGGTTCCAAACCTGTGAGATATACTCGAGGATGCTGCGCACATATGTGCAATATAAGAGCTTAGCAACTTTCAGACTTTGAAATTGAGAGCAAGAACGCATTATGAAACCTAGTAACCTAGTAGCTTTCTTGACTATTTGCTCAACGTGAGTCTCGTAAGTTAATTACAGTCGTGAGTCACGCTTAAGTCAACAATGATAACTCACTTAACATAAATTCTCAACTTTAGGTCAATTTTGTAGTAACTTTCATTAACGTTATGAGGCTGGTTATTTTATGCATAAATGCACAGTTCATAAAGATTTAGCTGCATGAAATAAAAATCGAAGATATCTTCTACTTTTTTTTTTGAAATTTTTCAAACGGATCCGATCGCAATTTTGGAGAAATTCATAAAAAAAAACCGTAACTCGAAAACTACGAAAAATCGTAGAACATACATAGGGGTGATTCAGATACCTCTCAACACGAGGCAGTAGGCAGATAGAAGGATTTCACGCGCGAGGTAATATTGTACAAAGTGGCAACGTCGCGCAAGCGCAAGTCCGCTGAGGCTGAGCGCCCTCAGGCCCCTAATTCGCGTAACCAAATCGTATCACAATCGTAATTGAATTGCAGGTTTGAGACAGTTCTAGTATGGGCTAAATGTCAAAATCGTCCAATTCAATCACGATCGAACTGCGATTGAAATAGCTGAATAAGGCCCCAGCGCTCGCCAAATTTCCGCCCGGTTAAACTGAATAAAGCCTTCCATATAAGGTTTCAGTGTTAGTTCCGTCCGAAAAAAAAAGCGCAAGTCTTGCGTCTGTGCTATGTACCCATTTACGTAAAAGATTTGTTAATCGATTAATTTAAATAAATAAGGTAAAAAAAATTGACACAAAGTTGAATTGAATTTATATTATAATCAATTAATTCAAATATAAAATATAAAATTAAAATATAAAATACCAAAAATACCATATTCTATTGTAATGTACCAGAATAATACTGCCCATTTCGTATTAGACCGTATTTTTACATCTCTAATCGTGACATAATGTACCTAATTAATTATCAGAGAAAATTTAGAACAGATAAATTTATTCTGCCTTATCACTAGAGATCATCGACATGTTTTAGAAAGCCGTTTCCATAATGTCCCAGGCTAGTTAGTTAGTTGGACTTGAATTTTCCGCACTTAGCCTCTTGAGTTGGGCCTTTGTACGTGACTAAAATTTATTAGTTTTATTCATACCATTTCAGGTCAGTCCAGAAATTCACTAGGCCTCGTATATTTTTGAGTGCCTCTTGTATGGACCGAGATTCCTTAAGGAATTCTGTCCGTTGTGTACTTACGCTGTTACACTGTGCTATCACATGCTCTGGTGTTTCCTCCTCAATCAGACATCCTCTACAGAGAGGACTATCTGTTACGCCTATATTGAAGAGGTGCTTATTGAGAGCACAGTGACCGGTTATAATACCTGTAATAATACTCAGGCTCTTTCTATCCTGGTGCAGAATTTTGCGAGATAGGTTTTTATTTGTGGTTTTTAGAACTAGTTTGCTTTGTCTGCAATCCTTAAGCTCCTCCCACTGCTTATTGTGAAGTTGTTCTGTCCTATCTCGTATCCAAGTCTTGACCTGATTGAACGGTATTGGAACAATAGGTTCCGGTCCTATCAATTTCGTTGCGGATCCCCTGTTTGCTAGTATGTCTGCCGCGTCGTTTCCTAATGATCCACTGTGGCTGCGTATCCATTGTACGGTTACTTTATTGTGTTTTGCCAATTTTTCAAGCTCCTTGTGGCATTCTAAAAGAAGTCCACTATTGAAGTGGTTCCTGTTTAGAGCTTGTAAAACTGAGGCGCTGTCTGATACTATACGTATCGATAAATCTCGCACGTTTCTCGCTGTTGCCGCAGATGCTGCTCTGGATATCCCCACACATTCTGCTTGGAAGATGTTGTTGAGGTTACCTAGGGTGGTTACTATATTTATATTCAGATCCTGAGAGAACACTCCGGCACCAGTCCCTGATTTGGTCTTAGATCCATCTGTATATATTCTTATCTCGTGAATACCAGAGCTATCTGTTTTTTCCTCCTGGAGTTGTATTGAGTAGTTTTTAGTAAATACATATGTTTTTGGAATTGTGTCACATATTGCCTCTATCATGGGAAGGTCTTTTTTGACCTCCTCCATGATGCGCGTGTGAGCGACTCTGTTGTCTTGTTTCCAGTGTCCTGCTTTTTTAAGTCTTATGGCTGCTAGAGTTGCTTCTTGTTGCACAAAGAGATCTAGTGGTCTGATGTTTAACATTACCTCCATTGCAGCTGTTGGAGTAGTTTTCATGCATCCTGTTGTTGCTGTGCATGCAATCCTTTGGAGGCTTTGCAGTTCTTTTCTAGTGGTGCTTAGTTTAGTCCTGGGCCACCATACCAAGGCACCATATGTGATCATTGGGCGAATTATGGCAGTGTAAATCCATAGTGTGTATGATGGTTTTAACCCCCACCTTTTACCCACCATTCTTTTACACTGCCAAAACGCTACTCTTGCTTTGTTTATTTTTCCTTCTACGTGTTTATTCCAGTTCAGCTTATTGTCTAGTGTTAGCCCTAGGTATTTGACTTCAGCCGAAAGGGAAAGTTCTATGCCAAATAGTTTTGGGAGGTTAAACTCAATTAGTTTCTTTTTCCTTGTAAAGAGTACTAACTCGGTTTTTTTCGGATTAACTTTCAGTTCGTGCTCAATGCACCATTTTTGCACTATCATGAGCGCTGATTTCATCCTGTTACTTACTATATTCTCAGAGTTGCCTTTGATTAATATAGTTATGTCATCTGCGTATCCTACAGTAAAATGACAGCTCTTATTCAGTTGTGTGATAAGGTCGTCCACCACCATATTCCAGAGTAGTGGTGAGAGTACTCCCCCTTGTGGGCATCCTCGTGCCACTATTCCTCTCGTGGTTGAGTTTACTGTAAATTGTATTGCTCTTTGTTTGAGGAGTTTCTCAATCCAGCCACTGATGGTTGGTTCCACCCCCAAATTTTTTGAGCGATTTTTCTATGCTAGTAAAATTTGTATTGTCGAACGCTCCTTCTATATCAATGAAGGCACTCATGACCATGAGTTTATCCGACAGGGCCGCGTCTATCGTACCTACTACAGAGTGTAGAGCTGTTTCGGTAGATTTACCTGTTATGTATGCGTGTTGATGTTGACTGAGCGGCTTTCGCTTTAGGACACCATCTCGCAGATGCCTGTCGGTTAATCTTTCCAAAGTTTTAAGCAGAAAGGAGGCAAGGCTTATAGGTCTATACGACTTAGCCTGAGTGTAGTCTGTTTTTCCCGGTTTGGGAAGGAATATGACTTTCACTTCTCTCCATTGGCGAGGCATGTAGTTATGCGCCAGACATGCTTTGAATATCTGACTCAGATGTTGTACTATGGTGTGCTTACCCCATTGTAGCAATGCCGGGAATATTTCGTCAAGTCCAGGGGATTTGAATGGGAGAAAACTGTCAATAGCCCATAAAGTATTCTCTGTTGTTATTACAGAGTTAGCTACCCTCCAGTCTATACTGGTTGGACTCCTGTAGGTTGTTTCTTCCCATTGAGTACCCTCTTCCGTGATCTTACAACCTGGGAAGTGGGTCTCTATAAGTACTTGGCTTATCTCCTTATCAGAGGTTGTGTATGAGTTATTTTGATTTTTGAGACATCCTAGAGTCCTGTTGTCATCTCTGGACAGCAGTTTCTTTACTCTGGCTGTTTCGCTTGTGGTGTTAATGCTCTCACAAAAACGTCTCCATGCCTCTCCTTTTCGAGCTCTTATGCGTTTTTTGTAATGGTATTGGGCTATTTTATATTTCTCCCAATCTACCGGTGTTCTGGTGTTTTTAGCCCGGTTGAAAAGTTTATTGAGATTTTTCTTTAATCGCTCAAGCTCGGTACCCCACCATTTACTCCTGTCTCCTTTTGGTGGAAGTGTTAATTTGCATGCTTCTTCGAAGCTTTGTTTAATGCATGATGTTAGGGTGTTAGTGTTTGTTTCTATGTTGTCAGTGCTGTACGTCATATCCTTAAAACTAGATACTTGTACCTTGTGTTCGAGAAGTTCTTGGTACCTGGCTACGTCCGTCTTACGGGGGTTACGCCTGGGCTGTGGGTCCTTCTCAAGCACTGCTATAGTGTAGCAGATCCTCCTATGATCCGCAAACGATGGTTCTGGCGATACATGCCAGTTGTTAATAATGGCAGCCGCCCCTTCAGAAGCCAACGTGATGTCAACAATGGTTTGATATCTAGAACTAACAAAGGTAGGCTCGTTGCCTCTGTTAATTAAGTTTAGGTTAGTAGAAAAGATGTAGTTTGATAGGTGCTCACCTCTTTTATTTGGAGTCTCACAACCCCATAGTTCGTGGTGTGCGTTGGCATCAGCTGAGATCACCAGGTCCCAGCCTTTGTCCTCACAGAAGTCCACTAGCTCGGCCACCTCTCTCGACGGGATCTCCCCGTCGCCGGGCATGTAGACTGATGCAAGTACCAGAGGTGGTCGATCTGAGTCTGGTGATGTTGCAATTTTAACCGCGGTGATGTCTCTGGAACATAATTGGTTGAGTAGCAAAGCTGGTATAGAGTTGGGAACATATATACAGGTCCTCGGTTGTTGCACTGAGGTATCTAGCATTATCTTACCCATTTTGTTGTTAAGACCACATATTTTGTCTTTTCTAATCCACGGCTCCTGGATTAGCGCTATGGTCCTGGGTTTAACCTCCAGCAGTCTGCGTAGGGTAGCCGTTGCGATCTGTTTATGCTGGAGGTTGGTTTGTATGACGTCAATCTGACGAACAGGAGCTGAGGACAACATCGTCGTCTTCACACCCCTCCTCGTCAGATTGTTCGGTGCCGCTGAGGTCCACTATGCTAGGCCGTTTTTCTGCCTCTGCTCCAGTGGACGTCTGTATTGTTGAGGACTGACGCGAAGTGCTTGCGCTGACCTCAGGTGTAGTCTCTTGGGGTTTGGTTTGGTTGGTGTTAGTTGATGTCTCGGTGTAAGGAGTGTCGCTGAGCCCCGCAGGAGTGTGAAACTTAACGTACACACTCCCTGTGAGGAACGCTAGTCTCCTCTGCCGCTCCATCAGTTTGGGGATCTGCACCTCTGGGATGCCCAAAGTTAAGAAGATCCCCTTCTCCTGTAGGGTAGCCCCGTACAGTTGCCAAGACTTGACAGCCGTCCACGGGTTTTGCACGCTCAGGAGACGGTGGATCTTCTCGGTATTCTCGCCAACAGTCTTCGGCAGGTACAACGCCGCGCGGATCCGTTTTTGGATCTCCGACTGCTTGATTATGGCGAGTTTTGTGTCTGGTATTGGTGACTGCATGCCAGTCACCGTTCTTTTCAGCCAATCTAAAGATTTCTCATCTTCACACCACATTTTGAGCACGCCCTCCGCTGGGATGGGCTTGCCTCTGAATGCCGGTGCGTAGGCTGGTTCATCGTCTGACCCCATAGCAAGGGCTGCCTCTATGATTCTATCATCGATAGAATTCATGAGCTGCTGGCCATGCTCTGCGGTAAGGTCTGCTGGTGGCACCGTTGTAATTGCTATCAGCAGCTGCGACTGTGTCGCATCCGCGTAGCTAATCGGTGCTCGCCTGTGTGTGAGGTCCCGTTTCGTTCGCTTCACGTCTACCCTCGGCGATAAGGTGTCGTCTGGGCGCACCCTCTTGGCCGTTGCCGGCTGCTGAGGGACACCGCTCGAGGGTTTATGGTGATGCGTCACGTCACCGAGACCACGTTTACCTCTGGGTGAGTGCCTGCTGAAGGCAGGACCCGCGTCCGTTGTTCTGCTCCGTGCAAGCTGGGCTGCGGCATTGCAGGTTGGCTTTGCCTGCGCCTCTGTTGTCACGTCTGCGGTCTGTTTACTGTGCTGGGATGTCGATGGTCGGGCTATATCCGCCTTCGTTTGGTGTTGTATGCGGACATCACCAGCTGCAGTGGTCGGTTCTAGAGCGAGGGGTGCGTGGGCCGTTATAACAGGTTCGCTACACCCTGGCTGTAGGTCTGTAGGTCTCGCGCGCCTGGATCGGCGACTGCGTTTCCTGGTATTTGATGGGGCTTCTCCTGGTGTCTTCGCGGAGCTGGGGTCAGCGCGCGGTGTGCGACTGCTTCCCCCTGCTCGACGCGGTACCAGTTGCCAGGAGGTACCCGGTCTAGTCTTGATAGTAGGCATGGCTTCCGCCAGCCCCTTCAAGTCTAGAGCTGCCGATTCGGCAGTCTTTTGTGGCGTACGTGAAATTTTGCCCCTCCCAGAATACGTGGGGCAGCCCGAAACGGGGACGGATTCTCCAACATCAGTGATGTTGGTACCCTCCTGGGATAATAATTCTTTAAATTTCACTTGTTCCATTTTTCTTAGTTTCTTGGACAGTCCCCAAGATGGACGAATATGTTAGTGTTTTTGTTGTGTCTTATGTATCTGTGTGTTGTGATATTGGGCTGTGACGCCCAATCTCACCCCGCACAGGCACTGGTGTATGTGTTTCTGTGTGTTGTGAAGTGTAGGTGGATATGACTACAGATTCAAGTATGCCCGCTTTACAGCCCGTTGGCTCCTTGTGCTCTGCATTCATGATTACCCTCACCATTTATCCGGACTTGGGACCGGCTCCATACCGGATATTAAAACAAGTAGCTGCTGTAATACCCGGCATGAAGGTTGGTTTCAATGTCCCAGGCTAAAGCTAACTTAGCCCATTCAGTGCCTTGTCCTTTGAAACTTTTAACTCACACGCCGAGACCGCCCAGATCTTAAACTTCATTATCTAAGCCAAATTGCATTCAATAAATAGGATTTTGTGTATTGATTTACTTAACGCGTTTTAAATCAATTTACTTAATGTTATAACTTACCTGTACATTCCATTACTATTTCGGTTAATAACCAATAAAAATGACACAATATTGCCACAAATATCGTAGGGAATTATGAGTACATGTATTATACGGGACTCAGTACATGTAAACTGGACATAAAAACAACTCATCTTGCGACCTGAAGTCTCATGCCGGAAACGCTGATGGGCGGGTAAGGATACTTTATTGAGATGCCGGGCCCGCCGATGGGCGGGCCGCGTACCAACATATGGCGAGGGTAATATCGTCACTTTTTAGGGAGGCATTAAATGGGTTAAATATGCATCTGATTATCCGATCTCTACCTATCGCCTATCCATGATCCTGTACACCTGTGGAATTTCAGCTCTATTGTACATGTATATTTTTACTTGCTTATTTTTATTCCAGGAAGAAGATGTGAAACCGGTGAAGGGATATATGCATTTAGATGTAGAAGAGCAGCACTACTTTTTCACACTTTGCAGAGACGAATTCAGCTAAGAAATTCCATTAACGATTCCACTCCATATCCTGTTGCACGATTGACACCATCCCCACAAGGTAGACAAACATTACAAGCTAGTGTAATCCATCGATCCTCAATAGATAATGGTCAAACAGATATTGTTAGACCTGCTCCCAACAGTAACTTGTCAAACATAACACCACATACAATTGTACCAAGGCCAGTAACTCAGTCTCCAAGGTCACCATCTAGTGCAGATATTTTAGAAGTAATGCCTTTACCACGAGCCCAAGCAAACAGCAATCATGTAACAAATGTTTATCAATTAAGAGATTTCAAAAGAGAACACAACAACAACAATAACAACCAATCGGAAGCTGTGCTAGATCAACAACATGTGTACAGCAATGACATAAGCAGAGATTTGGCAATTTTACGAAACAATTTGCGTCAGGAAGCTGTTTTAAATACTATGCGTGATATAGAGGATGAAACTCGTTTTCTGAAAAGCAGATATATAAATGAAAATATTATGAAGAACAAAAAAGCAAACCCTTTGTCTCCAACACTCAGCAATAGTAGTGAGCATTATGCACAGCTCAGTGTGGAACAACAAGAAGCAGCACGATTATATGTAAATATAGGGCTTAATGAATCAATTGTTACTGATAATGATGTAGTTCCTTCAACACCGGGTAACCCAAAACTAGTAGAATATTGTAACATAGCTGTTGGTCCTAAACCAGAAATTGTTAACACATATGCGAATATCACATTAGGGGAAATAGGGGACGCCATGAAAAATGTGAAAGAAATATTAGACACATCTGAATATAATCAAAAATATTCAGAATCTGACACCTTCACTTCATTGTCACCAGTTGAAGAACTGGAAGTAAATTATGCAATATTAGACATTGATTTTAATAAGGAAAATTTTAAAGGCACAAGAGATATAACTTCTCCTGAAAATCAGTCATCCTATAACAGTTCACGAAATGAGAGTACTGCATCATGTTCATCCCAGCCAAGGGCTCGTCTTATATCACAAAGTAGTGTAGAAAAACCTTCATCAACCAGTTTATCAGGAACTGTCCCATCTGCCATCATTGGATATACTACTATTGATTTTGAAAAAACAGTTGCTTTAACATCTGTTGCCTCAGGAACAGATATTGATTTAGATGGACCCCGTAAAACAAGACATAATTCTTGTAATTTTATGAGTGGAAGTCCGAGTAGCTTGCTAGGTAAATGATAAATGTCATCTTCAAACTGATGGATGCAAAAAGTCCATAATTAATGGTCTTGGCAGTCTTAGTGGACAGGTTAAACATAGAGACATAAATCTTGGAGTTACCTATTTAACTTATAGTACGTGTGTGAGACGCGAATGATTTTTAATCCCTCAACCCCCAGGAGGCAGTCGGGTGCCATGATAACAATTGATTTCAATTGTGTCTGGAATAACTCACGATCGAGGGATTAAGTATAATGTTTAACTGCTCCTGGAGTGGTCAATGAGATCGTCTATCTATATCCTACCATACAATATTTAAACTAAATTGCATGAAGTTTTTTTTTAGGAAAATTTACACATATGCATGGAGAGAATAGAATTTCTTTTGTGCAAATTATATTATTCAAACTCTGTGCTTAAATCCTAGGTAATTAATTTTGTTACCTGTATTCCTTTTGTTGGAAATCTATGTAGGAAGGAAGGAACACACTGGCATGTTACATTTTTCATATTTTGTATGTAATCGCAAATAATTTAAGAATTGTAAATAAATATTTAAGTTAGTTTGTGGTGCCAAAGATATAATTGTCATTAAGTAGTAAACATTTGTGTTAAGTAGTAAACATTTATAGCATTTCTAGATGTTAACCAATAATATAAATATAAACTGTTGATACCTAATAGCACTAATTATTATTGTGTACCTTTACGATGTAATTAAAATAACGCAAACATCTCAGGGGCTGATGTTAGTGGTCAAACAGAACCACTTTCTGTATGAAATCAATATCGAAGTCGCATTTATTTAAGAAAATTCATACAATTTTATGTATGTAGTTATGTTTTTATAAAATTTTAATTCGATGTTGGTTTTATAAAAAACATTGTTTATTTTGCACTCTAAAATCGACGTTATGTGTTATTTCAATTACACCTTTATACTTCACCCTAAGTACTATCGTGGTATGGTATGCTTAACAGCACACCAACATAATGTCAATCAATGACCAAAAGTGTTTTTGAAAACAACAGATCTAATTTATACTTTTGGTTCTGTCTTTAAAGTTTAGAGACATGAAAAAAAATATTGAGATCCCCATACTTGTCTGTACTCTGTTCCAGTCTTTAAAAAAATTAAACCACACCCTAAATGGATGTGAAGCTTATTAAATTACTTTGCTAATACACGTTAAGTTACATAAACACCGTGCTTTTTTAACCTTCTTATAAACGAACACCAATTTATCTCCTATGCTATCATTTCAACCACTTGGCAGTGTTATTTTCTTTTTATCGCTTAACAACGGTACAATAAAATAAATAATGTATGATAATTTTGAACCACCCTGTAAACGATGTTTAAAATTTACGCATACGCGAGATGCGCAGGCGGCAATTATTGTGCAGATAACAGCACGTCAACTTACAACAAAATATCAAATTTTCTCAATTGATTTGATCTCTACTTGTTGGACTTAAAGTTGAAAATCAATTCAATGACCTTTAACTTTTGGGTAGGTTGACCTGCCGTTGTCGGTACTATCCATTGGTTAAGACAAAAATGTCTTACACCAATCTGATATTAATCCACGTGGACTGACGTCCAATCAAGCGCTAGCTTTTTGCAATTGTCTCAAACACTATCCACCGCGCGTCCGGATCTCGGCTGTATTAACCTTACGCAGTACGGCCGTGCGCGTTAGGGCCTTTTTAATGTCACGCGGGTCCGCTGCGTATGCGGGTGGCGCGCATTTAGAGTACATTGCAGGCTATATTTGATAGATAATACTGGGCTTGATATCTATCAAATAAAGCTAGCAATGTACTCGAGATGCGTGTCACCCGCGTGACAATAAAAAGGCCCTTATGGCGTGTTTGAAAATGAGTAGTCTGAATCATTGTTTTATATTTTTGTTAGATTATTTTTATTGATAAAAAAAATTAAACTGCCAAGAGGTTTATGATATGGCATGGATAAATTGGTGTTCGTATGTAAGACATTTAAGAAAAGGTCGGTGTAGTATTATAACAACTTTATTCTGATTGGTCAGAACATAGCTTTCTTAATGCGATTCCAAATAAAAAAGTAAAGAAGTGCCAAACATTATTTCATTACATGAAGGAGATTAATAGTTAATACTATTGTATCTATCTACTTAAGCCTGCGCCGACCGAAAGACGAGCGTGCTGTTTAGGTATTTTCCTGGATGTTTGCGTGAACTCATATTTTCTTGAAATTGGGGGTTCAATTAGATTTCATTCAAAGTTGGCAAAATTATTCAGGGCTATTTAGTATCGATTAGGTATCTTAAAAATCTACATTTTTATTTTATATATCGACGCTTAAGAACCAAGACCATCTATCTACAAAAAGTCCACTTTACAGGAGACGAAAAAAACGTTTAATTTTTTTTCTTTAAACATTTTTATTATTTTTATATCTGAACATTTACTGGATAAGCAGAGGAAATAAGGTGTTTCCATATATTTAGAAATAGCCTCATTAGTTTTAAAATAACGGTAGATAGCTGGTATTAGTTAAAATATTTGCACATGTTTGTGCAGCTTACTGTTACATAGATGGTATGAAACAAAATTAAAAAGGCTTTAATTAAACAACAAACACATGTTAAATTTGTGGAATTTAAAGGAGAAGAACACTTTTTCATAGAACAGATGACAATGCTTTAGTAAAAAAGTTTGTAATGAAATAGTTATTAGCAAATATATTCAAATATAATCATCATTTTTTATCAATTATGCAAAAATAAATGTGCAGCAACGCATCTTAAAACGGATGGCAATGTTTTGGTAGAACATATTTTAATTGCTGAAGATCTAACGAAATTGGTAGCGGACTTTCATATAATTGCGGGTAAGTCACAGGAGTATCAATCTTACACTATCTTTGTGGCAAAGCCAGCCAATCTTCATCAAAATTAAGTTCTATCAGGATGTCACCATTTGGTTGATATTTCATTGCACGTAGGTCTGTGACAACAGGATTGCCAGCTTTACGTCCTGGTCTGATACTTTTATATTGAAAAGTAGAAGAATCAGCATAATTTTTGAAGAAGCTGTAATCAACTTCTACTACCTCATAGTGCTCTCTAGTGCGAGCTTCTTTGGTGACAGACTGGAGCTTTCGTTCGATAGCACTGTGAACCGAGTCACACTCCATTTGTGTGTGACCCGGTTCTAAGTACTTATGGGTTATGGTGACGTTGTGCTTGATGCTAAAATTTGAAAGACCATTGGTAAGAAGAGTGTTCCGTTTTTGGTATGTTCAACCATCTGAATATATCACTATTGGTAACTGTTTGGGCAGACAATGAACTTCCAAGACGTAATCTATAATAAATGAAACAAATGTGCTAGCCGTTAAATCACTTGCTGTTTCGTTGAACCAGTAACGTTTGCAGTGCTTCGTAGTAAGGTTAAAAATAGTAAAGTTATGGCAAGTCAATTTCGTCTTAAAATAAAGAGCACTTGCCGTTAAATATGGACAAACTTTAACTGCTTAAGCAGTATGAATTTGCCAGCCGCAAGTTTTTTGACCGCCTCCTTTTCTTGTCTTGCTTGATTTTTCTTTAAGATAAGTGCATTTGAAAAGCATGTTCATCATAATTTCCAGTTTGATGACTGTCACATGTGTCACACACAGTGGCGTGGACTCCATATAGGCAAATAAGCTTTGCATACCCTGCACACACTACGCCTAACTTGATAAAATATGGAGCCCTGAATTGCTTTCCTTGGTTATTAATAATTTAATTAAAAAAATATATATATAAACATTTTAGAAAAAAACTAAAACATTTTGCAATCAATCGCGCATACTGCCTTATACCGCCGATTCAAAAACGCCGCGCTACAAGCGCCACAGCCGCCTCTAGCGGAAGGATTCACAATCATACTGTGCTTTCATGACGACGAGAAGATTTGCAGCCCCTCTTTTTCTGAAAGCGTCACGTTGCACTCTAACGCCTCCTAACGGTTCACTTTGCTACTCGCAATGAACGAGTATGCACGCGTGCTGTGTAGATAGATGGTATTTCCATAAATTAGTTACATCAGGTAACTTAGATGGTATTGGAATTTTTTCATAACTACTTATTTATTGCGATTTGGAGGTTACTGATAAAAGGAAACGATGCGTAAATAAATCATAAAAATAACTGCATTCAAAAGTAAAAAACGCCTAAAGTGTAGATAGATGGTCTTGGTTCTTAAGCGTCGATATGTAGGTATATGTACCTACTAGTTACACATGAAAAGCGATGATTTTAAACTTTTATATAAATATTTTACAAAATATGCCATCTACAAATTTTGTCAAATACTGTCGGGTAGCAACAAAATGTAAAATAAACTTACGTAAAGAAAAAAAATACAAACAATTTCAATATTTACAAACTTTTTTATTTACAAAAACAATCATAGACCTATTCTTTTTCTTGAACCTAGTCTTGCTTATTAATTTGTAATACCTTTTTTTACGGTTTCCCATTTTACTGAAACAAATAATAGTTTATTACTGTATTGAACAACCCCATTGCGTTTTTCTTAACTTGACCCATCTTATCGTACTCGGCCCAACACCCAACTGGACCAATATTGTATTGATAATACGAAATTTTAACTCTAAAGCAATTATTTTATCTTTATTGTACAGACAACAGCACGTCAACCTACCACAAAACGTCAAATTTTCTCAATTGATATTGATCTCTACGTGTTGGACTTAAAGTTGAAAATCAAATCAATGATCTTTAACTTTTTGGGTAGGTTGATCTGCCGTCTGTACAATAAATAAGGTAACTATAGGTCTACCAGGATCTGATGGCAAAAAGAGAAAAAAGAAATTGACGCTAGCAATACTGGGGCAACTGGAGTAAAACGTTTGATACTTTTTTTCCTTATAGTGGCTGATTCTGTGTGTGATACATGCAAATATAAAAAAATATCCAATGATCAAGGCTAATTTTTGAAAATCTTACTGTGGCGAATGTGTGGTTCGAAATTTAGATGAAAACTCCAATTACTCTGTTCATAAGTTTATTAATTAATTATAGGCTATCAGAACTTGAAAATGGTTCCAAATACTGCACATCCATAAAAGTCTTCATCGAAAGAGGAAGACCAGCAAGACGCAGTATTTATGATAAACCTTTCCTCCTGCATCTCAATTAATCGATCTTGTTCTATGAACTGATTTTAAATTTTTATTACATGTTCACAAGATTTTCGCCATTCATCGATCCCTATTTGAGAGAAAGCTTCTTCTGTTAAAGATTTTATATCACTTGCAGGTCTGTCGACGTTTTTACCCGCAACTTTTTGTTTCATTATTCCCCAAATTAATTCTATGGGGTTTAACGTACAGTGATATGGTGGGAGTCTCAAGACTTCGTGGCCGTGTGATTTTAAAATCTCATCTATCTGATATTTAGGTTCAGACTTATGATTTTCACTGCTTCCAGTAATTGACATTTACGCTAATTATCGTCGCAAGGGATATTGTTTGATTGAACACCAATACGGTCGGCTTGTGTAGGCGGTTTGTTTAATTGTACAGAATGGTACTTGGCGTTATCCATGACAATTAGAGAAGGTTTTGTAAGGTTGGGAATCAACTTCTCCGTAACCCATTTTGTAAAGTTATCTTTATTCATATCATGGTGGTAGTCAGCAGATGTACTCTTCGACCTATACACCAAACAACAGTTTGGCACAATACCATTTTCTCCACCAGCACGTACAATGATCCATCTATGCCCTGCCGAAATACATTTAGATGGGCCTGCAATATCTTTATTTTGCCAGCATTTATTCACTGAACATGAACCGTGTATGTGGGTTTCATCTAAATACTCGTAAACCACATCTAGCTTATCATCGGCTTCTCGATTCTTTTGCATACGCTCCAAATACTTGAATCTGTGTATCTTTATGTCATGTCGCTCCATTAAAATAGTCCTTTTTGATTGGTACTTCACGAATTCGAGACTCGAGACAAAATAAGATTGTTATTTTTAGATTACTATGTTTTTAGATTATATTCAAACTGAAAGAAAATTAAATTCATTTTTGTTACCTTAATGATTTCCTCCCGAAGAATTTGTAGCAATTTCATGACAGTAGGTATTTCTTTTCGTACAGTACTCATTTATCTTGTTTCTGATCAATTCTAAATCAAAACTATCCAAGTTTTTTTTTGCCACCTTTCCTCTTTTACCGGGCGTACTAAATACGCCTCTGTTAGATCTGCCTACAGCAACAATTCGTCTTACGGTAGTATAAGAAACCCCTTAAATAAACCAAAGTTTAGTATAAGTACATATTATAATACACACGAAAAATGCAATATACCAAAGTATCAAAACGTGTCATTCCTACTAACCAGTCAACGCTTGCACATGGCTCATTATCGATGATTGTGTTTGTTCTGCACCTTGTTCATAAAGTATTCTTTGATAAACATTCATTGAAAACAATATTTCTTGCTTGCGGTTTTTTTGTTGCCATCAGATCCTGGTAGACCTATAGCGTTACATACTACAATTATTAGATACTACATTGCACAACTTCGGTGGCCTTATCGCTGAAAGCGATCTCTTCCAGACATCGGAATTTGCGCTGCATGTGCTTAATAAGTATACTTAAAATGTACTTATGAATATAAACCAATATAAGTACCTATATATAATACATATCTACATACACAGCACAGTACGGTTATAACTAATACATTCACAATATAACAGAAATAATAAATTGTATAATAATATCCTCTTGGTATATTTTGTAGCCAAGAAAAATTTACGAGTATGTATTTATTTAATTTATAACTCCGAAAATCATACTTAGGTGCATTGTTTTCTTCGGACGTGCACGAGATGAACCAGAACCCTAAACATTATATATACTATGTATATGCTCTGAACAAAGTGACGTGCGCTCACTCTGAACCATATATATGTATTATCTATGCTCTGAACACTTGTGGGCGACTGAATCACAGTGCACGCGCCGCGCGACTATAATTTTATATCGCCGTGCGGCCGCCATAGTAGAAATGTATGGCGGATTTGAAGCGCATTTTGGTAAATTCATATCTTATTTGCCGATTACCATTTTCTATATTGGAGATGGTAAAATTGTAGTATAAACATTCTTGTTTCCATTAAACTAAAAATAAGCTCAGATTTCTAACGATAAAAACTAAAAAACTACTTAATGCCAGCACACGTTTTTGCATTTTTGTTTAACTTTACGTTACTTTGTAGGCTAATATAAAAATATTTTTATCAATTTTCCACGGAGTAAATGTTAAAACAGTCTTTGTCATGGTAAGGGAATTTTTTGAAATGTGTTCGATAAGTATTGTTGATTTTATCAGCTTAACAGTGACTGCTGTTTTCGCTCATTTCACTCGGCGCAGCCTTAATATGTACCTTTAAACGAGCAATTCCTAAGAAGTGAAGAAAGAGTGTAAGAATTCAATTAAGTTTGTCATCTTTCAAATACTATTTAATTGAGAAATTTTTGATTGTTACTCAGTTACGCCAAAACGGCTGAATGGAATGGAACGGAATAACACATAGTCAACTTTTTATGTAAAAAATAATACGGCTCCCGTGGCCCTGTGGGATAGATCTACGCGTACATAGTCGCGGGGTAAATTGTGTTCGTCGGGTTTTTCGTAAATAATAATCCTATAGCACGGACTTCACCCACAAAAGGGTGTGTGCCGCACTTGCTTCGAGCGAATATTATGTCGTCCCCGTGGCTGCAGTATCTAAGTAGGCGGCGCGGTGTCCTTACTTTTTTACTTGTCCGTGGTCGCACAAACGGCTGTGCGACCGAAACACGCAAAATCGATACTACAAAATTATTTTTAAATGAAAAAAATAAACGGACTTAAAAAAAAACTCACTAAAAAGTACAAAATAACACAAGAACAATGTTTTATTTTAAAACGTATTTACCTTACTTACAATATTATTTTAACTACTAACAACTAAACAGATCGAAGTCGTTGCCGAGCCAAATACAATAGGAGTATGATCACTACTGAATTGATTGCCGCTCGCCTTCATAGCAATTTTTTTTAATTTCAACATTCGATTCGTTTCGTTTGTAGTATTATTTTTGTATTGTTTGGGCTCGGCACCGACTTCAATCGATTAGTTGTTAGTAGTTAAAGTAATATTATAAGTACGTAAATAGGTTTTAAAATAAAACATTGTTCTTGTGTTATTTTGTACTTTTTAGTGAGTTTTTTTTTTAAGTCGGTTCAATTTTTTATTTAAAAATAATTTATTATGCTCTTTTTAGTGTTATATAAATTACACAATTATTAATCCTCTGTTTGCCGGTAACAGTAACCTACATAAATAGTGATGACGACTTCTAGACGAAAATGTATAAATTATTAGAAAAACTCCCTCCCTCATCGCTATAGAATCTTAAGAATCATCATCCAACTCCAAACTGCTTAGGAGTTTGACCTTCCATCATCAGCTCACGTGAATAACCTGAATGAAGACAACTATCTGACTATATGCGCCTATAATATTTAAAGAATAATCCTCCTACTCCTAACCGTTAAGGAGTTGTACCTTCCATCATCAGCTCATCAACATAAAATGATGAGTACCAGACGCAAATACTGAAAAACCTTAAGAAAGATATGCAAAAACGTAATACGTGCTTATAAAATTTGAGGGTTTCTCTCGATTTCCCCAGATTCCACCATCAGATCATGACTTCGTTAAAATGGGACCACACGGGAAGCACCAGCATTCAAACAAAAAAAGAATTTTTAAAATCCGTTTAACCAGTATATAAACTTGAAAAATTTTTGTCTCAGGCGGGACTCGAACCCGCATCTCCTCGCATGCCGGGCAAATTTTTCAAGTTTATATACTGATATTATAAGTATCACGCGGGTCCGCATTGCGGGTGGCACGCATTTCACCTACATTGCAGGCTAAATTTGATAGATGAAACTAGGCATGACTGATCTCTCAAATGAAGCCAGCAATGTACTCGAAATGCGCGCCTCCGCATTTGTACCCGTGTAACAATAAAAGAGCCCTATTACTTGTATGTATAGCTCGTAATGACGTACGCACAGCGGTAATGGTCACCCAATAATCGTGTTGCGTTTTAAAAAGGCTTCATTCGATTCTAAATCTTAGGACTTAATTGGAATGAAAGGATTCTACAGGTACCTGCTTGTTTTATTTGTTTGGATAATTTAATATCTGAATAAATAATCAACAAGTGGGTACCAAACCAAGTACTTACCTACCTACTTAATTGTTTTATTTTACACATTTCCTGATAATTCCCTAATTTTTTTTCTGTTACCCATTAGACAATTTTCGTCATTTCCGAACCACTGCACATACGACATGCTACAAACAACTGCTTTATTACTTACTTGTCTTACTTGTCACTTCTAGGAATGTTCCAGCAACGTCTGAATGTTATACCTATATTTAATTAGAGTCTCAGTTGGCCCTCCGCGCCGGCGACAGTGATTTTTATATTATTTTTATTTTTTATTTAGCTATCAGTCAGTTCTCACAGATACCTACTCATCAAAATTAAAATAGAAAAAAAAAGTTGTGCGTGTACTTACTAGTGTACACACGTAAGAAGTGAAACTTCTTTATGGCCTTATTTTTCGAAAAATGATCTACATGCAACTTTCCAGAAATTGGTTAAATTAGTTAAATTGGTTAAATTGTTTTTTGTTTACCTTTTTTTACCTTTTTGCTATCGTCTGAACCAACCGTGGTAGGGGCAAGAAAAATATGGCGCGTAACCGAAAAATCTGACGCTGTGAAAATGTGACGCTGTGGGGTCAATTCGCGAAACACAGCATTTTCTAGTTCCCGCTTGATAAAAAAATAATGACACATGTTGTCAACAGTTTTCGTTTTTCAAATGATTAGGCACGTTTTTTTATATATGTGTCTGCGATATACAGCCTAAAAATACTTCTACTTCATATACTTTTTTACACAAACACGGGTCAATCATCATTACCATAGCTCAAAATTCTGTCTATGTGTAACTTTAGCGCTAAATTGTCTCGTATCCGAAATGCGAAACCCATATTTTTTTTTATATTATATTAGGCCAGATCATATACGAGAAAACAGTACGAAAACCAAGTTATTTCTGTAAAAAAATACTGATGATATTTAAATTCAAACTTTTGTCACGTAAAAATCGTCATCCCCATTACAATGACGTAAATATTTTTTCTCGAACGTTCTATTTGGCGTTCCGGGGTGTTTTCCCCTCCCGCGGGTGCGACTATTCAGTCACTAACACAACACAGAGGAGAACGCACGCTTACTCGCCCAACGGTGGAGTTTTAGGAAATTTGAGTTACCAAAAATTTGTTTGTCACGCTTTTCTGTCATTCACATTTACCGAGATTTTGGGGTAAGTATATACTTTATCATTTTTAACTATTAAGTATCTTAAATTATCATGGTGCTAAGGTATAAAAATGGCGATAAATTTTTCGGTTGTTGGCTTTAATAAGAAAATACGACACAAAATGTCATTTTTGTCATTACCATCGACGTCATTACCGTAGCATTTGCACGAATGGTAATGATCTTATGAAATTGGTGATGACGAATGTAAGGGATATACCCTTTGTAATTAATTCTTTTAATATTGGGGCAGTGTATGGCTAAGGTAAATTGACTATCATGAACAAAAAGCAACGTTGCTCAAATATTTTTTTAATGATTTTTATTTGTTTTCATTTGTAATGCTATTTTCAAAATATTATGTGTTCTTGGTTTAAACATGTTTCTCATACTATACTTAAAGACAACGGTCGTAACCTTGAGTTGTGATTTTAAATCCAATAGTTAATCTGAGTTTTATTTTCTTAGGTTTGTGCTTCAATCATGAACAGAAAGAATAAATCAAATAAAGAACGTTTAGAAAAGTTAAGAGTGGCAAGAAGAATAAAATATGCTGAAATAAAGCAAGATCCCGAACTATATATGCTACAGAAGGAAAAAGAAAAAAAACGATACCAAGTGCGAAAAGAAAAAAAGCTGATTAAAAGTGTGCAAGAGAAGTCCCCTCGTCAGCAAAGAGAGCAACGTAAGAAATGGCGTGAAGCTGCCAAGAAGTATAGGGCAAAGAAGAAGGCACAAGATAAAGAAAACCCTGTTACTCCAGAAGTAGTCGTAATTAATACATCTAATGTTAGTGAAGATAGAGACAGTAAAGAAGACACAGAAAAACCTAAAGACCCGTTAAATGAATCGTCACCAATAATAAGTGCCAAAATCAGAAAAATACGATATTTAGAACAAAAAAAGAGAAATCGTCTACTTACTATAATTAAAAATCTTAGAGAAGAAAATAAAGAGTTAAAACTGAAACTATGCAACCTGACAAAAAAAGATAAACAAAATGAGAATAAGAAAAATGACAATATACTTACAAAAAATAGTAAACCTAAAACATTAACTGAAAACACCCGAATCAAAAAGTTAGTCAAAAAAGTAAGGGAATTCTATTTAGATGAATCAAACAGCATAATAATGGCAGGGAAAAAGCAATACATTACTAGACTGAAACTACAGAAACAAAAACGTTACATGCGTACAACTCAAAAAGCTTTACACCAAAAATTCATGGAACAATACCAAGTGAGAGTCAGTTACACCTTTTTTTGTAAACATAAACCTTTCTGGGTGCTTAAACCAAAAAAGAACCAGCGAGATACAACGATGTGCCAAGTTCATGACAATACAAACCTGATGATAGAAGCTTTAAAAAAAGCATCGGTAATTAATGAACAAAGTACTGAAGAATTATTAAAAAATCTGTGCTGCTCCGTTTATGACGAAAAGTGCCTTAAACGAGAGTGTCAATCGTGTAAAGGGAGATCTATACACATAAACGAGTTTTCCAATGAAAAAGATATTGAATATAATAAATGGGTACGTGCAAGAGAAAAGGTTAAATCAAAAAAGGGGAAAAAAGTTATAACAGTTACAAAAAAAAATCTTATTCCTATTAAGCCTCGGGAGTTGTTGCAAAATTTGGTTGCAAGTTTACCGAAGTTCTTTGAGCATTGTTATAAAATTCATTGTCAATACACATCAATGAAAATTTTGAAAAATACTTTACCCGTATATTGTGTCGTTATACACGCTGATTTTTCGGAAAATTATGCTTTAAAATATAACAAAGAAGTACAATCGATGCATTTCGGTGGCAGTCGTAAAGAAGTAAGCCTGCACACAGCCGTTATCTACAACTTTGATTTTGCTATTAGTTCTATTAAAGCAACATCAATATGTACTACGAGTTCTTGTTTAAGACATGACGCTCCCGCTGTTTGGGCACATATTGTACCTCTAATTCAAAGAGCTATACTAGATAACCCATTTATTGAAATAATACATTTTCAAACGGACTCCCCAACGTCACAATACCGCAATAAATTCATTTTTTATATAATCACACAACTTCACAAGGAGTTTCCACAAATATCTTCAGTTACTTGGAACTATACAGAAGGAGGGCATGGAAAGGGTGCACCAGATGGTGTAGGAGCAGTCATCAAAAGAACCTTAGATTCTCATGTAATTCACGGTGGTGATGTCGGCACCTACGAAAAGTTTCTGCAAGTTGTTCAAAAAGAAATTGAGAATGTTATAGTAATAGATATTCCAGAGGACAACATTATCGAGAAAGGAAATATATTACATGAAACGAGTATTCCAATGTTTAGAGGTACCCTTGCTGTGCATCAGGTATTGTGGAAAAAGGGGATACCTAATCTTACGTTTCGGAAAGTGAGTTGCTTTGAGTGTGAACCTGGAAGTATTTGCACCCATGATAAGCATTTAGGGTTTTTGAGACTGCCACCATCAGATACAGTTATCTCGCTGACTTCTGATTCAAACGTGCATGTTGTTCCTCTAATTGCCACTAAAAGACCAAGCAATGCACTGGTCAATATTACAAATAGATTGGATGAATCTCCTTCAAATTTCACGACGAATATTGCTGGCCCTTCAAACATTACAATTTTATCAAATAAAAGAGTAAGATTTACCATTAATAAACCTAAAATTTAGATTTTCTACATTGCGATAGGTATCTGAAGTGATCTTTTACAAAATAACGTTACGTTTTTTTGCGATTTAAGCCTTCTTGGTCTTAAAAATGTTTATGAGTCAATTATCATTATTTTGTTATTGCCTATAATAAATACTTTAATTCTGAATCAAACTTTGTTCCAAACAAATGTTTTTTAAATGATAATTAAGATAAATGATTACATTAAGAATAATAATTACATGGTTAACAAAGTATTTAAAAATACCCAAGCCGATTATACTGGTATAATTATAACCAAATGTTGCTATTTAAATGACAAGAAAGTTTATTCATGTTGTGTTTAATAAAAAATATAAGGCTGTTTCTGTTAGTTTTTTAATTAGTTTTGCTAAGGTGACAAGTTTGTAGTCTAAGTTGCAATCATTCCACCTGACTTTTTTGATTTTTCCTTTTAAGAGTGTTTGACCTATGACTAATAAAAATGGATATAAAAAATTACTTTTTTTAGTTTTTTTAAACATTACGGGCTCCCTTTTGACACCTTACAAATTGTAGTAATATGTATTTAATGTCCAAACTACAATATTCAAAACTCCATTCGTCATTACCTGTCGCTTAACATCATTACCATTTAAGAAAAGTCCTTACCATATGAATATGGTCATTACCATTTCATTACTTAATTTTTATAATTCAATATCTTTAGGTTGACTTGATGAATATAAGTGCCTCATGTATTGTAAATTGTCGTTTCATTTACTTATCCATTTATGTTAGTTAGCACGCATTTCCAGCAGTTTTCAAAAATGTGCGAAAAAAAATACAAATATTTTAAAAAGGCGAATTCACCCTGTGACGCACAACCGAAAAACGTGACGGTAAATTTTTTTCCAATGCCGATAATAAAGTTTCACTTCAAAAATAGATAGATATGCTATTTCTTTAAAACTTTTTACTTTTAGAATGTCCCGTTGGTCTAGTGGTTTAAATAGCGGGCTATGATCTCGGGGTCCCAAGTTCGATTCCCGGGTCGGAAAAAAGAACGTTGCTCTGGTTTGTGATCAACCCGCATTTGGCAAGCGTGGTGATTAAGCCAGTACCCATCATTGCTGTGGTAACTTGAATTCAATGATGGAGGCCTTTTCCCTGCAGTGGGATGATTATAGGCTGTTACTTAAAACTTTTTAAGTATAATTTTCCACCACCACGACTCATTCGCTATAATTAAATTAATCAACCCCGTATATCAAGATACGGGGTTGATTAATTTAATTATATCGAAACTAAGGTATTCATATTTCATATTGGGTAATGCGACATGTAATATTTTATAAAAACTAAACTAAACCGCGATACAGAATACCAGCATGTGATAAATAATATACGGTCTTGGTATAGGTACGATGCGTTGCGTGTCGAAGTGAGTGAGATCACAAATTCCATGATGCTACTTGCTCGAAAGATTTGCAATCAGTTTAACCTGGTGTTTTGTTAGTAATAGAATAGCTCTGCCCTGAAATATTATATTATACAGTAAATATAAAAATGTCGTACAATGTGATTCCAAAGTTATTACAAGTTTATTTTTTACTTGCCAGTAAGTACCTACTTAATATCTGATTGATTATGTTATGAATGTATCTATTTGAAAGTGCATTCTAAAAAAAAAAGTCATAAATTGTATGTATAATATGCTCACTGTTTTCGCGCTTGTTAAATTTAAACTCATTATACTTAATAGATGTTTGAATCAGTGACACCCATAGGAAGAGATAGGGTGGTGGTAATTTTATATCGTGCCGGCACCACCTGCCCTACAAACTCACTTATTTTTATTCAAGGAATTGATTAATATTTAAAATTAATTGCAGATGTTTTGAATTCAGCGAAAATAGAAAAACTTATCGTGCCACCTGTAGTGCAGAGTGGTACGAAGAACGTTGTGTTGGACTGTCAATACTCTATCTCAGATGACCATTTTACAGTGCAGTGGTGGCATAATGGCGGCGATTCCCCGGTGTACGAGTGGTCACCGCCCCGCCCGCCTAAAGCAGCGGGAATGTTAGAAGGGCTATTAGATATGTCTTATAAAGTTTCACGTAAGTCTACTTCTACATTACAATCGCAAGGACCAAGTATAAATAGTTTCGTTTCGTACTTTACGAGACAACCCGGCGAAGCAGCTGCAGCAGCTCGTCCGTTTTCCAGACTTAAAAAAAAGGAGTAGGAGGTTATCAATTCGACTGTATTTTCTTTGTTCGGGCGAACTGTAGGTATTTTCATTGACCGCTAGTCCATCCGCATCTGGGTCCATCGCGGAAAATGTAAAAATCATTGATCTAAATTGCTTCAAATTTTATAAATCTGTAAAGCCGCATATAAGGAACACTCAGTTCAAACGTTTAAAAAAAATCTCCTTTCATTTATTTTTCAAGGGTAAGCTTTTTTCTATTCAACGAATTCTCGGGAGAGTCAAACTACAAGATAAAAATGTTGTATTTAAGTAATTCTTCGATCATGCGCACATTTTGTAGACCACTCCGGTCAGACACGTAATGAATTGAGTGATCCATTTAAACCGCCATTAATCTGCAAAATATGACATCCTACTAATTCTAAAATAACAATTGTTATCACAGAGTTAGTACTTTCTGAGATTTAGACTATGCAAATTTATTTACATATCTGAATGGAGTGCTCCAGTTTTTTGGTAATAACAAATTTAACTCAAGTTTTAGAAATTTGTGACCCCATGCTATAAGTTTCTCTTCTTTTACTAAAAGTTGAAAAAAAAAAAGAACACTCAATGCAGATGCACATCCATCCCAACTGTGGAAAGCAGGGAAGTTAGTCCTGCTTCGTAAAGAGGGTCGGCCACTGAATTCACCAACTGGGTACAGGCCCATAGTGTTATTGGACGAAGCCGGTAAGCTTTTCGAGCGAATCCTTGCCGTTCGCCTTACTCAGTACCTTGAAAACCCTGGGCCAAACCTATCGGACTTTCAGTACGGGTTCCGTAAACAACGTTCCACCGTTGATGCGATACTGCGCTTAAAAGGGTTAGCAGAGCGGGTTGTGGCTGGCGGTGGGGTGCTATTGGCGGTATCTCTTGATATCGCCAATGCCTTTAACACCCTGCCGTGGGCATGTATTAGACAGGCTCTCGTGCACCATGGGGTGCCCGCCTACTTACGGGAAACTGTGGCTGACTATCTGGCGAGGCGCAGCGTATCGTGCCTTACATCTGAGGGTATATACACTCGTCAGGCGTCGTGTGGTGTGCCGCAAGGATCAGTTCTTGGGCCGCTCCTGTGGAACATCGGTTTCGACTGGGTGTTGCGTAGTCGCCTGATAACGGGAGTTGGCGTTATCTGTTACGCCGATGACACATTGGTGACGGCCCGTGGTAGAGATTACCAGGAAGCGGCGCATCGTGCTACAGCTGGCGTTGCCATAGTGGTCCAACGCATGCGCGAACTGGGGCTGAAGGTGGCGCTTGAGAAATCGGAGGCACTGTGCTTTCACAAGCCCCGAAAAGCTCCACCAGATGGGGCTCATATTGTGATTGGAGAAAAGAACATTGAGGTGAGAAAAACAATGCGCTACCTCGGCTTAACCTTGGATAGCCAATTAAACTTTCAGGCGCACTTTAAGACCTTGGCACCCAAACTGATCGCCACTGCAGGCGCCCTTAGCCGTCTGCTGCCTAATACTGGTGGGCCTTCCGCAGCTTGCAGGCGCTTGTATTTGGGCATCGTACGCTCGATGGCTCTATATGGTGCCCCTGTGTGGTATGGAGCTCTTAAAAAGGACAACGTTCTTCAGCTGCGGAGGGCACAGCGGCTTATGGCGATACGAGCGGTTCGCGGCTATCGCACTATTGCAGGAGACGTGTCTTTCGTCCTCGCCGGTTCGTTGCCTTGGGATCTTAACTCCTTAGTCCTTGCTGCTGTATTTGAGTGGCGAGTAGATCAACGATCACGTGACCTAACACCCGCGCCCCGAGAAGTAGTGGCAGAGCGCCTTAAGTTAGAGTTGGAGGCTCTTGGCACGTGGCAGCATCAGCTAACCCGTAGCACTGTTGGGCATCGTATTATCGGGGCAATTTGCCCTATTCTCGAGAGATGGGTGCATCGCGAGCGTGGTAGGTTGACTTACCGGTTGACGCAAATTTTGACTGGTCACGGATGCTTCGGCGACTACTTATGTCGCATCAGAAGAGAGGAAAGCGCCAGGTGCCATCACTGCACAGCGGCGGAGGACTCTGCACAGCACACGCTAGAGGTGTGCCCAGCATGGCTAGCAGAACGCAGAGTCCTCACAGAGGAAATTGGGCAAGACCTCTCTATTGGGACGGTAGTAGCCCGTATGACGGAGAGCAGGGAGGCATGGCAAGCGGTGCTCACCTTCTGCGAGACAGTGATCTTGCAAAAGGAAGCGGCGGAGAGGGAGCGGGAGGCTTCAGCTGACGCCCCGATAATCCGCCGCCGACGCCACGGGCGCCGCAGAAGGCAGTATGGCCTTCAATTACCCCTTCCTGATGGGCCTCGGGCGACCGACACGGGGGTGTTGGCCGTTCGCTAAATGAGGCCTGCGGTGGTGATGCGTGTGTCCTCGCACACCACTGCTGGAGACCAGAGGAAGAATTTTTTCCTCTAAAGTCAGGTGGAGCTCAAATGAGCTACAGCCAGAGGTGGAACTGCGGATGATTGCCCGGGGTAATAACGCCCGGGGCGCTAACCCGTGGTTCCAGCTCACTAATGGCACCGGAGGACACGGAGGGTGGTTTAGTGGGTAGGGTCCGCTGATACCGGTCGAGTCCCACATAACTCTGCGGGTGGCCCCCGCCACCACAGAGTATGCGTAAAAGCATTCCCCCGCCTCAAAAAAAAAAAAAAAAAAGATGCACATCCATAGTTCGGGAGTAGGTAGTATAAAATTCTCGTGTCACGGTGTTCGAACTTGAACTCCTTCGAAACGGCTTGACCGATTTTGTTGAAATTTTTTTTGCTTATTCGGTATCTATGAGAATCGGCCAACATCTATTTTTCATCCCCCTAAATGTTAGGGGTAGTCCACCCCTAAATTTTTTATTTTATTTTTTAGACAAAATTTTTAATTTCTATTTTTTTATGATACAACATACAAAAATACATACAATCCTCAATTTTCACCCTTCTACGATCAACCATTATTTTTTAATAGCCACTTTAGTAATTTAATCATTTTTCCTCTCCGGTCGAAAACTGATCAATTATCGTCTTTTTTGTAAGGGTAGGGTAGGGGTAGGGAAGGGTTTAGAGTAGGGGTGGGGGTAGGGTAGGGGTAGGGTATGTGTAGGGTAGGGTAGGGGATAGGGTAGGTTAGGGGTAGGGTAGGTGTAGGGTAGGGGTAGGGTAGTAAAATATTAAAATTTTATAAAATATATACAACCCTAAATTTTTACCCTTTTACCACCAACCCCTATTTTTTGTTAGCCATTTTAGTAATTTAATCATTTTTATGGCCAAACTACGTTTGCCGGGTCAGCTAGTTATTATTATAAAATAGCTTCTTAAGAGGCCAGAAAGAAACACACATATTTCTTTACAAAAAGGTTTCTGATAACTTCAACATCGAAAGGTCATAAGTAGGAAGTGAAAAGAATATTTCCCCGCGTAAATCGTACGATCGTAAGAACTGCTTATCCCTTTATTGGACAGAGGTTAAATATTCCCGCCATTTTTTTTGATTACGCAGGAAACATGCATTACACATATCTACTGCTTCAGGAGCAACAGTAGGTTATGTGAGACTTTCTTTTCAATGACCAGCATTATAAACTACTGTTCGACCGTCAAAGACCCACTAAAAGACCATGCATAGGAACTCGAATCGGACGTCTTCCATGCATCATCTACGTACAGCTATGCCGGGCCTTAGGCATAAGAAGTGCAGGGATGTACACTAGTATATCTCCCTCAGACTGGCATCGCAGGGTGTGCAGTGAGCGCAGAGACCCCAGACCAGTTTGAGTTCGGCGTATGCCTTCTTGTCCTTCCACATCTACGACTTCAGATGGTGTCCGTAAGGAAACCTCACAGACCAACCGCGCACCCATGTCGTTGCGTAGGCCGCAAACATCTCACGCCCAGCATAGCTCAAATTATACTGGGAAGCGAGCGACTACCACCAACCGCAGAGCCGAAGCCCCACGGCAGCATCACGACACGCTTTTTGGCGTCAGAACAGGTCACGATCCGATGCCCGCTACCACCATCTTGCAGCGCGAGCAGGGAGCGTCCACTCCCATCACGCGCTGCCGTCACGGAGACGTACGCAGTCTGCCTAAGCCCGAAAGCGCCTCCGGTGGGCCTCTTGGTTCACCGCAGCATGTTGCCCAACACGCACGCATATCCCCACGTGGTCCGTGTTCCCGACATACCTTGACTCTTATGCAATAAGTAGACAAAGTCGATAAACAATTAAACACTTTCCAGATGTATTGTTTCGGATACGAATGGAAGTACAAGTATATTAAGTAATTAATATTTCAATTTCGGATTACTTATTCGGTATTTTCAGATAGTTTGATTATAAGACAGTAAAATTATGAAATCAAAATACAAATACTTATTACTTACCTACGTAGTTGTTTGACTTTTTAGTCGTTAATTACCTTTTGGTACTACTTACAATAAATTTTATCATAACAACAGGCAAAGCTAGCATAGGGAAAGAAATATTTCCCTATGATAGCTAGAGTGGTGAGCCGGCAAAAAACTTGTAATAACGTACCTATACTGTATTATCTAGATTCTGCCCTATCCAAAATTTTGAAATTGGATTCGGTTACGGTTATGGAGCTAAATAACATTTCTGCTCCATAATTATGCTCTTGGCAGAACGGTTGCGGTGACGTTGCGTGGTAGTGAAAGACGCAGCACGTCTGGTGCGCTCAGAATCGCTGTTTTCCAATGCACTTTTTACTGGGTCAGCACGGATTGGTCCGATTCCTTCAACTTATCCTGCTGACATACCAATGACATCGTTTGTAAATTAAGATGACCAGAACTTGTCAATTTCAGAAATACCTACAGAAGAATACCGAGCATTACGAATAATTCAAGTTGAACCACATTTGACTGGAGAATACACATGTGTTTTATACACTAATGGAACAAAAACACAGAAGACAAAGGGTATGCAAGTGTTAGGTGAGAAGATGTAGTTACCTATGTACTTTAATTTAGATACATTTTATTAACGTAAGAGACTTCGCAAAACAGTTTGTATTTAAAATTGTAGTTTGTGTTAGTTAAATTAAAATTTTTGGGCGTCAGTCCAAATAAGTATTGTTAACTCAGCGTAAGGCAGCGCAGCGTTTGGCCTGCTTGAGTGTATTGACCACAAACACACTTAATATAAACGCTGCGGTTGTCAGTGGTGCGGTGGTCGGTAGACGCGTCGGGCAGGCTCATGATGATCTTCTGAACGGTTCGGATGGCTCGGCTGCATGTGTTTGAATTAGACTGAAACTATTTAATGCCCAGATTATAGTCGGGCTCAGACAGCTTAACAGAATATCAGTTCTTAACTTTCATGGTAGTATCATACCTACCTACTTGTTCTATTGGAAACTCATACAAAACGAGGTGCTTGCAACAGTGCTGAAATTTCGGGATTACTAATCAGTAATCACAAAATTTCGGCTCTGTTGCAAGCGCGATCATGGCAGTTCTTCCGTGATCATGGCGCTTGTAACAGTGCCAAATATCAGAAACTGAGTTTGAAAGCTATTAAGTAGGTATACCTACATGGTAGAAACAGCAGAACTGACCCTTCCAATAGTTTTATTGCCGACTTGCATCAAAATAGCACTGATGTGGTGCATCACTTGGACAGCTGCTGGTATCTTTTTTAGTAACACAATTACTGTCTTATTCAATTTAAACCTTTGCATGGTACTCGTATTTTATATGTAACAAACATAACTTACACTTACTACCTACTTACTTGCAAAATTTCAGCACCGGAGAAAGATTTCGAATTGCTATTTGAACATAAGTTCAATCGTTTGATGGAAGTCACATGTTATGCTCACTCTGTTTACCCTCAACCAGAATTGACCGTTGAGTATTATAAGTAAGTGACAAACCTGGACTTGCAATGCTGTTTTATTAAGTAGAGTACACATCTCTAAAGGCTACTACACACAATGCCGGCGGCATGGCCGGTCGGGCATGCTACCGGTTCGTAGAGCAACATACTACTGCGTAACCCGGCGGCTGTCTATCCCAGTGAATTTTGCCGCAGGAACGGGCAGCTCGCATTTACGCCGGCTTTGCCGCCGGCATTGTGTGTAGCAAGCTTAAGATTTAATTATCTTGTTGGATTCGGATCCACTTGTATCAGAGCCTTCCGAATTTTATTTTATTTTTTATTTACTTTTTAAACTTAAAGAAAAAAAATATAAAAAATGGCATAAACTTACCTGAGTCCTGCAAGTCCTAACGACTGTCATACAGTTTTAAAAAAAAACTAGCACAGGCGTTAATGTTCAACCGTATCTTATTATTATGTCGCCAATACCTTGTACCTATTTTTAAGATACCAGATGTAGCAATTTGTACAAATTAACTTTACTTATTTATTTATTTCCGAAATTACCTAAGTAGGTAATTGTCACTCATACTTTACAGTGAGCCGATATCGCAACAAACACAACGAGTATGGCGCAAAAACAATTTGCTGTATGATGTTGAAAGCGTAGCGCAATTGGTGGTGCCCGAGTGTTCCAATAGACTTGAAGTGACATGTCGCTTGCATCTGCCTCAAGCCGACTACATCGCCATCAAAAAGAGACTTCTACATCTTGGTAAGTAAAGTTTAAATTCCATTTTTGTTTAGCGATTTTAAAGTTAAAAGCTAAAACAACATCATAACAAAGATATTTAATTTTTCAGGAATAATGCAATGCAGCCGTTGTATGAAAAATGATCCATCAAAAGTCAGCATTACACTGTCGATAATCTTAATGTTTATTTTGATTTAATGTAGGAATTTGAATCAGAAATTAAACTAACGAATGATTCCATAGATGATAGAATAAAACACCATACGTATAAGTTAAATAAGAAACAGACAGTTTATTAGAATAATTAATACTGAGTAACCATATCGTTAAATATTATATTAGTATCACATCAAGAGTTCACAAAAGAATATAAATACAAGTGTGCTATTGCTGCTACATTTAGAATCCACAGGCCTGCGTGAAGACCACCGACACCGCCTGAAATTACAAAAACTTAAATTAAATCATGATTGGTTTAATTTAGAAACAATGTAAGTACCTACTTTGTGCATTAGTTTTTTTTCATTTTGTTGGGCTAGCACGGCTTGTAGGTACTTGTGCATTAGCCACAGCGAAAGGGGAAGAGAGCTTCTAGAGTTCCCAAAATATTTCCAGATCAAATTTAAACGTATTTAGGTACCTTTAAATCCGATTTTTAACTATGGAGCAGGGTCTTGTTTGGTATGATATGAAAATTGGTTGATAAATTAAAATGAATATTTGCATTTAATTATTTGTAAAATAGCAAACCAATAGCTTTTAAGAAGTTCATGCAATAATGAATAGGTTCTGCTATTAATCTCTTCGCATTTAAATATAATAGGTACCTACTTATTTAAATCTTACATAAGGGTAAAATTGTTGATGGTTTTTTTATTCAATCACTCTAAAAAGAATAAATGATGTGGATGTCTTTCGTGATCATAGCGCTTGCAACAGTGCCGAAATATCGAAAAGTCATAAAAACAAGGTATAAATCCCGAATCAATAAACTCTAGAATCGCTAATTAATATTTAAGAAAAACTTTAAACAATACACACAGTAGGTATAATAAACGAAGTCAATAGTAACACATTCCAGTACAATTAAGTTCAGGTCTCCAATAAATGACAGACCAAAAAAGAAAATTCCTTTAGATTTTGACGATTTCGATTAAAATGATGTACAAGGAATGGTGTACGATTTTCATTGCGTTTCAATGTACCGCCTATAGGAAAATCAACAAAAGCTGAATTATGGAGGCCATTATTACCCCCTAATTGAAGCAGCATTAAAATTACCAACTAGGAAAACACGAAATTCCAGTTGATCCAAGATATACCAAACCCCAGATATACAATGTTACGTGCCAGCACAAGGAAAGGTTTGCAGAGTTCTTAGTGGACAAGGTACCTACTTGACGAACATGGGCATACAGTCATGTGGTGCGATTTCCACCTGACTGTATGCGATTTTTTCCTGAGTTTAAATCGAAAATGTATGGTTTCAAGTTAAATGTTACGTAGCCTAGCGCTAGTGACTTGAATAGGAATAAAAAATACTGAATATTTAACCATGATCGGGGCTGAAAAGTGGAAATAGGTTCATACAATCAAATGTGAAAACTCAGAATCAATATCGAAGAATTCAACACGGTGTAGTCGTTAAAATTGCCAGACTGATGATAAATGTTGCAGAGAGCTATTTTATCATAGTTGTGTTTTTGTGATCCGCGTATTCTGCGTGAGAAACGTTAATCATACCTCACATGTGTGAGCGCAACTGACGCTTCTGAGAGCGTAACCCGTGGTAATAATAATAGGGGTTAAAGTATGAAATTGCCGATTATTTTCCCACTTTTTACTTTTTTTATAGCTCTTAAGTATAGTCATATTATTGCGTAATTCTTTTTGTATTGTATCAAAAACTCAATAAAGTAACTTTTGACTAAAAAAAAAAATGCAATACTAGTGCCTATTACTTCAAAGGAAGTCATTGAAAAGACCCCTTACAATGTGTCAGCTGACCTTCTTGCTTCAATTAAGTATATTTGTATTATATACTTTGATTTTCAGAAATTTAAATACTATAATGCGTAGCTTTATAACCACCTAACTTTCACCTTTAATTGCATCGAAAACGGTTGAGGCGTTTTTTAAAAAACTAAAAAATTGTTAGTATGGAAAAATGACTTTTCTCGATTTCGTCCATACAAAACGGCAATTTCATACTTTAACCCCTAATATTTTCAAAATAGTTTGGTATGGTCTAAATTGATCTGGGTCTGGCTTACCTGTTTATGAATCACTGAAGTCACATAACACTCTTGGAACATGGTCATGTGTACATTGACTATAGTTGAATTGACGTTAGTGCAAATATAATGCGAACACCGCTGTTTATCATCACCATCAGTCCAAACCAGTCTATTGCGGGACATGGGAAATCTAATAAAGGATCATTTTGGTATGCTAGTATGTTGCCCAGCAGGCGGGTTGGCGTTCGCAGTTAGGCCAATGGCGGATAGAAGAAGCTGCTGCTTGTCTTCTCCTGGCAGTACCCCCTTCTTACGAGAACCTTAGGTTGAGAAGGGGAACTGCTACTCTACTTTAAGCCGCACCAAAAAGCATAAAAGCTGCATTTTTTTTTAAATAGATCATGGCCTTCGGCATCAACCGGTCACATTACTTATTATCTGTATTTTGTTGTAAAGTCAATTATAATCAAATTCTTATTTGCTAGAACACATATCATGTTTCATTTGCGAAGTAAAGTAAACTTATATTGTAAAACACGAATTAAAAAGGTTTATGATTATTTGTCATGCATTGCAATGTTAGTATCATATGTATCTAAGTAGGTACTGTAAAGAAGAAAGTCATATTTCTATTATATGTGATCGATTAGAAAGCCAAATAATTCATAAAAGCCAAATACTAATTAAGTATTAAATTGTTATAGTGATAAATTGCTAACATTCAGATATAAATACATACTACTTAGACAATCAATCAATTGTCATCTGCAAATTTCAGTTTTTACTTTATCCGAAACAGAGTTTTAAATAATTTAGTGTACAATAAATATTCAAATTTAAATGGTATTATACACATAACTTAAGAGCTTATAGATAACATTTAGGTTTCATAGAGAAGAAAATAAAAGGACATCCAAGTAATCCAACATTTTATGTAAGTGATCGTGTAGTATTGCGTGTCTGAATGTTGGGGTGGGCTGAACTTACTGTTCTGCAGTTCGGATGCCATTTCTGAGGGCGTCGTGTCCTCGGCCGCCTCCGTCGTGGACCGGCCCGCGCCTGGCCCGCGACAATCAACGTTAGTGCACATACAACACGAGGCCCAAACAGGCCCATGCAACAAGGCGCTGCGGCACTTCGCAAAAACATACGCCAAACGTGTTTATAGCTTGCATTTCACTAATAACGAGAAGCGGGGTAAGTAGAAACGAAATGTACAACACATTTCAGTATTTTTTATTTATTTACTGCCATTACATGCTCTTTATGTCTAAGATATTAATAATACCTACTTTGACGGTACCTCAAAATACATTTATAGATCTCTCAATGAAACATAAAATAAACTCGTCCGATGGATTTGGTCAATATCGCAATATTATGTAATACAACTAGGATTTTTGGAATGGATGTCCATTCCAAAAATCCTAGTTGTATTAAATATTTTAATTCCTATTTTAATTGTGTCGTTTACCTGTTCTCTTGTCGCATAGTAGCGTGTGGTCGCATGTCATGCGACGTAAATCGTGACAAGATAATAAAGGAAATTTTACAATATTAGCACAAATGATTATTATGATATAAATTGACGACCTTCGTGACGGAGTAGCGTACACACCGGTTTTAAGGTGTCGCCTGTCCCGGGTTCGATTTCCTGACGGGTCAATGTAGAAAAAAAAACTGATTTTTTACATTTTGCCGGTTCTAAGTGCTTTGGATACCTTCGGCGCTTCTGATTTCCACAATACGAGTACTTTAAATATTGAAATGAAAGATAGTTTACGGATTTAGAACGCGTTTATTTTATTTAACCCGACGTTTCGAACCCTTTACAGCGTTCATGGTCACGGGTAGAACGCTGTAAAGGGTTCGAAACGTCGGGTTAAATCAAAAATAAACGCGTTCTAAATCCGTAAACTATCTTTCATTTCAATGTATAGTGTTCGCGTAAACTCAAGAAAACAGTACTTTAAATAGTTCAAACTCACTGTGGGATCAGAACAATGTAGGTAGGTATGTGATGTTGTCCACATTTATTTTTTTATTCATTACTTTAACGCCCCGTTGGTCTAGTGGTTTATATACCGGACCAAGATCTGGGGGTCTCGGGTTCGATCCCCGGGTCGGGCAACAAAAAGTTTCAATTTTTCGAACATTGCTCGGGTTTGTGATCACCAACCCGCATTTGGCAAGCGTGGTGATTATGCTAGTACCCATCATACATTACTTTAATAAGTTACACATGTTTGTTTATTTCCATTGTTTTATTTTAAGTTGTTTGATATTTTTAAGTTAATATTTAACAATTACCTAGTTAGTTAAGTATTATAAATTTTGGAATCATTAATTATTATTGTTGTATTTTTTTTTAGCTTGTAATGTCTTATAAAATATTTGAAAGAATTTGCAGACCAGTACTTAACTTGACAAAGTTTAGTATATCTACTTCACATCTAACCGAATCCATCTTGAAAATAAATCAGTAAATATTTGTTTAGGTATAAACTTACAGAGAAAAAACTGTTTATTTATCAACTAGTAATCAAACCGTTTAATTACCTGTCATGTATATAGTTTTGTCTACATAAGGAGGATGACTGATGTTTCGGTTTTCAAAGAACAGCTCACAGCGAATTTCCGCTTCTTCCAAACCGTCGTCGCTGAGGGTCGCGTTCACGTAGACATCGTATAGGCCATCTCCACCGCCAGTAATATACTGAGTCAAATTTGCAATTTCTTCCCTGAAAATATAGGTAATACCTAATGTTATTTACATTACAGTTATGGTGACTATTTAAAGGTATACTGGTTTGTAGATGATATTTGTTTTGATGCGCATTCGTTCAAAGTATAAATAAAAATAAAGTTTGAATGATAGCAAAACGTGACTGTCAACTATAAAAACAAAAATATAAGAAATGAGGATAGCAAATCTAATGGCTTCGTTGTTTTTATTTAGCCGTCCGTTTCACTAATTTCACATCGTACAGTAAACTTACGCTCCTAGAAGATCGGTACTTACCCGTTAACAAAAATCGTCAGTTCTGGCTGAGGCGACACTTCATGTGCTTCGCACTGCAGCAACACGTCTTCATCTTGGTCCTCGTCCGGCCCATCTTCAAGTTTTGATATGTTCAGCTGAAGATCAGTACCGTTTGCTAAAATTTGCAAGTTACATTACAACTAAAATAATACACACACAATACTACCTAATATTCATCATAGGGGTTGCCGTAATTCTTTGGTTAGGCTATATACGAGCTCGTTACTATATTCGGGCCTTACGAAATTACGACATAGGTGCGGGTTTTAAGGTCAACTGTAAGATTCGGAATTGTCTATTTTCCCTTGTCACACGTCCAACCGCAAAGGACCTTCATAGTTCAAAAGAAATGTGCCCATAATTGAGACTTCGAGCTATATGTGGTGCTGGGTTTCTACTCTAGACTCTAGACCCCTGTAGACATTTGTTTATAAGTACTTAGGTACAGTTGAAAATCCTGCCCCTTCCTTGTCAATAAATGTTAGAATTACCCACATTTATTTTCTCTGAACATTAATACACGAGGAAGGAACAGCAGATACCCTTGAAATTGTCTACCCCATCCAAGAGACTGATATTGTGCTGATATTATACGCGAATAACGCCTTTGTTGTATAGACCTTGTGAAAGCTATAGTATGTTTCATATTTAAAACTAGCCAAGTATTAGACTTTAATATACAGGAAGAAATTTTAACCACTTTCCAAAATTTTTATAGACGTTCAGTATCGTGTTAAGAGCCTATTTATGAAGTTAAAAAGGTAAATCAAGTTGTCACCCGAAAATATTTTTCGCGATATAGTTTTCAATTTTTACGGTCCTAGACTTGTTAAGGTATAAAGGGAAAATCAAAAACATATGAATAGTAACGTAATGAATATAAGAGATGCGCGACGCGTAAAAAAAGTACATATTGCTAGGCGGCCGTGTCAAAAATTTTAGAATTATGGCGGACATTTTCTAAATACTTTATCTTGACATTTTTGTACTGGGCTATACCAAAAGAAAAAATACGTCCTTTGTTTTTTATCTCGTAGATTGAAATATTAAAATTTGGAAGGTGGTTAAAATTTCACCCTGTATTATCCTGAGTTTTAAGAATAATTGGTTTTTTAACTTAGTCTTCACTTCTCCAATAATTCTCCAAATATTTAATTTTGCCTAAAAAGCCACTAATCGGGACAGAGTAAAATCAACAACAGTTGTTGAACCCTACTTCGACCTAAGAGTAGAAAAGTACAAGCTACAACTAACTATGTTACAAAAACTGATGCAAAGCATGCAATAAGCCACCACCCATCAATTTTTGTTATGAAAGTTACGACACATCACAAATCAAATGTTTTCCGCACATTATCCTCTACATGCAAATTTATAGAATAGAATAGAAATTGATTATTTGCTTAAAACATCGTATAAGTTGTTACAATTTTATAGAAACACGTCATGTTTAATATACCTACTTATACACAAATCTGAAATCAATAAGTAAGTACACCATCAATATACTAGTTTAATGTAAAATAATTACTCACAGAAGACGATCAAATCTTGATGTCTGCGCACTTCTGTCACGTCGGACACTTCACACTCATACGTGCCCGAGTCAGTGGATGCCAGGTTTACTAACAAGATGGTGTCATTTTCTTTGCCTTCTGAAATTGTGAACATGAAGTTCTTCTGAAGTTTTGTAACATCATCTCATAAATACGACCTCAGTGGCGGAGGGTAGGTATACACCGGTTTTCAAGGTGTCGCCTGCTCCGAGATCCCGAGTTTGATTCCCAGACGGGTGAATGTAGAACAATAGTATTTTTCTATTTTTTCTGGGATCTGGGTGTTTCATCAGATCAGAACCAACGAAGGTACCAACCTTAGTTAAGTTACCAACCTTAGTTGGTACTAATTTCCACAAAAAAAAGTAGGTATGCGATGTTTTCCTTTAATGAGACTATGATTATGAACAGCTTGCTGTAATAGCTAAGTAACTCGGTAACAAATCGTAATCAACCAATTTTTTTAATTATAAGTAGTACTTTTCGTAAGTAAGAGTGCAAAATTACGAAACAACAAAAGTTAAAAAATCCGGCCAAGTGCGAGTCGGACTCGCGCACTGAGGGTTCCGTGCTAACTTTAACTGAATTAGGGGTCCACTTACTTCCACTTAGCCAAAATACCACAATATTTAATTGACTGCAAAATTAACTTTGTTTTTTATAGTGTTTGTATGAAGGACAAAGTTATATTTGCTGTTTTTAAAAATGTGCTATTTCTCAACAACTACCGGTTTGATCTTGTTCAAACCAATTTTCGTTGTAAGTATTTGTTAAGATCTACATTATGTATTTTTTTCAAAATTTTCACTTGCTTAGTTTAAAAGTTAGATGGGGTGGGGGGACCCATTTTACTACTTTGGAAGCGTCTATCTTCCAAACGTTAGACTTTTGGAAAAAATGGTTTTAAAAACCTCTATGCCATTTTAAAAGACCTATCCATAGATAACCCATACGCATAGGTTAGAGTAAAAAAATTTTTTTGTGTTTTATTTCTATGTATGGGAAAGCCCTTAAATATAATTATTTTTTATTTTTTGTATAAGAATCGTAAAGCGGTCAACAGGATACACCTATCTACCAAGTTTCAACTGTGTAATGTTAATAAGTACTTTGAAAATAAAGTGGCTGTGACATACGGACGGACAGACAGACAGACAGATAGACAGACTTGACGAATCTATAGGTAAGGGTTCCGTTTTTGCCATTCGGCTACGGAGCCCTAAAAATGGCTAAAATCGCGTATCGTCCGCGACCAAGTAGACCTAGTTAGGTGGCTTGTACCGCTTGCATGCATTGGTGGGGTCGCAGGGGTAATGAATGCTGGTATTTGGTATGTCCCTGTGCCTGCCTTTAGCGTTCTAAAAAGGCCTAGCTAGATCCAATCTATAAAATATAACGATATTTAAGACTTTACTTTTAACTCACCAACGTTCGGTCGAGCCAGTTCCGCGCGCTGACCAGACAGCCTTTGGTATAGAAGTATTCGGTTCCTGTCGTCTTTGGGCACGTATAGCGGCGTCCACCACCACTTGATGTACTCGATGCGGTCTGACACAGTGTACCGACACTGAAGCTCGGCGTTCTTACCCGCCTCCACAGCACTCGGCACAGCAAACTCTGTTATAGACAGTTGCCGGCTACCTGGAAATTACAAACCAGTTTCATGGTACCTTGTACTCTCAACAATGAACATTAATTAATGAGAACTTACCCAAAACAGAACACATCTTTTACTTGTAGGTAAAACCTACGAAAATTTATTGTGATAAGTTAATATAATATTTATTAATAATCTTATTCTTATATATATAAAAATTAATCCCTATTTCCCTTGGTCATCGCATCACGCATGAACGGCTGGACCGATTTCGTTAATTATTTTTTTGTTTTATTTGTTATTGTCAGGAGAATGTTTTTATGAAAGAAAAAATTAAGGAAATTGCGCGGAAAATAAGAAAATTTAAGATAACTCAATCACCATACTAAATTATTTGTAATGTAACTTTAGCGCTTTTGACAATTCAAACTTTTTAAATGTAAAATTATGGCGTTTGACATAACATTGACAGTTCAGTAATATCAGTATATAAACTTGAAAAATTTTGTCTCAGGCGGAACTCGAACCCGCATCTCCTCGCATGTCAAACATCTGCAAAGATGTTTCTTTCGGGTGTTAAGGGTGCAAACTCCTAACATTTGATGAAACAACGCTGGCTCACAGCTTAAGAATATGCTTGAAAAATTCGCGCCGTGTCGCAGTGTCTCGGTGGCCTAATGGTATGGCGCCCGCCCGGCATGCGAGCGAGATGCGGGTTCGAGTCCCGCCTGAGAAAAATTTTTCAAGTTTATATACTGATATTACTGAACTAAATTTGAATCACCTGGCTGAGTCTTGGTCAGTCGTTTCCAATAGGCTAACTTTCAATAGGTACGTTAAATTGTTAAACGTTGAGTGATTCAAGTTCAATTAACCATCAGCCTAGTGATTTAAGGCCTAGGCCTAGGCGTCAAATTGGCTGGCTAATTTAACTAGATGGCTGCGACAGATACAGCCACCAGTACCTAAGTTTCATAGAAGGACCCCCTTCTATTTTTTCCGTTTATATATTCCGGATTTTTTATAGTTATATCACTCCCACAGTCAAAACATATCTAATGACACCTCATATGTTTAAATCTACTATGCCGTTTGGCCTGTAAGGCGGTAAGGCGTGCACAAACAATTACACATTACATACTCTTGAAAAACATAACTCTCCTTCTGACGCAGTCGGGTAAAAAGTAATTTATCATCTACAACGACGGATGAATTTGAACACCTTAAACTATATTTATATTTGCTCTCCCAGGATCTAAAGTCCTCCCACGAAAGCAATTTTTAAATTAAAAGACAAATCTAAGACCGGATAATGTCAGTAGGTAGGTGCGGTTAGCTGCCATGTCTATAAAACATAATTTATTTATTTCGTGTTGTACCGTTGTTGTTGTAACTGGTTAGCATGTCTCACAACACAGCTTTGCAGACTACGAACACCACCGTAATTCGGTATACCTAATACCTATTATACGCATAGTTCAAGTCTATTCTTATCAAACAAATATTTACGTTCCTATTTTAAGTTTTTGGGATAATTTTAGCTCTTCAGATTTACAAATGGAATGTTCATTTTAATTTATAATCCGTACATTTAAATGGATTACGAATTGTTTGAACATAATTCACAATAATATTTATAGAAAAAATGTATACGTTGATATACATAACAATTACCTACTTATTTACGTAGGTACGACCACCGGCTGTGTTACATTCATTACCTTACCAGTAGGTACGTCTTTCTCCTTCTCCAGTCATGTCTAAATTAGCATATAAAGCGTCCCTACCCAGTAAAGGTTCTATTTATAAATCGTAATAGAAATTTAGGTCATATCTCAATGAATAAGCGACTATCTTGGTCAACCTTGAGGCGGTCCGGGAATGTTAAAAATACCGCGCGCCTACCGCGGACGCGCTGATTTAACCTGTGATTAGGTATTCTTATTTGAAACTTTTCATTTTCCTGAGAACCCTGCACCTCAGTCCTTATTTAACAGTGCCACTTGGAAACTTTATAGATTTTATATGTACCTATGAATTCAAATCCCGATATTTTTTAGTTTATTAAACATACGGTCTCTTTAAAATACAAAAATATAAAAAACCATTGTTGAACAGTAATTTTCATGCGGGACTGCTTAGGTAAATGGCATAATCATGAAATATCTACGCATCGTAATGTTTTTTGCTTGAATCTAAAATTAGGAAGCCCTTCAAATCAGGCGTACTGTCCAAGGTCACGGGCACATCACTGGTGTTGATAAACACTGTCACGATGAACGCTCACCTGCTATACATAACAGCAGCAGGCAGCAAGTTCGCAGCATCGCAGCCAGTGTCGCAGGCATCGAGCGCGGGCAGCGAGTCGGGACGCGTGCGGAGCGACTGACCGCCTGCGTGCTCGTGATACGCCCGCCCGCCCTTCGAACTATAAATTGGCCTTGATTTCGCGCGCGATTACTGCTCTATACCACACCAAATGATCCTATTGTATCGCAAGTCGCGATGCAATACAAGATAACAAGACACATACACCTATCTGTTACCACCAGTATAATGTTGTTCCATGGGGGTATTCATAGGAAAGTGTAGCTATTCGAACAGTAAATTAAAGAAAAAACAAACACACTTTACGTCATTTCGAATAGAAACAAGATGCCGCTCTAAAAAGAGCTACTTCTGTTTTGCACAGAAACAGTGATGGTTGATAATTGTTTCTATTCGAAATGACGTAGTGTGTTTGTGTTTTATTTACTGTGCAAATAGCTACAAAAGCAATCAATGTTTCAATTTTATTTATACGAAACTGTTCCGTTGATCTAAAGTTTTAAACCTAGCATCTAAAATTCTTTTAATATTGTGACTTTTTATTTCGTTATCAAGAGTGGATACATAAACTATTCTATTACACATGATCTCATAATAACATTATGGAGCTACGTGACTGGTGTACTTTGCAAGTTAGGGCTAAAGAATATTGGATTTCTGACTAATAGGTTTCCTCTGTGTGTAGCATTAGCAGGGCAGGTTATGGAAAAAACTTCAACCCCACATTACAGAAGAGGCACAAAAAATGATTTAATTTTCCAGAGAAAATCGAATTTTTCATGCGAGTTCCATACAAATTTTTCGCAAAAAAATATAAATCATCCGTTTATAAGCTAAATTAGCTTGTATGACGTATAAGAGCATAGAAATGGTTAACAGAAGCAGTCCCCAACAAAAAAAAGTGACCCCTTGAAAGTCGATTTTCAGCCCACCGTGCGACGGTACCACACACACCCAGCCCCGAGTAAATATAGAAAAGCTCATTTTTTCTACATTGACTAGTCCGGGAATCGAACCGGGGACCTTCCTTGATAACCGGTGCCTACGCCACTCCGCCACGAAGGTCGTCAATGTACGAGCAACGGCAGGTCAATTGATTTTTAACTTTAAGTACAACAAGTAGAGTTTAATATCAATTGAGAAAATTTGACGTTTTGTGGTTTGGTTGACGGTTGACGTGCTGTTGTCTGTACCTATATATTTCGTGATATTGGCGGAATCCTTTGGCTTTTGCCGAAACACTGCCATCGCCATATACTAAAAGAAGATGAAAAAGGAAGTCTTAAAAAAAAGAACTGATAGTACCTACCGGGCGTTCTAGTAGCTAAGTTTTGAGATAAGCCCAGACCGATTTTGATTTCGAACTTATATTAGGGGTTAAAGTATGAAATTGCCGTTTTGTATGGACGAAATCGAGAAAAGTAATTTTTCCATACTAATAATTTTTTTGTTTTTTTAAAAACGTCTGAACCGTTTTCGAAGCAATTAAAGGTGAAAGTTAGATGGTTATAAAGCTACGCATTATAGTATTTAAATTTCTGAAAATCAAAGTATATAATACAAATATGAGGTGCACAGCAAGCGATTAGAACGAGTGCAAAAAAGATTTTTGTGGCATATCTGCTTTCAACTTGGTCAAGCTAGGCGGTTGCCGTCGTACGCTGACAGGCTTTCAAGATTTAAAATTCTTAGCCTAAAACATAGAAGATTCATGTTGGATCAAATGTTTTTATTTAAGATTGTGAGAGGTGGTCTGGACAGCCCTGGTCTCTTGGAACAGCTTAACTTTAATATACCTTTTAAAATCCCGAGGCAAGGTAAATATATACCATTTGCTGCCGAGGGATCCAGAGGCGCTCTTGGCCACTACTCAGTTATAAACAGGCTTCAACGGCAATATAATGTGCTACAAAAGAAAATTGCCATAGACATATTTAATAACAGTCTTCTTAACTTCAAAAAATATATATTGCACGCGGAACTCAGCTCATAATTTTGGTCATTGTTTAGAAATAACGTAAGTATAAATTAATTAATTTATTAAATAACTCTCACATTTGCAAGCCGTAGCAGCCTGTAACTGAATCTGCACTTAGCTATATAATATTTAATGTTAGTCTTGATTGTAATATTAGTGTAAGATTTGTTGGTTGCTCTTATTAAATAAAATAAAAATTAAAAAAAAAAATCTTAATTGAAGCAAGAAGGTCAGCTGACACATTGTAAGGGGTCTTTTCAACGACTTCCTTTGAAGTAATAGGCACTAGTACTGCATTTTATTTTTAGTCAAAAGTTACTTTATTTAGTTTTTGATATAATACAAAAAGAATTACGCAATAATATGACTATACTTAAGAGCTATAAACAAAATAAAAAGTGGGAAAATAATCGGCAATTTCATACTTTAACCCCTATTACTTAGCTATAAAAAAATGCTTCTCAGGAATCCAATCTCAAGTGAAGTATGGTTTGTTGCACAACCTTTTAAAGAATTCCTCAATAGATTTAGATTGTCAATTTTAATATTATAAGCTATTAATATTTAATGCCACTTTCATCTTTCTTTTCAGAGATTTAGTTTTAGTTTTCAATTCGCCCACCCCCTCCCCCCTCCCGCAGATTAGGCTTAGTGTAACGTACTCCTCAGGATAAGGTTACAGTTAGCATTCCTATGTTTGGTAAGTAGGTAGGTACGAAAATAAATGTTCTTATTCCATTATATATTGAAATATATTATGTATAGACAATAACTTATTTAATAATTATTTAACAAGAAAATAAAAGGACTGACTTTGTTGGCTAAATAAATAGTTTGGCAGATAAGACACAAACAGTATAACTAATGTAACGGACTAAAACGCTATACAGGGTGTTAGGTAAAGAGTATAACACTAGAGTTGATTGATACGGGGTTTCTTGTCACGGGAGAACTAAGTTCATGGTATGGCGCTTGCAACAGTGCCGAAATATCGGAAACTCCTTAAAACTAAGGTGCATTGTATATACCTCGTATCAATTAACTCTAGTGATAGTGACCATGGAAGTTTAAATCAGTATAAGGGCATAACAAGCCATATAAATAATTAACATATGCATATAAATAGGATGATGTAAAATGATATCAAATTTCTGACTTCACCATAGTATTTATATTAGTGGTGGCGTTAATGGTTTAAAAAAAAATTCGTTAAAAGTTAACGGTTGAATAAAAATATCGATATTTTTAATGGTTGAAAATATCAGTTGATATTTTTATGCAGTATACATTATTTTGATATTTTTACCTGTAGTTGAATACAGTATTACGCATTTATATTTATAGGTTTATTCCTTTGGTTTATTCAATGAACTTGAGCAATGCGTTGGAGCCTAAAGTCGAAAAAATGCATCCGCATAAAATAACAGGCTCAGTTGAAGAAGAAAGCTGTTCAATACTCCGAGTAATATCATTATTTTTATGCTAATGGAATAGAGTTCAATTTATTTGCAACTTTTACTACTTGTTTGACTCGCAAATTTCGCATTACACCTCGTCTCATCACGCGCCACTCGAATCCTAAATTAACTACTTAATTTTTAGGACCTAACCTACCTAGTTTGTATTACCCATCCCAAAATGACTACTCTTATAATAATATACGTACCTATATTAATAATAATTGTCAAAGTTGACTTTATAATAGTAGTCATTTTGGGAATCAGTTTCTTTGGGATGTGAATTATTTGAAATGTTGACTTTTTGGGAAGTTGACCTTTTAGGCAGTGGACTATTTGAAATGTTGACCTTCTTGGAAAGTAGTCCTTTTGGGAAGTTGACGTTTTGAACCTAAAGGAGTTTAAATACTAATTTAGGCTCTAATTCGTTTACTTAATGTTTAAGTTAACTTACTCAATAAACAAATAAATTTATTAGAAAGATTGGATTATGATTTTTTTATTGTTTGTGGACTAGCGTTATAAATATTCATTAGGTAATTTTATCAATCGGTTACATTTATCTATACGAATAAAACTTTTAATTGCGTTTAATTATCAACCATCGAATAAATATTTTTATTTGATCAGGTTAATAATATTTATTGAACAATGTGATATATTTTTTATTAGTTAAATTTAACTGGTTATAGATATATTCACCATCTCTAATTTATATACATATTATGTTAACATAGGTTCGTTCCGGCGTGTTATACCATATACCTAACACCCTGTATCACGGGTCTAAAAAAACTAAACGCCGATCCGAAAACCACGTATTGTTCCCAGCACTAGAATCAGTTTTTTCTTCAGAACCATACTTTCAGTTTTTTTAAGCTATTGCATAGCTTCTATTACGGGCCTTGAGCGTGGAGACCGAATCCAGAAATTCCGTAACGAAAATAACCTAACACCCCCCACTCCGACCGGCACAGCGGTAATACTTTTTAGTTTTATAATTACATAAGTTGATAAAAAATGCTATGCAATAGCTTTACCGCGGCAGTCTCCGAGTGCCCCATGTCTTTTTTTTCTATTATTATAATAGATTTTGAGTACTAAAAATAAAAATAATTTCGTAATATTATGACTTGATTTCATGTTCAGATTGCGAAGCTTCGCGTTTGTTTTTTTACACCCTGTATACGCAGTAACATTACTATAAAAGCTGTAACATGAAAAGTTGCTTTAAAGAAAATTATATTTAATTACAGGATTTCAAGTTATCACTAAACAAGAGTACTACGGTGTTTTTAATACTTTATATGATATAGCCATAATCACTGGAGAAGTTCTCCCTTACTAAGGTACACGGTACAAACCCCGTATCAATCAACTCTACTGAGTACTAAAATTGTTTATAGAGCAAAATGCGCGAGTATCTTGTCGTTGAAGGTGATGTCTTTAAACAGTTCCGGGCGCGAGGCGAGCGCGACGCGACATCTTCGAGCGCGCGGTATGCATGGAGATGCGGGTTTTCGTCCCGCCTGAGCCAAAATGTTCCAAAAAAGATGTCCCGTAACAGGCCCAGACATTGTACAGTATTATGAAAAATCAAGAAAAATCTACTGACTTTGGGAAAAATACAAACAACTGTATAGAACGTATAATTTAGCGGCTCAAAAATAAATACAATCTAATAAATATCCCTCTCAATTAGGCATACAAGATGGCGCTTGACAAAAAAAAAAGATAAAACAAAAACTCTTAAATGTCAGTAGCTGTCAGATTTCCTTCGTCAATATTTGACATGACTGTTCTTTTTAAGTTTTTGTCACTCGTTATAATCTCACGTGAAAAGTGTTTGTTATTAATACAACAAGCACAAGTAAGCAAACAATATCACTTGTTCGAATCGAGATAAGCGATTTTAAAATTGTCAATACTGACAGATGTCATCAAACGTCATCTTCCGCCATGATAGTTTTGTTGTTTAATATTGCTATTCTAATAACTTTATTTTTGTTTGAGCCATTAAACGAAGCTATTTTAAAGAATTTGGATAATAACAAAGTGTTATAGGTATATTGCCCTATCTTTTGTCAATGTGTACAGGTTCTGGGCCTAGCCTCCATACAATTTGGGACAACTCCTTTAAATACTGAGAATACATGGACTATAAAGCAAAATGCGCGAGTATCTTGTCGTTGAAGGTGATGTCCTTGAAGAGGTCCGGGTGCGAGGCGAGCGGGGGCCGCGGCCCGGCGAGCGCGACGGCGACGGCGTCGAGCGCGCGCGCGCGGGGCACGTCGCCGCGCAGCGCCAGCAGCCGCGCCAGCTGCTCGCCCGACAGCTGGCCGCACTTCGCCACCACCCCGTGCAGGTCCAGCGACAGCATCTCCGTGTCCTGGCACCGGAGCACCTGAACGTACCGTACGTTGGACGTTATTAACCGTAACTGGTTATTTAAGCAGCTACAAGCCCGAACAGTGATCACTCGTTATCCGCAACAACGATAACTAGTTAGATTCATAACGCCATTCAAACGATCGAAATAGGCATCGGTCATCAATAACTGCTTTTTATCACAACGCTCTGAAGTTAAATTGAATTCACTCTTATGTGAAAGGTCTAGCGCAGATATTTGGTTGGCTTCACTCCTCACGCAAAATCACTGGTTTTACGTTACTCGTTACAAGTTGAAAACGACGTTTTACATTGCACATCCCACACATCGTTTTGAATACATGAAGGAGTAAAACGAGTAATGTATAAAGGGTCCAAAAAAAGAATCGCAAAAAAAGAGTAATAACTTTGTTGCGTGTATGAATAAAACAACTATAGGACGCGAGCGTAAGTGTGAATGAAACAGGTATATGTTCGGCTTTCGGTCAGCAGCTGTCATCCACTCTACGTATGCGTGAAGTGATTAAGTTATACCTGCTATCTAACCAAACGTTTTAAACTTATAATAATTACGTTTGCTTCAGAGCGTTGTAAAAATAACTAGTTACAAAAATCACTAGTTCTGAAACCAGTTATTGGAAACCACACCACGGTTACGTTACGTTATCTCAAAAACCGATAACGACACATCGTAGCCGCCAACCCCAGAACGTAGCCGCCCATTACGACCACGGAACATGGGTAAAGGTCGGGACACATAAACACGATACGAGGTAAGTGAGCGCTGTGATCGGTCTATTCTGATGTCGCGCAACGTCAAAAGGAAATTCGATCGATTGCCATGGCGTTCTTTGAACTCGTTTATGTGCAGTAGGACGCCAGCGGCGACACTGGTTCTTAGACAAATCCAAATGGCGCATGGTAGCCATTTTATGTCATGCGACATTTATACACGGTGAAATTTTATACACTTTCCAAAATTTTTGAAGGCGTTCATTATCGTATTTAGAGCCCATTTATCAAGTAAAAAAATGTAAATCAAGTTTTCACCCGAAAATATTTTTCGCAATATTAATTAAATTTTTTACAGTTTTAGGTATAAAGGGAAAACCAAAAACCTATGATTAGTATCGTAATGAATGAATGTAATAATATGTGCATTGCGTAAAACAAGTGTTGCTAGGCGGCTGAATCAAAAAATTTCGATTTTTGGCGGACATTTTCTAAGTGCTCTATCTTGACATTTTTTACTGGGCTATACAAAAAGAAAAAATACGTCATTTGTTTTTTGTCTCGTAGATATTAGAATTTGGAAGGTAGTTAAAATTTCACCCTGTATGAGGACCGATGTCGCCGATTGCGCCCCACTACACACAAACGAGTTCAAAGAACGCCAATCAAGCGAATTTGCTTTTGACGTCGCGCGACATAGAAAAAAACCGATCACAGCGCTCACTTACATTCATGTTTGGGCAGAAGTATAAGCATTTGCTCATAACCTCTGTGGCGCGCCTGCCCCGCCTACATCGCCTTTCTAACCTTTTCCCATGTTCTGTGATTAGGACCGACAAACGCGATGAGGATGCCTATCTATCTATCTATACAGTGTGACTTTTACATCACCGCCAAAAATTTTTATAGGCGTTAAGAATCATATTATTTAGAGCCCATTTATGAAAAAAAAATGTAGGTCAAGTTTTTTACCCAAAAATATTTTCTGTTTTAAAATTTTTACTGTCCTAAGCCTGTAAAGGTATGAAGGGAAAAACCAACAACTTAAAGTATCGCAATGAACGAATGAGATGCGCATCACGTAAAAAGTGTGTTGTGTCCAAAATTTTAGATTTTTGGTGGACATTTTCTAGGTGCTTTATCATGACATTTTTGTACTGGGCTATAACACCAAAAGAAAAAACAAGTCATTTGTTTCCTATCTCGTAGATTGTTGTTTTATATTTAGATGGTGATTAAAACTTCATACTGTATAGGGTGTCTGGTAAATGGTATTACGAGCCGAAACCAGCCCATGTTAATATTCGTATCTTGGTTCTGATTGGGCGAAACGACGCGTCTTTCCGTTTCGATTTTCTAGCGAATAGCATCAAAATGTCAAAACCACCGAAAGTTAATTATATATTGATAGAACTAAAAGTTAAAACGAAGTGAAGTCAAAAACTGGATATCATTATTTAAATTTTTTTATGTAAATATTTTATTAAGAAATGATATAATATTTCACTTCACCAAAGTATTTATATGCATAAGTATGTTAAAATATGCTATTTTCGGCTTTTTATACCATTTACCTAACACGTTGTATATAAAAGCGATGTTTTAGATATGTAAAACTGCATTAATTACAAAGATGACCGAATCACTTAATAAAATAAAAATATTTTTATTTCATGTAAATAAACCCTTACCTCAGCTAGCATGCAGATCACCTCGTATGGCCAGTCTACATTCAGAACTTCAGGCGCAATTTTTTTGAAAAACGCTCTTATTTGGTTCGCTTCTTTGACTATTTTCGTAGCAGCTTGTTGAGCTTCTTCGATAGTTTTGAAAACTACTTTCTTGGATAGCATTGCAGTGATATATTTCTTGTAAACCAGGTTTTGGGCCTCGTTAATAACATATTCAAAGTTTTTATCCCTTAAATGGTTATAATCTTGGAAATAGTCATCGAGGGTGATGCAAATGGTATCCACTGGAATGCTTGAAGGCAGCCACTTTGGTGTAAATAATGAATTAAAATGTACTTCCAAGTCCAGGAATGCTTCTTCAAGAAGAAATCTGGCCGCTTCATCCCGCAAATTCTAAAAATAACATAACATACTTATATTAAGCTTTTCATCTGATACTAAAGGAAAGTTGTGTATTTGTGTAATAATGAATAATGGCTTTTAGTATAGCGACAGAGGTTACATACAAACAAAGAGAGAAAGTCTGTTATACGCGCTTTTGAAATAGGAACTATACTTGGTTGCGTTCCATTTCACCAACAAATATTCAGAACATTTTTCCTGAATAAATACCAGCAAAGTAATAAACAGACGATAAACATATGCGGCTCCATCATATTGTTCATCTCATCAAAATTCAATCCAGTAAGATTGAATGATACGTACGCGCCGGAATGAAAGTGTATATCTCCTCTTAATATTACTGCACAAGGACGTGGAACTCATTTAGTATTCCATCCATCCACCAGCAATGAATAAAAATGTATATGCTGTGCGATTATGGTTTACGTTTTACTAAAAGATACATCATAGAATACGACTTATAAAAGCAAGACTATTTGTTCGATTTGAAATTCTACCTAGCGGACTTTGGGTTATAATAACCGTAAAAAACTCGTGTCACGTCATCTACACTAATATTACGAGTATAAAGAGGAAAGATTTAATTTGATTGTTTTCAATAGGCTCTGACTTCTGGACTTATTAAAAATTATTTAAACATTAAAACCCGACATTATCCCTGATAAACATAGGCTACTTTTTACCGCGGGACCCGGTAGGTGGCGCTGCTGTCGATATGTCAACTACTAAACGGCTTGATCGATCCTAATTGCATGGTTTCTTAGACATGAATGTATTGAGCCTACCTAATCTATTTTTCTATATGCCACCGCTAGGCACAGGTTTCCGACCGCGCGGTATGACGTAGACTTTACGCGGGTAGAGTCGCGGGCGAAGAGCTAGTCGAATGACGATATCAACTTTCTGACTTCACCATAGTATTTATATGTATATGTTAACATAGGCTGGTTTCGGCTTCCCGGGGGAGTTTAGGGTCTCCTGCCGGGCGCGTCTCCAGGTGGCGGATAGGGGAACGCCCTCCAGACATGGAGGGTACGAGGGTAACGGCCATTTGGTCAGCGCGGACCAAAACCCACACGGGAGGCGCTTCCAGTGGGCTTGGGCAGCCCGCTGTTGAATGCGTCTCCGCCAGATGGTGGTAGAGGGCTCCGGCCCGTGGCCTGTTGAGGCCGTTCGCGCTGGAGTTCGCGACGGCGGTGTTGCCGTTGGGGTGTCACCCCCTCGGCGGACGGAAGTCGCTCGCTTTCCAGTATGGTTTGAACTTTGAGCTATGCTAGGCGGCGAGTGGGCCTGAGACGTTGGCGGCCCCTTGCAACGACATGCACTGTCATAGCCACGGATCGGATCGGCGAGGTTGCTTGCGGACCCGACCCGAAGTCTTAGATGGGGGAGGACGAGAAGGCATACGCCGAACTCAGCTTCCCCCCTAGCAGGCTAGTAGGCGTTGGGCCGGGGGGCTCAACGCTCGCATTGCACAGCTTGCCAGACTGGTGGTAATTCCTGGTGTACAGGATCACCCATATTTTATGCTTGAGGCCCGGCATAGGCCGTACGTAGGCGGTGCATGGAGGGCATCCTAAGGGAAACCCATACACTGCCAACATACGTTGCAAGGAACACCGCAGGTCTTTTTAGTGGGTATGCTTATCGGGCACCGACAAGAGAGTCCCACATAACTTACTGCTGCCCCTGAAGCAGTAGGTATGCGTAATGCATTTTTTCCTGCGTAAACAAAAAAAAAAAAGGCTGGTTTCGGCTTGTTATACCATTTACTTAACACCCTGTATAAAATAAGAATTATTTAAACAGTCCGAAGCAAATATGACACCTAAAACTGTCCTCATTTGAATGGTTGACGTTCATGCAAGTCCAAACAGTAGGCGACTCTGACAATAGAATTTTAGAATCCCAGGAGTATATCCATTATTACCCCATACCACCTATACCAGCATTTACGAACTTCGGTAATAACGCTAGATCACGGGCCTAAGCCTGATGAGAAGCCTAAGATGTTGTAGGACGGGAGTCGTCGGCACCTGTTGAGAATTGCAGCTTTCTGCATAGTCATATATGTATTCTTTGGTATATTTAAGTTGCGGAGGGCAGTGAGTAAAATAATATTACAATACTAGCTGACCCGGCAAACGTTGTATAGCCATAAAAATGATTAAATTACTAAAATGGCTAACAAAAAATAGGGGTTGGTGGTAAAAGGGTAAAAATTTAGGGTTGTATATATTTTATAAAATTTTAATATTTTACTACCCTACCCCTACCCTACTCCTACCCTACCCCTAACCTACCCTACCCTACTTGTGAATCTAAACCATTCCCAGATCCCCTTGAACACACACAAAAAATTTCATTAAAATCGGTCCAGTCGTTTGAGAGAAGTTCAGTGACATACACACTCACAGAAGAATTATATACATAAAGATTGCTGCCGGGTACTATATTATACCTGGAAGGTGTCGAGCATCGCGTCGAACTTGCCCTCGGCGGGCGGGTCGCGGCGGCCGGGGGGCCAGCGGGGCCTGCGTCTGCTGCCGGGTACTATATTATACCTGGAAGGTGTCGAGCATCGCGTCGAACTTGCCCTCGGCGGGCGGGTCGCGGCGGCCGGGGGGCCAGCGGGGCCTGCGTCTGCTGCCGGGTACTATATTATACCTGGAAGGTGTCGAGCATCGCGTCGAACTTGCCCTCGGCGGGCGGGTCGCGGCGGCCGGGGGGCCAGCGGGGCCTGCGTCTGCTGCCGGGTACTATATTATACCTGGAAGGTGTCGAGCATCGCGTCGAACTTGCCCTCGGCGGGCGGGTCGCGGCGGCCGGGGGGCCAGCGGGGCCTGCGTCTGCTGCCGGGTACTATATTATACCTGGAAGGTGTCGAGCATCGCGTCGAACTTGCCCTCGGCGGGCGGGTCGCGGCGGCCGGGGGGCCAGCGGGGCCTGCGTCTGCTGCCGGGTACTATATTATACCTGGAAGGTGTCGAGCATCGCGTCGAACTTGCCCTCGGCGGGCGGGTCGCGGCGGCCGGGGGGCCAGCGGGGCCTGCGTCTGCTGCCGGGTACTATATTATACCTGGAAGGTGTCGAGCATCGCGTCGAACTTGCCCTCGGCGGGCGGGTCGCGGCGGCCGGGGGGCCAGCGGGGCCTGCGTCTGCTGCCGGGTACTATATTATACCTGGAAGGTGTCGAGCATCGCGTCGAACTTGCCCTCGGCGGGCGGGTCGCGGCGGCCGGGGGGCCAGCGGGGCCTGCGTCTGCTGCCGGGTACTATATTATACCTGGAAGGTGTCGAGCATCGCGTCGAACTTGCCCTCGGCGGGCGGGTCGCGGCGGCCGGGGGGCCAGCGGGGCCTGCGTCTGCTGCCGGGTACTATATTATACCTGGAAGGTGTCGAGCATCGCGTCGAACTTGCCCTCGGCGGGCGGGTCGCGGCGGCCGGGGGGCCAGCGGGGCCTGCGTCTGCTGCCGGGTACTATATTATACCTGGAAGGTGTCGAGCATCGCGTCGAACTTGCCCTCGGCGGGCGGGTCGCGGCGGCCGGGGGGCCAGCGGGGCCTGCGTCTGCTGCCGGGTACTATATTATACCTGGAAGGTGTCGAGCATCGCGTCGAACTTGCCCTCGGCGGGCGGGTCGCGGCGGCCGGGGGGCCAGCGGGGCCTGCGTCTGCTGCCGGGTACTATATTATACCTGGAAGGTGTCGAGCATCGCGTCGAACTTGCCCTCGGCGGGCGGGTCGCGGCGGCCGGGGGGCCAGCGGGGCCTGCGTCTGCTGCCGGGTACTATATTATACCTGGAAGGTGTCGAGCATCGCGTCGAACTTGCCCTCGGCGGGCGGGTCGCGGCGGCCGGGGGGCCAGCGGGGCCTGCGTCTGCTGCCGGGTACTATATTATACCTGGAAGGTGTCGAGCATCGCGTCGAACTTGCCCTCGGCGGGCGGGTCGCGGCGGCCGGGGGGCCAGCGGGGCCTGCGTCTGCTGCCGGGTACTATATTATACCTGGAAGGTGTCGAGCATCGCGTCGAACTTGCCCTCGGCGGGCGGGTCGCGGCGGCCGGGGGGCCAGCGGGGCCTGCGTCTGCTGCCGGGTACTATATTATACCTGGAAGGTGTCGAGCATCGCGTCGAACTTGCCCTCGGCGGGCGGGTCGCGGCGGCCGGGGGGCCAGCGGGGCCTGCGTCTGCTGCCGGGTACTATATTATACCTGGAAGGTGTCGAGCATCGCGTCGAACTTGCCCTCGGCGGGCGGGTCGCGGCGGCCGGGGGGCCAGCGGGGCCTGCGTCTGCTGCCGGGTACTATATTATACCTGGAAGGTGTCGAGCATCGCGTCGAACTTGCCCTCGGCGGGCGGGTCGCGGCGGCCGGGGGGCCAGCGGGGCCTGCGTCTGCTGCCGGGTACTATATTATACCTGGAAGGTGTCGAGCATCGCGTCGAACTTGCCCTCGGCGGGCGGGTCGCGGCGGCCGGGGGGCCAGCGGGGCCTGCGTCTGCTGCCGGGTACTATATTATACCTGGAAGGTGTCGAGCATCGCGTCGAACTTGCCCTCGGCGGGCGGGTCGCGGCGGCCGGGGGGCCAGCGGGGCCTGCGTCTGCTGCCGGGTACTATATTATACCTGGAAGGTGTCGAGCATCGCGTCGAACTTGCCCTCGGCGGGCGGGTCGCGGCGGCCGGGGGGCCAGCGGGGCCTGCGTCTGCTGCCGGGTACTATATTATACCTGGAAGGTGTCGAGCATCGCGTCGAACTTGCCCTCGGCGGGCGGGTCGCGGCGGCCGGGGGGCCAGCGGGGCCTGCGTCTGCTGCCGGGTACTATATTATACCTGGAAGGTGTCGAGCATCGCGTCGAACTTGCCCTCGGCGGGCGGGTCGCGGCGGCCGGGGGGCCAGCGGCGCGCCTGCGTCTGTTGCGCCAGACGCAGCATCTGCTCGCTGTTGTTCACTATCGTTATCATGTGGTGCGTGAAGTACGCCACGCGGGAACGGTCCGCGAAGTGCCCGTTCTAAACACAATAAGGTATAACACACATTGTTGAAAAGTGTCTCGATTAGATTCTACAGGATGAAATTTTTATCACCATCCAAATTATAATACAACAATCTACGAGACTTCTTTTGATATAGCCCGGTACAAAAATATCAAGATAAAGCACATAGAAAATGTCCGCCAAAATATTGGATTATGCCTCCTCGCAACACACTTTTTACGCGATGCGCATCTCATTCATTAATTACGATACTATTCATAAATTGCTGACTGTCCCTCCATACCTTCACAGGATTAGGACCGTAAAATTGAAAACTATGTTGCGAAAAATATTTACGGGTGAAAACTTGACCTACATTTTTTATTTCCTAAATGGGTTCTAAATACAATACTTAAAGCCTATAAAAAACAATTACAGTGATGAAAAAGTCATTCTGTATAATACAAATAAACCACTACAAAAAATACAATTTTTTAAACTTAAAATTCATTCATAATTTGACGACCATTTGGATCAGCGGTAGTTAATGCTGCTTCTGAGCCATGGGTCGCGGGTTCGATCCCCGCACAGTACAAATATTTGTGTGCATGAACATGTCTGTTTGTACTGGTCTGGGTGTTTTCTATGTATTATAAGTATGTATTTACAAAAAAAAAGTATATAAGTAAGATTATCGGTTGTCTAGTACCCCATACGACAGGGTACTTAATACTACCTTAATTTGGGACTAGATGGCTCTGTGTGGCCCAGTGAGGCATGTCTTAAAATATTTATATTTATTTATTCATAATATACATTTTAAAATTTCAGGCGTAATTTGACGAAAATGTACGACGCAGTGGACGCCATTTACTCTGTGATCGTGACGTCAGTTCACTGTGTAAACAAATGCGCTGATACTTTGTGTGAAATAAAGATCTCTAACCGTAATAATATATTTTTAGATTTTTTCTCATGTAGAGTAAAATACCCTATTATTACACAATGATGATTAATACTAGACCAGGCCGTATCTGGGCCCCTTTCGACCACTAGGATCCCCTAACCCGGTCCCCCCGGGGATCCCCGCGAACTCATCTGTTCATCAGAATCACCTTAATAAAAATAAGTATAAAAATATGCTATCACACTGAGTCCGATTTATATTAAAAATACGTATTTTGATCTATAACTTTATTTTAACTGAATAGTGCAACTAAATGCAATCTTTTTGTTTATCAAATGACGTTATCAAAATAATGTCAATCCAATGACATGCATATCCTGTATTTTTTCATTGCGTTGTTTATTTCTCCATAATAATTATGAAAATCCTAGTGGACGAAAGGCATTTTAATTTCGTCCACTAGGATCCCCTAACTAAAAAGATAAATAGATAAATAAAGATAAATATTAGAAAAAAAAAAAATAAAGAAAAATAAAAAAAAATGGAAGAGAAGATAAAAAAAGATAGATAGATAAATTATAGAAACAAATAGAGAGAAAAAAAAATTAAAAAAATAAATAAAAGAAAAACAACTAAATTAAAAAAAAATAGTATAATTATCTTATCTAATTTAATTTGTTTCCTGTTTTTTTAATTTCAATTAAAATATTCAGTGTGACATTGACTTCATGTACTTTTATTTAAAGGGGATTCTGATGAACAGATGATATCAGGGGGATCCCCTGGGGTCGGGTTAGGTGATCCTAGTGGACGAAAGGTCTGGGCCGGGCCGAGGCCGGGTCCGGGCGTCTGCTGCGTTATATTACACCCGAGTGTTAAACAGGTTAAACGAAGAAAGAAAGAAAAAAACCCTGATATAAGCATTAATCTTTAATCGTCTTAAGAGTGCGTAAGAGGTAACTTTAAGCCAAAAGAAGGGCTGCAGCGTCCAGCGTCATTGATCAAACATTGGTCAAGCTGCGAACGTCCATCGGCCAAGCGTGGTGAATAAGGAAAACTCTCCTTTAGTGATGATCATACAGCTTTTCTCTTTTCGGACTGACTCTTTTCAAAAGTGGACCATTATCTCGAATCATAAAGTATGCTGTTAGCAGTAGCATCTACGTGGTACCAGATTCGAGCAAATAGTGTTTAGTTTTTAAATAATTTACAAACCTTAAATTGGATAACGCCTTCCCTGTACATATTCCCGTAACGAGTAACTTGATCAATACTTAAAAGCAGTGCTTTAAATGTTATCTCCTTGCTTATTGTTTCCGTAACCTGAAGAAGTAAAAAAAATAGTAACTTTAATTTTTATCGGTAAGTATTTTGAATTATAACTGTGAAGTATATTCACCTGTAAGTTTTGATCAATCATTTGAAAAATAATAACTGGTGCGTGCGTGTAGTAAGCGTTGGAGTGGGGTTCCACTTCCGGCGCTCGTTGCCCGCTCCACTCTGCCCGTTCTGACTCCAGAGTTTTTTCCATCCATTCCATGTAGTTAGATTCCATTTTCTATATTAGGAAAATAAATAATAAAATGACTTAACCCCAAAAAATATATATGACTTGTATAATTTTTTACTTCACTGCGTATACGCTACGTAGCTAGTATATACAGGCTGTAAAAAAACCAAATGCCGACCCTGAAGCTACGCAATTTAAACATCAAACCAAAACATATTACAAAATATTATCATAGGGAAATGGGACTTAAAAAAATATCATAATTCATAGCGCGCAATGTATAGCAGCCGGGGGCGCGCCGCTGCGCTGGTGATGGCTGCTAAATTCAAAATGTCGTCGCTAAGCCATACATTACGTATTGTAATTAAAACAGTCTTATTATGAACGAAATAATTACAGTTTTATTATGTTTGTATGGAAAAAAGTTTTTAAGTAACCTTTTGCAGCAGTTTTTGGAAGAACATGGGAAACAAAATTGTGACTTTGACCCTCAATATCTTTAGAACCAGCAGTTTACCAGGTATGGTCCTAAAGAAAAAAATGATCCTAGTGATGGGAACAATACGTGGTTTTCGGATTTGCGTTTGTTTTTTTTACACCCGCTATTTTTATTAAACTTGGTGATACAAAATTGTACATATTTCAGTAAACAACAACTGTAATAGTTCGTATAGTGTACAGTAAAAAGCATCTATCAGTCTATAGATATACGAAGAAATTGCTATATCAAGGATAGATCGAAACTATAGTCCATAAAATATAGCTTGATTAGAATGACACCTGTCAAACTGAGATGACTAGTGATGGGACTGACTCAACTGATCAAACGGAAAAAAACAGTAATGGCGAATGAAATAAAACGAAAATCAGATATATTAAGATTTAACAGTGAGTCAGTATTGTGATCATAATAAAAATAATTGGAACCATCATGAAAATCAATTAGAACATTTTTATGGCATATAGAATCTAATAAATTTGAAAATTTTTCGTAAACTATTAATAATTGCAATTTGATGTTCTTAGCATCAACCAATTCTCATCAAATCATGTGTAACATTTATGTTACATTACTTTGATTTTGAAATATTGTTAATCTGTCGATTTTGATTTGTCGATTTTACGTCATCACTAGTGATTATGAAAAATGACGTAACCTTGTAAAGGCGTCTCTTAAAGTTAAGTGTAATTTTTGTAACTGGATTATTTTGATGTTTTTAAGTTTAAATCTCTATTTTATTTAATTAAATTGATTAATATGTACAGCAAAGTATAATAAAATATTCTTAACATGCCAGTTACCAATATTTTTTCGTGTGCAAATGTGTCTCACTTGTGTGACGCTGGTATAAAGTTACCTCGTCTGTTTTAGTGACACCTGTCATTCTAATCAAGCTATATTTTATAGTATATGTAATACAAAAAAATAAGTGTCTTTAAGAACATGAGAAACATTGCTTAAGCTGCGAACGTCATGCGTCAATTGGCCAAGCGTGGTGAATAAGGAAAACACTCCTTTAGTGATAATGATACAGGTTTCCTCTTTTCGGAGGGACCTTTTTTCGACCACGGGAGTAGTGGGTCCGCCAGTTGTACCGAAGTTGTGTGTTATGACGATACGTTCAATTGTAGGCAGAATAAAAAATAATTAGATGTAAAATAAAAAGTAATATAAAGACATGACATATGACCTCAGAAGACTTAAGGTGTAGGTACAATGTCGTAATATCTTCTAAGTAATTTAATAAAACATAATATGTAGGAATACTTTCCTATATAAGCGTGGACTACTGTCCACCTCTTATTTACTAAGTATTGGTGTATCACATTTTATTTTGGCACAGAATTTTCCTTTAAAATTAACTAAATTTCTTAACTGTTAATTTTTATTATACCTGCAAGTATTCATCTTGAAGTTTTTGCATTATTTCTTCACTGAGCAAAGGGGGCAATTTAGAGACGTCTATATTAAGTTGCAAACTGCCCATTAACTCTTGGCTAGGATATGTGTTTAAGATCCAAGATAGTAAAGTTACATATTCATTCCCTTCTATCCCAGTTTGGACTACTTCTTGTAGCTGTAATAAAAAAAAATATGATACCATTATGGATTATATAAATCCCAGAAACGTATCTCGCAGTGGCGTATATCTGTTGTAAACATATTTATTTAAAAAGAGGATGACATTTAGTGACCGAGTTTTTTGCGCTATTTATTCTTGGCAATATCCCACACTTATCCCGGAGCCGAAGTACCTAGGTTTAGATATTGGGACCTCGCGCCTCCTGGGGCCTATTTGCAGAAATAAAACTGATTTTATGAATGGGTTACTTATAATGAGACAAACTTCTCAGCGTTCCATGGATTCACCGTGCGGGTGCCGGGTCCATCGTGTGGCAGAAAGAGAAACTCCGTGTAGATTCCGGTACTTGTGACACGGGTGTAGGTTTAAGGGGCACCTTTCCGACGTACTAATAATTTTATTAAGAAAATAAATGCATGTTTTTTCTTAAAAAATATAATATACACCGTAAAATTTTAGTGGTTGTTTTCCCGCAGTAAAATGATTCTCTCTTAGTAGTGCAATAGATTTGTGCAGTTTTTTTTTATTCAAATAAAAAATAGCAGTTTCACCATTGTGATAAACGAAACTCGAAAGCAACCTCGAACCAATTGTACTAGCCGCGCCGCAGCCGGTCACCGGCCGGGGTCATTGCCCCTCGCGCGGTGCAGTTTATGCTGTATTACTTAGTGCGTAGAGCTTCTTTTGCTTTGAACATTGATTTCGTGCGGCAAGCAGTACCGAAACACGTCACATTTTGTAAAGATACTATCGTATCTCATGCTTTTGAGTTGATGATTATTTTTTTGATTAGTTGAGAACAACGATATCTTTATTTTCAAAAAATAACCCGCACGATTCGATGGTGCTACTAAAGGTAAATCGTTCTGTTGCGGGAAAACAACCACTAAAATTTCACGGTGTAACTTACGCTGGAAGACAAACATGTGTGGTACATGTTAACATATTTATTGACAATGTCATAATGTGGTGGAAAGCAAGGCACGCATAGGGTTTTAACCACTCTCAAGTCTTCTAAAATAAGTTGTCTCGTCAGCTCGAGGTAGCGAACGAGCCACAATTTGTTGTCCTCACGTTCATCCACGCGAGTTCCTTCTATACGTTGAGCGACCGCACATTCCAAAACCTCAAAGGCTTTAGTGCGCCAGTTTTTAGGACGACCAGGCGGCATAAAACCAGTTTGAGATTGTTGCTGTGAATATAAGTATTATTATAAAGGTAAGCACATGACTTCAAATTGGCATCAAACATAAAATATCATAAAAGTAGTACCAAAGAAAATCTAAAGTAATGATAAAAATATTCTTGGAAATCAAACAACTATTATACTGCTGCTTCTTACTCTAGCTAGAAGATCTCATCAACTGCAGAACAGTATGTTTCTTTAACAAATTATATTGATTCCTTTTCTTAAGAGATATGCGTGTACAACCATAACGATGTTGAATTATAATTACATCTCCATATTTTGTATAAGTTTTAGGTTTTGACCGGTTTTAGGTATTAGCATATTCAGTGGCGTAGCGTGGGTGTTAGTCGCCCGGGGCGGAAGATAATTTTGCCGACCGGGAGAGGAAGATAATTTTTCCAATCAATCGTCAATCGATCGATCGGTGAAAAGAACGAACAAATGTTGCGCCTTTTGGCTAATTGTTCAACGGAGCTGTTTAAATTGATTTGTTTATTATTTACCGATTTTTTTGAAATTTTGTGAGTAGATAAAGTTTTTTGTGGTGTCATTTTTGTACTATAATTTCATTCGATACTATGTATTTACAATATTAAACTCTATTCTTTATGATAGAAGCCATTTTCGTTGAATATCAGTCTTAACTCCTACAGGATCATAAGACCGCCGGCGGTCGCGATAACAATTGATTTTAATTGTGTCTGGAATAACATACAATTCAAGCACAAAACAGAATTTGCAAGTGCATGTGGTGTTGCAAGTTGCTAAAATGATGAACGTCATTCATTGAACGATGATTTCATCGAACGAAAGGTGATTCCCCAATTTCGTCACAGGTTATTTAATTGATGAAATAATTCCGTGCTCATTTTTAGACGGTCCGAATCGTAGTTTCCTAATAAAAAATGAAAAGATCAAAACAATTGCTAAATATTACTATGATTATTATATTATATTTTGCCCCAAAAAGAGCCGCTCGGAATGGACCGCCCCCTCGCCTCCCCTACGCTAACACCACTGAGCATATTGATAGTACTTACTTATACAGTAGGTCACTACCTAACAATAATATTAACAATATAATACCTGTAATGCCATTTGATCCCTTTTTTCTTCCCTTTCAATAATTCTTAATGCAGTAACAATTACAGTTGGCTCCTTACGTACAGTATTCAAAGTCCTGGCTAATATAAGCTTTATCTGTTTCTCAAGTAGATTAGATACCATTTCCACATCTTCAAAGTAGGCTTTTAACATTATTTTGTCATGGGATGACTGATTAGGCAGCCTATGTAGTTCATACAGCAAATCATCCCTAGAGTTCTCCAAGTCGCTAAGACACTGAAACATATAACTACTATCAAAAGACATGCAACAAAAATCACATTAAAATGGGCATTGCGCAGGAAAACACCTCTAAAAGTGCTGTGCAGATATAGAAACGCTAGTGTTAAGTAAGTTGAAAGTGGACCAATGCAAGATCAACAGGAAGGCTATTGTGACAAAGATCCCATATTATTTACATATATGCTTTTTCAAAGTACATTAACTCTTACTCAGTAAACTCAGTATATTATTTACCTGGTGAGCATGTAGCAATTTCCCTTCTCCAATCCATTGCTTTGTCTTGGCCACACTTTCTGGAACAGTGAAGATGTGTTTCAAGCTGTCCATGGCAGTGACATACTGCGAATGTCTCGAATCTTCCTCACGCACTGCCTGAAGCGAAGCTACTAGAGGTGGAACCCCTTTCAACAAATCCTCCAATTCATCCATTCTGTTATTTAGTAGATATGGAATAAAAATATTGAAAAAGATAAATAAATAAAATCGGCCAAGTGCGAGTCGGACTCGCGCACGAAGGGTTCCGTACCAAAAAGCCAAAAAAAACGAGTTTGTTGTATGGGAGCCCCCTTAAATATTTATTTTATTTTGTTTTTAGTATTTAATTTTGTTGTTATTGCGGTAACAGTAATACATAATTTGTGAAAATATCAACTGTCTAGCTATCGCGGCTCTTGGGATACAGCCTGGTGACAGAGCGACGGACAGACGGACAGACAGCGAAGTCTTAGTAATAGGGTCCCGTTTTTACCCTTTGGGTACGGAACTCTAAAAAGAAATAGTAACAATAAAAATAAAAAAAATCTAATTAAAATCAAATAAATCCGATTTAAATCAGTATTTTTTTTTGTTTTTTTTATATAAATCATGATTTTTATCAACTGTCGAGGTCAATGGCCAACGTCATATGGGTAAGAGGTCAAGATACATGATTAGAAAGTTAAAAGGAACTGAGGTAACTAGTAAAGTAAAATTTTACCTCTTACCCATATGACGTTGGCCATTGACCTCGACAGTTAATAAAAATCATGATTTTTATAAAAAAAAAAAGATTATACTGATTTAAATCAATTGAAGTCCACGGTCAAAGTCGCGGACATAAAACTAGTCATAAATAAATTAGAAAGGGGTATATGTACAAAGTAAAGTTTTGATTATATTTAAACACCGCTTCCGATTCTAGTTAAAAATAGATCTATTCAGGCAAACAGTGTGTACAAAATAAATAATAATTAATTTATGAAGTACCAAATATCAAACCTTACTTTAAACTTATTTGCTGAACATCATCTAGGCATTCCTGCAACTGTTTGAGGCCAACGCTGACACCATCTAGTTTTCCTTGAACTGCTGATTTTAACTGAGCCTCGATAGAAGCCTTCTTATGAGTGATTCTTTTTTTGTAATGTTCTACCTGTAGTCAATAAAACAATACTTTAGTAAATTTTCTTGATTCAAACTGAATATACAGGGTGTAAAAAACTAAACGCAGATCCTGAAGCTAAGCAATCTGTAAAGCAAACCAAGTCATGTTACAAAATATTATAGCTGGGAAATAATTTCTATTTTTTTGACTCAACAAAATATAAAAATACATAGCGCGCAATGTATAGCAGCTGGGCGTGGACCGCTGCTGGACTGGAGATGGCTGCTAATTTCAAAAATTCGTCCGCGCTGAGCCGTACATTGCATATTGTAATTAAAAAAAGCCTTATTATGAACGAAATAATTTAAAAAAGCACTATGTTTGTAAGAAGAAAAGTTTTTGAATAACCATTGGCAACAGTTTTTGTAATAAAATGGAAAACAAAATTGTAACTTTGACCCTCAATACCTTCGGAACCAGCTGTTTCCCAGGTATGGTCCTGAAGAAAAAAATGATTCTAGTGATGGGGACAATACATGGTTTTCGGATCTGCGTTTGATTTTTTTACACCCGTTATATACTGTTAAATGTGTGTACTCTAAGGTGTACTCACACATCAGCTTAATCACTCACAATGACAAATTTCATTAATTGAAACTAACTTTATGCATTACATTTCAAGATGAAAGTTGACTGGGTAATAATGCCATTAAGAGGTTGTATGTAGCATGTATAGAGGTAACATAAAGAATTATGTTAGCTAAAAGCTACTACAGGAAAATGAGTAAATTTTTCTATGATGCGCACTGCTAAGCACATACATTCATAGATGTGTTGGCATATTTATTAAAGTGGTTGAACTGTTGTTCACCAGAGTACAAGTCAGACATCTCAACAGATTTACTAAGAGCACTAAGTAACTAACATGGTTTGTGTAATCAGGACATTATCATATTCACTTTATATTTGTATTTGACACAATACAATCACAGAGTAAACAATAAAAACAGCAGTATGTGCCAAAAAGGCCCCACTTAGCATTAGTCATAACATCCCAGGATGTGAAAGTGAGGACTGCGTGTCCTAGAAATTGGTTGATTTATAAGTTTCTGATTTGAGTAGGTGAAATTATTTCGCTCAATTTAGTACAAAGAAAGACATTACAGCAATTGCAAAAAAAAAAGTTCTTCTTATGGATAATGATAACACTGGAAATACATTATAACCGAATTTACCAAGCGTATGATAAATCCGTTTCCCTCTTAAAGGGAAAGCCAGTGTATATATTATGTTTTCTAAATGTAACTGAGTAGCTAAACTTCATTCATATTAAGATATCATCTCATAGTTAAAGTTTACTTGTTTCAATAACATTATACAGTTCTAGTTTCCTGTTAAAATGCTAATCAAAGTAAAATATAGTAAATTATTATAGGTACTCAAATAATAGTACTTTTTCAAGTTGTCCTGGTCTCTGCATCATATTCATAACCATTTTCTCTGCAGCTGCTTTTGCTTCTTCTTCAATCTCATCCATGGTACTCATTTTTTGTGCTTTGGTCTCTTATATCGTGTCTGTCAACTTAAGAATCTTATTATTATATAATAAGATTCTTAAGTATATTTAGAATATAAAATTCTTTAGAAAATGCTGGTATTGTTTGATAATTTAATCTTTGGGTAATGCTCAACAAAAATACAAACTTTCTTTAATAATACCATTTAAATCTATGAATAATACAGTACATAAAAGTACTCTTCGTAATGTGTCACTGTCACTCACTTAGGTACTCACCACAGACTACTAAGGGGATACTACGTATACTCACTGTCACTGACGTGCATAAACGTAGATCATCTATGGTGACGTGCGTGACTGAGGAGAGTTTTGCGCGGGAAACGAGATGAGAAAGATGGACTTTGTTTCGTAATTTTGTGAAATTATCCTAAGCGGCATTTATTGTGATAAAGTGGTGGCATTGTTATAATAGTGTGTCAGTGAGTAGGATAAATCAAATAAAAGTGAGAAACAAGGAAAGGCTCTCCTATTTGACTCCGATCCACGTTCTCGCGTAAAACTCCTGTAATCATTGAAATGTATAAACCACCCATACATTTCAATGACTTAGGTTAGGTTTCATTTCATTTCATCTCATTAACATTTCATTTTCATTTCATATCAATAAAGGAAATCTACTGAAGACTTGGCAGTATGGGCATAGTTCCCTTTAGACAGCTGCCCAAACTAGAAAGTTTCTATCGAAAAAGAAAAAAACAGGTTGGATAAAGTTTTGTGAGAGCATGTCTCCTAGAACCTCCTCTTCCCTGGTTTGGAAGCAGATTAAAAGATACCGCCAGTCTCTAGTTCCCTTAAACACTCCGTCTAACGACCCTTTGACATGGCTGGAATCTTTTGCTGACAAATTAGCTCCTCCTTATGTCCCGTTTATAGACTGTTTTCCATCCTCTGCTGGTGTTCCTCCTTGTTCAAATAATTTAGATAACCCTTTTTCTTTCGAGGAACTTAATATAACATTGAACGGGCTGCTGGACTCATCTCCTGGTGAAGATGGCATTCCTTATTCTTTTCTCGTGCAATCCCCAAAAGAGGCAAAATTATATTTCCTTAATTTAGTAAATTCTTTTTTCGATGAAGGAATCCTCCCAGACTCCTGGAAACATCAAATAGTAATCCCCATCCTTAAACCAAAAAAAGATCCTCTAGACCATAACTCATACCGACCTATAGCTCTTTCTTCTGTCCTTCTAAAAATAATAGAGCATATGATCAGGAACCGACTAGATTTTATTATGGAATCTAAAGAAGTTCTGTCTAAGACCCAATTTGGCTTTCGCAAGGGCGTAAGTACTCTAGACAGTTTAAGTATTCTGACAACAGATATTCGGTTAGCCTTTAAAAATCAGGAGTACCTGGTTGGAGTATTTCTGGACATATCCTCTGCCTATGACAATGTCCTTCTTCCAGTACTCAGGCATAAATTGCTTCAGCTGAGTGTCTCGGAGAAGTTGGTTCGTTTCATCTGCAACACGTTAATGTCTCGATCGATATCGGTAAGAAATCAGGATACCGTTGTTTCCCCTCGTCTAATTTGGAAAGGTTTACCACAAGGTTCGGTTCTTAGCCCTCTGCTTTATAACATTTATACTTATGACCTAGATAAAACTGTAGACTCCTTTTGTAATATTCTTCAATATGCTGATGACATAGCTCTTTACTTTTCCTCGAAATCCTTGTCAGAATCATCATCTCGTCTAAATTCGGCCCTACAATATCTTGACAATTGGTTGTCTAATCATGGTCTCTCCATTTCTGTTCCAAAGTGCAGTTGTGTCATTTTCACTCGCAAACGAGATATTCCAGATCTACAAATCTCACTCAACGGAAATCCTATCTCATGTAGTAGAGAAGTAAAGTTCTTAGGCTTAGTTCTGGATTCAAAACTGACTGGAATTCCGCATTTTAACTACATTCTCGGGAAAGCTGAGAAAGGTTTAAATATCTTACGTGCGCTATCGGGTACTTGGTGGGGTGCCCATCCTTACTCGCAAAAAATATTATATAATGCTGTCGTGCGCAGCCATTTTGATTATGCAGCGTTTCTTCTGGACCCTTGCAGTAAAGCTGTTCTTGAAAAACTTTCGAAAACCCAATCCAAATGTCTGCGCGTAATATTGGGAGCAATGAAAACTTCACCCATCAACGCCCTCCAAATTGAAGGAGGAGATCTCTATCTCCGCAGACAATATCTTAGCGATCGATTCTTTGCTAAGGTTGCTCAGAATTCTCAACATGCTCTATTGACTAAACTTGATCACCTTTCATCATTAAATAATCATTCTAATTCTCAGAATACTCCCTGCATCCTTCTCAGTTTCCAAAAATTCAACCGTCTCCCTTCACCTATTACAAGATATTCTTTTAACCCTCTTTACTCCAACAGCTTTGAGTCACTAATCTTTAAGCCTTCTGTAATTCTAAATTTTGGTATTTCTAAGGATTCCTGTTCAGCTTCTCAGGAATTTAAGAACATTATTTCCGAACATTGGCAGGGCTGGCTTTGTTATATACGGATGCGTCCAAATTTGCTGAAGATAGATGCGTTGGTTCAGCGGTCTGGATTCCTAATTACAGAATCACCTTAAGTTTTAAATGTCCCCCAACTACATCAATTTTTACGGGAGAATCTATAGCTATCCTAGAAGCCATTCTCTACGTAAGTTCTCACTGCTTAAATAATACCATAATATTTACCGATTCCCTAAGCTGTCTTCAATCAATTTTAGCAAACCCTTTTAAATCAAAAACGAAATTTCCTCCTATCCTTAAAATAAGAGAAGCACTCTTTGCCTGCAATCAGAAGGGTTTAAACATAGTCCTTGCTTGGATTCCCAGTCATGTGGGAATTCCAGGCAATGAATCGGTTGACTCGTGTGCCAAAAGTGCTGCCACTACTGGTTCCCTAGACCACTACAAATCATATTCTTACGATGTAGCTTGCCTTTCCCGATCTCATTTACTCATTTCTTGGAATACTCATTGGGAGAACTCGAAACGAAAGGGCGTTGGTAGGTATTATGCAGATATTCAACAAGTCATTCCCCCCAGACCTTGGTTTTTTAAATATCCTCATCTACCTAAAAAAATAGTTTCTATCATTTGTCGTCTTCGTATAGGCCATTCTTGTACTCCATTCCACTTGGCAAAAATTCGAATTAGGGATAGTTCTTTATGTGAATGTGGTCTTGATGAAGGTACTGTTAACCATATTTTCTTTAATTGCTCCAAAATAGGTTCCTCGTTTTTTGATTTCCTTCCTAAAACCTTTCCTCGTCCAACTAATATTAAATGTATTCTAAGTTCTTTAAATCCTTCACTTTTAAAATCTTTAACTAAATTTATAAACACTAATAAAATTAATCTGTAATTAGGCAATTTTCTATAATGACAAATAAATATGGAACCACCTTCATTTTTATTTGTCATAGTACTTACCTACCCTATCCTCTGTTTTACACTTTGTGTTAAGTTCGCTTAAAGTATCGTAAGATTACCATTATCTCCATAATATCTCTCATAATATCCGTGTAACAGCTGCATACGTGATACTGGCCGAACAGTGTACCCACTGCGGAAAACACAAGTTCGTCGCCATAAAAAGGAAGAAGAAGAAGAAGATGGACTTGGTTTCGTAATTTTGTGAAATTATCCTAAGCGGCATTTATTGTGATAAAGTGGTGGCATTGTTGTAATAATGTGTCAGTGAGTAGGATAAATCAAATAAAAGTGAGAAACAAGGAAAGGCGCTCCTATTTGACTCTGATCCACGTTCTCGCGACATTTGTAACTTAATAAGGTAAATTGCTTTATTTTTGACACGAGTACAATAAATTGACATTATCTTATTGTACTCGTATTCGACGACGGATGTATTATATTCAGGACACTAATTCTAATGTATCTCTCTTGATTACTTTTTTGACTTGCTTGTGATTTAGAGTTCTCTCTGTTGCATGGAAAATTAATAAATAAATTAATAATAATAATAATATAATATTTTTTAAGACATGCCTCACCGGGCCACACTGAGCCATCTAGTCCCAAATTAAGGTACTATTAAGTACCCTGTCGTATGGGGTACTAGACAACCGATAAACTTACTTATATACTTTTTTTTTGTAAATACATACTTATAATACATAGAAAACACCCAGACCAGTACAAACAAACATGTTCATGCACACAAATATTTGTACTGTGCGGGGATCGAACCCGCGACCCATGGCTCAGAAGCAGCGTTAACTACCGCTGATCCAAATGGTCGTCAATAAAATGAAATAAGAAACTCCTGTAACCATTGAAATGTATAAATAAACCAAACCACCCATCAATTTCAATGACTTAGGTTAGGTTTCATTTCATTTCATCTCATTAAATTTCATTTTCATTTCATATCAAAAAAATTCTACTGAAGACTTGGCTATATAGGCATAGTTCCCTTTGCCTACCCAGAATGGGTGAAGAAAACAACAACAACAACGTGCGTGACTGCCATGTGTGACACATGTCAAATGATCAATCATTCAAATCAAATCTGACTGAACTGAACTGACTGAATGTGTAGAACTGTAGATTTTGTGAATTCTGTGTGATAATTTGAATAGGTAATTATTGTCTACAAACAAAAACGCCATGAACATGAATATGAATATGCAACAACGTGAAGAGAAACAGTTAGAAGCAACAATACAAGCTATACTTAACCGAGTTGTCGATTTAAAAGTTGCTATACAAGCACTCATTACAAAATTAGAAACTGAATATGAAACGATCAACTGGCCTACTTTTCTAGATAATTATGCTATTTTATCTGGCCATGTAAGTAGTAAAAATTCACAACCATATTATAATTTGCAAAACTTTTCTACCCTAAATTTCCACTTTTTAGTTAAATGGATTGAGTAAAATTTTGCAAGCTGAAATAGCATTGTCACTACGTTCACGAATCGTGTTGCCACTTCAACTGGGCTGTGAACGTGATGAGGCGCTGGCACGATTAACAGAAGGAAGAGTCCCAGCATGTACTCATGATTTAGTACCTGATTTACTACGAACTAAGCCTGAGCCACAGCCTGAACAGAGGCTTCAGCAATTTAATCATAAAGCTAGCACACTTAGCTATGATACAGCACAAGTAAGGATTTTCCTGGTAGCATACTAGGCAGAGTTGTTTTTATCACTTTAATCCCTCGATCGTGAGTTTTTCCAGACACAATTGAAATCAATTGTTATTGCGGCACGCGCCTGCCTCCTGGGGGTTGAGGGATTAATTTAGTCTAAGATTGTTATATAGAATGTAATAAGTAGGTAGTAATAAGTAGTAGCAGCACATGTTAAATAAGCCCTTATCAAAGTCAATTATCAATCATTTTATTCTTTAGATGATATATATGTTTTATTTGCTAAAGTAGTACATATTTATATTACAGTACTGCTAATTTGATATTATTTTAAGTACCTACACTTAAAACAATACATTTATATTATTAACTCCTACAGGATCATAAGACCGCCGGCGGTCACGATAATTGATTTTAATTGTGTCTAGAATAACATACAATAGAGGGGTTAAGTTTACTTACATTGTGACTTACTTACTTGTTTTAATTCCTAATAAGATTATAATGTTCGTAGTTGTTTTCCCATTTTAAAAAAGGTTCTCAATTATTGATCTATATGCTGGTATGTTTATTGCTCTTCTTAGAGATAATTTAATCCCTCGATCGTGAGTTATTCCAGACACAATTAAAATCAATTGTTATCGCGACAGCCGGTTGTCGCTTGGGATTTGAAGCGTTAAAATTATTATAATCGCCGTTTGTTATTATTCTCTATACCAACTTAATGATTTTACAGACAAAAATCAATAATATCTTAACTGCAGGTTGTCAAAAAACAAAGTCAATAAATCAATTCTAAAGAAGTTAAAAAACTACTATGTTTTTCTAAGGATCGTAATCTCTATACTATGAACAATGTTATTTACATTTGATAAGAAATTATTAATTTGCTTAACACTTAACCATTTAAAGGGTTAAGAAGTTAGAAGGAGAAACTCACTAGTTTGCGAGTTTATTCACTTCAAATATTCAAAAATACAGCAATACATAATATACTCCCTGTACTGTTGGATTTTAAAGCCTTACATTCGCAATGCGGTTTTGTACCCATAATAAAATATAATTCATTACAATTAGTGATTCAATATATTTTTCCAGAAACAAGTTGCTCAATTTGCCAAAGTGGTTAGCCATGTATGGGAAATTATATCCAAAGGTCGTGAGGATTGGGAGGGAGAATCCATGAGAGGATCAGGTGGGAGTTTTTTAATACTTATTGAAATTTTATTTACACTACACATTCAACTCCATTCTTAACCAAAAATTAATCTTCTAAATGTTCAATACAGTCCCTTCTTTTGGCAGGTATGCAACCTACACATATTCTGGCTGATACACATGCATTAGTAACTGCTGTCGGGACAGGCAAAGGGCTCCGGCCCGGTATGCCTGCTATTGTACCAGCCGGACCTCTTGGTATGGGTCCCTCGCGCGGGCCTACTCCGCAGCCCGGAACTGCTGCGCCTACATTACCTAAAGCACCTTCTGCGATCAAGACCAACATTAAGTCTGCTAACCAGATTCACCCCTATCAGCGATAATACCTAATAATTATTGTAAATGTGTTAAGTAATAAATTTAGTAATAATCATTAGTTGTTTTTCATTTCATCCATGCTATGCATGAAGTTTTTTAACTGCTTGTTGTAACATTTATTTAACTGCTTGTGTGCTGGTTATTCCAGACACTATAGAAATCAATTGTCATAAGGGATATGTGACTAAGCAGCGGACCGGTAAGTATTTAGCTTCTTATTTACAGGACGATGGTTGTCTTTCATGTCGTTTTGTTAGAAATTGTTAGAATCCTGGAATTTTCACTGATGGATTTGTAATTAAATCAACAAAATCTTAGCACAATAATAAATTGTATCAGTAGCATGTCTTGTTTCTGCTAGTAATTCAGATCAAATGATTTTGACAAGCTTGATCCCAGGGGGATACCTTTTAACATCGGATACCTCGATAACTATTGGCCAACAAATTTTGATATTTGCTAACAATCATGGCGAAATTTGAAGCCGATCGGAAGGGGTTTCCCCGTTGGTGTTACGGACATGATAGTTTTGTTATACATCTGCCGTCATAAGTATCATCATCAGAAGCAGTGTCGCCAAATAAGCCCAGTACGCTACGCCCACACCGCCGTCCTCATCCATCTACCGCCAGCAGCTCATATGTATGAGTATTATTGTTATTTTAAAATTTCGGGAACCAAACCAAATGCAAGGTATCGAAATAAATGAACAACATTTGAACATTAATACTTTTTAATATTATTACTAGTGAAGGTTAAGCACACGAAAATGGTGTCTTTAAAGTAATACAATATTTATTAATAAAAAGCAATCCATCAAATCATAATATCACATTCTCTGTTATTGTGACATTAATAAATTATTAACATAAAACCTTTAAAGATATGCATCTACATCTACATATTATCTGTAATTGTATGATTAACTTAAAGTATCTTTAGTTAGACGGAAGCATAAATGCTGTTCAATAGACAGAAGACAGGAGACGAATTAATTCATTGTGTTTATCTGAAACAATAAAAATAAATGTTATTATTTTGAAATTATAAAAAAATATAGGTAAGTGAACAAAATCGGCAAGGACTGACAATGACTTGACTAACTGGGCCGGAGCCGGAAGGGAACATATGAAACATGCAGGCCACACTTTATTAAGCTTGGCATACTTACAGTTCCTGGGATGTACGTCCTTGAGATTTTTAAATTTGTAAAACAACATCCAAAATTGTTTCAAACTGCTGCTGAGGTATATCAAAGAAACACAAGATCGTCCGATAGACTTGTATTAGATTTTATTCCTCGAACATCACTATGTAGTAAAAGCTCCTACTGTATGTGTATTAAAATATACAACAAAATACCCGAGAAATATAAAAAAGGTCCTACAAAATTTATGACCCAAAAATTACGGGAATGGCTGACCACTTCATGTTTTTACAGTGTTCAGGAATTCTTGGTTACAAAATTTTCATCTTGAGGAATTTTAACAGCATGGAGCACCATACATATATATATATATATATTTATATGATTTGATTTGATTTGATGTATAATTTATGGACAGAATTAAATCTTATTATTTATTGACTATTATTTTAATTGACATGTGTATAGATAAGTTGTAATAAATTGTAATGAATTTTGACCTTTAATGGTCCATCCAATATTTTATTAATAATTTATGATTTGCATGCTATATTTTATGGCTAAATAGGTCTGCAAGCTACATTACCAACATTGTAAGAACATTTCAACCCTGTTTATAGCAAATAAAGAATTTGAATTTGAATTTAACTGAAAAGTTTTCGGACAGAGCAGACACTCGAAACTTCTAGAATTGAATAGTAATTAATTTTGTCCTGATGTGTGCCTTGTTGCTATGCTATCTCTCTTATATTTACTGAATTGTGCGTATGCGCAAGTGTACATGGTTAATTAAATTACTGAACTTTTTCGATGAGATGATGACCACATAAAGAAATTTACATTGAAACCGACAGTTGCAATTATTGCTTGATCAAAACATAGCAGCTGCCTATAACTGTCAACATTTTGTACAGGTATCTAAAGTTTTAAGTGATATCTTTCTTATTGGAGGGTAATCCAGGGCGCCAGTCCATCTTGCTACCCTTTCTCTCGTGCATACAGCAGCGGTAGGCAGGCTCCTCCTATCTCACTCTAACCCACAGCGCTAGCCGTATTTCGGATAGATGCTTCCAATTCCTCCTCTTTCCGAGTTAAATAGAGTAACTTAATATTAGTTATCACCTTTGTCGGGCGTTCCGGCACACGAGTAGAAAAACGGAACAGATTTTAGGCTTCATACAACCGCTCGAATCGGGGCATGTGGCCGCTAGTCGCGAACGCGGCGAGACTGGGAAGAACCGGTTTATGCTCGCACAGCCAGTTGACAATCTGATTGTCACAAGTTGGTGTTCCTAAGAAGCTTAAACTCTTTTCCGTTTGTCTAGTCATGTGGCTCCAATCGGTTTATCATGCGTAGGAGGGATCGGGGTAGTTAGTCCGACTACCCCGACTCCTTCGAAAAGCACCGTAGTCTCTCGGGACGTTCGAAGGCCTCTGAAAGGGAACTCGGTGTGGTTCGGCGCCCTTAGACAAGTGGCTTTCTAATATCGTTTACGCTATATAGGTTCTTAAACTTTCTTGATGTATTGTTACACATAAAACTTAACACTGAACCGGGATTTACAATTGTTAGTGTAGTTTGTCGAACTGACTGTACGAGAGACAAAATTGTTGAAGGATCGCGGGTAGAAGAAAACATTTCTTCTCAACCGGCCAGACGACACAGAGCGCCTCCAGTCTGCCCGAGACCATGATTCGTGCAATCGGATCGAAACGTCGGGAAGGTAAATACGATTTTACCTATAAATTATAACATTGCATTGTAAATCCCGGTTCAGTGATAAGTTTTATCGTTTACGCTAGACGAATAGATGTCAAATGTATGAAAATGCCATAAGCTTACGATCGTTCGATCGTTCGATAGCGTAAACGATATTAGAAAGTAACTTGTCTACGGGCACGATGACTCACGATGTCGTCTATCTTGAGTATGGCGCGGACCGTCTCCGTGGCGAGCGCGAGCGCGGAGGCGGTGACGTGCAGCGGCTGCAGCACGTGCTCGCGGCGCATGTCGGTGACGCGGCCGCGGCGCACGTTGACCCCCGCGCCCCCAGCGCCCGCCGCGTGCGCCGCCCGTAGCTCTGTCACCACCTCGATGGGGTTCAGACCTGCGATACGAGTTCACGTTACATACAACAAATAAAAAGATAAAGCCACGTATTCACTAGGGGACATTTGTTCTGCGACCTTGTCGCCCGACACGAGTTCTACGTGTCGCGCGACGTCGCAGGCGACATCTACGTGTCGAGGGACATGTCGCATGTCGACGCTCCGAGAGCGTCGACCTTGCGCGACTTCGTGTCCCTCGACAGTCGCCCGACGGCTTTTGGGTAGTGAGGACGCATGTCGCTCTGTGTTTCACATTATGTAAGCCGCACTTAACAACACTACCTCCTCGGGTGACATCGCGACCACAACTTTGGTATATGGACGAGCAAAATGTCGACCGACATTGTCGCCAGACGGTCGCACGTAGATATCCCGCGACTGCTTGCGACATGTTGAGCGACTTTGTCTCCTAGTGAATACGTAGCTTAAAGATAAAAGATAATATTTATTTCTGTATAATCCTAGCCTAGGATACAAAAACTTATGCTAGGGTATGTTTGGGTTATTGCGTAATTTATATAGCATATACTCGTACCTAAACTAAGCAAAATAGTTTGCCTGTTACTTAGGTATCTATTCTTGAAATGTAGGTTATTGCTTAATTTAACATTTACACAATAATAATGAGTTCACAAATGAGTTCGTATTTATTGTTGTATGTTAAAAAATATCCAAATACGAACCTAAGCTACTGAAGTACTGAATTACTTAGCTAGAAATACTTAGATGACGATTTATCCTATTGTACAGAAAACTACCCAGGAAACAAAAGAATCTGCGAGAGTATGCTTTTCTAAATAGTTCATCGGAACAGACAATATCTGCGCGTCTTTTGCTGGTTAGGAATGTTGGGTCATAGGGCGTTAGTGAGTGCTTCTTAATAACTGTTAGTAGGATGAATAGCTGGCGTACAGAGAGGATATCGCATTTAGTAAGGAGCTCTGCTGTCGGAAAGCGTCTTGGTCGTATGTGCTAACTTTCAGAATAGCTCTTTGAGCTATTTCTAAGCCAAGCATGGTAGTTTTACGTGTACCACCCCATGATGTTATGCAGTATGAGAGTAATGACTGACATATGGCAAGGTAAACTGCTTTAAGTAAATAACTGCTTAGGACTTTTCTTAGGTTTTTAAAAACGAAGATTAATTTTCTAACTCTAGATGTAAGGGCTTCAATCAACGTGTGCTTTAAAGTTTAGATGCTTATCAATTATAATTCCGAGGTGTTTCATATTATCAGTGTTGCTTAGTTTAGAGCATGCACATGTGTCGGAGGAGTTTGAACACATTTGATGTGCTATTAAAGAATGTAGGTTAGGGGTCGGTTGAGAAAATGAATTGTATGAAAAGGTCATGTATTTTGTTTTGTCTATATTAAGTGTCAGTAGGTTTTTTCGCAGCCAATGATTAACCGAGTCAAAACCAGATTGAGCTAGTTTGAATGCGTCCGTCCAAGTGTCTGCGCTAAAGAGTAAGGCTGTGTCGTCGGCGTAACAAATTATCTTACTGCTTCCGGGAATGGGAAGGAGGCATAATAGATCATTAATATATGCGAGAAACAGGAGGGCCCCAATTATACTGCCTTGTGGAATCCCGTATTCGACAGTCAGTTCTTCGCTTATTATGTCATTCACCATAATACGTTGCGTTTGATTAGATAGATAATCTTTTATAAGATTATGTGGAATCTCTCTTATACCTAGGTCGTATAATTTCTTAAGAAGTATAGATGTCGAAATCGTGTCAAATGCTTTTGCGAGATCAAGTAAGATGACTAAGCACTATTTTTGAGAGTCCATTTGACTTACGATGTAGTCAGTGAGTTGATGTACTGCATCGTCAGTTGATTTGTTAGATCTGAAACCGTATTGAGTAGTTGCTAGAAGTTCGTTTTTCTCTAGGTATTTTACAAGTCTCTCGTATTATAAATAAATCTTTCCAGGATCTTAGATATTGTGGACAGTATGGCAATGGGGCGATAGTTATTCATACAATTTTAATCTCCATTTTTATGAATAGGGTGGATAAGAGCTTTTTTCAGTACATCGGGGAATATTCCTTTTGTAAAACATTGGTTGAAAATAAACGTAAGTGTGGGAATTAATTGCTTTTTTAATGTTACAAGATATTTTATCAATTCCAGTGGCACAGTCACTTCTCAGCGTCATGATCATTTGTTCAACTTCGGCTTCGTCAGTGTCAAATAATGCAAATGAGATCATAACCGGTGGTTTGGGAAGATGCTGGGTGCAGGAATAAGCCCGTGTGTGATTTTGTTTCGCTTTTTCGGCTAGATTTTTACCAATACTGACAAAGAAATTGTTTACGCAATTAACTGTGTAGCCGTAGAAGAATTTATTGTCAATTAGTTGATGGGCAGACGATTTTAGGTTAGTTGTGTAGGTAATGTTTTTAATGAATTTTCATAATTTCTTTTTGTTACGACCTGTATTATGGATTTCAGTCTTTTCATGCTGCCGTTTTAATTTCTTTAATAAATTATTTAAAAAAACCGGTACCTATAGTAAATTATTTTGTTAATTTCGTTATCAGGAGCTTTTGCGAATTTTTAATGAAGTTTATCACGATGTCTAATACAGCGTAATAGGCCGGGAGTTGTCCATGGTTTTTTTACTATATTACGGCGTGTGAACAAAATGGTGTAAGTATGGGTTAATCATTGTTAATGACGATATAAGATATTGAGTTGATATGTTGACGTCGTCTTCGTTGTATATAGCCCTCAAGTCTAATTTATCTAGGTCGTGCATCACGGATTCATTATTTAGCGTCGAACGTTTATGTATTGCTTAAGGTTTATCGTAGCGCCGTTGTAAACATAATAACAAAGAACTATGGTCAGTCAGAGTAGAGGTTAGAACTAAAGTTTTTAAATGAATGTTAGTTCTAGCAAAAATATGATCTAAACAGTTATCTTTTCTAGTTGGACGCAAATGTGTGGGTAGAAGGCCTAAATAAGCCGCAAGGGTCAAATATTCCGGAGAATTACGATCTTTGTTTCCAGGTTTGATATCGATGTTTAAATCTCCCATAACAAAAACACTCTTAAATGCCGATAGTTGTTCAATAATTGCAGTCAAAGACAGTAAGTTAGTAATGTTATGATAAGAGGGTGAGCGGTAGGTGTATAGCCACAATCGCGGTGTCATTATTTATTTTTGCAATGAGGCAGTTTGCATCTACTATGTCGGGCTCTTCTACAACGACCTTGTTTACGTTTTTATTTATGTAGAAAGTCACGCCATCATTTTGTAGAGTATTAGTTTTGTTAGTAGTGTATGAATCATACCCAGGTAATTGAGGAATCGGGGATGCAGAGGGTAACCAGCATTCAGTTAAGGCTAAAATATAAATTTTCACATTGATTTGATGGATTAAAGCTAACATACCGTCAAAATTACAATTAATGCTACGAATATTCTGTATAAAAATATTATTACAATTCTTAATATAAGCTATATGCGAAGAGCAAGTATGTGGGTCACAGGTGAACGATTCATATTCATAAGAAGAGTCTATATCGTTAAGGAAATCAGGGGTTACATTACCCATACTTGTGCTGGGTAGAACTGGTTGTGCGGCGCTCTAGGCGCCCTCATAGTCAATTGAACTTACATACCTAGCCTCGGCGATTTTTCTAGCAGGGCATTGAGTGTCTCCTGTTTTATGTTGGCTGGGCTTGTTGAAACGCCGGCATGTAGCGCAGTTGGCAGGTTCTTGTTGTTTGGAGCATTCCTTGAGGGAATGACCGACGCAGCCGCAGTGCCCACAAGTAGACTCTGTCTCCCGGCAGTACTTCGCCGCATGGCCATATTGTTAACACTTGTAACATCTAGTTACAAGTGTGTAGTCCCTCACTGGGCAAGAAGTTTTCGCTCTCAATGTGTGGGTACTTTTCCAAAATATTATGTTTGTATAAACACTCAAAAACTTCTTGTTCAGGGGTATTTGATGGTACTCCCAGCAATATAATTTTCGGCCTACGTTTGGCGGTCTCTTCCACTTTTAATAATGAGGTTTTGAGCTGTTCCGAGTGCTTTAGCTTCTCAAGATCATCTTTTCCTTGTGCGCTGATTATGACGCCTCCGCCTTTGAGTTTTTCTCATCCCACGTATATGCAGTTGGAGTTCATCTGGCTTAATAATGGTCTGGATCAGTTTCTTTGTCTCTTCGCTAGACTTATCTTTTTCTGCTGGGTAAATTGCAATACTGGTTGCAATATGGCGCTGTTGATTGCTTTCACGACGATCGCGAAAGATGTTTGCAGTGGCAATCTTCGAGCTGGTCCTCAATTTTATTGAAGGTCTCCTTTTGAGCTGTCAAGGACTGGATCATTGCTTGGGCTGAGATATACTTCTGTTTTAACTGATATTTCTGCTCACGTTGCTTATTCTCAACTTCTGCTCCGTGTTAAGCTTTGCCTCTTTTGATATACCGCATATATTGCGCAGGCATTTTTCGATGGAGGAGAGCCAATGTTCAATCTCGTGGGTCGGTACTTTTCAGTTTTTGATGTTGTGGCCGTTGGTGGGATTCCTTCAGTTGGTCTTCTCTGTGGTGGTGGAGGGCTTCTGCTAGTCCTGGTACTTCGATTGAACGGACTATCCATTGCAGATTTATTTGTAGGTAATCAAAAACAACTCAATTAATTGTGTGCGAGCATGACGAATATGCGGTGACACAGTTTTACTGACGCAGATTTTAATATTATTGTGTAAATTATTATGTAATTATAAACGGCACGTCCATCTGCAAGCGATGCAAGTACCTAATCTGTAAAGTAAACGGAAATAGTTCCAACTGCAACCTTCACAAGCCCCAAAAATCGCCACCTGCTAGAGAGCATACTGTGATCGAAGGAAACAACATCGAAGTGAGCAAAACAATCTGTCACGTAGGCCTGACTTCGGGACCTGTACATTTTTTGTATTATTTATGATCAGATCTCGTTCACACTCACCCGCGTTCTCGGCCAGCGTGGAGGGCACGACCTCGAGCGCGTCGGCGTAGGCGCGCAGGCAGTAGTGGTGCGCGCCGGGCGCGGCGAGCGCGAGGCGGGCGAGCGCGGCGGCGGCGGCGGCCTCGGGCGCGCCCCCGCCCGGCAGCAGCGCGGGCCGGCGCGCCACGCAGCGCACGGCGCACAGCGCGTCGTGCAGCGAGCGCGCCGCCTCCGCCACCACGGCGCCGCTCGAGCCGCGCACCGCCACGCACACCGTGCGCCCGCCCTGACCGCACCCCGTCATCTGGAACGGACCGAGGGACGTCTTCACTTTACATAGTCCGCGTCAATTTCTGTTTTTATGATCGCAATTGTTTTTGCAACATTGGTCTCGGCTAGATGTTATATAGCCTAAAGCCTTCCTAGATTAATGGACTATCCGACACTAAGAAACTTTTTCAATTCGGAACACTACTTCCTAAGATTAGCGCGTTCAAACAAACAAACTCTTCAGCTTTATAAAATTAATATAGATTTACATACATTTCAACTTACTACAGTGTTTCCCGAACATTTATTTACTTATTTAAACTTTATTGCACAAATGAGTAAAACTGCACAAAAGGTGGACTTAATGCCACATGGAATTCTCTACTAGTCAAACCTTTTGGTCGAACAGAAATGTTTTGTAGGCAGTGCGACATATAAAACAAAAGAATAAATTAACAATTGATGGTAAAAAAAATTAGATCGGATGGAACTAACATTGTTCTGCCATGGCCCGGTAATATTCACACTGCCCCTTTGTGACCCACTTAATACTTTTAAAACCAAACTGATTCCACTAGGTGAAATAATAAACGTTTATTAATAGCTACTATTCAGTCACTAAATTCTAGTGCAAATAATTTGCACGCTGCCTATATGTTACTGAAAAATCCAAGTTCCCCGAAAATAACAAAAACTTAAAAAAAATATTTACCACTTGAGAGTCCACTTTTCGTAAAATACAGATCATAACAAACATTTATTGACATTTAACCAACATTCAAATTTGTACTATATACCTTCACTAATCTAACGTCCATATTTGCTGGTAACAGTAAATTGAGGACGGAATAACAGCTACACAGCATTTTTACAAATATTTAAAGAATTGCGATCACAAAAGACCTTAATCACTGCACTCACTTGTTTCATAAATGTCAATATCAAAGCAAAACTACATAACGAATGAACATTCGTAAGATCCAGGCTCCAGCATAAATTTTGGTTAGATCCTTATGACAGACAGTTTTTAATTTAAAATAGTAGCTATCTAAAACTTTAATTTCCTAAGACTCCATAAACATTTATTTATTAAGTGAAAGACTACAGAACCCACACATTTACTTAATACGCGTCAATTAGACACATATGAGACAAAGCAATGAGCGGACTGTTATACAAATATTAGTGTACTGGCCTCCACTTACTAAGGCTAAATGCAATTATTAGCAGGCCCCGAACATTATCAGAGTCTGATACAGGTTCTCCTTTCGTAATTCCATCCCTGATTGGTAGAATATGTATTAGGGGTTAAAGTATAAAATTGCCGTTTTGTATGGACGAAATCGAGAAAAGTAATTTTTCCATACTAACAATTTTGTAGTTTTTTTAAAAACGCCTGAACCGTTTTCTATGCAATTAAAGGTGAAAGTTAGATGGTTATAAAGCTACGCATTATAGTATTTAAATTTCTGAAAATCAAAGTATATAATACAAACTACTTCATTGAAGCAAGAAGGTCAGCTGACACATTGTAAGGGTCTTTTCAACGACTTCCTTTGAAGTAATAGGCACTAGTATTGCATTTTTTTTTAAGTCAAAAGTTACTTTATTTAGTTTTTGATACAATACAAAAATAATTACGCAATAATATGACTATACTTAAGAGCTATAAACAAAATAAAAAGTGGGAAAATAATCGGCAATTTCATACTTTAACCCCTATTATTTCAATTATTTGATGTATAGGAAAAAATATTTACCTTCACATACTTTCCACCGGGTTCATTTATTTCTTCAACTAAATCCACATTTACTAAATTTTCAGCTGTAAAATGATCAAGTGACGCTATAGGACGACATCCTAAAGTTTTGCAAACAAATTCGATGTCCTCTCGTTCAATGTCCTTTATGACCATAGTCTTTATTTTATCAAGGAAATGAATCGCCAAATCACTGAGGGCATCTCTGAAAGTAACAACAGAAAAACATTTTAGAAAAGTCTGTTATATTTCTAAAATTATAAAACAACTTTTAATAACTAAAACCATCATACAAATATGGATATTTACCTTAAGATTGACTTCTGAACCAATAAAACGTTACAACCAGCTTTTTTTATTTGTTTAACAATGTTCAAAATGTACTGCCGTTCCTCCTTCAAAACACGGTCCATTGCAGCATAGTCTGATACAATCACATTGTGATCCATCTAAAAACATAAAAAAAGTAAAGTAACAGCCTATAATCATCCCACTGTAGGGAAAAAGCCTCCATCATTGAATTCGAGTTACCACTGCAATGATGGTAACTGGCATAATCACCATGCTTGCAAAATGCGGGTTGGTGATCACAAACCCGAGCAACGTTCTAAAATTCGAAACTATTTGTTGCCCAACCCGGGGATAGAACCTGGGACCTTGAGATCTTGGCCCAGTATTTAAACCACTAGACCAACGGAGCGTTGTAAAAACATGGAAATCATTTTTAATTCTTAGAATCCATAAGAAAATTATTATTATAATTTGTAGATGAAAAGCAATACTTGTTGCCATATTGTAAGCGTCTAGTCTAATAAGTATTTAATAAAAGCAAATAATGAACTTACGTCGGTTTTAGGTGGTGAAATGCAAAACTGGATTAGTCCAACTTTAGCTTTTTCGATGCGATGAGGGCCATTCACATTAGAGGCTCGATGTGCGATAACCAGCCCTTGGATCAGTTCAGTATCCTCTACAGTTCCACCAATACGTTCAATCACTTTCACATCGCGAAGGTCCACTCTTGCACCTACACCTCCAACAATGGGCTCCATTACTGTTGAATAGAATGTTCTTACAATTTCAAAAGCCTTGTGGTAAAACACGACGACGAACGCCTGGATGCTATATAGCACGCAAGCCAGAGCGCCTGGATGCTATATAGCACGCAAGCCAGAACGCCTGGATGCTATATAGCACGCAAGCCACGCAAGCCACGCAAGTGGATTACTTATGATTATAAGTATGGAAGGTTATTATTTTATGTAAACGTCAAAAAAAATACACACTATAATATCAGTATATAAACTTGAAATATTATGTATATAGGCAGGCGCTATACTATTAAGCCACCGATACAATGGTATAGCGCCCACCCGGCATGCGAGGAGATGCAGGTTCGAGTCCCGCCTGAGACATAATTTTTCAAGTTTATATACTGATATTATAATTGCAATTTAATTGCTAAAATATTAATTAAAGTATAAAAATACACACTGTGTCAGACATACTGCCTAGATATTTATTTTTAAAAACCTTTGGGCTTTTACATATGTTGTAAAACATAATTTGTCAAACATATTATTGCATGTCAGCATAATTTGGCCGGGTTATAAAGTGGACACTGAGTAACAGCCTATAATCATTCCACTGCAGGGAAAAGGCCTCCATCATTGAATTCAAGTTACCACTGCAATGATGGGAACTGGCATAATCACCACGCTTGCAAAATGCGGGTTGGTGATCACAAACCCGAGCAACGTTCTAAAATTCGAAACTATTTGTTGTCCGACCCGGGGATCGAACCCGGGACACCGAGATCTTGGCCCGGTATTTAAACTACTAGACCAACGGGGCATGGCCAAAGTGGACACTGACATAAAATCAATCATTAAATCGAGGACAGTTCAGGTGGTCATTTTTGTATCAAATTGTGTATCTATCTACTTCTTACTATACTATATCAATGATGAAATCATAAAAAAATACTTAAAAAATGAAATTTGGCTAAAAATTCAACTGCCTTAGGTGGGAAATTGAACCCAGAACCTTGTGCCAAATTGCATTTCAATTTTTAATATACACCAGTAATTTCATTGCTTAAAAAGTAAGTAGTAGTTTGAAATGTATTTTATATACGAGTAACTTGTTACAGAAATAAATAATTCTGAATTTTTGGAATTTTGAAAGTAGTTTGAAATACAATAAAATGTATCATAATGTTTATTATACCTGCACGGATTGCTTGGACTGCAATAGGAGCTAAGATTGTAGAGTGTTGGGACACCACTTTTGAATTTAGGGATGTTGCAGCAGCCTTCAGCAACGCATCTTCATTTGCTAGATCCACTGGTGTCGCCATACCTTCAACCACCTGTAATATAAAAAAGACTTCATATATAAAAAAAGTTACACAACCTCTTAATTAGGGCACACAGGCCAATGGCCATAGCCATTTTCCTTTAAAGTCTTACATTTTGTTTGAACTCTATAAATTTTAATCTTTTCACTAGCCATTCAAATTTAAAACATTCTGAAAAGTAGTATTGAAAAGTATTGATCATTTAACTTATTGGTTGAAGTCTGTTCTAAATTATGCAAGGCTAATTGTTGAGTTGTTAGTTAAAAATAAACAAGCAAACAATAATATACAACTTATTAATAGAGACAAAAAATATATTTACCTGTAAAGCTAACAGCATTGCTTTCTGGAAGCCATCTGATATCACAGTAGGATGAATACCCTTCTGTAGTAACTTTTCAGCCGCATCCAGTAATGCCCCAGCAATGACTACCACTGAGGTAGTGCCATCTCCAGCTTCAATGTCTTGGGCACGCGACAACTCAACCAACTTAAATAACAGGTAAAACAGTAGATAAGTAGGTGTTTAGCTCAGTCAAAGTATTTAATATATTATATTAGTTATATAAGTATATTATATTAGTTACTTCAGTAATTCTACTAGTGATGCATGAGACTCAGACTTAAGACTTTTTAAATAGACAACTCTTCATTAAACGCACATCCATCTGGCCATGTAGACTATAGTTTCCAGTTTTAATCCCTCAACCCCCAGGAGGCACTCGGGTGCCACGATAACAATTGATTTCAATTGTGTCTGGAATAACTCACGATCGAGGGATTAAGTAAGACTGAGTGTACTAAGGAATTGTCATAATTAAGTCAAGCTGTTTCAAAAGGATTCATGCCCAAGTCAGTTTCTGTCAGTTTTATCTTAGCAACTTAGTTCTGTAATGTCTCAGGTTAAACAATGCAGATTCAAATTATTGTTTTTATCCCAAGAGACTAGACTAGACGTGGGGTTTCAAAAATGAGCCAAGTTACATTAGTCCTTAAAAGACAGTCTCTTGCATCACTGTCTACTAAACATTTCTTAATTTTTAGCATAGATGCAAGCTTAGCATAGATGCAAGCACCATGATGTCAATATAGTGATGATCAGTACTTCTGTAATGCTAATTCCCACAGCGCAAAACACCATATATATGCTAGCAGGATGATTAGGACCATCTTTAATGACTGTCTCTTATGAACAAGGCAATCCTTATGATATATTTGAAAGTAATAAACAGATACAATGTGTATTGTGTTCATGCTTCAATTTCAATCCGTTTTTAACTTTAACATTTTAAATAATGCCGTCTACCTCATTTTAGAAATAGATAACATGCTCTTATGCTCTTATGTAAGACTAAAATATAATCTGTTTATTATCTCAAGTACCATTTTGGCTGCAGGATGAATAACACTCATTTGTTTCAATATAGTAGCACCATCATTAGTGATAGTGACCTCTCCATTAGCCGCTTGGATCTGAAATACAGAAAGCATTCAGTTTCCACAATTATATTAGACAACCTACAGTACATAATTGATAAAATACATCAACTAAATACCAACCATTTTATCCATACCACGGGGCCCTAAGCTAGTCCGAATGGCATCAGACACAGCTATAAAAAGACAAATTTTAGATCCATTAAAATATAATAAATAACAACAAAAAGGTTAAGGTTTGTGCAAGATTTAGAACTTATTTTTCATAAGTCTTTTCTACGCAAATTTTAAATGTATGACATTACAATAGTTTGCTGAAAGAAAGATGCAGGTGCAACCTATAAATCAGTAATTAGCATCATACATATATTTAACTAAAAGTAAAAAAAACATAAATAAAAGAAACAGATGTTACGATACCTTTAGCGGCATTTATATTACTCAGACGTATATCTGTAGGTTTACTTTTATCCTTGTAAACGGCGGAATTAACTTTAGCAGAATCACCACCCGCTTTAGGTGCCATTTTGTATTAATTTAGATGACTAAATTCGTTAATGATATCAAGGATTAACTTGGATTCTATATAATAAGTAAAACTTTTTCGCTAAGGCCTAAGAGAAGATACAAGAAAGTTGGTTTGCTTGAATGACAGTGACAATAAAACTGAAATAAATAAAGTGACATCTGTAAATTTTTTTTGTTCCTCCCAAAACCGGCTAAGGTCTGAGACTATACTGCCCAGTTATTAGTGACTGCTACTCATTTATTATATCATAAATACATAATTACCTAAGGTTATATCCTTATAACCTAACTTACCCAACCTACCTTTTTTTTCTTTACGCTGTAAAAAATGCATTACGCATACCTACTGCTTCAGGGGCAGCAGTAGGTTACGTGGGACTCTCTTGTCGGTCGGTGTCAGTGGCATAAGAGCCACTGTTTGCCCGACAAGCATACCCACTAAAAAGACCTGCGGTGCACCTTGCGACGTATGTTGGCGGTGTATGGGTTTCCTTTAGAATGCCCTTCATGCACCGCCTACGTACGGCCTATGCCAGGCCTCAGGCATATAAATACAAAAAAAAAACCAGGCAGCTCTTTTCCCGCTAAATTTTATGTCAGAACTGTCAAAAAGAAGCTAACTCAACAGCCACTTTGCAAGCGTTGAAAAAAAATTAATGATAATAAATTATTTCAAGTGTTTTACTGTGAAGTGGTAGAGTAATCGTTATATTTAGATTTTGAAGAGATATACAAATCATAACAATTATGGTCGGGAAAACGAATAAGCTATATGTTCTGAAGAGAGGTAAGTTCTATTTCGAGTAGGTACTAATCCTTTGTGTTAAAAGTCTTATTACGACTGATAGACATCTCTTTACTATTAATGCCACAGACAGCCCTCTGTGTAGAGGCTGCCTGGAACAGGCGGAATCGGCTGTCCATATGATTTTCGAATGCACAGGGGTAGCTAATTATCAGGCATCTATCCTCGGCACACCGAGTTCCCTTTCAGAAGCCTGCGAACGTCCCAACTTCTGTGCTTCTGGAAGGAGTTGGGATGGTTGGTCTAACCACCCCAATTCCCCAATACCCATAATGGGCCTAGTGGAGCCTAAATGCGGAAAAGGGAGCCCGCTACTAAATACTTATTACGACTGAGTTATTTTATTCAAAAGTTAATCAAGGGCTAGACCTTCTTTTGAGAAGCTTAACTGGTAGTGTGCAAAAAAGGAATGCCTCCAGGTAAGATGCATATTTCGTTATTCTTACTTGGTGGCATTCCCTTTAACTGTCATTTTCTCCGATGAACCCGACAGTCATTGAACTTAAGCAAATAAAATAGTTTAATTTTTTTTTCGCTATACTCTAGTTATTTTTAAACAAGACAAAATGAGCAACCTATACATATAAAAGAGTAGTTACATTGTTGGTAAATGGTTTGGAGTTTAAATCATATCTAAAACAACAAAGAATTATAATCAAGCATTCATATTTTCAGTTAGTCTGATGTACATGATTGTACATAATTTTTTATTGATATAAGTTTTTAATCCCTCGATCGTGAGTTATTCCAGACACAATTGAAATCAATTGTTATCCTGGCACCCAAGTGCCTCCTGGGGGTTGAGGGATTAAGATATTAAAACCTGAATCATATTCAATACATACATTATTTTCCTTTCTAGGAGGCAGAATGGAGGAGGTGCATATAGACAAAATTACATCAAGAATTAAAAAACTTTGCTATGGATTGAACATGGACTTTGTAGATCCAGTAAGTATCAATATCACCTAATGATAACTGAACCAGACTGGTTTTGATCCTGGCTGATATCCTGAGCTGATTTTCTTGAGAGTTAAATAGATAGAAAAATAGCCAAGTAGATGTATATTTTATCAATTGCTTGTCATGGTGATAGTTAGTTAGTTAGTTGGACTTAAATTTTCCCACTTAGCCTCTTCAGTTGGGCCTTTGTACGTGATTAAAATTTATGTTTTATTCAAACCATTTTAGGTCAGTCCAGAAATTCACTAGCCCTCATATATCTTTGAGTGCCTCTTGTATGGACTGAGAATCCTTAAGGAATTCTGTCCGTTGTGTACTTACGCTTTTACCACAGTCTATTAACCATACAGTCGTTCGACGAAGACGTCTAGTGCAATTGTGCGGGCTGTGAGGGGCGAGGGGCGGGAAAGCCAAGCCCGAACTGAGAACAAAACGATGTTAGTAGTTCGGGACACAGCATTCAGGGCTAACAAAATTAAATGTTTGTGTTTTAAATTATTTTATATTTGTTTGTTGGAATTTATTGGAATGCTGATAATGAAATTAACATCTTCGTAATAATTGATTTAAGATGGCGGACTTTTGGAACGAAGTTCCTTATCGCGCGTTGCGAAAGGGGGCTAGACGGCAAAAATTTTAACAACACTTTTTGCTATAGTTGTAAGCCGTGCGTGCCCGTGTTTCTCTGTCTGAGAGAGAGAAAGAAAGAGAAAGAGGGAGAAAGAGTGAGAAAAAGGGAGAAACACAGAGAAAGAGAGAGAAAGGGAGATAAAGAGGCGGACGTATTTTATTATAATTTGATACGTGTGTCAGTTTTGAGGTTCATTGGGGTGCTGATTACGAGTGTAAATCTGCAATGAATAAATATTTTTATATATTGTTTACTTGTGACCACCCTGGCCGTCACGATACTGTCTAGACGTTGTCGGCATTTTTCATGACATCAAAGGCGTCGGACGACTGGTTAATAGACTGTGCTATCACATGCTCTGGTGTTTCCTCCTCAACCAGGCACCCCCTACAAAGAGGACTATCTGTTACGCCTATGTTGAAAAGGTGCTTATTTAGAGCACAATGACCGGTTATTATCCCTGTAATTAATTATACTCAGGCTTTTTCTATCCTGGTGTAGAATTTTGCCGGACAGGTTTTTATTTATGGTTTTTAGAGCTAGTTTGCTTTGCCTACAGTCCTTTAGCTCCGCCCACTGCTTTCTGTGAAGTTGTTCTGTCCTATCTCGTATCTAAGTCTTAACCAGATTGAACGGTATTGGAACGATTGGTTCCGGTCCTATCGTTGCGTATAATTCCTTTTATATTGCGTTGCGTTGCGGTTGCGTATAATTTCGTTGCGGATCCCCTGTTTGCTAGCATGTCCGCCGCGTCGTTTCCTCATGACCCGCTGTGGCTGCGTATCCATTGTACGGTTACTTTGTTGTGTTTTGCTAGTTTTTCAAGTTCCTTATGGCATTCTAGTAGGAGTCCACTGTTAAAGTGGTTCCTTTTTTGAGCTTGTAAAACTGAGGCGCTGTCAGATACTATACGTATCGATAAGTCTCTCACGTTTCTCGCTGTTGCCTCTGATGCTGCTCTCGATACACACATTCTGCTTGGAAGATATTGTTAAGATTACCTAAGGTGGTTACTATATTTATATTCAGGTCCTGAGTTGCAAGATGATAGGTACTAAATACCCAGTACCTATACATAACTATATGTATGTCACATGCTATGTGCGCATATAAACTTTTATTGATAAGTTAAATACTCATTTATGCCGAAAATGCGATATTGCCATATCTCACAAGGATAGTTCTATTATTGGCGAAATTTTTCGTACGTAAAATTAAAATAAATAAAATTATGAATTGAAAACATTAAAAAATTCATTAGATTCTATTATGTGGTCTACAGTTATGGTATATCAAAACAAACACGTTGTTTATACAGGATGTAAAACAACCAAACGCCGACCCTAAAGGTAATCTGAACATCAAACCAAGTCATAGGTATTACAAAATATTATTGCTGGGAAATTATTTTTATTTTTATGACACAAAGTAATATTACAATAATAAAATAAAAAACAAAAATTGTGACTTTGACCCTCAATATCTTCGGAACCACCAGTTTCCCAGGTATGGTCCTGAAGAAAAAAACTCCTAGTTATGAGGAAAATACGTGGTTTTCGGATCTGCGTTTAGTTTTTTTTTACACCCGTTATTTACTGTTGGTCCAATATGCGTTCTTTGACATGATCGTTTGTCCAATATGCATTCTTTGACAAATGTGGATAGTTATTGTTTGTTAATCGATGGTTTCGTAATCAAAATGAAACACGGACAAAGTCTTGGCATTAACTACTTCATTATAAAACTTACTACTATTAATTACGTTGCAGGTGTCAATAACTTTAAAAGTCATTAATGGAATATATTCTGGTGTTACAACTGTGGAGTTAGATAACTTAGCTGCTGAAACCGCAGCAACGATGACTACAGATCATCCAGATTATGCACTGCTTGCTGCGCGTTTGGCAATATCTAACTTGCACAAAGAAACAAAGAAGCATTTTTCAGGTTTGTTATTCAAATTAAATATCACCTACATAATAATTTTGTGTACCTCAGGTCAACGCCCCGTTAGTCTAGTGGTTGGTCTGGCGTCTCGGTCTCAATATCCAGGTCGGGCAAAAAAAGTTGCGAATTTTCGAACGTTGCTCGTGTCAGTAATCATAAACCGCATTTAGCAAGCGTGGTGATTATCCAGTACCTATCATTGCTATGGTAACTTGAATATGCTTGAATTCAATGATGGATGCCATTGCCCTGCAGTGGGATGATTATAGGCCGTTACTTGACTTTTTTTCTACCTACGGTCTAAAATTCTGTTAAAAACTTTTAATGTAATTAATGATACACTTTTGGATAATTATTTAGAAATAATACAACTATGTACATAAATATTTTTCGAAATGCCCTCGCACTATCTAAAAAACTTTTTAAATTGTTGTTTCTCTTATATTTTTTTTCTTTTATAGATGTGATGACTGATTTGTATAATATAGTGAATCCACATACTAAGAAACGAGCACCTATGATATCTGATTTTCACTATGATATCATCATGAAAAACAAGGAAAGATTGGATTCTGCTATTGTGTACGACAGAGATTTCAAGTACAATTATTTTGGCTTTAAAACTTTAGAAAGGTCGTACTTGCTAAAAATCAATAATAAGGTAAGTAAGGGGCAAACTTCAAATAGTATGATAAGATTCGCCCATAGGGTAGCTACATACTTAAGCGGGCCGGCATTAATCGGTACAGCCGGGCGTTAAAATCGAATATAAGTAGATGAATGTTCGAGAAAAAAACCGCTCGGCTTTAACTAGCCGGGCAACAACAGCGGGCCGGCATTAATCGCCAAAGCCGGGCGGCAAAATCGAATATATGTAGATGAATATTCGGGAATCATAAACTGCTCGGCAAATTTAGTTCAGCTAAAATGTGGGACGAATAAGATGTGTTTTTTTTTTTTTTTGGATTACCAACAGCTATTACATTGACACTTACAAGCTATTCACAATTTAAGATTTTAACTAAATGCATAGCCAATTATAGGTAAACACCTCATGCAATTTTAGGGCAAAACTAAACTTAACTACATACAATAATAGTGTTTATTTAAAATACTACTGGGAATTATATAAACTAAAGTAAAACCAAGCAATTTAATCATACTAAATAATTAATTAATCAGTTTTATCGCTATTCTCCTTAATTTTTTTTAAAAAGAGGGTCAGTCTGTCGTTATGTATATCAACAAAGTCACTAAATCTATTAAAGAGCTTACAAATCCTACAAATGGGTGAATACGCACCGAATTTAGTTTTTCGTAAAGGTGGACAAAGTGGCAACTGGATACGGTATCTTGGGTATTTGTAAGGCACTCTAAATCTTACTTGGCTGAGTAAACTCGAGCAATCGATTTGGGACCGTAGTAACTTGTAAAGAAAAGCAAGGTCCAAGTTATCTCTACGGTTATCAAGACTCACCATATGAAATCGCTCTAGCCTTGTTTTATAAGAAGATCTTTTAGCCATTCCTTTAGAGTAAGCTAAGTGACCCAGAAACCTTTTTTGTACTCGTTCAATTCGCAGGGAGTGAGTTGCAAAGTGTGGTCTCCATACTACACTGCAGTATTCTAGAGTGCTCCGCACTAGCGAATTATACAGAAGTATTTTAGTTCTTACTCTGCGAAAAACTTTTGCATTACGCAATATAAATGCTAACATTCCTGACGCTTTCTTGATAATGTGATCAATATGTGGAAGAAATGTAAGTTTACTGTCTATTAACACCCCTAGATCACTTACACATGTACTTTCTTTAATAGTGGTATTTTTAATGTGATACTCAGAGGAAAATGTTTGTCGTTTTCGTTGTTAGTTTCTGCCAAGTTTTGTTGTTATTGCTGGATCTTTATTACGAAAACCCCGAAGATTCTGGGTGCGAATGCCGAACCGAATGATATGTCAACCCGAATGAACTAACCGAAATGCAGTAATTACTTCGGGTCGGCTTTGTTGTTCGATAAATACTGCCAAACTGAATATGCCGGCCCGCTCGTGTGTGTAGCTACCCTTAGATAGTTAAAAGGTCTTTTTAATAATGGCTCAAATTCTTTTTTTAGGTAGCTGAACGACCGCAACATATGCTTATGAGATGTGCTATAGGAGTTCATGGTGATGACATAGATTCTGCTATAGCTACCTATAACTTACTCTCTGAGAAATATTTCACCCATGCTAGTCCTACTTTATTTGCTGCTGCGACACCACGACCACAATTATCATCATGTTTCCTTGTAGCTATGAAAGACGACAGCATTGAAGGAATTTATGACACATTAAAACAATGTGCATTGATATCTAAATCAGCTGGAGGTATAGGAGTTCATGTTCACTGTATCAGAGCAAAAGGTTCTTATATTGCGGGAACAAATGGAGTCTCTAATGGTCTTGTCCCAATGCTTCGAGTTTATAACAATACTGCTCGATACGTCGATCAGGGTGGCAATAAACGTCCTGGAGCTTTTGCAGTGTATTTAGAACCTTGGCATGCAGATATATTCGAATTTTTGGATCTAAAAAAGAACACTGGAAAGGAGGAAACGCGTGCTAGAGAACTTTTTTACGCCTTGTGGATACCCGATTTATTTATGAAACGCGTAGAAAAAAATGAAAATTGGAGTCTGATGTGTCCTCATGATTGTCCTGGTTTAGCAGATTGTTGGGGTGATGAATTTGAAACGCTTTACATAAAGTATGAGCAAGAAAATCGATTTGTAAAACAAGTAAAAGCTCAAATTCTGTGGAAAGCTATTATCGAGGCACAGGTAGAAACTGGAACCCCATACATGCTTTACAAGGATGCATGTAATAGGAAAAGTAATCAAAAGAACTTAGGCACCATCAAATGCAGCAATTTGTGTACAGAAATAGTAGAATATACATCAGCAGATGAAGTAGCAGTATGTAACTTGGCTTCAATTGCCCTAAACATGTTCTTAAAGGATGATAAGACATATGATTTTATCAAACTTAAAGAAGTTACTAAAACTATCACTCAGAACTTAAATAAAATTATAGACGTCAACTTTTACCCCATTCCAGAGGCTAAGAGGTCTAACGTTAGGCACAGGCCTATCGGAATAGGTGTTCAAGGGCTAGCGGATACTTTTGTTTTAATGCGTATACCATATGAGAGTGAAAAAGCCATAGAACTGAATAAACAGATTTTTGAAACCATATATTATGGTGCCCTTGAAGCCAGTTGCGAATTAGCCGAGAAACATGGTGTTTATGAGACATACGCAGGAAGTCCCGCCAGCCAAGGTATATTACAATATGATATGTGGGATGTAACACCTTCAGATCTTTGGGATTGGACAGCACTTAAAATGAAAATTGCTAAACATGGTCTTAGAAATTCTTTGTTAATAGCTCCAATGCCAACAGCGTCTACTGCACAAATCCTTGGTAATAATGAATCTTTCGAGCCTTTCACATCCAACATATATCAAAGGAGAGTCTTATCCGGAGAATTTCAAGTTGTGAATCATCACTTGTTACGAGATTTAACTGAGGCTGAATTATGGGATGAAGATATGAAAAATTTAATTATACATAACAATGGATCGATTCAAAATATAGAAAAAATTCCTAAGGACATAAGAGATTTGTATAAAACAGTTTGGGAGATATCTGTCAAAACTACTATTCAGATGGCTGCAGACAGAGGTGCATTTATAGATCAAAGTCAATCATTTAATATACATGTTGCCACACCAAATTATGGTAAATTAACTTCTATACATTTTTACGCCTGGAAAATGGGACTTAAAACAGGCATGTACTATTTGCGCACGAAACCAGCTGCAAATGCCATTCAATTTACTGTAGACAAAGCAAAGGCTAAGGGTACAGTGAAGAATGGAAAATCTGAAATAGATGAAGCTAACATGGCAGCAATTACATGCTCCCTGCAAAATAAAGACGAATGTTTAAGCTGTGGATCATAGCTATAAAATATGAGTATTGCGCCTAAATTCCGCAAAAGAAACACATTTAACACTCCTAAAAAGGAAAAAAACAAACTTGCCGCGAAACTTTTGACTACTTCTTTGGATTCTATTAGCAGAAATCATTATCTGAGCCAAACGAAGCCCACTATTGATCCTATGTATATCATCTCATGGGACTCGCATCCAGTAGTTGGAGGTTCTCCTTTTCCATCAAATCTACCAACATCTGGCGTTCTATTTAAAAAATACCCGCGCTCTCAGGTCACCACCGCAACGCTTTTTCAAGTTGCTTTAAAATGCCCCAACTGTTTTAGTAATGTCCTATTTCAAATCCGGGACGGACAGCTAGTCCAAAATAAATTCGATTGTTATTGCGTAAGTGTCATTTAAGTTATCACACGAAGTTAGCGAGTTGCTCGTATACTAACGGCACGAATTTTGATAGCTCAACCATTGAAACTCAACAAAATAACGTTTTGATGACGATGTGCGACGCCTCGTAAACTGCTTTACTCCTTATAAACGGGTAATACCAGACACAATAGAAATTAATTGTCATATGGCTCAGATCTGAGACTAGCAGCCGGCCAGTTAAGTTTCGTGAAGATAGCACAAGAAATGTAATGTTCACATACACCCTATTTTATGTAATTGTAAGGATACGAAAATAAGTTCTTTAAATAAATAAGTTATTTTCATTTAGAACAATCGTTTTATTTACAAAATAAATTATGTTATAATAATAAGAATATACATAATATGATTCCCAAGAAACGTTAACTTTTTCTATAACTTCGCAATATTGGATATATAATGTCAAGGGCTTCATAAATCTCAGTTCTTGTCTTGCCTCCTGAAAAAATAAGTTCGAGTTTAATTAAGAAACGTACATTATAAATGAAAAAACAGTTGCGAAAAATTAGTCATATTCAGGATATCCTAAAAAAAATAGTATGCAGCGGAAGTCTAGATTTAAAGCACCTTTTAAGTAATGCACCTATCGTGACCCATGCCATGGAAAGCCAGAGATGTAAGAAACAAGAAAAAATGGACCGTTTGGAACACCTTGCATAAAAAATATTATGATGTCTATGAAAGCCAGACTTTGGCTTGCCGTTGGAGCACACAATTCATATTTCGAGCTTACAATCTTACATGATATTATGTATTTGTAACCTGTTTTTAAAACTGTTCTTTAAACAATGAATTCCTAGTATAAACTGACAATACAATTCCTTAAATAAAAATAACAACTGCCTGACTCAAACCCAGAACCTTACAGACAACAATAGAGCTACCCATACATTTTGTGAGTCGACGTATTTATTCTTTTGCTTAACGAAGTCAGTGCAAGCCAATGCTTGCTTCTTACTCAATTGTTCAGGTCTTCAAGGTTTCAGCCATAAGAACTATATTATCGGCTAAGCGAAGGTGTGTCATCAAATACCTACTCGCCATTAATGTTGATGCCATATCCTTTCCAAACCAGAAGCTTAAAAATATCCTCCAACGCAGCAGTGAACAATTTTAGAGATATGACATTTCCCTGTCTCACGCCTCGCTGCAGTTGAATAGAATTAGAGCTCTAGTTCTGTAATAGGACTGACATTGAGGCCATCATTGCCCGCCACCATGTTATTGTAAAACTGTTTGGGAGACACACTAATCTACCCCAGGCCAGGCTGATGTCTGAGATTTTTTCAGAATAGTGTCTGGTACTAAACTTGGCTCTAGTCTAGGGTCTGTAGCGCTTGCAACAGGTGTGCTTAGTATGACTGTCGATAGAAGCTAAAGATATCTTCCTCAAGATTTGAGGCTTAGACGAAATGATGCCACCGGTAACAGATTTCTGCTTAGTCAGTTGGCCTTGCCCAATAGGCAATAGCATATCTTTCACGAATACTTTAGAGCCTTTGTTCCACTCGATGGCCTCTTTAATACGGTTGGTAGTAAATTGGGACAGGTAGCTCATTAGAGACTTCGATATCTGTCTATTTAGCCGCCTGTACTGACTTGCATCTTCCGAGTTTGAGTGTTTGGTCGGAGTTTCTTGATTCTGGTATGGCGGGTTTTAAAGTGCAAGGACCCTTGCCTACGGAGTGTCTACAATCACGGTGTTCAGATAGCCCACATTAAGCAGCTTTCAAGGGTTTCGAAGCGTTTTTGAATTTCGAGTTTAAAGCTCTCGGGGTTTTGAAGTTGAGCAAGTATTGGTCGGAGCGTAGACCTTATCAGTCCGAGATCTTTGAGCCTTATAATGATATTCAATGTCTGCCTGTGTTGATAACACATCATTGAATATCAGCTTCTGCGCCGACATAATAAAGTCTCATTCTTAATGTTACTGTCCGAACGTCACTTCATCTACATCAATGTACGTTTTTCTGAACGTGAAGAAGTGCCAGTCTTAATTATTTAACTCACATATAAATTAGAGATGGGCCGACTATTCGTTAGTTCAAAACACTGGATTTATCAATTCTATAAAGAAGTTAAAACCAAAATATGTTTTACCTAGTAAAAAATATTCGACAAAAAATAAAACTCCCATCATTTGCGACGAAAATAAAGCTCAGATACGAAAAGGAGTGCTGCTTTGTTTTCTGTAACTACAGATTTGTGAAAGAAACAAAAGACATGTTTGTTTAGCGCCGATTATAGAAAAATAAAGTAAGGGTTTGTTATCTAACCCAATCATCTTTCATATTGCAACACTTATATCTGTACACTATAAATAGATTTTGTAACAAAAATATTTAAAAACATTCCATTTATTAACTCTAATTAGTGGTTCACCTAAGTTCTGAACCCAGCCCCCTGGATCCGCCCTTGTCAGACGTAAAGGGCGTATTTTTTTTACAAATTCCATGGCGGTTCCACAATTGTTTCAAGACAACTACTAAATGTTGGTGAAGTATTTTGCGAATCACAGGATTGCTCCGTCAGTCCTCACACACATTTTTTTTTATCAAGGAATGGTATTATTAATTTCGAAGGTTTTACTGCGTAATACATTTAAGCGATAGAAAGTTGTCGAGATTTTAGTACAGACCTGTCAAAACAATTTTACCATTGACAAATATCAATAGTACAACTCGTGGGCGGACCATTCTGTACACAAGGCCAGGAAATAATTCTGGTTCATATGAAGAAAACTGCCCATGGGCCTGTTGCAGTGCCTCTAATCTTACTGGGAATCGTAGGTCTGCTGTTGCAATAAAATTTTGTATTTTAAACTCTAAAAACTTAGCCTGAAAAAAAATAAAGCAAATGTGTAAGGAGGCGACCATAAATTACGTGAGATGTATAAGGGGGGGAGGGGGTCGAGTCAAATCTCATCTAATCTTACGTTGGAGAGAGGGGCGGTCTCGGCAATTATCACACAATTTTTTGTTCTGATTAAAACAAAAAAAAAACTATTTTGGTCCATTTAATCCAGATTGTACATGCTTAAGATCCAATAGTCTTTCTTGAGACCGCGTATGATTCTCCATGGACTGAATTAGAGTAGATATTCTTTTTTTAATCACAGTAGTTACGATTTAAGTATTCTATTGTTAATTTAGTCTTAACTAGTCGTAAATAAAAGCACGAAGCATTTTTTTTTCTTTTTTCAGTAACAATCAAACACGTTACGTAAGAAACCCACATTTTGAAAAATCTCACGTGAGATTGGGGTATGAGAGGGGGTTGAATAAAATGTCACGACATCTCACGGGGAGGGAGGGACAGAAAATTCAAAAAAATACCTCACGTAATTTATGGATGCCCCCTAAATAAACATCACATTGGCAGTAGGTACTACCTACTACAGCATTATAAAAAAAATTAAAATATAAAAAAAACAACCAAAATTTGACAACCCATATATGATTCTAAGCCATAGGTCGCGGGTTTGATCCCCGCATAGTACAATTGGTGTGCATGAACATGTCTATTAGACCTGGTCTAGGTATTTTTTCTATGTATAGGTAATAAGTATTTGTATATACCTAGTCAGGTCATAAGTTCTGTCACATGTGTAATATGAAATAATTTAGACATGTTTATTATTTATGTAACCATTTATATAGCAAAATGAACTTAATAAAACATAGATTCATATGGTGATAAAGTTTATTCAAAATGATCCCCGCGATTTTGAATACAGGCCTTCAATCTGCGCGGCCAGTCGTCTATCGCAGCACGAACGAGGTCCATGTCAATATAGGCGACTGCCTTAATCAAGGATACCTTGAGTGACTCCAAATCAGGATGAGGCTTTGAGCAGGCCTTTTCCTCCAAGTGTTGCCATATCTTGTAATCTAACGGACTCAAATCTGGACTGGAGGAGGGCCAGTCTTCGTGCCGGATGAAGTCGATTTCACGCGCCGCCAGCCAGTCTAGTGTGCTTTTCGCTCTATGAGCTGGCGCAGAATCTTGTTGGAATACCCAGTGCCTGTTATTAAACATGGTATGAGAAACAGGTTCCACAAGGTTCTTGAGGACTGTATTTTGATACACAACTGCATTCGTTTTTACGCCTTTCTCACAAAAATATACCTCAGTTAAGCCCCAATAAGAGACTCCCAACCAAACCATGAGCAAGGATGGAAAATAACCTTGTTGGACACGCGGAATACGGTTGCTCGCTTCTTCACTGCTGTGTGCGTACACCTTATCATTTTGTTTGTTGTAGCTCTCTTCCACGGTGAAAATTTTTTCATCCGAAAAAAGAATTTCCCGATGCTTTTTTCCCGCGTACCGCTTCAACAAAGCGCGGCATCTCTTCAGTCTCAGGTCCATTAAACGAGCGTCCAAACGATGTCCTGTTTTTCTTCGATATGCCCTAAGCCCTAAGTCTTCATTTAACACCCTTTTCACCGTGGTCCTGCTTAACCCCATCTGAAGGGGAAACAGTTTCTGCTTACGTATGGGATTTCTTTGAATTCGCGCCTTCACAGCTTTTATCACTGCTGGAGTCCTAACAGAGCGAGGGCGACCACTTCTTGACCTGTCATCTACACTAGAGTCTTCATTGTATCGTTTTATGGTACGATAAACGAATCTTTTTGGTTATATTCAAATCTTTCAGTAAGTAAGTCGAAAATCTGAATTGGCGCGTAACCGCAACGATGCAACGCAATAACCGCGACACGGTCTTCTTTAAGTGTCCATCCCATATTTAAAAATGAGGAAAATTCTAAAAAGTACACATTTTTATTTTCATGAAAAATTCGAATTTCGAATTCAATAAACTTTTTCATGGCCAGCATTCTAAATTAAAAAGTTTTTATTGTGTGACAGTACTTATGACACATGAATAAATATTCCCACCAGAATACAAGCTACCTGCGGCCCGCTGTTGTTCCACTCACACATAGCGCGGCGATGTATGCGTGACATCTCACCGACGCGTTGCCGGGGTAAGAACTGGTTTTCGCCGATTCAGTTGCGGTATAAATGACAGGGCTGCCGTCTGCACGTCGCGCGCATTAGACGACATTTATTTGAGTGATTTGGCTGACGAATTGTGATTTTACCATTTCTATGATTCAATTATTTATATAATATTGATTCTGGAAAATTGGTGTTAAATCTAAATATATAAAACAAAGGGTCAGTTACGCACTGCTATGGTTTGTTGCCGGATAATTGTATAGGAAATGTCTGGATCGACACAAGTAAATCGGAATCCTATCGGAAAATGCCATAAATATAAGCAATGATTCCCTATTTATTCATCGTAAAGACTTTAATGTAGGTAACGTATCTACAGGCCGGGTTCCTTAAAATACCGCCAGGTCCAGATAATTATGTTAATTTTATTGGTGAAATGAAATAAAACATATACCAAGATTATTTTAATAATGATCCGAGAATTCAAAATATTGGAAATTAAATATAAAAATAAAATTAAAAATTAATTATCTTTTAGCATGCCATGCGAATGTTTTCCGATCAGTTATTTAAGGAATTTGTATATTATATTCAGACTGTATCACACGTTAAAAAGAAATAAGAAATATTTAAAGAAAAATAAATTATTTAGGGTTAGCCATTTATAAACTAATTAAACTTTAGTATTGTCAAATTACACTAAACCTTATATTTTATACCTTTTGAAATACACGTTTTATTATGTAGGTAGGAACTTACCGTATTTTATTTTTACTCCCTATTTTTTTTTACTTGCAACAGGTGTCAGCCCTATCAGAATAGTTAGAAAGTTAAGAAGCTTGTACTCTGTAGGATAGTTACTCATGTGCTTATGACCTGACTATGTATTCACAAAAAAAAAGTATATGAATAAGTTTATCAGCTATCTAGTACCACTCCCTTGGGTTACTACAACTATATAGCTAGCTGCTTAATAGTAGCTTAATTTGGGACTAGATGGCTCTGCGTGGCCCAGTGTAGTATGTCTTCTTAAAAATATAAAAGCGAAATTTAAGTACTCATATTTAATTGGTTTGAAAATTGTTTAGTTAAAAATCAAGCACATTAAGTTATTAAATTAACTCATTATTGCATTCTTAATTTTTTCAAACTCGCATATTTGTATGGTAGGTGCTTGTACTATACTCACAGCGAATCCAAGTTTTTGTATGATTCTGGCAATTTTTCTTGCAGCTACATAGGAATCATGCTCATTTCTTGCTCCTGTGCAAACAATCTTACCGGATCTGAAATTTTGTTAAGTTGTTTAAACTAACTTAATGTTTTTTTAGGGTTTCTTACCCAAAGTGTAAAACGGGAATGTCCATATAATCTTTGTAATGAGTCATTCAAGTTCATATTATTTTACTTGGACATACTCTACTAACCTAGTATTTTCTAAAATTACATGGCTTACCTAAAAACCAAAGCTGTAACCCGAGGTTCAAGAATTCTCATAACCACACCCTGAAATCTTTGTGGATTATACTCTGAAAACCTTGTTTTACTGTATATGTCTAACAATTTCAATTCACAACCGAGATTTACAGTTGACACACAATTCCTGCAAATAAAAGATACATGAAAGATTGCTATTAATTAAACATGAAATAAAAAATACTATACAAAATAATCTCTACCTTAGAAGTAAATAACTTACTGTATTTTAACACTGTTTTTAGCTTGACTTGATCCACTAGCTATAGGAGTAATAGCCGTCATAGAACTATGTGGGTTTGTTACTTGATGTGCAAAAGAACTATGTGTAGGTGTCAGAGCTACATCTCCATTCAAACGCTGTCTATCACTTGTAGTAGAACTAGGAACTGATTGCAGGCTTACTGAATCACTGCGCATACTCAGCGGCTTTAAATTTGGAGTGTATGCAAGAATATCTTTTGCTAACGGGGTATTGGTATGTCCCATGTTTTCTTTTGATAATGGTGTATTCATCTTGAAGTTATATTTTAATTTGGTTAATATTACACTATGTTATAAACGGTAATGTAAGTTAAGAAAAAATTACATAATGCATCACAAATACTGAACAAGTAATTAAATAAATGAATGCATTGAAAACAACATGTAAAACAACCAACTAGCAAGAGAAGTCTGTCCTCTTGTCACTGTCAGTGAGTGATATGTTTTTTTTATTTATTTGTTCCTTTTGGAACCGGCTAAAGTCGGAGACCATGCTGCTGTCATTCAAATCCCATTGAAATGTATGGGTGGTTTAAATGACCACAAGTAGCCTTTCCGTGTTTCTCACTTTTATTAAATTTATCCTACTCACTGACACGTTATTATAACAATGCCACCAGTTTATCACAGTAAATGCCGCTTGGATAATTTCACAAAATTACGAAACAAAGTCCATCTTTCTCTTGTTTCCCGCGCAAAACTATGTCTCTGACACTCCTCTGACAAAATCCTTCTACTTGCTTTTGCTTCTTTCGAAGGTGCCTTCCGAATAGTACTATCGATAGTATCTATATATCAATCGATCCACGACGTACCGCGGCAAGGATCCGGTACACTAACAACCAGTACACTCGTCGGGTTCCTTCGTGCTTCAATGCCTTAAAAATAGGCCAGACTAAAGAGTCAGACCTGCAACGACAATTACCACCCAGTCAGGTACGGGAACTTAAAGATTCGGGGTGAAGCCGAAAGGGGAAATATCATGGACTTACAGGAATTCGTCCACAGCGGCACTTGATAATTATTACGACTCCCTAAGAGTATTAGCTTCACCAGTCGAATACGCCCACTGGTGTCCGTCCACACGCTGCCAAGTCTACGAGCAAGTAGCCCATTTAGGTTTGAATCTCGTCCTCCCGTCATCTCATGTGACCTTTCAACCGTCAAATCAAATCTATATTTTGAAATGTCGAATGATCCTACATAGAGTGTAGACTAGGACATTGACTATACCGATTACTTTAGCTCGTTATCGTTGAACGCAAAGACGACACGTTTGCATCGTCCGTTCCGTCCGTCACTCAATCATAGTACCTATTGTTACGAAGCAATCTATTGTTGGTCTTTAGTAGTATCGATACTATTGAAATGACAGCTATCGATAGTCCATCGATGGACTACTGATAGTGGACTATCGCGAGCGGCAACTCTAATAATAGGTAGGTACATAAGTTTAATTTCTCTGAGCGAAATAGACTCCACTTTTCTGTCCGGAATTATTAAGTTTTACCATTATTAAGTAATACCATGGTAATACCGCGTGTAACAAGGCCAGGGGCCTAATTCGCGTAACCGAATCGCAGTTCGATCGTTATTGAATTGGACGATTTTGACATTTAGCCCATACTAGAACTGTCAAAAACCTGTCGTTCAATTACGATTATGATACGATCGATTCGGTTACGCGAATTAGGGGCCTGTAAGCAATGTCACCCCACCCGCCATTCGTTTGGCTGGCAGAAGGCAGGGAGTAGGGACTCCTAACTGTAACAAAAAAATAGCTCTTTAAAACTTATTACATTACATGGATTCCTGTGTTGAAAAATGGGACAGTCAGAGCCACAATATTTTTGAACGACTGAACTACATGTTACGAATTAATTCTTCGGTATGATTTAAATCTATTCTCAAGCCAAATTGGTAATATAACAATAACAAAAAATAACAAATAAATAATAACACAAAAGTTTGGTCATTGGTTGTTTCTTTATATAAAATATTGCCGTAAACATTTTGTTTGGTGTTGGTATTTAATATAACAACCTAAATAAAATCTAACCATTTAAGAAACTTGACACTGTATTATACATAAAACAGCATTAGTAATAAAGAAATAATATAGTATGTATAGAATTACAGTTATAGGTCTTTTAACAGTATCATAAAATTTTAAGCCATAACTACCACAAAAAATATAAAAAAGAATATTAAGACACCAAAAACTTTAAACATGAGGGCTCTATTTCCTGTTACACTTTGAAAATACTTCATTATTTCTCTGTGTCCTGCTTCTACATTCATCTCAGCATCTTGAATATTAGCATCAATTCTGCCAATAGCTTCATCTTGTTCCTTTACCATATGTGCCAATTGTTGGAATATCCCACCAAGTTCAACAATAGTGCTTTCAATGTTGTGCATAGTCTCTGCTCGTTGTTGAACATATGAATCTGTGTCATCTCTTAGAACTAACTGCTGGGATTGGAGGCTAGTAGAAGCTTCTCCAAAATCGATACTAACTTCATCTTGCTGAAGTAATGATGGTACTTCAGTTACAACTGGTGCCACTCTAGAGAACTGTTCACGCCTATTGTTTTGATGTTTTAGGTTCTCAGACCTAACTTCAAGAACCTAGAAATAATAATTGTTCAGTTAATGGTTAATTGGTCATACAAACCGTTATGATTTGGTTGAATCTCAGCGAAAATCTGTCTTTTTTTTTTTAAAATAGGCTTGCACTATTGCTACTTTACACATTTCGTTCCTCGCATGACTAACTGACGTAACTGACATTGAAGTGAAAGATAATTTTACGGATTTAGAAGGCGTTTATTTTGATTTAACCCGACGTTTTGAACCCTTCGCAGCATTGCGAAGGGTTGGGTTAAATCAAAAGAAACGCGTTTTAAGTCCGTAAAATTATCTTTCATTTGGATGTCAGTTATGTCAGTTAGTCATGCGAGGGACAATTTAGATTCCTGAATCAAACTGTGGTGTTTAAAAACCCATAATATTTTATTAAAGATATATCCAAAGAAAAGTTCAATTATTTTATTCTCATCCGTCTCATGGCGTGGGGTATACTATGGGATAGATTAGAATAAAATAATTGAATCTCACTTTACATGTAGAGAATATATACGAAAATATTTTATTACAAAATACTTGATTCAGCTATTTACTAACGGCCGGTCCTAATAACCTATCTATCTTCAGTTTTGGCATATCGGAGATGGTAAACAACTTCTGTCTTTGTTTCTCTAGACGGCAAAAACAGAGATAGAAACTGTTTTCGATCTCCGAAATGTCAAAACTGGCGATTGATAGGTTATTGGGACCAGCTGTTATAGTATCAGAGGTTAATCTTGGATAGAAAGAGAGACTGACTTGTCAAAACAAAAACTACTACCATAAAATTTTGTTTGCAATGATTTCATAGAAAGTAAAATTGATGTAAAGCATTCATAATTATAAGATGCTATTGCTAATTGGTTAGCACAACATAAAATTTGAGTACAGATCTGTTACTATCCTTATTCTGTCCATTTTCCTACAAAAATTATATTCCTAATTATGAAATTTTCTTTTTAAAAGAAACTAAGATTCTCCAAGTTCGATAACTTTTTGTGGTCTACAGTGGTACATAATGAATATATATTATAGAGGTAATTCTGAGAAACATCTCTGTTTTCATGATATTAGACCATTTATTTTACCATATCTTTACCTGTTTAAATTGGCTACTCATTGATGCAAGACGCGACTGCAATGCAACTACAACACTTGACGAATGACTATGCATACTGCGTCTACCTCTTGGCATTTCTCCTAATTTAGCAATTTGTTGATTCAAAGAGCTAAGGTCTCCTTTGATGATGTAAGTCAATTCTTGAATTTCTGTAGGTCGATCATCAAACAGTGATTTTTTTTTTGCCACTGTAATTAAAGAGTTAGAATCAGTTGTATTCTAGACATAAGGTATTTCATAACAATGTTTGAATGAATAAATTAAATCCACTTACACATGGCTAGTTTCTCCAATTTAGCATATGTGCTAGTAATATTCTTGCTTATCACCTTGGCCATACTCATAAATTGGGAATATGTTTCGAGAACTGCAGCTTTGCGTTCATCTCTTACAACTGGCCTGGATAAAGTTCTGCCCTGTAAACTTCGGACTGTAGTAATAAATTCATTGGTCCGGTCTCGAGCAGCCATCACTGATTCAAATACAAAGTCTTGAAGGAAATCAAATTTGAAATCTTCTTCGAGGATTTCTGCCGATTGGCTGTTAGAATACCCACTTATAGGGGTGTATGGTTTAGAATGTTGAGAACCCTTCTTATCCAATTTGTCGTAGGTGTCTAAGTGGTTTTCAGATTCCAAAGTAGGTCTATCAGTCACTCCACCAATGTTTCGACGACGAGGAAGCATTGCATTCTTTATAAAATCATACAAATATTTGACAATTTCACTAAATTGTAATTCATTGAGACACACGAAGACCAAGCACCTAATCAAAAATCACTCATTGCAGCTGATGCGTACTTAAATTGTTTCACAATCATCCAACACAATACTGAATTAATTGAAGTACATTACTAGTTTACTCCACTCACTAATCCTTAGCTGTACTGTCAGTCTGTCACTTGCTTTGCTGCCTGCCTGTAATCATAATCCCTTGTTCCGATTCAACCCAATATCCATTTTGGCATTGTCAAACTCGCAAGCGTAGGTTTACAATATGTACTCGTATACATGTATCTTGTTAGCGTGGTTTTACGGTTACGCACGCGTTTAGACAATGGATTAATAAATCTAATCATAATATTATTAAACCTTATTTGTACTGTATTCAATCAACGCGAATTACTATTCATTTTTATGATAAAAATAGGTATATCTGGATACTCCATTTATTAAGAAGGCTATACTCTGTATCTTTTACATTTAAGACGCTGACATGAGCCAAATTGAGCTCAATGAAGATGTTTTGCTTTAAGCCTATGGCTCGTATTGTTGCCAAATTCTATGTAGTTGTAATTGATCATATTTTCGACCAGGTGGCTGTTTCCAAAACACGATTCTAAAAACTTTTCTCGATAGAAAAAAATCTTAAAGTAGCCTCTGAAAATACATAAATTACCATTTTTCTCAGCAGTCCGTATAACAATGATAATAAAATTTTGCTATATTGTATATTACATGTTGCTTAAGCAAATGGCTGATTTAGATTTTTAATAAAATGGCAATTTTAAATTGCACAACGAATTTTGTTGTTTGGCACTTAGGCCCTTCTATTCCATGCGCTTTATCTCTGTCACTCCTACTAGAATCGACAGTGATGGCTGCGGCGCGTTCCATAGAAATTCAAAGACGAATAAATTTGTGGGCGTGTTCATTGCTCAAGGTCATCGGCTGCAGTCAGCGTCTTAATAGACAAATCAAATCCAAAGTATGCGGTTAAAACACGCTTGATGAATTAGAACATTATTTGTAGTAGGTACTTGACGAATTGGTTCCTAGTGAACACCAAGAACCATTTCAAATTCAAATTCAAATTCAAATTCAAATTTATTTATTTCGGATAACTTTAGATCCATAGTGTTAGTAACATAGTTCTTACTTATTTCAACCATAATTCGGAATTTACTACCTACGTATTATATGTCAAACGTCAGACGTGACATGACACGTCATCTGAATTTGGTATCGTCCAAGAAATTTACATATTACATAACTGGAACGTGCACTACTATCAAAACGCGGTCCGAGTGACAGAGATAGAGGGCTCTAACGTCTGTAGGATGACAACCCATAACACAACTTAATGAGAATTTGAGACCACTTAAATATTAAGGTCTAGAAAATTTTCCCTAATGCAGAAACTATACAATGATTAAAATTTTTGTATTCACTATTTCTAGCTTGATTTCCGATACAACTTTTTTTTTTTACATAATAGAAAGGTTTTATTTTTTTATAATAGCGTTGAAAAGTGGAAATATTGCAGTAATGTTGAATAAATAGGAGGATGCGTGGGTATCTAGGTAAGAAAAATCATACCGACATCAAAATAAAATATGTAGCTAATATATTAAAGCAATATTTCTCTGTTACCAGATGTTGTTCCTTGTGTTATACTGTTTGTAGCGCGGTCTGACCTATTATACTTTAATGTTCTACCTAAGTACGAGTGTACGAGAACACCATGTTCGAGTTACAATCTAGTTTGTTCGCTCAGTAATTTTGAAGAAAATTAACATTTCATAGGGCGCGACTGGAGAGCATGATCTCTAGCCACGCCCCTTAGAGTCCTTATTTCCAGAATCAAATTTAATGTTGATTTTGGGTTCAGTTGGTGTACAAATAGTAAAAAGTATGTACGTGATAAAATGAAAGAAAGTAAGAAAGTAACAGCCTATAATCATGACACTGCAGTGAAAAAGTCTCCAACATTGAATTCAAGTTGCCACTGCAACGATAGGAATTGGCATAATCACCATGCTTGCCAAATGCGCGTTGGTGATCACAAACCCGGACAACGTTCAAAATTCGAAACTTTTTGTTGCCCGACCCGGGGTTCAAACCTGGGACCCCGAGATCTTGGCTCGGTGTTAAAATCACTAGACCAACGGGGCGTTGGATAAAATGTTAAGGAAATTGAAATCGGTTACCGTTTTATCTCACTTAAAAAATATATATATATCGGATAAGGGTGGAGTTTCGCCGCCATTATTAGACATTGTGGGCTTATAAGATGGGTCACAGGCAATAAAATGATATGCAACACTAATTTGACACTTATTTAATTGTTATAAACACGAAATTAAACTTTACAGAATTACAATAAAATAACACTTTCACTTCCGACCGATAATTACTGCGATAAACTAAATCTAGAATCTACACTGATAATGATACACGGCAGTTCCTAGGCAACGACTTCACTCGACGACTCACAAAGCAAAAGTGGCTCGGTGAATGTTCGCTAGACTCTGCCAAACGACGCCATTATCGTCATTCATCGTTGGTGCATCAATATCACAGCGACCGTACTCATGACCTTCCGACACGGCCATTCTGACATGACACACGTCCTCGTGTGTTAATCTGGAACAAAGGAAAACCAAGCACAGTATTTATCGTTCGGTCTATCCTGACCTATCACAAAAACAGTGAGTTCTCATAGTTAGTCTTAAGTAACATGATTTAGATACTAGATCATATTTACACACTGCATTACAATCAAGGTGAATTTACATTCAATTAAGATTATAAAATTAAATCAGAAACAATTTCAATCATTATAAAAGTCACAGGATCAAGTAACAATAGCTCGCATTACACAAAATCTTAATCTCTATCCAAGTAAGGACTCTATCCATCCAGACCAATACGGCTGTACCAGCCCAGCAAACCTTGCTTATGCGACTCCATCTAACAGGATCGCCGAATCGCCTCCCGACTCTACGGTCTAAACTCATTAGACCCGACCCCCGCCAGTGTTCACTGCAATACCGCGGGCTCACGGTGTACCACAATGAGACCAAGTTAATCGCAAGCACTAATGCTTGGGATACCTTATCATCGCAAGGTGTACATACCGATTTCAATGAGCTACGGCTACAGAGACACATCTGGTGCGGTCATTATATACGGTCGACTTTGACCCGGTCTAGGACTAGAGTGTATACCTAGATTAGAACACGCACTTTGTCTACTCTGACGCAGACTCATCATCATTAACTTCAATTGGTACTTGACCCTCTGGCATACTCCTAATCCTATCATGGGCGTACTTGTAAGTGCGCTTCGAATTTAATGATTTTAATGTATAGCGATCCCCATCTAAAACCTCTATGACTTGGAACGGTCCCTTAAACTTAGGATCCAATTTGACTTGGTTCCGTTCCTCGTTTTCTATTAGAACAAAATCGCCAACTGAGAAATTATGGGGTTTAGTTTTCGTTTTATCAAATCGTTCTTTATCATATCGTGCCGATGCCTCTATACCTTCTACTGCCGTCTTCCTAACCTCTTCCAAATCTACCTCATTTTCTTCGTCATTGGCCATCAAAGACATTGGTCGTGCAACTTTTCCTATCATGAGCTCCAAGGGAGACGCTTTTGTAACCCGGTTTACAGTACAGTTAAGAGCTAACTGTACTTCTCCTAAGGCATCTTGCCACGACCTATCTTTGCTACACTCTACTGCTGTTAGCATTGATTTGAGTACACTCATAATACGCTCTACTTGCCCGTTGGCACGTGAAGAACCTGTCGCGATAAGGTGAAGAGCAATGTTTTTGCTCTCACAAAAATCTTTAAATTCTCTACTAGCGAAGCAACGTCCCTGGTCTGCTACTATGCGATTTGGAGTACCAAAAAGTACTACGCTTTTGGTCACTGCATTGATGCTACTTTTGCTGTCAATGTTTTTGGAATGGAAGAGGAGAACATATTTTGTAAAGGCGTCTATTAATACGAAAACATATTCTTTCATGTCATTTTTACCGCTCAGTTTCCCCGTCGCGTCAATATGTATCGTGTGCCAAGGAACTGTGACTTTGGGTATGGGATGCAACTCAGCCTGTATTTTCCCTGAGTGAGATTTTGCTATCTTACAAGTGACGCAGCTATCTACAAACTTTTTGACAAATCGTGACATTCCCTCAAACCAGTAGTGATCATAAACTTTTTCTAAAGTTTTTGGCCAACCTAAGTGAATAAGAGACTCATGAATATTGTTGATTACCGACCATCTCATTGCACGAGGTACAATTGGCAAACATTTCGTCCGCCCGTTACGCTGTACTTTCCTATAAAGAATACCGGATCTCAATTCATACGTTTTTGATATACTCTCATCCAACTGTCCTGAATTTAATTTTTCAATAAGTTTAACGATCTCACTATCACGCTGCTGTTCGGCTAGCAACCAATTAGGAGAAAGTTCAGCTAAATCTACCCGTTTTTGCTCTACCTTTCGGTCAGTCGATTCATTTAATTGTTGGCTAGCTTCTAAAGTATTTCTAGAGAAAAAGTCAGCATGACACATTTGCTTACCTTGCCTATATACAATGTCAAAGTCATAGCACTGGAGAAAAGCCCACCATCTGTGAACTCTGGGAGTTAAGTCAATTTTATTTTTAGAGCATTTTAATGAGTTACAGTCTGTAAAAACAGTGAACTTTCGGCCATGTAGGTACTGACGAAAATGCCTAACTGCGTTTACTACAGCCAGAGTCTCCAGCTCGTAGCTATGGTAACGAGACTCTGCTGGAGATGTCCGCTTGCTAAAATATGCTATGACACGGCGTTGACTATCGACAAGTTGAAAAAGGATTGCGCCATAACCATCGGCACTGGCGTCGGTGTGTAATTCAATTGGATATTGTGGATCGAAAATCATTAAAATGGGGTTACTTGTTAAGAAAGATATTATTTTTTGACGAATAGCCTCATGTTCTGGCATCCATTTGAGTTTACCTTTTAAACTAGTAAGTTTGTGAAGAGGAGCCATAAGACACGAAAATTTGGGTACAAATTGTCTAAAGTAGGAGGCTAGTCCAATGAACTGTCTTAACTGAGTGACCGTTTCTGGTGGTGGAAGAGCAGTCAGGGCTTCTATTTTCCTATGATTGGGCTTAATCGTACCAGACTCAACCACATATCCCAAGAACTCTACCTTCGTCTTGAGGAAGGAGCACTTCTTGAGATTTAGAGAGAACCCAGCTTTAGTCAATGTCTCTAACACGATTTTCAACCGTTTGATACCCTCTTCAGCTGTTTTCGAAACTATTAAAACGTCATCAACATAGACAATGACAAAATCATTAACTAAGTCTCCTAATGCCTTTACTATAGCTCTTTGAAATACAGAAATTGAGTTACGAAGTCCGAATGGCATTGTCAAGTATTCGTACTGGCCATCAGGCGTAATGAACGCAGTACGCTCTATGGATTCCTCACTAACAGGAATTAAATGAAATCCGCTAGCACAATCTAATAAGGTAAAGTAATTAGCACCATTAAGTCTAGATATTTGGTCCGATATTAATGGCAAAGGATATCTATCCGGCACAGTATTGCTATTCAGCTCTCGATAATCTACGCATAGTCTATCTGACCCGTCGCGCTTCTTTACAAGTAAGGCTGGACTAGCATACGGGGAACAACTAGGTCTTATTATGTTAGCCTCTAAAAGCTCATTAATCCGATTACGTATAGCCAGTCTTTCATCAGGAGCAAGCCGGTAGGGTCGCCGTTGCACGGTCTTATTTGGATCTATCAACCTAATCTCGAGTTTACCTGTATTCACTCTAGTAGTAGGCATATTTGTTGTAAAATAATCTAGATAATGGCTTAAAACATCTAAGAGGGCGTCTCTATTAGTGGGTGGAACGTCAGTATCAATTTGTTCAAAATTTGGTACTGGATTCAGAACATTCACAACGTGTTCTAATGATGACCTTGATATTGAAAATTCAGTAGCACTCATGTTAACTACAAACCCTAAACTCAAAATCTCGCGACCTATCATAATACTACTGCGAAGGTATACATCAGGCAAAATATGAAAAAGAATTTCTAACGTAAAAGCATTTATCCTAACCTTACACAATATCTGTTCAGTGCTGACGACCTTGTCACGTCCTATCCCAGATAAAGTAACTACTTTATGCAATCGTTTTCCACTAAAACTAGCAGCTACTTTTTCCTTTATCAACGAACACTCGGCCCCAGAATCGTAATGAAAATCATACGACTCACCATGATGCTCAAGTGTCCCGGTGGGTGGCTGGACGGTGCACAGGTCCACGCGTCGCTCGCTTTTGCTGCCTCCACCGCTGCTGCCACTGGACAGCGTGGTGCTGCTTCCAACTCCTCCTGGACAGCGGTTGGCGACGTGACCTGCCTCGCCGCACTTGAAGCAGATGATCTTCGGTTTATCCGGGTGGTTCTGCTTAGATTGGAAAGATGGATTAGATCTTGAGAATAAAGATGGCTTCCCTTTGTATTCTTTACCCTTGTTACGGCATTCAGACTGCTTATGTCCCAATCTTCCACACATGAAACATTTGAGGGTAGGCTGTGACAATTTCGGACGTTTGCTTTCGTGCGAAGTGCTCGCTTCCTGGGCATTATTTCCGGAAAATTTTCGCTTCATAAAAGAAAAAGCTTGCAATTCTTTTTGGAGATCTTGTCTCGATGTTATTTCTGTAGTAAATGCCAGTCGCTGAATACGGCTATCAAATTGAGAAACATGAGCCAAAACTGTAGACACTGCGATTTGTTCTTTACTGGATTCTTTCCACCGATTTGTGAGGGTAGTTATAAGGCGACTTGCATATGAAGCTAAAGACTCATTCTCTTTGGGCTTATCATTAATTAAATTAATCAGAGTACCTGCATTTGTCTCCTGACAAGCAAACCTTGCAATAAACAAGTCCTGGAACTCCTTCCATGTGATATCCGCATAGGTGACCTGGGCCAGCCAGGTGGACGCAGACCCCTTCATCGCCTTGCTGACGACGCGCACCAGCTGCGACCCTCGCAGCAGGTTGTCCTCCATGCACACATCAGCGGTCGCGCACCACGAGCGTGCGTCGGCGTCCGCTTAATCCGGGTTGAACTCGGGCAACTCCATTTTGGTATTTACACTCGCGGAGGAATTTTGCAATGTCTTTATAAGCGCTAACATATTCGCATTTTGCGCGTCCAATAACGCTTGCCACTGTTTATCGCGGGTAGTACTCGTATCAAAATTATTACCTGCTTCCATCCCACTTCTGATATCGGATAAGGGTGGAGTTTCGCCGCCATTATTAGACATTGTGGGCTTATAAGATGGGTCACAGGCAATAAAATGATATGCAACACTAATTTGACACTTATTTAATTGTTATAAACACGAAATTAAACTTTACAGAATTACAATAAAATAACACTTTCACTTCCGACCGATAATTACTGCGATAAACTAAATCTAGAATCTACACTGATAATGATACACGGCAGTTCCTAGGCAACGACTTCACTCGACGACTCACAAAGCAAAAGTGGCTCGGTGAATGTTCGCTAGACTCTGCCAAACGACGCCATTATCGTCATTCATCGTTGGTGCATCAATATCACAGCGACCGTACTCATGACCTTCCGACATATTTTATATATATCCTTATTTGCATCTGTCACTACAGATTTACTGAGCAAATGTATTTTTTTTACTTTAAAATTACATCTGATCGTTTATAAATATTACAATTCCATAGGTATATGGTATATTTAGAACACCCAACCCAGTTTATTTCATACTCAGAGAGACACAGACTACAGAGAGATAAACAAAGCTTTACCACTGATTCTTCCTTCCTGATCCTTTATAGATTCCCGGTTTGTTTTCCTTTTTAATATATGATTCCCTACCTTTCACCTGTTGTGGCGATGCACAAGCCGTGTAAGCCAATAAAAAAAAAAAAAAAAAAAAAAACTATGTTTTTACTAGAGGTGCGCAAAATCGTTCATTGAAGTGAAATGAGTGATACAGTTCAGTGGGAGTTAAAGATATGTATCACTCATCTAGTTCAATTAGTTCATTTAGTTCAGTAGATCTAGTTTGATTATCTAACTCACTACTCCTTCATATTCAGTTCAATAGCATTGCATAAATGTATTTATCGTGGACAGATCTATTCTAATGACTACTAATTAAACATTTAGAAGATTTTAGCTCAAGAACTATGATATACAATCGTTACGTAGTATGTACATAATGAATACCGAAAATATTACATAGCAAAATTGATTTTCCTTCATAGTATGAAGGAACTATAATAAATCAATCATAATAACAAAATTATAAAAACACTAAAAATCGCCTTTGACATCCATCTATCATCGTCATTAATATTAATAACACTCAGCAGGTACTTTAACCATTTTAAGTCTTAAAACATAAATAATAAAGAATATTTCCATGTGCACTATCTCAAATATTAAGGAGTCAGATTAGGCGCGAAACTAGCTTGAACTGTGCATCTGTCTCGCTCTTACAGTAGGTACTGACAAATATGTCCATACATTTTACTCTCATTATCTCATATCACTTACTGAGTTACTGAACTAAATGAACTGCTTTGGACTAGAGTGAGTGAGTGATACATATGGACTAGATAGGTGAAGTACTTCAATTGTGTCATTCATTCAGGAACTACCCAAGTCTAGTTTTTACTTGTGTCAAGTCAAGCGTCACCACCAGTCACCACCACAACATTCATGAGCTAATTAATAATATAATGAACAAGTTTCAGCTTGGTCCGCAGTTAACAGTAATAAACAGTGATTAAATCCAGTTAAAAGTATGAAGACTTCACCTCTGGTTATTAATGAGCAGGATAACATTAGTACCTCTTTCATTATAGGAATAGCTCTTGCAGTAACTTCTAGCTTATTTATAGGTTCTAGTTTTATTATTAAGAAAATAGCATTGATTAAAATTAATGCTTCTGGTAATATTAGAGCGTCAGCTGGGGGCTATGGATATCTTAAACATTGGATGTGGTGGTTAGGCCTTATAACTAGTAAGTCTTATAATACTAGTACTGACTAATAACTACTACTACCATTCGACTTAAAATGAATTCTATAACTTGAACAAAATGAATTCTATAACTTGAACATAATGTTAACTTTTATATATTTTATTTCAGTGGGTGTTGGAGAAGCAGCAAATCTTTTGGCATATGCATTTGCTCCAGCTGCTCTAGTAACTCCACTTGGCGCCCTAAGTATTATTGTAACAGCTATACTATCATCAAGGTTTCTAAATGAAAAGCTGAATGTTATTGCAAAAGTAAGATTTACATAGCATAATAAAGTTTATATTTGTTGTACATAATAATATGTACAAAAGCAATGTACTGTGGTCAGAAATATTACTGACATGATTTTTGAATCTATAATTTTTTTACAGATTGGCTGTTTTCTTTGTATTATTGGTTCCATAATATTTATAATTCATTCACCAAAATCAGAAGAAATAAAAACATTCTCAGAACTGATGGATAAACTTGGTGATAACTTTTTCTTGGTTTATGTTGCATCTATTATTATGATGAGTTTTATTGTTAAGATAGTATTTGTACCTAGATTTGGCAATTCCAATGTTGTAGTTTATTTGTTAATGTGTTCTTCAGTTGGCAGTTTAACAGTGGTATTTTGTAAAGCAGTTGCTTTAGGTATAAAGGAAAGTTTAAATGGCAAATTAAATGTTTATTCACATCTCATGTTTTGGATAGTGTTGGCTGGATCAATTTTTTGCATAATGGTTCAGATGAATTATTTAAACAAATCTCTTGATATATTTAATACCAGTGTTGTTACTCCTGTGTACTATGTCATGTTCACAGTGTTAGTTATAATCGCTTCAGGAATTCTCTTTAGAGAGTGGCATAATATGTCACTTGAAGATATTATTGGATGTAGTTGTGGCTTTTTAGTAGTTGTGAATGCTGTTTTTATGCTTAACATTTTCAAAGATATACCACTTTCATTTTGGGAGCTAAATATTAATTCAAGATCAAGAAGGTCTGCTAATGTTGAAGACTTGCCATCCTTAAGTTACTTGTCAAATTAATGTTATGTTAAATTTTATAATTAAATTATTTGATTTTAAAAAGATTTACCCTTGGCTATATCCATACAAATGTAATATTTTTTTTAACACTTTGTATGTAAAAATGTATGCATCTATAAAAGATAATATTAATATTATACTCCTAGTGGTTAAATACCGGGCCAATATCGCGGGGTCCTGGGTTCGATCCCAGGTCAGACAATAAATAGTTTCAAATCTTCAAACATTGCTCAGGTGTGATCACCAACCCGCATTTGGCCAGTGTGGTGATTATGCCTGTACCCATCATTGCTATGGTAACTTGAATGCAATGATGGAGGCCTTTACCATGCAGTGGGATGATTATAGGCAGTTACTTCTTTTTCCATACATGTTTGGATTTCTATCAAGTCTTAACTGTTAGGATTATTTTTGGTAAAAGAAAAAATGGAAGACATTAAACATTTTTATTTTTACACAACCACATCACACATTGCTACAAATGCTTGCAAAGGAATGTAATAGACATTAAATCATAAATACACTGTTACAGAGTGATAAATAAATGTTCTACAAATAGGACAAGTTCTTTGATAGCCATATAGACGTCTGCAACATTCTGCACACAAACAAACGTGACGACATGGCAATGTCAACACACACTTTTGTCTTTCCTGGCAAATAATGCACAAAGCATCTGCACTACTATTGTCCTCATTATCAACAACACTTAGATCAGAGTTCCTGGTTTCAATATCTTGCCCATTTGCCATATGTGCAATAACTCTTACTTCGGAATCAGTCAAATAATTATAGAGTGAATAATACAAATATAAAAAATTACGTATTACTGACCAATAAATGTCATTTATTTGTGAGAGTATGGCTCTCCTAAAATGAATACATAAACGAATTAAAATAATGGCACTTACAATACCTAGGAAAGATTCTAAAGGCACATCAGTCATAAAGTTAGTTAACCTTAGTAATGCTGTGTAAGAGTCGACAATGATACAATAAATCAAATTTTTTACACAATCCAAACTAAGTTGCAATACTTTTGGTATATGTAATGGTATAAAAGATATTATTAGCCATAGAGTGTTTCCTACAAATATAATCGTATCTTTGAGTAATAATATAACCTCACTTAATATTTTAATAATAGCGTCAAAGATACGCATAAATGTTTCAATCGTGGTTCCAACCTCAAAGGTAACGACGCTGTACAGTGATCCCAGGCAATTCAAGGCACTATACACCTGGTTGGTACATGTCTCGACGGAGTTGTATACAAAGTTTGGTATTTCTTCCGTAACTATTATTACGTTATCCTCGTAAACAATTCGAAGCACTAGTGCCAGGCTTTTGATAGCATTATCTATTGCATTTGTAATGCCTGCAATAGTAGCAACGATTAATTTTCCCACATAAGATATAATGAGCAATACGTGAACAACGACATCGGTAATGGAATTAATAGTCGTTGCTATGATCGAGATCATAATTGCCACATTTTTGTTTAGCAGTGAGTTTCTGTTGCACTATACGACGCAATACGCACGCAATGTAAAAGCAGAAACCAATACTTTGAGCAAACTTTAGATGATTATACTATTTGAAAACAAACAACCAAGTTAGCAAAAAAATCGAAGCACTCACTGTCACTGTCAAACAAAGTGTCAAAGTCATTTTTTCCTTTAATAAGTTTAACGGCCTCTGATACTTTTCCATACAGCCAATTCTTTAGTAATATTGTCTTTATTTCTGCATTAAAACGTTGATGTTAGACGTTTTAATGCTTCGATGGAGTTTTTGGAGACAGTCGAACGATTGAAGGAATGAAGAGAAGTCCCCAAGAAAGAGGTGAACTGTTCGCGTTCCCGCGCAAAATTCTTGGTCCACTTTTCTTGGTTACGACCCATACACCATGTTTTTTTATCGAACTGTATATTTTTCACTAGCACGACAGTTTGTTTCGCAAAATAACACCACTTTTACGACCCAAAAATCACTATATACAATAAAAATTCGATAAAATAAACGGACTCCGAACGTATCTCACGAACTCCCGCCAAAAACCGTGTCAACTGTCAAAGTTAAAAGCAAACATTTTTTTGTTACTTTGTTCCTTTTGGAGACGGCTAAGATCTGAGACCATGCTGCCATGTCATTAGTGGGAATTTTTCATTCTTAATTAAAACATAAAATATCGTAATCACTTCCACTTAATAACTTACTTTTTTTTTTAATAAGGGGAATGCGGTTACGCACTTCCTGTGATGGCGGGGGCCGTCGCATCTACGACTTCGGGTCGGGTCCGCAAGCAACCTCGCCGATCCGACCCGTGGCCACCCTTGGCTACGACAGTGCATGTCGTTGCAAGGGGCCGCCGACGTCTCACGCCCACTCGCCGCCCAGCATAGCTCAAACCATACTGGGAAGCGAGCGACTTCCGTCCGCCGCGAAGCTGACGCCCCAACGGCAACACCGCCTTCGTGGTGAAAAAAAAAAAACTGCCGTCGCGTCCTCCAGCGCGAACGAACACAACAGGCCACGGGCCGAAGTCCGCTACCACCGTCTGGCGGAGACGCATTCAACAGCGGGCTGCCCAAGCCAACTGGAAGCGCCTCCCGTGTGGGTTTAAGTCCGCGCCGGCCAAATGGCCGGTACCCTCCATGTCTAGTGGGCGTTCCACCACCACCGCCACCCGGGAACGCACCCGGTAGGAGACCCAAAACTCCCTCGGGATAGTAACTTAACCTATCCTAACGTGGATCCGAGTCTATAGGAGCGCCTTTCTTTCTTTCTCACTGTTATTTGATATAACCTATATAATTTCACAAAATTACGATACAAATTCCATTTTTCTCTTTTCATTTCCCGTGCTTAACCCAAGACAAGGTCTTGTTAACGTAACAAAAATTGGATGTTGTAAAGCAGCTTTAGGTAAACAACGTTACTTCCCCTCTTTAGGTAGCGGTTGGTAAATTGCAAGATACCCTATAAAAAGTATTTAGAATACAAAATAATTTGAGATACTTTTAATTAAACTAAGTATTTCATATAGGTACGTACCAGATACAATTTATCTAATTGAATCGACCGAGACACTACGTCACAGGCGTCATTTTTCAAGCATATTCTTATTGCTGTAAGCCAACGTTGTTTCATCAAATGTTAGCAACCGATAGAAACATATTTTCAGATATCAGTATTTAAACATGAAAAATTATGTCGTAGGCGGGACTCGAACCCGCATCTCGGTGTTAAGAGTGAATAACTCCTAACATTTGATGAAACAACGCTGGCTTAAAGCGATAAGAATATGCTTGAAAAATTGACGCCTGTGACGTAACGTCTCGGTGGCTAAATGATAAAGCGCCGCGCCCGGTATTCAAGTTTATATACTGATATTATAATTGCAACTAAATTGCTTTAATATCATATAAAGTAGGTATGTTCTACAAAATGTAAAATGATTGAACGATGTAACAGGTAGGTCGACGTGTTAAGTAAAACTCAGAATTCTGAACATCGTGTATTGTGAACACACAAGTACAGATTTAGATAAAATTTTGGTTTAAAAACAATGATATTTAAAAATTAATAGATAATTTATGTTACCTACATGCGCTCTAAATATGCGTTTACGTCTTTTAAAATCCATCATACAATATGGATGCCAAGGCGAAAGAGAAAGTAATTGTTATTTTCACGAGTATGACAAGGACAAAGTAAGAATTAGGCATGTGTGCAGTTGTTCGCAAGCGGCACAGATATTTCGATAGTTTTGTAAGGGCTTAACCTATCTATACTTTTTAAATATCATTGGTTTTAAAATAGTTTGTTTATACACTGGGGAAGGACTAGGAGGGAAATGCTACCCATTATCATCTCTGGGTAGGAAATTAGTTTAATTAATCATTAATTCCTCAGATAGGGAGATATCACTCGCAACATAGGTAGTCAGGGGCGCGCTAACGTGGAAACCTAAGTCTGGTCTAGGAACTTAGTACTTACTCTGTGGCTATCTGCAGAAGGAAGCTTCTTTTCGTGAGTTCTATTATTAGTTATTGCTGTTCCTGAAACTTGTCCACGAGTCTTTTAGAATCTTCTTAAAGAATCTACATCGCACATGTTTGCTAACGTATAGACGACATATTTCTTATTTTATTACACAATTTATACAAAAATGTTATGTTATGTGTTGGTTACGAGATCACAACCTTTATTAATTCAAGAATTACAAATAAAGAATTATGCTATAGAAGAAAAGGCACGTCCAAATTCTTTCTGCCATTGCCAACATACAGAAACCCAGCGTCTGGGCTCTTCACTTTGTGGAAGTACGCCATTCCGGGCCAGTACAGGCTCTTCAGATAGGCTACGCTTCCGGATTTTTCCAGGGACAGGTTCCAACATCCACTAGGAATATCCTGGTCAACAGAGTCAAGGAAATCCATACTATAGTTGTAGTCCTGTCTCGTCAGCAAATTGGTGTTCCAACGCTGTTGTGGCTGCCTGATGTGCAAAAAAGATTTTAATTGCTTAGCCTCGGCTCCGTCTAGGCCGTAGAAATTAGGATTGATGACCACTTGCCCATCTGGCTGCCTGATTAGCTGCCCACGCGCGCAAACTTCTGCTTCATCACAGATATTGCTGATGGTAGCAGCTAAGCGGTTTTCCTCCTTCATGAGACGACATCTTTCCGGGTGATTTTCTTCTAAAGACTCATCCAAGACCTTGATTTTAAGAGAGGGGTCACCACGGAAAGGGAACGTTGTTATTAGTGACAAGATTTTGTATTTTTTCTTGGGCTTAGGGAGAAGGCCCCAGAAGTTAAAGTCGGTGGTGTAAAAGTACTTGCGATCGGCAAGAGCGTCGCCAGATATGCCACAAACGATGTGATAGTCATTATCAACAGCATAAAGCTGTCCCCAATACTGTATGTGGGTGAAGTGGTTCTCTACCTGGAGCAGAGTCAGGGAGTTCTGTAGCAGTGATATGAGTTCACTGGTCAACATCATACCGTTGACGTTCACGTATTCTCTGTACTCCCATAACTTGTGTACATTCATTTATAGTAGAGAAAAATTCTTTCTTTCTTTGTTTGGGTTGATGGGAAATAATCTTTATTTTTAGACAACAACAGACAGCAAAGGGTTTTTAAAATTGAAAAGTGACAATGCATAATTTCAAACGTCAAAATATAACGACGAGGTCTGTAATAATCGAGGAGGTCTAGGTAAGATAATTAACATAAAAAACTTTCTATGTGATACATGATGTGATGATTTAAGTTTGTTTACGCAGGCAGCGCATTTACATGAACATATTATACCCGCATCGTAATCGTAAGTTCATTCCTCCTGCCTTGGTATGAGAACAAAGTGTTCCACCATGTTTACACAAAGTATTTACGTCACGTCAACGGTTATCTTTTTTAAGTAAATTGGTCGGGTTTATGCTGACATCACCTGCTTGATAACTTCATTTGCCTACCTGTGTTTTAATAGCTTTTCAAAATGTTTTGATTTTCCTATAATAATAGCATCCATTGTTTTTGTGTGATTTATTTCCAATATTTAACAAATTCTGTCAATTACTTTTACCATGGACAGCGATTTTGTAAAGCAGAAAGCAGTAACCTGCCCATTCATTTAAAATCTGTAACAAACAAACTAGTTAGTCGGGATCTTTATGTGTAATCTTTATTGAAATCATAAGACTGTAGCCACAATTTTTAGCTTATATTATGAAAACATCGTAAACATTCGAAGTGAGTTGCAAGAGGCATTCTTTTAGAAACATTAGAGGTAGGTATGATAACCTTAAACCAATAACAAAATATTTACATACCTAATTACTTATTAAAAATTATAAGTATTATGTTTACTTACATCGAAATGGTCCTCACAGAAGAAAATATTTGTATTATTCGCTATGTTATTATGATCCCTCCGAAATAGTTGCAACCACTTTCGGCACACTTAGACTTTTATTTGAACACTTACAAATAGTTTTCCCAAGTTTTTATAGAAGTATAAATTTATACATTTTGGAACTGCATACCATTTGAAACTCATTTTATTACATAAGTCACTGTTAAAATATAGATCCAATCGCACTTTCGTTATTTGTTTGCAACAAATGTATGTAGATAATTATGTGCTACAGATCACAAGACAGGCAGGTGATGTCACCGACCCCATTGCAGCGCCATATTGACAAAATAGCGTTTTGGCGCGCTATTTAAATTTTCAATTTTCATTTTGACATTTTTAAGCAAATATGTACCAGAATTTAAAAAAACTACTTTTACTGGGTTCTTCAACCTCTACTTAATAATATAAAATGGATTTCAAAAACCAGTCAAATAGTCTATTCCAGTTGGTACTGTCTTAGCATGTAGCATTTCAAATTACATTCCAATATATTTTTTATTAATCAAAAACTGACAACTCATGTCAACCATCGAATATAATGAGATGAAACTAAAGTGGGAAGCTACTCAGTACCTACTTAGTTAGGCTAGGGAATAATAACATTTACCTGCAACGATATCACAAAGTAAATGCTTATATATAGTATTAATTTGTAGCGAAGTATCAAAAAATGTATACCAACAGTTCGCTTACAATTAGGTACTATAGAAACATAGGATATTATTATCACTGCATAAAATATGTTCTTAATCAATCATAGAGAGACTTGCTTGAGGGTATTCATTTATGTATCTGATTTAAAGACTTACGTCATTGTCTGCTGATATGGTTTAAAATTAATATGGGATATCTATACATAATATTTTATGTAAGTGTTTGTAAAAATTCACTTCTTGTGAAAGTGTTCACTTGTTTTAATTTAGTAGTGTTCTCAACCCTCACAAAAAATTGAAGATATGTTTAAGTACGAAACAGATAGGTACATATCGCATTCTTGTATAAATAAATAATTAATACGAGCTTTTGATTTTTCATAGAGATCTACTGACTGTGTGATGCTTGTTTAAGGTTTAGGCTTTAAGCGGAGTCTGATGTCTGAAACTTTTAAAACATTGTTTGGCGTTGTATGATAAGATATCTAACTGATCGGTCTGAAACCTATATTTATTCTCTACAAAAATTACTCGTAGCGACATGTGCAAAAAAATTCGCTAGGGTTGTAAATGGAGATTCGGTCTCATGTGACAATTACCGACATCAAATATTTGCTGGCCCTCTGTCGGTCGTAATTCGTAACTTGACCTCCAATTTGATATCCGGCATATGTTGGACTGTTTGTCCCATCAATTTATACGACGTGTTAGTCCGGGTTATGCTGGTTTGTTCCTTCAACTGGATACGCAATTTGCTTATTTTCCCAGATTACGACTGATCGGGTTGCTTGTTTGCAGACTCGTGGGTGATATTTGGAAGAAAATATTGCGGGTTCAGAGGCGTAAAAATGGGGTTTCAGGTGACTAGGTAATGGGGAAAATGAGTAGGTGTTTTATGTGCAATTATTAGTTTACTGGCTCAGGGCGACACTGATTGGCAGTTACTTTTTATCTACAAGGTAGGCTGATAATTAATTTAATTAAATATAAAAAAAAATAGTTTAATGATTTATTTTATATCATGCTTTTTCTATTACTTGTTAAACTTACTTACTTGTTAATTTTGAAAGCTAATTTAAAGTTTAGGTTTTCCACTTGACGCTAGATGGCGGTAAAAGTTACAACCTAAGTCGTACATTCTATGTTGCAAGCGGTAGGGACATCAGCTATGAGTGTTTTTTTTTATTTTACCGTATTTTTTAGTTGTATTGTATTTTTAAAGAGTGTCCTTAGGTTTTCAAAATAAAACACTTTTTAGATTACATCGTGCTTTTTCTACTCGCCACTAGATGGTAGTACCTGCACCAAATTACATCGTTTGGTCCATGGATACACCCCTAGAGATATTTTAATCATGTTAGTCCAGGCCAGCCCAGTTTCTCCAGCTTTTTATTGTTTTATTGTTTTTTCCATTATTTCACAAAAGTCAAAATAAAATAAGTCCTTACTACGTTGTCATATTTTAAAACACCGATTTCAAAAAGTCCATCAGATCGACACGTAGGTGTTTCATTCTTATGTAAAATTAAATTATTCAGATCTGCGAGGTTTGATGGAACAAAAAATGTAAGAGTACTTACACAATGTGCGTGATTCTAAACAATACAGCGTAGGCCCGAGTGTGTCGGCGATCGTGATAGAACAAGTCATGACAAAACATGTACGTTAGACAAAGCAGGCGCGGACACGTGCTGCAATTAGCCACTTGTCTATTAGAGCAGGGGTACGGAATCGGGCTTTTAATTTTTACGTAGGTACTGGTAGGTACTATATTTTATAACTCTGACACCAGAATATTCAGTTGTTTAGTTTGAAATTAAGTGATAAACGCCCGTAATAGAAGAATATTCATCGAAAACAATTCTACAATCCAAGTCAAAAGATGAGTTGAAATAGATTAAGATACCAATAATCGTAGATTGGTCGCCCCAATGGTCTAGTGGTCCGTGCCAAGATCTCGGGGTCCTGGATTCGATCCCCTGGTCGGGCAAATAGAGTTTCGGATTTTTTAACATTTCTCCGGTTTGTGGTCACCAACCCGCATAAGCGGAGCGTGGTTATTAAGCCTGTACCCATCATTGCTGTGGGAACTTGAATTCAAAGATGGAGCCCTTGCCTTGCAATGGGATGATTATAGGCTGATACTAAAAGTTATTACTATGCCTATATACCAACTAGCAGATGCCAGCCTGGCCCCCAATTCAGCTTATTTACAAATAGCTCAATAGAATCGCAATTGCATCTCAACTGTATATTTTGACACATTCATTAAGGTAGTAATGTCGAAATATGCAATTGCGATGCAATTACGATCCTATTGAGCCATTTGTGAATTAGCGGAATTGGGGCCCAGTTCATTTGTGTATAAAAAGTAGACTGATGGAGGCCTTTGCCTTGCATTGTGATGATTATAGGCCGTTTCTTAATCTTAGATCATACATATTGTTACTAGAATAGAATAGAATATAATTTTATTTGTCTTTGAACAGGGTATACAGTACCTAGATTAAAATAATTGTAACATAGGTTCGTTCGCCCATCCAGCTATTAACAATAGCATGCAAATATAGGTAGGTGTCTGCAATACATTAGGTAATTTTAAACATAAATAATTTATAATATTATAAGCAGTTGCACAAGTGTTACAATATGTAATATAAGGGGATCACATCAGAGTCATTGCATTTCCTTATCATTGAAAAAATCTTTGAGTGAATAAAAAGCCTGTGAGGTAAGCCACTCCCTGAATCGATTGAATGAGAGATCCTTAATATCTTGAGGAATCTTATTAAAAATCATGATACACATGCAAAAACAGTTTTTTTTAAGACGAGCACTTCGTGTGACGAAGTATGTTGCGTACTCCTGGCTCCAGAGGGCGCTCACGATTCGGCACGCGCGGGGGCCAGCTGCTAGAGTACCGCCACTCCACGCGACAGGTATCCCAGACCAGAGCCGGATGACGCATCGTTCAGATTGCAGATAAGAACTTTAGATTGAGAGGGTAATGGTAATGTTAAGCAGGGGATCATTTAACGATTGTAGGTGTGCAGGATACAGACAAAAATAAGAATCTTTTGACTTCTTTTGGCACTAGCCCCGACTTGTCCTAAAGCAATGATAGGATTAAATATTGAGACGTGGAAAAGCGCCTCCTGGGGCCTATGTACAGAAATAAAACTGATTTTACTGATATTGCGTCGAATTATCGCGCTTCTGGTCATAATGCCCGTCTTCTTTTTTATTGCGCACCTGAGGGTTTACTCCGCAACACCGCGTATGTATATTTGACTCTACCTGTCTCTTTCGACAATTTTTTGAAGTAGGTATGTATTATGTATTAGTAGATCCATATTACACCGCTGCTCTTACTGATCCCTTAAAATAATATCTTTCCCATTAAAATTTCCATCTCTTTATACCCCTTCATTAAACTAAGGTATGATATCATGAATAAAATTTACTTTTCAGTTTCTATAGATATCTTGACACCAAATTATATTTGAATCGATTCAGCGGTTTAAACGTGATGAGGTAACAGAAATACACCTTTCGCATTTATAATATTAATTGTTTATTCAGGATTGCTGATATAACTAGCTACAGATTCCAGTTATGGAAATTGAATTGACACTTTTAGATTTAACTCAGTCATAGATAGAGAGTCGATGCATAGTAGGATCCTCACCATGACTGTGCCCGATGATTTGATGAAGATCGCGTGTAGCCGCTGGATGCAATTGGTATTGTACCTCCAACATCAAGAAATATTTTATATTCGGGGGCGTATAAGGTATTTGTGGGTTCAAGTCCCACTTAAGGTAGTCGAAATGTTTATTCAAGGAATTGCATTTTCAATGTACACCAGCAATTTTATTGAAAAAACCATCGCATCTGTAATGTTTGAAATAACCCATCCAAAGAGTCAGAGCCATCACCGAACCGTAAAAATGTAGTATTGTCGGATGTTTGTCCCTTTTCCAGCACTTCAATCAAAATTCGCGCAGTCATATTCACATACCATAATAATATACCATCGGTTCCATTGTTTAGACTATTATTTGACGACAAATGAAAGCTATTCCCAACAAATCACTGATTCGTGTACACTCGGCGTGATTTAGAGCTGATTTAGTACGCTGGAGATGAGTGAGCAACCACAAAGCCAGTCAGTGCACTGGAAGACAAAGCCGTGGCAGCCCGCCTCGGGCGCACCCGACCACACCCCATGAGATCTTTTTAATTTCAACCCTCTAATTGTTTTTGAAAGTTAGACCTCGAGGCGAGAGCGATACTAGAGAAAACAGATTTTGTCGTTTTTCTTTGCTCGCCATTATGTTGGGATTATCGTCTGTAAAAATATGTAACAATATCACCCCTTTGATTCTCATGGTTTGTTAACAATTTCTCGCATAATATAGTTGGTTAGTTAATAACTGTTAACGTATTGTTTAGTATTTTGATACCGCTAAAATATTATCAAACGATCCCTTTCAGTGCCGACAAAGGGGCTTTCTATTTGAAAGCAGGTGTTGTAACTAATATTGAAAGTTGGGACGTAATTGCTACATTGTCCGTGCAGATTTTATTATTTTAATGAATTTTATGCAACATAGCGTAATTAAAAACTAGTTATAATCAATTTCGGAAACAATAAAGCTTGATTTCTAATTGCAACAAACCGAACAATAGATTCTACATTTTCCGTTAACAATTAAAACGGTCCAATCGTTTCTGACAGTCATTGTCGATCAAGAAACTTCGAGTATTCCCACAAGGGAATTGCAATATTGGAGTGTTTCCCACAATTAAGATGAATTAAAATTAGCGAGTGAGTGGGCATTTGGACAATGGATCGCGACAAATCGCGAGGAAACGCGACAAACAAGGGGAGGGCATGGGGCCGCTGTTTGCGCCAAACACCGCGCTTTGTCGCTGCTCGCTCGCTTAGCTCGCTCAGCTCGCGGCCTCGTAATTGCTCGCTCATTGCGAACGCTCTCTTCAACTGTAAGGAATCGACGACCGGTAATGAGCCTGAGAAACATCTTTGAGTTCTTACTGATTAATATTCACTTGTATTATAATCCACTTGATTATTTCAAAGTTGGATAAACATGTAAGTGGCAGTACAGTATTTTTCAATGTAACGTTGTTAAGAAGTCCTTGTCGAACAAAGGAGTTTAGTATTAATATTCGGCATTATTCTGTTGTGGCGAAGTAACTTACTTATGGACCTGAATGTGAAAAAGGAGCTTAGAGAGTTGTTCATAGTGGTCCATTTTGGATGATTTTTGTCGCCTTAGGCTAGGGAACTCTACTAATACTAAAACCAGCTTTTACATATTTTTTCTTGTAATTTTCGTTTTTTTGGCCCATACGTGATTTTCTAAACAGTACTGGAAACCACATGATGTTTTTTTGTCAAACTCTATGTACAATTAATTTAAACAGAATTAAAAATGAGGTGTAATAGATTATCTTCTTGTGGCGAATTTGAAAGTACAAGGATTATGTAAGAACCAACTGGCACAAGTCTTAATTTAACGATGATTTTGAAATCACTGTGGTGAAGTGGCACACACCAGTTTTCAAGGTGTCGACTGCTCCGAGGTCTCGGACTTGATTCCCAGACGGGGCGGTTAAAAAAGTATTGGGTCTGGGTGTTTGTGGCAACATCGTTATTTCTGATTCCTACTAACAAGTAGGTAGGTACCTACTAACACCTAAGTACTAACCATTTAAAGCACTTGTTAGGATACTTGTTACGATAAATAGTAAAGTAGGTAAGTAAGTACTTTGGGATAGGAGCAATTATGTAAATGATGTTGTTCATATTTAATGTTATTTTATTAAGTATGGTATTTTAAATTTTTACCAGCAAATGCTGTCCCCTAATTCGCGTAACCAAATCGTATCACAATCGTAATTGAACGACAGGTTTTTGACAGTTCTATTATGGGCTAAATCAAAATCGTCCAATTCAATCACGATCGAACTGCGATTCGGTTACGCGAATGAGGCCCCTGGTACCTTAGACAAACACCCCGACTACCTTAAGTGGGGCTATGAGTTTTATAAAGCGGGAATTGTTATCAACTATTTGCGAAACTATCTATGCAATATCTACACAACCAAAATATAACCATTATGTTTACAAACACGTCATTCTCACAGTTAGAATTGTGAAAATCCAGAACTATCCATCTCGTATAATGGCGTCGCCGCGTGTTGCGCACGAGTCGCTAACGAGCGACAGTGTTGCGATGGGGTTGGTTAATAATTGGCGTCCCGCTGTCTCATCACTAATGTTTTGATAATGAACGCCTGTGTCCATACGTGTGTTCCATATTTTTGTTACCAGATTCGCAAAGTGGGGGTGCGCTGAATAAACACAAGAACAAACAAGCACGAGTGGAATCCGTGGATGTTATCAAAATAAATCATTGTGTTTCGAGTGTGGGGTGTTTAGTGTTTTTGTTAGGAGAGCGACAAATATAAATAAGGTTTTCTAATTTTATCTATTTGAACCTCAATGATGATTAAGTGTGTACACGCGATTGGGATACAATAGATTTAATATGAAAATACAGTTCCTAGAATATTTTTTTTTTACTGTCTTCGATGAGATATGAACCCACAACCTTCGCATAAGACAGTCGTATTCAAGGAATGGGGGCTATATAATTTGCCACTAGAGGCGCTTCTGTCGTGTGAGGTCCAATAACATTCACTTTTCACTGGTTTTAGCGGGGTCCGTGACATAATTTATATATTTTTTAAATTAACCCGCTCCCGTGTTCTCCTTCGCAAAATATTCGCAAATATGGATTATTTGGCGATGACTGTGAACGCCCCGTTGGTCTAGTGGTTTAAATACCGGGCCAAGATCTCGGGGTCCCAGGTTCGATCCCCGGGTCGGGCAACAAATAGTTTCGAATTTTTGAACGTTGCTCGGGTTTGTGATCACCAACCCGCATTTGGCAAGCGTGGTGATTATGCCAGTTCCCATCATTGCAGTGGTAACTTGAATTCAATGATGGAGGCCTTTTCCCTGCAGTGGGATGATTATAGGCTGTTACTTTACTTTTTTTTTTTACTGTGAACTATTTGAAAGCGGAATTAAGAAAAAGCGCAAAAATAGGCGGCCTCAAATAGCAACTATTTCAGAAGTTAGTTTGTTGATATGAAAATAGTTATTTATAAATAATAAACTTAATTAGATTGGAGATTTAAAACTTTGTTTCGGCGCCGATCTCATAAAGTCGCCTTTGACAGCTATACCTCTGGACCTCAGTCAACTGGTGAGCAAAGAAACGGTAGTCCCCATTGTATCATCAAGTTACACCAGCAATTCTTTTGCTTAAAAAATATAATAAGCACTGAGCAAGTAATCACTATGTAATAAGTTCAGAATATTTAGTGTTCTCAGGCCACAACCAACCTTTTTTCACTTTTTAAATCAACGACCATTCGAATAAGGAAGCACCGAACGCGCGCAGTTTGGACCCAATTTACGCTCAATACTCAATAGATATTTGTCATCCAGCTAACGCTGTCCACTGTTACCGTTATGTTTTAATATTAGGGGTTAAAGTATGAAATTGCCGTTTTGTATAGACGAAATCGAGAAAAGTCATTTTTCCATACTAACATTTTTTTTGATTTTTTAAAAACGCCTGAACCGTTTTCGATGCAATTAAAGGTGAAAGTTAGATGGTTATAAAGCTACGCATTATAGTATTTAAATTTCTGAAAATCAAAGTATATAATACAAATATACTTAATTGAAGCAAGAAGGTCAGCTGACACATTGTAAGGAGTCTTTTCAACGACTTCCTTTGAAGTAATAGGCACTATTGCATTTTTTTTAGTCAAAAGTTACTTTATTTAGTTTTTGATACAATACAAAAAAATACGCAATAATATGACTATATTTAAGAGCTATAAACAAAATAAAAAGTGGGAAAATAATCGGCAATTTCTTACTTTAACCCCTATTATTATCTACATACGTTGAAAATGTGTTAAAAACAAATCCAGGAATATTTAAGTGCTGCATACCTAGAAAATACAGTTCCTAGAATAATTTTTTTTACTGTCTTCGTTGAGATATGAACCCACAACCGTCGCATAAGACAGTCGTATTCAAGGAATGGGGGCTATCGCTAGTAAATTTGCCACTAGAGGCGCTTGTGTCGCGTGAGGTCCAATATCATTCACTTTGTACTGGTTTTAGCGGAATTTGTTGCATAAATTGTAATTTCTTATATTTACCTGCCGGAAAGTGATCTCCATCGTAAAATATAGCAAATATGGATTATTTGGCGATTAATGTGAACGCTTTAAAAGCGGAATTAAGAAAAAGCGCAAAAATAGGCGGCCTCAAGAGCAACTATTTCAGAACTTAGTTTGTTGATATCAAGATAGTTATTTATAAACAATATAACCTTAATTAGATTCAAGATACAACACTTTGTTTCGGCGCCAATCGCATTTAACTGCTATACCTCCGGACCTCAGTCTACAGTGGCGCCAACTGGTGAGCAAAGAAACGGTAGTCCCCATTAAAAGGGACTGGGGACACCTATATTATTGGATTGAAAGATATGTTTACGGATTTAGTACGCGTTTATTTCTGATTTAACCCGACGTTTCGAACCCTTTACAGCGTTCATGGTCACGGGCAGACTAAGGTGTTATTAATCTTACAGTAGGTAATTTGAAAAATGTTTTAAACTACCGCCTCTAATTTTTATCGTCAGTTATGTTCAGAAAACAGTAAACCTATATTACTTGGTCCCACTTTACGTAGAAGTAATCGTCATTCCCTTGAATTTAATGAATTATTATATAGGTACACTAGCTCTTGCCCGCAACTTCGTACGCGTGGATTTTTCAATTAAAAACTGTGTATTTTAATTATCCCACAGGATACGTACCTTTTTCGGGGATAAAAAGTAGCCTATAGGTTATTCCAGCTAATAAACTAACACCGTGCCAAATTTCATTCAGATCCGTTGAGCAGTTTTAGTGAAAGAGTACAAACATCCAAACATTCTTACAAACTTTTGTATACAGGGTGAAATTTTAACCACCTTCCAAATTTTAATATATCAATCTACGAGACAAAAAACAAATGACGTATTTTTTCTTTTGGTATAGCCAGTACAAAAATGTCAAGATAAAGCACTTAATAAATGTCCGCCAAAAATTTAAAAATTTTTGATACAGCCGCCTAACAACACTTTTTTTACGCGATTCGCATCTCAATCATTTATTTCGATACTATTCATAAGTTTTTCACTGTCCCTTTATACCTTAACAGGTCTAGGACCGTAAAAATTGAAAACTATATCGCGAAAAATATTTTTGAGTGACCACTTGATTTACATTTTTTACTTCATAAATAGGCTCTAAATACGATACTGAACGCCTATAAAAATTTCGGAAAGTGGTTAAAATTTCATCCTGTATAATATTGCCCGCGACATCGTACACGTGAATTAAGAACTATCTCACAGAAACTCTACGTTTTTCCGAGATACCTATAAAACAACTTATGTTTCAGCCTACATCTAACTGTGACAAATAATTAGGTACGAGTATTATAATAGGGGTTAAAGTATGAAATTGCCGATTATTTTCCCACTTTTTATTTTGTTTATAGCTCTTAAGTAAAGTCGTATTATTGCGTAATTCTTTTTGTATTGTATCAAAAACTAAATAAAGTAACTTTTGACTAAAAAAAACAATGCAATAGTAGTGCCTATTACTTCAAAGGAAGTCGTTGAAAAGACCCCTTACAATGTGTCAGCTGACCTTCTTGCTTCAATTAAGTATATTTGTATTATATACTTTGATTTCCAGAAATTTAAATACTATAATGCGTAGCTTTATAACCATCTAACTTTCACCTTTAATTGCATCGAAAACGGTTCAGGCGTTTTTAAAAAAACTAAAAAATTGTTAGTATGGAAAAATGACTTTTCTCGATTTCGTCCATACAAAACGGCAATTTCATACTTTAACCCCTAATATATACATCCTTTTAGCTGTTTTGACGTGATTAAGTAGCAAACATGAAAACTTTATTTGATATTTTTTTTTAGCAACTTCATGCTGGGCGGCGTGCGAGGAGATGCGGGTTCGAGTCCCGCCTGAGATAAAATTTTTCAAGTTTATATACTGATATTATAAGTGCAATTAAATTGCTATAAAGTATCAAATAAAGTATATAAATAGCTGTTTCATCTTAACTGACTATCAAACATCTGCAAAGATGTTTCGTTCGGGTGTTAAGGGTGCAAACTCCTAACATTTGATGAAACAACGCTGGCTTACAGCGTAAGAATATGCTTGAAAAATTCGCGTCGTGTCGCAGTGTCTCGGTGGCCTAATGGTATGGCACCCGCCCGGCATGCGAGGAGATGCGGGTTCGAGTCCCGCCTGAGACAATTTTTTTCAAGTTTATATACAAACATGAAAACATCCATAACTACTAACTTAGGCATTGATAATATGTCGACCTCCGTAGCGGAGTGGCGAACACACCGGTTTTCAAGGTGTCGCCCGCTCCATGGTCCCGGGTTCGATTCCCGGACGAGTCAACGTATAAAAAGTGTTTGTTTACTATTTTTCGGATTGGGGGGTGTGTACCTCGGTTGTTTCTGCTTTCCATAATACGAGTGCTTTAAACAATTACTGACCGATGATGACCTCCGTGGCGGAGTGGCGTACATACCGGTTTTCAAGGTGTCGCCTGCTCCGAGGTCCCGGGTTCGAGTCCCGGACGGGTCAATGTAGTTAAAAAATTGTTTTTCTACATTTTCTCGGGTCTGGGTGTTTGTGGTACCTTCGTTGTTTCTGGTTTCCAAAATACGAGTGCTTTAAATAGTTATTCAAATTGGGATCAGAACAATGTATGTGATGTTGTCCACAATTATTTATTATTTATTATTATTTAATTAATTACTCATATGGGGGTCAGAACAATGTATGACAATGTATGTAATGTAAGTATGTTTATTGTCAATTATGCGTGTATGGTTATTGACCGCACATCCAAAGAAATAATGATAGTTCGTAAATAAAGTTGGTCCCGTTGGTCTATTGGTTTAAACACCGGGCCAAGATCTCGGGGTCCCAGGTTCGAATCCCGGGTCGAGCAACAAAAAAGTTTCGAATTTTCGAACGTTGCTCGGGTTTGTGATCACCGACCCGCATTTGGCAAGCGCGGTGATTATGCCAGTACACCCATCTTTGCTGTGGTAACTTGAATTCAATGATGGAGGCCTTTTCCCTGCAGTGGGATGATTATAGGCTGTTACTTACTTACTTACTTTACTAAATAAAAGTCACTGGTAAAGTAAATGTAAGGTGTATGCACATCAACTACTATGCTACGAGTATAATGGTTGAATGATGATGGTATGGATGAGCACGCGCGACAGTTTTGGTGGTTCGTCGAGTACTGGTCACATAACTAAATTATATTAGGGGTTAAAGTATGAAATTGCCGTTTTGTATGGACGAAATCGGGAAAAGTCATTTTTCCATACTAACAATTTTTTAGTTTTTTTAAAAACGCCTGAACCGTTTTCGATGCAATTAAAGGTGAAAGTTAGATGGTTATAAAGCTACGCATTATAGTATATAAATTTCTGAAAATCAAAGTATATAATACAAATATACTTAATTGAAGCAAGAAGGTCAGCTGACACATTGTAAGGGGTCTTTTCAACGACTTCCTTTGAAGTAATAGGCACTAGTATTGCATTTTTTTTAGTTACAAGTTACTTTATTTAGTTTTTGATACAATACAAAAAGAATTACGCAATAATATGACTATACTTAAGAGCTATAAACAAAATAAAAAGTGGGAAAATAATCGGAAATTTCATACTTTAACCCCTATTATAAAATGCTATGTATGATTGATACGACAATGAGGTCAACGCGCGGCGGTGCGGCCATTTCGCAATGTACACTCGACAGCACATCAAGTTAAACAGTTAAACTGCGATAACAGCTTTTATTACGTAGGGCATAAAGGCGGTCTCAAGGTCAACATGTATAGTCTGATGTGCCGCCGTGTGTACGTAAACCGAACAATGCGAGATTCGCACTCGCAGACAACCACGAAAGTGGTTTGCGAGGAACAAATTTTAATACGAAGTTTATCTATGCAATAATAATAAATAAACAATAAATGTGAAATTGTTCAAGTTTATTTAAAAAACAATTGTTAGATAAATGTCTATCCAGAGACGCGCAGACGACTACGTGGTTAAGAAAGTGCTAATCATACCAAACTCTGCCAGGGGAAGAGGCAGGCCACCCGCCACTTGGTGGAACAACATCGGGAAAGAGATGGACCGGGACAACCTTACTACTCAGACAACCCAGAACAGAGTTCTTTGGCGCAAATGTACAGGGAGACCCGACCCCAGATAAACTGGAAACATGGGTTGGGCAAAGAAGAAGAGTTGTTGGATACAGGATGAAATTTTAACTACTTTCCAAAATTTTTATAGGTTTTCAGTCTCGTATTTAGAGCCTATTTATAAAGTAAAATATGTAAATCAAGTTGTCACCCAAAAATATTTTTCGCGATATAGTTTTAAATATTTACGGTCCTAGACCTGTTAAGGTTATAAATGGACAATCAAAAACTTACGAATAGTATCATAATGAATGAATGAGATGCGCAACACGTAAAAAAAATGTTGCTAGGAGGCCGCATCAAAAATTTTAGATTTTTGGCGGACATTTTCTAAGTGCTTTATCTTGACATTTTTTTACTGGGCTATACCAAAAGAAAATATACGTCATTTGTTTTTTGTCTCGTAGATTGATATATGAAAATTTGGAAGGTGGTTAAAATTTCACCCTGTATAGTCAAACAAATATTAGCGTAAAAAAAGTTAGAATCTATTTCTTTTAAAATCGGTTACATACAGGTTACGGAAGCAATGCGAGTCGCGTTTTTTCATACACACAAATCAATGTAGAGTAGAGCCACGGTATTGTATTATGTGGATGGCTGTAACAGCAGCCAAGAAACAAACTGAATGCCTGCACACCATGCGCAGGCGCATACACATACTATTCAAATGTGTTAGCGCGTGCGTGCTTGGAATATAATGTTAGTTTAGTCACAGATGTAGTACTATACATATTGGGCTAGTTAAAACAAAATAAGTGACGGCCTACAATCATCCCACTGCAGGGCAAAGGCCTCCAATTGAATTACGAGTAAGTTACCATTGCAAGATGGGTGGTTGCGCGTAGTATTAATGTTATTAAATTTATAATTATTCCATCTGCCCTCCATGGCACGCATCCAGCACTGCCATAGACAGCAACTCCTGTCAAAGGAAAAAGAAGAAAACTTAGATCTGTCACTTTCTGTTGTAAGGTACTCCTCATATACGTCACCTGAATATTTTCACCTGAAAAAACCTCAAGTTTTTCTAATCATCATAATCACCGCATGTTCCTGGTTTTCCTGTCTTCCCTCCCCAATTAGGTACACTGAATATCACCAGATCGGTAAGTGCCTTGTGCGCATAATTTGTTTTAACTTTAAGTTTATTAATTTTAATACTGCCGCACCGTTATATTCTCCTGCGCCTGGGTACCTACTTAGTCGTGTCTTTACTAACCTTCCATTCCATCCACCTGGTGTGACATTAACACGCCACACCAATGGGTATGAGCGTAATCACCACGCTTGTTAAATGCGGGTTAGTGATCACAAACCAGATCAATTTTCGAAAACTTAAAACTTTTTGTTTTGTTAAACTGTATTTGCTAAATTAAATCTAAGTACAATTCTACCTACCACTTGCTTTACGAAAGGCCTTACAATTATTATCATACCAAAAGGCTGATCAGCTAATATGTTCCGAAATCAGTAATATCAGTTTTATTTCTGCAAATAGGCCCCTGGAGGCGCTTTTAGACGACTCAACATTTAGACCTCCTTCTAAATTGGGTTCTAAATAAGTAAGATAGGAACCTAAGATTAATCTTGTACTGACTTAAATTGCAAAATTAAGTCTTGTTTTCGTAATTGTAGCCTAAGCCAAAAAGGATTTTCAGAAAAACATTCTGAGCATTTCAAAGTAAATAACATGTCCCAACGAAACAATTTAAATCTTCGTGCCTACCTACCGCACGCTACTGTCACAATACGTGGCGAGTGACCAAATTCAAATTGTAATTGGTCATGAATAATTTCAGTTTTGTTGTAAACAAAACGCACGAGGACTCCTAAACAAGTGAGAGCCATGTCTCGTCGTATTTGAATGCTGTACAAACGGTGATGTTAAAATTTTTCTTTGGCGTCTTAAAGGAACGAATCGTTTAGCTTATTTAAATAATGTTTAATGCGAATATTAGATGAGGACCTCTATTTGGCACAACTTAGTATCGTCCCGCCCATCTTAGTATTTTTAACTTTTTTGTTGTATTATTCACTAAACGTAATAGTCTGCTCGCGACTATGATTCGGACAATACGATCGAAACATCGGGAAAGTAAATACTATTTACGTTTAAATAATTACTTCGGTTGCAGTAAATACAGTTAAATGTATAGTGCCATAATTTATATGATATTCTAGCAACTTAATTGCAATTACATAAATATTTAACTTTTGTATTTTTTAATGTAAATTAAAAAATACTGTTATGTGTCATCTTTAATATCATAAGTAAGTAACAAAAACATTTTCTTTTAAATCTTAAACTTGAAAACTCTGTGAGTGTCGTAACGTTGATGAGAATATATTCGTAAACACAATCATTGTCCTGCATTACATGCTCAATAGGTAAGAGCAGAGCGGAAGGGTGTGGGTTCAAGTCTCACTTAACACAGTCGATATTCTATTTTCAATTTACACCAGCAATTTAAGCATTATTGCTTAAAAACAGTTTCATAATAATTTTCAATAATCTCTATGGGATTAAAGCGAATCCATGCAGGAGAAGTCGGAGCGGATCGCTAGTGTTGTTATAATGACAATACATACGGCCATCCATCTTACCGTCCGTCCGTCCGTCAACACCACAATACGTTATCACGCGATCGCTCTCTTTTTTTTAACAATAGTATCTACTATTATGTTATGTCTAATAAATACATTTCATAACTACTGCAATTAAGTAATATGTGGAAGGGAAAGTTCGTATGCTAATTATGTAGTTAAATATTTGAAGTTTCACCCATAGAGTTAGTTAGGTAAGTCAGCAGTCCCAGGTTTTAGGACTTCTACAAGCAAGCATAGTTATGCCTGAAGTGTTCTTCATAGACTTTTCAATGTATGTACTAATGTACTTATTTAAACTATCGTGGTGATTTATACCTATGTTTATACCATGGATTTTGTTTAAATTGGGTTTCCGATAATTTGTCACTGTTGCTATGTTACTATGATTTGTTTGCTCTACAACCACCCAAACGCAGAACTATCAGCTCTTACGTGATTAAGGTCCTTGCAATCATCTTGCAACAGTGCCGAAATATCGGAAACTCATGAAAAATAAGGTCTAGAATATGGTATAAACCCCCAATCTATTGACTTTAATATGTAATGTATAGTAACACAATGACTCATATCATTTAATGAAAAACCAAATGAAAGAACTGAAAAAAAAATGGTTGCCTGTAAAGTCGGTTTTACGGGCGAAGATTTTACGTGACAACGTCTTTTTCTCGGTAGAATATTTATTGATATGAATATAATTAAATTGCACAATAGGAACAAGGAATTGAATGAAAATAAGAATTGCACAAATTTTAACTATAGAAATATATTTTGTTTACTAAAACATTGTACATGTAAACTTAAACTTAACTAACTAATGAAATATCAGTGTACAATTTTTACCTTTATTGTTGTAGTTGTTGTAAATGACGAATCTAAGCACTCCACATTTTCACTACAGACACAGCTGACGATACTTTAACCACACGTGTGAACTTGTATTATGACGCTTTCTTGTTTTTCCAACGCCAAGAACGTTCGAGAAAGACAAAGACAGAGACACAAGCATGCGCCGATTCAATGCGCCTAATTCTCTAGTGCTGCGCGCGCGGCAGACCGATCATAGTTGAGTGGGAGAGAGACGCAAGGCATTCGGCGGGCCTCTCTCTCGTTCGGTGACTCATCGTAACGTTACCGAGCGTTACACTTTTTCATAAGTGACTCCCAGCCGCAACCTAATTTAAGACGTTGTCACGTCAAAAAGGTACAAGGAATAAACCATGAATCAGTGACAATGACCATGACAGTTTTGAGTTTAAATCAGAATAATGTGCAATGTTTAAAAACGATACATTATCTACATCCACACTAAAATTATAAGGAAAGATTTGTATTTTTGTGTGTATGTATGTTTGTAATAAATAAACTCAAAAACAACTGAACCGATTTCAAAAAGTCTTTCACCATTGTAAAGCTACATTCACCCTGAGTGACATAGGCTATATGTATTGCTAGAAAAGATTAGATATACTTACTAAAACTTAGCGGGTCCACCCGTGCGAAGCTGGGACAGGCCGCTAGTCGTAAAATAAAAGTTTCATTATGGTTTTGCAATGAATTATTAAAAATTGATTAGTGAGTACTAAAATATGTTTTTTACCTATAAATTTGAGGTTACTTTGAAAGAAGGTTACAAAAAACTCTCTGTTAAGGTCGCTAGACATACAGATACAAATACCAACTACAAAGAATAGGCTTGTGCAGAAAAGAGCACCGCAAGATACTTTTGCGGCGTCTGCATACGTGAACAGCTGCGTATCAGTTACCTACTTATTGACATCTTTACGACACTATAGGGACTCGACAATTAGTTGGCATATTCAAACACTTTTGTACCATGCCTCCCATTTATGAGGCAGACAACTCCCGTGAGCTTCGGAAACAAATAATTGTGTTAACAAGACATTGTGGGTAAAACTCGGTTGCGTTGATTCTGTAAGATGTCCGGCGTACATATAGAATAAACAGAATGGCGTGAAAGGGTGCCGCGTACCATCTGTGCCTCAGTCTAGCAGTGGCCAAACGATCTGTGCGAACGAGGACTGACTGCGAGACATTTATCGTCATCATCATTGAATTTAAGAGTATTTAACTTTAACTTTTCCTTTGCATATATGTTATTCTTGGTCTTGTTCGCTTTCTTCTTCCCTTTACCTCGATTCCTTTTTCCTTCTAATCATTTGCATATAGGTCAAAGTGATTCTCAAATGAAAGCGTCTTTTGCGATTAATGTTTGTACACGTCAACCTACTACAAAACGTCAAATTTTCTCAATTAATATTGACCTCTGCTTGTTGGACTTAAAGTTAAAAATAAATTCAATTCACCCTTAACTTTTTGGGTAGGTTGACCTGCCGTTGTCTATATTTTAACGAAATGGATAGTTATGCCTGGGTAGTCTGCCGAAACAATGATTCATGCAATCAGACCGAAACGTCGGGTTATTTTAAATAGTATTTTAATTTAATGAATTGCATTAAAGTAAGTTATAAGTGTAGAAATGTAACTACATGAAGAATATTCCTAATATTAATTCTCAATTTTCATTGACATTTGAAAGAATGTATTTATTCAAGTATGCAACTCAATATTTTCCGATATGTGGTATAAATTAAATCCCATAAAAATAAGTATAGCAAAACTTTCTTCTTAGAATGTAGGTAATATGGGTTTATTGAGTAAATTTATCCATATGGAATCGTGGTTAAACTAATAGCAAGTGCTTGCACGATTCCTATTAAAAAAAAAAGTAGAAATGGTCTCCCTAACGAAACGCGATCAATTATTGGCATTGTCAGCTTCGACAATGAGTTCTTGACACGACGCGCGCTGAGGTGCCGTCTTCAACACCACACCCACGCACCATCATCGAATTTTTACCCTAAACCCATTCAAACAGAGTCCATTTTTGTCCTAACCTGAACGGCGCCATAAAGCCGTAGTCACCCACCTATTTTCGGCTCTATTTTTAGCAGAACAAAGTTGATTTCAAAGCGACGTGCGATTGCGACAGGTGCGCTCAAAAACAGGGCAAACCTCCCACTGGTTTTAACAATGCGAGAATGAAGACATCTAAATCGCTCTGTTACGAGTTAATTAAAACTATGTAGGCAGATGATGTTGTCAATATCTATCCCGAACATGTTTGTTGCCGTATGGACTACATCCAAAGCCGAAAATTATAAAAAAAAGTGTTTGTTGATGATGCCACTTTATGTGGACGTGTTACGAATTTCTCGGGATTAATGCGGTTCTCGTGTGAAAGTGGTGAAATGATAGTTTATGGGTATATTGTGCTGTTAATATTGACGACGAACAGTTTTCATATACGAAGATTGTATTCAGGGTTCGGATAATAGAAGAGACAAACGGATTTAGACGCGTCATGGTCTATGGATATGAGAATTGTGTTGTAATCATTGAAATACGATATTGACATACATCATCACCACAGTCCACTACTGAAAACAAGCTTCAACAAAAGCAAGATTTTGTCATTATCTCCCCGCTTGACTGGAGGAGACGCTACTGTCGACTTCTTCTGATCATACCACCTTCTCTAGACACCTGTTACAACATCATAGGCATGAGGACTTTTTTTTTTTGTAAGCTGGCACCTACCCTCGTAATACCTCTTCTTCTTTTTTTCGTGGCTTTCTTTCAAAGATGTCTAGTATGGTGTCAGAGTTTTCCAATCTCCCACTGACGCGATTTGTTTTGGCAACTTCCATCTTTTTAAGAACGTATAATACTATACTAGATAAGTTATTTTTAACATGAAGTATATACGAAGACAACATTACCAAAAATTGGAATACAGAAAACATCAAATCCACTACAATGTTAAAGCACCGCATGCCAGCAACAAAGACGTAAGTTGTCCCTTTCCTAGTCATCTCTAATCCGCTTTCGTCCAAATGGCCTTTCTCGTATTCGCATTTGGACAATCAATAGGCATTACAGTGAGCGAATTGCAAGCAAAAGTCGGTCACACACAATCGCCTCGCAACAGTGCCAACAACTATAGCTACGGGAGACCAACTACAATGGCGCCCCCCGCGGCAAAACCGATCAACTTGAAGCTTCAAACGGAAAAGGAAAAAAAGTGTGCGTATTTGTGCAGTGAAGGTTCTGTATTTTAAAAATGGAATCAGTTTTAAATTGTGTTCGAAGATGTATAGTAAGTAAAATCTATACTATGATATTATATAACTGAAGAGTTTGTTTGTTTGTTTGAACGCGCTAATCTCAGGATAATTCTGGTTCGAATTGAAAAATTCTTTTTATGTTGGATAGTCCATTTATCGAGGTAGGCTTTGAGCTATATAACATCACGCTGCGACCAATAGTTTCAAAAATAATCGCGATCATAATAACAGATATTGACGCGAACGAAGTCGCGGGCAACAGCTAGTAGATTATAAACTTGTATGTGCACAAGTGAGTGTTTGGTTTGATTGTATTCAAACAACCCTGTAAGCGTTGGTTCTAAATTAGGGTTTACAAATAAACACTTTTTTAGAACAATAACTAAGAATAAAACTTATCTGCACAAGTCCGATTCAAGAAAAAAAAATAGTTTGTGCTACCGCACTGGCTAGTGGTAACAAAAACCAATGATTGACAGTTTTTTGATCTGTTATCAAAGAAAATAACAGTAGGAAATCGATTTCTGACAATATGAGTGCCACAAACAGCACACAAGCTACAATCGTCCAGTAACACTTGAAAGTAATCTGCCTATTTGTTTTAATATGGCCGCGTGATAACTTAGCGCGGGGTTGTTAGTGGCTACTACGATATTTAGTTTACTATGCTAGTGCCAGGAAATAAACTTTGATTTAGATATGAAGAAGATCAGAAGATCATAGAAGTCATAAAACTGTGTTTCTATGTCACCAACACTTTGCACTTCTAAGTTATGTTTTGGCTTCTGTTGCTGGAGTTGACCACCAGGGTGTAGGCTACTTAAATTCTTGTGTCGCTCGATTTAATATTATTTTATATTCTCAATATATTTCACTAATTTATCACACTCATAACATTCCCTTTTTTTTTAATTTTGTCATTTACAAACATACAAAAAAAAACTTGCGAGATAGCTACTCTTAATTTCATAGACAAATACATGACTTTTAGGGCATTTAGGGGTCGTATTTTTTACTTTTTAAATCTAAATGATAAAAATTTTTAATACTAAAATTTTAATTATAACAGTGAATACTGTTCAGAATTCTAACAATTCTACTGGACCCTAAAACACTGGCAGACTGGACACGAGTCTCCGACAGATGTGTTAAAAAAGTTCGGCGACTGAATCTCGTTATTATCGCGATGTGCGGGTCAAATCGTTTCGAGGGAGGGGAAAGGATTACAGCAATTATTTATTTATTTTTTATCGCGCGTGAAAATTGTTTGATGTCATTAGTAACTCGTTAGTTATTGACATTATTGTGGTGAGTTTGGGATTTATTTTAAACGGTTATTTTTTACATCTGTATACTGAAAAAACCCTTTTGTTAGTGATTTAGGTAATAACTGTTGTAAGTATACCGTATTGGTATTTACAATTTTTTGATCTTTGATATAAATATACTTTTCAAGAAAACATTATAATAAGTTGGTAGGTACAATTCAGTTTACAATTTTACATCTGCTGACAATATAGTGTAAAGAAAAAAATACTACAAATGTCAAAATTATAACAGTTTCATTTACAAGTAAGTAGCTTATTTTAATGTATTGTACTTACGCGGAATAAAGATTTATGTAAACAGCACGACGTCGTCAGCTGCCCCCACAGATTACAACAAAACGGAGGTGGCATCAAACGAACAATGGCTACTAATAGCTTTCCAATGGCGTCTTTCAGTTGCCAGAAGTGTCAGCACGTACTTTCCACACCTGATGTGAGCCACAGAATAAAAACTCGACTTCAACTATTCGAAGTCCTCACCCAGTACTTAATATTTATAAGTGATTGTGTATGTCGACTGCGAGCACCACGTACCAGCCAGGTGCATTCTAAATTCAAATATGTACTTCAATCTACAAACATCACAAAAACCACTTCGATTCAAATTTGGAATACCATTTTGTTTTGTAATTGTAAACTAGTTATTCCTTTTAACAAATGGCCAGTAATAATAAATAGCAAAATCCAATTTACATTAAAGTGGATCAGACCGATTGTTGTAAATACGAGTAAAGTTTAACGATATTCAATTGAAAACCATTCGTATTGTTTTCAAAACCGTTGCTCAATTGGCGTGAACAAGCATTTTTTATTGTTGGGTCTTTTTACTCTTGGGTGCTTTAAGGGGGGGAATATTAAAAACCATTTTCCGAGTGTACTCGAAAGCGAGCGACAATGGAGACATAAAAGTATCTAAACCGGAACACAGGGCTGCCTCTCGTGGCTTCCGGGCTGAGAGGTCGTTGAAGATGGCGACAATATTAATCAATATTTCAACAACATTACTGGGGCGTCGAGGACGGCGCCCTTAAGACAAGACGAGACAGCTACTCTCGCCTCTTCTGTTGTGTCCGCCTTCTAACGGTATAAGTACTATATCTCTTTTTGTTATATAAACTTGGTTTTAAAAGAAAGACTTGAGTGCCAGCCTTTTGATTACAGGGATTTTTTGTATAAATCGAATGTAACTAAAATTACATACTCTATTCTATTATTTAGTTTATCAAACGAAACAAAAATAATGAAATAATAAGATTTGTTGTCAGTCATCTAATTTGTTTATTCAATAACATTATTAATAACTGCATTTTAAACATTTTTGATTAACATCTGTTAAAGAATGAGTACATTATAATAACATTTTTCTAGGGTAATTTTATTTATTTTTATTTCCATAACAAACACCACTAGTATTACTTAAAGGAAACTTTTATACAAATCCATTTTATTGAAACAAATTTTTAGAACTTGATTTGTAAACCCTTATATGTCCCGCAGAGGTGCGCGCGCGCAGGGCGGGCCCTCACAGTAGGAAATCTGTTTATAAGGGAGTTGGGGAGTGTTGCTCTCTTGTAATGAGCCCTCATACCTCTGTTTTCGGGAGTTTCGGTTCATAACGATATTTATTATTACTTTGAAGATCAACAAAAAACAAAGCGACGATTCAGTTGGTGAAGTTTTAATGTGGACCGCCTACATCAAATGGGTCCTAGGTTCGATTCCCAGTCGCTTTTGTTTAAGAAACGATCAGTTCTGAATAGTATTGCTAAAACGCACCCTCTGAACGTTTGGGTGCTCTTTCAACTTAGCTGCATCCAACTTTAAGTTTCTCACGTAAGGTTGAATTTGCATTACCGGAGCAATGACACATGAAATTATTATCCTAATTTTAAACTCGTCCAGTTTAAAGTAATTTGTATTGGACTGTGTAGCTATCTATTCAATTTCAACTTCAAAATGAAACTAAAACATTCTATACTTAATATTATAAAGCTCAAGAGTTTGTTTGTTTGAACGCGCTAATCTCAGGAAGTACTGGTTCGAATTGAAAAAATATTTTTGTGTTGGATAATCCATTTATCGGGGAAGGCTTTAGGCTATGTAACATTACGCTGCGACCAATAGGAACGAAGCATTAGTGAAAAATGTTGCAAAAATAATCTCAATAATAATAACAGAAATTGACGCTGACGAAGTCGCGTGCAACAGCTAGTTCTACATAATTGTGATCTTTGCTATAACATTGGTTTCATTTGGAATTAAAAACAAAGCTTCCTATTTGATTGGTTCCCTAATCAATCAGATGTTTTGTTTTCTCCGATGTTTGTCCGCGAAGCCCGTGTTCAGAGCGTAAGGCTTCATTCTGTTTGTGTTGTTCTCATTAAAACTATAGAAGCCCAACAAATAAGTTAGAAAATACAAGCTTTTGCCCGTGATTCGCTCGGAGCACTAATGACCCTACGCATCTGTCATTGAAATCGGCTCTACATTAAACATACATTTAATTGAACTAGTTATAATTCGACTCCATTTTTATTTCGCCAACTACGTAGTATTCATAAAAAAGAAAACCTACTCCGTGCTTAAAATCCAACCAAAAATTCCCGATATAACTGAAAACAAATGAAAGAGATTTTGACAGCGCGGGCAACATGGCGCGCGACGGCAGCGCCTCTATAATTGCTCCAATCGCGCGGGAAACACGTTCGTTCGTATTTATTTATTTACCTACTATTTACTGGGCAACAGACTAACGAGGGCCGAAATGGAGTTTTGCCGTAGTTTTTCTGTTCTTTTGTGTTCGCCGTTTGACGGTACGTGATTATGTCTAAGTACAGCGTTTGTATAACTCTGATGGTTTTGTCAAAACGGTAGGTGTAGGCAGCAAACTTGGTTTTATGACGAAGCGAAAATGTATACGAACAAAAGACTGAGCTAGTGATGTCAGTGTACGGCTGGGAAAATATTAATTCCTTGTTGACCAGTATTTTCATTACTTTGAATAACATAACACTGTTAGTGTCTCAACTAAAAATGTCTCAACTCAAAAGAACTGCGTTCACGTAGGGCGTTCCTAATGTAGGTAAGTCTTATTCTCTAATCTATAAAACTCTTTTCGCTAGTTAGAAAAGAGGTACCTTATATTAAACGTCCAATTGTTCTGCGTAGGTACGTAAATAAAATTAGAGTAACAAGTTTTCGTAAGTTTCGACAAAACTGTAGGTAGAAATCTCATTTTAGCTACATAGGGACAAATTGCTTTTATGAGGTCCTTGGCCGTTAGGATGATGACTACCATTGAAATAATCGCTGAAATACGCGTAGATACCATCTAATCGAAAATAATAGCCAAGTATTCGAGCTCAGTGGCGTGCTTCGTGAGATCTTTCTCAAGATGTGCGTAGGCTGACTACGATGATACCATTGCACTTAAAAAAATTGTTTTAAAGCAGTAATGAGATTTTTTAACAATTTTAACAGGATACCTGTTTAACTATTAAAACCACCTCCAATTTTGAATTTACTTCAAAAAATGGCATGTAGAGTTTCTTAATTGTTTTCTTATTCAGCCTGTAGTCACATGGTATTCTAAATTTATGTTTCTTCCATTTTTCATTCCAGTGACTATTATATTCTCTAGAAGTTCTTTGTCTATCAGGCAAAGTTAGGTGCGATCGCTAGTACACCACAAAATGGGACAAATACTATTATAATATAGGTCTGTGGAGGCTGAACGTGACTGGGCGTTCTGGGAGTGTCGTTAAATATTTGCGCGGGAGGACTAAACACGGACGCAGCCGCGGGCGACGTGCCTTCACTAATGACTCCACGACTTTTGTTTATTGGGGACTTTACGGGTTACCGCACAGTAGGTATAAATTATGTCAATGACACACCAATTAAGATCAGATCGCGGCAATATTATGTTATTTGCACATACAAACATATGTTCCGTACTTTGTCTATGCTTCATTTTTATATTACTTTTTACGTCAAATCGTGATTATCGTAATCGTTTCATTGGGTTTGTATCGTACATTGACTTTCTCTTACCAGAATCTTTTACTAATCTCACTAACAGTGACTGAAGACACACACTACAAGGACACCATAACATGCATGCGTGTGATTTTGTCCACATTTATTTAAAGAGACATAAATGGCGCTGGCTTAGCTTGATTGAGTATCTATTTATAGGTTTTCGTTGTTAGGAATCTATATTTCCATCAAAAATAAAGTCTTTTGTATAATCCCTCATATCTCCGAACGTATGGTGTCAGTACATCGGTCTCCATCCATTGGCTCAATCGTGCATTTAACACGTGCGCGGTCACCCCGCCGACGCCGCGACATTACGAATATAATTATGTGTTTATGTACAAATCTGGTGTATGTAGCTTCGTATATGTGGGCACACTGAGCTGTTGAGGACTGAGCAATTGCATCTATACTTGATTCCTTTAAAGACAACTTGTAGGTACTGACATACTTCAACCATCTCAGACATAGGCTTTCCCTAAGGATCTTCACAGCGATCATTCCCACGCCACACCCGGTTCCGAAGGTCGCACCTTTGCCACATCGTCAGTCCACATGGTGGGGGCCCTACCTACAGAACATCGTCCGGTGCGCGGTCACCATTCCAGAACCTTTCCTCCCTAACGGCTGTCGGTTGTTCTTACTATGTGTCCCGCCCACTGCCACTTCAGCTCCGCAATTCTTCGAGCGATGTCAGTTATCTTAGTTTTACGGGATCCCTCATTTCTGATTCTATCATGCAAGGAAATACCATTGCTCTCTTCATTGCTCGCTGTGCAACCTAAACCATATAATGTTGCAGGTATCATATCGCAGATTACAGAGAACGCACTTATCTTCTTATGAGATTCTACTCGTATCTTTTTATGAGATATATGATGCATTGGTGATATTCCAGCCTCCTTGCCAAATTTCATCCAGGCTCTTTCAGCTGTTCTGGCGTGACTGAGTTACAAATATCTGTTCTAACTTTCCTATTTTCAACATTAGCAAGACTGTAAGATGAGATTAGTATGGATAGTACAATTAGGTATAGTAAGGTAAGTAAGATTTGATTAAATCGTAAGATCTCTTCTCTCTCTCTCTCTCTCTCTCTCTCCTTTCCGTGATCATGGCGCTTGCAACAATGCCGAAAATAGCGGAAAGTCACAAAACATAAGGTTACATTAAAACAATTAACTCATACGATAATAACTATTAAAGTTTAAATAAAAAAAAACATTTTCGTAACATCTCAATCGACTTCTTTTCCATAACCAGTGCAATCTAAAGGCACTGTTGTCAAAATAATTGACGAATGACATACCACCGCAAGTTGGCGGTAACAGTTCTCGTAGCGGTATTGTTTATAGATAGCGTTATAGACAGTAGCCGGGTGTAGGGAACGTGGGCGTGGCGCGCGGGCGGGGCTCTGACTCGCTGACTGAAACTCTATGGGTCTAGGTCATTGGACTTTACTGTACATTCTTGTGTGTATAAATGTTTTATTAACACGGTAATTATTACTGAAAGCTTGTGGCTTTCATTGACTGTCATAAATTACTGCTTAATCAATGATACGAGTACTGTAACGCCCCGTTTGGTCTAGTGGTTAAAATACGAGTAAATATGTACTCAACAGAATGTTTAGAATTTTCGAACTTAGCTCGGGTTTGTGATCACCAACTTGCATTTTTGGCAAGCGTGATTATTATGCCAGTGATTAGTTATGACGAGTATTATTGCTGTGGTAATAGTAATTCAATGATGGAGGCCCTTTTCCTGCAGTGGGATGATATAGTCTGTTACTGTACCTTATTTAATTAACAATGATACTGTACGTTACCACAGACGATAGGTACCTACGAAGAGATATTGATCGTCTCGCACGAGACAAACTCGAACGGTCATGCGAATAGGCACCGTTTGATTTTACCTAAAAGTTTTATCTTTTACTAGATGACCCGGTACAGGTACTTCGTGTCACCTATCCTAACAACATTAAAACTGATTCTTCGCTGAAATGGCTGAAAATTTGATGTAGAACATTTTATATGGGAATATGAAATTAACGTTTTCACTATTCTTCCTCGCAATTTTTCCATATTTTCTCATCGTTCAAACCTTCTCTGGACTACCAAAAATATTTCAAGACCAAAATTAGCCTAATCGGTCCAGCCGTTCTCGAGCTTGAGCGAAATTAACGATCAGAACTTCATTTTTATATAATTATATAAGATAGATAGATTAGCATGATTATGTTTTACTCTTATCCATATTATTATAATACCTAAGTTCGTAGGTACCTACTGTCACATTTACTGCACCATTCGTGTTTTTCTGCTTGATTGGCTGACTGGTAGAGAAGTGTCATCATCATCAGCCCTGGACACAGGCCTGCCTATGCCTAAGGAAGATTTTGCCATAATCCTGTCCATCTGTTTCTGACAGTTCTCCTTAAGAGGAGACACCAAGGGCGAGAGAATTGAAAAATAGGTATTTGTAAAATCTATTGCTGACGCGCATCAGTCCCGAACGTCTCCCCCGCAGGGCGCGATAGAGACAACTGCATCTTGGACCGAAAATACCTACTGAAAGCACACAAAATCAACGTTTCGTAGTCCCCCGATTCCTTTTCTAAAACTAGACCGACTTAAATATTTTTTCATTAAAAATTAAAGAAAGGTTTTGGCCGTGTTCGTATATTTAGCTTTTTTTTCTAAAATTTTGCAATATCTGTTTTCTGGATCTTTGAACACTGCGGTAAATTTTTTAGATTTTTGAAGGCTCATTTTATTAATTAATTTATGAAAAAAAGGAAAACATCGAAACATGCCAATAGTGACCATAGATTTTTGTAATAAAAAATATTGCTCTACTGGCTTTATCCAGGGAGGAAACAGGTGACTACGTTTGTATGGAAAAACGGCCCTTGTGTTTCCTCTTAAGTCTTCTTACGACACCCATAGGAAGACAAGGGGCAAAGTAAAAGTAAAGTTACGGCCTATGCACCCCACTGCAGGGCAAAGGCTTTCATCATTAAAGTCAAGTCACTACAGCAATGATGGGAAGGGGTTTGCTATTCTGATGACCATTCGACACAAACCACATAATTATATCGTTAAATATTTAAAAAGGTACAACTAAGATCAAGTTGAGAATCCTCCATTTGGTCCTATTTATGAGTGTCAATTGTACGAATTTAATTGTAATGATTATACCTCTCATGAGAACAGTACTACTCCAGTCCGACTTTAAAGTAGGTATCTAAGCTTTCTAAGCAATGCCATTGAAATTTTCTCTTGCTAAACTTAAGAATATTTATGCAATTTTGTTTGACGTTCACAGCTATCTCCTGGATTTTTAATCATGCAATTATGATGAAGTATCGGATTTCATTTTGATGACTTCGTATTCGCTAGGATAAGTAGTTACCTACTAAGTCAGGTAATTACATAAAATTAAAGTTTTACATTATAATTTTCCTAGCTAAATTATATGGGATGGGACCAACTTTATTATACGCTCTGTCAAACAAAATAACAGTTATCAAAATTAGACGTCCCTATACTATAAAGTTATATGCTTGGTCATGTAAAGAACCACACATTTAGGTTTTAGACTAGTCATTTGATAAAAGAGTCTACTGACGTACGAAGTAATTTGTCACCACCCATTGTATGTAGGTATCATTAGTTACGACGCAGCTGCTCAATGTTTAGAAACACGATTAATAACTATCGGATCAGCCCATAAAGAACCGTTCATTACATTCTGGTCACACTAAATACAGTTCTAAACAACGCGTGAATGATTGCAATCGGTGTTTACCCGCCGTGACAGATCGGGTTAATAAAATCACAAATGCAACCCCATCGCAGGCCACTAAAAAACGACGAAAAGCTTTTTGAGGCTACCGAAACGAGACTTTATATCTTTGTTATAATGACATAGAGCAGAGAGCGCATGTATATGTGTGCGTACGTACGGAGGGTGGGGCCAAAGGCTGGGCGGGGCGAGGAGGCGGGGCTACGATGCCCGCGCGCCTCGTTCGTTAGTCGGATGCGAGCGGCTCGCGATGCCGCACCACTATGACACCGCCGCACAGTTTCGCGATACGAGACCTGCTCCCCGAGGCGTCCTCTCGCTCGCCGTCGCCCTCGGACACCGAGCTCGACGTCACCGGCACCGAGACCCCTCCTCCCGGCTGCTCCTCGCAGGCCGACGACGAGAAAAAGAAAAACGAAAAACCAGCGTACAGCTACAACGCTCTCATCATGATGGCCATCCGCAGCAGCCCCGAAAAACGGCTTACCCTTAACGGCATCTACGAGTACATAATGAAGAACTTTCCGTACTACAAGGAGAACAAGCAGGGCTGGCAGAATTCGATCCGGCATAACCTGAGTTTGAACAAGTGCTTCGTGAAAGTGCCGCGGCATTACGACGACCCGGGGAAAGGGAACTACTGGATGCTTGATCCGTCTTCGGACGACGTGTTTATCGGTGGTACGACGGGGAAGTTGCGGCGGCGGTCGACGGCCGCGTCGCGGTCGCGGCTGGCTGCGTTTAAGAGGGGTGCGATACTGCATCCGATGTTTGGGAACCCGTACGCTTCATTGGTGGGGCTGTACCCGCCGTTGTTGTCTGTGTACGGACGGTACGGGCTGCCGAGCCCGCTGCTGAGGCTGCCGCCGCCGCCCAACCCGTACCACCAGTTGTACCGGCGGATCCACGGGCTCTCCAGCCCGCCCGCCCCGGACCCGGACCTGGTCAAACACAGTTGAAGCCGAGGCAGCTCGATGCCGAGCACTGTGTTCTTGTGAAGTCTAGACTGTGATAGGGCGAGCCGAGAGGACGCTACGTGTATTATAATCGATTTAGAATCTGTAAAAAGTGGTATCGCTATTTATTATTAACTTAAGATTCTATTTAATGAATTTAATATAATGTTAAGAGATAATATGAGAATATTGGGCGCAATAAAACGTTTGTGAGCAGAATGCTCGAACGAACTTGGTTGTTTTATTAAGTTTTGTTGTATGAAACGACTCTATTTAAGCTCTAGTGGCTTTGTCATTTAATAGTTTGTTGATTTCAATTACATACTCAAACGCCACGTAAAACATAATTGTATTATTTCTTGTTAGAAACCTGGCGGTCATCGAACCCACATAAGATTTTTGATCATGGCGACTGAGATACACTTAGTTATAATTGGTCGATTGCCTTACAGTTCGCTTTAAGGTCAAAGCGTTGTCTGTCAATGCTTCGGGGTCGACATTTACTCTAATACCTACATAATTATTAAAAAGGGGAAAGATTTGGTTGTTTGTTTATTAGCTTTGAATAGGCTATGAAAAGACCAAATTTATTCTTTGCAATTGGAATTCTATATTATCCCCTATAAATAAGGCAATTAATACAATGTTTTCAAATAAGTTAGGAATCCATAATATGAAAAGTTTGATAAGGTAATGGTGAAATGCAAATATCGCGTACGATGCGAAAACTATTGATAATAGAGCAAATCTACTACTGTTTTATAGAGGACATCAAAAAAGTGACTAATACCATATGACTGACTACTACAATAACGTCACACCGTTGGTCTAGTGGTTGAAATACCGGGCCAAGATCTCGGGGTCCAGGGTTCGATCCCCGGGTTGGTTAACAAGAGTTTTGAATTTTCGAACATCGCTCGGGTTTGTGTTTTGATTATAGTTTAAAAGCGTGGTGATTATGCCTATACCCTTGCTGTGGTAACTTGGATTCAGTGATGGAGGCCTTTTCCCTGATTTGAGATGATTATAGGCATTTTTTAACTAATTTTAAAGTTAAAATATGCAATATTAACGCCGGTAAGGAGCCTTGATCGAGTGTATTGAGCCTGTCAAGAGTACCTATGTTAAAATTTACAGTCTATGATTTGTTTATTAATTACCTATATCTACTAAAAACCCGTGCGAAGCCGGGGCGGGCCACTAGTTACAAATTATACAAGGTAATTCGTAAACAAACATCTGTTAGGCGTTGATTCTGGTGTTCAAATACTACAACTTTTTCTATGAAGCAAACAATGAAATCTATCAGGCTCCCAATTCCGCTAATTTACAAATGGCTCAATAGAATCGCAATTTATATATTTTGACACATTTAATATGGTAGTAATGTCAAAATATACGATTGCGATGCCATTGCGATTCTATTTAGCCATTTGTAAATTAGCAGAATTGTGGCCCAGAATGTTTGCTCACACTTCCGATCAGCTGTTGCAAGTTGTATGGTAGTGTGAAATTCTTTTGGGACTTCTTTATTGGTCCCAAATTAAACTTTATTACTCTTATACCCACATGGTACCTATAGTTACCCTCTTAAGGGAGGACTGTTGGTGATTTACAAATTATGCTGTTTGCGTGGAACCAGGGGTTGCTTCAAATATGCTGCTGCCAAAATTTGGAATGACTTGCCTCCACCCATTCGCAAGACGCTTAGTCGATCACTTGCCACGTTCCGTAAAAAATGTCGCAGGTGGCTCTTTGAGAGGCAATCCATGGTGTCCACGCAGGGCTAAAATTTGTGTTGCCTACCTAACCCTAATTTATTTAATCTAAAATCATGTATCTGTAAAGAAAGGGTATGACAGAATAACAGGGTTTGTGGACTATCTCCGCAATCACTGAGTCATACACCGTTTACATGTCTTTTAACACTTTTCTGTTATAATATGATGTACTTATGTATAATAATATGTTGTGAAAAGGCAAAATAAATAAATTTATTATTATTATTATTAAATACACCTGAAGCAATTATATTCTAACTAATTATATAAATATCCAATTAATATCAGTATTTTAACTTTATATATATATATATAATTGTTTTTTCTAACATCATATAAAGTATTTAAATAGTTGTTTCATCTTTACTGACTGTCAAACATCTGTAAAGAAGACTCTTTAAGGTGTTACGAGTGGAAACTCCTAACAAATTTGATGTTAACTACGTTGGTTTACAGCGATAAAAACGTACTTGGAAAATTAACGCAGTGACGCATCCACCAAAGATGACGCATCCACCAAAGATGACCCTTGCCCATAGGTCGCCCTATGATTGGGGATGAAAATTTATTCGCACGCTGGGTACCTAGAATGCTTACCGATGCACAAAAACAAACCAGACTGAACAGTTCTAGAGCTTCTTAGGAACTGTTTCAACGAGTTCATTACCTTTTTTGACTTGATTCATAACCACGAACAAAACATAGTTAAATCATTTCGATTCAGAAACAAAATTACACTCTATGACTTGGAAAAGACCATCATTTCCAGCCCTTAAGAAATTTAAGGTAAGTCCTTCCGCTGGCAAGACAATGGGCTTTCTTTCTGGAATAGTGAAGGAGTGCTCATGATTTAATATTTCGCCCATGGAGCTACTATTACAGGTTTTTTATGAGGAACAAGTTAAAAAAAATGCGCAATTAAATCCACGATTAATGACGAAGCAATCTAGCAAAAACTGTTCATCTGGATAACACCCCGTCTCACAAGCGCCGTTGCTATGGCTGCAGTCCGAAGTGCTGGCTTCAAAATACTTGTGCAGTCTACATATTCACCGGACGTACGGACAAAGGAATATCTGAAAGGGGAAGAATTCAAAGATGATGAAGCAGTAGTCGCTGCAGTACCTACATAAGTTATTTAGGTTCGGAGAATCAAGAGATTTAAAAAAAAAGGAAAAAAGTAAAAAAATAAAAAGTATTTAAAAAAAGGAATTTAAGATTTATAAGAAACTAGCTTTTGCCCGCGACTTTGTCCGCGTGAAGTAGTTATTTTTGGTATTTTATTGTGGATCTGGTTAAAAAGTAATCCTGCCCTAATATCCTTTCCCAAGGTCTAATCGACCATCGCGCAAAATTTCATCAAAATCGGTATCGTGGTTTTTGAGTTTATTCATTACAAACATACACACACAAAAATACAAATCTTTTCTTTTTATTATATTAGTGTAGATATTATTATGATCCAAGTAAATTACGCTAAAAAGCGACTTTTTTGAAAAATAAAATAACCATTAATAAAAATTAGCGGCAACATTAGTCATTCTCAGTTTTTATTGAACACCCCTGGTAGTAATCTTACGATATAGCGTCCATAGTGGTTAAAATAGAGTTTACAACGCGGAAAATACAGCCATCAGATATTCCGAAATTGTTACTTTTACGCTGACTGTTTTAGATTATGTGTTACTTTTGATCGTAAGTGTACACAGTAACGTCCAAACATTCGTGATTTTACGAGATCATCGCAGCCAAATCGCTAAATGTCGTGCGACAAAAATTACGCTCTCGCCAAAACGATGCCAACAAAAACATGTCACAGGGAAACGCGACACCGCTTAATCCCGCTAAACCCGCCCATCTCTCATCCGACACAAAACATCTTGCGTCTAGAAATATTGTGAAAAGCTGCTCCGAACGCGCCCACTTATAAATCAATCCACCATTTTGTTTTTGCGTTCGCGCGCTTTTTCCCGCGACGATAATCGTCGTCATAAACACTCGGTAATCCGCGGCTTATGTTGAGGAGACACAAGCGGTGTACCGGGTATTTCTTGTAAATAATTGTAAATCTATGTCAAAACGCAACGACAGATACATATGTTACGGGATTACGGGAACAGACTAACCCGTTTCGACGATTTTATGCGGCGTGATCTGCGACTGACGACTTCCCGCCGAAACGACTCGGTAATCTCCGGATAAATATGGCAGTAGCGCGAAGTAGCGCCGGGAAATGCCTAAATGGGCTACGCGATGTTTGTTTTTGTTGACCATTCAAATACTTATCCATGAATAGATCGTGTGTCTTATATTATTGTACTTTTAATTTGGTCATGTTGTTTTCGTTACTCGATAATCCGTCGAAAGTTATTGTCACCATATGGATAAGTACAACGATACCATTTTAAGACGATACTATACCGTGAAAATGTCTGCCTATGAAGTAATTTTGAATTTGAATTTTCAATGCACAGTTATAGTACTTGACAGACAGGTAAGTATAAATAAATGGGTATACAAAAATATTTCAATCACTTTTCAAGCTTAAGTCTTGACATGTATGCCTTTGCCACATTTTTTTCGCTGATTAGGTACACACCTTAATTATAATGGCTTTAGATTTACGTGTTGTAATCTAGCTGTTGAATGTTTAAGAACATATATAAGTTTTTAATATTGCTTAGAGAAACCGAAGCTTAATATTAAAAATCGATAACATTATGATATCCAACGATATTAAAGTAGATTTACTCATTCAGTACTTTTACATTACTGACTTTTCCTCAGTCAGATATCACATGAATAAGAATAATTTATTTTAAGACATTCATATTATTATCACAACCTAACCTATTAAAATTATTAGGAATTTTCAGTAACAAAGAAATTAAAGTGAACAATAATTTGACATTTATTGTTGAAGACTTTTCAGACACATAAGACTTGTTGGTAATACAGAATACTTTCGGAATAGCAATTATACAAAAATATCGGATTTTTTTGACGCAAAGGCCAAAATTATGGAATGGGGACACTGGCATTTCATTCAATCCTTTCTTCCATTGTCGTGGGATAATCTGTGTAGAAAAAAATACGTTTGGACATTCGTACGACAACACAATGTCCTGAATATATTCTGTTGTATTTGTAATATTTATCGTGTTTGTTCACATTTAGTTAATTCAATGCACGAATGTTTATTTGCACACATTGCTGCTAAACCTTTATGCGGAAGTTTTGCTTGCTTTGTGGATTTTGTCTGATCATAGAGTTTATGTGGCAAAAAAAATGTAATAACCGATGCGATTGTCGTTCGAATTCATTCGTTTGTGTTATTTAGATCGTGAATGTTTGTGACTGGCATTTGTCATAATAATTCGGTATGGTTGAAAGCTTTTCTTGGATATAATAACATCTATTTATAATAGCATCTTTTGTTGCATTTTTATCAGCAATATTACGCGAGTATTTAGTATGACGTACCAGATTATGGCCAAGAAATCACGGCAAGAAATGAGATTTAAGTAACTATGAATTAAAATTACTTGAGGAACTTATTACGTATCTTGTTCGAGGATTCTCAAGCCGCGAATACGATTATTTGCATTTCAAACTATAAACTTAAAGTTTTCTTTCAGTGCGTGAAATTATTAACAGCAATAAATTGGCAAATGTATCTAAGATTATTCAGTTAGTGCAATCGATTCCTGAATAACCACTTGAAAACAGGAATTATAATGGTGGTTCACGCTTTGAACTGCAAATCTAGGTGTCCCGGGTTCTAATCTCTTGTGTGTCTCTATATTGTAATTATGTATTTACTTTAATATTGTTCTTACCTGACTATAACAAATGTCAACAGGTTTAAAAATATATGTTCACACGCTGGAAATTGAATTCGAAGAATTTAAAACTATTCCACGAGATATTTTCTCAATATTTCAGGAATAAAAAGTTGCCTGTGTGCTATTTTAGCCTATAATCTATCCGTGTGCCTAATTTCGCTCAGATCCATTCAGCCGCTACGGTGTGATTGAGTAACAAACATCCATCGGAACTTTCCTATTTTATAATATGTATTAGTAAGATTTGTTTTCAATACATTAAGGAACTTTAACATTCAACTGTAGGTTTTTTTCTTTATTAATCATATCAACAGCCTCGCTGCATCTAAGACTGGAACAAAACAGTATCCTTACCCCCGTATTTATAAACAAGTAAAAGTAATTACTTGACTATAAGTATTTACTTGAGAGACAATTTGTATGCCTTAATCAAGAAATAACTAGAAGTTATAACTACCAAAACTTAGCATTTTGAGCCAAATAATATGACTATTAATGGTGACCAATTTCTTTCACTTAAGCACTAGGTATGAACACTTTCCCCCGTATTTATATACAAGTAAAAGTAATTACTTGACTAAAAGTAATTACTTGAGAGACAATTTGTATGCCCTAATCAAGAAATTACTAGAAGTTATAACTACCAAAAGTTAGCATTTCCAGCCAAATAATATGACTATTAATGGTGACCAATTTCTTTCACTTAAGGACTAGGTATGAACATTTTAAGTTATGACTTTCTTAAGCAATAAGTAATTACTTCTTTATAAATACGGGGGTTTAAGTTATGACTTTCTTAAGCAATAAGTAATTACTTCTTTATAAATACGGGGGTTAGACTTAAAAACCAATACAGAAGTCGTTTGCAAAACCAAATAGCTTATCTTATTTTACTTATTGATATAAGTAGTACCTATAAAAGAACTAGATACCTACCTACACAATCCGATACGAAATGTCTTTTTTTAAAGGACCTATGCCGTGGTATAGCGCCGTTGACTGCTTCACAGGGTGTTTTATTTTTAATATTCCATGGGCTTGCTCTTGACTACATGCTTAACTCTACGGTTAAGAAGAAGCCTAAGATGGAGCGAGCTTACCCAGAGGAGCGAGGTTCCTAAAACTGTCCTCGATTGAATGAATGACGTTGATTTCATGTCAGTGTCAACTTTATAACCTGGACAAATTATGTCGACGTGCAATAGTATGGATGTTTATGTCATGTTGTAACTATTCGAATAATATAGGTTGTACTAAAAATGCTTATGTTAAATGGGTGCACTTTTAATTGGGACATTTTTTGACACTGATTAAAATCAGTTAAAATCAGTTTTATTTCTGCAAATAGGCCCCTGGAGGCGCTTTTACACGTCTCAATATTTAACCTACCACTGCTTCGGGACAAATGTGGGCTAGTGCCGAGAAGAAGCAGCGCAAGAAACTCGGTCACTATTGTCAGCCTCTTTTTAAATAAACATGTTTACATAAGATATATGCCAGTCCGAGCTGATACAATTTAAAGCCAAACGTTCCTATCATTTATATAATCATTAATAGTATAATAGCCCTTTTTCAATAAAACAACTTTGATATGTGATTTGAATTTATGTACAGGGAGGTCAGCAATTGACAGTGGTAATTTGTTGAAAATACGAATACAACTTCCCATGAACGAATTACCCACTTTTCGCAGATTGGGTATCTAATGTTTACAAACTTGTTAATAATGTTTGCAACTTACTACATCAATGATTTTACTCTTAAAAAACCAATTAATGTTACCGCCTGTTCATCTAAAGCTTCATTCATCGAGCCCACTAATCATGTCTATAAAAATTTACAATAAACTACCGGAATTTATAAAAGAAGAATCAAATAAAATTAAATATATATAATCAATAAAATCTATTCTTTTAAATAATTGTTACTATACAAAAAATTAATACCTAAATGACGAAAATCTATAAAATTAAAAAATAATAATCAAATTAATTAAGTAATACAATGACCACAATTATTACAATTTTTTTTTTTAAATTACTAGATATGAGATTAGCTGTTATTTGGATATAGATCTGTATATTTCGATATCTATTAATTATGGCGTCCATCCTCTCTGTCTACTACTAATTGTATTGTTGTGCCCGAACAGGGTCTACAATGAACTGTTTATATCATATTTTATAACATCCTTGTAACATTATAGAACGCAATAAAATATTTGAATTGAATTGAATACTCAGTCAGTAATGGATTTTTAGCCACTCCAATTCATTCATGCTATACATAGAATAGTATACGTGCGCAAGCGCTGTTTATAAAACAACTCGGGTGTTATAGACTCTTCGCTCTTTGATTTTCAGCCGCTTCTAAGAACTGAGGAGTGTTTAAATTAGTGTTGTTGACCCAAGTTTGCTTGTCGGTGAGGTGCTTCGGAGAACAAAGTCTATATTTTGAAGTGTTCATAGTTTTTTTAAGGTTAAAAGTACCTACTAGCCGACCCGGCAGACGTCATCCTGCCGTGATAATGCTTTTGACAATATAAACCTATCTAATGAAATCTAATGGTGTTTGTTAGAACCGTCAGCCGGGTAAATACTTAAAGATGTATCACCGATTGACATACAAAATAAAGTGACAGCCTATTATAATCATCCTATTGTAGGACAAAGCCCTCCATCAATAAATCCAAGTTGCCAGAGCAATGATGGTTCGTAATAATAGTAATAAATTATATTCAAAGTATAAGGTAGACGTAAAATAAAGTAATTCAACAAAAAATATTAGTAGGAATCAAATAAAGAATGTGCAGATTCGCCATCCCTCAGAAATGCATGAAGCAAGTACACAGTAGGTTTAGATAATGCAATTATAGTACCTATCCAAAACCTGTATAAGAAAAAACCTTGACGTTTCGCCACTTAACGTGGCATCCTCAGGAGATGTAGTCGCCTTCGCTGCGCTCTGACTGAATCAGAAGTTTACTTGCATGTGTTTACTCGGTGTAGGGACAGGCTGTGTAGTAGAGTTACCTTAGTGTTATTTGGTTTCAGATCTTGGGTCGGATTCCCTGGAAACAATAGGGTTGAATTTTTAGGCATCGCTCTGGTTTGTAATGATCACCAACCCGTGTGGTGAATATTCCTGTATCATTGCTGTACCACAGCTTGAATTTAATTATGGAGACCTTTGCTGCAGTGGGATCATTTAGAGGCCGTCAGTCTCATTTACGATTGACAAAACCAATCGGCAGAGATTGGTGTAAGTATCGGGCCAAGATATTTGTGTCTTAGGTTCGATCCCCGGATTGGGCAATAGGAATTTTGATATTTTCGAACATTGCTAGGGTGTGCGATAACCTACCCGCAAGGCAAGAATGGTGATTACGCCCGTACCCATCATTGTTGCGGTAACTTGAATTTCATTATGGAGGCCTTTGCTGCAGTTATAGACTGTTACAGTTTGGTAAGTTATTTAGGGTTTTAGAAGTCTTATAACTGACACGATTGCGTATCTGTGTTGGTCATCCGATTGATCAGGTTCCCGAAACAGTCTTAGGGTTTCAGTGGAATGTTTACGGTGTTTTTCGAACACGAAGCAGGCGGCGGCAACATCAAACAGACAATTGGCGAGATCAAAGACGCCGCCGATGGTCGGTTTTTGTTTGTTAAGATAATTTGTACGCTGAATTAATCTATCGGCGATGTTATCGCAATGAGTTCGGACGACGGTGGCTGGCTGGCTCGAGACTATGGCGTGGTATCGATTACATAATAGTATTTGAAGTTAATGAAATCGCTTAAGTGCATTAACTTTGTTAATAATGATACAATAAAGTTGATCCTGGTGAATCCAGACAAATTTCCCGAACATTTAGTTGATTTAAATTTATTATTCATATCTAGCCCTAGCATCAATCCAGCGCGTTATTCACCAACTAGACACAAGAGACTGGACAGTGGACACACGTGTGACAAGTTGGTGAATCTTCAAATTATTATCACTTATTATTTTGTCATCTGGACACATCAGGATCTTTACGCGTGAAAACATAAAAGTGATTTGATTTAAGTTTCCAGTTGGCTAGACAAAGGCCTCATGAGTATTTAGGAACGGGGTTAAAACTTAACATTAGAACGGGGTTTTCAATGCCTGGTTTATTATTTGAAGGTAAAATCGTATTTACCTTCCCGACGCGCGTTTCGATCCGATTGCTCGAATCATGGTTGCGGGCAGACTGACTTTCCTGCCATTTGCCACATATAATAAAAACTCTCATTCATTTACGTAAGATTTTACAAAATATGGCGAATCTCGCCAAAACGTTGTTAACCAAAATTATCACTTTTTCATCCGTACGCAAACATATCGAGTTACATTTAAATGTTTTTTTCTCGAATTCCTTAGGAACTCGAACGAATTTTTCCACTAGAGCGAACTCGGAATCAGATAATGTCATTGTTTGTGTATAATTGCTGTATCGCTCCAGTATCAAGTTTCGTGTTTTCAAATGTTTGTAGAACACAAATGGTGTAACGTGATATTTCTAGAGTGTTTAAGTGTAATTAGGATTAAAAGAAATCGCCAGGTAAATACTTTTTGCAGTTTGTTTTCGTCGAGCGCGTGTAGGTTAGTTTGTGATTCTCTGTTAATAATATGTATTGTGCTTTTGTTTTTCGTTCACTTTCAAAGGGAAAAGATAAGAATAATAAAGGTGGAAAAAAATTAAGATCTTGCTTGCTTTCTTCAAAATTATGTAACCAGGAGAGTGTGTTATGTTTTTACAAACTGTGTTTAAAGTTATAAATATTATAGTAATTAGATTGGTGGGCACACGAAAGGAAACACGAATCTTCAACAATATTTAATTTTAAAGCAGAATTAGTCAGGCGGACATATCTGCATGTCACTGCACATTATGTTAATACTATTTGCACCGAGTACAGAAAGGGAATATCGATATTGATTCAATTGACTCAGTCATTTGAAAAACAGCATAAGTTACATAATAACAATTTTCAGGAACAGAAAAACAGTGCATTAACTAAGTCACTTTAAGAAATGTAGGAATACCAATAAAATGATTTTGAAGAAAAACGGTTTTTATTTGTCTGAATCACATACATAGTGTATGATTTTTAATGTTCATTTTTAATTTGGGAATAAACCTATAGTTACGGACGAAGTAACGTCTGAGACATGCAGATTATGTAAAAAGTTAAGATAAGATTATTCATTATTTTTTTCTAAACTTCTGGTACTATCTTCTAAATTTGCAAACATTGACTTACGTAGTGTTACAACTGAAGCGATATGTGGTCGTAATGTAGACGATGCGATGATGTAAGTAATTCAATTGTCGTTTATCAGTAGGTACGCTGCGATTCAGAAGTGTACATCCAACCATAAGTCCTACTTTACTCCTTATTTTTTTTGAGTTAGGGTTCAAAATTAATTTTGTTGACTGTGCAACGGTTTGAAACACAATAAATTGGTCTAGGTATGTCGTAATTCAAGATGCTGTGCAGTTATTGAGAACTTCTTTGTGTATTAGTTTTATAACAAAGGTTGCAATAAAATGTGCTACGAATACACAAATATTTTTTGAAGTACAAGAATCAAAACGTCCATTATTATTTATTCTTTTTATATCATCAGTATAACTGAATCTAATCTTTCAAGAATAGCCTGGTGTTTAAAGGAAATTTTGATTTTACTACTTATTTTATCATTTATTTTGTTTATTTATGTTTTCTATATTATATTTTGCAAGCATTTGACAAGAGTGATCATTATGCCTGTAGCCATCATTACTGTGGTAACTTGAATTTAATTGAATTCAAATGCGTCGCTCCGTTTTGCCGTGAAAGACACACAAACAGACACACACACTTTCCCATTTATAATATTAAATATTATATATTATATTATTAGTATGGATATTAAAGTTATGTGGTGCTGGCACATAAAAAGGATAGCAACAGAGGGTTCTCTCTCTATCATTGTCCGAACTGCGAGCGCGCGCCATCAGTCAGCCAAGTGTGGCGATTATGGCGAAACCCCCTTTTTGAAAAGCCCGTATCTATCTGTGTTCGGTTTAAACTGATTTAAGCGATGAAATTGCTACAGAAAATACAATTTACTTTGTAGTAAATCAATAATATTTTTTAGTCAAGAAATTGAATTTCAATTTCACTAGCACTTCCAAATAATTATATACAGTATTAAACTGTATAACAGTGTTGAAATAAAATTATACACTTGGTTATTAAACGCACGAGTATTACCTTTTTACAAAGAAGTATTTCGTAGTCAATTCGTAGCAAGTGGAATTCTCGTAGTCAGGTAGTCGTGATAGTAAGAACTTTAAATTGTGTGTGCTAATTTTGCATAAGCACAAAAGCGATACTATGTAGTGTACAGGAAATAAAACCTGAAGTTACATGTACGTCAAATCGATAGTCCACATGATCGCATGTTCGCAGTGGTCAATTATATAATACCATGACGGTAGGTAATGCATAAAATTAAATCAATCAAATAAAATGAAATGTAGACAGAATCGCATACATTATTCTGATAAAAAAGTAACCTTGCGCATGTTTTTGTGAAAATTACAAAGAACGAAGGTATTATACACCTGATGACCTGACCTGGGGGAATGTAGAAACATGTTTTCTTTTACATTGAACTACCTGGGAAAAGAACTCGGGCTTTGGAGCTGGTGGTAGAAAGAAAGAAAAAAAAAATTATTTAACACAACAACAAACACAAAGCACAAACATTATAAAGGAAACAAGTGTCAAAAAGGTTCCCGCTCAGCATTAGTTGTGAGTTTGTGACAGCTAGAGGCTTATCACAACGCTGATTTTCAGCGTGTAGCTTGGGAACCGGTGTGTACGCCCTTCCACCACGGGAGGTCTTTATTATCTTGCAAACGACGCTGATTCTCAGTGGGGACCTGCTGGGATGTGGAACAAGGGTATGTAGACCCATCAGGAAATACCGAATGCTCCAATTGGCTAAGAACCCTGTTAAACGGTACAAAGGCAATAAAATATATTTTACTTATTTTATTATTTGGGGTGGTGGGATCTACCTCCTAGTGGTCCACCCTGGGCAACGGCATCTTTGGTTTTCTAACCAATGATGACGGCAAACAGATCCCTCTACGGTGGTAGGCCTCGTAAGAGGCTGCCTGGATGCTACCACCATCCTGCCGGAGTCAGCGCTGCCAGCGCCAAACAGTGCTTCTGTGCTCCGCTGGTGTGTGGGAGAACCAGTACCTCTGGGTAAGCTCGCTCCATCTTAGGCTTCTTCTTAACCGTATAGTTAAGTATGTAGTCAAAAGCAAAACCCATTATTTGTGAAAAAAAAATCTAACATGGGTCACCAGTCTCCATAAACAAGTTTTTTGTCAGCATATTTTTAAGCTGTATTCTTAAAGTCTGTAATGCTTATTTTAAGTTCTTGTGTATATTCTATGTATTACTTATTTGTGGTGGTAGCCCGGAAGTCCCCTCTATGAAATAGATAGCGACAAGTACATCATGCTATCCATAAATGCCAAATTTCTTCAATCAATTTTCATCTTTAAGTACAACAAAAAGTAATTTTCAGTTGAAAAAACGGAAAATTAATTTTCGTTTTAGATTTTTTTAACGATTTGGTGGCTTAGTGGTTCGCTGTTTCGCCAACTACGCTAATGCCCCGGGTTCGATTGCGGTCGGTTCTCTCCCAGTCAAACTCTGACACCAGATCCTCGAAGGATAGAAGAAGCATTGAGAAAATTTCACATTTTGTGGTAGCTTGATCTTTTATATCACTAGTAAGAACAAGATGCCCACATATCCAAGTACCGGTCATAAGTGCATCGGTCTACGAAGCCATTGTGTCTGAGGTCGTGTGCGCGGGCGCAGCGAGCTCTTATTAAATTAGATTGTGACCCCTCGCCGGGGTTAACTAACGTAATTGCCTCTGCCGGACAGCTGATTGTCACACAATAGGGGGCAGCACTTTGTCATTTGTTATAGAATACTGTGAGGTAAGTACCTCTCTAAAAAATAATAAAAATTATAATATGTATGACCTAGGTAACAATCCAAGTGGATTGTTACCTAGGTCATACATAATTCTTATAATTTTTATAATTTTTTGTCTTATTTATGGGCTACGGTCTAGTGACCCTTGTAAACTCTCCATGTAAGCATGCCTAACAGTAACCTGTCAGTGTACCTATTGTAAAAAAATATCAGCCCGAACTCGAGTCGTTTAGTAAGTCCCTTGAAGTCATTTGAAGCTGTGAAAAGTGAGACAAACTTCTTAGCGTTCCATGGATTCACCGTGCGAGCCATCGTGTGGCAGAAAAAGAAACTCCGAGTAGATCCCGGGACTTGTGACACGGGTGTAGGTGAACAAAAGATACAGCCACGAATGTATATTTTGAAACTTCCAAGGTAATTGAAATTTATAGAGTATTTCCTATTGAAATAAAATTAAATCTGTACAAAATCGATAAAAATTTGGAAAAACCTGCAACACTAGATTTCTAAAACATTTATAATAAAAATAAAATATTTTATTTCAAACCCATTATTCATTAATATGTAGGTATATATTTATAATGTGTACCAATGAATTTATTCAGAACCTCTAATAATATCGCTGTTTTATCAACTTAGCACATTACGAACAACGTTTAGTAATTTACATTTATGATATTGAAAACTAACGCCCCGTTGGTCTAGTAACGCCCCGTTGGTCTAGAACGCCCCGTTGGTCTAGTGGTTTAAATACCGGGCCAAGATCTCGGGGTCCCAGGTTCGATCCCCGGGTCGGGCAACAAAAAGTTTCGAATTTTCGAACGTTGCTCGGGTTTGTGATCACCAACCCGCATTTGGCAAGCGTGGTGATTATGCCAGTTCCCATCATTGCAGTGGTAACTTGAATTCAATGATGGAGGCCTTTTCCCTGCAGTGGGATGATTATAGTTTAGGCTGTTACTTACTTTCTTATATTGAAAACTATCTAATAAAACAGTCAGGTGCTTAGTTCAGTAATTTTAGTTTTGACAATCCTCCGTGGCGTAGTGGCTTAAAGGTTTTCAAGGTGTCGCTTTCTCCGAGATCCTGGGTTCGATTCCTTGACGTAGAAAAACACAATATTTCTACATTTACCCATGCAGAAAGAAAGAGTTTTTCTTCAATTTCGTTCAGTATTTGTATTACCTTCGTTGTTTCGTATTCCCACAAAACAAATTAAACAGTTTCTTACTTTAGGATCAAAACAATGTGATGTTGTCCACATTTAGTAACGTCATTAACAAGATTACCAGACACAAACACTCGAACGACCCTCACGAACACGGGGAGACAATTTTTGTCGGTCAATATTCATAATTGAATGATTTTAAACACTCATAGCGATTAGTTCTCGCACCCTCGTCCGGTGAGCTCTGGCCGAGGCAGGGGCGACCAACTTTTGGGTCTGCAGGTTGTTAATTAAACTAGCTGTTGCCCGCGACTTCGTCCGCGTCAATTTCTGTTATTATGATGCGATTATTTTTGCAACATTATGCACTAATGCTTCGCTCCTATTGGTCGCATCGTGGTGTTATATAGCCTAAAGCCTTCCTCCATAAATTTACTATCCAACACAAAAATAATTTGTCCAGTGCTTCCTGAGATTAGCGCGTTAAAACAAACAAACAAACTGTTCAGCTTTATAATATTAGTATAGATAAAAGTATGATTATATAAGTGAGTTAGTTGTTTCAATGTTTGTATTATGTACCTTTTTTTATGAGTTTCCAATATTTTGACGCTGTTGCAAGATTCATGTTTTTTTTTGCCCTGGCAACCCTAGCTGTCAGACGTAGTGCAATCAGCTGCTGTAGTTTTATTTAATTTAAATTAGAATAAAGTGTATTAAAGTGTTAATAATTGAATAGATAACAAAAGCAGGGCATAACCATTAAATGCAAATTGTTTTTGTAAAAGTTTAAACCCTGTATCGTGACTAAAGTTTTGGAAAAGTTGCCGGCCGGCTTTGACACTTAACTTGACAAAATTTGAAAGGACCTAACGGATCACCTAAAACCAGGAGAGTACTGTTTTCATAATACATGTAAATCTGTAAATGCTTTGTTAAATCTCACTATATGTAAATTTAAATTGTATGGTACCTACGTATAAATAATTGAGGTTATTTTTTTAAGAAAGTTAAACAGACTAATAGATAAGTACTTGTTACGCGGTAATTGTCGGTTGTTTGGCTACTGAAATACCTACTATCTCAACAACAGATACTGATCAAACCTCACGAAAGTGAGATACGCCACAATTCAATACGATTCGGTTCTGTTGTGCCTCTCTTTACTTGACGTAATAGTGGAAGTAAAGTTGACGATAACAACCCCTTAACCGCAGACAATTTACTCCTTATACTATACAGTAACACATTTACAGGTACATTGCAGTAGTCAAATGATAATACTGGACAATATTAGTTATTAGTACTTAGTTATTTTTAAGATTGCACATATTCTACAATTTTTTTTTTTTGCTTACCTCCATAAATAAACATAAATAACTGCTCCAATTTCAATTATCAGCTCCTATTTTAATCAATTTATAAACATTCAACCAAATATCTTGTACAATAAATTAACAATAGCAGTTCAGTTTTCTTGCCATATAAATCATAAATTATCTACCTACATAAACTTAATTTCTTTCCAAACCGTCTGTTGCACACATTTCTTTGCATTATTTCAGACCATACTAAAACACACACAATGGATACCCAGACTGGAATCATGACTCGCAAGATGACCTCTCATAACACTGAGATGAAACTTAAAAAGGCACTCGATGAATTGCAGCAAAGTAGAGAAAGTTGTAGCCAGCTTCTTAGGGAAAGAGACGATTGTGAAGAGGAATTCAAAACGATCATCTTGCAGAATTCTCAACTTAAGAGAGAATTAGCTGATGTCCATGCCCAACTCGAAGAGGTCTCCATACACCGTAATGAATTATTATTGAACACGGTCAGCACATTCGATCAATGCAGCAATATCTTTGAGCAGACTCTCAGACGGAACAACGAGCTTGAACATGAACTTAGAGATGCCAACAAGACCATAATTGATTTGGAAGATGAAAAACAAGAAAAGGACTGTGCACTGACATTAAACCTCTATGAGGAATTAGTAGGCACCCCCGGTGAATTAGCTTTCTCTCCAAAATTTAATTATTCAAACAAAACTAATGTCAAAGTTAATAGTAAAATTAGATTAAATAGTAGAAATAACATTAAAAAATATATCAAATTAAATAAATACATTATAAAAACAAATAAACTTGTTAAAAAGCAGAAATGCTTTTATAAAAATGTACAGTTGAGAAAGCAACGTATTGATTTAGTTGATAGCCTGGAAATATATAGTCAAAAATTACAAGAAAGTAGGTTGAAACATGACTCTGACATATTACAATTGCAGGATGACATCTCGAAGTTGCATAAGTCACTGGAATCCATGACACTGTTATACAACTCTGCTCAGGACCAAATTAATGAACACATCCTGGCTGCAAACCAATTACTTGATCTTGGCAATGCTAATGCTAGTTGTAAATCATTACCTAATATTATGATAAATTCAACTCAGTGCACTTACCAACAGAGAGTCGAAAATCCACAGTTGTCTTGTCTAAATTTAAGTAATGAGATTCAGGCAACATATAAAGAGGAGTCGAATGAGGTCATTTTATATTCAGATAGGCTAGGAATTGGTTATGGCTCTGTACTAAACAATAAATTAAATTGCAATGTAATAAATAATTGCATGCCGGATGCATCGTTTGATGAAATAATTAAAACAATAGAAAATACTCAAACATGTTCAACCTCAAGTACCATTATTTTAATGCTAGGTAATAGTCAAAAAATTACCAAAAATAATATTATAAAATCATTTTCTATTTTAGATAAATTATGTGTTAAAAAAATATTCCTTTGTGCCTTTCCATTTTGTAAAAATAATTTAAATAATATTAATGCAAGTATTCACTTAATGAATACTTTATTATATAACCTATGTCAAAGACATAGTGACAAGTTTGTGTTTTTTGACACAAATAAATTTATTAACAATAGTTTTATTTTGACAGGCGGCTCTGTACACCTGCCTCATAAAATAAAAAAACAAATTGCTACTTTGTTAGCATATAATATTAATATTAACTGTCTTGCTAAAAATAGCAAAAGTATAATTTATGAACATGTTAGTACTTGTACTAATTTAAATATTGTGCCATTGATAACCTCTGAGGCTTTAAACTGAGAGGAAAGACAAAAGCTAGGCCTGATATGTATTTCAATATTGTTCATCAAAACATACAAGGCCTGGCCGGCAAAGAGTTAGGTTTAGGGTTATTTCTTCAAGATTATAACGTTCATGTCATATGCCTTACAGAACATTGGATTAAAAAACACCAACTAATGTTAAACATTGAAAATTATAAAGTCGCTAGTTCGCTCATAAGGGAGTCTGCACCAAGAGGGGGGTCACTTATTCTTGTTAAAAATGAATTAAAATGTAAAGAACGCAAAGACATTGTGTCGCTCACGGTTGAACGAACTATTGAACTAGCGTGTGCTGAGCTGGAACAATATATCATAATTAGCGTGTATAGCCCCCCCAAAGCTAATTACCACGTTTTTGAATCTGTTATGGATGAGGCTCTGAAAAAGCTCTCAAAATCGAATAAGAAAGTAGTGGTATGTGGGGATTTCAACGTTAATATATTAGAAGAAACGCAGTTGTCCACCCGATTTCTTAATCTCTTTAAGTCTTTTAATCTAATTAATCTTTTTAATGAACCCACCAGGGTGACGCCCACGTCAGCTACTTGCTTAGATAATATTTTTTGTGATGGTAAAGTGTTAAAAAAACCGATTTTAAATTGTCTTATTTCGGACCACAGCGGACAAGAAGCATCGTTCGAGCACCATTATGTCTCTAACAAAGTAGATTCTGTGTATAGGCAATTCACTTTTAATAAAATAGAAAAGTTTAAGGAAAAAATTAAAGAGGGTGTGAATTTGCTAAAGCCTAATGATCAGAATGTTGATGAATTATATGAGAATCTTTTTGGTTTAGTTAAAAAGGAATTTGATAAACATTTTAAACAGAAAAAAGTAAAAATAAACAAACAGAAGTGTAAGTTTAATGAATGGGCTACACCTGGTATTTATAAAAGCAGAAAAACATTATATGATTTATATAGTTTAAAGGCAGATTCTCAAAACCCACATATTATAGAACATGTTAAAAAATACTCTAAATTATTTAAATTAGTATGTGCCAAAGCGAAGTCAATATATCTTTATAATTTAATTTCGGCTTCCAAAAATAAGGCAAAAACCACTTGGAATATTATTAATAAAGAGACATGTAGAGTAAAACCAAATAATCCTACTTACTCTCTCAAGTTAGGGGATAAGCTAATAAACACGAACACGGAGGTTGCAAACACATTTGAGACATTTTTTTCGAATATAGCTCTCTCTACTACTGAAGGGCTAGCTTCTTCTGCTGATCTAGCTGAATCCCTTCTCAAGTCTGTTGTCGAAGAGTGCAATTCTTCATTTAATTTTAGACATATAAACCCTGATATAATTACAAAAACTTTTAGAGAATTTAATATGAAAAAAACAGAGGATCTTTGGGGAATTTCTGTCAATATTATCAATACAATCATAAGTTCATTAGCCCCTCAACTCGCTATTATTTTTAACAAATGTATTGATGATAGACAATTTCCAACTTTAATGAAGTTTAGCAAAATCATTCCTTTGTTTAAGTCTGGCGAAAAATGTGACCCCTCTAATTTTCGACCTATATCTATATTGCCAGGGCTAAGTAAAATTTTCGAGAAAATAATGTTTAATCAGCTTTTATCTCACTTTAGTGTAAATAAATTATTAAATAGCAACCAATATGGCTTCAGAAAAGGTAGAAATACTACCGATGCTGGAGTTGCTCTCCTACAACATGTGTTTAAGGCTTGGGAGAGTAAGCTAGATGCCTTAGGTGTATTTTGTGACCTTTCAAAGGCCTTCGATTGTGTAGACCATGAAATATTACTTAAAAAACTTAAAAATTATGGTGCATCGAATGATTCCTTGGATCTAATAAGTTCTTACCTTAAAGGCAGAATACAAAAGGTTTGCATAAATGGAGCTGAGTCTTCAGGGTCGGCCCTTGTTATGGGTGTCCCACAGGGATCAGTATTAGGACCCCTGCTATTTTTAGTTTATATAAATGACCTTCCCTGTTACTTACATAATCTTTGTGAGATGGTATTGTTTGCAGATGATACATCCATGATTTTTAAAACCAAGAGGGGCAAATCTTCATTTGACGATGTTAACAATACCCTCTCTAAATTATTGCATTGGTTTACAACAAATAATCTCTTACTGAATGCAAATAAAACAAAATGTGTTAAATTTACGATGCCAAACGTAAGGTTAGCTGCCCCTAATATAATTGTTAAAGATGAACCACTAAACTCTGTAGATTTTACTACCTTTTTGGGTATAACTGTAGACTCTCATTTGCAATGGGGTGCTCATATTAGGGGGCTGTCTGGAAGACTTAGTTCTGCTGCTTATGCTGTGAGAAAGATAAGGCAGTTGACTGATGTTGGAACGGCAAGATTAGTATATTTTAGCTACTTTCATAGCATAATGTCATACGGAATTCTGTTGTGGGGCTCAGCGGCAGATATTGAGTCAATTTTTATATTGCAAAAACGTGCTGTACGGGCTATTTACGGCTTTCGACCCCGAGACTCGCTGAAAGAGCTCTTCAAAGAGATTAATATACTTACAGTGTCTTCTCAATATATTCTCGAGAATATTATTTACGTTCGTAAGAACATACATTTATTTCTTAAGAAAAGTAACATACACAATTTTAATACTAGAAATAAAGATAAACTCGCCGTTCCAGGCTTCAGACTGCGAAAAGTAGGAAAATCGTTTATGGGAAATTGTTCGTTTATTTCGTTTATTTTCAACAAATTACCAAAGGATATTGCTGAACTCCCTGTACATAAACTTAAATCGTATGTTAAAGTTATTTTAATGAAAAAGGGCTATTACACTGTTAATGATTATTTAAATGATAGAAATGTATGGCATTAAGTTGTCCCAGCTCGTACTTGCTTAAACCTTGTAAAAATTACCTTACCTTGTAAAAATTTATTTAAAAAGAGGCTGACAATAGTGACCGAGTTTCTTGCGCTGCTTCTTCTCGGCACTAGCCCAGACTTGTCCCGAAGCAGTGGTAGGTTTAAATATTGGGACGTGTAAAAGCGCCTTCTGGGGCCTATTTGCAGAAATAAAACTGATTTTAACTGATTTTAACATGATCACGGAAGAACTTAGTGTGATATCTCAGTGGCAATGGAATATCATAAATTGTTTCTGGTTCCAACGCCTGAGAGAAATATTCTACAATCGGTTGACGTAACTTTGCGTAACGCCTCATTGGTCTAGTGGTTTAAGTAATGGACCAAGATCCTGGGGGTCCTGGTTTCGATTTGCGGGTCGAGCAACAAAAATTTCGTATTTTCCAATGCTCGGGTTTGTGATCATCAACTTGCATTTGGCAAGCGTGGTGATTATGCCTGTACCCATCATTGTTGTTTAACTTGGATTCAATGATATAGGCCTTTGCCCTGCAGTGGGATGATTATAGGCTGTTACTTTACTATTACATTCGGTTACGATAAAACAGCTTTTTAAGATTAAAAGCTTGAATTTGTTTCTTTCTTTTAGTGAAACAGTTGGCCACCCCTCCAGCGTCCACCGCCCGCATGCGCCCTAATGCAGCGATTACGGCCGCTCTCCACGCCGACCGATTGTCCGCGCCCTGACCAGCGCTGATGTGGTGACAACAGCTTCCGGACCCGACTACTTCGCTGGGGATTGCTCAATGCTCCTTCACCACTGAAACTAATGTAGGCATGACTTATACGATTAGAGGAGGAAATTTTAACTACTTTCCAAATTTTAATAAAACAATCTACGAGACAAAAAACAAATGACGTATTTTTCTTATGGTATTAATAGCCCAGTACAAAAATGTCAAGATAAAGCAGCTAGAAAATGTCCGCCAAAAATCAAAAGTTTTTGATACGGCTTCCTAGCAACACTTTCTTGGTCTCACATCTCATTCATTCATTACGATGCTATTCACAGGTTGTTGATTTTTCCTTCATACCTTAACATGCTTAAGACCGTAAGTAGAAAACTATGTTGCGAAAAACATTTTCGGGTGAAAGCTCGAACTATATTTTTAACTAGGTACATAAATGAGCTCTAAATATGATACTTAAGAGGAAACACTACGGGCAAGAGAATTGAAAAATATGTATTTGTAAAATCTAAGTATTGTTGTCGCGCAGTGCCAAACGCCTTCACCGCAGAGTGTGATAGAGACAACTGCTTCTTGGACCGAAAATACCTACTAAAAGTACACCAAATCAACGTTTCGTAGTCCCCCGATTGCTTTTCCAAAACTAGACCGATTTGAATACTTTTTTCATTAAAAATTAAAGAAAGGCTTTGGCCGTTCGTTCGTTTGTAAGGGCTCATATCTTTTTTATTAATTAATTTATGAAAAAACAGAAAACATAGAAACATGCTAATAGTGGCCATAGATTCTTGTAATAAAAATTATTGCTCTACTGGCTTTATCCAGGGAGAAATCAGGGGACTACGTTTGTATGGAAAAACGGCCCTTGTATTTCCTCTTAACGCCTCTAAAAATTTAGAAGGTGGTGAAAAAGTCATCCTGTATAAAGAAAAGCTACCCCATTTAGTGTCTGATAGTCATCGATACATATTAAGAACTAGTTACATAGTCCGATAAAAAAATAACACCTAAAATTGAATGATTGACGTTGATTTTATGTCAGAGTAACTTTATAATCCGGCAAAATTATGTCGACATGCAATAGTATAGATATATTAAGTCATTTTGTATCTATTCGATTGATATAGGTTGTCGTAGCTAAATTTGCACCATTATGTCAAATTTGTGCACATTCAGTTGGCTTGGGACACTTTTGTAGTACTGCGAAGAGAAGTTGGTCTGCGTTTTTATCTCTGATGAGCAATATTAACCTATTAAAACAATGAGTATGTCATTATACAAAAAAAAATGATTCTGCATACGAACAAACCTTTTATCTTTCGTCAAAAAAGTGGAGTTGTTCATAAAAGATGTTATAGATTCCTAAGGTCATATGCCACTGGCCGTGGCCAAGACAATTAATAACAATCACTATCATGGCCGCTCCATAAATCAACATTAAAACCACCCTTTGGAGCTGTGAAATATGGAGTCTGTAAGTTTTATGTGACAAATATTTAAGTGTAAAGTTATTGGATTTATAGCTTAACTTAATGTCGATTTATTCGCGGTCGGGTGACCTTTACCCACCAATGTTTTTTGTTGTTGCCTGAAGATTGTCAATGACTTCTTGTTTAGCACCTACTTTTACAGTTGGTGGTATATTTCACGCTACTCTTAAATGAGGAAAGACGCTGCAACCCGTCTTATTTTGACAGTACTCCCTTAGCCGCCTCTTACGGACCCCAAAGGAAAAGGCTGATTCTATTCTCTGACGCTTGGAAAACTGACATCAGTTCAACCTCGAAGGATAATCACTCGATAAAAGAAGAATAAAGATAGCGCCCGGTGGTCTAGTAGCTTAAATACCGGACCAAGGTCTTCCCAGGTTCGATCACCAGGTCGGGAAACGAAAAAAGTTTCGAATTTTTGAACATTGCTCGGGTTTGTGATCACCAATCCGCATTAAGCAAGCCTGGTGATTATGCCAGCAATACCCATAATTGCTGTCGTAACCAGAATTAAATGATGGCGGCCTTTTCCCTGTAGTGGGAAGATTAAAGGTTGTTACTTTACTTTGTGGCCCTCATAGTCAAATGCTTCTTAGTGATCAGTTTCTGTCACAAATGTTAAGCAAAGCTGGGACCGGTCACTTGTTGGATGGGTGACCGTTTGTGGCATCATTCTATGAGCACTTCCGTGCTTCGGAGGGCACGTTAAGCCCTGTTGGAGGTCTTCAGGCTACTTGAAAAACGTCCAACGGCGGGGTGATGTTGCCACAGCTTCGCCCTCGCCGTCCACCAACCCGCACTAGGCCAGCGTGGTGGAGCTAAGGCCTTAACCCCTCTCCTTATAAAGGAGAGAGAACCGTGCTCAACAGTAAGCGTAAATGGGTTATTACTTTACTTTACTTTAAAAAGAAGAAGTTAGTAATATTTCTCCAGTCTTGGATATGCTGATTTGATTGATGCTAACATACGTTAACAATCCGATTTATTCCCTATTAAGTCGTCTCCCGGCTCCACAATGCCTCAACTGGGCCACAATGCTGTCTGAGATGACAATTGTCCGAAGCGGCGCAGGCGCATACAATGCTGCAATTGGTCCGGAATGTGCCCGTATATCTCACTGTAGGAAAGATTTTGTATAAAGTATAAATATTTTTGTTGTTTGTGATACAATGAATGAATCGTTCAGTGGTTTCAGTACTGGGCCAGGATCTCGACGTTCTGGGTTTGATTTTGGGATCTCCTGGTCGGGGAACAAGAGATTCGAATTTTCGTTTGTTTTGATGGATGTTCGTTACGCCATCACGCCAGAACAGCTGAACTGATCTGGATGAAATTTGACAAGCAGATAGGTTACAGGCTTGAAAAGCACATAGGGTTCTTTTTGTCCCGGAAAAATGTACTTACACTTCCCGACTTCTTTCAAGATCTTACGCGTAAAGTTGCGGGAAACTGCTAGTATTTTATATTTGTAAGTAAAATATTATTGTGTGAGGAAGTGGGCATGTCTTGGAGATAACAGGATAATTTTTATTTATGTGCCCTCCTGGCACTCCCGCATGGTCCATTTACGGGAATCTTTCGAATATTGTTATTGTTATGAGTGTTTAATAAAGAGGGGGATACATTGACCTGTTTGAAAGTAAATATGGTGTTGTATCGCGATATTCAGCTTATCAATACAAACTCTTATTGCTATAATGATAATTTATTTCGTTGTTGTACCCTACTGCATTTGATAGTTAATCTAGATTTAAAAGATTAAAAAAGAATGTTTTGTATTTTGAAGTTTATGTGTATTTTATGTGTAGTGATATTCTTATATATTACTATACTAGCTGACCCGGCAAACGTTGTTGTGCCATAAAAATAATTAAATTACTAAAATGGCTAACAAAAAATAGGGGTTGGTGGTAAAAGGGTAAAAATTTAGGTTTGTTATTTTACTACCCTACCCTACCCCTACCCTACCCCTACCCTACCCCTACCCTACCCCTACCCTACACCTACCCTACCCCTACCCTACCCCTACCCTACCCCTACCCTACCCCTACCCTACCCCTACCCTACCCCTACCCTACCCCTACCCTACCCCTACCCTACCCCTACCCTACCCCTACCCTACCCCTACCCTACCCCTACCCCTACCCTACCCCTACCCCTACCCTACCCCTAACCTACCCTACCCTACCCTACACATACCCTACCCCTACCCCTACCCCCAAAAATTGTGAATCTAAACCATTCCCAGATCCCCTTGAACACACACAAAAAATTTCATCAAAATCGGTCCAGTCGTTTGAGAGAAGTTCAGTGACATACACACTCACAGAAGAATTATATATATTCCGGTGTACTTCATATCACCTGATCCTAACATCATTAAAACTGACTTAATGGCTCAAAAATTTGATGTAGAGCATTTTATATGGGAATATGAAATTAACGTTTTTACTATCTTCCTCGCAATTTTTCCATGTTTTCTCACCTTTTAAACCTTCCCTGGACTACGACAAACATTTCAAAACCAAAATCAGCTTAATCGGCCCAGCCGTTCTCGAGTTTTAGCGAGACTAACGAACAGCAATTGATTTTTATATATATAGAGATAATATTTTAAGGTCTACCTTACTTTCATTCATATAAAACTAATACCTATACACGATGAAATTTTAACCACTTTCCAAAATTTTTGTAGTCGTTCAGTATCGCATTTAGAGTCCATTTAAGAAGTAAAAAGTGTAAATCCAGTTTTCGCCAGAAAATATTTTTCGCAATAAAATGTTTACAGTTTTAGGCCTGTTTTGGTATAAAGGGAAAATCAAAAACTTATGATTAGTATCGTAATGAATGAATGTGATGTGCATTGTTTTAAAAAAGGGTTGCTAGGCGGCCGTATCAAAAATTTTTGATTTTTGGCTGACATTTTCTAAGTGCTTTATCTTGACATTTTTGTACTGGGCTATACCAAAAGAAAAAATACGTCATTTATTTTTGTCTCGTAAATTGATATATTAAAATTTCGAAGGTGTTTAAAATTTCACCCTGTATAAAGTAGAGAAACAGCCTATAATCATCCCACGCAGGGAAAGTACTCCATCATTGAATTCAAGTTACCTTACCATTGCAATGATGAGCATAACTGGCATAATCACCACGCTTGCCAAATACGGGTAGTTAATGCGGTTTAATTCGAAACTATTTGTTGCCCGACCCGGGGATCGAACCTGGGACCCCGAGATCTTGGCCCGGTATTTAAACCACTAGACTAACGGGGACTAATACCTATATTAAAGTAGACCCAATACTAGTCATGCATTTTCAATCAGTTTATAAGCCTTATCTGAATTGATAATCCGTTTCACGGACATACTAACTACTATACCAAATTTAATTAGAAATTAGTTATATTTATAGCTAAGACAGAATATTACTGAAGCTAGGCTTTTTCTTAGCATTAGTTCAGTCTTTAATCGGTTGTCTGTCTTTCTAGTTCCTAAAAGCTTCAAAACTAGCAAATCATAAACAAAACAGTACCTATATTACAGAATCACATCAAAATCATCCAGTTTCTCACCAAGTGAATTCTGTATCACAGCATTTTATTTGATTTAGTGCGCTCCAATCATGCGCGCTAATCCAATAAAGTCCATTGTGCCACCGTCTTACGGAATTGGTACAAATGGTCCGGGTTCGATTCCAGTTTGGTAACAGTGGACAATTGCCACTGCGCATCTATTAGCTATGGTTTATTATGCGGGATGTTTGTACGCGTTTACCCCATCCTGGTTATTATGGGATAGATAATTTGTTAATGGTGCTTCGGTAGGATTTTTCTCATGGACTTTGATTGTGTTTGTATCAGGTTTTGTTAGTGTAACAATTGTCGTGATTGCACTTTATTAAGAGTCATGTTACAATGCTTATCTATTGACATGCAATTTAGAATTAATTGATTTTTACCCATAGTAGGTAATCTAAAGGCTATAGTAAGTCAATCTAACCAAATACAATTTTCTTTATCAGTAGGGACCTAAAAAGTTCATAAATTAGTTTTGATCAGTTTAAAGTTCAAGATAAATAACTATTTTTGTGATCACTAGTTGGCGCCACTGTCGAGTGAGGTCCAGAAAGTTTTTAGAAAACTTGTAATTATTGAAAATTATGGGTTTGTTAATGTTAGTTATTTCGAGATTTCTACCATGTACCTACCTTGTTTTTTATGAGTTTTCGATATTTCGTCTCTGTTACTCGTAATGGGATAATAGAAATCTCGAAATAACTAACTCTTACGATAGTGACCATGCATGAAAGTTTAAATCATATAGTTTATTGTTTGTAATTATATCCCTGCGATGAGTGTAGATACTATGTTACATCTAAGCTGTTTGCTTTCCATAAAATAAAAAATAAATAAACTCAGTTCCAAACTTGGTAAACAAGCATGCTTTCGACAAAAACGTATTTGTAAACCAACAAATAAGGAAATTATTTAATTAGCTGTTCTTTATCATCAATGTCATCATCAACAGTCTATTGCTGGACACAGCCAGCCAGCCATCCAATAAGACGACTTTATAATGACCTCAACCTCAACACTTGGTTGGCAAGTTGGCGTTCGCAGTTTGGCCAATGGTAGAGTAAAGCCGCTGCTGTCCGACTTCTTCTGCCTCTCTGCTTCTTCTTCAGTCGTCTCTTACGGCACCCACAGGAAAAAGGGTGCCATGGTACTATTCTTTGTCCCGACATAGTACAACTACAGATAATATAATACAACGTAGAACGAGTCCTTCTTCAGAGTCTCGTGTCCACCAGTGGACTTATATAGACTAGCGAGGACAACTCAGTGCGATTCAATCCAGGGTTCAGTATTTCAGTTGCATTACCCAAACTAACGCCTTGTTTGTTTCGTGGTCCTGGGTCGTTTCCAGGTGTCGTTTCAACAAGAATTTCGAATTTTCAAACATTGCTCGGGTTTGTGATTTCCAACCCGCATGTGGCAAGCGTGGTGATTATGCCTGTACCTACCTATTATTGCTGCGGTAACTTGAAATCACTGATGAAGGCCTAGCCCTGCAGTGGGTTGACATAAGCCTATAGGCTGTCCTAACTACTACTAACTAAACAAAAAACAATTACATTTGCTACCAGGCGCCCATAATAGAGTCAAGCAATTAAAAATTAACTTACAAAATATTGTTCGTTCTTCTCATTTGCTTAACGACAAAATTAGTGGCGTGCCTGTCGGTAATTGAAGTAATTGCATTAAGCAGGACGCTACGTCGGTGCCCTACCGACCACCGCCGATGATGCCCACAATCATGTTATTGAATGAGCCATGAGAATTATGAGATACTATTGCGGGGGTTTTATTATTAGGCCTACCATGTCGCGTAGGGAGCAGTCTTTAATATTCAGCGTCGAATTCGGTTACAAGTTACAACTAGACGAGATTCTTCTAGATCGCCATTGGTGTTATTGAACGAGCAATGGGAATTATGAGATACTATTGCGGGGGTTTTATTATTAGGCCTACCATGTCGCATAAGGAGCAGTCTTTAATATTCAGCGTCGAATTCGGTTACAAGTTACGTTCTCACTGAAAGAGACGACGAAACTTTGTACCAGCGTCACACAAGTGAAACACATTTGCATACGAAAAAATATTGGTAACTGGCATGTTAAGAAATTTTTTTTATACATTGCTGTACATATTAATCAATTTAATTATATAAAATAGATATTTAAAGTAAAAATCATTAAAATAATCCAGTCACAAAAATTACACCTAACTTGAAAAGACGTCTTTACAAGGTTATGTCATTTTTCATAATCGCTAGTGATAAGGTAAAATCGACAAATCGAAATCGACAGACTAACAGTATTTCAAAATCGAAGTAATGTAACATAAATGTTACAAATGATTTAATGAGCATTGGTTGATGCTTAGAACATCAAATTGCAATTATTAATAGTTGACGAAAAAATTTCAAATTTATTAGATTCTTTATGCGATATAAATTTTCTAATTCATTTTCATGATTGTTACAATTATTCTCATAATGATCACGACACTGACTTACTGTTAAATCTTAATATATCTGATTTTCATTTTATTTTATATCTTATCGTTTTTTTTTTGTTTGATCAGTCGAGTCATTCCCAGCACTAGTCACCTCAGTTTGACAGGTGTCATTCTAATCAAGCTAAATTTTATGGACTAGCCGAGATTCTTCTAGATCGCGATTGGTGTTATTGAACGAGCAATGGGAATTATGAGATACTGTTGCGGGGCAGCCGACAACCGCTGAGGTAAACGAGTTCTTGAGTGGAGACCGCGTCTCGGCAAACGTAGTGTAGGACGCCCTCAGGCCAGGTGGAGTGATGACTTGCCGGAGATCGACCTAAGTGGCGAGCAACTGGAAAGGCCTATGTCCAGCAGTGGACTGCGATAGGCTGATGATGATGATGATGATGATGATTGCGGGGGTTTTGTTATTAGGCCTACCACGTTGCGTAGGGAGCAGAGTTCAGTATTCAAACTCGTGGACTTTGGTTACATCATGTCTTCGTCTGTGTCGCGTGAGGTTATATTGCTATCCTTTCAGGTAATTTCAAAAGAACTCCTTCATCTTATTAATTACTAGCTCAAGGATGGTTTGGTGTAAGAGTTTTTCAAGACGCCTAATCTATGCCTCTGAATTGACATTTTTTCCATACATATTTATGGAAAATACAATTCCTTGAAAAAAAGGCCGAGCTTTAGGTTAGAGCCGTCGCCAGTTAAGCGCTAGGTTACTTTAATAACAATAACTGGAGGTCTAAAAAATTACTTTAATAATCTTTAAACCTAAAAAAATTACTTTGGATTTGAGATTTTATTCCAGAATTTCAGCAATATACCGACTATTTGTGGAATATGCGAATAAAATTTCCCAGGAACGAATTTCCTACCTTTACCTAGTCTGAAACGGCAAGTTAAGCTTTATGCCTAGAATAGGCATCGTTAAACCTACTCTAGAATTTATTCAGGTATACCACCAATACAAATACCAAACTGTAGCAAACTCGCGGAAGAGTGTAGATTTATTTTCTCACAAACTGTTTATTAGCCGTAATTGTTTCGTCAGGATCAGTGCTAGCTAACATAGGCTCGTACCCGGCACTAAGTGCGAGTTTTTGTTCGACGTGTTAATGTTTACACCCAGCGCCTGCTACTCCTCACCGTTTTGACAGATCTCACTCACAAATAAAACTACAACCTATCTTTAAGAAGACTCATAAAGAAATTTAAACTCTAAAGCGAGTTGCGTACAGATCAAAATTCATTACACAGTTATAAACTACATTGGTCTTTGTCTATGTGAGACAGCTTTAACACATTTGATTTAAAAACGAAGTAAATCTTACAAGGAGTCGATTGAATTTCGACTATGTGATCAGTAAGTTAAGGTTGTTAGTAGAATGAGGACGGCAATCATATGTTTTAATGAAGCTTAAAATCAAAGTAATATAAGTAAAGAGCGCGTGATCCGCAAGATCAAAGGAGTTTTGATCAATCCACCGATGTTTCCCGAAGCGGAAACAATCTTGATAGTTGATGAATAAAAAAGGCGTGAAATATCAGTTACGATTTTACGAAGCACCGAGAACTGGTTCATGTTTTGTAATATTTGGTTGGGTATTGCTATAAGTCGTTTTACAGTCGACTGGCTTCGTCCTAATCCGAGTCGAAAAAGTGACATGACTGAGTGACGTTTGTAATTGGCACCGTTTAGAAGAGGCCAAGATTAACCCTTTGAAGGGATCAGACAAATGACAGCATTGACTTTGTGGTTGGATAATAATATTATTTGTCTACAATTTAATGTTGATTCTGGGCATATGAAAAATTTTCAACAATAGTGACCGAGTTTTCTGCGCTGCTTCTTCTCAGCACTAGCCCAGACATGTCCCAAAGCAGTGGTAGGTTTAAATATTGGGACGTGTAAAAGCGCCTCCTGGGGCCTATTGGCAGAAATAAAACTGATTTTTGAGTTACAGTAAATGTAATTAAAGATTCCGCATTATTTAAGCTGTTATGTGGACCTGAAGATATGACGCATTGCAAGACTAAGATAACCACTCACCTTGTGTTGTGTGAGTATCCAATATTTTTGCATTGCTACAAGCTTCATGATCACGGAAGAACTATCAAAACACCATAAAAATTAAAACAATACAATGAGTGAGTGAATTTGAAATCATTGCATTTTCTTAGTCGGTTTAAAATTTTTTAAACTAATTTTTTTTGTAAAATACAAAACCTTAATATTTTTTAATAGTCCATACTTCTACTGTCAAAGTATTAAATCAATATTTAAAAATAGTTATCTTCAAATTGTGGTTTTCCATTTGATTGATGTGAATGTAAGTATCAAGATCGTTGTGCGCATGAGTGGTTCGCGTTTGAAGGTGCCGCTGTTTACAGGCTGTTTGCTATTAAACAAACCCACTCAGTAAACACAGGGGAATAGAGAGGAATTAGTGGTATCAGCTGACTCTGACCATGGTGGGTATAAAACTTTATGCTATGAAGTATTGAATGTAGTAACGATAGAAAATAGTTTATACGATATTATAGCAACTTAATTGCAATTAATTCAATTGACGACCGCCGTGGCGGAGTGGCGTACTCACCGGTATTCAAGGTGTCGCCTGCTTCGAGGTCCCGGGTTCGATTCGATACGGGTTAATGTAGAAAAAAAGTGTCTACCTACATTTCGGGTAGGGTGTTTGTGGTACCTTCCTTGTTTCTGATTTCTATAATACGAATGCTTTAAATAGTAATTCAAATTAAGATCAGGGCAATGTATCTATGTGTTGTTGTCCACATTTATTTATTTATTTATTTATAATTAATATCAGTAATCAGTATTTAAACTTGAAAAATTATATCTCAGGTACTGGTAGAAAGTACATGTTCAAATATGAATTAAAAATATTGATCTGCCAAGGGCAATCAAAATTTTTATTCAAGAAATTGTTTTTGCATTTTGTTGCAGTCTTCACTAGGTTAGCCACATGTAGAGACAGTCAAAATCACAGCAGTTTTTCACTTTTCTGGGTAATTATGAACACTACAGTTGCAATAGTCCTATGGTCTAAATCTTTTTACACTGCTAATGTGGGTCATGTGTGTCAGGTACTGCGCATGTGTGCGGCGCGCGTTTGCGTTCGCGCCGATGGCGATATTGTATGTAAACACGCGGTTCGGATCTTACAGGGGGGTTTGGTACAAGTCTGAAAATTCTCGCTAGAAATCTAAAAAAAAGTTAAAAAATAATTTACCTTCCCGACGTTTCGATCCGGTTGCACGAATCATGGTCGCGGGCAGACTCATGATTCGTGCAACCGGATCGAAACGTCGGGAAGGTAAATTACTATTTACCTTTAAATAACGGTTCGTTGCATTAGGCCCCGTAAGTGTTAAGTGTTTAGTGTAAAAATGCAACAAGAAAATTTTAAATCCTATAAAGTAAAGTAAAAGCTTATATATAATCATCCCAAGGCAAAGGTCTTTATTACAAAGTTCCCACTGGTACTGGACTCGACAAAAAAGTTGCTAAGTAACAGCCTATAATCATCCTGCAGAAAGGCAAAGGCTTCCATCATTGAATTCGAGTTAGCAATGATGGGTACAGGCATAATCACGTCATCAACATGTAAACTCTTGTTGCTCGACCTAGGAATCGAACCCAGGACTTCGACGAGGTTAAGAAGAAGCCTAAGATGGAGCGAGCTTACCCAGAGGTACTGGTTCTCCCACACTTCAGCGGAACACAGAAAAACTGTTTGGCACTGGACTCCGGCAGGAGTGTGGTAGCATCCAGGCGGCCTCTTACGAAGCCTACCACCGCAAAGGGATCTGTAAGCCGTCATTGATTAAAAATCAGTTAAAATCAGTTTTATTTCTGCAAATAGGCCCCAGGAGGCGATTTTACAAAACCAAAGATGCCGTTGCCCAGCGTGGACTACTAGGAGGTTGATCCCACCACCACTAAAGTTAGTTATTTGAAGGCCTAGACCATGTCGTGTTCATGTCAGGATTGTATTATGTCATTTCTTCCGTCATACATTTCGATAATTGATTTTTATTTAAATAGAAATATTAACTATCATTTTGCCCGCGGTTTTGCTCGTGTGAAAGAAACGATATAACGGGTGTAAAAAATCATAATGCAGATCCGAAAACCACGTATTGTCCCTATCACTAGGATCATTTATTTCTTTAAGACCATACCTGGGAAACAGCTGGATCTGAAGATATTGAGGGTCACAATTTTGTTTTCCATTGTATTACAAACTCACAAAGCCAAAGGTCACTTAAAAACTTTTCTTCTTACAAACATAGTGTTTTTTTATACTGTTAATCTCGAAATAACTAACTCTTACTATAGTGTTTTTTTTTTATTATTTCGTTCATAATAAGGCTTTTTTAACTACAATACGCAATGTACGGCTCAGCGCGGACGAATTTTGAACTTAGGAGCCATCTCCAGCAAAGCGGTCCACGCTCCGGCTGCTATACATTGCGCGCTATGTATTTTGATATTTTTTTGTGTCCCAAAAATAAAAATCATTTCCCAGCTATAATATTTTGTAACATGACTTGGTTTGCTTTACAGATTGCGTAGCTTCAGGATCTGCGTTTAGTTTTTTTTACACCCTGTATAATGCGGGCAAACCTGTGTCTAACAGAAGGATACAAAATAGCTATGTCCTTTCTGAAGGTCTAATCTCAGTAACATCGATTCTCTAGTCTAGGCGTAAAAGCGTAATAGACAGACATTAGACAGACAGATTTACTTTCGCATTTAAAACATTAGTAAGGAAGTAAGGATAGTACCAAAAAAATAACATTCGTTATTCCAATGGTAACATTAATAATAATGAGGCCTTTGCCTAGCAATGGGATGAATAGGCCGTTACTTAACTTAAGGACAGATTAATAGACTTTTAATGACAGATAGATAGATAACCGTTATAGACTATCCTTTCCTACCGCTATAAGTTCACGCCTAGCGCCCCCTAGCGGATCAGTCTTTGAAGTGCTCTCGGCGTGTTTTCGTGGTGTTTGTTTATTTTCATATTGGCGGTGGCCGCTTATGAACTCGCCGCCGTGATTTAATAACACTGTACAACACACTAGCCACTCTTTGATTATTTACTAGAAAAAATACGAGCTTCATGATTCTAGTTTCAATAGTGGAACGGCATCAGTTTCAGGCAGGTCAATTTTGTTTTACTGGCTGCAGAGTACGAGAGAGAAGAGAGTAGATAAACAATGTTTTCTTTTTAACTGCCCTCACTTCGATAAAATGTAAGAATTCTAAACATAAAAATTTCTATTAACTTAGAATAATTATTAATAATATTCTAAGTCTACAAATATCACTTTACGTCACTTCGTACTATCTTTTTCTTCTTTTATTATATGGCGAAGGCAGTGTTTTGGCCAAAGCCACACGATTCCGCCATTGTCACAAATGGGGAGAGTACAGTGTTTTTTATTTTAAATACGATGGAACAAAAGACTAAGCAGCAATAAATAATACAGCACAATTTTTTAGAACGCCACAAATTATAAATGCATACAGTTAATTTAGTTAAATTTAAAAGCAGCAAATCTCAAGTGATCATGTGTCATGACCATAAACGTAGAATATAAATGTCGTAATATTTCAACTCTAAAGATAAATGCAACTAAGGTAAATGAGCATCCAAATTTAAAAGGGTAATCATTTTGTTTTTCTGTCACTTATTAATTGTGAATTTAGTTTTTTATTTTACATCAATCATTTATTAATCTATGTCAATCAATATTCAAGATACGAGTATCAATGCAAATATTCAAGATAGATTTGATCGCTTTATGTTTGGCATATTATGTCATCTTCATGGATTATCCAAGGAATTTTTACTATATTATCAAGCTGAACTGAAATAAGGCCAAGGTTCTCTTCGAATGTAAAAACCAGCTTTATTTCCGCCAATAGGCTCCAGGAGGAATAGAAAAGTGTTTGCTAGTGCCGAGAAGCAGGGCTAGAAAGCTATTCTTAGCTCTTTTCAAATAACGATGTTCACAAAATGATATATGCAAGTGTGAGCTATTAACAGCCATTGTCCATCCACTGCTGGACGTGGGCCTTGCCTCCTTCAATTTTATCCACAAAACTAACGCTCTATTGGTTTAAGTACCTGTTCAAGATCTCGGGGTCTGAGTTCGATTCCTGTGTTGTCCGAGCTACAAGAGTTTCAAATTTTCCAACATTCCTCGGGCCTGTGTTAGCCAACCCTCATTTGCTAGTATGTTGATAAGCATATAAATCATTGCTGTGGTAACTTGAATTCAGTGATAGAGACATTTGCCCGCTGTAACTGTATTTTTAGAGCGTAACTTGATAAATGTCAGCTACAATTGTGTTAATAAATTCCAGATTATGGTAATACAGCATTTGCGGCTTCTTGCTGAACCCTTATGACGTCCGCGTGCGGAAATATTGTAAGTATATCGAGAATTAATTGGCATAAAACCTTAGAAATAATAAGCCGATCGAATTAGTATCAAATGTGCGCAGGAGATTAATTATTATGAATCATTCCGAAGCCCTACTTAAAGGTAAGACGTTTGCACTGCGTTTTTTTATTTGCTTCTGTAAACTCTATTGCATTCTGTTTAAGATTTAGTTTTAGAAGGATTAAGAGTCAAGTTCTTACTTAGCAAGAAGACCTAACTAGAAGATCAGCTACAATATTTTCTCTTCCTACTTCTATAGTAAGCTGGTACTGTGCAGAATCAGCTTGAGAAAGTAGGCCTTTTCTTCAGCTCTTGTTAAAAAAAGCAGGTAAAAATATTGTTCCGGTTTTCAAGGTGTCGCCTACTCCGAGGTCCCGGGTTCGATTCCCGGACGGGTCAATGTAGAAAAAAGGGATTTTCTACATTTTCTCGGGTCTGGGTATTTGTGGTACCTTCGTTGTTTCCGGTTTCCAAAGTACGAGTGCGTTAAATAGTTATTCAAATTGGGATCAGAACAATGTTTGTGAGGTTGTCCACCATTACTTACTTACTTACTTACTTATAACATTGTTATCAACATTTCAAAAATCATCGAGGAATTAGGAGGTTAAAAAAATAGTTTTAAAATGAGTTACACTACGCAAGACGGTTTTTTTTAGGATTTGCTTTCTTAGAAGGCAGTCGAAACCTAAGGCACTAAAGTTTCGACTGCCTTAGATGGAGGTTAAACCTATAACCTTTCGCTAAACTTGCTACAACTGTAACTAATTAGCTACCATGATATTGTTTGTATCTAAGAGTTTATTCAACGATTTACTCTGTAAGCCAGAGGAGTTTTATTTTTGTTTTTGGACGTAGTTAAAACTCCGCGCCAAAATGAAAGACAGTTTCGACAATCTCACAATAAAAAATCAGAAATAAATTTGAATTTAGAACCATTTTTTATTCCTTGTTAATATTACACCTGTATAGTTTTTTTATTAATTAAAGGTTGTATATGTTTCATACCAGTTGCTGCAGCTGAGTCATTCTGCTTCAAAGGCATTTTGCAATATCTTAATGTTTACAAGTAAGGCATTCCTACCCAAACATTACACGCGGTACACAGTACTAATATCAAAGGTAAAATATTAATACAATCATATAAAAATTTACGCAATTGTACAAAAACAAGTCGTATCCCGCAGCGTGGCGTAAAGCTTAGGGTTGCCACACACCCCAATACAATACAATACAATACACCTTTATTGCACAAAACAAGATACAAAAAAAAATGAAAAACAGAAAATTGGTAAAATAAGGCGATCTTATCGCTGAATACCGATCTCTACCAGACAACCTTAGGGTAGAGGAAAACTAAGACTATGAGGAATAACTAACTTATAAAGTATCGTGCTATATTTCAGTTAATTATTCTATGTTATAGAAAAACAATGAAGTACTACAAAAAATAAAATATATTTTCATCGGTAGTCCAGTAACGGTAGTTCATTTTTTTAATTAGCTCTGACTGAACGCACCCGCACCCAAGCATTGGGAATTTCAGATCGAAACGCATTCGTGTCGTTCAAACCTTCAACTTCTTGGTCGTATTAGGCTTAGTTTTAAAGAAATTCTAAAACAGATAAAAAAATGGAAAGTGATGCTAATGATGCTTCTCACACGCCTCCCTAATAATAAGTTAAATAAAGCTAAGACTAACAAACACACATGGAATAATAAAAAAACACTGAAAATAAATGTGTTCACTTTTTTCTTATATTTCCTAATAGTAGGTAGGTACTGTATTTCTTGCAATACATGTCAAAAATACTATTTAACCTTCGCAAAAAGGTGGCAACCCTAGTAAAGCTGTCAATCGCGCGCAGTGCAATGATGTATGTTTCCCCGCATCAAAGGCATGCGCGTGCGCAGGTCGTGCTATTTAACGGTTTGATGTTACATATTTTATTATCATTACAGTAATGTATTTATTCGGATTGTTGTTTTCTTAATATTAATAACATAGCCGTTCATGTAAAATATTAAAACTGGATACAAAATTAGTGAAAGAAAAACCACTTGGGTGTTCTTTTACTTTAGTCGCATTCATTTTTAATCCCTCGATCGTGAGTTATTCCAGACACAATTGTAATCAATTGTTATCGTGGCACCCGAGTGCCTCCTGGGGGTTGAGGGATTAAGACTTTTATCTAATAAGGTTTGATTTGCATTATGATATTGACACATGACGCTGGATGCTTTTATTGAACTAAAACTTATATTTGCGGGTCTGAAGGACAACAGCTAGTATGTTATATTTATAAATTTCATCGATTTCATAATGCAATTCAAATAAGGATTATATCTGTCTGCTAATTCGTCCATATTTATGTATCTGATTATTATGTCAATGTGTAGTTTATAGCCACGTTTTATTACAAAACGTCACGTATTTATATGGCAAAATCTTTTGGGAGAGGCCTTCGTCTAGCAGTGCACTGAGGACTATCAAAAGGGGCAATACATCTATACTCTATACTTTTTTAATATATAAAGCTGAAGAGTTTGTTTGTTTGTTTGAACGCGCTAATCTCAGGAAGTACTGGTCCGAATTAAAAAAATATTTTTGTGTTGGATAGTCCATTTATTGAGGAAGGCTTTAGGCTATATAACATTACGCTGCGACCAATAGGAGCGAAGCATCAGTGAAAAATAATTACTATTTCATTAACAGAAATTGACGCGAATGAAGTCGCGAGCAACAGCTAGTAATCGATAATTTGAATTATACCTACTCCTCAACATACTAGGTACCCTTTACCACAAACATTGTAAATCTGTCATTTCAATATCTGGTTACTATTTCAATGTGTAGTTTGTCGCCTTGTTCCATTACAAAATATCATGAATTTATATGGCACAATCTTCTTTTGAAGAAGTCTTTTGTCCTAGACAAAAGCGAGTAGTGGCGGAGTGGCGTACACACCGGTTTTCAAGGTGTCGCCTGCTCCGTGGTCTCGGGTTCGATTCTCGGACCGGGTCAATGTAGGAATAAAGCGTTGTCTGCATTTTCTCGGGTCTGGGTGTTTGTGGTACCTTCGTTGTCTGTGATTTCCAAAATACCAGTGCTTTTAATAGTTACTCAAATTGGGATCAGAACTATGTATGTGATTTTGTCCACATTTATTATCTATACTTATATTATAAAGCTGAAGAGTTTGTTTGTTTGTTTGTTTGAACGCGCATCACAGGAAGTACTGGTTCGATATGAAAAAATATTTTTGTGTTGGATAGTCCATTTATCAAGGAAGGCTTTAGGCTAGTGAAAAATGTAAAAATAATCGCGATCATAATAACAGAAATTGACGCGGACGAAGCCGCGGGCAACAGCTAGTTATTAATAAAGCAATATATTAAAAGGTGTAATACGAAGTTGATAGTTCGGATCATACCCACATACCACCAACCACGACGCAAACTGAACTGTAACACGTAAACAGTTTACCGGATATTTGTGTTTGATGGAATCGTTACAGGAAGTGTCGGCGCCTTTGATCCGCCATGTTTTCGTTGCCGTAATATAATAATAGATTGATCCCGATCGATTGCTTTCATGTTTGAGTGATTCTTACGTTTCCACGAATGTTTTTGAGATGCTGAAAAACAGTTTAAACAACGCATTACGTGTTTTAAAATTTGATAACATATGGGCGGTGTCTAAGTCATGTTTTAATGGGTTTCTTATAGTTTTTTCCCGAGTTTGTATGCGAGCAGTTTTGATTTTGGAACCATCCCATGGAAATCGTATTTTCCTTACATCGGTGTTGGGTACTAATAATTGAATTATCTGATAAGCATGCATTTTTGAGGAAGTCTTGCAAGAATTCTGCCCGCTAGTGCTTGCTCACTCGGTGTCGGCGCGGGTAGCGTGTTGTAGGTTAGGCCTAGGCCGGTGATAGCAAGCGGAAAAAATAACAAAATAATTTAAAATCCCATTTTACCATTCTTTCTCTCGGATAGAAAAGTAGTCTAATGTGCTATTTCAGCCTATAGCCTACGTTTATATACGTATACGTTTTAGCCTTTCTGGCGTGGTTAACCTGTTAAAATTTAAAGTTTGAAACTATACCATGGAAAAGTTTTGATTTTGAAACAATAGGAAGTTGTACTTTTATTCTGGAATAAAAAGTAACTGCTAGTAAATGTGCCATTCTAGCTTATAATCTATCACCGTTCCAAATTTCATTCAGACGTCACCCTTTCTGGCGTGGGTAACCTTAAATTAAGCATTCTTAAAACCTGTTGATGCACTATTATGCACAATAGGTACCTAATCTTGTAGATATCTTAATCAGCGGGGTATGATCATACGAGTGACGCAGGGTGCGGCCACATTAGTCCCTTGTCACGTTCCTCAGCGACGGCCAGCGCGTGCGCAGCGGCGCGGAACAGACGATGAGGGGACCACGGTTCGTGGAATAGTCGGGATAAATATATTTGCAAGTTTTTAGCTATAAAAATGGTTATTCCTTTGGAAACAATTTTAAATAAAAATGTAGTTGCCCTCAATAAAACAAAACGAAAAGTGTACTAATAGATTTATCATAAGATCGAATTTAACGAAGTTATGCAAGATTTGAAAAGTGTTGTTACATTGCAGTATGACACTGCACACACTAATAAAACAAAGTTTCTGATGGTGATGAAATAAATTAGGTTGTTGAAATATTTATCTATTGTTGATAGATTGTTATTTAGCGACAAATTTGCAGGTAATATTATAACATAACCTGAAATGGTTTGTAGTTTCTTTACATGCGGTAAAAGAGGCAGTGACAGGTATAACACATCCCTCTTAAAACTACTAGAAGACCTCGGTCTTCCTGGCACTGCAATTATTATTAGTGTCATGGCAAACCGCCACAATTATTATTCATTTATTAAAATTAAAATAAAAATACTACTAAACTTAACACACTTTGTGTTAAGGAAGTCGATTGTTCTTCGTTATTTTCATGTATTCTTGAAGATGACAGGTAATGCAACAGCGGAAATCAAACATAATCTGACGACTTACATTTTAGGGGAATATTTAGACGAAACCTTAAAACATCTGTCTCTAATATCATTATCATCATAGAGCACCACCACTACCAATCAGCTTAAGAAGTTAGGAGAAATGAATGCAAAATTCTGGGTGGTCAATAGTATGTGATTTGATTTTGCAATAGGAGAGGTCCTATAAGTCCTTTTTTTATAAATTGTGAGCTTGCTCTTGACAACTTAACTATACGGTTAAGAAGAAGCCTAAGATGGAGCGAGCTTACCCAGAGGAACTGGTTCTCCCACACACCAGCGGAACACAGAAAAACTGTTTGGCGCTGGACTCCGGCAGGAGGGTGGTAGAATCCAGGCGGCCTCTTGCGAAGCCAACCACCTCAGAGGGAGTCCTATCACAATATTATATTATCAAATCTGTGCACATTTGACTGGCTGGGGCTCCTAAGGCCCTAGATTAGACAAATCCTTTAACTCTCAAAATAATTATTTAATATATGGTCACCCTACCATAGCACAGTGTGACAGGCGCTTTTTATTGTTGTGATGTGAGGATTTCGGACCAAAATGAAATAAAAATAAATATCATCTCTTTGAGTAAACCGCCATTAGACGATACGCGACGGTAACAGCTCATTTGTAATTCAAATTATAATTGGATTAAATGAGAACTTTATTCTCAGTTCTATCTGGTAGCTCAGCTACAACATTAGTAATTAGGAACGAAAAACAGTAAAAATCGGCTTTATTTCTGCAAATAGGCCCCAGGAGACGCTTTTACACGTCCAATATTTAAACCTACCACTGCTTAACCATTGTCAGCCTCTGTTCAAATAAACAGAACGTTTAGGTGATACTGTTTTCTTAAGTTTACGCGAACACTATTGGAATGAAAGACATGTTCATGGATTGAAAATCGCGTCTATTTTGCACTAGCGGCCCGTCCCAGCTTCGGACGGGTGGACATAAGATTTTTTTTATAAGGATCCTTAATCTTTAGCAATAAATATAGCCTATGTCACTCAGGGTGAATGTAGCTTTCCAATGGGAAATAATTTTTAAAATCAGTGCTGTAGTTTTTGAGTTCAATTATTACAAACATACACACACACAAAATACAAATCTTTCCTCTGTACAATATTAGTGTAGATGTAGATTATATTTTGTTTTATCCCAACGTTTCGAACACTTTACAGCGTTCGTGTTCACGGCTCTATCCGTCGGGATAAACCAAAATACAAAGTAAAGTTAACGCGAGTTTAAATCCGTAAACATATCTTTAATTTCAACGTTTAATTCTTTTAGCATTACTTAGGTCTTGGACATCTGAAGTAAGATCTAGTAACCTGTATTCGTGTCATATGTACAATTTTTATTGTTTCCCATCGTTAATACGCAATATAGTGCGTAGTAGTGAATGTAGATAATGTAAAAAAACAAAGAACTCATATTTAATAGAAATGTGGAGGTAGCAGAATATATTTATGCCGAAATAGGGTGAAACATCCAGTAGTCAGCCTTATACTGGGAATATTCACTTTATTTAACTTTACTTTAAAATGAAACACATGAGTGAAATCAGTAAGTTATTCTCTAAAAGTTTGAGAAAAAACTATAGATTATAGGATTAATCCACATTAAAATAATGGAACTTTTCACCAGTAGTCAGACTCATTTCTCGTTAGCCACCCTGTAGTTGGCTACTTGCTTATTCTGGCATGCTACGAGTATAATAGAAATTTGTAATTAGTTAGAAAAACAAATCTTTTAGACATTTTTCGTAAACGTAATATATACACACCGGTTTCCAAAGTGTCGCCAGCTTTGAAGTCCCATATGAAAACTATTTGTAAGGAATTAATGTCCGTAAAGGCGAAGTACTGGAGCAGGGCCGACTACTGGGTTGCTTACCCTAGTACGGAACATAGAACTATGTTACTTCGCGTGTAATACAATACTGATAGGGAATCTGAGGTATTACAATACTGTAGCGATTGTCCCAAATACCTAAACTCCAGCCAGCCCTCGACAATGGCGTGTAATTAGGCGGTGTTTAGTAGATGTGCGATAGGACCACAGTCCAGTGAGAACAGCCAGATTAATAATAATAATAATAAGCGCTATCGTTTCACGAGTGTTCGTTGTCGTAGTCATTAGTGTGTCACACAAGAGCGTTTAAAGGAGTATGCTAGAAGAATGCGCGTCTATTCTCTATTATGACTAAAGAACATAGGTCAAATTTCATAGAATTTACATTCATTTACACTCATTATAGATGGGCACTTTTAATTTTGTATGACTTTGTTAGAAAACAATATCATTGTAAATATAAAAGTAGCAAAATATTTTATCAAAAACTTTACTAATTGGAAATATAATTATTTTTATCTTTTTAGGTTAGGATAACGTTCAATAATTATTAAAACATAATACCTAAGGTTTAGAGTTAAATTATGGTTTTAAGACAAGAAGCAGCAGATATCAGAGTACGTTAAACAAAATGCGGGTCAAAAGAAATAAACACAGAACAAAATATTGCACAGTACGTATCATAGCAAACGCAAAATTGACTGCAAGACAACTCGGACACCGGTAAAGACATCTGTCATTTTAAAAAATGACGTTCCATTACTCGCTTTCAAATGTCCTTTAAAACACAATAATATTATTCCCCGAATTCAAATGATAAAATCGTAAGTAATATTTTTTAAGTGATATTATATTGTGCTAGTAATTATATAAGAACGCATAACGAAACTTCAAACACGAAGCTACAATAATGTTATCCCAACCTAAAAAACAATCTGAATATTATTTTATTTATCAAAAACCACAAGTTCTTTTGATGTATAAATAATTCATAAAATATAATTAAAAATAACTTATTTTTTAAAATGCAAGTCATTAATGCCCACGTTCAGGTACGATTTGGTCATCGTTCTTTAAATCACTAACCTGCCTACCAAGTGTGATAGTCCTACTTTTTTTTTTTTTTTTTTTTTTTTTTTTTTCTTTATTTAAGGAGCTTTATCAAAATGACAATGTCGCTCCGTAGAGTTCACAATACTAATAATATAAATGTTTACGCTATACACAATAATAGATTTTATACAGTACTAGGTATATTACACAACAACAATTTATAAATCGCCCTGGCCTCTTCCGACAAGGGGGCAGCCAGAATACTGTTACACCAGCCGACAGCATATTCAATATTCTGAGCCGCTTGCGCTCTGAGCTGTGCGTTCCGGGTGCACTCTTGCAAGACGTGAACAACATCATCTATAACTCCACAATCTTCACATAAGGGTGAAGGTGATAATCCCATTAAAAATGAAAATTTCCTTGTCGGAATGTGACCAGACCGCAGCCTAAGAGCAGCGACAATATTTGGTCTGTTTAAAGAGCAGTTATCGAACCAAGGTATAATCAGAGGTTCGGGTTGTATAGTTTTGTACCAGATGCCCTTATCTCTTGATCTCAAATCGAAATATTCTTTCCACGAGTTTCTACAGTACTCTCTAACCAAATATAGACGATCGGAATAATATGGTTGAACTTTTAGTTGTATTCCATTGTAACAGGCCTGCCTTGCGAGAGTGTCCACTAACTCATTACCATGTATGCCTATGTGAGATGGAATCCACTGCAATTTGATTGTCTTAGACCTTCGTTTCAACTCCAAAATTTGCTTGATAATTGTATATGCTATCGGGGTTCCTCGAATAGTCGAGGTGCACCGAGCTATATGTTGAAGTGCACTTTTGGAATCTGTTAAAACAACAGCTTTGTCTATAGTAGCTATGTTGAATAATAAAGGTGATAACGGGTCGCCTTGGGCCAATCCACGTCCAGTGGTACGAACTACCCTTAAGTTATTGGTTTCAATCGAAAGGTGTCTGTCTTTTAGAAATTCCCATAGATATATACATATTTTGTGTCCAACTCCCAGATAATCCATTTTTTTTAACAAACTGGTTATGTCGATATTGTTGTATGCATTATCGATATCTATAAAGCAGCTAATAGTAGTTTGGTCCATGCAAAAACCTTTCTGAATATGAGTAATCAACCGACTTAAATTGTCCATACATGATCTACTCTTTCTAAACCCCAATGTGTCTCTCGAAAACAACTCGTTTTTTTCAAAATACCATTCCAACCTTTTTTGTATAATTGAGTGGAAAATTTTGCAAAGGCACGACATTAGCGATATTGGTCTTAATGTGGATAAGGCCTGCGGGTCTCTCCCTGGTTTGGGTATGGGGACAATCCTGATCTCTCGCCATTGTTGGGGTACAAATCCGCTCGTGTGAAAGATATTATACAATTGAACCAAAATGGTCAAAGCATTTATTGGTAAATGTTTTATCATCGAAAATGATATGTCATCGCAACCCGGGGCAGTATCTTTACTTTTAATGCTTTTAATCAGCTCTTCCAAGGTGATAGGTAATTCTAGAGTAGTATTTTCAGATGTGAACGTTGGTTTGTTAGGGTTGACGTAATCAGGACACAGACGGTGTAAAAGATGGTTAGCTTTATTGTTATCAACATGTTGTTTAGGTGCCCTATACCCCTTTATCCATCGCATTTTATTCCATAGATCTACAGCAGAAGCTTTTTCATTAACAGAAGAGCAGAATGTATGCCACGCTTGCCTTTGTGTGTATCTAAGAAGCCTCTGTGATTCACTGATTTTACGTTTTAGAAATATCAAATTTTGTGGAGTAGGGTTCCGTCTAAAATTAGAGAGTGCAAGTCGACGACATGCCACTGATTGAGACAACTCTGCTGTCCAGTATGACTTGGGCTGGAATTTGTTACTGGGGTCAAGACATATTTTAGTGTAAGGGATATATTTTTCGGCCGCGTTCAGTATATTATCAATTAAGTTATTATATGCATTTTGAGGATCAGTATCTAGCACAAAATTACTAAATACGTTCTCTAAACAGGTTTCAAAGTTGTCCCAATCTGCTTTTTTGAAATTTCTCTTTTGTTTAATTTCGGAATTTTTGGGAAAAGATGTATTTATTTTAATAATAAAATGATCACTCCCAAGTATCTCATTTGTTACTTTCCAATTAAAGTTCAGCGCAACATCAGCAGATATCATAGTAATATCAGGTGAAGATTTTCTTAAAACATTGTTGACTAACTGAATACGGGTAGGGCTACCATCATTCAGTATAATGTAATTATGGTCAGTTATAGCGTCCAATATTTGTAAACCCCTTGTGTCTGTTTTGAAAGACCAACTTCTGTGGTGGCCATTGAAATCTCCCAGCAAAATACTTTTACTACACTGGATTGTGAAAAGAGAGTCCCATGCTCTTTGATTTATGCGTGCATCAGAAGGACAATAAACTGCGACTATATTGTGTATTTGAGCACAATTAAATAATTTTACATGAACTACTTCCAGTCCGGGGTCTATATTACGTACTTGAATTTGTTGCGCTTGTACAGATTTGTGCGTTATCACGGCCACACCACCACCACCACCTCCGAGTGAGTCCCTATCCTGTCGAAAGATATTAAAACCACTTACATTTAGAAGGGCATCTGGATCCAACCATGTTTCGGTTATAACAGCTACATGTATATTATCCCTAATCAATAACTGCTCAAATGACTTAATTTTAGGTATTAAACTACGCGCGTTCCATTGAAAAATATTTAGTTTAGTAACGTTTTTATCCAGGCTTTTATCCATTAAAAGGTGAAAATATATTAGATATATTCGAAAAATTTGGTAATAAGTTCTTAAAAAAATTATTAACATAGTCCACTGCTATCTTTAACCACGTTTTAAGAGTTGCCACTAATCCGTTATCTTTGTCTATAATAACTTGTCTCAGTTTTAACAAAAGTTCTGTAAACGTCGAAGTTTTATTCTGGTTACATTCTGCAGATGGAGTTGAAAAGTTAGGGCCCCGTGAAGTTGATGTATTGTCATGCTGATCCGAAGGACTGTCTGTGTCTGTGACCTCTAATTCCGCGACGACGTTTTCGCTGATATAGTACGGGGATTTCTTCTTTTTCTGTCTCTTTTTGCGTAATCTATTTTGGTTCCCATCTCTTTGTGTAGTAGTATCTTCCGAGTTCGATTGCAAATTTTTCTGTGTAACTTCAGCATAGCTTGGGGTGGAATTTGTAGGTATCTGCACAGCCTTACGGGGTGTGTAGACATATGATTCTCGATTTTCTTGGCAATCGATTAAATCAGACCGGGGTGAAGGCGGTACGTAGATCGACAGAGCTTTTTGATATGTGCAATTGAATTCTGACATAAGTTCCCTGATTCGTTTCTCTTTTTTATATTTAGGGCAACTTTTAGAAAGTGCCATATGACTTCCCGAGCAATTTACACATCTATATTCCTTGACTTGGCAGTTTGTGTGGTTGCTGCCGCATTTAGGGCAAATAACTTTATTGGCTGGGCACACTTTCTGTCCATGTCCATATCTCCAACATTTCGCGCATTGAGTGACCGGAAATACATAGGGATCCACCTTGATTTTTATATCGTATAAATAGATGTAGCTAGGTAAGGAGGTTCCCTTAAATCCTACTCTTATAGTTTCGCTCAAGGTCCAGCCTTCTTCGATTTTTCGATTCAGTCGTTTCAGGGACAAAATTTCCGTATCTGAAATTATGTATTTCAGTAATTCGTCTTCAGACAAATCCAGGTCAATGTCCCTAATAATCCCATAAGAGAGTCCCACTTCCCAGGTTTTCTGTCTCCGCCAGTTGAGACTATCGAAATCAGAGCAAGATAAAAATTTTTCAGCACCCGATTCGTTCTCAAAAGTTAAAAGGAGTTTGTATGGGTTTACATACTTCACTTTATTTATTTGTCCGATCTCGTTTTGTTGTAATAATTTTGCCAAAGCAAATTGTTTCGGCAGCTTGTCTTTTGATGTTACACAGATTTGTATTGGTATTTCGTTCGACCCGGTTTCCCGCCGCATATTTCTGGCTTTCTTTTTAGAATTCCTCTTAACAGTATACCAGATTTCCTCATTATTTTCTTCCCGAGGTCGTTTTATTCGTTCATCATCTAAATCCATGTTGTTTACCGGCGATTGTGTTATGTCATCTACAATACATTCCTCTAGAACATCATTATGTCCGCTCTCACTGCAATCCTGTTCACACTCGCTTGCCATTAGGTATAAGATTCATAATTGAATCTCCTTACACGGCTCAACAAAACGCGCGTTGGCTCGCTGCGCCGATAAGGAACCGGTTACTTGTTTGCTAACGGAGCTAGAAACAGGGGATGCGTTCGACTCGCAACAGATGTGAGCGATCACTGATAGTCCTACTTATTGAGAGGCATTTATGTTGAAATTATACAATAAAGAAAATGTTCCCAATTAACAAAAGGTTTGTAATTAACTAAAATCATGTGTAAGAGGTTTTTTTTAAACATTGGTATCACATCGAAATTATTTTTGTGGTAAATATAACACAATCAATCTTACCATACTTTTAAGTTTTTTTTTTAATAATGGACTAGCTCTTGACTACATACTTCACTATACGGTTAAGAAGAAGCCTAAGATGGAGCGAGCTTACCCAGATGTACTGGTTCTCCCACACACCAGCGGAACACAGAAAAACTGTTTGGCGCTGGACTCCGGTAGGAGGGTGGTAGCCTCCAGGCGGCCTCTTACGAAGCCTACCACCGCAGAGGTACTGTTAGCCGTCATAATTGGTTGGAAAACCAAAGATGCCGTTGCCCAGGGTGGACCACTCAACTAGGAGGTAGATCCCACCACCCCAAATAAAAAAAAAACTTAACTGAAACTGGTCTTCATGCACTGTAGTTAAAGTTGAAAAATTTTTCGGGATTTTTTTCTTCGTTTAACGAAACACGTTGGGAAGGTAAACTATATACAAATACATAGCTAAATACATAGAAAAATAAATATAAAAGATAAATAAATTGTAAATACACAGCTGGCTTTGCTTTCGCAACGAACCGGTTAGCTGTTTTTTTTTTTAGATTAAATGAAATGACAGTGGCTGCTCTGCCTGCTCTACAACAGTCGTGGACGGAAGCGATCCCGTGTCTGGGCAACGATGCCAGCGCATGATCGATCGCTCTACCGTCCTAATCTCCGTGTTTATCAATATTATCCCCCATTTTTGACAAACACACTATTCGCCGCGTCAAATGTGAGCTAAAACGACCGCATTCCTCGTGTTTTATCAAATTGTTTTATGCGACCGTGAATTTTTGTTGCCCCATTAATAAAAGATGACAAGAAAATGAATTATTGTGTATAAATTAGAGCAGTTTTTTTTTGTTTGAAAACTAAAATGTGTTTGTGGAATGATTTCGATCTGTGTGTTGTTACTGAGTACTTAATAATAGGAAAGGTTTTTTATTTAGGTTTTTTGTTTTCTCGCAAGTTACTATCAAATATACGGGATGAAATTTTAACCACTTTCCAAAATGTTTATATATAGTATAGAGATAATAGAGCCCATTTATGAAGTAAAAATTGTAAATCAAGTTTTCACCCGAAAATATTTTTCGCAATATAGTTTTCAATTTTTGCGGTTTTAGGCCTGTTAAGGTATAAAGGGAAAATCGAAAACTTATGATTAGTATCGTAATGAATAAATGAGATTCGCATCGCGTAAAAAAAGTGTTGCTAGGCGGTCGTATCAAATATTTTAGATTTTTGGCGGACATTTTCTAGGTGCTTTATGTTGTCATTTTTGTACTGGGCTGTACTAGAAGAAAATATACGTCATTTGTTTTTTGTCTTGTAGATTGATATATTAAAATTTGAAACATGGTTAAAATTTCATTCTGTTTGTCTTCATTATGGTCATCACCAGCCAATATCAGTCCACTGTTGGACACAGCCATTTTCAAAAGGAGGAGGAGGTGTGCCTAATCATCACATTTGACCGCAGGTTGCCCTAGGGTTATGAAAAATGGGTACACAGTCTAATATGATTAATGAACAAAATAACACAAACATTGCAAATTGACACTTGACACATCAAACAATGGGGACTACCGTTTCTTTGCTCACCAGTTGGCGCCACTGTAGACTGAGGTCCGGAGGTATAGCTGTAAAAGGCGAACGGCGCCGAAACAAAGTGTTAAATCTTGAATCTAATTAAGTTTATTATTTATAAATAACTATCTTGATATCAACAAACTAACTTTTTAAATAATTGCTCTTTGAGGCCGCCTATTTTTGCGCTTTTTCTTAATTCCGCATTCAAAGCGTTCACATTAATCGCCAAATAATCCATATTTGCGATAATTTTACGAAGGAAATCACTTTCCAGCAGGTAGATTAAAGAAATTATAATTTAAGTCACGAAACCCGCTACAACCAGTGAAAAGTTTATGTTATTGTACCTCACGCGACACTAGCGCCTCTAGTGGCAAATTCACTAGCGATAGCCCCCATTGTAATGAGGAAATTATTAAAAAAGGTAATCGGTACTACATAAATTTACCTATGGTGATGATCAACAAAAAATCTGTCTATTAGTGTCACAAGTGTAGGGGTCGCGTTGTGCATACGCAGCACTAATGTGCGAGCGCAATACACGAGTGACCGGGCCCGATCGCCAGTCGATCGCCGGGCACTGAGACGATCACGCAAGGGTTAAGTGTGAATTGTAATTGTGATATATATTGAAATACAAAGACAGTTTTCAAGTATATAATATTTTATTTAAACTCCCGTAGTCAGGCATCCCTACACAAGTATTTTTTTTATATTACTGCGATGTTCTTTTTTTTTCTATTTTAATTTAGGGACTTTAACCACAAGTTATGCCAGTGCCAGTCCCATCATACCCTAACCTAATGCGCTGTTCTTTATGACTTTTCGCTGACGTTTTAACGGTTCTTAGCACTTGGATATTATTATATTTACCTCAAAAACGAAATAGCATGATCGATCACGACCGATGACTATCACCGTGACGCGTAGATGTCTCTGATGGACTTGTCCTGTTGTGGTATCATCGGAACCATCTTTGTTTTGATAAGTTTCATTTTTTGTTTAAAAAATGAAACTTATCAAAATTTGTTATTGTTGTTCCGTGCATATTTTAGTAAAGGAATTTTGATGGCATACGAGTATTCTTAGTCATGATATTGATACGATACGTAAGGTGCTTATTATTTACATATAGTATGAGCACTAAAATGCATATCAATTACTGGTCTAAATTGGAAATACTATTCCTCGAAATAAAAAACATTTTTTGGACTGTTTTAGGTATCACCTACCCACAAACTTACCTACCGGCTCAAAACGTTTTCCATCCTAATTATTTATAAGCTATTCAGATGTTTTCTTGCCACATGTTGACTTCAAAATATCCGAAAAACAAAGATTTTCAGTCTGCAGAAGAACAAATAGTGGTTACCATGACAATGTGTTTCATAATGTGACTATGTATTTTTCTAAATAATTACTGACACTGCTCTTTGTCTTTCGCACACAATGCCTGTAGATTTCATTTTTTTGTTTACTCCTCCAGAAATATGGCTTGCGACTTGTCATTTTCTATCAGATTCTTAAATGCAGACCAGTTATGCACGCTTGGGTTAGCAAACTTTAGTAGACTGGTCACTTTTATTTATTTCTCTCGTTAATCTTTCAAAAGAAAACTGTGATCGATGCTCCTTTTCGGCATGTTAACTAATTTACTGCAATAAATACTCATTCGTAGCGGCGGGCAACTAATTTATCTGTATACGCAAACCGTTTTTAAAATAAGAACAAAGTTTCGGAAACAATTGATGCTCTTTGCTTTGAGGAAAAAAAATAGACTAAGGCGTTTACTTATTGGAATTCTCTAAATATGAATAAAACGATTACTTTGCAAAATATTGAATGACTTTACTTGAATACGCCGACAAACAATTAACGCCTCCAAAACTCATCTTTTGATCTTTGCGAACTAGTCTCCAAAAGAAAACTCAGCTAAAAGAACAAAAAGTGAAAAATTGTGGGTTTAAATCTCGGATTTATTCATCCAAGGTTTAAATCCAAAACTGTGACAAGAACATCTTTAATGACAGCAGAAAGTTTCTTTACGTAGAGATTGTTTGAATAAAGTATATCAAGCCGAAACCAGCTTATGTTAACTTAAGTATATACATTAATACTATGGTGAAGTTGGAAATTTCATGTCATATTTCTTTTATATTCATATAAACAAAAATTTTGAGATTCCGATTTAAATTAAAATATTTTTTTCAAAAATAATTATGTAAAATTTCCGACTTCACCACAGTATTTATACGAGTATGCTTATGTTTACATAGGCTGGTTTCAGTTTGTTATAACGTTTACCTAACACGCTATATACTTAGTAAACTCGACTTGAGATTGAAATTAAATAATGCGGAAAATTATACCTGAAAACACGTGTTTTAATTTTTTTACTGACATGTTCTTGTTTACTTGCTGAGAAGTGATAAACGATGTTTCGCGAGTGCTTGTGTACCAAAACTGGCGATATTTTTGTTTCAATGCAAATTCTTAGACCAAATAGTAAAGGTTTTCGACTCTTCAACTGTAATTATAATTTAAACGAATACGTTAGTGGACTCTGTTGTTTATGCCTCAAAAATATGGCGTTCAATTTTGACAGATGAGTGCTCGTATCTATGGCGCCACTGTTCCCGCCATTGACTGTTGCTCCAACGGCCATATTGTGTTTCCTTTGTCTATAGCTCGTTCGGAATTCAAAATAAACGAGCTGGCTACTGATTTGAATGTCAATGCCTTCTAATACGGTTAGGCAGATATTTTTGTTTCTGCTTAAATATGTGGGGGCCGTGGGCTGCATGTAGGAGCGTCAGTACATTGTTCCTAGCCATTTCAAATACTCTGTATGTTTGTGATTGATTGTGCGTCAAGGAGTTCACATTATCTACTGTTCTAACGAAGACTTTATTCTATGGAACGTTCAAATACTTGTTTCTGAGTGTTACTTATAACCGGTGTGCTGTGAACAAAGAACAGGTGCAAGAAAATTTAAGTGGTGGTATTTGAATTTGATTAATATGTGCAGACGGATTGTATTTTAAGGTTATAAATACAAGTTTTTCTCTGTGCCATTTAACTTCCCAAACGATAACTAAGTACATTTATTATTTCTTTTTTGGAACCTATTTACGAGAGGATTATTATGATGTTTATGTATGTAATATTCAATGCAAAATAGTAAACACTAGCTGTTGCCCGCGACTTCGTCCGCGTCAATTTCTGCTATTATGATCGCGATTATTTTTGCAACATTTTTCACTCATGCTTCGCTCCTATTGGTCGCAGAATGATGTTATATAGCCTAAAACCTTCCTCAATAAATGGACTATCCAACGCAAAAATAATTTTTCAAATCGAACCAGCACTTCCTGAGATTCGCGTTCAAACAAACAAACAAACAAACAAACAAACAAACTCTTCAGCTTCATAATAAATAAATAAAATAATAAATATTTTAAGACATGCCTCACTGGGCCACACAAAGCCATCTAGTCCCAAATTAAGCTACTATTAAGTACCCTGTGGTATGGGGTACTAGACAACAGATAAACTTCCTTATATACTTTTTTTTTATGTAAATACATACTTAAAATACATAGAAAACACCCAGACCAGTACAAACAGACATGTTCATGCACACAAATATTTGTACTGTGCGGGGATCGAACCCGCGACCCATGGGTCAGAAGCAGCGTTAACTACCGCTGATCCAAATAATATTACCTAAGTATAGATTTACAATTTATCCAAAAAATATTACTAAAACTTGCAATAGGTACTTTTACCATTAATGCTAGTGGGACACTAACAAAAACCAATGAATGGACAGAACGACAACGATACGACGAAAATTCTAGCATACAAGAACTATTACATCTGTTGAGTTTTACAGAAGCAAAATAAAATAGTATCTGCAGCTTAATTTGCCGTAAACTGCAATTTCAATAAGGCTTATAAAATAAAGCTATCTCGCAACATTCGCAACTCACAGCGACAACTTGTTATCTTAATACCAAAACTGTAGATAAAGAAATACAGTATCACACGTGCCTTTATAAACCAGGGTCCTGCAATTATTTCGGCGTCAAATAGATTCACACCAATGTTTATTAAGTGTTCACCGTTATTACCACATTTGTGGGCACCAAAAGCCATTTCCAACCTTGTTAACTTCAGCTTAAAATTGGCTTTTAATTGTGACGACGAATGCGTGAATTTAAAAGCTCCAGTCAATCTATTTTTCACCTATAGAATATGAATATACAGTCGATTTTGGTGTGTATGGGCTTATTGCACTCTGGGCAAGTGCCGTGTTTCCCGGCCACAAATCGCAAGGCGATAAATAAGGCGGCGGGCACACGCAGCGCCGCTCATTACAAGTGATGAACGGCCGGTGTGCGCTCGCCTTATAAACGTAATCAATTCGGAGTGTGTTAAGGATGTTTGCGGTGGTTCCCAGAGAGATGAGCGAGGCTGTTTAAGCTACTTACACTGTGTCTTGGAGACCATTTGTAATTATTTTAGAAAACTTAGTATAGTACCTTATGCGGCGGACGTACGCACCGGTTTTCAAGGTGTCGCGTGCTCTGAAGTCCCGGGTTCAATTCCCGGACGGATAGATGTAAAAAAAAAACATTTTTTCTCGGGTCTGGGTGTACGTGGTACCATCGTTGTTACTGTTTTTTACAAAAGAAGTGCTTTAAATAGTCACTTACTTTGGGATCAGAGCAAGGTAGATATGTGATATTGTCCAAATTTCTTCTTCTTCTTCAAGTGACAATAGCTGTGACCGCAACTTCTTTTACGTGGCCTACAGGGTGCTGAGAATGTCTGACTGTTTTTTTTTTATAAATTTAAGTAAACTTAATTTGATATTATAGCAATTAAATTGCATTTATAATATCAGTAAAACTTGAAAAATTATGTCTCAGGCGGGACTCGAACGCGCATCTCCTCGCATGCCGGGCGGGCGCTATACCATTAAGCCACCGAGACACTGCGACTCAGCGCGAATTTTTCAAGCATATTCTTAACGCTGTAAGCCAGCGTTGCTTTATCAAATGTTAGGAGTTTGCACCCTTAACACCCGAAAGAAACATCTTTGCAGATGTTTGACAGTCAGTTAAGATGAAACAGCTATTTATATACTTTATTTGATATTTAAGCAATTAAATTGCAATTATAATATACAATCCACACAAATATTTTTGACCTTCATCATTAATTTCATAATAATAATAATGTATGACTTATATACAAATATGGTTACAATGTACTTTATTTGATATTTTAGCAACTTAATTGCACTTATAATATCAGTATATAAACTTGAAAAATTTTTGTCTCAGACGGGACTCGAACCCGCATCTCCTTTTATGGTTACAATGATTGGTAATTGATTGATTTTGAGTGTAACAGCAACCTAATCATGTATTATTTATATTATAAAAACAAAAGTTTGAATAGATGTGCGTCACAAAATTACTGAGTGGATTTCGATAAAATTTGACACGGTGATAGACGTAGATAAAGATAGGAGTAAACCATAGGTTACTTGTGATACCGAAAGTGTGGTTTAAAACCTATCCATCGAAAACCACTGGTTTTCGATGGATAGGTTTTAGTAACTGCGATGTCGCAGGCAACAGTTACGGTGTTAACACAAAAAAATAAAACGGTGTTTAAGCCTTGTTTAATTTTAGGACGACTAATTTAAATTAAAAAATATTAGTTCAATAATATGTCAAACAACTCGTAATTGGCCGTCTTACAATTGGACACGGTTTGAACGTTGTTTTATTTTTTTGTAATAACACCGTTAGTGTTTTAAAATTATTGACCAATATGTTGACAGATTGGTTCGTATGCTTTGATTCAATCATATGCGTGAAACACGATAAAAGTAGCTATAAAATAATGAAAAATTACTAAGTATCTTATGTATTATATCCGAATAGCTGTTCCCGCGACTTCTTACGCTTGAAGAAATTGGCCGACGGGATCCGTACTTTTTTTTAGGATAAATAGTAGCGATATTTCAACCTATCATCTATCTTCATACAAAATTTCGTCTAGATCTATTCAGCCGTTGTAGCGTGATTGAGTAGCCACCATCCATCCACATTTTCGCATTTATAATAATTATTAGGAAGTAAGATTATTTGCTTACTATACAAATACAGTCATAGGTATCTCAAGCGTGTCGAAACAGTAGTCCATTCTCAGATAACAATAGCCAAAAACATGCTAAGTTCAATTACTCTGCATATGCAGGAGCGCAGGAGTCGAGCCTAATGGTCCGTGGCGAATGGCCATGATTTAATGCTGACATTTTTTGTCCGGCGACACTTGTTTTTGTCCCACTGCGCTTTGTTTTGTGCGGGTGCTCGTAAGTCTGTTTGTGAACGAGAGATGGCGTTAGTTTACATGTTTGTAGAGTTAAAATTCTTTAAGATATATTTTAATTGCTAGGTTCATGGTTTTTATTTTTCTAGTGACAATTTATTTAATAGCCATTAGTTACATAATTGTTTATGAGTTTTTTTTTAGCTGATTATTTTGTATAATCTTAATTCAAAATGATCTTTTTCTAGTGTAAGTTGGTACTGAAAGATGAATCAGTTTTTATTGTATTATGTATATTAATTGTATGTTATTTCAGACACAATTAAAATCTATTGTTATCGCGACCGCCGGCGGTCTTATGATCCTCTGTAGGAGTTAAGACAAAAATACTATTATTTGTTGTAATCAAGTCATGATTTATGTTTTATCTTTTTTTTGATTACGAGTTTTAATGAATACTCGTAGATACTTCAACAAAACTATTTACTTCTTAAAAACAAAAAATCACATTTTAATAAATGGATTTATTTATCGTGATTAGTAATTTTTAATAAAATATTATACAAACGCGTTTATTCATTACGATTAACGAGTTCTAAGATAAAGTTTTCTAACATGTGCATAAATAGAAAAAACTGAGAAACATAGTTACTTCTTTCAAAGAATTCTTTAAGTTTAAAATACTTTCGGTTGTAGTACTTTTTGCTGTAATGTATGAAATTAAGACTCCAAACAATATACAATTTAAGTCTTAAGCTTATCAAAAGAGTCCATTTACGCTTTCAAATAATGCAAATACCAAATTTGTGCTGCTTCTAACATCTTGGGTGTCTTTAGCAATGAATTTCACGCGACTAACGCCTTGTTATTTAAGTTTTGTTATTTGGCCCAGAAGCGTTCGCGTCACGCCCATTGTGCACTTTATGGCTTCTGTTCTTGCGATGTTAACAAGCGTGGAAATACAGTGTGCTTTAGACGAGCACAGTGGGCCATGATTGCGATTAGCACAGCTTCAAGGGTGGCATATGGAAATCCGCATTTGTAATGTGATACTTTTTAGCTGAGTTGATTGAAAAAAGTCTTTAACATTTTCTTTCATTACAAAATTAGTAACGGTCAAAAAATGTAATGGGTCTTAATAAATGTATACCTACCTAGTGTCGTGTAGTGCCGGCGCGTTAAAAGAATAGCTCTACACCTTCTTTTCATTTGGATGTCATAAGAGGCGACTAAAGGAGTACTGCCAGAAGAAGACGGGTAGCAGCGTCTTCCTCCACCATTCTTGAAACTGCGATCGCCAACCCGTCTGCTAAGTTGACGATTCAGACAAAATCCTCCTTTTGGAGAGGAAGTGTACTACGAGTAAAATAGGCTGGTTATGATGATGATGATGATGAAATTTATACATCGTAGAAATAGTAATATAAATTGTTTATTTACTTAAAACATGGTATATAAGATGTTACAATTTTCGAGAATCACATGTTTTGATATATAAAATTGCATGAAAATTTATATAAAGTCACAAAAATGAGTACCCAATCCAAAGCCATGGTTAATAAATATAATGTCATTTGCCACATAGAAAATCTTTTATGTCATAAAAGTTTTGCTCACTTAACCATGTAAATAGTCTATTTTTAAATAAATTAATAGGGAGTACCTTCATTTTCTCTGGTATTTTATTGTAAATGCGTACACACATGCAGAGTACACTCTTCCCATACTTGCTTGAATGTGATATATCATTAGAAATCAGTCTATTAGGGCGTCTTAATTTCTTATTTGCTGTTCTTTTGAATAGTTCTGGATTTTTGTGAACAAACCCTGCCACTTCGAGGATATAGAGTGATTGCAGTGGTAACAATCCAAGAGCTTTAAATAGTGACCTACATGACTCACGGGGTGGGATCCCACATATAGCCCTGACACATCTTTTTTGTGCAATAAATGCACTGTGTTTGTTCGTGCTATTGCCCCACATTATTATTCCGTAACGTAATATGGATGGATTCTATGTGTGCACGATACGCCATGATGGCAGTTTTCTTATCGGTTAAGTTTTTTACTTGCCTCAATGCATATACAAAGTTGATCCTTTCACAAACATTATCTAGGTGATTTTTCCAGTTTAAGTTTTCATCTAACGTTACTCCTAAAATGTTATGTGATTTATTTTTTTACATTGCATACAATCAACGTAAAAGGCTTACACAAAATAAAATTGATGTTTCTCTTAGAAAAAAAGTTGTAGCAGCAGAGCTATTACTTAAAACATAATAAAACAACATGTTTATCTTCAGCAAAAAGTAACTTTAGATGTTCCATTCCCTATTATCTTTTGAGAAGCAGTTTCTAAGTAATCTGCATTGTTTATCCGCAAAATAAATGATGCAGACTTCACAACAGTGACTTGATAAATCGTTGTCTAAAACATAACAGGGGACGCTCACGCCAAAACATTTCTGAAAACCAGCTTTCCAGTACCATTTGGAGCTTAGTTTTGAAGATTTATGTGCCCCCTGCGTGTGCGCATCACGACGCGCCGCGGGCTATTATGCAATGTCTTTCTCGTTAGTAGCTGAACTATTACAATTACTGGTCAGCGACACTACTGGACGGTTTCCGGGCTTTTTGTCTGATTTGGAGATCTGCAGTAAAATCAGTAAGTTCAGTTTTATTGTTGCAAATAGGCCTCAGGAGGCTTTTTTACACGTTTTAATATTTTAACCTACCTGCTTCGGGATAAGTGTAAGCTAGTGCTGAGAAGAAACAGCTCAAGAGACTTGGTCCCTTTTGTTAGATTATTTTTAAATACATAATTAGTATTTCTACAAAAAATAAATGCCAGTGTGACCTACGACAATTTGAAGCCATACGGTCATATTATTTATACCAGTCGTTAATAGTAACAGTCAACATGTTATGGTAGAGAATCGTTGCTATTGATACCCTTGGCAGATTTTGAATTTGTATTATGTGCGCAGTACCTAGGAAGGCGCAGGAACCTAACAAAAAAATAATGATTTAAAGACTCTGAAATGCGAATAAAAAGCGATTTCCTGCAGTGCTCTTGAAACACATTCTAATTTTCCAGTTTGATTTGCTGTCATATTTCTGTATTCAAAAATTATTGCAAAAATTCAGTATGCACACGTTTTGCATAAACTTTTCTTTCGATATGTGCATTAAACACAAAAAACTCTGACCTATATTCATAATGGTCATTTATAACTTTACTTACTTTAAAATTGCGTTATTTTAATATTTACACGTGTAACTTTCAATATATTACACGTGCGGAACCAATCACAAAATTATTAGTTAAACATTACACTAAGTTTGTCCGGTAGTTCGCAGAAGACCGCGTGCGCACCCGTTTCGGCGACATGTGTACTTTAACACTGGGTGATGGATCGACTGCGCATTGTTTTGGGACACTTTTGTACAAGTTGGATGTAAAGTCAATAGTTAAAGAGGCTTTTGTTGCACCGACAATGAGAGTGGAAACGTTACTTGATTGAAAACGGCAAGGAAGGTGCTTAGACAGCTCGGGTTGTTTTGGGGTGTAAGAAAAAATCTGTATGTTGACGACATGATCATTTAGTTACAAAATATAAATGTAAATAAAATTTAAGTTTCATTTTAAATATTTTATAAGGGTAACAGCAATCAAATATTAATGCCATAGGTCTCGATTTGGTTACAACAATTGGATCATAGGCCAACTATTATTGAATTGAATTGAATGCATTTATTTTCAAAATAACAAAGACTCATATTGTATAGTGCTTAATATATGTTAGTAAAAATATTTAAAAATTAAACAACAGTCACATTTTATAATGGCCATTCCTGCACCACTCCCCCCGAAATGGCACAAGAACGGCTGACATACACACAGTCTAGTCTACCAGCGATCATATTCAGGACGCTGTTACCGCTCGCCCGGACCCTTCGCACCAGGGATGCACATCGTTTTCACATTGTTGCATAGAAGCAGTCTACGCCTGCTTCAGCAAACATCCCTGATGCACTACAGAAGCGAGGTAGCCGCAGCAGCGTCCTGAAAGCGTTGTTGTACTGGACACGGAGAGCATTGTAAGCTCTTTGACTATACTTGGCTCAAAGGCTACACGTGTAGAAAGATGTACAGAAAGCTCTAAACAATGTTATCTCAACCATATTGCATATTCGCTCTTACTGACGACGCCCTCCGTTCCCTCTCAATATCTTCATCATCCTTGAGGTCGGGAGTCAACACATGACCGAGATATTTAAATTTGTACACTCTTTGTAAGATGTTATTGTTAACCTTTACAGGTGGTACGTTTTCATATCTTTTACTCCCGACCACAAAGACCATTACTTGACTCTTTTAAACATTGTAAGTTAAACCGTGAGACAAGGCGTACTCCTCACAGATTGAGACTAGTTGACGCAGACCACAAATGGATGCAAAATGGATTATGATTTAAATTTTTATAGTCACTATCATACGAGTTTATTGGTTCGGAATCCCAAGTTTAGTTTTTATAAATATCCGAAGTTTTGGGCAATGCCTGTTTGATATTTAATATTTATAAAATTCAAAGATAAATCCTTACAGTTCTCATAGATAAGACATCACAAACTATAATCTGCGGAACGAAACAAAGTACAAATTAGAATAAAATTACTGTCACTGTTTCAGTTATTATTGTATTGTTCGAAATAATATGTCACTGTTACTCTGCTATTGTCTTTGGCCATTAACCAATGATTAATTGCCACCCCAGGACGGAAGCCAAAATACTTGAAAAAGTCAACATTGTGCCATTAGATGATTACTTCAGCTTTGTCGGCGTTTCCCAGAATAGGCTTCATGACAAACTAAACATTAGGCATGCGTACGCGCCGACTTTACGAAAAAATCTGCCGAATTGGCCATTCACCCTAAAGGGAATCGCGGACAAAAATAATAAAAACATCACAGTCAAAATATATGTTGGTGTCGATAAAAAAAATGTAAAAGAAACGGTGAAATTCTGTCGACTTTGTGACATACCGCGACCCACTGTCCAACGAAGAACGTCAACTGATATGAAATTTTATGTGTCTTGCAATAGAAGATATTTTTGTTTGATAAACAGAATTTTTTCTTGCTAGATTCGTTCGGGGCGTGGCTCGTCCCAAATGGAAACATTTGCCAATATTATCGTGAAAGGACTGAACAGATGAAATAATTTATTTCCCGATGTCGCTTTGTGTTCAAAACTTGGATCTTTTGTGACTTTTTTGCGTCGGCCGCTTTGGTGATCCGACGTCTCTATTTATCCCTTTAGGCAAAGGTACCGACTGTACGATTTCGGATATTAAAAATATACCTTTTTGTGATGGCCTAAGTTTTCTTATTTCGATTTAGGTGTGTTCGACCTAAGTCGTTTGAGTTGTGGAAGTTGTTGATGTTTAGTGGAGTCGTGTTGATGACAATGGTATTAGAGTGTCGGCGAGCGGTCGGTTTTGTGCAAGCCGACTGTTGACTTTGACGATTTAGTCAAATGGCCATAAGCTGATTATGCAGACCGACCGAATATGCTGAGCCATATTAGGTATGTATTGGCTGGATGTGAAATAAAGAATCAAATAGCCAGCGCTCTTTTTGTAAGTTCGAATTTAAATTTTATAAAGTAGTAATAAGTTAGTTTTTGGGATTTACATCATATATTACTATGTGCCATATATTGTTAAACAGAAAAAAATACAAAATGATTAGATTTTATCTTTGTTTTTTTTCATCTCTTAATGCTTTTAAGGCGTTTCAACTAGGCTCAGATATATAAAAAAGAATAGTCTTAGTATTCACAATTATAACGCTTTGGTTTGTAAACAATTAACAACTAATGATTCTAAATGTGCGTTTGTAAAGTCACCACCGTTACCAAGAAAGCGTACAATTTTTATTATGTAAAAACCCATTTTTTCATCTTATATTTTATCATCATTTTCATCATCATCAGGGAATTCAGCAAACGAAATGCCGCTAAAGAGCTGGTGAATCTTAAAACCAGGAGCTGTTTGATTGGGGGTACGCATTCTGCCCAGAGGGGCCGTATTTTACGAGAACAAAACCATGTTATTAATTCTTCCCTAGGGCATTTATTTGTAGCCGTGTGTTGTTAAGTATTGCTTACTGTTTTACAAATAGAAAAAGGGGTTTTAACGCAGCGGTGGAGCTACTGTGCACAAAATGTGTTGAGTCATAACATTATGGTATGTATGTGAGTATTTTGCACTATTTTGTATGTGTGTATTTGTACATAATAGTGCTGGCCGATGAGAATTGTTTTTGGAAAGGCTTGAGGATTATAATTTTAATTTAAAATCGGAGATTCTAGATTTGATGAGGTGGAAGGTATAGGCATGTTTGTAAACGCATCACATTTTATGGGGTTGTTTTTTTATTAAATGGGGCCACAAATCTTAGAGATGGTTTTATTTAAATTTGAAAATAATGTTTTACCCATAAACAAAGAAAACTAGTTACTGCTAGTTCAAAAAATACCAGAAAATAGACAGACGAAAAGTATGAGAAATCTTTAAGTCGTCGCTGCCGAACAAGCAATCACCGATGCAATCATCGGTAACTAATTTTGAGTCGGCGCCTGACAATTTAATAAAAATTGGTTTTATTGGTTCATTTGGTCCAAGAACTGTCATTTTTGATAAAAATTTAAAATCCATATACATACTAGGTACTTAAAGATATTTTTTACGTTACGCTCTGTTACGAGTAAATTATTACACATTTGTAAACAATTCTTATTTAGCTATGCTTTCCGCACAATATCGAGCATGTTTCTAAAACTTTTTTGTCTTTCACAAACGCCCCAAAAGGAAACCACAGTAAATTAATTTATTACTGTTCGTTACGCTATTAACGACATTAAATCAGCATTTTAAAATTCTTTCTCTACTTAAGCCCCGCTGTTCTTTATAAACTGTAATGTTCTAACGATTCTGTTGTTTCGGATGGCCACTAAACGGCCATATAGTTTTGAATACTGCTCGTCATCACATCCAAACCGCTTTTCTATGGTGATAATTCACCATTATCGCTCCACCACGAGTCTGTGACCAATGCGTGGCATGGGGTCCGTTACCACAGGAACGTAAACAATTCGCTTATTTATTGTTTTACGGCAGCCATATAACTTCGTCACCTAAGAATGAGAGGCAATAATTTTTAGAATGTACCCGCAATAAAACCATCATGGACAGTGGTTTGTGAACGGAGGTGTGCGGACAAAAAAGATGGTTCCGTAAGACCATAAACGAAGATGTTTGAAGCTATTTTAAATATGTAACAATAAAAACATTTAACTTTTTAAAATATTTTGGTTCACTTGTTCAAAATATAGACTCTATCTTATGTGACAAAAAATAAAGGTATAATAATGTGTTCACTATGATTTTGGACTCTTCCGCTTTTGCAGTACTTACAATATATTCAAAACCTACAAAATTTAGTGTTACAGGCATATTTATATACTTAACGTATAGTCCAAATTTTAGCTTCAATTGATATATTTGTTTAAACGTAATGTCACATGGAACCCTAAATATCAAAATGTGTTCATTCAATAGATTTGACATGCTCTGAGTGAACGGCAGATCAGCTTTATGTCGTGATGAATGTGCAGAACTTCAACCTGACCCCGTACCACGAACACCAAATGACAACAAATTTCTATCGTTTTTGAGTCAATGTCTACATAGAAAAACACAAAATAGTATAGTGATACTGTTACGATAGATGGTGGTAGGGTAGATCCTTTACAACTTAATAACATCGGTAAACACCGGTCCCTATTAAATAAATGTTTCGCAACATTAGCGGCCATTTTGTGTGCGTGCGCGCATTGAATAAAACGGATTAAGGGAATGTTTGTCAAACTCATTTGTTTTGTATGACGTGATTAATGTAGATACGCCTGATATACAGAATTTTAAAGTTGCATACAATAGGTAAAATGTAAATTACGGTTCTAAGTTAAATCAAACAAGGTATTCATTTCAGGTAAAATGTATCTGCTTAAAGTTTACTATTTGTTTTACAGAAAGCATTCAAAAGCAAACTCTCTTATTAGGTTCCAAAAAATACTGAAGGCGTAAAAATTCACTGTAGCTAAATGTATATTTACTAAATCTTAGTCTTACTAAAATTATAGATACATTTTAAAATTCAGATGAAGGTTTGTAACTCAATTACGCCAGTGCAAACAGAACTAGTTGAAATTTGACATGCAGATTGATTTTAGGCTGTTATAACACAATAGAGTACTTTTATACCGAAAAAGTGTATTGTTTTAATATAATAGTTTTCAATTTTGTACTCTAAGGTAACGAAGTCACGGGCGCCAGGTAGTTTAATATAAATAAAAGTACATGACCCAACACTATACCTACCATCAGCTACTTATATCTGTAGAGTAATATAAATAAAAATACATTACTCAATACTAAACCATTAAAAATATTGAGTAACCATATTTTGAGACACGTATCTTGCAAACTCCATATTCTCAAGCAAAACGTACTATTGTATTTTTTTATAAACGCAAACACATACATACAATAATAACTGTAACGCGCAGATGTCATCGGCCATTATTAATAATGGTAACGCCGCCGTTTACCACAATAACAGCGCGGCAATAGCAAACACATCTACATGATAAATGATTACGTTTTATGGCTTTCGCCCTCCCTACACGACGTTTATGTCTTCATTTCTGCAAACAATCGTTACTTTACCAAAAATCAACTCTATATCAATATTGATAAGGGCGATTTTATTACGCTGCGCAGGAGTGGAATCTTTGCTGCTAGGGTGTACAAATCGCATTGACGTTGTTCAATCGAACGTATCAAATTGTCGATTTTGCTTCAGTCATTAGCGCGTTTTTGTGCGCGCACACAGCGCACTGTGCGGCCTGAGTCGACTATGCCTTTGGAAACCACCGGACTGTATGTTTGTCGGTCTGTATGAATCGTAAACGGAATTGATAGTTTTGGTTGTAAAAGATAGGTATGTTTATTGTTTGATTTGGACGTCTCCATTTGGTAATGTGGACTTAGTGGCGGAGTGGCGTACATACCGGTTTTCATAGTGTCGCCTGCTCCGTGGTCCCGGTTTCGATTGACGGATGGGTTCATCAGAAAAAAAAAAAAACTACATTTTCTCGGGTCTGGTTGTTTGTGGTACCTTCGTTGTTTCTGGTTTTCAAAATACGAGTGCTTTGAATAGTTATTCAAATTAGGGTCAGAACAATGTATGTGATGTTGTCCACATTTATTTATTTATTTATGATGTAGACGTAGTGGGTAGATTGAATATACACTATATTCAATCTACCCAAACGGGTAAAGGTCATTGAATTGATTTTCAACTTAAAGTCCAACAAGTAGAAATCAATATCAATTGAGAAAATTTGACGTTATATGGTATGTTGACGTGCTGTTGTCTGTTCTAGAAAATAATAGATAAAATTATTATAGGTTTCTTTTTTTTTGTAAATATAACTAATCAGAAACACCCAGACTCGTACAAACAGACATGTTCATGCACACAAATATTTGTATTGTGCGGGGATCGACGCGACCCATGGCTCAGAAGCACCGTTTACTACCACTGATCCAAGTGGGACTGAAATATTTTATGTATACCTAGTTTTCATAATAAAATACTAACGGTAACCACAAAGAGAATGCTCTATAACAAGCTAGTTGTAATTTGAACCAATGAACATTCGTATAAATCAAGTTTACAAAAACGTTTACAATATTGTAAATCTCGTGTTCCCACATGTGCTGTGAATTGTAAACACGATCACGCTCCATTATTTTGACAAGGATATCTTGCGGTTCTTTTAGACTCTAACTTTTCACGGATAAAGGCGATAATTGTTTGATTCGAGCCGGTTTAAGTTTGCGTTAGAACCGCACAGAGGGCCGAACAATGGGCGACCCTCATTGCGGACACAATCGGGCTAATATTGATAGATAATATTGTTACAACGACGCTTGTCTGTTTACAAATTTACAAAAACGCCACATCTGCGCTACGGGCAGTGATTCGACAGTAAATATGTTTTAGGAAGTCGATAATAGAACAGAATTAGGGTAAGGGGTAATCTTTAAAGTTTCAGATACATAGGTAATTTTAATTGCACATAAAGTAACGGCCTATAGTCATCCCACTGCAAGACAAAGGCCTCCATTATTGAATTCAAGGTACCACAGCAATGATGGGTACAGGTATAATCACGTTGCCTGTACTCATGCGCACCAAATAACATGCGTGTTGCTGATCACAAACCCGATGTTCAATAAATCGAAACTCTTGTTGCTCGATCTGGGGATGGAACCCAGGACCCCGAGATCTTGGTACTTAAGCCACTAGACCAACGAGGCGGGGATCGCTGTTTTCTCGTGGTCCCAGGACTTTGTCCCATTAATGGGACCGTAAGGAAGAACTGTTTCTTGTAGTCCCATTTCTATGTTCAGTAAAGTATTTATCCTCCTGTATATATTTTTATATTTTGAATTTAATTTTGTAAAACGGGATGAGAACATTATGAATTACCAACTACAGCTGATCCACGGTGATATTTCAGTGGGGCATTTTTTAGAAAAATTGAGAAAAATAAATATGAAAATATGCCTAATTAATATAAAGTTAATAGCATGCGAGGAGATGCGGGTTTGAGTCCCGCCTGAGACATAATTTTTCAAGTTTATATACTGATATTACAATTGGAATTTAATTGCTAAAATATCAAATAAAGTAATATTTTTATTATCATTGGTTTTTTTACTCGGTTCGATCAATCGAACTACGCAATCGAACCACGTGAACAGGAGGTTTTTTTGGTAATTACATACTTTTATATGTATACAGGATGAAGGCACAAAACAATGGGACTACAAGAAACTGTTCTCCCTTGTGGTCCCATTAAAGGGCCTAAATCCTGGGACCACGAGAAAACAGGGGCGGGGATAGCATCACATACATTGTTTTGATCCTAGAGTAAGTAACTATTCAAAGTATTGTTTTGTGTGTTGAATGAGAATTTTATACAATTCGAAAATTTCGCTTTTTACCTGTGATGTGAAAGTTTAAATCACAGGTAAAAAGCTGAATTTTGGAACTTCAGTTTTGGCAACAGATCTGGCAACCCTCTTTGGCTTTTTCTTTGTCAACAGGGCATTAATAATATTTATTCTTCATTTGATGCTATGGACATTATTTAAAAACAACCTGTCAAGAAGATTTCTTATCCCTACAACAAGGCCGACGGCGTTTTCAGGGTAAAAAGATAAAAATACTAATATACTAATTTTCCACCTGAGCAGTTCCCTCCAGTATCGGGATTACGTTTCCTAAGCATAAACAGCCCGCATCCCTTTGCGGGGCGCCGAAGCGTGCGCAGTTATGCAACATTGTTATTTCAGCGCTAAGGCTTGATCACACTGACGTTTGTTCTGAGGCCTTACTCTGCAGGTAAATGTCCGTACATTAGTCTCCATGCATCGGTCTCTGTCACTCATACCAATGTCTGTGAGTATCTGAAAGAAATTGTATATCGGTAAATACGGGCTTCGCGTTGCGTAGTACGGCCTCTGAGGCCTATCTGTTATGGAAGATGATTTATGTAAAGACAAAAAAATCTTGGCATTTATTATACATAAACTTGCTGTTATTGCGGCTACGTGCACTAGTATATTTCAATTTGAAACTATTCCAAGGTAACAGAACTTTTTTCTGGGATAAAAACAGTCCATGTGCTAAAATTGACACTGAGGACATCATGTGATGCACTCATTCGTTACTTTGTGGAAATCCAAAACTAAATTTAAATCATAAATTGATTTGCCAACAATTTCCGCTCGATAACACCGGCTTACGTACCTACACCACACTACCCGCACCTACACAGCGTAATCAAGCACTAGTAATGCAAAAAGCCAGTTGAATCAGTTAATTAAAAAAGGGAACATGTCATGGCATGTAAATTTTTCAGGAGCCACAAGAAATTATTTTCTGAAAATTATATTATTAAATTGCTTTGAATTTTTACTATGTTAGGTAATTTACATTAAAATATGTACATAATTTACAACGTTTTTTTGGTACTATAATACTGTGTAGTCAAAGGCGACATGTTCCCCTTCTTAATAAACCGATTGAGTTATAAAAAAACATATAGCTGTGTATAACAATTTTATTTTCCTGACGTTTCATAGCTCTATATTTTGCTGAATAATAAAATTGAACACCAGTGTGCCTCAGCCCTTACAACGTTCACATGCGCTTGCGCAGGCCACCCAGCGGCGTAGATCGGCGGATTTGCATTTAGAACCACTCACTCGTGCCCTGAACCGTTCGGAAAGCTTTCAAAATATTCGGCAAAGCACAAAGCTCGCGGTGTCTATGGTTTTCAAGTTGTTGTGATGCGTATTATACAAAACTATGCATTAGTTAATACTTTAAGCAAATACAGTTTTTGTTGACGTCTTGGGTGGGTACTTAGAGTAAAAAGGTATAATACTTAGATGCATACTTTGCGGGTACAAATAAGAGATTAAGAAATAATTGTTTATGGCTGCGCCTAAGAATTACGCGAAAGGAGTATTGGAGAAATCCATAGGAAGACTGAGATAACTGGCGTCGATCGAATAATTATTGTAGAGATGAAGTGACATAGAGCGGTATATACAGTAAGAACAACCGATGGCTGTTGGGGCGGAAAGGTTCTGCAATGGCGACCGCAAACCGGACCACAATCTGTGGTTAGGCCGGGCCAGGTGAACCGATCTGGTGAAGGTCACGAAAGGGCAGGGCCGATCGGTGTGGAGATCCTTGGGAAAGCTCTTTCCAGCAGTGAGCATCGTTTGTCTGAGATGTCTATAACTCTGTTGTAGCATAATTCCAATGTGTACTGTTCTTTAATTGATGAAAAATACTTGACATTTGATTTGAAAGGATTGTTCAAAGTGTAGAAAAATACGTAGGAATAAATTGGTTACATTTTTCTCTGTTTCTTCATTTATGGGAATAAAAATTATAAAAGTTGCATGTGCTTTTCTAAATATACCTACGTGCAAAATTTCGATTTCGATGTAGTAGCAAACATCCATTAAAACTTTCGCATTGGATAAATAAAATACGATTTTTCGTATGCCAATCTCAGTTTTACCACTTACAAAACAAAGATCAATTCAGCGTTCATTCAAACACTTATATTGGTGTCATAAATTTAACCTCAATCAGGGTTCATTAAATCGACAGGCAATCGTCTTTTCTAATAGTTGTTGGCCCGGCTTCTACCTTACGCGAAACTCCATTACATTAACGATAGGTAAAAAACCCTGGGTCTAAAACACAAATTAACTCCACAGATAACCACTTAAGGCGGTTTGGCGCCGTGCTAAAAAACAGCCACCCACAGTCGGGGTAAAAAAGTCCAAATATTTAGATGGTTCTGGTGCTATATAATTGTGTTTTGAAGATCTACTAGAGTTTATATGAGAAACCCAACATTAATACAAAACACTAAAAAATAGAGCAATAATTATTTGCCTACAGATCGTCGTTCGGTGTGCGGCCGCCATTTCAGAATATTTACACCCTAACGGCCCATCACGTCTTTTTGCTGTGTGCTCACTGCCACTTCATCCCTGCAATTCTTAGAGCGATGTCAGTTAAATTAGTTCTTATACGGATTTTCTCATTTCTGATTCTAACACGCAAGGAATAACCAAACAGCGCTCTCTCCGTGGAGTGCTGTGCGACCTTGAGCCTTCTCACGAGACCTCTCTCATATATTCCATTTAAAAAATTGCGTCAAATTAAAACCTCTTCTATTTATCGTTGGTTTAAAAAACAAGCTTAGTATTAACTATACGCGAGTAAGGTTTTTGAACTGCCAATAGACTCCTTACTGCTATCTAAAGGCGGCTTGGTCGTTGGCAAAACGTAACGATAAGACGCGAGTTTTATCAAAAAAAAAACCGTTATCTACAGAGGTTTTAAGCAGCACCCTGGGTGGCGTCCTTAAATCTCATCCCCATTAATGTTTACCATACATGATGCTGCAATTTGATGACCTAATTAGCGTAAGTATGTTCTTATCCTTGTACAAGCCAAATAAAAAAGAGCTTTTTAAAAATTTGGGGTGGTGGGATCTACCTCCTAGTGGTCCACCCTGGGCAACGGTATCTTTGGTTTTTTATCCAATAATAACGGCTAACAGATCCCTCTGTGATGGTAGGCTTCGTAAGAGGCCGCCTAGATGCTACCACCCTCCTGCCGGAGTCCAGCGCCAAACAGTTTTTCTGTGTTCCGCTGGTGTGTGGGAGAACCAGTACCTCTGGGTAAGCTCGCTCCATCTTAGGCTTCTTCTTAACCGTATAGTTAAGTATGTAGTCTAGAGCAAGCCCATTATTTATAAAAAAAAGCCTGGTGTCTACATCTCATTGCCTAGACGTAAGAATGGTAATTCCTTACTTCATGTGTTCAGGACAATTATGGTATACTAGCTTTTTGCACGTTAAAACCTACTCGCTATATAGCGCAAGCGGAAACCTGTGCCCAGCCTTGAGATACAAAATAGTCTGTGGTTTCTCTCAAGACTTAATAAAGCTTTTCAATATTCGTCAAAATCGGGTCCTTTTTTACGGTCTGATCTCTAACTTTATTTCAAATTTTCATGAAAAGTGGTTCAGTCAATGACAAAGAAAATGTCATTGTGTTCAGTAGTTAAGACGTGAAATCATGACAGACAGACTAACAGATACCGTCATTCTGTTACGCTTTTACATTATCAAGACAGATTATGACCCATAAATAAGCAATGTGGCAAGTAAAACTATAAAAGCTTTATACTATACATTTGTCATTAAATCACAAAACAATTTAGGAATACTCGGTTTTTTTTTCAAAATGTCAAATCTAGATCTAGATATGAAAGAATTAATAGGTAATGCAATAATCGCCATGGGTGGCGTAAAGACTAATAAATCACACCCATTCATACACCTCCATCCTCTGACTACTAACATGAACATATGTTCTGTCATCGGCTTGTTTTAAAAACCTTTAACATGGGGATAACTACCAATGATATCTTGCAAAAAATTATCTATGTGTTGTGTTAGCTTAACTCGTGTTAGTCTTTGAGTTATGGTCGAAAGGTGCCTTGCGTTGTACTGGCCTTGTAATTTAAACTAATATTACGAGTATGAATGGAAAAGTTTGTCTTCTTCTGTGTTACTGTGTTCTTGAATTCACTCGAACACTGTACATTGACTTGAGTTGACTATACCTCGGGAAATGTATTTTTTTCGGGATAAAAAGTACCCCGTGCTAATCCTGCCAAAACAGGATGACATCATTACCGTTAATTTTTTTTATAGGCGTTAAGTATTGCAACAGAGCTCATTTATGAAGTAAAAATGTAGATCAAGTTTTCACCCGAAAATATTTTTTGAAACGTAGCTTTAATTTTTTTCGGTCTTAAGTCTGTGAAGGTATTTAGGGAAAATCAACAACTTAGGAATAGTATCGTAATGAAGCGATGAGGATGAGAGAAAAGTGTGTTTGTTGCGAGGAGGCCTTACTCAAAATTTTTGATTTTTGACGGACATTTTCTTGCTGCTTTATCTTGTACTAAAAGAAAGAATACGTCATTTGTGTTATTATCTGTCTTAAATTATGTTTCTGCCAATTTGCTACAAATAAACAGAATTGATGTGCGTTTTGATCGACTATTAGGGGCAGTTCAAAACATAAAAAAAGGGACAACTAACATATTGTAACTTAATTTAGGTACTTTAGGTTGTAAAAAATTAGTATTATTAAATAACTAGATGACCCAGTGTACTTCGTACCACCTATCCTAACAACATTAAAAGTCTCCTTTCGCTAAAATGACTGAAAAATTTGAAGTAGAACATTTTAAATCAAAAATTTAAAATTGATGTTTTTACTCTCTTCCTCCCAATTTTTCCATATTAATTTTCTCACCGTTTTCACCTTCCCTGGACTACGACAAATATTTCAAAATCAAAATCAGCAAAACCGCCCCAACTCTCGAATTTTAGCGAGACTAAGGAACAATATATATATATATATATATATATATATATATATATATATATATATATAATATTATATATAGATATAGATAGATAATTAATTATAACTTTCTTATGGTGTGCAAGATCAGACTCTTTTACGGCGACTAGAGTTATTTTTGACATCCATTACCAAGAAAAAAATATCTTAATTAAGTTTGTTTGATCAAATTTTAGAGCAAGCCAATCTCATCTAATAACATAATTAAAATATCTTTGTTCCAACACTCGAAGCCACAAACGTTTTTAAAGTATGCGACGTGACATGACATAGTTAAAAGAATACCATAAATCAAACAAATATGGCAATTAGCGGGTTTAATAATAACTTGGTTGGATAACCATGTGTTAATTCGGCAATTTGTCAGTCGCACGCGCTCTGAGGTGGTCGTAAGAGATTCATTAGGAGGTGTTAATTAGGCTGTTACCGAGAGAGGAATGCTTGGGACTGAGGGATAAGGATCCCGGAATAGAATAGCAGTACCTCTTTTTGTCCTATAGCTGTGCTAGAGCTGTGCAATGGGGGCTATCGCTAGTGAATTTGCCACAAGAGGCGCTAGTGTCGCGTGAGGTCCAATATCATTCACTTTGTACTGGTTTTAGCGGAATTTGTTGCATAAATTATAATTTCTTTAATTTACCTGCTGGAAAGTGATCTCCTTCGTAAAATATCCCAAATATGGATTATTTGGCGATTAATGTTAACGCTTTAAAAGCGGAATTAAGAAAAAGCGCAAAAATAGGCGGCCTCAAGAGCAACTATTTCAGAAGTTAGTTTGTTGATATCAAGATAGTTATTTGTAAACAATATAACCTTAATTAGATTCAAGATATAACACTTTGTTTCGGCGCCAATCGCCTTTGACAGCTATACCTCCGGACCTCAGTCTACAATAGCGCCAACTGGTGAGCAAAGAAACGGTAGTCCCCATTGGGTAGGGTATGCAGTAGGTACCTAAGTTTTGATATACGAGTACTTAACTTCTTATAGGGATAATGTAAGGATTGATATTTTACTAAACAAGTATAATAGTTTAGAAAATTGCTACCCGACTATGAAAATGCAATGATCCTGTTCTTATTATATTTCGATCTGTATAGTTAATTTAATAATTTACAGTTTTGATGAAACGATATTAAGTCTGATATCCAAATCTTCTGAAAATGTAAAAAAGGTCTTCTGAATATTTAATTGCTAGTGGATCCTTTTGAATACAAAAATATATATATTTGTTACCTCGCCATTTATCGTCAGTTAAATAACAAATGAATTGCCACCTTCTACATTCCGAGAGTTCAATTAGTGTATGCGCGCGCATTTGTCGCTCGCGGTGCGCCGACACATACGATTAGTCGGTGGCCAATCCACCCGTGACTTCCTTCCTTCAGTGCGCAGGCGCAAGGAACATAGTTATTAGTCAAGATGCATTATTTGAATTTATATGACACACACGGATGTAAGCTTGGTGCAGGATTGGCAAATATAAACTTAATTTTTTATCAAACAAGTTCTGCGTAATTTAACTAACTTTGCGAACTTATTTGTAAAGACTAATATCATTCAGTCCTTCGTTAACTCTTACAAGTAAAAATCTACATTTCTATAAAGTGCTAGGAAATTAAAACTTACTAAGTTTGTGGCAACTTCTTTGTTGTTTTTTTTTCTTTTACAGCCAATTAATGAGAAGTTACTTTTATCGTTAAGCTTTTGTTTGTAATGTTTTTATATACATTAAACTATACTATAATTGTGGAAGTTTTTATGAAAGTAAAATCTATTAAGAACTAGCTGACCCCGCGAAATTCGTTCACCTCAAAATGTTTAGAACTTTTTTTTTCATAAACATTTAACGGCTTCGGACGAGTCCATACAGCCTAGTCTTTAATTATATGTCAATTTAAAATGCATACAATATCAAAAATACTTACGTAAACATAATAGCCTAACCTAACCTAAGCCTAAACTAACCTAACTCATTGAAATGTATGGGTGGTTTATACATTTCAATGATTACAGGAGTTTTACGCGAGAACGTGGATCAGAGTCAAATACACACACACTTTTATTTGATTTATCCTACTCACTGACACATTATTATAACAATGCCACCACTTTATCACAATAAATGCCGCTTAGGATAATTTCACAAAATTACGAAATAAAGTCCATCTTTCTCTTCTCGTTTCCCGCCCAAAATTCCGTTTAGTGCTTTGATTTGATTTTGAAGTCCTAAATGTCACTGTCATTAAGTATGACTTGAAGCTTAGAGCATTAATAATCAAAGGCGTGAAGGGACGGAAGGAAACGCTTTTAATAATTTTTATTTTTGCCGTTAGTTTTTCCAACATTTTAACAGTTATTCTGCTATTCAAGGCGCAGAAAATCCCACAAATCTGATAACATAAGAATCGGCTCAGCCATTCTTGACTTGATTAAGTGGTGTAAATAACAGGACTTTTTATGTATACAAAAAATACCTAAATCGTCTTAATACAGTGCAAAGCTAAAACACTTAAAAACATTGATTTTGAGTTTTCACGAGTGTTGGTGTTGTGCGTACCTAGGTATATCGTATGAATTTATCAAACTCTTTTGGAAGACTGGCTTTTCCCTGCTCACGCGGTAATCATTTGCTGGAAGGCGAATTAATGTTTGTTTGGAGGTTAGTAGAGCTTTATCATTACTTGAGTTACTTAAGACACTGTCCAACTAGGATTCTTTATTCGCATAGTTTAAACTAATTTAGTAATCCTAAAATTATATTATTATTTTCGATTATTATCATTCGTAGAATTTCACTTTCACTACTTTTCAGGTTGTCGAAGGGTATTTATAAGTCCATATCTGTGCTGGATTGATGGGAAAAATTGGATTTCTTGTTAATTGACAACTTGATAACTGCTATGATTTCGCAATACATACAAATATAATGATGTAGTTTTTATTCTGCGATGACTCAAGCGCTAATTTTCATATTGGCCTCTTCAGTTTCTGAGGAGAATTTCAGCAGAGGTATTGTTATCGGCCATTCTGACACCACCATTGATTTTAAAGTGAAGCAAATTGAGCAAGTTTGATATACTTACACTGCTGTGGTATCGAAGAGAAAAGAATGGCCTTGGATTGGGTTCAGTGACTTGCATTTGGAGAAGCTATGTCCTGACAATGGTGACGGAGTTTCTTGCGCTGCTTCTTTTCCGCACTAGTCCACATTTGTCCCGAAGCAGTGGTAGGTTTAAATATTGGAATCAGGCACTCATGATTGCATTTCATTTGAACCGATTCGATGTAGGTATCTTCCAAAGTATTTTGGGAGAACCTCTGTCCAAACCGGCAAGAATGATATGTGACATGATTAATTGTATATAAATTTGTATTTTGATTTTATTGATTGTAATTGTGTCACTTCTTATCTTATGTCAAGAATATTTGTTGTCAATGTAATAGATTAAGTTACGATAGGACTGACATGTCTATGTAACGACCAAAGTCCTTAAAAACAATAAAGAGAAAAACAAAATTGGGACGTGTAAAAGAGCCTCCAGGGGCCTATTTGCAGAAATTTGATTTTTACTGATTTACATATTGTACATCCTAGCGGAACGGTGTAGTTTAGTCCTAAAATCCACCACCCCTTCCTGCCTTTGTAAGTTGCGACTAAAGGGTACCCAACGTTTTAGTGTTAGTAGCTTTCTGTTCTGAATATATTTGCATGGGACAATCAACCCTGTTGTTCTCTGACGCGCAAATGACTTTCAACCTTAGGGTGGTAACTTTCTAGGCCGACCGTAACTACAGCCTGGGGCCTTATTCAGCTATTTCAATCGCAGTTCGATCGTGATTGAATTGGACGATTTTGACATTTAGCCCATATTAGAACTGTCAAAAACCTGCTATTCAATTACGATTGTGATACGATTTGGTTACGCGAATCAGGGGACAGAGCGAGGGCAGTAGGTACGGGCAACAGCATCTTCTCTCCGCCATTGGCTAAACCTGCAGTCACAAATCCACCTGCCAAATGTGGCTATTTTGGAGAAATTCTTCTTTTGGAGAGGCCTGTGTCCTGCGGTAGACTCATGTGGGTTGATGAAGATGTGCATCAGAGTACCAACACGTGAGTTGATTCTAAATATAAAGATATAGTTGTATAAAATCATGCAAAGATGTCTGCGTTAATCGTCTATCGCTCTGATCATATTGGTATTTGCCTAATTTGTAACTTGTCACTTACTAAGTGAATTCTTTATGATAAAAACACCGCAACCATTAGCGGAGCGTCAAAAATGTCGCCGCACACTGTGATGTCCCTTTGACAATCTGCGCGCGCGCATTCCACACGTGCTTGCGATTACGGAAGATGTTAGGAACCGCCGGAGGTCTTTAGAAACAGCCTATTAAGTTTCCAAGCCAGTGATAGAATACGGAATAATTTTGTGATGTTGTTGCAAAAACTGTCGTTGGTAATGGAAGAGCTTCTGGTGATACAAAAGTTGGTTTAGTTGCAGGATCAATATAAACAGTGGCTTGCGCATTAAACCTACCCTATTTCATGAGGTACACAAGACCATGATCCTATACGAAAAACTTAGTCGTTAATGGCTATCAGACCTCTGTGAATCTTAGACATAGGTATGTGCCAGACCATTGGAACTAGTATCTTACCTCCATCAAGTTATCTAATTGTGTAGCAGTCCCTTTACTTGTTGATTCATTTGTGAACTGATGGGGAACCACGAGTAAATCACGATGACGGATGTTCTTAAAATCAAACGCCCATGTACAAATCTCTCGCGAGTTCTTTGCTGCCATTTTTGACGTTCGATGACCTCTTAATACGACTGGTATTAAATTGGCTTAGTTTAGGTAGTCGTCATTGACTTCGTTATCGGTCTACTTTTAACCACTTGTACCGACTCGCATCTTTTAAGTTCCCCTGACAAATATTGCTTCTAAATTTTATGGATTGGTGTCTCGACAGGGAGTTTCTTTATACTGGTAAGTCGGATTTTAAAGTGTTTGTACCCTACTGTACGGACAGTAACTACCACCGCGTTAATAAGATCGTCTACATCTAGGCTGTTTTCTAGGGCTTCGAAGTGGTTGAAGTTTCAGTGGAAAGCTCTTGAGATTTTGGAGTGGTGCAGGCATTATAAGCCTAATATTGATTTTAAATGTGCCTTTGTACCAACTGGTGATAGTTTGCTATTTTAACAGCATTGATCACATACACCATTAAATATCTCTATTTCCTTCATCATTTTTACGTCATCATTATCATAACCACCCTACATCCACTGCTGAGCACAGGCCTCCTTGAGGATTTTGCCATAAACCCACAGGCGGGTTGATGACCGCAGATGCTGTTGCCCGTCTCCTTCTCCTTCAGTCGCCTCGTACGACAGCCCTAGAAAAACAAGGGGTGCTAACTAACGTGCCACCTCAAGACACGACATTCTTACCTATCAATCAGCAATCACTAGTCGGCGACACTCAAAAAATCACCGCAAATGATATCTGTTTCAAGTTGCCATCCGCCCAACGTCTCAATTAGCGACATCACCCGTTGACAGGTCCGCTTGGTCGGGGCTGGCTGTGGGTGGCTGGGACCAATTAGGGACGCCTTGAGCAACACGCCGACAAGGGATACATCTTTAGGTAGTGTATGGTCCAAGTTTGAGCGTTTTGCATTACAAAAGATTCAGTTATTTCTCTGGATTTTAAGGAATCTATTAAGATTTAGTTTTGTTTAATACTAAGTTTTAACACTTTGGATATTACTCTTCTGAAATATACGTTATTATTATTTTAAAGTAATCTAAGTATGTAGTTTATACGGCTTAAATATGTAATAGTAGTTTGATTAATAAATACAAAAATGTACAGCTAGTGTCGTCTGTTTCTTATTAACAGTCATTAAGGGCATTGAAAGATGCTAAATATGCTATTGGTTTAAAAAAATCATAATTTAATTTGAAAGAGATAATAATACAAAATGATGGAATTGCTTGTATTAAAAGATAGTAGTTAGTTGTTTACAAAAGATGTCAATTTAGGTTACCGCTTTTAAAGTTAAATCATGAGCAATAAAAAGCTTCTTATGTTTTTTTTTCTATCTTAAATCGCTGTAACGCGTATCTTGAGTCGAGGTCCAGTTCAATCGCTTTGAGGTGCACCGGAGGGAAACAAAACGGACACTATTAAGATTAGGAAAACCCGCGCTTTGTGGGGCCACACCACGGCCCAGTGGATTTGTTTGCGAATATCTCTTTTAGTTATTTATTATGGACGATATTAACAAAGTAACACATCGAAAACAAGCTCTTAAAAAATGAAACTGTTTTTTGTTGAAGGTTATTATTTTGAGAATGAAGCGGAACTTAGCATTTATAGATTGATTATTAGCACTTACCTTACTTTCATAATCATCATTAACAGTGTTTATCAGTCCACTGCCCACAGCTGGACACAGGCCTCTTCAAAAGAAGAGTCTTGCCATAATAGCCACGCTGAGGAGGCAGATTTGCGATCACAGTTTAGTTAAAGATACTCGTAAGATCATGATCCATAATATTTTATTTGGAACTAAAACACGTTACAATTGTGTCCGATAGTGACCGCATATAGTTTTTAACTGAGTCGCAGTCACTAACGCCCACCTCCACAGCACAGTAATTTAGCAACATTCCAAATTAATACATAGAAGAAGAAAAAAAAAGAAGAAGTTATGTTATATGTGTGTGTGTGTGTGTGTGTGTGTGTGTATGTGTGTGTGTGTGTGTGTATGTGTGTGTGTGATTTTGTGTGGGGTGTTGGGTGTGAGTGTGTATGTGTGTGTGTGTGTGAAAAGACGAAAGAAGACGCAACTTCACGTCTTCTCCTCGCAGTACTCCTTTAGTCGCGTCTTACGACACCCATAGGAAGAGAAGGGGTAGAGTTATTCACACGATACAACCTTACTTTCGGTAGGAAGAAAATATGCGAAAACAGATAACCGGACATACCGGCTTTTAGTCGGAAAAAATAAAATTGATATTTTTTTTTCTTTAAATTTGAATTATTCGTTCTGATTTCAAAACAGATTCAGTTAAAATATAACGTTTAATATCAAAACAGAATTAAAGTATGGGGACCAAAAGCCCCTTAACATTTGATCGTCCTTACTCCACAATGGGCCGATAACTCGCATGATAGATTTAATAAGAGCGTTCGCGGAGGGTTATCTCATAATTGAGACCTTTCTCTAGAGGGCCCAGGTGTGGGAGCAAATTGCCCAGGTTATGAATACGGCTATTGTTGAGATCGCGAGATTTTTTATTATAAGGAAATCCGGATTGAGGCGTACGGTTCGTTTGTTGCGATTTAAGAGTAACGATGGAAGAGGGTGTAAAGGATGTATGAAGTTTGGGTCGTTGCTGTGTGAAACATGAAATACCTATACTGTTTATTTTTTAAAATAAGGAATGTTGTCAAGTGGTGCTGGCACATTAAAAGATTTGTACCACCTCTCATCTTGCTATGGCTATCGTCAGATGAGACTAGAGTTAATACATGGATGCTTAGAAATTGCAATTTGTTTTCAAGTAATAAAATTAATTGAGAATAGATTCCTTAACTTGGAATGGACTCGAAACCCCCCAACAATTCGCTTATTGGGCGATTGCTCTTGCTGCTAAGATATACTATTTTTAAGAGTTTGCGCTGTTAAAAATTCGATGTGGCTTACTTAAGTACATTATACAAAATTGCAGGTCATCTTTGCTTTTCCTCCTTTATTCAATTAGTTTTATCCTAAACCGCCTTTCCATTAATTTGTGGCATTGACCAGCATATAATATTATCAGTCACTATTGCATATTCCTAAATTATAAGCCTTATTACTGTCTCCAAGTCTGTACGAAGCAGTTAAACAAGCTCTCTTATTAATTTCTGCCAACTTAAATCTTAGGTGGTCCAACTATCCACTTCAGTGAGGATCCCTTCCAAAGGGTTCCGGCTGGCTGCCCCTCAAGTGTTACCACGTGACAGAACATGTATTTATATGTTTTAAAACATGTGGCATTTATTAGTTGTGACAAGACACTGTTAATTGGTAGATGGCGGGACACATCGGGATGCTGATTTGGGAACAGCACTGTAAAATATTTAAAAGATGCGACCGCACACATTGATAAACTGGTGACACAGTACCATAATATGTCACTTCAAGTTTAGCTAGAAAAAAATAGACAGACCAAACATTTTTACCGTAGGTAAGTACCCTTATAACGCCCCGTTGGTCTAGTGGTTTAAATACCGGGCCAAGATCTCGGGGTCCCAGGTTCGATCCCCGGGGCGGGCAACAAAAAGTTTCGAATTTTCGAACGTTGCTCGGGTTTGTGATCACCAACCCGCATTTGGCAAGCGTGGTGATTATGCCAGTTCCCATCATTGGTGTGGTAACTTGAAAATGATGGAGGCCTTTTCCCTGCAGTGGGATGATTATAGGCTATTACTTTACTTTACTTTACTTTTTACCCTTATATGCAATAGTGAAAAGCTGTTAATTTTAAATTACAGACAAACACTTCAGTTATATTGATTTGTTAAGCTACTTGTAAATATCTTTGTTGTGTAATACTATAAATGCGAATCTGTCTATCTGTTACGGTTTCATTATTAACTAGTAAACCTATACTTTGATGAATATCATTATAAAATTAAAATTGAAAAGCTTTGCCGCATTCTCATGCATAAGTAAAATTCAAGTTTAAATAGTATTGCAACTATGCAATTATACTATTGCTAAAATATCATATAAACCACTTCGATGAAATTTGGTACAAATTTTGGGGTGGTGGGATCTACCTCCTAGTGGTCCACCCTGGGCAACGGCATCTTTGGTTATCTAACCAATGATGACGGCTAACAGATCCATCTGCGGTGGTAGGCTTCTTAAGAGGCCGCCTGGATGCTACCACCCTCCTGCCGGAGTCCAGCGCCAAACAGTGCCTCTGTGTTCCGCTGGTGTGTGGGAGAACCAGTACTTACCTCTGGGTAGGCTCGCTCCATCTCAGGCTTCTTCTTAACCGTATAGTTAAGTATGTAGTCAAGAGCAAGCCCATTATTTAATTTCAATTTCAATTCCAATTTATTTGCATTCCAAAATGTAACAAAGGTGGTAACAAGTACAATTAAATATTGTATTAGACACAACTTTGGACCCTGGTGGGCACAGCAATAATTAGAAAAGAGGACGACGCACATAAATAATTAATAAATAATAAAACGAGATGATTAGCCTTTAAGTATAACTATCTAGACATTTTTATATATTTCCATTATAATTGCGTTAGAATGGAAAGTATGTTTTTTTTTATTATTTGATTTCACTTATTTTTTATATATTATGTTAGATACATTATATTTTATAGTTAATCAGTTCCTTATCATGCAAATACTCGCAAACAGTATAATTGGCTTTATTTAATAATTTATAAAATAAAAAGATAGATTAGATCTTAAGAAAAAGCATAGTTTATTTTGTATCCCACTGCTGGCCACAGGTTTACGCTTAACATAACGTGTAACTGTGAACTCACGCTGTCAGGGCCGCTTGCGAAAAGCTAGGTGTAACACAAATAACACAAATAAAAAGAAAATTAATACGTCAAAGATGCGAGTTCCAAAGCGATTACGCACGCCACTCGGTGTGGACGCAGCTTAATTAACTCCTATACAGATAAATATTGCTCGTTTTATATTTGCTTATAAATTATTAGGGTTCACTTGGTTATTCAGAACCCATGCAATAAATTTTGCTCTTGTTGGCTCACCTTGTTCAACACCCCGTTGCTTGGTCCTGGGATCCGGGTTCGAATTTGCACGGGTTTGTGATCATAATCCCGCATTTGGCAAACGTGCTGAATATGTCTGTACCCATCAGTGATGAGGTAACTGGAATTCAATGATGGAGGCCTTGCCCAGCGGTGGGATGAATGTAGGACTTTACTTTTTTTTGTGCAGACTCTGTTCTGAAAATATTTTTTCTACTAGCGTTTCGATAACGGCTCTGCGGAAACCTGTATCTGATGGTTAAAGGTCGTTACCACGTTACTTTTGCATTTATAATCTTAGTAAGGATAGCACACTCAAGCCCGAGTCATCCTTGGCTGCAGGCTTTGTTTTTATTAATCGTCAGATTGAGTTCGCGTTTTGAGTTGTCATTTTTGAGCCATCAGATAAATATAGGCTTTAATATATTTTCCGTAGATTACTTTGATGTCATTGTTCAGTAGTAAAGTTGGCGAGGCCTGCATAATAGGCCTACAAATTATAAATATGGCAATAAATGTAACTTTTTGATGAGTGTTATCTTGGTTGCCAGTTTTATTTATGTCATGATCCAAATTCAAATGGTTGAACAAAATTACGATAAATAATTTTTCTTCACGTTCTCCAAATGCGGGTTCAGAAATTCGAAACTCTCGGTGCCCGACCCGGGACCACGCGGCCAACTCCTCGCCCCCCGCCTTAGTATACAGGAGTGGAGTGAGGTGATGACCTCTTCTTCTTCAAAAATTGTTATAGGCGTTCAATATTGTATTTAGAGCCCATTTATGAAGTAAAAAATGTAAATCAAATTTTCACCCGAAAATATGCCTTGCAACATAGTTTTCAATTTTTACGGTCCTAAGCCTGTTGATGTATGAAGGGAAAATCAAAAACTTAGGAATAGTATCGTAATAAATTAATGAGTAGCGCATCGCGTAAAAGAGTGTTGTGAGGAGGCCGTATGAAAAATTTTAGATTTTTGGTGGACATTTCCTAAGTGTTTTTGTACTGTTTGTAATCTTGACATTTTTGTACTGGGCTATATTAAAGAAAAAATACGTCGTTTGTTTTTTGTCTCGTAGATTGCTATTTTAAAATTTGGAAAGTGGTTAAAATTTCATCCTGCATGAGCCCTTGTGTAGTTATAAGTTGCAGCTAATATTAAACCAATCAGTGCGCACATTTAACATCTTTTACGTCTTGACTCCATCATCCCACATTAAAGGGCATAATAAACCTATCCACCTATCTATTTAACATGACCTTTCACCAGCATAACCAGAGGATCCGACCACTATCCCAAGCAGCAGTTACGTAGGTTAAAACTGCATTCGCCAACAAACGGCATCAGAGGTCGTAAGAAGTGTACCTTCTGTATCTACTCTTTGTCTCCGGCAACGCCGCGTCATTCGCACTAATAAGCCTCCGCATAATAATCGAGTGATCTGTACAATTGCGACCGTAGTACTGATACGTCTACCTTTCAATTTACACCTTCGGCGCTCTATTACAGGGCGGCGAGGATAAAAGCTTGAATAGGGCTGCTGCTTTTAAATAAATACATGATCATAATCATAAAATCTTTATTGTGGAACAACAGGTGAATGTAAGGGTCTATAAACGTTATACTTAGAACTAGCCGTGTCCTTTCTCAAATGTGGAAAACATTACATACATTGTTCTGATTCCAGAGTTTTTTTTAAGATTTAGGTTTGAGCAAATAAAAAACTAGTGTTATGCTACTCGAGCGAATTTAGAAAAATATTTTTTTCTACATTTTATCTAGAACCACAGACACCTTGCTAAACGATGTGTACGCCACTTTACCATGGAGATAGTTAGGAATAGAAGTTGGTAGTAAAAAGTTAAAAACAAACTAAATATTTTTTTATGCCAGACGATTGCAGTTATGATTTAAAAAAAAACTCTTAGAAATCGTTAAGATCTGGAAAAATGTGTGTAAATTTTTTCTTATAAGAGATACAAGACTATAATTATAAATTTAAAATGAAAATTTAAAATTTAGAATACAATAAAAACAAATTAATTACACGAAAACAAGCAACTTTTGTGTTTCTTTTGTTTAATAAATCAATGTAAATCTTTTTACTAATATTTGTCTTGTTACAGGTACGTCAAAGTTATTTCACTGCGTTTTTACCTACGTAAGTTTCCTCATCCGTAATAACAGACTCATACTTTTACCAATCTTACTAGTGTCAAACATCTCAACCCCTTAAAAAGCTGGCAACCCTAAGTCTGTAAAAAGCTGGCAACCCTAAGTCTGTATTTATTTAACACCTGTGCCCGTCACGGTCGGCGGTGGTAAATAATTTGGAAACGTCGGCGAGTGTTACCATTGTTGGCTTAATTAGATAAATACATGGTTGTTCTACACGCATTGTGTTCCGCCCGCTAGCAACACTTATTAGATAAATAATGATATGGTTGCTCTGTCTATTGTGTGTTCTCTGGTCAGCGCCTCAGCGGCGAGGCAGTGATCTAGCCTTTTTGCTTTTCGTGTGAATTATATCATTTAATTAATAAAATTATACACGTATGCGATGGTTAATATGGATATTAATATTTGCAAAAACCCTACTATCGAAATGTTTAAAAAAATAAGGCCTGTTTGAATAATGTTGAGTACATACATGCTTATATCTAGTAACATCTTTTTTGTTTTAAAAATAAAACTTAATTACAAGTAGATGTCATAACAATAACTAGCTTATTTATTAGTCTACAACTGGACACGGCTGTCCAACAAAACGACTTTGCCATAATGGTCCCACTTGACAGGCACTTGTGTATTTTTATTAAAAATCTATACACATCTAAGCAAGTTGTCATAACTAAATGGTATTTCATTGGTACTACTAAAAAAAGTTATTAATTGCACCGACAGTAGGTACTTAAGATACCATTAAAGCTCATTCATTTGGTCTTAAAATATGAAGAAGAATAGACTTTCTAGAAACAAATTTAAAAACACACGGTGTCTCGGTTGTCGAAATTAGCGGCTTTCACAGCAAACAGATTTGTGTTGCAAAACCATCTAGCTCATTATTGACACAGCATTCTGCCTTGTTTTCCGTCCAACAATAGTTATTATTGACTTTCACTTTCGCATCCCAAAGCCTTTCTTCTAGATTACGTTAAGACCTTCACTTGCAATTTTGCAAAGCAAACAAACTATCGATTTCTGTTTATGCGCATAAAGGATTATCCAAAAGTGAAAACAGCGTTGACAATCGAACAAAGGGGTTATTAACAGAATAGGCTAGAACCTCGCTCGGGCCACCCGTGAGAGGCTAATTACTGCAAAGACAGATGTCCCGACAGAAGAAATGACGAAAAAATATCCGCCAAGACATCAAAAACTAAGCGCCGACGGATTAAGACGAACTTTGGATTTGTCATTTCACTGACAAACAATTTTAAATTTTGTCACTAACAGTCAAAGATTCAAAATGCAATGAAATCACTATCATCTGTTCTGTATTCCGCAAATAGAGTTTGCGTGCAACGAATCGTTTTTGCATCTTTGACTCGAAGTGTTAAGGTTCAGAATTGGGGGTTTCGCTTTTGCCGATTCGGATAGGGATGTCACAGATAAAAAAACCTGTCAATAGACAATACGTCAAGATGACAAAGAGGCTGATGCGAGTTATTTATTCATAGCGGATTATCATCGGGGATTTAGTTTGTTTGTCGACCAGAGGACAGTCAAACAAGGCCCGGTGCGGGCCTAATCACTTTATTTTGGCCTTTTCGGCCTTGAATGAGACATTCACGGATGATCTCGTTTTGTCGAGTCGGGTATTGTGAGTCGCAAATTGCTCATGCAGGCTGAGTTCTGATTGTTGAGCCGTTTATTATTGTAAATAACCACTTGAGTCGGGACCACCGGCGGAAACTGCTCAGTAATCATAGATTGAGGTTGAGGTACTACACTGGTTTCCATTCTGGAACGAATGGATTAAATGAATTAACAATATAATTGAAAGACATTCCTACATTACTTATTATCTTTTTTTGGTTACTTTTATTCCGGTGTGTAAATAAACCTACATATTTTTACGTTTACATCCTTATTATACTCCTTAAAATGTAGCTTGATTAGTATGAAACCTGTCAAACTGAGGAGACTAGTGCTGGGACTGACTTAGCTGATCAAACGGAAAAAACAGTCATGGCAAATAAAATGAAACAAAAAAAAAATAGGTAAAAATGATTTAACATTTAGTAATTATCGTGATTATCATTGGAATCCCTGGAGCAATAATTAACCTCAACAACGATGACGAATTTACAATTCGTCATCGCTTAATAATATGGATTGGAATAAATCTGAAATTTTTTCGTAAACATATAGAAATTTGATGTCCTTGGCATTTACCAATGCTTATTAATTTATTTGTAACATGTGCATTACATTACTTCGATTCTGAATTATCACAATAGTCGGTCGATTTAGATTTCTTCATTTTACGCGATCACTAGTTATTGTGAATAATCACGTAACCTTGTAAAGACGTCTTTTAAAGATAAGTTTAAAATTTTTGACTGGATTATTAAGAAGTTTTGATTTTGTCGTCTTAAATGTTATTGTCATCAAATATAGCGTGTGGTTGGATAAATGTATGAAGAAAAACAGTTTCTTAGTAGTTATCTTATTCTGACGCGATACGAAGCTCGCAGGGCCAGCTACTGTGAAATAAAGTACACACTGAAAATGTCACAAATAGCGTTCCGCCCGCGATTTTATACGCATAAGAAGCGGCTGTATTTCCTGGTTAATATTGTATTTTTGAATTTTATCCTTCTTAGATGTCACTTAAAACTTTTGCAATCAATATAGGTATGTTATTCTCTATCAAATTAGAAAAAAATATGTTTCCTTATACTCACTTCCATCCCCCTTCAACCCTTTTAAGAGATAATTTCAAGCAGAAAACATATGCTATGTATGGTAGTAGTTTTCAGGGGCCAAAACTGCAAATAAAATATAAATTTAATATGAGAGACAAACTTCTTAGCGTTCCATAGATTCACCGTGCGGGTGCCGGGTCCATCGTGTGACTTGTGACACGGGTGTAGGTTTAAGGGGCCCCTTTCCGACGTACATCAACACTCACCTTCACTACTCGTGTTTCTCTCCCTGCCCAGCCAAATCTGGTATGAACCTGCTAATGCAGCTTTAGACACTCGCTCTAGTATAGAACTTACTGCAGTTCTGGCCAAGCCAAGGTCTTTCAGTAGATTATAGAGAGATTTTACTGGTATACCTCTCGCTCCTACTTCTACAGCATATAGACTAACTATATAACCGTTTTTCGTGAATTCATTTAGGAGACCATAATATTTGTTTTCTTTCATTGCGTGGTCTTTAGGTACGAGTATGTTAGTTTCCCACGGCACGGTAAGCTCTACAAGTACAATCCGTTTTGTAGCTCTAGAAAAAGAAAAATGACCCGTCTGGATAATGAAACACACACAACTTTTGGGATTTTATAGTTCTTTTCATACGTGTCCATTAAAATAGTCCAGTCAGGTGCTGTACCCAGGATTGAGTAAGGCTTGTTCTTAGAATTTGCAGTGGAGCCTTCTTTAATAAAGTTATGTAGTGCAAAATGCAATATGTTGCTGTTGATTTTGTAAACAACAAACTTAATTGAACTTTGGAAAAAGTCGACTTAATAAAACTATAACAAATTTTTATATAATAATAGGGGTTAAAGTATGAAATTGCCGATTATTTTCCCACTTTTTATTTTGTTTATAGCTCTTAAGTATAGTTATATGTCATATTATTGCGTAATTCTTTTTGTATTGTATCAAAAACTAAATAAAGTAACTTTTGACTAAAAAAAAATGCAATACTAGTGCCTATTACTTCAAAGGAAGCCGTTGAAAAGACCCCTTACAATGTGTCAGCTGACCTTCTTGCTTCAATCAAGTATATTTGTATTATATACTTTGATTTTCAGAAATTTAAATACTATAATGCGTAGCTTTATAACCATCTAACTTTCACCTTTAATTGCATCGAAAACGGTTCAGGCGTTTTTAAAAAAACTAAAAAATTGTTAGTATGGAAAAATGACTTTTCTCGATTTCGTCCATACAAAACGGCAATTTCATACTTTAACCCCTAATATATATAAAAGTATCATAATATCTGTCTCGTCGAGGTAAATTTCTAAATATCTATTTAAAACGTAATAAATGAACGTTTAACTCGTTTTCCCTCATCTCAACGCCTTTCACGCCGAGCTAATTGTAATGGATCATCCTTCCTTACTAATATATATTGTAATACGTTAAAGTGCCGCCAAATAAATCGCCCGATACGGCTGTAAGGAGTAATGGCCGTAAATAACAATAAATACAATAAGGCTAATAATTTTTCTTATCGACACCGAACAGATCTTAATCTCGCCGCGGCCTTCGGGTTTCCATGATTTAAGCAGAGGTGTTAATTATTGAGGACTTACTGTTTTCTTGAATTTACGCGAACATACGTTGAAATAAAATAACGGTTACGGATTTAAATTCGCGTTTATTTTGGTCACAATGACAATATCGTCACAGGCAGACGTGATCTGCCCGTGACATTGAACATAGTGTAAGCTCAAGAAAACAGTCCGTAAACTAATTTTTTATTTTAATATACGATATAAGTTTATGTAAGTAGGTAAAGAGAGTTCAGAAACAGGTAGACTTTGTTAATTTGTTAAAATTATCGATACAGTTTCCCATGATCGAATTTTCCTTTTTTGGCAGTCTAAAACTTTGAACAACAAATTTCTCTTGATTTCTGGTACTGAAATTGTGTACGTCAGTTTCTTAAGAAATAAATGAAGGACCTACATTTATTCTAAATGATATTCTTGAAAATGTCAATTGCCCTAACAATGTATTTGTTAAGAGAACAGTTTAAAAAACATATTTCAGAATGTTAAGTAAAACCCCGAGCCGTGGTCACCCCGGCGGCAGATCAAAGGGCCGAATGTCGCGCGGGCGCAGGGCACAACACGATTACCATGACGCGCTGACGTCGCTTTCGGTTAATGTCGCACCGGAGATATATTCGGGGACTATTCAAGACACGACTGATTATCCGAATTCAAATAAGAAGGAAGCGAAAACCGAGATCCCTACTGATCAGTACTTTTTACTCATCATTAGGGATCTAAACAGAGAAAAGCTAAACAGGTATTACATTAATATTAATAACGGCCAATGATCATCCCACTGCAGGGCAAAGGCTTCCATCATTAAATGATTCACATACCTCCGTCCTCTTAGAGGTACATCACCAAAACATTGATAAAACTCCGCTGACTTTCAGCTAAAAAAACCTTGAATAAATTGATCGACAAAAACAATCCTGGTAGCTCAAATGTTTAGTGTTCTAGTCCCAACATAAAATCCGACCCACCCGCCAAAACGCCCCGTTGGTCTAGCGGTTTAAGTACCAAACCTAGATCCCGGGGTCCAGGGTTCGATCCGTTATGGCAATAGGAGTTTCGAATTTTCTAACATTGCTCGGGTTCGTGATCACCAACCTGTATTTGGCAAGCGTGGTGATTATGCCTGTACCCATCATTGCTGTGGTAACTTGAATTTAATGATGGAGACCTTTGCCCTGCAGCACAGATAAGATAATCCTGCAGTAAGATGATTGTAGGCAGTCACTTTACTTTTATTTTGTATTACTCATGGTAGAGTCTTAATGTCTGCCCGTGGACAGGCGGCCTTACCGAGCCCTGTCGGTTTTATAAAACTGTTCTTTATGCCTTTTATCGAGATTGAAATTAAGATGTTATAATGTGTTACGTTATTCCGACGACGGCGGATTATGCACGGCGGTGTCGGTAGAGTTGGGAGAATGTTGATTTTCGTATACGTATGGTTCGGATATTTGTCTATTGGTTTTATTCGTTTGTTGAGTTATCACGTGACAACAGTCCATGGTTCCAATCCAATAGATGTAATTAAATATGTGACTCATCGCATCTTGCAGATAACTGTGTCAATAGTGTCACAGGACACTGGTTACACTAATTTTTGACTGTGGATGTTGTTATTTATAAAATAAATAACTGGAAAATACCGTGCAAGTAATCATGTTGCATGAATTTCAGTGTTTTGTATAGTGTGCAACCAGCAAGCAGTTTGGCGTTAATGACGCGTGTAAAATAACATTTTATAGAAATGTGATAAATTAACACTTTTATTGGTTTTTGATGGTAATACTTAGTGGTTAATATTGATGTTCAGTGAAAATCGGTAATAGATACAAAGACGTGTCTTTGTTAGATTATTATAAAACACTTGTTGTTAAAAATGGTCGTGTTTAAATTATATACGAAGTTTTGAGTTCTTTAACCAAGAAGGCGCTTGTACCAACATTTGTTATCATACTACTACTACTTCGGGACGCTGGTGGTGTGCGCTACATTCATACAGTTCGCACTTTGTATCCCCTTTGTAACTTATTAAATGTAATATTGTAAACTTTCCTATTACCTTTTTACTTATCAAGTTTAACACTTAATAGGGTTAAATAAAACTAAACTAAACTTAGTTACGGCAAAATAATTCACTATTAAAAAATTCATTCAATTGCAAATTATTCAACTTTAATTCACGAATACCTCGTCGAGGTCATAATGTAATTTCTTTTACCATCTTTTAGATAAATGTATATTAAAATGAATATTACATATTAGGGAAGTCGTAATAACATCTCTGATATCCGAATGTATCGAACGTCCTTGATGTTCTAATAGACTTAGGTCCATCACTATAACTGAACGAGTTTCTCAATAGGTTTTCTATAGCTGACTCTATGGGTCTGCTTCCTGTGTTAATTATCCAATAATCTTTTATGGAACCCACATACATCGGGAGCCGACACTTTCGTCGCTTCCTACATCGCCGCTCAATGTCAAGTAGCCATGTTTTCAATACTGTTATTGCTTTCTAAGTAAAAAAACGTTATTTGGATGAGCTCTGGTCGCAGTAAATTTCTGTGTGGATGGCAGATAAAAAGCTATGGAATAGCGTAACAGATTATGTTGGAAATGTTTCTGTTTTAAATTCTCGAACGTTATTGGAAAGTAAATTGTTTTACTTAAAAGTGAAAATGGACGCGTTTTAGAATGTTAATTAGGTTGATTTTTAATAGCGGTTCGATGATCGCCTGATGTGAGTTTTTAATGAACAACGGTTGGGTTATGACAAAAAAATATGGATGAAGATTTTGCATGTGTTGATTAGTATTAAACTATTGTGAATTAGTAAAGACAGTGTACAGTAATGTAGTGGCCTATAATCATCCCACTGCAAGGCAAATGCTTCCGACTTTGAATTCAAGTTACCACAACAATAAATTTGCATTCAATTGATTCGCTACCTTGTTTAGATTATTTACAACGAAAATGATAAATAATCGTAATACTCTTGCTCTAACAACTAAAATTACTATAATTATTTATACTAAAATTTATTTTTAAAAATAAAATCGCTATATTTACATTGTACTTACCTATTGTGTCAAAAATTTGGTTACAGATAAGTCGCTTATCTAAATTTTTCTACGAATTTTATTTGTGATTTATAAATAGGGAAGATTAAGCAAAAGCCATTTAAAATGCCACTACTCTATCAACCAATACAGAAGCAAAACAACTTTACTGCTTTTTATATGATTACAACGTAAAGAAACAGGAAAGACGCTGTCTTTTGATTTAATCTATTAAATACAAGATCAACTCATAATAATTAAAGAAATCAATTTGTCTGAAAAGTCTTGTAATCGTAAATTCATTCTTACATCACATTGTTCCCGGTAGTATGATTTTTCTCCCAGCACTCCAAGACTCAATTAAGTCTTAATAACCTTTAAGTAACTGCCTATAATAAATCCCACTGCAGGACAAAGGCCTTATTGAAATCAAGTTACAATCAATGATGGGTAATTTTTAAGTCAACCCAAACCCGAATACTTGCGTTGGAAGCGAATTACCACTAAATGCAAATCACAAAAGTGTATGAGCTTAAAGCTCAAACGAGACATATCATATGTGACAGGAAATCGTAACCAAACAGATTTCAATACGAGGAAGGATTCAAATACTTTTGTATCAACATGCTCTATATTCATATTTTACGATTTCAAATAATCACATTGTTATGTAACTGCCATATGACAGTCGCAAACATTTTAACACAGACAATGTAACCCTTATCACGGCGAGACCTTAAATGGTCATAATGAAGTTATCTTTCAACTCGTACCTACGCATGGTTGCCGCTAATGTGCGGTCGTCCGCGCGGAAGTCAAAATCATTGTCACCCTACACTAATGACTACCCTTTAACTTTCAACCTTAAGTCTACTGGCTAATGGTTGAAAATAGAGTGGCGACGATAACAGGGAAGACACTATGAATTTTTATTGTCAAATAAGTTGAGTATTGTATTGAATAAAAGCGCGGAACCGTAAGAAATTAGCTCACATTGATGGCTCCCTTCGTGTCGGGTGACATGACACTGCGCATGTCATGGGGACGAATGTTTTTTTGAGAACAACAAAAAGTAGTTTGTATTCAGAAATAATGTTTGGGAAATGGAGGGCGATCGGTTTTTGGCTCGATAACCACTTTCACACACGATTTTTATGAATAATTTGATGTTTGCATTCATTTTTTAACAGCATTACGCATCCATTTCGTCGAAAGAAAAACTAAAGTTTCTGTGTTTTCCGTACTGCAAAAGAGCATGAAAAAGATGCTCTGGATGCACATAAACATCAATTTTGATATTTTAATTCAAAAAGATTTATTATATTACATGGTTTCCCACTTTATTTACTTGTTTACATAATATTCGTTATATTAAATTATGAAATACTTTTGTGCTATAAATTACTTTAATCCTAAAAGCAGGATTTTGCCATTATCGCCACGTTTGGCAGCAGGTTAGCCAAAGGTGGTGCCAAGTATCTGCTGCTTGTCTTCTTCCGGTACTTTAGTCGCCTCTGACGCACCCACACGTATGTATTTGTGTAAGGTTCAATAATTAAGGAAGTCGACGCAAAAAAATACGTCTGTGCGTTTCACAGCGTGATAAAAAATGAAAATTCTTATATTTTACATGCTTATAAGATCATTTTAATTAGGTATAAAATAATAACACTGCTAGGAAGTTACACGTAAGTAATGGTTACTTAACTCGGGCTTCGTTTTTTAGGTGGTCAAAGTGCACGGTGCGTAGGACAGTTTTTTCTTCTCCAACTTAACCAATGAGTAAGAATATGAATTTATTGTTTACTTCTGCTACTTTCTTTCTAAGCAAAAATAATAATGATATAAAAAAAGCACTAAATAAAATATAACTAACTATAAAATAATTATTTCAGTCTCTCCGCGCTGCCTGGCCGATCCGAAGGTTCCCATTACGCTGGCTGCATTGCTACGTTGAATGGCAATGGAGACCTGCTGAACCAACCAGGACCCAGAGCGGGAATCATTCCCTTTCTCTCGCAACCGTCGCCCTAACTCCTTAAAAAGGTCTCGAGCCTCACTACCCCATGGTCCTACCGTCTCAACTGCGAAGTAGTAAGTAGTAACTTCACATGAATAAGTACTACAAAAGTTAGGAAATGGTTTTAATATCTCTATTAATAACTTACAACTGATGATGCAGTGTAACAAACCTAAAAGCTTTAACCGTATTAAGTTATTTATTACTGTAATGAAGACATTAACTTCCACACGGCTTTGTAATATCATAATGTCTCAATTCTTATAAACCTGATCAAACGAGATAGGAACTATTAAAACCTATATCAAATCAGATTTCATGGTGTGGGATGAATTTGATATAGTGGGAGCTCAATTTATAGACCCATATATCTTGGGGCTCTAATTAGCTCAGATATTAATGTTAAATATGTTAATGCGAGCACTATTTACATGTATAATTGTGATACGTGTAACATAATCTAAGTCATACACGAATGGAGCATGAATGGAAATTGTGAGAAAAGTATTTATGCATGAAATTTGGTAATATCTGTGTAAAAAGTTGATCCATTTTATAATTAGTTTTTTTGCCTAATGTAGTTAAAGATTGGTAGCGTTGAGGTAAATTGTTTAGCTCTGAGAATTAATAATTATCTTAAATAACTAAAATAATGAAAAAAATCCCCGCTGAAAATCAGCGTAGTTAGGCAGCTGTCACGAATAGTTCTAAGCGGGAACTTCTTCATTAATTTTTTTTTCCTTAGAATAATAACGCTTTCTAAGTTTTTTTCCTTTTGAAATGTTTTGTCTCTGGTTTTTTTTGGTCATATAATTTTTCTTTTTTTGCAACACAGTAATTGCGCATCACTTTTTATTTCCCAGTACATTACAACATTATTTATTTAATTATTTGCAGCGTTTTTTCATGGAAATAAAGGTCAAAGACAGAGCGGTTAGAAATGGATGAATTTTCTCTTCATCATCGGAATGGTACAATATTTAATGAATTTATAATAATTGATAATAATTTAGTTAAACAAAATAAAAGTAACGGTTTATTTATCCCACTGCGTGAAAAGGCCTCCATCATTGAATTCATGTTGCCACACCAATGATGGGTACAGGCATAATCATCTTGCCAAATGCGGGTTGGTGATCACAAACCCGAGCAATGTTTGAAAATTCGAAACTTCTTGTTCCCCGACACGGGGATCGAACCGTATTTTAACCACTAGACCAACGCGAACGGGGCGTTATCAATTATTATTTTTTATAAATAAGTCTTCTGATTAGTAATAATAATATAACCTATAAATGCGCGGACCGTTTTAGTAATGAATATAGCTGAACGTTTAGCGTATATTATACTTTATAATTACACTAATCGCCTCTTGATTGCGACGCCGAATTAGCGGATGAAAGCCATTTGGATCATCTTATTTATCATTATTGATGCTCATATGTTTTAATGGAGATGATCTTTGAGAAAATGCTTGGATGCTACTTGTGAACGCGATATCTATTTTAGGAATACTTAAACGATAAGTATTTCAGGGAGACTAGAAAAGTGAAACGCCCCGTTTGGAGTACTGGTTTAGGTTTCGGGCCAAGATCTTAAATCTCGGAACTTAGGACAACTTCGATTCCCGGGTCGAGCAATAAGTGTATCGAATTTTCGAACAATTTCCCGGATTCGTGATCACCGTGACCTTACATGATCACCACAATGCGGATCGCATTTGGCAAGTTCGGTGAATATGTTTGCATTGCTGTGGTAACTTGAATTCCTTGGCCTTGCACAGCGATGATTGATTATTAAAGACCGTCTTTTTTTATGTTTTATTGAGATGATACTTAATTAACCTTTAAAAAATCATTCATCTTTATATTTGACAACCATTTGGATCAGCGGTAGTAAACGCTGCTTCTGAGCCATGGGTCGCGGGTTCGATCCCCGCACAGTACAAATATTTGTGTGCATGAACATGTCTGTTTGTTCTGGTCTGGGTGTTTTCTATGTATTATAAGTATGTATTTACAAAAAAAAGTATATAAGTAAGTTTATCGGTTGTCTAGTACCCCATACGACAGGGTACTTAATAGTAGCTTAATTTGGGACTAGATGGCTCTGTGTGGCCCAGTGTGGCATGTCTGAAATATTTATTTATTTATTTATTTATTTATTCGTAAGTATTTTGCCTCTAGAAATTTATTAATAATTTATTCCGTTAAAAGTAAAGGTCTATTATACTCGTATTTTATTTTCTTGCCACTTATCGTCGGTATTCACTGATTGTTTATAATTATAATTTTATGGTCACACTGCCGTTAAGTTATGCGAATATGTAAATATTATTGAATTATAATGATCGCTCGCTCCATTATTGTAACTGTTGGTGTTTGCGTGATTAAATTAATATTTATGTGTCTTTTTAAATCCTATCACTTCGCTTTAAGTGCTAAAGCGAAATCTGTCTAGTCAATAGAACTGAAATATTATAAACATCAAACTAATGCATCATGATAATGTGATCTGATTCTTCGAATGAAGAGAAGGCTTTCATTGTTAATTTGTAGAAATTTTTGATGATAAGAACAGAGAAGAGGTTGACATAATCACTTATAATATATGCCATTTTGTTCGATAGCTTATTGCTATATTATGGTAGGTGAGGTTTTTCAAATCAAAGAAATGCGACAAGTTGTTTTACCAATTATGTAGAGACAAAAACAGATGATTTTTTTTTGCATTGTCCAGACTATAATTTTCTTTAAAATCCCTAAAGATGAAACGCTCAAAAGTTATTTGCGCAGTCGGCCTGAATTGCGAGAGCTTTTTTTGGAAGTGTTTAGACGACTGAATATGTTTTAGACATATAATCATCTTTAAAGGTGAAATTAATTCTACGAAGATTTATGTGACGCATGCATATTTGAATATTGGCAATAAAAATATAACCTTTTCTCATTATGTTTCATTTCCTATAGTGTTCATGTTCTGCGATGATCAAGTTTATTGTATACACTGAATTATCTCTCATTGTTAGTACATTAAAAGTTAATTAATCAAAGGGATACTCTTAAACAATCAATGGTTATGATTTTGAATGTCAAAGCGGGACGAACCTATTCTCACACGCGAATTTATTTCTCTATTTACTTCTTTTTTAACAAATAGTAAAATAATGACGCATAGGCATATTATGCCGAATTCAGTCAATTTTAACGATCATGAAGTTCTGAATTAGAAACACATTTGTGCTAGCAAAGTTGCGGGCAGCAAAATCCCTAAACATATTCAGTAGAATGGTTACTTTCATCCCCAAATCTGAAAGTGGCGCTGGCTGGGATATTAGACTAAGCACGGGCGCGAACTTGTTGCTCGGAAACTAGGGCTGACTCTATGGGGTGTTGTGGACAATAGGGGTAATTTATCTGGGCAAGTCACAAGCTGAAGCGTGAACTGAAAGTAGCTTACAACAATCTGATTAATAGCAGAATGTGTAATACTTTGATATCAGAGAATTGACCATAATATCATGTTAAAAATTGAGAACTTTATCTGAGTTTTACTTGTTAGTCTAAACACTTTTTGACACAAAATAAAAGGTTATCATTTCAATGTGTAGTGTTGGCTTAAGTTAAAAAAAAACAGTAAAAAAATTGCTGTTTGTTAACAAGTTTTTTGCATCCATTAAGAACTGTAAGCACTCCGAATGTGTCAGAAATTGGTTTAGTCAATAGAGATATAGGTACATATTATGTGATGCATGTTGTTGAAATATACATTAGTTTAGATGTCAAAATGCTGGAAATATTTAAGCACAAAAATCTTCTTAGCAAAAACACCACCAATATTCGTAAACTAGGCTTAATCTCTATTTTATTAGGTCTTTAACCTTTTTTAGAATCAAGAGTATTAATTATAAAAACTTTACCGCTAACGTCTGCCCCTTGTCGTGCGCACCGCGGGCATGCTCCCGCGCAGCCCCAGTGAAACATTTACAAATATTTGCCGGCATTATACGCGGCCATATTATTATGCAGCTTTGCCATTGTTTAGGAGGGATCGAAATATAATGTTACGTATATAATTCAATTTAGATTTGTGCTTGAATAAAAAATGTGTCGTCTAGTTTTTTTAAATTTAGTTTATTAGGTTGTGTGACCGTTTGTAAACAATTTATGTGTCGTTTTTATAAATATTAAAGTATTAAAAAGTTTTAAAACAATATCCAATAGTTTTTTGTATTTTGTGGTGCCGGCATACAAAAAGGATAGATACATTTTTTTTTCCTGTGGGTGTGCTTTTGGAAGAGGACTGGCAGCTGTGGATGAAGGATGTTGATGATGACCATAAGAAATTGAAGATACGGACCTTAAAAAGAAAAAAATCATAGATATAAGACATGTTTGTCGATGGGGATGTTCAAGTTCTGCACTTGATAAGACAGCGTAACTTTATCAAAGTTACTGGTTATGAACCTCAGATATCCAAAACTCGTAGCGAATTTACAATGATTTTATACAAATTATGTCTAAGAGGTAAATCGTTTAGAAGAGCAATCGTCTGGTTTGCGAATGTCGGCATATAACAACTGAGATAGTTGAATCATTTTCACTCAATCCTAAACATGTTGTAATCATTCGATACAGTCGCACAACGTTTATGACTGACTTTCGAAATCAAATCGATTGAACCAGGAAACATTGTCGCAACAAGTTTTTGCCGACGTGTGAGCCCACTTGCAAAACTTCTCGTATGAAAGTTTTATTTATCTTATTGCCCGCTCTGATCATAGCCGGCAAGAGCCCAAACTAGATCTAAATCCAGCCGCATTACGGGCTGTCACAACACATTTCCATCAAAACCAGAGTTATAATTCGAATCACCACGGTAGACGCAGCGCATGTTTTTATTACTCTTTGTACATTTCGTTACGCGTTCTTTCATGTTACAAAATATTTAAAAAATGGGGGAGACGAGAAATATGGCGGCCAACAAATCAAATTTCAAACGGGTGAGACTTATTGTAATGAAATAAAAGTAATTCAGAATGTTGCGCCCCACCCCTCGTCCGCCATGTTGCTATTACCAGACCAGCTTGACTAACTGTCACGTGTGTGGGTACACTCTGTGATTTAGCTAATAGCTATGTGGTAAACTGTTAGTCGGCGTAAAAGGTTAGACGATCTAATCAATCAATTTTAAGCTTCAATTTTAATAGGTATTTTACAGGACGAGCGTAGGTATATTTGCTCATAATTAAAAAATATTCGCATTCGATACCTAATAGCCTTTGAACCATCAATTGCAAAAATATAGTAGGTAGCAGTTAATAATGATTTGATGACCATTTGGATCAGCGGTAGTAAACGCTGCTTCTGAGCCATGGGTCGCGGGTTCGATCCCCGCACAGTACAAATATTTCTGTGCATGAACATGTCTGTTTGTACTGGTCTGGGTGTTTTCTATGTATCATAAGTATGTATTTACAAAAAAAAGTATTTATGTAATTTATCGGTTGTCTACGACAGGGTACTTAATAGTAGCTTAATTTGGGACTAGATGGCTCTGTGTGGCCCAGTGTGGCATGTCTTAAATATTTATTTAATATTATTATTATATGATTCTGGTGCCTCATTATTTACCAAAAAAACCTCATAAAACCAGAAAATCTAATCTTGCTTATTCAGCAACAAAAGTTTTAAACATAAAATTTCATGCGCTCAGTATTCCAATGATTTGTCAATCGATTAAATAATTTGAGGTTTATTGGTCAATATCTTAATAATTTGGATCATGATGGTTTTATCAGTGCTGAAATATAGGAAACTTCTTCTTCTTCTTCTCGAGTCAATGGCAACCAATTAAACTCTCTGCGCCCAAAAAGTGGCCACATCAATGGCCCTCTGGTTGGCTCATATAGGAAACTCATAAAAACAGAGTGCTATTTACTAATGCTTTAAAAACAATGAACTTTGTTTTTTTGCTATTTGTTGCATTGGATTGCATCAAAGTTGCAACGCAACACAATGCAATGAAGTCTATGCCACGTATTAGATTGATATATTTTTTTAAAAGTTGTCTGCAATTTACGTTACTGGATCCTATTTCGAGAGCATTGTTGATTATACAATTTTGGTTGAGTTCTCTGTCGCTCGGTGAGTTTGTTGTTATAACGCGGCTTGCGACAAATATCCTAAGCTTAACAGGGTTTAGCCAAGTCAGAGAAATACTCGTAGTTCCAACGTCTTATTAACTGTTGAAATGAACATTAGAAGTGTATTTTTAAACTTATCTCTTGATCTGGCTGTATATCCAAAGTTATTTCTAGTTTTTGTGGAATAATTTGTTGGGCAACAAGACAACTATTGTTGAACCAGACACATAATATTCATAATATCAGTATATAAACTTGAAAAATTTTGTCTCAGGCGGGACTCGAACCCGCATCTCGAGGAGGAGATGCGGGTTCGAGTCCCGCCTGAGACAAAATTTTTCAAGTTTATATACTGATATTATAAGTGCAATTAAGTTGCTAAAATATCAAATAAAGTACATAATATTCATTTTCGTCTGTCTATTAAAGTGTAGATTTACGATTCCAAAAGAATTTTGACCGTGAAATGAAAATCATCGGTATCACCTCAAAAATTGATAGCTGTGTTATAAAAATAGTAGTAAACCAGAAACTATTCAAACATTCTTGCACATTTGCCACAGATGATAGAAATAATCGCGGTTCCGCATTTATTACTCCTAAAACATAATTTATAACAAACCCCAACTACAAAGGTGCCGACCAGGTACAAGACAACCCTTGCGCAAAAACACATTGATTTATTGACTTACAACTAACATTATAAATGTCTTAAAAAATCACAAATACGACCTTAAGCAGATGAATATAAGTTACATTGTCAATTATGTGAAAGAAATAATATTTCAGTTGCGGTATTTGACTTTATTTATCTATTATTAGGGGTTTCGTCGCTCTGTGCGCCCGCGCAAGGGGAGAATGCGTGGCGAATGTGACATCTCAATTTGGTCATATTGTCTGCTCGACAATGCCACCCTGTGTGCTCAGATAAATAAATCACCATGTTTCCGTGCGCGCCCCTTATTTCAACGCTGGTTTTGCCAATTTCGGCTCAGCATACATCGATTTCCATGTTCATGTATATCAAAATACTCGTGTGTGAAAGTACTAATGTATCTTATTATGTGGTAGTCCTACAAATGCCAAGGTTAGATTATGGGAGCCGGAAACTCAGTAATGGTGAATCCATTTCCCAGGCATAATGTTGTGGGGAGCAAATAGATTAGTTGTTGTAATTTATCGGTTTGTTGTTTGACAATTGACAATTGTGTACTTTAACATTTAGTTACGATCAGGGGTAGGCCTTTAGTAATGTTTTTATTTGTAAGCATTAAAATATACATCTTATGTTTCTTTTCTGAATACATAGTTTTATCAACTGAATTGTTTTATTCAATTTATCTGGATGCTGCAGTTTTACTTATTTGATACAACGCATAATAGTACAGCGATGAAAAAGGACTCCTCCAAGGCACGACTCTGGCCCCGCTACTATAAAATATGAAACCGGCATAAAGTACCAGTATTTTAGCATTTTTATAACACCAACTCTATTTCAGATATGTAAAGTGGAACTAGCGCATTTCAAAGAGATGTTTCGTAAACACTAACGCTTTCTGGTAGCTGGATATTACCGTAAATAATGGGAATTCTATTAGGTCAGTAATTGGGCCTGATTAGAGATGGGCCGCTATCGACTGGTCGACACGCTAGTGAGGAACCGTCACTCGCCGGGATATCTTAATCGGCATAATTACTGATAGAAAACGCTGTTTCGACGAGTGGTTAAGGTGATAGAGGGTGGATGTTATGCACTGTGGCGAGAGCGGGAGCGGGAGCGGTGTTATTGCGTGGGAAGTCACTTTATCTGAAAGTTTTTATAATCGGAGTAGGTACCTTTTTGACACTTAACAACAGTCAATAAATCAGAAAAAAATTTCAATGTAAAATTCTGTGTATTTAAAAAAAAAAATGCGGATGGCCGGGAATGATCGGCGTTGAGATCGTAAGGAGTGGATGTTCAGCAATCTGTATAATGATATATTTCTTTCTTAAGTATCATTATTTAAAAAGTAAATAGAATATTAATTTACTAGCTGTTCCCCGCGACTTCGTACGCGTCAATTTCAGTTTTTAAGATCGCGATTATTTTTTCAACATTTTTCACTGATGCTTCGCTCCTACTGGTCGCAGCGTGATGTTATATAGCCTAAAGCCTTCCTCGAGGCATGGACTATCCAACACAAAAAGAATTTTTCAATTCGAACCAGTACTTCCAGAGATTAGCGCGTTCAAACAAACAAACAAACAAACTCTCTAGCTTTATAATATTAGTATAGATTAGTGTGGATCAAAGTCACTGGTTTTTCAAAGTAGTACCTTAATATGTATTCAATAACTTAAAAGTGGAATGTTGCTATCGAATGTCGTGAGACCAACTAAAAATAATAAAAAACAAACCCGCTCGCCGCCTGCGCATGCGCCACGCTGTCGCGGCTTTTCTATTTGAAAACAAACGCGCATCGATTTGCATGAATCACGTATTAACAGTTCGTTAACAAACCGTATCGTAAATATTTTGCCGTTGGGAAACAGCCCGGCCTTGTATGTCACACGCGTTCTCCATTTGACCATCTTAAGTCGGAAACCTAAGCTCATCTAAGCTTTAGGAAATGACGTTACTGTACGTTTGTTGGTTTGTAATCGACTTTACTCGTTCGTTTGTGTCAATCACCCCACGCTTTTTTATAACGAAATTAATTATTGTTATCAATCTATTTTAATTTCTAGAAATCATTAAAAATACAAATTGATTGTTAATCAATATTTTTAGTTCAATTTGCAATCTTTAATTTAGATTTGTTCTAAATCAATATTGGGAAACGGCAAGAGATTTTATGGCATGATATGCTTAAGTATTTTTAACAAAGTAATACTTTCTGCCACAAAAGGTTTCTTGAATGCATAGGACTGTACCTACTTACTTATTTGTTTGTAAGACAGAGATAAAATATACTACACGCAACATTATTTGTACTATTTTGTACTCATTGTGTAGCCATTTTAGAAATAAGCAGATTGCATTTTTTTGTAATAGAATCTAAAGATTGCATCATCAGGATATAATTGATCATACAAATTGTCTTGTTGCTAGATTTGGAACTTTAACATACAAACAATACAACAACTAACATACTTTTTTAAATAATTACCTGTCATCCCGAGAAACATTACAACAACTTATTCGTAAACAATCTGAGAGCTCCATGCTCAAAACAATTTAAATCTCAGAAGCTATAAACAGGAGCACATTTCCACCACTAATCCTCGTTGCTAAGCTGTGAATGACACATCAATCGCCATCCAGTGTTATCCCGGTGTCGACATACGGGCTCAGTGGAACGCCGCGCCGTTTAGTGGCTCGTCCCAATACATATTAATTCGGATGTTAATCGGAGCCATCTTAGGACTTAGACGACACGGTGATGCTATTAGGGGACGCGTGTCCACAACATGCCGGGTAGCCCACTCTTGTCCCGAAGCAGTGGTAGGTGAAAATATTGCGACGTGTAACGCGCCTCTAGGGGTTGGTTTTCAGAAATGTAACTGATTTTACTGGAAGTGATGATGACGTTAAATTTTATTAAACTGCTGGTTATGGGCCTCTCCAAAAAGATTTTGCCACAATCGCCTTGAATGGCGGTTTGGCTATCGCAGTTTGGCCGGTGGTAGAGAAAAGCCGCTGCTGTCCGACTCCTTCTGGCAGTACTTCTGTTGACGCTTCTTAAGACACCCTTAGAAAGATAGCGGTGGTGGTCTCTCGAGCGTATGTTTTTTTTTTCGTGGGCTGAAAACCAGTTTAAGGTATGTAAAACTAGTAACCTCACACACTTTATCTCTTTATAATATTGGTTATAGATTTAGCAAAACTGCTGAAAATCAACGTCATGATAAACTTCTAGCTGTCATGAATTTATGACACTTGTGTACTTACCTCTAGCAGTCACGAATTATTGACCATTTTTTAAATGTTTTGTTCTTGTGTTTGCCATTGTGTCAAATAAATTTTCTTTCTTTTAAAGCTGCCAAACATCGTATCGTGCCTGACAGTGCGTACATACCCGTGGATCCGTCAAAGCAGCCGCGGTAGCAGTCGTCGGCACTGTGTCCGTTATTATTACTTTAATTCGCCTGCGCCGGCCGCAGTGGTATTAGTGGATATTTTTATTGGCCAGCCTTCGATAGGAAATCTTATAGTTCGATATTTTGAACTAGTATTAACTTTATTGGTTTGGTGGAAGTGTTTGCAACAGAGCTGAGCAATCGGAATCGTATGAAAGTTACATAAGAAGACAATGGTAAAAACTAACTTAGGACTTCAGACGACAGTGATGCTATACCGGGCACAATATGCCGGGTAGCCTACACTTGTCCGAACCAGTGGAAGGTTAAAATATCTACCTATACAGAGCGTACAAGTAAAATATGAAGGCAATGATAACAACTAACTCTTGCAGTGTTATATTTCTACTAGCTGTTCCCCGCGACTTCGTCCGCGTCAATTTCCGTTATGTTCGCGATTATTTTTGCAACATTTATCACTCATGCTTCGCTCCTATTAGTCGCAGCGTAATGTTATATAGCCTAAAGCCTTCCTCGATTAATGGACTATCCAACAAAAAAGATTTTTTCAAATCGGACCAGTACTTTCGGAGATTAGCGCGTTCAAACAAACAAACAAACAAACAAACAAACAAACTCTTCAGCTTTATAATATTAAGTAAGTATATAGATATAGATTAACATTTTAAGTCAAATACGTATCTACAGTGTTTAGACAACGTACGCGTTGCTTTGCAACGTTCTGTACAGTCTATGGTACAGTAGCATACAAAATGCTCGTAGGTCTGTTGATAAACATAATAATCTGGGATATGTATAGAACAATCTCTTGAATTATATTGACTTAATTTAAATTCACCCTGTATATTGTCGTTCGAAAACATATTCTTAATTTTCCACGCTCTGCCTCCAAAGCAACAATTATCACCATTCTTTGTAGGTACACAATAAAGTATTCGAGCGGCCATTTTGGCGGCTTTCTCAAAGCCCATATTATTGTCTTCCCACTTTTTTGGGCTCAATGAAAGCATAACAATAGACTGGATACTTATTAAGCTATATACCATAGTATACTTTTCAACTTTTTATACCTAACTACCGCTTGTCAGAGGCGTCAAACAACTCACCTGTTTTGCTGACCGTAATGAGCGTGACTCGCGCTTTCTGACGCACCCTGTGATTACCGCGGCTGCCGACCGTACCTTCCGGATACGGTCCGACGCCATTTTTAGTTATTGATATCGTCAATTTTTGTTTGTTATATATTCAATGATCAAACGTTTTCAAAGTCAAACTAGCTGTTGCCCGCGACTTTGTACGCGCGGAATTTTGAATTTCTTTATAGTTTATTGATCCCACGGGAACTGTAGTTTTTCCCCGGGTGAAAAGTAGTCTATATGTTATTACAGCGAATAAACTAGCACCGTGCCAAATTTCATTCAGATACGTTGAATAGTCTTAGCGTGAGAGTAACAAACATACATACCTACATTCCTACAAACTTTCGCGTTTATAATATTAATAGGATTACTGCAATCGATTTTCAACTTTATGTCCAACTTCATTAGATAAACCATTAAACATCCTTATCCTACATCAGTGTATTGCCAGACACAGGCATCTTTAAAAATAAAAAGTAACTAATTTATTGACCTCAAAGTACTGACATTACTGTATCTTTTGTTACAAATTTAATGTGATTAAATTAATATTAATATGAATAATTATGAATATTATGCAAAAATCGCAGTCTTCCTTATCTGACGATACTCTCTTACCGTCTTTTACGACACCCATATGAAAAGAAGGGGTGGTTAACCCATATCTTTCTATGGGTGTCGGATGCCTCAATAATGTCAGAAGGCAGGCATCAGAGTTATCTCTCCACCATTGACTAAGCGATCCAACCTACCTGCCAACGATTATGGCGAAATTCTATTTTTGACAGGCCAATGTCTATGATGACATCGAAAACAATTCTGGTAATATCGCAATGACTGCGATACATCATTTAACCCGCCTGCCAAATTTTTATGTGGCTATTATAGCAAAATACTTCTTATAGATACTCGTAGGCTAATTAAAAAGTCTCTACACGCAGCACTCACAGACGATTTTATTAGGGTTCCGTACCCAAAGGGTAAAAACGGGACCCTATTACTAAAACTTCGCTGTCGGTCCGTCTGTCCGTCGCTCTGTCACCAGGCTGTATCTCAAGAGCCGCTATAGCTAGACTGTTGAAATTTTCACAAATTATGTATTTCTGTTGCCGCAATAACAACAAATACTAAAAACAAAATAAAATAAATATTTAAAGTGGGCTCCCATACAACAAACCCGATCTTTTGGCCTTTTTGGTACGGAACCCTTCGTGCGCGAGTCCGACTCGCACTTGGCCGTTTATTATTAGTCTTAATTGTCCATTTGTGTGAGAAGTCAAATAATGACAACCTTAATATGGATGAAATTTTAAGGACGACATTGTTTGACGTTTCAATTTAATAGACGATTAATACTAAATAACGTCAGTGAGTGCGGCGCATAGACTTTAAATTACTCGTATTACTACTTGTTTTTTTTTTATAAATGTTATAAATTTTTTGACATAACATTATTTTGAATTTTGACATAATTTTGTAAACATTTCATATGACATAATTAACATAACCATTGACTTAATTGTATTTATAATAATTGACTTTCTATCTCAAACCATATATCAAAGTAATTTTATTGAAAAAGGGCTATTATACTATTAATGATTATTATATAAATAATAGGAACGTGTGGCTTTAAATTGTCCCAGCTCGCACTGGCATATATCTTTCTTATGTAACCATATTTATTTGAAAAGAGGCTGACAATAGTGACCGAGTTTCTTGCGCTGCTTCTTCTCGGCACTAGCCCAGACTTGTCCCGAAGCAGTGGTAGGTTTTAATATTGGGACGTGTAAAAGCGCCTCCAGGGGCCTATTTGCAGAAATAAAACTGATTTTACTGATGATTTTACTGATCGTATTGTTATTGCTATTTATCAAATAAAGTAACAAATAATTAAACTTAAGGTCAAAGTTTTATTATTTGTTAGTTTAATTGATTAATTGCTATTTTAATTCCGGACATAATAATTTCTGTATGACTTGCCGTCGCGTTGGGTTGAACTGTAAGCGCATGTTCAATGAATAAATGAAATGAAATGAAATTTTATTAAAGTCTGTTGATGACGATGATGAAATAAAAAACAAACAGTAACAAATTTCACACGAAATTTCTACGTAATAAATAATTAAAGATCTAGGTATCTTTCTTACCGGAACAAAGTTAATAAATTTAATTGCTCCCCGAACAAAAGACTTCGGTCGTGATACGGCAATACGTTTGAAAGGCGTAGTATGCCTTGATAGGCATATAAAGTGTGATTACAGCACACAAAGCCGGGGTATTTGCATACATACAAAGAAACATTTTCCACTGGTCACCACGCGACGCTCGGTCCAGGCACTTTGTGAAATAAGACTTTTCATGAAATAACTAGGTACTGACCATAGTTTCTATTTTTTTAATTACAATTGTTAAAGGATAAACAAACAGTCATATTATACATTACATATTAGGTAAGACCATATGAGTTATTATGAATTATTAGCAAGTATTAACGCTTTTTATTCTATCCATAACCATACATAACGTAACTTCATTAGGTTACAGTTATGTTGCTAGAAATATTTAAGCTATACAATAATAAAACATCACGTGTCCGACTTTTACTATCACAAGCTACAAAATATATTTACTGTCATACGATAAAATAAAGAGAGAAAGAAAACTTAAGTTACTTAAAAGCAAAATTTTTGGCACTTGATCGTCACTATCATCCGCAGCGTAAATCAGCCCACTGCTGGACACAAGTCTCTCCTAACCGAAATAATAATTACTCATAATAGGCATACTTATGTTAGTTATTATAAAACTAGCTGTTCCCCGCGACTTCGTACGCGTCAATTTCAGTTTTTAAGATCGCGATTATTTTTTCAACATTTTTCACTGATGCTTCGCTCCTACTGGTCGCAGCGTGATGTTATATAGCCTAAAGCCTTCCTCGAGGCATGGACTATCCAACACAAAAAGAATTTTTCAATTCGAACCAATACTTCCAGAGATTAGCGCGTTCAAACAAACAAACAAACAAACTCTTCAGCTTTATAATATTATAGTATAGAGTAACTACTACTTACTTCAGGGATATTCCGAATCTTGGAATATACGGGTACGCAACCCCGAAGCACCCTAGCTACCAAAGCAGCTTTCCTTTTTCCTAATCCACTGCTGAGGTATCCTATACCCTCTTTTCCCATTCCCCAATACCAAATTACCTACCCCTATAGTTCCTCATCACGGACCCCTCCCGTGGATACCGTAAAAGTCTGTTCCGGCAATGAAAGCAGCCCAATGCAGATATGCAAAAGGGTCTGGTGGAATTAGCGGTACAGCAAGGCAAGGTGGATGGCCTAGGGCGACGGTGGAGGGCATATAGCTGCCGTCGGCCAGACACATCACCCGACTTCTCTTCAGTCGTAGCGGTTTCTCCGTTCCACTGAACAATAGAGAGGGAGGGTGAGTGCGTGCGCCTGCGTTTGCGCGTACGCTTGCGCACCTTAAAATATCCTGCGTACCTGACCGCTTCCGTTTAATGGACTCCGATTGATGTGTAAGACCTGTGGCGATAGGATAAGGTAGAGAGGTCCGGCCTGATGTATGCTGGGCTTTGTCTGATTCCTGCACATAGGCGGTCCTGGGGGTGTGATTACATACCGTGGTCGCTTCTGCACTGCATTCTTGGGGGTGACAGTGCGGATTCGGCAGCACCCAGGGTGACAAAGCAGCCCTATTCAGGAAGGCACTGCTTTCCTCGCTCAGCCGAGGAGGGGGCTAGAAAAGGTGCCCTAAAAAAATGCTCATCCCCATTTTAAGAAGTGGTAGCAGCCGTGGTTGCCACTGCATCACTATAATCGCGGTCGAAATGAACTAAAAACTTACAATAAGAACAGCAAACACTATATGTCATTTGGCGCGTGGAACGTGAGGACTCTTATTGATCGAGACTGCAACATATGCCCAGAACGTAAAACCGCTATAGTAGCTCGGGAACTTCATCGCTATAATATAGATGTGGCTGCGCTCAGCGAAACACACCTCGCTGATGAAGGTGAGCTGGTGGAAAATGGTGGTGGCTACACTTTCTTTTGGAAGGGTACCGCTTCCTCCGAACCAAGACGTTCTGGTGTTGGATTTGCAGTAAAAAATCAACTGGTAAGACGACTTGAGGAGTATCCTCTTCACATATCGGACCGCGTTACCACATTGCGCCTTCAACTGGACAAGAACAATTTCCTTAATGTCATCAGTGTTTATGCTCCAACTTTAGATAAAACTGATGACATTAAGGAACAATTCTATGAAGAATTAGGACGATGCCTTGATAGCATAAACAGCAGGGAGCAGGTGCTATTGTTGGGTGACTTTAATGCCAGGGTTGGTCGGGACTTTGAGGCTTGGCCTAGAGTCTTGGGCAGACATGGAATTGGCAAAATGAACAGCAATGGGCATTTGCTGCTTAGTTTTTGTGCCCAGTACGAACTGGCGTTAACAAACACTATGTTCCGACTTCCCGCCAAGTACAAGACTACGTGGATGCACCCAAGATCCAAACACTGGCATCTAATAGACTATGCCATCGTACGGCAAAGAGACATCTGCCAAGTTCAAGTTACCCGTGTCATGCGTGGGGCTCACTGCTGGACTGATCACCGGTTGATTGTCACAAAACTTCGACTACGTCTTCGTCAACCACGCAGATTCAAACCATTAAAGCCAGCATGTTTAAATCTAGATAAGCTGAATAGTCCTGTGGTGAGGAAGAATTTCGCTGAAGCGCTAGCTGAAAAATTGTTGCCCACTAACGAGACGGACGATCTTAAAGCTGACTGGGAAACGCTGACGTCTCACCTCAAGGAAACCGCTTCATTCACTCTAGGCGCAAAAGTCCGACGCAATGAAGACTGGTTTGATGAGAACGACTCGGTCCTCAGGGAAGCACTTGCCCAGCATCGAGCTCTCCTGCAACAACGTGTTCGGCATGGCGGATGCGATGCAATGGTCAAAGTGAGTGACTTAGAACTACGTAAGCTGTTTCGACAACTTAAAGACAGGTGGTGGCATGACAAGGCTTGTCGTTTGCAGTGGCTAGCAGATACTAATCAGGTCGGTGAGTTTTACAGCGAGGTGCGCAAGCTGATCGGTACATCTTTTTCAGCGAAGACACCTTTAAGGTCATTAGACGGTCATCTAATCACCAGCAAAGAAGAAGTGACCAAACGTTGGGCAGAGCATTTCAACACTTTGCTCAATGTAGATCGATCAGCAGATCTGCGACACATCAGCTTGATCACCCAACTCCCCTTAGCTGTCGACCTGGATGGGCCCCTGTCGCGTGACGAGGTAGTCACTGCCATCAGACAGCAGCATAATAAGCGGGCGGTAGGCATTGACCATATGCCGGGAGAACTTTTGAAGTATAGCGGCGAGGAGCTTCACAGCCGAATTTGGGAACTCTTTGTTCGAATGTGGGAAGAAGAGCGAGTCCCGGATGAATTCAAAGTGTCTCGCATTAGCGCTCTTTACAAGAACAAGGGTGATCGCTCCGACTGCAACTCTTACCGAGGCATTTCACTTCTGTCGACCTCCGGTAAAGTTTTTGCCAGAGTTTTATTAAACCGCTTGCTCAACCTGTCCGAGAAAATTCTGCCTGAATCCCAGTTTGGCTTCCGACCTGAACGAGGCACCTGTGATGCTATTTTCTCGGTGCGTCAATTGCAAGAAAAAAGTAGGGAACAAGGTCGTCAGTTGTACCTCTGCTATGTTGACCTAGAGAAAGCTTTTGACAGCGTGCCTCGTGAAGCCCTCTGGCTGGTGCTGAAAAAGATAGGGTGTACAGAGAAATTTGTGAGACTTATTCGACTTTTGCATGACGATATGCGATGCTGCGTCACCGTAGACGGAGAACAATCAGATTTCTTTCCCGTTACCTGTGGGGTGAAACAAGGGTGTGTTATCGCGCCCACATTGTTTTCCTTATACTTTGCTGTAGTTGTAAGGGAGGTCTCGCAGTCAGTCTCTGAAGGCATACGCATCCGTTTTCGCACTGATGGCGGTCTCTTTAACCTGGCTAGACTTAGGGCTCGCACTAAAGTGTCGCATGCAGTAATCACAGAAATTATGTATGCTGATGACCTGTGCTTCTTAGCGGAATCCCCAGATGGCCTGCAACAGCTTATGTCAGCGTTTCACCAGACTTGCTGTAAATTTGGACTAAAAGTCAGTGTTAAAAAGACGGAAGTTATGTCTTTGAACGTATATGGTCAGGAGACACTGAATGTAAAGCTTAATGATGTCGTGCTTAAGCAGGTCCAAAAATTCCGATACCTAGGGAGCACTATAACATCAAAGTGTGACCTGGATGCCGAAATAAACAGCAGAGTCGGCGCTGCAGCTGCGGCCTTTGGCAGACTGTGTTCCAAGGTTTTCTGCTCACATGATATAAAACTGCGAACCAAACTATGTGTTTATATTGCCGTTGTGCTGCCAAACCTTTTATATTCTTCTGAGGCGTGGTGCCTGTACCGTCATCAAATACGCACACTTGACCGCTTTCACCTGAAATGTCTGCGAAAAATTATGAATATCAAGTGGTCCGATCGCGTGCGTAATACCGAGGTACTGCGACGTGCCAATGTTGATGGCATCGAGGCTTATATTATGCGTCGGCAGCTTCGCTGGTGCGGTCATGTATCTCGTATGACGGAGGAGAGAGTGGCGAAGCGCATCTTTTACTCTGAACTTGAGGAGGGCAAGCGTAAACGCGGCGGTCAACTCCTCAGGTATAAAGACGTTCAGAAACGACATATGAAAAGATGCAATATTGAGCCGTCTCAATGGGAGGATTTGGCTGCACAGCGGCCTGAGTGGCGCAGGCTTATTTTTAACCAAGTACGCGACTTCGAAAAGCAACGTCAAGCTGATCTCGACACTAAGCGCGACCAGTTGAAAGCCCGTACTCCTGCTACTATTTCCTACAATTATATAAACGGCAAACTAACGTGCCCCCACTGCGCACGAGAGTTTGTTGCGAAGATAGGCTTTGTGAGTCATCTTCGTGCGCATCATCGCCTATATGATTAGGAGTCGAAGTGGTCGCCATGGCCGAAATCGGTCGGAAGATAATAATAGTATAGAGTATAGATATAACAAAGGTAGCGGACCTCACTGGCCTTATACAAAAGTTGGCATTTCATGATTCTCCGAATGAATACTGTAAAGTTGTGGTCATTCGGATAGTAAGTAAAATGTATAATTTGGTCCAATGACTGTGGCGTAGCGGTTTTGTAAGCAAAGAAATGATTTGGTAGCAAGCTTCGCGTGGGTAAAAGCATGGTCAATATAATTTGACTCAATCGCAGTAATTGTGTGAAAGAACAGATATTAATGTTGACTAAGCAGAATTCTACTGAACAAAGAAATAGGTAGTCCAAGTAAATTCATAATGCCTTTGTTGTGTTGCGTCGTCAAAAACGATCGATACACTGCAATGGCTTATGAAACGTAGCTTACCGCCTAAAACTTAAGTACTGTAGTGGGCTATATTCATCCCACAACAGTGCAAAAGCCTTCAGCATTGAATTAAGTTACAATAGCAGTGATGGGAAACCAGAGCTTATTTGCGACAGTAAAAAACCAAAAACATTGCAGCTTTGAATTACTTACTAGACTCTGGCTGGTATCAAGTCTTACAGTTTTAAATACTAAAAAGAAAGAATAATTAAATTTTGGAAAATCGTAAAAAAAAGGGACTAGTTAGAAATCTCGAAGCGACTAAGTCATATGTTGTAATTTCTGTTATTATGAACGCGATTATTTTTGCAACATTTTTTACTGATGCTTCGCTCCTATTGGTCGCAGCGTGATGTTATTATAGCTCAAAACTTTCCTCGATAAATGGACTATCCAACACTAAAATAACTTTTCAATTCGAACCAGTACTTCCGGAGATTAGTGCGTTCAAACAAGCAAACAAACAAACAAACTTTCCAGCTTTATAATATTAGTATACAGAATGAAAGGACATCGGCAGGCGTCTATAAAGATTTAGTACCGCTAAAAAATCTTGTGTTTTGTTACGAAAGTTTCTCATTTAGTAGATAAAAATGTTACTTAAATAACACTTTAGTTCACAGATTTTATAAAGTTGGGGTATAATAGTTAAAGGGTATTTTGTGAAGTTAGGTTATGTTTGACATTAACCATTTATATAACTTTTATTAACGTAAAATGATCAAACTATTTACAACTCTTTCTTCCTACTTACGTAGGTATTATTATTACTAACTAATTAATAAATCAGGCACCTATTTGTAACGGCTTTAATATTAAATATAATTATTTAATTTTAATATATCAATATACGAGACAAAAAACAAATGACGTATTTTTTCTTTTGGTATAGCCCAGTACAAAAATGTCAAGATAAAGCACTTAGAAAATGTCCGCCTGTTTTTTTACGCGATGCGCATCTCATTCATTTAATCGATACTAATCATAAGTTTTTGATTTCCCTTTATACCTTAACAGGCCTAGGACCGTAAAAATTTAAAACTATTTTGCGAAAAATATGTTCAGATGAAAACTTGATTTACATTTTTTACTGAATAAATGGGCTCTAAATACGATACCGAATGCCTACAAAAATTTTGGAAAGTTGTTAAAATTTCATTCTGTAGATGTAATTTCAGTATAATTTTGGATCTACTCCTTTCTAATACCAAAAACTAGTAGCAATGGGATTTGTATATTGTCGTAATTAATTTAGTATTCCGAACGAATACCGAATTTTAATAATTTCAATATCGTATTTTGGGAACCATGGTGTTCGTCTGGAAAAAAAATTCATAACGATTAAAAACAATTACCACTAGTTTTTGGTATTAAAAATAAATACTTAGACCAAATTTTGAATCTATAATATAGGTAGGGTTCAAATCGAATTCAATAATGGTTTCACTTTCACTTAAAATAATGACCATAATAATCCGACTTCTGAAATAAATAAAATATTACGCTAATAATACCAGCTCTCCTATAGAATGTCATTCTCACAACTATCCAAAGTTTGTATAAAACGACAGTTACGTATCTGTTTGATCGAAAACAAACCGAGTTATTGTCGGCCGAAACTTAATCCGGACCATTAGGCCGACACAATGCCTTTATCGGCCAATCTAAGGCCGAACAAAGGCCGAAAGCCGAAAACTAGCAAATATCGTTATAATAAACTTATCATATTTCGTGATTGTATCTATAAGGGTGGCCAAATAATAGGTAATCCCATTCAGTGTTTGGGAAATATGAGTGACAAAGATGTGTAAGAAAATTCTCAGATGACATGTCTTCCTTCCTAAATTTTGTGGTTGGTTCCGATTAATCCTATTTATTTGCAATACGAGAGTTTGGTGTTTATTTGAGTGGTTGGGTTGTGCTTTTGAAGGAAAAATTAAACAAAACTTTTTATGGTCAAGTCAAATAACGTCAAAGCGTTGATAAGCAATAAGTTAGCCAACTTTTGTTGTTATGGGTATCAAAATAAATAGAAATGTTAGTTAAGTCTATTTAGCTTTGCAATGAATTAAAAAAACCGGCCAAGTGCGAGTCGGACTCGCGCACCAAGGGTTCCGTAGATACCGTTGACTAGGTAAACAACAGTAGGTACATAAATTTAGTTAATGTAGTGCATACCTGTTACCATTTATTGATATCGAGCAAAAATAAACAAAAATGGCGCTTTTTGTACGGGATATCGCCCCCCTTAAATATTTATTGTATTTTGTTTTTAGTATTTGTTGTTATTGCAGCAACAGAGCTACATAATTTGTGAAAATTTCAACTGTCTAGCTATCACAGCCCTTGAGATACAGCCATGGTGACAGACAGTATTAGTGATAGGGTCCCTATTTTACCCTTTGGGTACGGAACCCTAAAAATGGAACCTGTGTTCTTGAATGAATGTTGGAACAAAAGTTACACTTTCAACATACTGTCCAAGTAGGTATGATTATAAACAGCTAATGACATGTTTCATACCTACCGTAATGCAAATTCAACCTTCAACACTTAAGAGGAAACACTACGGTCGAGAGAATTGAAAAATAGGTATTTATAAAATCTATTGCTGTCGCGCAGTCCCGAGCGCTTCCACCGCAGAGCGCGATAGAGACAATTGCATTTTTGACCGAAAATACCTACTAAAAGCACACAAAATCAACGTTTCGTAGTCCGCCGATTCCTTTTCCAAAACTAGAACAATTTAAATACTTTTTTCATTCAAAATTAAAGAAAGGCTTTGGCCGTGTTATATATACATTTTGCTTTTTTTCTAAAATTTAGCCAAATTTGTTTTCTGGATGTTTGAGCATAGAGGAAAATCTGGCAAATTTTTTAGATTTTTGGAGGCTCTATCTCTTTTATTATTTAATTTATGAAAAAAAGGAAAACATAGAAAAATGCTAATAGTCGCCATAGATTTTTTTAATAAAAATTATTGCTCTACTGGCATTATCCAGGGAGGAAACGGGGGACTAGGTACGTTTGTATGGAAAAACGGTCCTTATGTTTCCTCTTAAAAATGAATTCAACTAAGGAAACAGCGCACCCAAATGTTTCAGTAAGTGCTCGTTTGGCATCGACGTTTTTCTGCTATTGGATAGTGTATTTATTTTTTTAAAATTTTACATCAATACAAACGCATTATTAAACCTTTTAGTATTCAAACCGGGACGTTTTGAACATTTCGAACAACTTGCACAATCGCGATAACACTGGCCGAGGCCCTACTACGCAACTGTTTTAAATACAGATATATCTGTCACTGTCACGCACATTAGGATATTAGATGAGTGAGAAGGACAGATGCAATTGAATTCACGGATTTTGTTGCGAAGTAAGACCTCTAGCACAGGATTCAGTTGAGTGAAAATTAATATGTTTGTAGATGTTTATCTTATTTTAAACGTCCATTGCTACTGGTCGCGTATCGGGTTACCGTAGGAGGTCTGCTAACGAAAGCAAATGTTGCTATTGAATTTAAAATAAAGAGGGAATGTTGAATAGGGTTTTGTTGTGATTTCATTGTGCGAAAATAGATAAGTTTTTCAAGCATAATAATACTGCTATGTAATTAGGTTGGTAATAATAAGAGTATATTATTTAGTGTTTTTATAAAATTATATTTTTGATTCCAAATTAAAATTTTATTTGTAAACTTAAAGTGAAGTCTTAAGTTAAGCAAGTATGTACGAGTATTATGTGACGGATTAGAAATTTCATTTATTTTATTTTTTATTTTTTTACCATTATAAAATGACTTATTACTAAGTTATTACACAAATTTTTAAGATAGCACCTAAAACCACTGAGGTTTGTGTTGGTGCTATCAGGAGCTTACAATAAATTAAAGTCATTGTTTCAACATTCATTCAAGAACCCCATTACTAAGACTTCGCTGTCTGTGCGTCTCCGTCTATCCGTAACCAGGCTGTATCTCAGGAGCCGTGATAGTTTACCTATGCTCTAAATAAATAAATAAAGAAATAGTTATAAACTATCATACGCTTACTCAAAATAGAGTAACAAATTTTTGTGTATTCAATTTTTTTGTCAACATTAATTAAAATTAACTGGATTAATAAATACTAAAAGTTGCCAAGAAATAAGAACTAGTTCCTGATCATCATTATTTTACGAGTACTTAAATGTTTACTCAATAACTAGAAGGGTCTTGTAGACGAAACGACTGATTTCTTAAGTGGTTCACATGTTACTTGTAATTTTATTGTATGAAATTAATTCAATTTAGATGATTTCTCGAGAATTGTGAGAAATTTATCGGTACCTTGACTCTGTAGGTGTCTGAGAATTCACGTAATATTAATCTATTGAGTACCTACCTCTTGGGTTCGTTGTGATTCATTTGCTATAGTTTTTATGTGAAAAAAGTCACTATGTATGATGAGTATGGTAGGTACTTGAAAATTAACTTTTGACGGGATTAATTGAAAACAAATTAATTATTTAATGTCAAAGAAGGTGTAACACACTTAACTGAAAACAATAAATTCGGTTGACGTATGCTGTTATGTTTTAAGTGCAAAAATGCCGCATAGGATTAAAATCGTATAAGATACTGTTGTGTGAGGTTTTTTAAAGTTTATTTATTTTAATCAGTTTTGAATGATTTCTGTCATTTTATTTAAATTAATTATATTTACTACGTTTGTTTCCCAAATATGAAATATAATAACTTTAAGTAAAAAATGCAATAACTTAAAAGCTTAACCTTTGAAATACCCACTTGATTGGATCAAAGGCTCATTAAAAATAGAAAAAACTATTAAAGCATGAGCGGGAAATAGTAAAATAAATAATAGGGAAATAGGGAAATAGTAATTTCAACGCTAAAATCATAAAAAGATACTTTGTTATCTATGTATCTATCTTTAGCTATATATCTCTTTATCCATTTGTCTCCTGATCCGTTTGGGAAAGGCATTTCAAAGGCTGAACGTGTTTTGTGAATCTTCCAAATAAAATTGTAAAGCAAATAGTTCTTTGACTGAGTTTTTAGTTCTTGAACCTTTTGCAGCACATTGTTGACCTTTGTATGAAATATTTCTGTGTCAACATACTGCCTGCACGTCAAGCTATACATTTTTGTTGCAAAATAGAACCTATTCCAACCACATACGATACCTCAGTGTTTAGTATGATGTGATGTCGTCTGTATGATCGAGAAGGGAAACTCAATAAAAGAAACATTCAAGGCATTATATTTTTAATTTACACCAGCATTTCATTTACATAAAAAAACAGTCTTATAACATTTATAAATTTGTTTCATCTTAACCGTTTGTAAAAAATATCTATAATATCAGTATATAAACTTGAAAAATTTTGTCTCAGGCGGGACTCGAACCCGCATCTCCTCGCATGCCGCCTGAGACAAAATTTTTCAAGTTTATCTATTTACTTTATTACTTTACTAATATTATAAAGCTGAAGAGTTTGTTTGTTTGTTTGTTTGTTTGAACGCGCTAAGCTCTGGAAGTACTGGTTCGAATTGAAAAATTATTTTTGTATTGGATAGTCCATGCCTCGAGGAAGGCTTTAGGCTATATAACATCACGCTGCGACCAGTAGGAGCGAAGCATCAGTGAAAAATGTTGCAAAAATAATCGCGATATTAAAAACTGAAATTGACGCGCACGAAGTCGCGAGGAACAGCTAGTATACTGATATTATAAGTGCAATTAAGTTGCTAAAATATCAAATAAAGTATATAAATAGCTGTTTCATCTTAACTGACTGTCAAACATCTGCAAAGATGTTTCTTTCGGGTGTTAAGGGTGCAAACTCCTAGCATTTGATGAAACAACGCTGGCTTACAGCGTAAGAATATGCTTGAAAAATTCGCGCCATGTCGCAGTGTCTCGGTGGCCTAATGGTATGGCGCCCGCCCGGCATGCGAGGAGATGCGGGTTCGAATCCCGCCTGAGAAAAAGTTTATATACTGATATTATAAGTGCAATTAAGTTGCTAAAATATCAAATAAAGTATAAAAATATCTATGTTTAAATACTTATTAATAATTTGTAAGTTTCGCGTTTCATAACAGTTTGAACGTTAACGGGAAATTAACGCCAGGAAAGAACGTTATGATCGCGTTTAATTTCACGTTTAAGTTCAAAAAATACCTATTTCTCACGGATGATGAAAGTATATAAAAACATTGATGTAACGCCGCTGGCTCACAGTGTAAAAGCCTTGAATATTCCTTGAGTATTTAAACTTGCCGCATGCTGTGTGCAGATGCGGGTACGAGTCCCGCCTGAGACATAATTTTTCAAGTTCAAATACTGTTTTTTTTTATTTATATCATTTCATTTACTTAAAACACTTAATATTTTACATGCTTTTAGTTAGTAGTATCTTAAAGCCTATGTTGTGATTGCAATTAAATTGCTTCAATATCAGTTAGAGCAGTCGCCCCGGTAAGTGGAAGGTTGTGGGTTCAGTTCCCACCTGAGACAGTCGAAAAGTATTTTATTCAAGTAATTGTATTTTCAAACATAGTTGTACAAATAATGTTTGACTTTGACTTAGAAGAGCATACTAAGTCCAAACCAAATATATCTGGTATTTTGTGGTATGACACAATCTTTTTTTCTTTATTTTAGGTACTTTTTTATATTCGTATTTCTACAATGACGATTCTTTTATACCCTTACTAGCTGACCCGACAAACGTTGTTTTGCCATAAAAATGATTAAATTACTAAACTGGCTAACAAAAAATAGGGGTTGGTGGTAAAAGGGTAAAAATTTAGGGTTGTATATATTTTATAAAATTTTAATATTTTACTACCCTACCCCTACCCTACCCCTACCCTACCCCTACCCTACCCCTACCCTACCCCTACCCTACCCCTACCCTACCCCTACCCTACCCCTACCCTACCCCTACCCTACCCCTACCCTACCCCTACCCTACCCCTACCCTACCCCTACCCTACCCCTACCCTACCCCTACCCTACCCCTACCCTACCCCTACCCTACCCCTACCCTACCCCTACCCTACCCCTACCCTACCCCTACCCTACCCCTACCCTACCCCTACCCTACCCCTACCCTACCCCTACCCTACCCCTACCCTACCCCTACCCTACCCCTACCCTACCCCTAACCTACCCTACACATACCCTACACCTACCATACCCCCACCCCTACCCTAAACCCTTCCCTACCCCTACCCTACCCTTACAAAAAAGTTATCGAGCGGGATGAAAAATGATTAAATTACTAAAATGGCTATTAGGATTGTATGTATTTTTGTATGTTGTATCATAAAAAAATAGAAATTAAAAATTTTGTCTAAAAAATAAAAATAAAAATTTTGGGGTGGACTACCCCTAACATTTAGGGGGATGAAAACTAGATGTTGGCAGATTCTCATAGATACCGGATAAGCACAAAAAATTTCATCAAAATCGGTCAAGCCGTTTCGGAGGAGTTCAAGTTCGAACACCGTGACACGAGAATTTTATATATTAGATTATGACACAATCATGATCAAGGCAAAGTTGACTGGTTGGGTAGGTATCTACAGCTATTGTTTTATTCCGTGTATACTAACAATCGCTTTGATTTGATAGGTTAAATCAAAATATTCAACATTTTCCAAAGTATAAAATTCGTAAAAGTTTGTACACCCGCGCCCTGTTATTACCGGCGAGGACTTCCCTCGTACTTCCCACAATTCAAAGGAATATACTTAAATAGAGGCTAGGAAATCTGCGCTAGGGATGGGACATTTATATTTCCAGTAAATGTTGATTTACTTTGGAAAAACTCTCGGAAAAAACCATATTCCATAATTGGATTGAACTTACCGCAGCAATTCAGGCGTCGTTACTCGTACCTTGCTTGCCAATTAATGTGAGTGACCTTACAAACTATGTTCGAAAATTCGAAACTATTGTTGCTCAACTCGGTGATCGTACCAAGGACTCGTATCTTGGTTCAGTACATAAGTGAGACACTTTACTGAAGTGCTGCCTTAAATCGGTATAAAAGTAAAGTAACGGTCTACAATTGTTCCACTGCAAGGCGAAGGCCTCCATCATTGAATTCAAGTTACCACAGCAATGATGGGTGCAGGCATAAACCACTAGACCCGTGGTCTCCGACCAGCGGTGGTCCGCGGAAGACATAATAATATGGTCTGCAAACGTTTTTGAATCTGGCAGACAATGGGAGATACACAGAAGCTTGTACGGAACGTAAAAAACAAAGTGTTCCCTGGTCTAGAAAAGTTCAGATACCATTGCACCAGACCAGAAAGATCACCACAATTAGATCCGTATATACCCATAGAGTCTTAGTACCAGCCCATCTCTAGCAAGGTATCGGTAGCTGCTCTAGTGCTAAAGTATTAATGGAGCGGTCCCCAACGAGGCTAAATAACAGTTTTGAGCGGCCCCGCGGCATTACCGAACAATTTGCCGATGCCACGGTAATGACAACGCTTGTTCCACGTTTAATCGCTTGCATATATGAGTGGATTATTTTATTATGGAAACATGTGTACCAAGGGCTTTGTGTGGCGATAGTCGATAGTGTATCGAGTACATCACTGGTTCTCAGTATTTGCCATGATTGCCAGTTGGTCGGTATGCTAGATCATTTTGAGTGTAGTATAGCAATGGTATTATAGATATTTGTAGTTACTAGGCTTTACTTGCGAAACACTGATGAATAAAAATAATATACATTGACATAATCCAAATCATCATCATCAGGATCTCAGATGCCCAATGCTGAACATAGGCTTTCCTACCTCAAGGAGCTTGACCTTCACAACGATGTGTCCGGCGCTACCCGCATCCAGCGGCTTGCCGCGATCTTCACAGATCGACGGTCTACCTGGGGGGCCTGTCTACCTACAAGTTGTCATTTGGTACGCGGTTGCGATTTCAGAACCTTTCTGCCCCAACGGCCATCGATTATTTTTCCTATGTGTTCCACCCACTGCCACTCCAGCTCCGCAATTCTTCGAGCGATGTCTCTTCTCCTACTACGGATTTCCTCATGTTTGATTCTATCACGCAGAGAAATACCAAACATTAATTTCTCCATCCTGCTGTGCGACCTTGAGCCTTCTTATTAATTGATTTTTTTTTTAAGCACAGACAAACAGTTAGTGTTTCTCTCTGAACCCAGTTCCGAATTCCGGGCGAAATCCCGACAAAACTGAATCATCTACTCTGCAAGCTAGCACCTAGCTGCTTGTATCAAGGTGTTCCAGATTCCAAATCGTCCTGTATCTCAAACCCGCCGTTATTATTCCCTTTGACACAAAACCGTCGATGTATATCACCCAATAAAACAATCGTGCTCGTCTCACGGCAGCAATGAGCCGTGTGAAGAACACCACGTGCGCGATCAAACGGCCGTCTGTTTAAATGTTATGGTCGCGGCTTATTTCATTACCGTGTGTCCAATGTCCATTACCCGAGCACCAGGCGCAGACTATTCGATTCGTAGACGCGGCTACCAGGGGTGCCAGCCTATAAATCGCGATTATACAGTGTAGTACCTTCAATTATACAAAATTTGACCGCATTATACATAACCATTTTAAAAATCGATTTTTCTTCCAAATTTTATAAAACTACTCGTATCATATTGACTTGTACTTTTATACTGTTTTGTTTCATTGATTTCTCTTTTGTACTACTTTACAGTACTGGTCACATTCAAATAATCTTACAATAGTGTAGACCAATGCAAGAGGCGAACTCAAGTTCCCATTTGTTTGTGTTATTTCCATTTTGTATCCAATTATACGTAATAATAAATAATAATAATAATAAATAAATAATAAATGTGGACAACATCACATACATTGTTCTGATCCCAGTTTAAATAACTATTTAAAGCATTCGTATTTTGGAAATCAGAAACAACGAAGGTACCACAAACACCCAGACCCGAGAAAATGTAGAAAAACACTTTTTTTCTACATTGACCCGCCCGGGAATCGAACCCGGGACCAAATATACGATCTGGCAGCCCTGGCGGCTACGCTAGCGGATCTTGACGAAGTTAAGGTATCTTACTAATCTTTACTAATATTATAAATGCGAAAGTATCGCTGTCTGTCTCCGCTTGCAAGATATAAACCAGGGGGTACAGGTGCGGGTGAAAATCTTGTAGTAGGTATAAATGAATAAGTTTGTGGGGAGATTACTCAATCACGCTAGAACACCTGAAAAGATCTGTCTAAAATTTAGCATAAAAATAGTTTAAAGAATGGAATTGCTTAAAGGCTACTGCACTTTTTCCGTGATTATGATCTTGTTTTTTCTCCGAAATACCTATTTCTAACTGTCACGTATTTAACGGATTTGCTGTCTCATAAATCCTATTTAATACATAACAATTGATTTTCAATGGTTTTATCTTCTGGACAGTAAACTTATCTCCCCAATACTATACTTTAATATTATAGATATGAATCTAAGTTTGTTTGTTACGCGTTCACGCAAAAACTACTTAACCGATCACCATGAAACTCTTTACACATATTTTTGAAAGTATCAGAAGTAACATAGGCTATTTGGTATCCCTCCCTGCTGGGCATGGATTTTTTCCATGCGATAAAACGAGTAGTCTACGGGCAAAAAGCTAGTATGTCATAATTTTTGCCTTCTCCATTTAATCAAGTTAAGTTGTCTATGGCACCAAACCCCTGTTCTACCCTCATCGCGTATGCAGAGACGGATCGCTCGGATCGCCTAATTACAGGTTCACTCACAGTTTACCGTAAAGCGAGGACTTTTTCCACGGCACCGACCATTTTTACTAATCATAGCGTTCGGTAGGGCAATTAAAACAAATACTAGCTATCGATGCCCAAAATATTTGCCTTTAAATAATTAAGTAAGCGACGGAAAGTGATTTTGAGTCTATGAAATCTGAATAATTGAATGTGATTGTATAGCATTAGATATTTATAAACAATTTGTAATTAGGAGTACAAGATAACATTAAAAATATAATTCCTTGAATAAAAATTAAAATTGTCTCAAGTGGGAGCCACGTTCGTACTCACAACTTTTCGTTTACCGGAAGATTGATCTAACCAATTGATCTACCCAGACATTGTTTGTGCTGACGAATTTATTTAAGATTTCACGCTGTAACACATCATTGTTGTGGTAACTCGAATTCAATGATGGAGGCCTTTGCCCCGCAGTGGGATGATGATAGGCAGTTACTTTACCGCTGTAAGCCAGAGGAGTTTCATCAATGTTTTCTGTTTGTACCTCCAAATAAGAAGCTGAAGGTCGTGGTTCGAGTCCTAAGTCAGGCAGTCAAAATTGTTATTAAAAAAGTGAAAGGTCATTGAATTGATTTTCAACTTTAAGTTCAACAAGTACAGATCAATATCAATTGAGAAAATTTGACGTTTTGGTGTAGGTTGACGTGCTTGTAGTCTGTACATTAATGTAGTTTCCCTCCAATATGGCGGCGTCTCAAGTCTGAATATTTCACTGGCCAGTGTCGTAACGGCGGTCATTCCAGAGTTAATATTAAAGAGGTAAACACCGGGTAGCATTCCTCACTGTGAGGGAAGGGCCCTGCCTATAACCATCAGTTGTGACTGGAAAAAGCATGGCGGTTTCGTTTTTTTACGAGCTTTGTTGAAAATACCATGACGTTACATACATTATGTTTCAGGATCTAACCTATATACATGCCCTGATTGTCGTGCTTAGGTAAGTCCATAAATAAAGGAAAAATAAATCCTATTATGGTTTGGAATGAGTTTTATGTGAATTCAACCTAAACACAAAGAGATAACAGAGATAAATGTAAAACCAAGTTAATAAAAGTAAGTTCTCCAAAAGATATAGTCAGATATTTAATTTAGAAGAAAAGACCTAATCTTTGAATATGTTGAACACATTGTCTTAGGAAAGGTTAATAAGGTTTGGAGTGGTGGGATCCACCTCCTAGTGGTCCACACGGGGGCAACGGCATCTTTGGTTTTCTAACCAATGATGATGGCTAACAGATCCATCTGCGGTGGTAGGCTTCGTAAGAGGCTGCCTGGATGCTACCACCCTCCTGCCGGAGTCCAGCGCCAAACAGTTTTTCTGTGTTCCGCCGGTGTGTAGGAGAACCAGTGCCACTTTCTGGGTAAGCTCGCTCCATCTTAGGCTTCTTCTTAACCGTAGAGTTAAGTATGTAGTGAAGAGCAAGCCCATTGTTTATAAAAAAATAAAGAAAAGTAGATTGCGAGTATAAATGCTTAAATAAACAGTAATGTCTGTAAGTTAAATAAAAATGTTAATTCAGAATCCCGTTTTATCACCCTCACTCCATATCACGATGTGTAAATATGTATAAACGATTCAGTCTGTTGTCAAAACATTGTGATAACTTGAATGCTGAGTTGTATCTGTCAATATCTTTTCAAGTGGTGATAAATTTTACACGCATTTTGTCACGTAGTTAGAATCTTAATCTCTCTCAAGAGGCGGTCAGATTACAAGAGAGTATCTAGGTGAACCCAAAATTTTAATTTTACAGTCATCATCTCAGCCAGCTGCTAGACAAAAGACAGATAGGTAAAGATGTCAATCTACATTATAAAGTGCGATAAAGCAACGCACACATAGACACAGCTCACAGACGCGATATATCGGACCAGTTCGGACCATTATGAGCGTGACTGACACGGGTTTGTGAAGTTTCTTGTGCATAAATGGAGCAATTTTAGTTATTATTTATTTTGATTCCTGTTTTTCCAATTTCATTCTAAACAATAAATCCAACAACTAATACGGTACCACTACCATGATAGCATTTTGCGTATAAGCCAAAGTCGACGCCTAGTGGGACCATCGTGTGTAGGTATAACAAGTGAAGTACACATATGAGATTTTCTTCTGTACCTATCCGTTTTATGGCTACACATAGGTCTATCTAAGGATCTCCACACCGCAGCACCAGCCGATCTGCGACCTTCGCCGTCGCCATTCCGGCGGTTCTTCTTACTACGTGTCCCGCCCACTGCCACTTCATCTCAGCAATTCTTCGAGAAATGTCGGTTATCTTAGTTCACCTGTTGGCCAGTGGCCTGCACACCATACATGCAAAAAAGTACTGCATACCCTGCCCATGCCCACCACGCCTAGCAAAAAAAAAATACCAGTGTTATGCTCCTAATCTGTTGTCAACTTAGTTACTTGTCTCTGGTCTATATAAATGAGCTCTGTGCTCTCAACATCCCTAACTGCAAGATAATCTCTATAAAGTTCTTTTATTTATTTATTTATTCATACATGGAAAAGTAACAGCATTTACATATAAAAGATATAGATAGAGATGTTTTAGAGCAAATATGTCTCAAGCAGTTCTCACAAATAGCATATTATACAATCCAAAAATTATACATGCAATAAATAACTTAAAAAAAATATCGATACAATACAAGACGCTGTACGTCACTGATAAAGCCATATCAAAGTATTTCACATAAATACATAACTGTAAACAAAAAAAAAATAACAACATTTAATTGCAAATATACACACATACCTATATTTAAAAATAGAATTACATATTATTACAAATTAGTACAAAAAAGATTTTATTACTAATAGTCTTAAAATAGTTAGGTCTAGCCAAGTACAAGTCAAAGCCCTCAGAATATTTATTGTTGAATGTTTTAACAACCCGATTAAAAAACGAATTTCTTCTGTAGTTTGTGGCACTTGGATGGAAAAGCTCGCTGCTATCAATTTTACCGCAGATTAGGCTATAGAGAGATGTCGTCGACAGATTCCTTGGACAATATAGATCTGCTAACCTAATCGGTGTTTTTTTCTAATGAAGGCTGCTGCAGCTGCTTTGGCAAACACTGAGCACAGTTTGGTATGATTATTGCGATAATGCTTGTGACCGGTACCTACTGAACTGAAATTAAGGCCAGATTGGCTCATCGGGCCTGATCTAATGAGGGTAAAAAAAAATTGAGGCTTTTTTGCCAGTGTACCTGAACCAAGTGAGTAAAAGCATTATCTGGGTTTCTATTTGTCTTTCGTCTCAATGTATAGGCCTTTCATGTAATTTAAAATATTGTCTTATCAGCTTATCAGTAGCAATGTTTCTTTGTTTCAACGTTATAATTGTTATCATAGTTTTGGTGCCGGATTTCATAACATTAAAACTCTTTATTATTTGGTAGGGTTAACGTTACGTTTGTACGTATGAGTACTTAGCATAAGAATTGTCAATTTTATACAGTGTTAGGTAAATCGCATAATAAGCTAAAACTAGCATATTATTATGTTAACATAATATGCATATAAATAGTACAGAGAAGTCAGAAATTTGATATCTTTTTTTTTTATTTTCATTAAAATCAAAATTTTTGGATTCCGATTATATATATATATTTTTAAATTTCTGACTTCACCTCAGCATTTAGGTTTCGGTTTGTTATACGCAATTTTGTAAATGACTTTTAGAAAAAGAAATATGACGTTATTTGGCTTACACCACCTCGGCCTTGCGTTTTATTCGTGTTTGATAACATTATCAATTATGACTTCGCTGCGCCGCTATCTTCGGTTATCCGCGCCTAAATATTTTGTAACAAAGATTAAGTCACTATCGCCTCGCTTTATCTGTGATAATTGCTTGAACAATGAACAATGTTTAGTTTTTTGCGATTCATGTTTTGATTAAGTTATCTTGTTGGATTATAAAAAAATAGAAATGATCTAGGTTTTCGAACCAAAAGTAAAGAAACAGCCTATAATCCTACCACTGCAGGACAAAGGCCTCCATCACTGAATTCAAGTTACCACAGTAATGATAGGTACAAGAATAATTACAACGCTTGGTCATCACAAAGCCGAGCAATACAGCCCGAACCGGGGATCAAAAGCAGTACTTACTTATACCAGTATAATAAATAAATAAATGTGGACAACATCACATACATTGTTCTGATCCTAATTTGAATAACTATTTAAAGCACTCGTATTTTGGAAACCAGATACAACGAAGGTACCACAAACACCCAGACCCGAGAAAAAGTAGAAAAACGCATTTTTTCTACATTGACCCGTCCGGGAATCGAACCCGGGACCTCGGAGCAGACGACACTTTGAAAACCGGTGTGTACGCCACTCCGCCACGGAGGTCGTCAAAATTGTTTGTAGGTAACAAACAATTTCAAACTTGACAACTTAAAAATATTAATATATTTTATTATCTACATTTTGAACGCAGACCTTATTATGAAAAGTATAAACATTAGGAAAGTCAGACTACAGCGATAACAGTCGTTAAGCCCTGTTGGAGGCCTTCGGGCGGCTTGAGGAACGTCCGACGACGGCGGGATGATGTTTCCACAGCGTCGCCCTCGCCGTCCATCCACTAACCCGCTCTAGGCCAGCGTGGTTGTTACTTTACTTTACAGAGTAGCATATAATACGCCCCGCTAGTCTATGGTTTAAGTATTTCAAGTCTATTTCAGGCCATAACCACACGGTTTATTACATGTTAAAAACAAACTTCACAGAGTTAATAAAAAATCATCCATCAAAAAAAAAAAAACATTGTACACATTGAAACGTATTAAGTATTTCTTTGTTTATATTTAATTTTTACGGATCTCAAATCATCGGTAGTACAGCGAAGGCTGTCGGGTTCTAAACGTGGTTCTAAACGTGGTTCAAAACAACAGACCTACCAAAACACGCCGTTTGACAGACAGCCGGCTAGGGCTGGCACAAAATACAAACATAATTATTAGTTTATCCTTACAATACATTATGTATGGACTTTTTTGAATACATTTATTAAAATTTGGACACCACACACAAATGGTAGCACACAAGGTTTACTTAAACAAATAGCACAATAGAACACATAATGCAAAAAAAGATTTAAACAGACAAACAAAGAACCTACTCCTTTTGAAGTCGGTTAAAAACTAACGCAACAAAAACACGAATACGTACAACAACATAAAGAACATTGAGCAGTGCCACTACGTATCCATGATGTCCACTTTAAATGGGCCTCACCACTTTAGTGAGTATCGATCCCACAACTTTCCACATACGGGGCGACTGTACTTGTGCTCTTAATTTAGAAACTCTGACACCAGACCAGAAGAAAAGATACACCGATCAAAATAAGAAATACACGAGGATATCACATAGATCTGATAGCAAAGTAGACTTGTTTTTAGGAAACAAGAAATGTCGATGGTACCACAAACACTGAGACCCGAATTATTTACGCAAATCCGGGAAATTTCTAGGAATCTAACCCGTGAATTTACCTTGAATACCAGTGTATATGCCACTTCACCACGCACTATTCGAATTGATATCTGCGTGCCAAGTTTTAACCCGATGCGTCCAGTTGTTGAGCTGTGCGTTTATAGAGCAGTGAGTAAGTCTCATATATTTTTTAAAAGATTTCATATTAATTTAACTCAAACTGGATATAAAACTAAATTAAACGGTACAATTTTGATACAATAACATGACTAACAGTTATTTGATTCAGGACTTATACCATGTACCTTGTTTATTATGAGTTTCCGATATTTCGGCACTGTTGCAAGCGCCATGATCACGGGAGAACAAGGGAGAGCACACTAGTGATAGCGACCATGAAAGTTTAAATCAGTATAATAATATTACTTTTTAACTTGAGAGAGTTTAGTTACAATTTGCGTCGCCCTGTCTAGTCTAGGTTTAAATGGTTTAAATATCGGGTCAAGATCTCGGGGTTCGATTCCTGGGTCGGGCAACGAAAAGTTTCGATATTTCGAACATTGCTCGGGTTCGTGATCACCGACCCGTATCTGTTAAACCTGGTGATTATGCTTGTACCCATCATTGCTATGGGAACTTAAATTCAATGATGGAGGCCTTTGCGCCACAGTGGGATGATGATATATGTGTAGTCCGTTATTACTATACCTATGTAAAGTTTTTTCTATTTCTTAATTTCTATTTACAGTTGCCAACCCTGAGGCAATGCCTTCGGTAGCGCGCGTCAGGTGTCAGAGCAATGGGCCCCGACAGCAGCGCTTGCGCATGTAAAAATCCACTCTGAACTGTCAAGATGACGTGCTATAGATGTCAAAATCGCGTGCCGTGATCTACTCGTGGGCTTTGTGACGCCGCGAGGTGTTGGGGTCACGGGTTGGCGGCTGCGGTTTGATCAGCAGCGGTAGAATGTGGCTGTACTTTTATAAGACACCTACTTATGAGTGATATGAGTCATTATACTCGTAGGTATAATAATATTTATTAAATAAAAATATACATAAATATTAATGTGGACAATATTATCACATATACATTGTTCTGATCCCAATTTGAATAACTATTTAAAGCACTCTTTCTTTGGAAACCAGACACAACGAAGGTACCACAAACACCCATACCCGAGAAAATGTAGAAAAACAAATTTTTTCTACATCGACGCGTCCGTGAATCGAACCCGGGACCTCGGAGCATGCGACACCTTGAAAACCGGTGTGTACGCCACTCCGCCACGGACGTCGTCAAGTCGTATTGAAGTTATTGCTGAAATATCTATAGCCGGTGCTTCAGACCCTGAAACGGTATTTGATTTTTTATACATAAAAATCTATTGCTGTTCGTTTGTCTCGCTAAAATTTTTTAAAAACTTTTCTATTGATAAAGGTTGTACTAAAAGTGTGTCAAATGGGTGCACTTTTAGTTGGGACACTTTTTGACGGTGATTTGTGTATCTGATTTTTTATATTCCATCATTGGGACTTTGCAATTACTTCATATTCATATTCATATTCATTTATTAATTGCATCACATATGTATGTACAACAGGATCTTACAGAGTAGGGCAGTGGACATAATAATATGAACCCTGGTAGGGCATTACAATATAACTTTTATTTTTATTTTATTAAAAATTAAATAAAATAAAATAAAAATATCTTAATGCAATATTTCCATTCCAAAATAATCAAATTCATTAGACTCAAATAAAGATATCTTAAATATAGTACCATAAGATTTGAATTAAAATTATAATAATAATAGCAAGAATTGAATCTAGATTATGATTAATAATATAAAATATATAGAATAATGTGGGTCACTTCTCAAAATGAAACAAAAACATAATCCAATAAAACTCTAAAACTAGTGAATATTACAATTCAATTATTAAAGCATAAAAAATATCAACATCAAGCTCTACTCAAAATTTCAAACCTTTAACCTAAATGAATTTAGTTACTTCATCATACTATAATACTCGAGTATTTATATATATTTAGGTTAAAGGTTTGAAATTTTGAGTAGAGATTGATTTTGAAATTTTTATGCTTTGATAATTGAATTGTAATATTCACTAGTTTTAGAGTTTTATTGGATTATGTTTTTGTTTCATTTGAGAAGTGACCCACATTATTCTATATATTTTATATTATTAATCATAATCTAGATTCAATTATTATTAATTTATTATTATTAATCATAATCTAGATTCAAGTATGCTATTGCATTGTTTTTTGCAAATAAAAAAAAGAAACACTCGAATTGAGAACCTTCTCCTTTTTTGGAAGTCGGTTAAAAATACAATTCCTCTGCAATAAATTATCAAATGTGATTTTTGTTATAGCAATTTTGCATAATTACTAATACGCTCACTACAATAGGGCGGCCGATTGTCGCTCATCGCGATCGCCATGCGCCTCGTCGTTAATATTTAACGCGCACGTGCGACCGGAAGCACCTGGGCAGCGGTTGTGTCCAAACGTTTTGTTAACATGTCTACCACATAACCAGCTATTTCCAGTGGCTATGCAACAATATGGAATATGTAATCCAATCCTTTAAATTACTCAATTAGACGGGGCAGCCGAGGGCAGAAAGGTTCCGTAATGGCGGCCGCGCAACAGACGACGAGTTGTAGGTAGGCCTCCCACCAGATGGACCGACGATCTGATGAAGGTCGCGGGAATCTGGATCTGTTGTGGAGATCCTTAGTAGAGGCCTGTGTCCAGCAGTGGATGTCGTTTTGCTGAGATCATGAGGAGTCTTCCAGAGTATGTTGACCGAATCCCTGTCGGCCAATTTCGTGTTTGGCAAGTTGCATAATTTGACGAAAAGAGGATATGACGAATTACCAATTTGTCTTATTTCAAATTGTCGATTTTACTATTTGACAAATATCAGACTTGACTAAAGTCGTAACAATTTGGCACTAGCTGATCGTCCCGACATCTCACGGTTTCACCAATAAAGATAATACAAAAAAAAGAATTATCAAATTTGGTGCAGTCAATCCGAAGCTATGCGCGTACATACTTTTGGTAATTCATTTCTATTATACAGGTGAAATTTTAACCACCTTCCAAATTTTAATACAACAATCTACGAGACAAAAAACAAATGACGTATCTTTTCTTTTGGTATAGCCCAATACAAAAATGTTAAAATAAAGCACTAGAGTCCGCCAAAAATCTAAAACTTTTTATACGGCCTCCCAGCAACACTTTTTTTACGTGATGCGCATCTCGTTCATTCATTACGATACTATTCATAAGTTTTTGATTTTCCCTTTATACTTATGTAGGTACCTTAACACCGTAAAAATTGAAGTTGCGAAAAATATTTTCGGGTGAAAACTTGACCTACATTTTTTTATTAAGCTATTGCATAGCTTCTATCGCGGGCCTTGAGCGTGGAGACCGAATCCAGAAAATCCGTAACGAAAATAACCTAACACCCACACCCACACACTCGGGGCGAGGCACGATCGAACAATTTTGAATTTCCGCGAAATTTAAAAGAATTTAGAAGAAAATAAGGATTTTGACAGTATGGTTGCCTATGGTAACCATATCTGCCAAAATAACAGAAAAAATTAATTACAAAAGTCAAAATTAGAAAATACATAAAATTATAAAATTAAGCTATTGCATAGCTTCTATCGCGGGTCTTGAGCGTGGAGACCTAATCCAGAAATTCCGTAACGAAAATAACCTAACACCCCCCACTCCGACCGGCACAGTGGTGACTTTTTAGTTTTATAATTGCATAAGTTATAAAAAATGCTATGCAATAGCTTTACCGCGGCAGTCTCTGAGTGCCACACGTCTTTTTTCATAAATGGGCTCCTAAATACGATAATGATGCCTATACATTTTTTTTTAAGGTGATGATAGTCATTCTGTATAGATTTTAGCAATTTAAATGCAATTCTAATATCAGTATTTAAACTTGAACTTTGTCTCTGCCGGGAATCGTACCCGCAAATGCATGCATAACCTGCGCGGTGCTTTGTCCATTTAAGCTATCGAGAAAAGAAGTAAATACTGGTATTACATATTTTATATGCTAAGAAGTATCGATTTATCGTATTTTCTGTTTAGTCTAAAAGTAAAAAGTAACAGCCTATAATCATCTTACTGCAGGGAAAAGGCCTCCATCATTGAATTCAAGTTACCACAGCAATTATGGGTGTACTGGCATAATCACCACGCCGAGCAACGTTCGAAAATTCGAAACTTTTTTGTTGCCCGACCCGGGATTCGAACCTGGGACCCCGAGATCTTGGCCCGGTATTTAAACCACTAGACCAACGGGGCGTTCTAAGTGTTAAGTCTATGGCCTTATAAATTAATATACCTACTTATTAGATTTGACGGCTACGTCATGCGTGAGTGCGCAAGCTTAATCATGATGATTTTTATAAAACATATAAAAATGATATACGAAATTTGTTTAATGATAGTAAATAATTACGTATAACAAATTTCATAATATTATGAAATACCTATTGCATGAAAAATCATTAATCATTGAAAACAAAATATTTAACGAGGTCGGTAGAGATAATATGAGAGAATTCCCATAGCTGTAAATTGTAAGCATAAAAGATTTTTGCTATACTTAAGTAGGTAATATCCTATGGGTATAGATTTTCCTTCTAGGAGTTAAATTGATCTCATATAGATAACATTATTATTTTTATCAATTTATTGTTTTGTTACCTACCTACCCCGTTTAGCGTTAGCACCGCACCTTCTTTTCCTATGGGTGTCATAAGAGGCGACTAATGGAGGTAAAATATCGGGGTTCTGTATTCGATTTCTGTTTTGAATTTTCGATGATGGCTCGGGTTTGTGATCGATCATCAACCCGTATGCAAGCGTGGTGATTATGCATGTAGGTAACCCACCATCATCAGTGATTATGTCATAATCATCAAAATCAATCTTGAATGTAAAACAATTCTAAAAGGTTCATTCATGAACATTGAAAAATTAATGGACTTCAAGATTAAAAAAAAGCTTAATAAAACTAATAGAATTACTAAAAAAAAAGACGTGTGGCACTCGGAGACTGCCGCGGTAAATTTTTTATCAACTTATGCAATTATTTTATAAAACTAAAAAGTATCACCGATGTGCCGGGGGTGTTAGGTTATTTTCGTTACAGAATTTCTGGATTCGGTCTCCACGCTCAAGGCCCGCGATAGAAGCTATGCAATAGCTTAAAAATACTCCATATCAGCCTAATTTAAATACAGATAACTGTTTAATTCGGAACAATGAGTTTGATATTAAAAAAACTGCTAAAGGAATGCTATTAGCGCACAGCGACTTGATCTCTATCAATTAAAATCATAATACAAACACAGCTGCCCAATAGTGCCAACCGCACACAGCCAAAAAAAAACATTCACCGCACTGGACATCAGGAATTGGACATATCACTACACAAAGCTTAGATCAGTGACCACGTGACTTACGCCTGTCCATCTGTTGCGTGCGCATCTACTGATATAGATTATAATGACACTAAATGAAAATGAACTCTAAGTTCTGCGTTTTGAGTAGAAATTAGCGTATGAATGCGTTATATTTTCTAAATAGCATGAACACAGTAAACTTCCGACATATAGATATGACAATTTGATAATCGAAGTCAATCTTGGTCGAGTACCAGTTGACCATTGCAGTGTGTTTTGAGGTTATAGCTTGAACAAATTGATTCTTTTATCTGGCTCGCTTTGAAATCTTCATTGAAGTTACCGCAACTTTTTTAAAGATTTATTTGATAATTCACTAAGATTGTTTTTGAATGTATTGTACTGGAAAATATTAATTATCCAGAGCCAGGGATTAAAAAGACGATCATAAGAAATTATGATCGTCTTTTGAATTGGCGACGACACACCGGTTTTCAAGATGTTGCCTGCTTCGAGTTCGGCTTCGATTCCCGAGGTCAATGGAAAAAGTGTTTTTCTACATTTTCTCGGCTCTGGGTGTTTCTGGTACCTTCTTTATTTCCACATTACGTGTGCTTTTAATATTTACTCTGGAATCAGCATGCAGTTAAGTGATGGAGTCCACATTAAAAAAAAACATTTAAAACAACCAAAAATTATTATACTCGTAATGTAAACCAATGGTCTGTTTATGACTATGATTATTATCCTTTTCATAATTCTCATGTGGATGTTCCTGAAACATTATTTATTATACAATTATTAAACATTTTCTTCCATACGAGAGAAGAGAGTTAAGGTTCTCTTGAACATTACAAACACAAGAAAATAAATTTAGCCATTGGTCAGAGGCAGAGGTATGACTCTGCTGCCCGCCTTCTTGCAGAAATACTTCTTTAGTCTCCTCTTACGATACCCACAGGAAGTAGAGTAATACTTTTTTTTTAAATGCCAACACCACAGAACAAAAAAGAACTTATGCATCTGCGATTTTGCATATATATATCGTGCAGAGTATAGGATGCGCGCGCGCCGGTGTGTTGCCGCGTTCGTTAGCTTTACAGCTCAATAATTCGCGTGAGGTGTGAATTCGCACTGTGCGCTGTATTGCCGAGACACTCGACGTAAGGGCTTTTTTAGAAACTGTAAATGCTTAAACGTTTTGTTTCGTTTAATAAATTAAATTTAGCTGAATAGACTTTTGGGTCTGTAATAAATTTCATTAAAAAATTGGAATTGTGATGATTGGTTTATCTATTAAATGGCAAAAAATAATTAAAGTTTATTACTTAACTAACGTTGAACCTAACAATTGGTTTCGCATACAAACATATTTTTCAGTGCTTTTTCACTATTAATAAGAATACTCACTTTGTGGATAACGGTGTTGATTGTGTAATTACCTAATAAAATGTTTAAACGGTTCGGATTGTAAACTTTTATTATGCAATTGTTTGTTATCCTTAATAAAAATAATAAAAAACAACTGCTGATGAATACACCACACATGCACACCATGTTACATTAATGTTTTACAGAAATTAAATATACAGCTTTATAATCTGTTAGATAGGGTATGTAGTGCCTATTCATCCAATATTATATATTGCTTGAAAAAGAAATGAAAAACAAAAATATTTAGCATTCTCTTTTTTATATTTTTATTGATTTAACACAATTAACATAGATATTTTTAAACAAATCTCAAACATTCAGTAGGCTCTCATTTGGCAAGGGCATTTTACCGTCACTGATAGTTTATCTATTTTTTTTTATATCTAAGCTTAAATAATATAATTTAGTGTGAAATAATCCTTACTCGGTTAGCATAACAAACCGAGGCAATGTTTCTCAAACACTGACATTTAATTTCGTACACACCGCGGAGCCAGATTAAAATTGTAAGATACTTGTAATCTGCCTTCACACGTTTTATATCGCGTCACATGTATTCCTTTTGCTTGTAAATTTTAACTTTGTTGCTGCAATTTAATTATGTGAGGTTTTTATTGGAACCACTTTATGGCTTGCTATTAGGTGGGAGCTATTTCTGTGGTTACATTATGTTGTTTTATAAGCAGGTGTAGTTGGACGTATTAGAATTTTCGTGCAGGTGAAAAGTGATTAGTTACAGTTCAATTAATGAATATAATCGTTTCCAGCTCGCATTACCTAGTCTACGGTCCTATGATCTATGTACCTACCTACTAGCACCATTTTTTGTAGCACAAAAAAAAATATACAAACTTTCGAGAGGCATTAGACTTCTTAATCGTTAAATAAATCCTGTCGCTAAAACTCTTCTTAGCGGACGTCTGCAAAATTTTATCTTTGTACGTCAACTTTTCGCTTTCTTGTTTGTACCTAGATTGGTCTTGGCGCGTATCGCTATTAGCTTTAAATAATTAGTCTAAAACACTTATCTATATACATACATAGCTTATTTTATTTGGACCTAAATCATCAGTTAAATTTTTTAACAAGTTATTTTCTGTGAAAAAATCGTAACGGCCTATAAATTATCCCACTGCAGAGCGGAGGCCTCCGCCAGAAGAAATCGGGCAGCATCTTCATTTCTCTAACTTGGCCAAATTGTGATAGCCAACCCACCTGCCAAGCGTAGTGATTATGTGAAAGGCCCCCTTTTTGGAGATGACCGTATAGATCTGCCATTTTGATGAGGATAATATTTTTTTATTTTTTTAAAAAGATCTTATTTTAGACGTCGCTTTAAAATAAGATGCATTGGTCTTTATTAATGACAGTTTTATAGTGTTACTCCCAATTATTTTAAGTCACTGGAAGCAAAACAAAGTGAACCGCGTCTCGCGAAGCAATCGTGGACCCAGCGGGGGACCTTGTTAGTTCGCGTACGGCCCGCTAGGGCGGCGCTGCAGTAGCTATTAACATACCTACTTGGACTTGTAATTTAAGTTGCATGCGGTCTGTTAATGGTGTGATACAGTCTATATTAACTGCTTTAGAGTATTCATTTTAAAGTACGTTGGTTTGTTCAAAAAATAAATCTTAATATTGGCGACCTCCATGGAGGAGTGGCGTACAAGGTTTTGCCAGTTCGAAGGTCACGGGTTCAATTCCTGGGTCTGGGTGAAAGTCTGGGTGTTTGTGTGCGGTCAACATCGGAAGTACACTTGTATAATTTCGAAGTAAGATGTCTTCAATTTTCCTTAGAAATCTTGAAATTTGTACTAATATTATAAAGCTGAAGAGTTTGTTTGTTTGTTTGAACGCGCTAATCTTCAGAAGTACTGGTTCGAATTGAAAAAATATTTTTGTTTTGAATAGTCCATTTATCAAGGAAGGCTTTAGGCTATATATATAACATCACGCTGCGACTAATAGGAGCGAAGCCTCAGTGAAAAATGTTGCTAAAACGGGGAAAATTATTCATATTTATAGGCGTCCGTTGCGTGTGCTTCGTAAACGGTTCAAGTTACCCAATAAATATATAAATAAAAATAAAATACCCAATCGCGATCATAATAACAGAAATTGACGCGGACGAAGTCGCGGGCAACAGCTTGTTAGTAATAAAATATACCTAGGTGTTTATGTTTAATATAGTTATACGTTTTCGTAACAATATTTCCTTCTAACAAAGTATCATGGTTTCTCGGATAGGATTGTGATTCAACTTACTTATTAACACCTTCCGCCTCTCAATCTAACCACTTAAGGGCAGGAAAGAAGCTTCCTCATAATCTTATTCACTCATCGTACGTCAAACAATACCTTTATTCACTTTTTTAAATTAACTTGCACCGAGGCAAGCGCGAGAATATTCAAAGGTTATTTTGATTACTCATTGGTTGTCTCACCACAATTTGTTATAATTAATTGAGAAATGAAGTAAGTAACGGCCTATAGTCACCCCACTGCAGTTACCACAGCAATGATGGGTTCTGGCATAATCACCGCACTTGCCAAATGCGGTTTGGCAATCACAAACCCGAGCAATGTTCGAAAATTTGATACTTTCGTTGCTCGGGTATCAAGCCCGGGACCCCAAAATTTTACCCCCGTATTTAAATATCTATATTCTTTAAAAGTATTACCGCCAGAAAATGCTCTAATCCCGCCAGTGTTAACCGAACTGCGATCGCCAACTACGTCCAGCAGTGGATTAATTTTCCCTACTGATGATGAAGCATATTTTTCTTCTCCCTCAACCGCTATCAAGTCTTTTCCGTAACCTCTTAAGTCCTGTTCCTCTTACCTGCAATTCTTGGCCGCCATCTTTAATTCTCTAGTTTGATTCCCTAAAATGTTTTTAGCATGAGCTACTAACAGTATTTGGTCTACATTCAGATATTATTACGTTCAATAGTACCGCTGGTCACGGCCTCATATCCGAGCGTCGCCCACGCGCGACCCGCCGTTTATAATTCAATTTCATACACACACGCCATACATACAATCGTCTCAGTTTAGTGACGTGCTGCATTCGTTCAAAACTATCGATGTTTATGAGTAAACAATCACACCGCGACCGATTACATAGGCAGTAACGTAAAATGTTACTTTATTGCATAACTTGGAATAATCTGAAATGGATTAGTACCTACCTTTTTCAAATAGTCATTTTGATAGATGTAACTGACATTAAGCTTGTGCCAAGAAGGCTCAAAGTGATATATGTAATATTATTCAACTATTAAGACAACGCGTATGTGTAGTTCCAAACTTACACCCTTATCCACCTGAGGTTGTCAAAATCTTTTTTCCAGGGGAAAACACATTTAAAACTCTGTCATTCGAATCACTTAGACCACTGTATATATATCTACCACTAACACTATTCTGTTGCGCTAAAACGATCGCGTGTCGTGTGATGCAGCGCATTAACAGAATAGCTCTACCACTTCCCTTCCTATGGCTTTGTAAGAGGCAACCAAAGGAGTACTGCGAGAAGAAAACAGGCAACGGAGTCTTCTTTTTACCATTGGTCAAACTTCGATCGCCAATAGTGAACAAATCCTCCTTTTGTGGCCTGTATCCATCAGACTCTCTCCATCAGGCCTCTGGGTAAGCTCACTGCATCTTAGGCTTCTTCTAACCCATATAGTAAGGTATGTAGCCAAGAGCAAGTCCATTATTGATAAAAGAAAACTTATGTTGGATGTTGATGAAAACTAAAGACATCGATAGTTTCAAGCGTCAGCCATCACTAAAGGATGACAGTCTCAGAGTCTGTCGGCATCAATTATTTAACCTTACTTAAGGTGCGGGTCACAACACGCGCTATGAGGTGGGGCCCACTCGTTGAACCCGTCAATTGAGGCACTGGACAGTCAATTTAATAACGCAACACACAGCAGAGCAAACTTCTATAGAATAAAGAATTTTTATCAATTGAAACTGATATATGCGTTGGCTTGGCTTTTGTTTAATAATAATAAATAATAATAATAAATATTTAAGACATGCCTCCTGCCTGGGCCACACAGAGCCATCTAGTCCCAAATTAAGCTACTATTAAGTACCCTGTCGTATGGGGTTCTAGACAACCGACAAACTTACTTATATACTTTTTTTTTTGTAAATAAATACTTATAATACATAGAAAACACCCAGACCAGTACAAACAGATATGTTCATGCACACAAATATTTGTACTGTGGATCGAACCCGCGACCCATGGCTCAGAAGCAGCGTTAACTACCGCTGACACTGCTTCTGAGCCATGGGTCGCGGGTTCGATCCCCGCACAGTACAAATATTTGTGTGCATGAACATGTCTGTTTGTACTGGTCTGGGTGTTTTCTATGTATCATAAGTACTCGTATGTATTTACAAAAAAAAAGCATATAATATAAGTAAGTTTATCGGTTGTCTAGTACCCTATACGACAGGGTACTTAAGTAGCTTAATTTGGGACTAGATGGCTCTGTGTGGCCCAGTGTGGCATGTCTTAAAATATTTATTTTATTTTATTTATTTATAGTGTTTACTACCGCTGATCCAAATGGTCGTCGTCGTTTGGTAGCCATTCAGTGCTAGTTTCGACCGCGTTATATAACAAGAATACCAACCGTAAACGCCCCGTTGGTCTAGTGGTTTTAATACCGTGCCAAGATCTCGGGGTCCCAGGTTCGATCCCCGGGACAGGCAACAAAAAGTTTCAAATTTTCGAACGTTGCTCGGGTTTGTGATCACCAACCCGCATTTGGCAAGCGTTGAGATTAAGCCAGTACCCATTATTGCTGTGGTAACTTGAATTTAATGATGGAGGTCTTTTTCCTGCAGTGGGATGATTATAGGCTGTTACTTACTTTTACTCGCACGGAGAATCGCACGGCTGGTCTACCCATTGGTTGAGTGGTTTAATTACCAGGCCAATATCACACGGTCCTGGTTTCCGTGGGTTGGACAACAAGAATCTCGACTTTTCGACTATTTCTCGGGTCTGTGATCGCCAACCCGTATTTTGCAAGCGTATTATATGTATCTACTCATCATTGCTCTTCGGCCTTAGACAAGTGACTTTCTAATATCGTTAACGCTAGACGAATAGATGTCAAATGTATGGAAATGCCATATGCTTACAATCGTTCCATCGTTTGTTAATGTCATTTTCATACATTTGTTATCTATTCGTCTAGCGTAAACGATAATAGAAAGCCACTTGTTTAAGGGCGCTGGTAACATAAATTCGAATTTCGAATTTTTCACCATTTCTCGGGTCTCGGGTCTGTGATCGCCAACCCGTATTTTGAAGGCGTATTATCTGTATCTACTCATCATCACAATATTTACTCATGTGTCATCATTGCTCTTCGCCCTTAGACAAGTGGCTTTCTAATATCGTTAACGCTAGACGAATGGATGACAAATGTATGGAAATGCCATATGCTTACGATCGTTCGATCGTTTGTTAATGTCATTTTCATACATTTGTTATCTATTCGTCTAGCGTAAACGATATTAAAAAGCCACTTGTCTAAGGGCGCTGATAAATTCGAATTTCGAATTTTTCGCGTAATATCTGTACCTACTCATAATTGTTGTGGTAATTTAAATTTAGTGATGAAGGCCTTTGCCCTGCCGCAGGGCAGGGCAAAGGCCCTGATATAGGCACAGTACTAATGTCCAGTGCATTACTAAAGATTGAATCCTAATATTTATTTGACACTAGCGGTCCGTCCCGGATTTGCCCAGGTTTATTAATAATGCAAGCAAATGGTCTTTCATGACCATGTATATTCATCATACGCTTTTCATGTGGGTAACATATTCCAAAATTGTTTTCAATTAAATTGTTAACTAAAAATTCTAAATAAAATTCCTCGAATAGTAACTACAACACGGGTAGTAAGATGAACTGATAACCGTTGAGACGGGAAGGATGCAATGGCGACCGCGCACCGGACGACGATCTGTGGGTAGGCCCCCCACCAGTTGGACCGACGATGTGATGAAGGTAGCAGGAAGCCGGTGGATGCGGGTGGCGAGGGACCCATCGTTGTGGAGATCCTTAGTCCTCTAAGCCTATGTCCAGTGATGATTATAATGATGATGGTGATGAATGCAATATTAATAAATAATAAATAAATAAATAAATATTTAAGACATGCCTCACTGGGCCACACAGAGCCATCTAGTCCCAAATTAAGCTACTTAAGTACCCTGTCGTATGTGGTACTAGACAACCGATAAACTTACTTATAATATGTACTTTTTTTGTAAATACATACTTATAATACATAGAAAACACCCAGACAGACATGTTCATGCACACAAATATTTGTACTGTGCGGGGATCGAACCCGTGACCCATGGCTCAGAAGCAGCGTTTACTACCGCTGATCCAAATGGTCGTCAAATATTATTTTTAATAGTTTTAATTCCAATGGTAACGCGACCTTACGGCACAGTTATTAAGTAGACATATCCGTAACTTAAAACCGTTTCTTTTATCCAACAGTACTTATCCACAAGCAAAAAAATGTAGTTTTAGTTGTTTGTACAATTGCTTCGTTACATAAACTAATTGACATTGCTACAGTCGTTTTGTTTTGAATTAATTCTAGGTATTTTTATAATTTACACGTGCCATTATGTTTGCTCTCTTAACGCCTCAGCAAATTAATTACTTTTATCTACCTTATAAAATATTTTAACAGACTATTTTGATGTAGGCTGTTTTCTTATTTTCTTCTTATCTTATGACGTCACAGTAAAAACAAGCGAGTGTTTTTATGTCTACGTCTTGCGACAGAAGCCCTTGTCCCGGGTTGAAGTGCCGTCCGAAGCACGGTTATAATTTCCCACCGTTTCCACCCCCAAGCCTATTAGAAAATATAATATTGTATATATTTTAGCAGCTTAATTGCAATAAAAATATTTGTATGTAAACTTGAAAAAATATGTCTCAGGCGGGACTCAAACCCGCACCTCCATGTATACCGCGCCCGGTCCCGCCTGAGACATAATTGTTGAAGTTTAAATACTGTAAATAATAGGGGTTAAAGTATGAAATTGCCGATCATTTTCCCACTTTTTATTTTGTTTATAGCTCTTAAGTATAGTCATATTATTGCGTAATTCTTTTTGTATTGTATCAAAAACTAAATAAAGTAACTTTTAACTAAAAAAAAAATGCAATACTAGTGCCTATTACTTCAAAGGAAGTCGTTGAAAAGATCCCATACATTGTGTCAGCTGTCCTTCTTGCTTCAATTAAGTATATTTGTATTATATACTTTGATTTTCAAAAATTTAAATACTATAATGCGTAGCTTTATAACCATCTAACTTTCATCTTTAATTGCATCGAAAACGGTTCAGGCGTTTTTAAAAAAACAAAAAAAATGTTAGTATGGAAAAATGACTTTTCTCGATTTCATCCATACAAAACGGCAATTTCATACTTTAACCCCTAATATTATATTGGTTTCTTGATTTACGCTAACATTCGGTATAGGTACATAGAAATGAAATATGTACACATTTACGGATTTCACTGACTCTTTACAGCGATAGAAACGTTTTCTCAGGAATAAATCAAATGTAAACCCGTATTAAGATCATGTTGAATCTGGAAATGTATCTTTCAGTCGTATCAGAAAAGTTTTTACCCGACCGGGAATCAATCCTTATCCTTCAATTAGAAGACCATCGCACTACTACAACTTAACGTAGAAATCCTATAATCAATTAAAAACAGAAGTCGTTAAACAGTTACAGAGTTACAGCCAATCAAACATAAAATGACATGCGCCTGCGCAAAATTACTTTTAAAAAGTGGAGGCCTATAATAATCATCCCACAGGGCAAAGGCATCATTGAATTCAAGTTTCAATGATGGGTACTATTGTCACATTGACTTAATTATATTTGTCACCTAACTTAGGTTCATTAAAGGATATTTCGAACTGGTAAAAGCCAGTTCCATCCTGCCTTATCTATCATCCCGAGGGACGGTAAATAAGCCAATTATTAACAGCGCATGCGCAGAGGAGCCGCTAATCGACTGGCCTTGTAGCTCTCTCGCTTGGCCGGCCGCCTGTCGCGGCGGATCAAGGTTCGGTGCCCGGCTGATGTTCGAAATCTCAGCCCATATAAAAAGTTCGCTTTTGTTTATAACTTAATCCTTTAAAAGTGTCCTGTGGTGCCGACTCATAAAATTAATAGCACCACTTCTCTTGCTATGGGTGTCGTATGAGGCGACTAAAGGAGTACTTTTTTATAGGGTTCCGTACCCAAAGGGTAAAAACGGGACCCTATTACTAAGACTTCGCTGTCTGTCCGTCTGGCCGTCTCTCCGTCTGTCCGTCTGTCCGTCGCTCCGTCGCTCTGTATCTCAAGAGCCGCGATAGCTAGACTGCTGAAATTTTCACAAATTATGTATTTCTGTTGCCGCAATAACAACAAATACTAAAAACAAAATAAAATAAATATTTAAGGGGGACTCCCATACAACAAACCCGTTTTTTTGGCCTTTTTGGTACGGAAACCTTCGTGCGCGAGTCCAACTCGCACTTGGCCGGTTATTTATAATCAATGGGCTTGCTCTTGACTACATACTTAACTCTACGGCTAAGCAGAAGCCTAAGATGGAGCCAGCTTACCTACCTAGAAAGTGGCACGGTTCTCCCACACACCAGCGGAACACAGAAAAACTGTTTGTCGCTGGACTCCGGCAGGAGGGTGGTAGCATCCAGGCAGCCTCTTACGAAGCCTACCACCGCAGAGGGATCTGTTAGCCGTCATCATTTATTAGAAAACCAAAGATGCCGTTGCCCAGGGTAGACCACTAGGAGGTAGATCCCACCACCCCGAGTACTGCCTGAAGAGGCTGTAAGGTTTTCTCACCTCCATTCGTCAAACTGATAATGATGAAACACACATACATAAACACATTTGCTTTTGAATGATATTCCAGTGAAAGTTAGGTAATGTTAACTTTTGACATTAGAATATTACATTCATATGTAATAATAATCTTCTAAGTAAGAGGCTTTTGTTAAAATTTAGGAGTTATTGTTCTGTTTTTTAAGCATTGAATATTTTTATGTGGTACCTAAGTGACGGCCTATATCATCCCACTGCAGGGCAAGGGCCTTCATCATTGAATTCGACTTACCACAGCAATGATGGGTACAGGCATGATCACCACGCTTGCCGGATGCCAAATTTGTGAGCAATGTTCGAAAATTCGAAAGTTTTTGTTGCCCGATCCGGGAATCGAACCCGTGATAGAATCATGGCCTGGTGTTCAAACCACTAGATCAACGAGGCGTTTTTGTGTGGTAATATAACGGGTGTAAAAAAACCAAACGCAGATCCGCAAACCACATATTGTCCTCATTATTAGGATCATTTTTCTCTCTAAGACCATACCTGGGAAACAGCTGGTTCCAAAAATATTGAGGGTCAAAGTCACAATTTTGTTTTCCATTTTATTACAAAAACTGTTGCCAAAGGATACTTAAAAACTTTTCTTCATAGAAACATAGTGGTTGTTTTTATTATTTCGTTCACAATAGGGCTTTATTAATTACAATACGCAATGTACGGCTCAGCGCGGACGACTTTTGAACTTAGCAGCCATCTCCAGCGCAGCGGCCTACGCTACAGCTGCTATACATTGCGCGCTACGAATTATAGTATTTTTTTGAGCCCCATAAATAAAAATCATTTCCCAGCTATAATATTTTCTAATATGGCTTGGTTTGCTTTTCAGATTGCGTAACTTCAGGGTCAGAGTTAGTTTTTTTACACCTTGTATTATAAAATACAAATATTGTACCGGCAAAGTCGCCAACAGATACTATGTCAGTAAACTATTACACGAGGCAATGGCAGAGACACTTGTTATTACAGATGTACAGCAGACAACAACACGTCAACACGCACGTACCACAAAACGTCAAATTTCCCAATTGATATTGATCTGTACCTGTTGGACTTAAAGTTGAAAATCAATTCAATGGCCTTTAACTTTTTGGGTAGGTTGACCTGCTGCTGTCTGTACATACGTTACCCAAATTATTTCAATATTTTTTGTTTGCAAATAAAACTAGATATTACGTTTAATTTAACAATACATTTATTAATGTAAATATAAGAAAAATGTACTACTTTAAATATTAGTACAGGTGTCTCGATTTGTTTTGTTTTATAGTTTTCTGTTTTGTAACACAGAGATGATGGCTTTATGGTTTTGTGATTGTCAAATTTGACGCGGTTTCGGTCGTATACTCTTTTAAATCATAACGTAGTTAAGCATAAAGTTTTAACAATAAATTATGGCTGCAGTAAAGAAGCTGCTTTCTTGCGCATTTATTTTAGCAATTTAATTGCAATTATAATATCAGTATATAAACTTGAAAAATTATGTCTCTGGCGGGACTAGAACCCGCATCATATAAAGTATATAACTGTTTCATCTTAACTGACAGTCAAACATCTACAAAGATGTTTCTTGCGGGTGTTAAGAGTGCAAAACTCCTGACATTTGATGAAACAACGCTGGCTTACAGCGATAAGAATATGCTTTAAAAATTGACGCCTGTGTCGTAGTGTCTCGGTGGCAATGGTATAGCACCGCGCCCGGTATGCGAGGTGCATCTCCTCGGTTCGAGTCCCGCCTGAGACATAATTTTTCAAGTTTATATACTGATATTATGATTAGAATCCCCTAGTTAATTGCTCTAATAAAGTTCTTTTGAGTTTCGAAATATGCTTTGATTTGATTTAACATGTTTATTCCAATAAAAAGGATATAAAACATTAAACAGTTAGAGTCGGTATGAATAAGTACTGGTATTGTAAGTAAGTATCGATGCTGACAGTACCAAAATTATTATAAAACCAGATAATAACGTTATCAGTTCAAAACATAATATAAACAATATTTTTTACAGCATGATAAATATCAATGCAAATAATCATTATTTTATAACTGCGAATAATCTTATCAACTGAAAAGTATTATTATATATTAGCCTTTTATGTCAATAAACTCATTAATATTATATATGTTAAATAGTTAAATATTGATTATATTATACAACGTGTTCCTTTTGATATCCCATAACTTTAAGGTTATGTTCTATAGGTAAAAATTATATAAAACGCCCTAGAACATTTGGTTCAAAAATCAATAGTTTCGAATATAACATCGATTTTAGTTAAATTTGTTAAAAAAATGTAACCAGTATGGCGAATCCTTAGTTTTGCGAGACGTTGGCAAACCTACACTAAAGTGTAGTAGAAAAGTAGTGGGAGAGCGTATCTTGTAAAAAACATTGACGTGTTTGGGTGACGCAAATAAGTAGGTACGAAAATCGTTTTCATTCAAAAGTTCATTCCAAGTTAAGGGTGTTTTACATAAACAGTCGTGACTTTTTAGAATTATTTTGTATGAAAAAATTAAACAAAAAATGTTAATAATTTAAAAATAATTCATATGCAATTTGATTCTTTACCATGGTCTGTTTAATACCCTAGATTATTATGGGATATCAAAAGTAACACGTTGTATAAAAAAATTGAAAAACTTAAAAAAACTGTTAACTATCATTGTAACAAAGCAGTTGATAAAAAAAACAAGTAAATAAAATAAAATTAAAAATCGTTGTCGACTTAAAAAATTTAGTTTATTACTAACGGTATTTTTTTAATTTGGTAATGAATACGCACGCAATTTCTGTTTAGTATTATTTTGTATCGTCGATATACAGGGTGTTAGGTAAAATGGTATAGCCAGCCGTAACTAGCCTATGTCAACTTAAGCATATACAAATACTTGGTGATATCAGAAATCTGATATCATGATTTAAAAAAATATTATTTTCATACAAATCGGAATCTCAAAATTTTAGTTTGTATGAAAATAAGGTTAAAGAATATTTATTGCTCATAAAAATTCATACGGTCACTTAAATAATAAATAATAAATATTTAAGACATGCCTCTCTGGGCCACACAGAGCCATCTAGTCCCAAATTAAGTTACTAGTTACTATTAAGTACCCTGTCGTATGGGGTACTAGACAACCAATAAACTTACATAAATACTTTTTTTTTGTAAATACATGATATACTTATAATACATAGAAAACACCCAGACCAGTACAAACAGACATGTTCATGCACACAAATATTTGTACTGTGCGGGGATCGAACCAGCGACCCATGGCTCAGAAGCAGCGTTTACTACCGCTGATCCAAAGTCACTTACATGAGAAATTAACAATTTTAAATGTAGGCAGTCATAATATAACTGTCCGGCAGCTAACAGGTGCAATATTGGGTATTAAGAATTAAGAATGGCCTCCGTGGCAAGCACACAGCATAATTTTTGCTTACTTACTTGCAAAACTAAGTAATATTCAAAAAATTCAAAATAAATGCTGATATAAAATGTGTGACTTCACCGTCGTATTTATATGCATGTAAGGATCGGGGGTGTTAAATAGACACTTTTGTTCAGTTCTTCATCTTTATTTCATCTTATTTCGTCTACAACAACTTATCGTCTTGAAATATTAAAATATAAAACTCACATACGTCTACACACTTTCACCGCGATCCTCCAACGTCATTTTCATTCTTCTCATTTTAAAATCATCTACTCTTGTTCGTTCTTTCATTCTTCATTCAAACCATCGTTCAGTAATCGGTCATGCTTGCACCTTCATTCGCATCTTCAAACCATGACGTATAATTTCACTGCATCCTCGTTCTACCGTTCAATCACTCCATCTACTCTCTTAATCATTCCTTCACACTCGCTCACAATCCCACATGCCTACGGTAACATAGGCTGATTTCGGCTTATTATACCTTTTACCTAACACCCTGTATAATATGAACTAGATACATAAACAGTCTGATACTAAAGTGACTCCTAAATCTGTCCTTATTTGAATGATTGACATTGATTTTATGCCAGTGTCAACTTTATAACCCGGACGAATTATGTAAGCATGAAGTAGTGATATTTGTCATGTTGTTACTATTCGATTGATATAGGTTGTGCTAAAAGTGCAACCTTATGTCAATGGGCACACTTTTAGTTGGGACACTTTTTGACGCTCATTTTGTATCTTTTAGTACTTTTGTACATTTTTTTTAAAGTTCTGCTTTGACCAACCTTAGTCGTAAGCTGTCTGTCTGTATTGTCCACTTGTGTCTATTCTCATCAGAGCCCTACTAATAACACTAATTGTTTATTCAACTCTACCTGTCTCTCTCATTCACACCAATGTCATAGATTATCTGAAAAAGGCAGATAGAACTGTGTAAGCAGATTTTGCAATGAGTAGTGGGGTCTCAGACCTTGGTTAGACCTAAAGAAACAGTCTATAGTCATCCTACTGCAGGGCAAAGGCCTCCACCATTGAATTCAAATCACCACAGCAGTGATAGATTCAGGCATAATCACCACGCTTTCCTTGCGGGTTAGGGTTCTTTTATTTTCACGCGGCATTGCGGATGGCACGCATTTCACCTACATTGCAGGCTATCTTAGATAGATGATACTGGGCTCGAGTGATCTATCAAATAAAGCTAGCAATGTACTCGAAATGCGCGCCACCCGCATGTGTACCCGCGTAACAAAGGGCCCTTAGTGATCACAAACCCGAGCAATGTCCGTAACTTCGAAACTCTTGACTTGTTGCCTGATCCGGGAATCGAATAACCCAGGACCCTGAGTTCTTAGCTTGGTAGGTAGTTGAACCACTAGAGCAATAGGACGTTGGGTTGACCTAAGGCGCTGATAATAACACTATCTGATATGCCAACATGACACAGCGTGGCAGTGACGTATTAGGGATGGTTGGTTCCGGGCATAGACTATTATTACTCGGGTTCGGAATAATTTTACATAGATGATTTTATTTTATCCAAATTAAAAACTATAATTTTCTTACCTATTCCAATATTTATCACATCTACCTTCTTCATTCTTTTAAATTTATTTTATTCTTTTTTTAAATTTGCCTCACGTTAATATTACTGTTCTGTTTTTCTTTTCTTATTTTTTTTTTTAATATTTTTTATTCTTCGTCAGTTGTGTCAATCCTATGGGTCCCACCAAAATACCAGCGCTGCAGCACATGCTAAGGTGGGATCTGTTTGGCCACTTACTCTATGTTGTTAAATTTTTTATTGTGTTATTTGTTATTTTGTGTTGTTCTATAATATTGTCTATTTCTCTGTAATGTGGTTGTGGTCAATAAATGTTTCTTATTTTTTATCTTCCACGTCAATCCATAGCCTCTAATGATATCAAATCAGTACCCGTTCGCTCCGTAACAACAACTGAACACATTCTAGAGCCAATGTGTTATTTGATTTAGATTATCTGTATGTGTCATTGTTATTTGTTTGATCGTTTCATTAATGAGTTTGTGATCATTAATTATTAAGGGTATGGTGTAAGATAAAGATACTTACATTTGTTTTCTCATTTTACATTTAAAGACAGCTCCTAACGGTATTAAACCTCATGTGAAACGCCCTTCCAGCCCTGTAAAGTACGATCATTTGGGTCATTTCCTAGATACGATGGAGAGAAGGGCGTTGCAGATATTGCCAAAAAAAATACAGAGGTGTTCTGCATTAAGTGTCAAACGCGTCTTTGCTTTGGGACAGGCAAAAATACGAGGAACTGTTTCTTAAGAACTAACATTCAACATAAATTATTTAGTAAGGAAATTTAATATAAACTTTAATAACTTTATTTTTCTTGCTACTAAAACAATTTCTGAGGCGTTTTGATTTTAATTTTGTAATTTTCTATACTAAAATAAATATACAACTAAATTTTTTTCATTTTATCTTCTATTTAGCAATGTCCGCCACAGCGAACATGCAAATTTAGCCATAACTTTGACAATTCGCATGTTCGATTTTTTTAATTATTTTTTTTCAGTTCTTAGCATGCCCTTGATGCCTTACATCCATCAAACTTTTGCATTTCGAACTTTTATGTCGTTGCCAAATTAAGGGTTAAGCGCCGCCAAATTTTCAAAATGCAACGTTTAGGTGGTTCACGCGGGCAGAGACGCAGGCGAAAAGCTAGGTCATCATTAAATTTCAAAATTTTATGTGTCATATTTTGTGTTGTGTTGTGATGTCCATTTTTATGTCCAAAAAGAGTTACCTGAAATTCTGCATCGTATTTTGTTAGCCTTTTTGCAGACTGTTTTAATAAGACCATAAACTATTTTATCATTCGATTCATTAAATTCATCCAAGTACGAGTATCTTCCTACAATGTTAATTATTTAACGTAATGCACGTCTTAATCTGAAAATATTATCAATAGGGTTTTGTTAAACAGTCAATTACCCAAACAGTAGTAGCTTCTTCAACTCTTCTATTGTAAAAAAATATATCTGAATTCAAACCCTTTAATAGGCAATCTTTTGATTTTGTTTCGGTAAGACAGAATGTGAAAAGGTGGAAAACAACACAGAGGAACATCTTTTTAGTAAAAATAGGTAAAGATACCTAACTTTGCAATAAACTTGGTGACTGTTTTAAATTCATTGGTTATCTCCTCAATAAAAAAAAGAAGTAAGTTGGAATAAAAAAACAAGGAAAAAGAACGCCCTATACTTAATCATCCCACTGCAGGGAAAAGGTCTCCATCATCGAATTTATGTTTCCACAGCAATGATAATGATGAATAATCACCACGCAAACCCGAATGTTCGAAAATTCGAATTTTTCGTTGCCCGACCCGGGATCGAACCCGGGACCCCGAGATCTTGGCCCGGTACCACAAGACCAACGGGGCGTTTAGAATAACCTAGCATGATTATCGAATCGTTCATTCCTAAAAATCATTTACGTGATGCAATTGAAATATGGCGCCAACTAATTAATTAATAAATAATTAATGTTGCGAAATACCATTAACTTTTATAGATGACATAATATTAAGAAGGTACTTAATACGGACGTTTAAGTAACGGTATTCTTAGTTAGCTTTAAGATAATTATGATAAGCCGAGTAGCAAATAGGCTTACCAGCCTTTTACAATGACCATGAGAACTTATCTGACCTATTGTCTCGATTTAAGAATAAAAGACTTAAAAATAGACCGTTACAATATAGATTTAATTCCCATTCCAAGAATTAAATGGAGTGATAATAATTAACCACGAAAGTACCATACGTATTATTTATTGCAAGTATTTTCAACGCCATGATAAAGTTGAGGAATCAAGTTTGAATTTGACAGTGTTCCAATTCCAATTATTGTATTGTTTTTAATGGAAATGTGGAATGGAAGTATTGGAATTTACATCCTAGTTAAACATGAATACAAACTAATACAATCATTGGACGGAGATAAAAATTGCCTGTAAAAACAAACATTTTTTCAATTTGAACAGATGTTTACTAAAAATTTTAGGAACTGTGTAGATTAATATACGATATTTTGGCACACCATTTCTAAAAATTGATTTTCAAACATACCAACTGGCAGTTCGATAAGCATCAATCATCTTTTTTTGAAAAGAAATAGGTACTTGTATTTTATAAAGGAATAAATTGCCGGTATGTATTGTGTAACTTGAAGCTCGGTGCAACAAATGCGCAAAAACTGTAACAGCGAATCGTGATAAATATCCAAACCGGTAACACTAATACTATACAAGATGCAACATCTTGCCTTAGAAACATGATGACTAAATTAGTGGTCGCCCCGTGCATTATAAAGATATTTTTGCTTATATCAATTTGTTATTAAGTTGCAGGAGTTCAATGCTTTTAATATTCCCATTTAAAAGCAAAAACAGCCCTGACTCAAAAAACGGTGACTCAACGCGTCAGGAAATCTATATTACAAAAAATGAAATAAATCGAAAAAAAGGAACGACAATATTGGATAGAAAAAACACTGTCTGTCTGACTGTCCTTTTCTAGAAGACCGGCCAGCCAGCAGAGAATAAACTTTACACTTAAAAATTTAAAAATGGAATGCTATTTTTCTTTGTCCATACCAGCCAGTTATCACATCCATGCATGCCTTATAGTTACGGTATTAAATAACACAATAATTATTTCACTCGTTATCAGCAGTGTTTATTATTTTGTGATACGATACTAAATCTTTTAGATTACGGGCCTAGTCTAACATTTGTTTAACAATATTACTTGTGGCTGACAAAACAAAGTTATCATCATTACTGTAAGTGGATTCCCTGTCTGATTTTATTGTTTTTAACGAAAACCTTTGTTTCGGATAACGTCGAAAACTATTTAACATAACGTAATAACAGTTTGGTTATTCATTTTGGAAGTTCCTTTCTAATTAATTGCACAAAGTGTCATGCCAATTATTTTCTAAGAAAACAATTGAATTTCACCTAAAATTTTTTTGCATATGTTCTGACGTACGAGTATTATTCAAAACCTGATTTTGATAAGGATATCTCCATAGTAGCAAGATACAAAAGTAACAGAAGCAGCCTGTTATCTTGATGCAAGTAAACATTTAGTTATAAGTAATAAGGATATTAAGACAAACTCGTCGATTTTTAGCATTAATACATAAAAACCAACTCTCGATAAAACTTAATTATTTATTGAAAGGTAACCTGTTTTGGCCGGTCTCATTAAGAATTTTAATTACTTTCTAACGCAAATTTACCAAACTCACAAATCTGGATAGCTTTGGGACTGATTTCTAAAATGATTACATCTCACACACGTTCTGGTTAACTAATTCTCAAAACAACCCTTAAAAAAACAAAACTTGAACTTATTGCATTCGAAACGATTTAGTAGCTCGACAATACTAATAATCGAATTACAATACTCAATCGTTTAATCGTTCCTATAGATAGAACCAATAAAAGAACGAAGATTAAATTGAGCCGTCGGCGTGCGCGCAGTGTTAAAATAAAACTACTGGGAACTCGCGGGGAAGGTGGCGGAGAGCTTAGGGAAGCGGGGCGTGGTTATGTATCGAAAGCTCGCGACGCTATTGGTCTAGCTGGGCGCCGAAAGCTGCCGGGGCGGCGCCACCAGCGCGCGTATAAAGCCGCGCGCCGCCCAGCGCCCGCCAGTCCGCACTCCGCAGCGACAGCGCACACGCGCCTCGCGTCCGATCAGTTACAAGTGCAACAACTAAGTGAACATGGTGAAGTTTGAAGGAGATTTCAGTATTAACTCAATACTTATGAACCACGCGGCGAACAAAACACCGCCGTCGCCCGCACCGTCCTCCACCGAGGCATCGCACTCGGAACCTGACCTCAGCGACTCCGAGCTAGACGTCACAGGAACCGAACCCGTTGACTGCACCAAGCCCAAGGACGACGACAAAAAGGACAAGAAACACGAGAAGCCCGCGTACAGCTACAACGCCCTCATCATGATGGCCATCCGAAACAGCCCCGAGAAACGGCTCACTCTCAACGGCATTTACGAGTATATCATGACCAACTTCCCGTACTACAGAGAAAACAGGCAAGGCTGGCAGAATTCGATTCGCCACAATCTGAGTTTGAACAAGTGCTTCGTGAAAGTGCCGCGGCATTACGACGACCCGGGGAAAGGGAACTACTGGATGCTGGACGCTTCGGCTGAAGACGTGTTCATCGGTGGTACTACAGGAAAGCTCCGCAGACGGTCCGCTCTTAACGGTCGATCCCGGCTTGCGTGTTTCAAGCGGCCTCTGTTTCCCGGGGCTCCTTTGCCCGGCGCGTACCCCCCCACGGCTTACTCGCAGCTAGTCGGCTTGTACTCCCAGCTGCTGTACCAGAGATACGCGCCGATGCAAATGAAGACCACTCCGGTGGCGCCGAGCGCGATGCACCCCGCCTTCAGGGGTTCCGAGGCGATGCCGTACGGGTTGCCTTACTCGCCGCTGTACGGGGAGAGGATGCCGTCGGCGCCGTTCCTCAGCCAGCCCCTGCTGCAGAGTTCTATGCAGCCGTCGTTGATGGCGCAGGGATCCCCGCCGATGGTGGCGCCCTCGCCGCCCACCTCGGGAGCGTCCAGCCCCGAGCTACCCTCGCCGTCGCATCATCCCCTGTCGCCCCACATCTACAAGCCCGTCACGGTGCTCTCCCGACAATGACTCAGCCGCTGACCGCATCAGCAGTTCGTTATCTGTGATAGTATTATAGTAGTGCAAGGACCAGTGGCCGGAGGTCGGTAATCTCAAGTGTAAAGCACGCTCCGCAATATCAGCACCTTGTCGTACCTCGACTAGCATTCCGCTATTGTACAATGTATTTTATGTGTAAATAATTCCAAAGTTTATAGGTATTTATTGAACTAGCTATAGGGTTAAGATAAGAGAGTTATGATGAAATAAAACAATAATTGTTTCCCCCTAAAAACTTTTTTATTTATTTTAAGAAACTCGAAATTCTCGGAAGGATTATCGTCAGCTTGAAATATTTGGCCTGGTAGTTTTAAACAATGGACACACTGCAATAAATAATAGCATTCTGCAAGAATCGTTATCGTAAATTAATTATAAACAATCTTAAGATAATTCGTTTACAATCTTATCAAATAGTAAGTAGCTATACATTTAATACAAGCAAAAAGTATTCTTTTCAAACTCTGCCTGCATAGGCTTAAAAAATAGCATCATCGTCTTACACCCGTATTTATAAAGAAGTAATTACTTAAAAAAGTCATCACTTAAGGTGTTAATATAGCTAGTGATTAGTGAAGGGAATGGATAAATAATTTTAAAGTTAAAAGACATATTATTTGGCTGCTAATTCTAACTTTTGATATCTAGCTTCTAGTAATTAGTAGATTAAGGAATACAAATTGTTACATAAGTGATTACTATTGCTCAAGTAATTACTTTTACTTGTTTATAAATACGGGTGGTATAACTTCGTAACCAGTTTATTTTCAGACTACCTCTCAAATTCAATATTGATATTGTATCGAAATATTCTATGAAACGATAAAAAAAAGATTATTATAGACTTTATTCTCAATATTCCAAACTACCTGTACAAAGCATTTTTATTTCAAAATCATGACGAGTAAAGTTAATATCTATTGTTTAGGAACATAGATAGCTAGGACAGAGGCAGGAACATCCTAATAGTTATATTGTGGTACGGCCAAATATTTGATAAGATTTTTTTTTTTTAGTGTTACTATGGAACTGAATAAGTGACATTATAGACCGAATATAGAATAAATGTAGCCAGCATTACATAGGTACTCGTATATTATCACAACAAAGCTACCAAAATTCCTTTTTATGAAAATATTTTTTTTATTGACTCGTCTGAAAATCTGACCTGGAACTACGGAGCAGATGACACTATGATAGCCGGTGTGTAAGCCATTACATGATGTAAGTAATCGCTTTTTCCAAAGTTATATAATGTTAAATAAATCCCACAACTAAGCTTTAATTAAAATTAATGATGTACCTAACTAGAAATTACTTTTAACCATTCATTACGAGTACATCGCAGTATCGAACCTCATAATTAAATCTTTTGCGTTTAGGCCTAAATTAAAAGGAAGAATAAAAACCTGCAATCAAAGTATGACATTCAAAATTTCACGTTCTTCGACGTAAGTTACTTAGTTAAAATGACGGTCTTTTTTTAGAAATGTTTCGTTTCTATTTGAATAATCAGTATTTTCGGTCATCTTTATCTATACTTAATATTATAAAGCTGAATAGAATGTTTGTTTTTTTTGTTTGAACGCGCTAATCTCAGGAAGTACTGGTTCGAATTGAAAAAATATCTTTGTGTTGGATACTTTTCCGTATTTAGCCTCTCATATTGGACCTTTGTACGTAAATACATATTTATTACGTTATAAATAAGTTTGTAGTATTTATAAACATATTAACATTACATCCTTAAATATAAATTAGAAAGTCAGCTGAATGATTTACTGAGCGATCATCGCACGTTGACGAACTACTTACGATTAGTATTTTGAGACTTGTTCAAAGCCATTTAGTTGTTTGTGAAAATCTATTAAGATAAAAATGAATTGCTGTTCGTTAGTCTCGCTATTTGGCTAATTTTAATCTTGAAATATTTGTGGTAGTCAAGAGAAGGTTTAAACGATGAGAAAATTTGGTAGAATTGCGAGGAAGATGTGTAAAACGTTAATTTCATATTCCCATATAAATGTTCTACATCAAATTTTTCAGCCATTTTATCTATAGAAGGGTCGAAGAAAGGACACGAAGTTGAACGGGTCTTTTATTTAAAAATAAAATTCCTTAAATAAATATTATGGACTGCCTTAGGTGGGAATTGAATGCACAACCTTCTGTGGGAGAATATTCTAACAAATTGAGCTATCACAATATTGTTTGTGTCGACAATTTAATTAATGTCTTACGCTCAATGTTTTGGTTACGTAAGGAAGGCAAAAAAAATATATAAAGAATTTTATTTTCACGAGCGATTAGTATAATTAAAGGAAACTTAGGTAACATCTGCTTAGCCATATAATGGTATATGCGATTATGTAAATAGAGATGCAAATAGACTTAGCAGTTTATTACAAAATGACTTCTGGTGAATGTAGGTAGCTGAGCAATTAGGTTCATTCCGCTTAATGTAAACTATCAGGTAAAAAAAATATATACAGACGAATATAGAACCCCAGCCTTTTTTCGGAGTCTGTTAAAAAAGACGCAACACTAACAGAGAAATTAAAACACATTTAAAATGCTAGTAGAAAATTTTGAGGCAAACAGTATATTAATAGACAGACAATGTAACCAAGTAATTAGTATCGTTAAATTTTGTCCAAACTTAGTACTCGTATGCTCTGTGAATGAGTATCGCAAACTAATTAGGTGTTTGTTACTTACATTGCTTTGTGTTAAGGTTTGTACAAACGCAGAACACAAAATTCAACACATTCTTAATTAAAAAAATTTAGTGATTAACTGTCAATGTCTGCCAACTCTTAGCGCAATGGACATGTTTTATTTAAAAATCTCAAAATTCTGACTTACGTCGTTTAAGTTTTAAAGGTGCAAAATTTATTGTCACTCTATTTTAGAACTTTCTAGAAGAAAATAGTGACTAACATAACACAAAACTATGTTTATCAAACAACATTTATAAAAACAAGTTAGAATTGAAAGTAGGTAATTTTATAAGTAGTTACCTAACCTCTAGCAACACAAATATCACTTAACAATAAATATTTACTGATTTTGCCACAAAAAATGTCTATAAACATACAAGGTATCAGACCATATGTCTTGATCATCATCATCATCATCATCATCATCGCCAAAAGGAAGATTTTGTCTTAATCACAACTCGCCAACAGTGAATCTGGTCTCGCATTTTTTTCCGACTTTTTCCAGCAAGTAAGTAAAGTAACAGCCTATAATCATCCCACTGCAGGGAAAAGGCTTCCATCATTAAATTCAAGTTACCACAGCAATGATGGGTGCTGGCATAATCACCACGCTTGCCAAAAGCGGGTTGGTCATCAAACCCGAGCAATGTTCGCAACTTTTTGTTTCCCGACCCGGGGATCGAATCCGGGACCCCGAGATCTTAGCCCAGTATTAAAACCCAACCAACGGGGCGTTTAGTCTATGTAGTGGTTTTATTTATTATATAATGAAAAAATAGTTTTCAAATTTGTCCTTTTACTTTCTCGTTTTTGACAGTAGACTTGAGTAATACAGTTAGAGTTACGGTTTTGACAGCCACATGAATGGTCAACAAAGGGATCCTACACTGGTTCCGGTATTTCATTTAAAAGTACGGAACCTTAAAAATGCATGGAATTGAGGACCTCCTTGTGTATTCGTAGGTTGGTAACTACTGTTTCCAAAACGATTCTCGTACAACAGGTTTTCCACCTTTGAAGTTACTATAACTAACAAAAGCGCTGATTGGTTCTGACACTTCTAAAAGGAAGTTTTTATCAGTACAATTATTGTAATTTGTTTACAACTCTTTTGCCCGTCAAGTGTGGTTTTGTGAATAGTATCGCTTGCGAAGACACACTACTGGTTTATACTTTTATAGCATTGATTACCTAAATTGTTAAAGGAAGCGGTTTGATAGACATTCTATTTGGTTGAGCGATGAACAAAAAGTTACAAACGCTTACAAAACATATTTTTAGAATACCAAATCAACATTAATTTCCGTGTTATTATTAAATACAAAAGCGATAGTAAATTGTACATGTGGAGATAATAAAATTATGTGTTGGTTTGATGTTTTTATTGAAGTTCGAAGTCATTCGTTTTGCTTGGATAAATTCAGGATGTAGCGTGGGACACAAATTATTTACTGTTCAATCTTTGAGTATGTGAACGTCTCATTTTGGTTTGGAATATGGGGATTCCTTGGGGTGAAAGCGAAAGGTGAAAACGTTGGTATTCAAAGCAATTTGGTATAAACGTTTTTTTATGTTATAAATAGCAAAAACTCAGGGCACCTGTGAAACATTTTACAAAACGTTCTTATATTTTTGAATTAAAGTCTAGTAACCATATAGCAACGGGTAGATTCTTATAATAGGGGTTAAAGTATGAAATTGCCGATTATTTTCCCACTTTTTATTTTGTTTATAGCTCTTAAGTATAGTCATATTATTGCGTAATTCTTTTTGTATTGTATCAAAAACTAAATAAAGTAACTTTTGACTAAAAAAAAATGCAATACTAGTGCCTATTACTTCAAAGGAAGTCGTTGAAAAGACCCCTTACAATGTGTCAGCTGACCTTCTTGCTTCAATTAAGTATATTTGTATTATATACTTTGATTTTCAGAAATTTAAATACTATAATGCGTACCATCTAACTTTCACCTTTAATTGCATCGAAAACGGTTCAGGCGTTTTTAAAAAAACTAAAAAATTGTTAGTATGGAAAAATGACTTTTCTCTATTTCGTCCATACAAAACGGCAATTTCATACTTTAACCCCTAATATTTTGAATTAAAGTAAGCCTATAAATAATCATCAAACTGCAGCGCGAAGGCCGCCATTATGTAATTCAATGGGTAGGTACAGGCATAATCACCACGCTTGCCAAATGCGGATTGGTGATCACAAATTCATGAATGTTCGAAAATTCGAAACTCTTGTTGCCCGACACAGGAATCAAACCTAGGACCCCGGTATCTTGGCCGGTACTTCAACGTCTAAACCAAATAACGGTTTTTTTTAATACCTGTGAGAAATATTACGTTATCAATCCAACTGACTCATTTCAAGGTAGACTCGAAGTCAATGAATGACAAAACATCATATTGTTTCTAAGACTACCCGTGTCCCGCGGCGTTGCGCGCGCGCACAATACCGCGCAACGGGTTGCGTTGCGACCGAGCTACTCACACAACGAGAACGCACTACAAAAACGCACTACAAAAACGCACTACAATGGGAATTTGCAACGTGCTAAAACTCATCCTCGAACCATCTATCACGCGGTGAGGAGCCCAAGTGATAAGATATAGCGTTACTAATAACAAGTGTCTGTCTAAACAAGTGTTTCCTTATTTTCTAGATTTTTGAACTTCTCTCGACCTTGAATCTACTTGAAGATAGAAATTGCAATTATCTATAAATTCTTAAACGGCCACGACGCTAGATGCAACATAATGTATTTTTCCACCGTTTTTTTAAATGACGTTATTGATTTGGATATGAATGAGAAAAACTATGCCTATACAAAGGTGAATCATTTACTTTATGTTCTTTTATTAACAGGACTGCTTCTCGCTCTGGGTAGATTTAAATTATTATACAATTTGAATCAAAGTTAATTACATAATGATGAACGTTCAACGACGTGACGTAATCTATACTAATATTATAAAGCTGAAGAGTTTGTTTGTTTGTTTATTTGAATGCGCTTATCTTAGGAAGTACTGGATCGAACTGAAAAAATATTTTTGTGTTGGATAGTACGTACATTTATCGAGGAAGGCTTTAGTTTATAAAAAATCACGCTGTGACCAATAGGAGCGAAGCAATAGTGAAAAATGTAGCAAAAATAATTGCTATCATAATAACAGAAATTGACGCGTACGAAGTCACGGGCCAACAGCTAGTGACAGATAACGTTGAATATTAAAATTGGTTAAAATGAATTTTGAATATTATCTAATTTAAATGATCACGAATTAATTTTATCTAGGTATAACTAACGTTAACTAAATAATGTTGCCAAAGTTTTAATTAATCTTATTAGTATTTCATTTGCTGAAATATAATTGCATTTGTGTATAGTCTTTTAGTTTCTAACTGGGTATTTAAAAAAATCAGCAATTAAAACCACAGCAACCTTATTTATGTAATAACTGTTTTACTATTACTATTTCTTTTATCACATTTATAAAGTTAAAAATAATTTGATTTTTCTATTCATGCTATTGTAAAACAACAGCTTTAACGTCAAAATGGTGGACAAATAGACAATTCTCTCGTCACTTAGACCATACCCCGGTAACTGTTACAAGCTGTTATTTGAATACAATCACACAAACAAACAGACAATCACGCCGGCTGTCAGTAGGCAGCCATCGTTAATCATCCATCATGGAGGACAGCAGACTGTCTTCCGTGTAAGAAGCTAAGAATTTCTTGTCAACGTTTCATTTGAAAACAAACTGCGTTGCTATTATGAGGTAACGAATCATTTGTGCGTTACGAGAATGTCATTATAAAATGTGGAAAAATACTTTGTTTATTAAAAATTTAATGCCGTTTATCCTAAAACTAGCTGTTCCCCGCGACTTCATCCGCGTCAATTTCTGTTATTATGAACGCGATTATTTTTGCAACATTTTTCACTGATGCTTCGCTCCTATTGGTCACAGCGTGATGTTTTATAGCCTAAAACCTTTCTCGATAAATGGACTATCCAACACAAAAATATTTTTTCAAATCGAACCAGTACTTCCGAAGATTAGCGCGTTCAAACAAACAAACAAACAAACAAACAAACTCTTCAGCTTTATAATATTAGTATAGATATTTTTGATTACTATACAACAACAACGATTTTAAGACACGCCAACACTGGGCCACACAGAGCCATCTAGTCCCAAATTAAGCTACTACTAAGTAATAGACAACCTATAAACTTACTTACATACTTTTTTTTTGTAAAAACATACATTTTATACATAGAAACTATAGAATCATCTTTCTAACCCCTAAGCTATCATTATGTATAAAAATCATTTGATCCCTTTCAAAATGATAAATAAAAAATTTATGCTTCGGACACCAAATATTTATTCGGGATCTAAAGTATCTTATGTGCTATTTCAGTCTATTATCTAAAAATACGTCTTTTTTTTTGTCTCGTAACGTGTCATTCACGCGGGCAGAGCCGCGGTCCAAATGCTACTTTATTAATAAAAACTAACACTGCTATTACTAACATAATTATCGGATATGCGTCTTCCATTGGGCAACATTATGAACATTATGATTCATTGTTTAGTAGCTGGTATTATCTATTCGGTTAGTAATTGTTTTGAATGGTTGAAACGTGGGAATTTGTATGGAATGATCGGAATTGGACTTGTGTAAGTGATTAACATGTAATTAGTAATAAAACATAGGCATTAGTTAATGATATGTGTTACGTAATTGTTTCTAGACATACTTCTAGGCTACCTACATTATATACTTATCACATGTGCCGACCCAAATCGGTGTGGTATGGTAAAAGACAAAAAAAAAACAATTACATACTTCACCATTTACAAATAAATAAATGAATGAATGAATGAGTGAATACTTATTACTGCACATCAAACAAAGTAATGGACAGACAATGATAACAGAAAGATGAGCAAATTGGCGGTCTTGCTGCTAAAAGCGATCTCTTCCAGACAACCATTTAAACAAAAAATGGTCGCCACGAAGGCGAGGTTCCCAAGGTAGGAAAATCTCGCTGGATTACGATGCTGAGTCAGTCAGATATTTAATTAAATAATTTAACTATCTCTTTTTCCTTCTTTTTAATTTCATAGGTAATTTATTTATCAAAACAAATTAAGTATACCAGTCATATTACTAGTTTATTTATTAAAATATCTTTTTGATTTAGGTCAAATAAACAAATCGATACTTCTCACCATGTAAACAATTAAATGTTAATATTGAAGCACCTATGATTCATTAATGGCATTACGTGTGTGTCACTAAGCGTGTGTGACGACACATTTTAATAAAACAATTGCTTTTCCCTGTCTTTATATTGTCAACTTTTAAAACCCGAAGTCATTATACCTAGTACTTATTTAGTAAATTCTTATTTATTTCAGTTATTCCCTCGATCGTGAGTTATTCCAGACACAATTGAAATCAATTGTTATCGTGGCACCCGAGTGCCTCCTGGGAATTGAGGGATAAAATTAGATTCGTAATCATATCATCCTTAAAATAATATTATAAATTTGAAAATAAGTTTGTTTGTAACGCTTTCACGCAAAACTGCTTAACCGATCAACATGAAACTTTGTGCACATATTTTTGGGGGTATTAGAAGAAACATAGGCTATTTGGTATCCCACTGTTGGGCACAAGCTTCCGCACACGCGATATAAAGTGTAGCTCACGTGGGCAGAGCTGCGTTCGAAAAGCTAGTATCATAATAAATAAAAAACTTTAAAAGGACTTTTGTTACTTAATCACGTTAAAATGCTACAATGGATTTAGATAAAATAACGGCTCAAAGATAGTGTAAAGGTTAGAATGGCACTAAAGCTACTTTTTATCCCCTTGGGATACTTCCTTATTCAATATTTTATCAAAATCCAGTCAGTAGTTTTTGCGGGAAAGAGTAACAATCATACCTCTTTTCGGCACTAGCCCAGAATTATCCCGAAGCAGTGGTAGGTTGAAATATTGGGACGTTTAAAAGCGCTCCCTAAGACCTATTTGCAGATATCTATATAACTGATTTAATATAAGCGATAAGACCGCCTTATTGTACCAATTTTCTGTTTCCATATTATAATTTTTCTTTGTATTTTGTTTTGTGCAATAAAAGTATACCTACATTCTTACAAAATTATATTTGTAATATTAGTAGGAAGGATTATGGCTTCAAGCAAATATTGTTAGTTTGTCTCTGAACCCAATCCGGAGTCTATACGAACAAAGTCAAGCAAAAGCTAGTGTTACAAATATCAATCAATCACAATGCTTGGCACTTCTTGTACATTTCTTATTAAAAAGGTGTGGGTGATTTTGAAGTAATCAATTTACCATTTACAACAGCGACACCGAGTCTCCTGACAACCCTGGCGAATGGTGTGGCCTATCGCTGAGTGGATCGTTCCCCAGAGATATTTGTATGTGTGTCCAATCTAACACTGATGAAAAAAAATCTGCTTTAAATTACATAACTTTTTAATGTTTGACATATAAAAAAATTACTAAGTTAATAATCTTACTTAAAATAAATAAATGCAAATGTTTGGATGTTTTTTTAAGCCTGTGTAGTTATCGTAATGAATGAATGAGATGGGCATATCGCGTAAAAGCGTGTTGCGTACATTTTCTAGGTTTTCGTGCTGGGCTATACCAGAAAATAAAATATCCTTCGTATTAATGAAATTCGGAAAATAAAAGATGCGTACTTTTGATATTCTGAAAAATGTTTATCATGGTTTTGAATATTCGGAATTTTGATTCTTCGGCACTTTGATATTTGGAGGTCTAAAAATCGGAATTTCAATTTCGGAATTTTTGGGTGTTCTCTGTGCAAATAAATGTTTGACTTTGAATTTAACTTTGACGTATTTCGGTATGTCCAGTATCTTGTTTCCGGTTGTTAAATAACCCCAAAAATTTTACAAAAAAGAAGTAATACGTTTCACCAACTGGACACACGTGTGTTCAGTTGGTGAATAACCCCTCTAATGAAGCTGATTGTGTATCTAATTTTTGATCGCAATGTTTGTTTGTAATAAATTGTCATTTGTTTTTTTCACGTAGATTGGTATGTAACTATTAAAATTTGGATGATGATTACAATTTCATCCTGTTTAACTGAAGCATAAAATCGAATAGACCAGGTACAATGACAACAAACAGGTCTACAGGGGTAGAATATCTTGTGAAATCGAACCCCTCATGTAAAAAGTGATGCCTGTATCTCCTGTTTCCAACACTGAAGTGTTGATAATTTTGTCCCAATCAGTTAAACATTAATCAATGGAATGTCAGCTCTTGTGAGATGAGAAAACCATATCAAATGTCTCTTTGACAAACTCTGCAGTGGACTACACACCACGAAACAGATCGATCGGTCTCTCGGGACTCAATCCTTTCCTTTCTACGAGTTGATGGCAAGTATTTGAAGACCGCCGTAGTTGAGCGGCGTACTCGCCGGTTTCGATGTGTCACCTGCTACGAGGTTTCTGGTTTGATTACTGGACGGGGTAAAGCAGAAAAGTTTCTCTATGGTCTAGCTGTTTATTTTTTTATTTATTAGACACACCATCGACAATATCAGTAACATTAAATGAATAAAATACATACTAAAGACAAAAGATATGTCATTACAGGCGTATACAGCATTATCAAAAGTAAACTAAGCTCTGTTTGTGGTACTTTATTGTTTCTGATTTCCAAAAAGTTTTTAAAATACGAGTAGTTACCTACCCACTTTGGGATCAGATTAAATTGTGTCGTGTGGTACGTTAAAGAGAACCCCCTATCTTCCTATGGGTGTCGTAAGTGGTGGCTTTAGGAGAACTGTCAGAAGGAAACGGGCAGCAGCGTCTTGGCTCCACCATTGGCCACTGCGGTCGCCAACCCCCGTGCCAAGCGTGGCGATTATGGCAAAACCATCCTTTTGGAGAGGCCTGTGTCCACTTATACACAGTGCATTTGAAACCGCCTGGAAAACGAAGCCCACGTTATGTGACCATTATGTACAACATCTTGGCAGTTTTTTTTTAAATATTAAATATTATTTTACCTTTTCATTTTGAAACACGCTGTGACCCGCACGGACGTAGCTGTATAAGGTCAATTTATCTGAGACCCTACCACATCAAAATATCACATCTGTGCGCGTCACAGCGTGTTACAAAATTAAAAGTCTAAATCAATATTTAATACAGGGTGTAACAAAAGGCTTAGCGATCATTTTTTTCCAAGACACCATACCTGGGAAATGAATCGTTACTGAGATATTGAGGGTCAAAGTGAATAATATTTTTTCAAGATCTTTGCATAATAATCTTCTGTTTGTTGTTACTGAACTTTTTTCTTGAAACACGATGAAATTTTTTACAACTTTCTCATAAAAAATGCTTTAAAGAGAGCAACCCGCAATGAACCGCGCGCTCCTCATTGTATGAAGTTAGGTCACAATCCTCGTCTGTAGCGCTTCGTGGGCGCTATCCATTGCGGGCAATAAATAATTGTTTTATTTTTAAGCCTAAAAAAAAATTCGTTTGTCAGCGATTATTTTTGTTACATACGATTTGGTTTGATGAACCGAATGCGAGGTTTAAGGCTTCGTTAAGCTTTTTGTTACACCATGTATAATTTAACAAAAATTTTGATAAAATAATTAACACTGCCATGATGTTCCACATAATGGTCACATAACGTGGGCTTCGTCTCCAGGTGGTTAAAAAAGCAAGGTGTATAGGCTAATGATGATGATGATGATGATGATGATGATATTGACAAAGATACAAACATAAAACTCAATTAAAATGCTTGACATTCAATTCTTGCATAGCGATTCGTCATTATTGATATATTCTTATTATGGTTCCGTACCCAAAGGTAAAAATGGCACCCTATTACTGAGACTTCGCTGTCTGTCCGTCTGTCCGTCTGTCCGTCGCTCTGTCACCAGGCTGTATCTCAAGAGCTGCGATAGCTAGACAGTTGAAATTTTCACAAATTGTGTATTTCTGTTGCCGCATTAACAACAAATACTAAAAACAAAATAAAATAAATATTTAAGGGCCCATACAACAAACCGATTTTTTTGGCCTTTTTGGTACGGAACCCTTCATGCGCGAGTCCGACTCTCACTTGGCCGGTTTTATTAGTATTAAATACTTTTGTCGTCAGCTGTTTAAAAGTTTGCAAATGTTTGGATTTAGAATCGTTTTCTAATTACAATAATTAATGCCAGTCTATTTATAATTTTACCAAGTGGTTCTTCCGTAATTTTGTAGTGGCGCCTTCACGGCGATGGTAATTGGAAAATCTATTAAATGAGTTTCTAGCATGATTCCAAACAAGACTAGGTATACAAATATTTAGATTGGATAAATAACAGGTTACTTTGACGCTTTCAGTAGGAAGAATTTCCTCAGATAGATTATTAATTGGTTTATTAACGGTTCTGCGAAAAACCTTTTACCGTAATTATTGATCATATACTGTTATAATTTCAACATTTTTTGAACCTCAAGACACTAAAGAATACTTAGTAAACCTAGAATATTTAAGACATGCCTCACTGGGCCACACAGAGCCATCTAGTCCCAAATTAAGCTACTATTAAGTACCCTGTCGTATGGGGTAATAGAGAACCGATAAACTTACATAAATACTTTTTTTTTGTAAATACATACTTATAATACATAGAAAACACCCAGACCGGTACAAACAGACATGTTCATGCACACAAATATTTGTACTGTGCGGGGATCGAACCCGCGACCCATGGCTCAGAAGCAGCGTTTACTACCGCTGATCCAAATGGTCGTCAAGAATACCTAGTCTATTTAAAATATACAGAAAGTATGTGGAAAATAAACAATACGATAGTGAAGTCTTTAGTTGATTTTTTTGAATATGTATATAATTTGATTGTATTAGACTTTTCCTATTCGTGTAGATCACTGGTTCCCAAAAAGGTGCAGGTAAACTACCAAGTGTAACAAAAAATGTTGGTTCAAAATTCGTAAGTTCACAAAAATATATTTAACTAAAAGGTACTTAGGCTTCACTTCACCAAGCAACGTAGGCACATAATATTGAAATATTTGAATAAATACAATAGAAGAAAACATACTATTTTTTATTTATTTTTACCACTTCAAAAAGAGAGTTGTGTTAAATGAAATTGATGACGATTGATTTGTTTATTGTACTCTGAGTAGATATCAAAAAAGTAAAGTTGTATGGGATTTATTTTTCTTTGGTTAACTTTACTTTTTCGACACAATTTACAGCACAATCAATTCTCACTTATTTTTCTAAAACATCACAAACAAAATTTATGGTTTAAACTCAGCCGCAACACAAATTCCATAGTTAGATCTGACCTTCACATATTTGTCCACTATACTATTTGGCAATATAGCAGTAATGTAGGTGCAGGGGGTCCCCTGGAACCGTTTGAAAGTGGTTTATAAGAAAAAAGAGTTTGGGAACCTCTGATTGTAGATTGCTTAACGATCATAACACCACCTACCCACAGATTTCCTCTCGCGCTCGCGCGTCACAAACGGCCATTTAAACTAGCACACCTCGCTTACTACCTCGGAATCCAATCGGAACGATTTGTTAGTCAACATCAATCAGTAATCGATATTAAATCGCTATTTCCATGAAGCAAATGAATAGTTTTCATATGCCTGCGCCGTGCTCTCGGTCACGTACGCCACGGCTTCTAATTGCTAAATAATTACCAAATTAATCTACATTAATTGAGAATTAATGACAAATTAGCGCATCAAAAGCTTGGAACTCTTGCCTAAGTTTTCCTTCGACGGAAGAGGGGGGAATGACGCAACGTAGCTGCATTTCGTTAGATTTGGAATTATCAGATAGCTTATGCGTTATACAAGTTTCATAAATACTATTATCATGTGGTACTAATAAAAGAAAACCACCACCCCTTCCATAAAAGTAAAGTAACGGCCTAAAATCATCCTACTGCAGGATAAAGGTATTGAATTCATGTTACCATAGCAATGATGGGTAAATCACCACACTTGCCAAATGAGGGTTGGTGATCACAAACCCAACAATGTTCGAAAAATCGATTTTTTTTTGTAGAACCGGTTTCTACAAAGAATAAATCTTAACCCGGTATCCGAGACCGGACCCCGAGACCTTGACCCGGTATATAAAACACTAGACCAACGGGGCGTTAAGACCAACGTAAGTATGGATCCCTTACCTATAGGTGTCATAAATAATGGAGTAATACAACACCGCGGAGTACTGCCAGAAGAATACGGGCAGTATTATTTCCCAATAAATATTTCTTTCTTTCTTTCTTTCTCTCATCTTTCTTTCAATCATTGATCACACTGCGATGGCTGACTCGCCTGCTAAGCGTCACGATTATGGCAAAATGACACAGCTATGTGTCTGGACACAGCCCACTCCAAATAGAAGACCGCGGCCATTGTACTGATGTAAGCTGGTGATGATGATGATGTTGAGCAATACTAGCTGTGGTTTGCGACTTTATACGAATAGAATTGTAAGTTTAAAATCATCCCACGGAAACTGTAATTTTTTTGGATCAATAATAGCGTATGACCTGTTCTCAGACCTTACAAAATAACTAAAAAAAAGAAGTAGTCAAGCCGTTTTGTAGGAAATCAATTGTGAACTCTCTGCTAAAAGATTTTTATGTGAATATTATAATATAATATCTGTATCCATATAAGTATGAATAAATAACGCATTACCCTTGATAAACATAGGCTACATTTTACCGAGGGACTAGGTAGGCAGAGCTGCTGTCGGTATGTCAACTTCTAAACGGGTTGGACGATTGGGTTGAAATTTTGTATTGTATTTTCATGGTTTCACAGACACGGATGTATAAAGCCTACCTAATCTATCTTTCTATATGCCACCGCTAGGCACAGGTTTTCGACCGTGCAATATGACGTGGAGTTCACGCCGGCAGAGCCGCGGGTGAAGAGCTAAGTTAAATAATAAATTATAGTTTAAAAAACTAAAAAACCACGCTTTTAAAACAGATTGAACTAAAAAATTAAAAATAAAACTGTAGTAATCAATTGAAAAATTCATATTATTGTACAAAAAGCGTGGGGTGCTTGTTATGATATCCACAGATATAGTAAATTATTGATAAAATATTTACAACAATCTAAATCAAGCCCCCACGCTTTTTGTACAATAATATGAATTTTTCAATTGATTACTACAGTTTTATTTTTAATTTTTTAGTTCAATCTGTTTTAAAAGCGTGGTTTTTTAGTTTTTTAAACTATAATTTATTTTTTACTTTTTAGTTTAGTTTATAAGATTTGATTCCTTCTTTACCGACTGTAAGTCCAAACCTATGCAGGAAACATAATTGATACAGATCGCGCGCTAGCTCTATCTCTTTTACTCCCTCTTACAGAGGAAAACTGGGAAAACTGTTATTAAATTATTGCATTGTCATCGGCCCTTGATACGTGTGCAAAGTTTCAAATTAATCAAACTTCTGGAAATCGGTCAAATTTATGCTCAAAGATTCCATTACATAGATACAACCCAAGCTAATAAAAGCGTGGTAAAAACGGCGCGGCGGCGCGAGCTAATTCCACTTAATATTTTTAACAATTTTATCTTAATTTCCACCAAATATTGTCTTAAGACAGTTATTTGACTAACTGCGTAACTCATAATTAATCAGTGTTTTGTTTGGTCTATTTTTAATTGATCAAATCATCAACTGTTTTAGTAGGTAGTCTCGGACAAAATATTTCCATGGAAGACTTCTAAGATGATCAGCAAATTTTCTCACTAAGAAAGCACACGGAAAATACTGTCTTATCCTGTCCAAAATTGAACTTGTAATCCTTCTATTCCGTGTAAGGGGACCACCGCACTACTTTAATCTTCACTGAGCTTGTTGAGGGAGTATGTCTTAGGCGGAACTCCAACCGCATCTCCATGCATACCAGGCGCGGCGCTTTACTAATTATGCCACTGAGACACTACTCACGTTACAGCGTCAATTTTTCAAGCATATTCTTATCGCTGTGAACCAGCGTAGTTTCATCAGATGTCAGGAGTATTGCATTCTTAACACTCGTAAGAAACGTCATTACAGTTGTTTAACCTTCAGTATCTATTTACATAAATGTTTACAAAAGGATTATGTAAGTATGGGCAAAGACAATTTCTTGCCATATTTGCTATCATTAAAATGATACTTAATAGTGTGATAGCCCCTATTCATTAAAAACTTTGACTGTGCTTTGACATACAATTTAAGTATAGTTCAGGGAGTTCAGCAATACCCTGTGGTGATTTGTTGAAAATATGAATACAAATTCCCATGAACGAATTTTCCACTTTTCGCAGTCTGAAGCCTGCAACGGCGAGTTTATCTATATTTCTGGTATTGAAATTGTGCACGTCACTTTTCTTAAGACATAAATTTGTGTTCTCACAGACGTAAATAAGAAAGAAGAGGCGGTATTCTCTTTTTATGTACAGACATATAAAAATACATGCGATCCTGATTTGAAATCACTGTTTTCAATTAAGTCAGATAACCGCGGCCTAAACAGAATAATATGTTTTGAACATAATCTGTTATTTGCATAACACATTACTAAATAACAAATGTTTTCGCTAATAATACTTGTCGAGGACAACTTTCCGCAGCGCTAATACCTGTCCCATTCATTATAATTGGTGTGGAGTAACAAATCTATGAATGGTTATGAATAATAATGTTTGCAATGCAATCATTGTCTTTCATTGCGCAAACATGAATCATCGTGAGATCCTGACATGACATGGGCCTCTCCAAGGGGAAGCCCATAAACGCCACGTTTGGCAGGCGGTTCAGCTATGAAAGTTTGGCCAGTTTGAAGTTTTATTTTGGCAGTACTCCTTTAGTCGCCTTTTACGACAGCTATAGGAAGAAAGGGATGATGCTTATCGATAAAGTATAGACTAGATACCCAAGCTCATATAAAAATATCACTTCCAACTGTTTTGCAAATTCAAAATGACAGACATGATTTAAAGGTAAATGCAACGAAGGTAAAAGACTGAATAAATAAATAAACGTGAACAATATCATATACCTGTATTGTTCTGATCCCAAAAGTGTGTAACTATTAAAATAACGTGTATTGTGGCAATCAGAAACAACGAAGGTACCACAAACACCCAGACACGAGAAAATTTAGAAAAACACTTTTTTCTACATTGACCCGTTCGGGAATCGAACCCGGGACCTCTGAGCAGGCGACACCTTCAAAACCTGTGTACGTTCGCTACGGAGGCCGTCAAGACTACCCAAATATTATAGTTTTGCAAGAAAATATGTTTTTATTTGACATAAAATGGCGGTGCTTTTCTATTATGTAGCGACAACACATAACAAACAATAAACGGGAATCAATATTGTTTGAATAACTGTGCGTGCATAATTTATAGTCAAGCTACTTCGTTGACCATGTATTATATTATTCACGCCCCACCTCAAGCAATCGAAGTTTTTATTAGATTTGTATTTTCAATTTCCAATAGCCTTTTGATTCCTTAAAAACGTATTATAATAGGTACATAGATATAAATACCGCATAATGAGAACAAATAAATTAAACTGGTTTGTATTTGGTATTGTGACGACCATTTGGATCAGCGGTAGTAACTACTTTTGAGCCATGGGTCGCGGGTTCGATCCCCGCACAGTACAAATATTTGTGTGCATGAACATGTCTGTTTGTACTGGTCTGGGTGTTTTCTACTCGTATGTATTATAAGTATTTATTTACAAAAAAAAGTATACAAGTAAGTTTATCGGTTGTCTAGTACCCCATACGACTACCCCGGTACTTAATAGTACCTTAATTTGGAACTAGAAGGCTCTGTGTGGCCCAGTGAGGCTTGTCTTAAATATTTATTTATTTATTTGTTAGGATTTTCAAAAAAATTAAGAACATACATTTTACCCTTGCCAGTGTTTAGTAACGTGGCCAAAACAGTAGTTAATAAATACAAAAGAAACTATTATCTATTGAATAGTTACAAAATCTGAATAAATATCTAAAAAAATACAATATTTAATAAAATTTAATTTACTTAAAAAAAATCTTTCCACGTATAAGTTCTGCCGCTCACCATTCTTCCTTTCCCATATTAAGTCTAGGTCAAAGTGTCCTACACTACATACCTGTGTATAAATCAGAAACAGGATTTGAAATAGAGAAAATAAAATCAAAAGATCTGACACGTTCTATCTTATAAAAATAACTCCGTATTTCTTCAGAATCTATCTAAGTTTAAAATTGCAATACAAGTAATTTGTTTACTTCTTTATTTATGTTACAATACCCTATTCTGGATGAAGACAAATCCAAAAACAAAAAAATGGTGTAGTAACTTTTTTTTTTTAATTTATTTATCGTATTAAGAAAATTACATGAACATAAAGGAAATATTAACATCTAAAAACCACGGAGGTTTACTATGATGCTAATGAGTTAAATTTAGGTCAGTAAGTAAATCCATTTAAACAGTAGGCCAATAACAACTCGCCAATTGTGAAATGAGCAGGTAGTAAGACATAAATAAAAATACTATGTATAGTATACACAAGAACTAGGCAGGTGTTAGACCGAGTTTAAAATATAACTTTTACATGAGAGATCATTATAAATAAAGAATATTTTATTATTATATATACGTAGTTAATGAGATTTAGATAAGAAATAACTTTTGAGTTTGGTTTTTAAGTTTTCTGGTGATATTTTTTTGCATACAGCTGAAGGTAATTATTTATTTATTAGCCGCGGTACCTGGTACGCGGCCGTCCGCTTGCCATACAAATTATTTGCAGTGGTCTGCCTGAGTCGGTTTTGTGTTATGGCGCGTGTGCGTACAGGGTGCTCCACATAAGACTTTATATCATCACAAAAGTAGTAATGTTTTAATAACATCAGTTCAATTTGGTCATAAACTGGTAAAATTTTACAGTGTTTGAAAATATTGTTTTATAACCTACATAAAACTAATAGGGCTTTGTTTTATGTAGGTCTATAAAATTAATAAATATAAAAACTGACTGTCCTACGCTCAATCGATAAATAAACGCTAACCTATTTTAAGGTACTTCATGGGGCATGTTTTTATTGACACGTTTGTGTGTTATTGTGCGCCCGCGCCGCGTTTCTCAAGCAAGCTGATGAGGATGTGTTCACTTGGCCACCAATTGTTGGCTGGCACTCCTGTACTGCTTCCTTCGGTCTAGTTGGGGCAGCGCTCCTCAAACTAGGCCAAGACAATCTTAGATCTTATTTAATTTAGCTTTTTTTTTGGCGTTATTGTTGTGGTAACTTGAATTCAATGATGGAGGCCTTTGCCCTGCAGTGGGGTGGTTATAGACCGCTACTTTTGTTGTTAAAGAGTTTCAATGCGTGCTTGCGTATTTGTCCTAAATTTAATTGTCATCAAATATGACATGGAAGGAAACATTTATGAGGAAACGCATTTTCTCTGTCGTTTGTTTTTCTACTTTGAAAGATAATCAATCTACTATCCTGTGGGGAGAAAATTCAAACAAATCAGAGTAAAAATCGGTCCAGCCATTTTAAATTATATCTTTACCTGCTTTGTGCCCACGGCTTTGCCAGCGTAAACTACGTCATGTTATATCGCTGGGGCGATAACCAGTGCCTAGTAGTGGGATACAAAATAGCTGATGTCCTTTAAAAAGGTCTAATTTATCTCTGTATTTCTCCAAATTTCATCATAGACAGATTTTTTTTCGCATTTTTATTTGAAAGGTAAACAAAGTTTTATTCTGCAAATAGGCCTCCAGAGGCGCTTTGAACAAACCATTACACGTCCCAATATTTTAACCTTCCACAGCTTCGGAACAAAAGTGGGCTAGTGCCGAGCAGAAGCAGCACAAGATAGTCGGTCACTATTGTCAGCCAACATATTTGCCAGTACAAGCTAGGACAAGTTAATGACACATTTCTGTCATTTATAAAATCACATTCATTATAAGTAGCCGTTTGAAATTAGATTTTTTTAAATTAATTTATTAATTTATTTATTTATTTCAGGCATCAAAAGGCCAATACAATATATACCTTACAATCTAAATATATCTTAAATATATACCTTACAATTTACCGGTCCCAAGTTCCCAACCATCCCGCGTGCGTCAGAATGTTCTTAATCTACGTCTGTCTAGAGTTCACAGTTTGAGAGCCACTGGGTCGTATATTAAGGAATGTGACAACAATTGTGTTCCGTGTCGTGGGGGGGAGGCAGGGGAGGGGGGCCCTCCTAATGGCGGCCAGTGTTGTACATGCAATGCGTTCTGGTGTCCCGCGTGGGCGGAATGTTGGTAACACGATGTTCTGGATAATATTATCTATGTAATTTTTAAATTGCAGTAAGAACTGCTTGTTTACTAGAAATAAAAAAGGAAACGCGTTCTTAATTAGTAAAGTAAAGTAACGTATAATCATCCCACTGCAGGGCTAAGGCCTCTATCATTAAATTGAATCACAACTGGGCAAATGCGGGTTGGTGATCACAAACCCGAACGATGTTCGAAAATTCGAAACATTTTTTTGCCGACTCGAGAACTTGGGCCCTGAGATCTTGACCCGGTATTTTGAACCACTAGACCAACGGGGCGTTGGCTGATCAGATCTAAATGAAATTTGACACTAGAGATAGTATTTGGACAGGAATAACATAAAGGCTACTTGAAATCCCGAGAATATGTTCGGTTCCCGTGGGATTATTATATTTGTGTTTTATTATATTGAATACCTCAGTGTCTCAAGACGAAAGTCTTTGACCAGTGTGTGTTGCCAGTAATGACCTATGGGAGTGAGACATGGTCGTTTACTATGGGTCTCATAAGAAGGCTCAAGATCACCCAGCGAGCAACGGAGAGAGCGATGCTTGGTATTTCCCTACTCGATCGAATCAGAAATGATGAAATTCGCAGGAGAACTACAACAACCGACATGGCTCGAAGGATTGCATCGTTGAAGTGGCAGTGGGCGGGACACATAGCGCGGAGAACCGATGGCCGTTGGGGCGGAAAGGTTCTCGAATGGCGACCGCGTACCGGACGACGTTCCGTAGGCAGGCCCCCTACAAGGTGGACCGACGATCTGGTCAAGGTCGCGGGAAGCCGCTGGATGCGGACAGCACAGGACCGATCATTGTGGAGATTCTTGGGGGAGGCCTATGCCCAGCAGTGGGCGTCGTTTGGCTGATATGACGATGATGATGATTATTATTATTATATTGAAAGAGATCGACATAGTTTTTTGCATGGTGGTGGCACATGAATAGTGCTGGTTTACACGTCAGGGTATAGGACAGGCTAAATTATACCTGCGAACGTAGTAACGGCTAGTCTACACTAATATTAATATAGAGATGAATTATTTGATTGTTTGTTTGTATTGAATAGGCTCCGAAACTACTTACTGGGCCGATTGCTTTGGTTGACCTTTGTTATGTAGCGGTAGATGTACCGTCATCATGACCAAATTCTTTTACCAATAAAAACCGACACTATCCCTGATGAACATAGGCAACTTTATCGCGGGACCCGGTAGGTGGCGCTGCTGTCAGAATGTCAACTAGTAAACGGCTTGGCCGCATTGGGATGAAATTTTGTATGTGTATTTTCATGGTTTTACAGACACGTAGGTATGTATTAAGCCTACCTAATCTATCTTTCTATATGCCACCGCTAGGCACAGGTTTCCGATCGCGCTATATGACGTGGAGTTCACGCAGGCAGAGCCGCGGACGAAGAGCTAGTTTAAAATATATTTATCGACACACAATCAGTGGTTAAGTGTTTGTTATTAAATCTAATAGCATATCGTCCTAAATTACTAAAATACTCGTATGTCATTATTTCCTAATGAAATTTTTAGTTTTATCTAAACATGTAGGTATTTGAAAATTATTTTTATCATTGAATTTTCCTTATTACTTTCTGTTCTGTTTTTATGAGTGTGTATGTTTTGTTTTAATAAATAAATGCTTGAATCCATCAAGTTAATGAATCGACAACAAATCCAATTTATATGAAAAAAAAGTCGGTCAATTGGGATTCTATATTAGTATACCTACTTTAATAGCTGCCCGTCCCGGCTTTGCACGGATTTACTTGCTAAGCAAATGGTCTGCCTATGATAATGTTTACCTACGCTTTATACTTTTTAATGTCGATATTTCTGAAACATTTTTTTTCCTTAAATTAGAAAATCATCATTAACCTACATCAATCCACAGCTGGACATAGGCCATTCCAAAAGGAGGATTTTGCCATAATTGCCACGATTGGCAAATTGGCAAATGACGGATGGAGATGTCACTGACTGCTATTATTGCCCTTCTGAGATTACTATTATTTTATTAGTCACTTACTATCGCACTAATTGGTCCATTCAAAACCCCGTTAGGTCTAGTGGTTTTAGTACCGGGTCAAGGTACCACATTATGGAATGCAATAAATTATTTGAATTGAATTGAATTGAAGGTCTCAGAGGCCTGGGACTGTTGGACATAGGCCTCTCCAGTTGCACGCTACTTAGATCGATGCTCGGCTTCTCGCACCCAGCTCCTACCAGCTGCCAGCAACAAGAGGTTCGAATTCGGCAAGCGTCATGTTTATTCCTGTGCCCATCATTGTTGTGGTAACTTGATTTCAATGATGGAGGCCTTTGCACTACAGTGGGATGATCATAGGCTGTTACTTTATAACTTTTAAAATATAGTAATTAGCCTTATATGCTGTTGTCTTACAAATAAGGATATATTTTTAAAACCATCTGATCTTGTCAAGCAAAAGCAATTTGTCCGTACTGCCTACTTGTGGCCAGTGCGCAGAGGGTCGCGACCGGCGCACGCGCCGCCACAATCTAATTGCGATGCGCGAGCGCACCCGGCCGCGTTGATTACGTAGTGATGTAGCGGGCTGTCGACAAAAATATCGTGTCGATACATGTCACACACATTGACGATTAGTTGCATCAGTGGTAGTAAACGCTGCAACTGAGCCATGGGTCGCAGGTTCGCTTCCCGCACAGTACTTGTGTGCTGAACATGTCTGTTTGTACTGGTCTGGGTGTTTTCTATGTATAGTTAGTACTTATTTACCAAGATGATGACAATATCCTATGGTTTATATACAAGTGACGTTTTTCTGAATTATACTAATAATAAAAATGCAAAAGTTTGTAAGGATGTTTTTCACGGATAAATGTTTGATTTTATCTTTTACGCAGAAACCACTTAACCGAGTTTTATTAAAAGCTTTTGGGGACATTATAAAGGCAACAACTTATCCCAAAATTCCGTAATTTTCCCGTGGTAGCACAGCATAATAATTTAGATTTCGCTTATCTGTATTTTTTTTGGAGCGGACATTAATAGTTTCTCTCTGAACCCAATCCCACATTTCACGCGGAATGAATTCCAGGAAAAAGGTTTTAATAAAATTTCAACTAAGTATAAACTACGTAGTCGTAGCGTCGTAGCATGTCGATAGGTGATCGTAGCGCATCACTTACCGTCTGATTGAGCTTTCCTTTTTAACAAAGCAAATAATTTCTATTTGAGATACATTTGCTTCATTAAAAAAGCGTTTGTTTTCAAGTGAAAGTAATGATAATGTTTTTTATTTATTTATTAATGCATTTATATTAGGTAGCAACATTATTTATTGGATATAGACTCATTCACACGGTGAAATTTTAAATAAGTTGGATTTTAGCGTCTTTTGTTTTTTCTTCTTAACTGTGTGCTGGGCAACAGGTTACGAGACGGACATTTAAACTACTCACAGAATTATTAATTGTAATTTCATATCAAAAAATAAGATTTTAATTAAAGTAAGGTACGGAACACTTCATGCGACTGTCATTCGCTACAAGATATCCTTTACATTTGTGTGCAAATAAAATACTACTTTCTAATACCAAGTCGCCACCGACATACAAGCATACGAAACAGAGGCCCTACTCCGCAACATCATGTCCGTATATTCTAATCCATCTGTCCCTTTCACTCATAACGATGTTTTAAAGTATCTGAAAGTGACAGATATATCCGTAAACGTCTCAGGCGGGACTGGAACCCGCATCTCCTCGCATGCCACCGCGACACTACGTCAAAGGCGTCAAGTTTTCAAAAGCATATACTTATCGCTGTAAGCCAGCGGTGTTTTATTGCAATTAAATTGCTTAAATATCATATAAAGTATTTAAATAGCTGTTTCATCTTAACTGACTATCAAACATCTACAAAGATGTTTTTTTGGGTGTTCTCTGGCTTACAGCGATAAGAATATGCTTGAAAAATTGACGCCTTTGACGTAGTGTCTTTGTGACTGAATTGGTAAAGCACCGCGCCCGGCATGCGAGGAGATGCGGGTTCGAGTCCCATGTGAGGCATAAATTTTCAAGTTTAAATACTGATATTATAATTTCAATTAATTCACTTAAATATCATATAATAGTATATATCCGTAAATACGAGCTTCGTGTTTCAGAGTAAGGCATCAGGTACCAATCCGTGGGACAGAGCAGATGATGCCACGTAATTGTTTTCCATAACAGGGGACATGCGATCCCCTGACCGCAGGCTTTAATTATACAACACTATCGATTAGGTATCGGTAGGTATTGCACAAACTTTGTGTGGACATGGCATACGCTTGAATCTACATAATAACCCTTTCTTCAAATGAACTAGTAATAAAAGTAAAAAACAGTAAAGTAACAACCCATTTACGCTCGTTGCTAAGCACGGGTCTCTCTCCTTTTTAAGGAGAAGGGTTAAGAGGAAACACAAGGGCCGTTTTTCCCTACAAACGTAGTCCCCTATTTCCTCCCTGGATAAAGTCAGTAGAGCAATAATTTTTGTTACAAAAATCTATGGCCACTATTAGCATGTTTCTATGTTTTCTGTTTTTTCATAAATTAATTAATAAAAAAGATATGAGCCCTCAAAAATCGAAAAAATCGCCAGATTTTCCTCTGTGTTCAAACATCCAGAAAACAAATTTGGCTAAATTTTAGAAAAAAAGGAAAACATACTAACACGGCCAAAGTCTTTCTTTAATTTTTAATGAAAAAAGTATTTAAATCGGTCTAGTTTTGGAAAAATAATCGGGTGACTACGAAACGTTGATTTGGTGTGCTTTTAGTAGGTATTTTCGGTCCAAGAAGCAGTTGTCTTTATCACACTCTGCGGTGAAGGCGTTTGGCACTGCGCGACAGCAATAGATTTTACAAATACCTATTTTTCAATTCTCTCGCCCGTAGTGTTTCCTCTTAAGGCTTTGGCTCCACCACGCTGGCCTAGTGCGGGTTGGTAAACGGCGAGAGCGACGCTGCGGTAACATCACCCCGCCGTTAGACGTTTCTCAAGCCGCCCGAAGTCCTCCAACAGGGCTTTACGACTGTTATCTCGTGACATCAGCCGGCAGCGTCGGCATAACGTGCCCTCCGAAGCGCGGAAGCGTCCAAAATATGATTCCACAAACGGTCACCCATCCAATCAGTGACCACTCCCATCGTTACTTTACTTTCGTGACAGAGAATACGAAGAAGCATTAGGCTATGAGGGCTTCAAACGAACAACTGTCTAGTAATGAAAGTACTTGACAGTTTTATGTTTTAAGCGTGCAAGCCAACATGTGGTAAGTACTTACTCGATTAAGGCTTTTTATTTTTATCAGCTACTGCTGGACATACAGGACGTTTAAAAGGATGATTCTATTCACCAGACTTGGCAGGTGGGATAGTGATGGTGACAATGGTGAAAAGAAAACGCTGCTACCCGTCTTTAGCTCTAGCTGCACTCCACTCGCCTTTAGTGTGTTTTGACTAGCACTTTTAAGTTTTATCAAGGAATGCACAAGATTTGAAATTAAAGTCGTTTTTTTTTATAAATAAAGGGCTTTCTCTTGACTATATCCTTAAGAAGAAGCCTAAGATGGAGGGAGCTTACCCAGAGGTACTGGTTCTCCCACACACCGGCGAAACACAGAAAAACTGTTTGGCGCTGGACTCCGGCAAGAGTCTATCCATCCAGGCAGCCTCTTACGAAGCCTACCACCGCAGAGGGATCTGTTAGCCGTCATCATTGGTTAGAAAACCAATGATGCCGTTGCCCAGGGTGGACCATGAGGAGGTAGATCCCACCACACTCGTTTCGCAGTGACAAGCTTTAAATCTGTATTTTAAATTACATATATGTAATATTAAGAGCCACGACTTTGATTGCATAGACTACAGGATGTTTGACATGTCTCTCTCTTTATTTATAGTACCTGGATAAATGAGATGTTCTCGGTATTGCTTTTTTGAAAAAATAATTACACGACGTTTTCTATAAATGAAACGTAGCCAGATCTATTTATCGCCTCTGAAAGCCCCAGGGTACTAAATATTAATAAAATCGTCGGAGTCGTTTATATCCCGATTATATATTGACAGACAGACAGAATTATTTCCATATGCATTAAGTCAAAAACTGTTAATTTGAAACTACAAATGGACACTTTAATTTTATTTATTTGTATTTGTACCTACAGATCATGTTTGTGTGTATTGATAATGTCTGAGTGTCTGACTCAACACTGTCTAAACCATCACAACATAAAGGACGCAATCAAAGGGTCACATCGACCCGCAACAATGAGCCGTCACAACGTCGACACATTAGCGTACAAAACGAAACCCCGTCTGACAAATTTCCAACACAATATTGTATGGGGTTAAGGCATAACATCTTACCAATCAAAAAAGACGAATAAGCTCGATCGGATAATCTAAGAGGTTCCGTAGAGGTATTTATAGTTAAGCGGTATTTCCCCTTCTGGTTAGTAAGAGGCGACTGAAGGAGTACCTTTTTTTATAAATAATGGGCTTGCTCTTGACTATATACTTAACTATACGGTTAGGAAGAAGCCTAAGATGGAGCGAGCTTACCCAGAGGTACTGGTTCTTCCACACACCAGCGGAACACAGAAGAACTATTTGGCGCTGGACTCCGCCAGGAGGGTGGTAGCATCCAGGCAGCCTCTTACGAAGCCTACCACCGCAGAGAGATCTGTTAGCTGTCATCATTGGTTAGAAAACTAAAGATGCCCTAGCCGTTGGACCACTAGGAGGTAGATCCCACCACCGCAAAAAACCCTACTGGAAAAGACGGGCAGCAGTGTCTTCTCTCCATCTTTGTTCTAACTGTCCTGTTCCATATCCAACTCGCCTGCCAAGCGTAGGGATAGTGGTGAAATCCTATATTTTGGAGACGCTTGTGTGGACACTTGTGTTGCTGGAGCAATGGACTTAGACTGGAGATGATGAAGATGTGTGTTTATCTGCTTTTTATCTAAACGGTAAGACTTACCTTAAGGTAAAGAATGAGATTTAGTATTAGGACCAGACAATGTTGTGATTGGTGGATGATCAGACATGTTCTTATTTTTTTTAATGATTTGTTTACCCTTGAAAGGTAATCTGATGTCATTTACCCAATCCACTTATTACAGGCCTCTGACGTCACTTGCTTTCACGCCTTGCGACAAAAGCCCACCCTGACTTCTTAACATAAGCCAATTTTGAAAATATAATTACTATTAATCGAACCTAATGACCATTTCCAATGTGCCGTTTACACATTTCGCCACGGAACTCCGAAATCCAATCGAAATTGGACTCTATTTTGTGAAACCAAAGACATACGAGTCGCATTCATTTTGGTGTTAAGAGTGGGGTAAAAGGTCCAATTGTTGCACGAAAGGGCTATAGATCGCGGCGCGTTTGATGCCGCGTCGGATGTCTCAATCGAGCCTGCGCGCTGCGCCCGCGCCGCTCACTCCCACACGTCCTATTCTCGATCAGCTTTGTTTAAGTTTGTTTGCGGGACAATGGCGACGCGAGACTGTTAAAGATCTTTTTACAGCAAAAAATAATGTTTTTTTTTAAATCGCGCACGTAATGGATTTTGCCTCGATTGGATAAAAAAAGTCTGAATAATTACTTCTTACTTAAATCGATAACTTTACGATCTTCGACGAACTTCTTCAAGGCCTTTGTAAGCGGAATTTCATCATACTTTGATAGATCAACACACGAAATTTCTTTTTACAAATAATTAACCATCGATTAAGATATTAAAATAACCTATTAAAATAAACCTTAGTTCCCTTTATAAGAAAAAATAATAAAATAATCTCAATCTGAAAGTACCTAAGTATGTAATAATAACAACAAAAAAATACGTCGCGTTTGGGGACCGCTCCAATATTTTGAAGTAATTTCATAAAGTTTTATTTTCTTAATTTTGTTTCTAAATTCATCTATGTTGCTTAGTTAGCTAATAGACTATGTGTAATTAAATTGTTCGGTTTGGAGAGGTCTCCCAACGTGACGTAGGTATTGTTTTTTAAATTATTATTACATACTTGGGTACTTTTAGATTGAGTTTCTTTTATTATTTTAACTTTTTAGAGGGAACTTAGATTGTGTGTTGTTTGTTGTTGTTTTTTTAAATTTTAAATTTAAATTTAAATTTTATACTTTTTATAGCTACATACTCCATACATACGAGTATTATAATGTAGATTTTGTTAATTTGTAAATACATAGGTTCTTCTCGAAAATTTTGAGAGCTTTCACTCGAATATATTTGCAGACATTCTGTTATTTAATAAAACTGTATTTTCTGGTAGGTATTTAAAAAACTGTTCTTTTCTCTAATTAAAAACTTCATGTTTCAGCATAGCAAAGGCTGTTCTGTATGATCAGTCAAATAATTCCTTTAAAGATATCCTTTTATATTTTAAAGGAAGTGGCTAGGCAAGGGGTCATAATATGGCCTATGATTTCTTTATTATTATTTTAGTGACAATTCGGAAACAAAAAGCTACAAAATCTAGTAAATTAATAACAATGGTAGCAAACGCTGCTTCTGAGCCATGGGTCGCGGGTTCGATCCCCGCACAATACAAATATTTGTATGCATGAACATATCTGTTTGTACTGGCCTGGGTGTTTAATGTATAATAAGTATATATTTACAAAAAAAGGTATGTTTATCGGTTCTCTAGTACCCCATTCGCCAAGCTACTTAATAGTAGCTGAATTTGGGACACGGCAGGGTGGGGTGTGCCAGCGTGGCATGTCTTAAAATATTATTATTATCAAATGTTATTAATTTAAAAAAACATCCATCCAGACGTATTTACATAGATATTTTACTTAATACAGACGGCATATCAAACGTTGAATGGCTGCCCATAAAGGGTACGATATAAAAACTCTGTGAAATTAAAAACGCGCACCAGCCACGGACAGCCATTCCCATTGACAATGGGAAGGATATGGCGACAGAATTAATACATCACGCGACTGACAAGATACCTGCTAACACATGTTTGTGTTCACCATCCCATTTGTGGGCAGTCGTTACAAATTGCTGGCGGTAAATCAAGGATGACGACGACGATCATCGCTGCCTTTACCATACCGTATTTATGACGCAATCGATTTTAAGACTTAATTGTAAATGGAAAAGGTTCAAATTTGTTTTTATAGGATCTTAAGATTTAGTATTTATTGTTCTGGTAACACGGATGTCGCATTCAAATTCTTACGGAGACATAATAAAGGGTTCTAAAAGACTAATCCAATAAGTAAATTTAACTTAAACATAAGTTTGGCTTAACTTAACTTGAAATACATAAAACTTTTTATTTTATTTAACTGAAAAAAGAGTGAAATTGCTCCCAATGTTGACTCAGTGCTGAATGAATTTCCGTGATTTTTTATTTGGCATGACTCATAATTACTAAAGACTAAAAGACAAGAAAATACAATTTTTTCAATAATTTGACTAACCAGATATTGTTTGTGTCGACGTATTTCTGTACCAATATCCAATAAATATAAGATGGTTTCCTAATTAAGAATCGAACCCCTTCTTTAGCAGCCGGTCTACAATAACTACACTTACCGGGTCATGACATTTGCTCACTACTTAAAGAATAGAGAGCAAACTTAACTTAACTAAAAGTGTATTATATTGTATCGTAACTTTAAAATTGTATTAATAGACAGTTATTAAGTTACACAATGTTATGTGTTAACCCTTTCAATGCGCAGACATAATCCGCGCAGCCGGAACCCGCAAATTGCACAACAAAGCGCTACATCTGCGGGCGCACGGTAGTTGCATCGCCAAGTTGATAATCTCAATGAGGTACTTAATATGTATATGTCTAATACCTATGTATCTACACCAAAATTTATTAAATTTTGTTGAAAGATAGGTAAATTTGAATTTACTAGTAATTGGGGATTATGGCATGAAAATTCAATTACTTGAACATATTTCAACTGTCTAAGGTGGGACTCGAACCCGTACACATTCGCTTCCGGAATTATTATTCAAGACATTGTATGTTCAATCTTTAAAAACAATCCACAAAAAATTGTTGTTTGTCTAATAATCACACAAACTATATAAAAGATTAAAATGATAATGGGTTTACTATAAACAAAAATTTCACAATTCGCTTTCGGTAGCTTTTTATCTATACTAATATTATAAAGCTGAAGAGTTTGTTTGTTTGAACGCGCTAATCTCCGGAATACTGGTTCGAATTGAAAAATTATTTTTGTGTTGGATAGTCCATCGATCGAGGAAGGCTTTAGGATATATAACATCACGCTGCGACCAATAGGAGCGAAGCTTCAGTGAAAAATGTTGCAAAAACGGGGAAAATTATTGATATTAATCGCGATCATATAAACATAAATTGACGCGGACGAAGTCGCGGGCAACAGCTAGTACACAATATCCATGATTAATGTACGTGTATATCACCACTAATAGACAAATTTTTTGGTATAAGATATTTTTTTGTTCCATTAGCCATTAATTAGGCTAGTACATAAGGAAAAAAAGTACTGTGTCAATTGTTTATTGTAAGTTACAGATCTATGGTTCGATTTGCTTAAATGTTAAAATTCCGCTATAAGAGGAAAAACTTAACGACTGACTGCCCAACCTTTATGCAAACTTCCAATGAATATTTGAAGGCACGTATGCGTACATAAATAAAATGTTAAATTAAATCTATCAAAAAGTCTACAATGTTACTCTGATCCACATGTAAAACAATTTGATGATATTGCATATGAATACCAAAATAGTTTTAATTTAGACGTTACATAATCAAACCTCTTTCCGAACTTGGCGATTTTTTACATGCATTTTAATAATACGATATCAAACTATAGCATCTTGTGAATACGGGGTGCGATAGAGGCTTATCATCGACATAAGATACGATTAATAAGTCCAAAGGACGCAGCGATGCGGACAATACGCCTTGAGTGCCTTAGGGTGACCATGCGTAGTGATACTGTAGGATAGAATTAACATAAAATTATAACAATAATTTAAAATGGTTTATTGTCATTGGTAGTTCAATAATTGGCGAACAGCAAAGAAAACCAAACATTGGTCAGTTGGTAAAGTGGTGTACACAACGATTTTTAAGATGTCGCCAGCTCCAAGGTCCCAGTTTCGATTCCCAGATGGGTCAATGTAGAAAAAATAATCGCACTTGTACATTGCCTCGGGATTTATGGCAACTTTTTTTAAGAGCCACACATTGCTGCAGCTTACGCTAGTTCACTGATATTTCCAGCCATTGACTTGTGTGGGCTGATGATGTGATGTTTCCTGATTTGTAATTTAGATACGTATTTGAGATTAAATATATTATTTATATGCAATACTAATTATGTCAGGTAAATGTCATAATTATGTGAATCATAATTCATAACTTAAAGCCCATTTGTTGAATGTCAAATTATACATTCATCATGATTATAAACGTTAAGTTTCATTGACAACTTCATTAATGAGCTATTTCTTAAATAATAACAATGTTTTGTTATGTTGAATAAATTAATAAACTAGTTATTAAATACGTGGAAGTAAAAAAAAAATATTCAAATAAATTTTGATCATTCAAGCCTAAATTAGTCTACTGCTAGACAGTCCCTTAAAAAAGGTGGATTTGGCCATGATCGCCACGCCTGGCAGACGGGTTGGCGATCGCAGTTCGGCCACAGAAGAGAAGACACTGCCGCCTGTCTCCTTCTGGCAGTACTCCTTTAGTCGTCTTCCATACAAAAGAAAGAGAAGCTGTGCTGATTCTGTTATATATTGTATTGGTACTATTTAACGAGACTAATAATTTTTATCATACAACTAGCTGTTCCCCGCGACTTCGTCCGCGTCGATTTCCGTTATTATGATCGTAATTTTTTTTCAACATGCTTCGCTCCTATTGGTCGCAGCGTGATGTTATATAGCCTAAAGCCTTCCTCGATAAATGGACTATCCAACACAAAAATATTTTTTCAAATCGGACCAGAACTTCCTGAGATTAGTGCGTTCAAACAAACAAACAAACTCTTCAGCATTATAATATTACTATAGATAAAAACGACACCCATTCTGATGAACTCTGGCTTGTACAGCGGTTTTCTAGATGTCACCTGCTCCGAGGTCCTAGGTTCGATGGTCAATGTATAAAAAATGATTTTTGCATTTTTCCGGGTCTGGGTGTTTGTGTTATCTTCTTTGTTGCTGATTTCAACAATCCGAGTGCTTGAACTAGTTCCTCACTTTGGGATCTGAACAATGTATGTGATGTTGTCAACATTTATTATTATAGTAAGTGTTATTTACTATTAGATTATTCAGAAAGCTCTCAAGACATTTAAAGTTAACAGCGAATTACGGTGAAGCTACTGTAAGCTCGGTCCTAAATAAAGAGCTTTTATTTACGCGCTTTTACATATTTACGACAAAACCTGTTGTTGGGAAGACGGTAAGATATTTTAATTGGTTGTTGAATGGAATAATGGATGTAATGCCATAAATGAAATGTCACATACAAAAAGTAAAGGAAAATGCAGTTTTGATTCATGAATATTGTATTGGGCGTACGTAAACGTCTTTAAACGTGAACACTGATTTTAAATATTAAGCATTTGTGGAATAAGTTTGCAGAGGAAACTTTTCTATGAACTATTTGGAACAAAAAATAATTCTTATAAAAAAAAACAAGTTGGTGTCTATAAATTTCGTCTGAATACAGTCAGTATTTTGAGTGGATAAATTTTCTTTTATTGTCTATGACTCGTAAGTCAGTATTATGTACACAACATACTGCAAGCTTTGTCTTTCACACTAGTTTGACAAGATTCATACCAAAAGTGTAAAGTGATTTTTGGAGAAACTCTTTACTTGAGCAACCCTATACAAGCTTTCGTCTCTCAGATTGTATCAAATGATCACCATCATCATCATCAAAAGCCTTTTCAGTCCAAGTGTAAAAACGACTCAAGAAGTACTGTAAGAAGAAGATCAGCAGCAAGGACTACTTTCTTGTTGTAGTTGTAGTTGTAACAGCCTTAAATCATCCCACTGCAGGAAAAAGGCCTCCATCATTGAATTCAAGTGACCACAGCAATGATGGGTGCTGGCATAATCACCACGCTTGCCAAATGCGGGTTGGTGATCACAAACCCTAGCAATGTTTGAAAATTCGAAACTTTTTGTTGCCCGACCCGCGGATCGAACTCAGGACTACGAGATCTTGGCCTGGTATTTAAGACTAACGGGGCGAGGCGACTTCTTCCTACCATAGGCCAAACTGCGATCGCCAACCCGCCAAGCGTGGCGATAATGGAACTCCAAAAGAAGGACTCTGCCACCACCTCGACGTTCTTCTTTAATCGAATTTTACGACACCCACAGGCAGAGAAAGGGTGGTGTTATTCTTATAATGTTCCGTCACTACGCGATACGATCCTTCTTATGAGACCCATAAGCGACCTCCTTAATTGCAACGGAATTTCCATGGAATTGTCCATAAGTTATCTCTGGCAACACGCACTCCTGAACACTTTTGAGCCACTGAGGTAATTCGGTTGAAAAAGTCCTTACGATATAGTGATACACCCTACACAAAATTGGCTTGCTACATGTATCACAGTACAAGGCCTGTGCTTCAGCAATCTGTCGGTTATAAACCACACCGATTTTTACGCGCTATTTAACGCAACCCTATTTTAGTACAAAAAAGTCGGCTCATAACTCTTTGTCGATGGATTAAATATTAAAAAGACGTTGCATTAAATATTACAAATTTGTCCTATTGTTAAAAAACCTCGCCAAGTGCCTTCTGATAACCGCTGTTAGCCGTTTCCGCCATATTAGGTTTGTGTGGGTAGAGTAAATGTTTTTCGTAATCGGATTTTACTGAAGGCACCATTGGTTTATTATAATAGATTAAGTAACAACATAGCTTTCAATGAGACATTGTAGGACCACAAAAGAAATATTAGACGTGCTTTTTAAGAGATGACTGCGGAATTGATTTTTGATGGATTTCTTTGTCGAAAAGCTCGTCATGAAGCTTTCACTTATAATAGGCAAGGTAACTGTGTTCTAAGTGTTGCAGATCTAGATAGGCTAACACAAGTCGCTGTCATGTTATGAAAGAAAGAAAAAAAACATTTAATTATGAGTGTAGAGGCTACTGTAGGTCAAAGTTGGCAGTGTCTTCTCCCCACCATTAGTGAAATTGCAATTACCAACCCGGTGGTAAGCGTGGCCATTATTTATTTATTTCCACTTTTATGCAGAGACAATATTAAGAAAAAAGTGCAAAATAATGCCAAAAATCGTTATCTACCAGTGAACCACGCAGCCTAAGAGCATTATCACAAGCTGTAGCAAATAATAAATAAGTAAAAAAAAAAGAAAAATGCTATTTAAATCTAAGAAAGAAGATTATGGCAAAGACATTCTTTTGGAGCCTACCTCTATATCCAGCATGGACGAATGTTGATGGTGATGTTGATTTAACCTCGAAAGAAAGAACAAGACAGAAATTAGACTAGGTATCTAAGAATCATTGAACTTTCTCGTCACTACCTTATAAGTCATACTTGTAAAGATCTAGGCACATTTTTATTCATATGGATTCGTATATTGGTATATACAGACATAGTATGATACACTAATTACAATAACAACATCTAAGTTAGTATAATAATTGTTTCTAAATCCACGAAGCCCCATTATAACTTGGCCACGCCCAAGAGAAATCATAAAGTTTTACGAAACAGAATGCCTAAAACCCATTCATCATAAAACAACTATATTTAATGTATCTCAGTGTGCTCCATCGGATCGATAGATTTATCATTGTTGAATTTAATAGGTCCTAAAACGCTGGCCGTATCGAGCGGCGATCTATCTCCGATATCGCCACGATGACGTCCCGATGTTTGTGTGTCGATTAATTAATAAATCGGCCCGAATCGATCGAGATGAAGCATCGATACACCGCCTCTCTAATTGAGTCAAGCCGCCACAAAAGATATAAAAAGACAATACTATTCGTTCCGTCCTAAAATATAGTTTATTGCAACTTGAACTTTAAGACGTTGTTGTTAAACGTTATAAGATTCCATTTGATTGTTTTGATGATGATGTTATTATTTTGTTATAAAAAAAGCAAAAGCTGAACACTAAATGCCGAGCATTTACCTGTCATATTATTAAAAAATAAATCGTCTGCAGGCGTATGGGAAACGATATTTTTGATTAATGAATACTGGGGCCGATTAATGTTGACGAACTGCGCTGGTTTGATCGATCATTGTTGGTTTTTTGCGAGTTAATCAGTAACAGTATCGCGCCCGCATATCGGCCTGAAAGGGCTAATAGTTTCTTTGTAACATTACAATGTAACATAAGCAGGTTTGCCAAAAACGACGCACCTGTTTTCTATTCTCACAGAATCGCGAATCAGACATCAAAGGTATCGGCGTTTTTGACATACAAAACCTAAGTAACGCGATATATATCTACAGAATGGAGTTTATCCACAAAACCCTGTTAGCAGCCATTAAGAATAAATGTCAAGGGTGATTCGGGATCATAGAGATAAAGCAGGTTATTCTCCGCCTACGAAAAAACGTGCGATTTTTATTTTTTGCTGGCACTTTGTGTTGCATAGTCAATATTAGGTACAAAAAACTCTTTTATACCCTTTAATCGGGTGTTTTTTGAAGTCTGAGACGGTGTGTGAATTCTTACTTCTTGAACTGACGAAAAAAGAAGATTTTAAATATTATCAAAGTTGAACTATTTCCATATATCTTTATTTGGACTATAGAAAATCAATGTGTACTTATTTGAATTTGAATTTTAAAAGAAAGCCAGCAATAGGGCAAAATTTGGTTGTGATTGTTCACATAAATTTGGAATAAAAGCACCACCCATTCTCTTCCTATGGTGTGTCGTAAGAGGCGACTACAGAACTGCCAGAAGGAGACGGACAGTAGTCTTACATCCACTATTACCTAAACAGCAAGCCAACTCCGCCGCCTCACAAGCGCGGTATTCATAGCAAATGTCCCCTTCTTGAGAGGCCTAGGTGTCCAGCAGTGGATTGATATAAGCTGGCGATGTTCCTGATAATACTTCATTCATTTCCGGCCCACGCCCCTAGGACGTAGATCATTTTAAATACACATAAGGCTGATAATTTCTTCTGGATGCCTTCTTCAGTGCGAACATCGCCTAGGTGAGTGACGCCCTGCGCCAGGGGGTGTGGTCGCCTCAGATAGGTGGTAATAGGTCGAATTTCAGGTGGTGTTTAGTCAGTGAGAGTTTGACATAACCTTACAGCCGGCTTGTGAGGTATCCATGAGGATTCACCCGTTTCCGGAGGGTAGCCGGATGAGTGTTCATCAGAAAACGGCAGGTCATTTTGGCGCAATAAGAAAAGAAACCTGACTCTAAACAAAATTAAAATTACAGTTTTACAGACAAAGTGTTCTCTAAGCAAATAAATTGCTAGAGTAAATTGTAAACACGGTTTCTTGGATAAAAACTTCGACGGCCACATGAAATGTCTGGTTAGCCCAATGGTTAATCAGTCGCTCGTTAAGTGGAAGGTTGTGGGTTTGAGTCCGTCTTTAGGCAGTTGAAATTTTTATTCAAAGAATCGTATTTTTACTTTACAAACAAGTAAACTGATAATAATCACCTGAATTTTAAGATGGAACAAAGAAAAAACGGTAGCAATCGTCACGTGTTCATTATCTTATCTGCTTATTTTTTTTGTTTTTATTGCAATCTCCGGTTCAGAATGTTATTTATTATCAACAGAAGAAAATGTGGTTCTTCGTTTGACGCATATTTTTATGTATTTTTTTATCTTATTGATGTTATATACAAAAATTCACAAAATTTTCGCGTGTCGATTTCAGCTACGATAATGAGAGTTGTGTGTCGCTTAAGATCGTATTAAGAAAGGTTACGTATACGATTTCAATAGCATACATAAATTGAATTAAAAGTCTATATATTGACGGATTCCAAATACACGTTTATTGTGATGTTGCCCAACGTTTCGAACACTTGAAAGCGTTCATGGTCACGACCAGACTGATTGGGGTAAACATAAACGCGAATTTAAAATACGTTAATAATAGGGGTTAAAGTATGAAATTGCCGATTATTTTCCCACTTTTTATTTTGTTTATAGCTCTTAAAGCGTAATTCTTTTTGTATTGTATCAAAAACTAAAAAAGTAACGTTTGACTAAAAAAAAAATGCAATACTATTGCCTATTACTTCAAAGGAAGTCGTTGAAAAGACCCCTTACAATGTGTCAGCTGACCTTCTTGCTTCAATTAAGTATATTTGTATTATATACTTTGATTTTCAGAATTTAATTTAATAATTTAATAAATTTAAATACTATAATGCGTAGCTTTATAACCATCTAACTTTCACCTTTAATTGCATCGAAAACGGTTCAGGCGTTTTTGAAAAAACTAAAAAATTGATAGTATGGAAAAATGACTTTTCTCGATTTCGTCTATACAAAACGGCAATTTCATACTTTAACCCCTATTATATCTTCGGATTGGCTGGCAGGAGCTGGATGCGAGAAGCCCTGGATCGACCTAAGTGGCGTGCAACTGGAGAGGCCTATGTCCAGCAGTCCACTGCGATAAGCTGATGATGATGAAGATGATGATGATGATATCTTTCATTTCAATGTATAGTGTTCGCGTAAATTCAGTGATACAGTAACATACATAGCAATATACTCGCCATTTCGGGTTTCAGACTGCGAAAAGTGGGAAATTCGTTCATGGGAAATTGAATTTGCTTTTTCAACAAATTATGACTGTGTTTTGCTGAACTCCATGTATATAAACTTATATCGTATGTTATTAGTCATTTCAATGCAAAAAAAGCTGCTACACTATTATAATTGTATAAATAATAGACATGTATTATAGCATTTCATTGTCTTAGCCTGCAATATACCTTATTGTAAATATAATTATCAAAAAGGGGTTACAATAGTAAACTATTTATAGTTTTTTTTAACAGGGCAGTTTGAATACCGGGCCAAGATCTTGGGGTCCCGGGATCGATTCCCGGGTCAGGCAACAAAAGTTTCGAATTTTCGAACGTAGCTCGGGTTTGTGATCACCAATCTGCATTCGGCAAGCGTGGTGATTATGCCTATACTCATTATTGCTATGGTAACTTGATTTCAATGATGGAGGCCTTTGCCCTGCAATGGGATGATTATAGGCCGTTACTAATATTGTGAAGAAAAGCCTCTAGTTTCGCACCAATCCCTTTATATACATTATACACGTTATATATAACGCCATTTTGTTGTGCATGCAAAGTAATACTCCTTGTGGACTTATTCCGCTGTTTCCTTATTAACCTGCGGATCGCCGGGCGTAAGCCAACGCGGCCCGTAAGACCTAAGCCGATTTGCGCGTCCGGTTACGGTCTTGAGTTTCGCGAATAAAGCCGATCTCACATTTATATGCATTTCTAGTTATAAAGCGATAGAAGAAGAGATGATGGTTTCCAATTTCACATGGTTTATTTATGAACATAACATTTTACTGGGCTGTCCAATTACGATGATTTTTTGGTTAATAGGACAGTTGATCTTGTTCTAGTTTGAAAAAAAAACACCCCAAAGGACGGACCGATGAAATATAAAAAAAAAACATTTTTCACAAAAATTTACAGACAAACATCGTGAAGTTAGTCACCAATTTTGATTCGAGCCCATACAAAAAATCACGAGCATTTAATTAATTCCTGCGCAATATTATGATGATGAATGACGATGATTATACAGACATTATATTGCGAAGTCCGTTGGTCTAACGTTTTCAATACTGGGCCAAGAATCCTTAAATTAGTTAGTAATGAACCAAATTCATAATAAAATTCTCTCTTTCCTGTGTTTTCTCATTAGGATTTTTTGAAACTTTTGATGCTTTGGAAGGTATTTTTAAAATAAACAAAAAACAATAAATGTTGTATCTCATGTTTAGCCACTATGCTTGGAGATAATTAGTCGCAACGCAACTGACATTATTTTTATTAATTTGCACAAATAATTAAATTTACTTAAGTTTATAAGGCAGAATTAATACCACAGACGAGATACTCTTCTATGTCCAGTTTGAAACAGTTAAAATCAGTTTTATTTCTGCAAATAGGCACCAGGAGGCGCTTTAACACGTCCCAATATTTAAACCTACCACTACTTCGGGACAAGTCTGGGCTAGTGCCAAGAAGAAGCAGCGCAAGAAACTCGGTAACTATTGTCCAATACCATAAGTTTATTTTCGTATTCGCAAATAACGTGCAAAGGCCCTACGTAAGGAGAGGTGTTAATGTAACCTAACCCGGGGTTATTTGCATCGGCGGGCAGGGTTTGTTTTAGCCTCGGATTACGGACCAAGTGGGCCTAACGGGCTCGCGCTCAATGCCTCTCTGTCTTAGCGGTTAAGACGAATGAAAGGCGCTTACACATCCGATTGGTTAAGGTCTTTTATTAGTTAACACTTCGCGAGTGTTTAGCATAATGACCTTTTTGTTCGGCCGTTAAGAGAGTTTACTTGTTATGAGTTTATTTGGAGAAAATTTTAACAATTAAGGTTCTTGACTTTGAAATTGTTAAAATATGCTGGGATTCCAATTAGATAATTAACCTAAACTTTTTGTTTTTTCAACAATTCTATAAGCAATTAAGTAGCTAGTGTTAAACTAGTGAAGAACATACTTTATACATAGCTTAAAACATTGAGATTTTAGGGGTAGTATGGCAGGAGTAGTATTTGAGAGCTAAGATGTAGGTGTCGTATAGGTTAATAGGTGATAAAATAGCTTTGTATTTTTCATCCCTCAACCCCCAAGCGGCACGCGCCTGCCGCGATAACAATTGATTTCAATTGTGTCTGGAATAACTCACGATCGAGGGATTAACTGTTCTTTATGCAAACCTTTAAATAAAAATTTCAACTGACATTAAAAAAAAACCTATAATTTCCTTCGCGATCGATATCTTAGCATGATGTCATATTTTTATTGGTTTTGTTATCTTACCAAATTCAATATAAATAATCGAATTCAAAATGTTTCACAATATTGTGTCACAACATTGTAATCAGATAATTATTTATCGTAATTAGGTATTGTAGATTTATCCAGTCATTGTTTGTCATTGTAATGCGATTATACTTATAATATTTTAAATCCTGAAAAAATTCCCGGATTGTAGAGGTACTGTTTTTGTCAATTTATGTTTCGCAAACTGTTTAAGAAGAATAAGTACTTCTGCTCTTATAAAAACATAACTTTGTTATCAATCATTTTTCTTCCCAAGGCCTTGTTTTGGTCTGATGTTTTTAATAAGTACAGCGAAATATAATCTATTAACAAGAATATTGAGTAAAAAGTATGTAAGTAAATCTAAAAATCAAATATCTTACAAGTTTATTAATTTAAAAATTATCATTACATCAACAGCTTAATACTTAGTAAAACAAATTTTATAACTGAAATACCTACCTACTTCTTTTTGCTCGAAACTTTTCACTCACTTTTCGCTCGGCCAATGCTGGAAAGAAAACACTGCCTGTCTTCTTCTGACAATTGATGGGTGTACTGGCATAATCACCACGCTTGCCAAATGCGGGTTGGTGATCTCAAAACCGAGCAACGTTCGAAAATTCGGAACTTTTTGTTGCCCGACCCGGGATTCGAACCTAGGATTCCAAGATCTTGGCCCGGTATTTAAACCACTAGACCACCGGGGCATTATACAGCTAAAACGAGTAAAAAATCTAATCTTGTCAATAGAACTCTATTAACTGTAAGCTCGTATCTTTAAAACCAGTTTTAAATAACATCCTTTTCTTATTTACCTTAAAAAGAGCTTAAAAGACTAACACTCAGTCCAAGTATTCCGCGAAGACCTCCATAATAATTTACCTTTGTTTCTTGTCACTTGAATTAAAGGCGACTTAGGCTCGGTAATCGCATGAACTGTAAACGAAACCTTTCTAACCTCAAATGTAAACAAATAGACACGAAGGATTAAAACGTGGCCGGCTCTAATCTTCCTAACTCCGCAGGTAAGTACTTACGATAACCAAATACAATAACTGACGATTATCTTTCGCTAATCATCACCAAACAAATTGGAACTTTACTGCGAAGATTTAAAGTTTAATATGGTATTCGGAATTAAACAAGCAGGGTCGCACGGTCAACGAAATGTTTCTAATAATTAGTTATCATCGATCATCTGAACTTGGCCACATTAATAAAGATATTAAATGCCTTCACTGTTTGATTATCATTCCAAAATGCACCTTATTTTTAGCAAACTGAAGTTCAATTTCGTGTGTGCGATCCAGGTGGGCGGCAAGATCAAACGCGGCGGCGTCCGACGGACACTACGGGTAAAGCCAATCGTATGACAGCGACACAGCTCTCGGGGACAGATCAGAGAAAAAATAATATCATCAAAATGTTTGGCCATTTTGAAGATAGTCGATAAACGCTAACAGAGCGTGACTGGGCAAAGGCGAAACGGTTATGACACTTAAAAATGTTCTTTGAATCAATATCCAATAATTTACTAGGTTTTGTTTAAGTAACTTCTTTGTGTTGTAACTACTCAGCTTTCGTTTACCCAGACGACCACTGCTGGTCTTAGGTACTATAATATGTCCGTGCATGGTCGACTATTACTCTTGATAATTCAGTTTCTGTTACTTACCTGCAATTATACTTATGAAGAATTCTTCAATCGTCAGATAAAACTTATCAGACCGAATAAGTATAAAACGACCAATTTGAAAATGTCATTTGCATAAATGATCGATGGCAAATAGGTGACGTTTTCAAATTAGCCATATTGTATTTTATTCGACGAATATTTCTTATCTGACTATTGAAAAATCAGGCCTTAGTAATGTATCTTTGTTTATAGGTAGGTATGAAATGAATAAAAAATGTTCCGTTTTGTTTTCTTGATGTTACTTCATCACCACCTTCCCATATCACTCCACTGCCAATTTTTATACTATCTGTTTCAAATTTTAATCAAAATTAAGTTGTTTCGATACCCAACAAGCTTCAGACTACAACCAATGTAAAAAAATTAAGTCTCCATCCAACCAAATTATTCGTAGACGAACCCGCGGGATGCTACTTTATATTGTGTTCTTTGAAACACAAAAAAGCCTAGCAAATGTATCAGGCCTAAAGAAAATAGTGTACCAATGTCTCTAATAAACCAAATTCCACGTAGGCCGCGGGGTGCTACTTCTTATTGTGTTCTCTGAAACACAAAATAATCCTAGAAAATGTATCAGGCCCGAGCTAAAGTTGTAAGCACTTGCGTAGTAGCCATTGAGATCCTGAATCCGCCACTGAAGTAGAAAATTTGAAATAAAATAGTGTTACAAAGAAACGAACTCCGTGCCTTATTATTTTGTTCAAATTAATTCTAAATTCACATAACAACTTGCTAACATCTTCCTCGTAACTATTATTAGGTTTATTGATAACGATAATGTATGTTAATAAAAAAACAATTTGTCGGTAATTGTATAAACTATTGCCTGTTTTAATGTGATGACAACATTAGTAAATAATGTATACTTTAGTTAATTCTACGATTTAGCTTTTATGCATAATGTTTTCATTATTAAAATGACAACAAAATAGTCATGTCAGTAGAGCGAATATTCAAATCGAAGTATGAAATTTTTAGCAAACTTTTCCTGCTGCTTGCGGCAGATGCTTCGCTACAATCTTGTATGAAGAATTTTTATAGGAGCTGTTTCACGCCTATGAAACATTCTTCACAGTAAGTATACATATTTACCTAACAACTTAATAGCAACATCATAGAGATATACAAAGTAATCTATGTCTAACTTCATTCTTTCTTTTTCTCTGTCTGCATAAAGACTGTTTTAGCCAACCATGTTACTCTAATAAGGATGCTGAAACTATTATGTGGAAATTTAATATTATTCCTAGCAGCGGTTTAACACAAGCTGCAGATGATATGGCTTTCGATATTGAGAATAAGAATTAACAACCGTAACCATTACAATTTTATCTAAAAATGTCGGTTCGGCACATATGCCGAACCGACAATCGGCACTTCACTTTTCAAAATAATACTGCTAAGACCAGTCATAAAAATTTACAAAACTTAAAAAATATAAACTGCTTAAACACAAGTAATAAGGTTTTAAATTGGACTTATATCTTACTGTGATGGCAAACTTACGAATATCGTTTACAGATATTAATTGGCGATAAATCAGGGCAGTTGACAAACAGACTGTCAGCATCATTCCGATACGATGGGATAATTGTCCGTCAGTTGCGTGTGTCACTCGGTCGACATCAATAATGAGTTGAGATCAAAACTTTTTACGTTTTAATTAAATCGGCTAGTGGCAGAAATAAAGACAAAATACTGCTTGCATTTAGGATACAATTTAGCTTCTGTGTAGGTATGTTAATTATATAATTAATAGCTTAAAAATCTGTAACCCGAGTACGAAAATGCAATGATTCCAAAGTGACCCTGTATATTTGCTGTATTGCCTTCTTTATTTGATACTCCACTCATTATGACGGCAAACTTTTTTTTTTTTAAATATTAGTAAAGTAAAGTAGTATTCGCCATGTACATTTTTTTTACAAAAGCCTATGTTACCCGGACTATAACAAGGAATCAATTAATACCTCATTCAGCAAAAATAGCTCAGTAGTTTAGCCACAAATGTGGAACCCAAATAAATACCTACCCACATAATATGTACATAAACTGCTAAAAATAGACTTACACTAAAAAAAAAATTAAAAAAATAAGTTTATTTCTATATTCTATATTTTGAATGGGGGGAGCAAGAATCAAGACAGACTGTCTGCTGCTGTCGCACCCTGCATCATTGAAACAAATGGCCTCTGGCCTCTGGCCTTACAGTAGAGCGTCTGTCTAGAGGAATAGAGGTATCAAGATAGCCTGTTGGATGGGTTTGTAATTTCAGCTCGATACCACAAGGTACACGGTGAATAGAGGAATAGAGGTATCCAGATAAGTGATTTTGATACCACTTTTCCCCAAGCCTTTATTATATTTATTGCAATAAAATACGGTAGGGTAAGGTTGCTGGATGGATGGGGGAGGGGGTCAAGACAGACTGTCTGCTGTTGTCGCACCGTGCAACAGTCAAACAAACAACCGGCCCGCTAACGATCCCGCCGATGACGGCCATGATTGATTGGAGCTTCTCGACAGGGGTGCGAAACGTTTGCGATTTTTACAGTTTAAATAAAAATATATTGCTTCTACTAAGGTCTTCAATCAGTGCGTCCTACCAGTCATGACCCAAGTTGCGGAAACGATGACATATACTGGAGGACTAGCTCACTTACTTACGATGACTTATTTAAATTTTATTCATCATTTTTTAGGGTGGTTTAAAAGCCCAACATTTTGACTCACATCTCAACTAAACTAAGAAGATATTAAAAATAACATTCAAGAAATTGTATTTTTACTCCGACGACTGTTGGGGTTACATAACCGCAAACATTAATGATACAGCGCTGGCTTATAGCGTAAAGCCTTGACCAAATTCGTCGACACAAATATTTAAGGGTTCAACTAGTAAGAGTACTTGTATTCAAGTCCCACCTAAGGCAATTTTTTTATTTAAGGAATTGCATTTTGCAATTTACACCAGCAATTGCTTTGCATCAAAAAAGTTTCTGATTGTAAAATACTTGTAAAAATATTTTTATCGGATGTCGGAGGTACATAACCATAAACATTAATATAAGTATTTTCATTCTGGCATTATTTCATAAGTACATTATTGCTAAAAGCGGCCACTTTTGGCGTTAGACTTTATAAACAACTAAATGAAAAGTAATTTGCTAAATTGATACTGTTCTTGTTTTTTGAGATTTGGATTTGTTTAGAAGTAATAAAATTAAATCAATTGGCGGCAGCTCTTAGCTCTAGTAGTTAAGGCTTAAATTAATTCGTTGACACAAAATACACTGTTGGTTCAAAAATTACAGAATAAAAATGTTGCTACGCCATAAGAGTATTCATATTTTAACGCACATTCTACTACTATGAACAAACATTACCGGTTTCGTATAAAAAACATTTAGAACATGTGTAAACGGCAACACTCCATACAACACGCAACTGCGACTGCACACAATCAACATTACAATAAAACGCTCATTAGATCGCGCCTTAAATTGAGTTTATTTAAATAATAATTAATCGTAATTAACACGTCATACAAAGTATAATAAAACCTATTTCTATGTAAATTGAGTTACGCGGGTTCACCACCCCTGGCGCGGTACATCAAACAACTTGATCCGTCAGCATTTTGACATCTTTGATATATACCGACAAATAGTAACGAAATCATTTAATTATTGTGTCTCTTTACTTATCCGTAATAAGACTTGTGTATTATTAGGGGTCCGTAACTCAAAAGGAAAAACGGAACCTTTATAGGAACATTTTGATAACCGTCCGTCCGTCTGTATGTTAAGGCCATTTATCTCGGTAACGCTTGGACGTATTAAATTGAAATTAAAACCATTATCAAGTCTGCAGACCGATAAAGCTGTAAAAACATCAAACTTCTAAGTTAACGTAAAAAAAAGATACAACCGTTTAATTTGCCCGCTGACCTAGTAGGACTATGAAAATTGTTAAATAATACCGTCTTGCCGCCGTGCTTGTACTACACTTGTAGTGTAGTACAAGCATAGGAAAACAATCTAAAAACAATACATTTGTAATTGAATCAAAAAAGAATCTGAGAAAAACTCGAAAAACTGCAAGACTTGATTCCTAAACTATTCCTAATATTAATCTACCTACAAATTTGTACGGAACCATCGGTGGGCGAGTCAGACTAGCACAATGTTGTCTTTTTATAGATACAGACTGATATTTCTGATTCTCGTGCCATACTTGACATAAGTGGGATCCTTTTGGTATAGGAAGTTAATGTCAGACCGAATGATTGAATGGCCCGAACGACCGGTCATCGTGACTGACTGGCATTTTGTACGGTCGACCAAGAAAATAATCTATCAGTTCTGGCAAAATTTCATGTGTAGGTAGGTATGTAAAATAGCGGTAAGGTTGAACTTACCTTTCAGAACTTGCCTTTTTAACAATAAAAGAGAGGGCTTTGATGACGTATTAGTGTTAGAAGCTATCAGAATAGTTTTGCATGGGATAATCAACCCTGTTGTTCAATGACTCGCGAATGATTTTCAACCTTAGAGTGACCACTTTCTTGGTCGACCGTACCAGCAATGTTTGAGTGGACATATTAATCTATAGATCTGCTGTCACGTTGTTGACATTGTTTGTGTTACACAAACTTCGTTATTTTATAACCTATATTTTTTTGTATGACGACGCATTTCTTTGCCGACGATCGATTTGATGTTTTTTTTTTGTTTGATATAGATTTGGTTTGGTTGCTGGTATTTTAATGTAAAAAATAAAAGCCGCTATGGCTAGATGACATATTCGTCCTTGGGTGCAAGTATAGGGTTAATAGACTAAGATAATTTAGCCAAAAATATTAATTATATTAAAATACAAATTAAAATTCAATTGAATACCGAGAAAACAGACAGCTAATAATCAGAAATAAGCAAATTCGTAAGGAAAATATGATAATTGACATCGCTGGTAAAATTGCGGAGCTGAATAATAATAATGCTGAAGTGGCAGTGCGCGGGACACGTAGTAAGAAGAAACGATGGCCGTTGGTATAGATAGGTTCTGGAATGGCACCGCGCACTGGTCGATGATCTGTGGATGGTGTACCCACCAGATGAAGCCGACGATCTGATAAAGGTCGCGGGAAGCTAACAAACAAGATAAACCCAAGCAAAACAATTAAACTCATTTTGGCTACAAACTAAGTCTCATCCAAGCAACAAACTCTCACAGTACGCGAGTCACAGGACTTTAGATCATTTTCAACATTACTTCAATAAATTATGAATATTGCTATTAATATCTGGACATTATAATAGTATTTCTCTGTATTTCTAATCTAATTAATGTTTAGCGCGTCACGCGCGTGACTGGATGCTCGCGCGCAACACACGGCCTGCGGGCGACACACCCACTAATTTATAAGGCGGTTTGTTCCGGACTTTAATTATTAGATCCTCATAATTCTGAGAGAGAGATAAGAGTGTGGCGGAAAATATTTAGTCTGTCTATGATAACCGTCACATGATAAAAAGTCAGTAAAGTAAAGTATCGGCCTGTGTCATCCCACTGCAGGACAAAGGCCTCCATCATTGAATTCAAGTTACCACAGCAATGATGGGTACTGGCATAATCACACGCTTGCCAAATGTGTCTTGGTTATCACAAACCCGAGCAATGTTCGGAAATTCGTAACTTTTTGTTGCCCGACCCGGGGATCGAACCGGCCCCGTGATCTTGCCCCGGTATTTAAGGCACCAGACCAAGAGGCGTTACTTTACTACTAAAATAAAGGTACTCTATTATTCGGTTCAACTTGGGTTAGGGACCTCTGGCTCTTTCCTTCATCATCATCATAACCACCTCAGTCATCGAACGCTCTCACACTACCCGCGTTCATCAGCTTCACGCGATATTAACCTGATCATCGTTCGGTGTGCGGTCGCCATTCCAGGAGACCAATTCTACTAACGTAAATTATCAAAACTTCAACGTAACAACTAACGAAACACAACTAAATATCAACTTCTATTGTCACACAAGACTGTATTCTACTAACCATTTTAACTAAACGAAATCTAAACATAAGCTGAACCGCTAGCTATCGATCCCACAAAAGTAGCCTTTCTAGCGTATGCTCGACCGGTAATTTTGAGAGTTGAATCGTTGGACTTCGGCTGCGCGCGCTTCGACGGACAGCAACGTCAAATCACTAGTGGAATATGAATTTAGGAAATCGTTCAACTTAGTTTCGATCGATCGATAAGGTAAGCTGAAATGCTACCGATATTGCTAGTACTCGTAAAATACGAAAAGTTGATATTTAGTTGTGTTTCGTCAATTGTTGCACTTCAGCTCCGCAATTCTTCGAGCGATGTCGGTTATCTAAGTTTTCCCAGAAGTTTTCCTATTGTACAGAGAAATTACCAAGCATTGCTTTTACGATGTAAACATGCATGTGGTTTTAAATACATAATCATGTACTGTGAGCGTAACGGCAAAAAAACTAAGTCGTACATTTAAACCTCGTCAAAGAGTGGTTTGATTGTATGAATCATTAATTCATAATTCATAGTACTCGTACTTAACTGCCTGACGGACTAATAAATCAACCAGTTCAAATAGTATCACAAACACCCAAACCCGCAACAATACAGACTTCTTTTCCGTATTGACCCGTCCAAGAATCGAGGCCGGGACCTCTGAGCAAGCGACGCCTTGAAAACCGGTGCTTACGCCACTCCGCCACAGAGGTCATTAAATATGAAAATCGATAAGACAAAATGTTACTTAACAGCGCCCTACGCTATAACAGAAGCTTAAAGCTCCCTAAAAAAGGCGTGACCACAATAACGCGATGGGTTAAAGCGATAGGCGCGTTGTCGATAATTTCTAACGCTATCTTTATTACTGCGCTAACGACGACAGTTGCGCACGCGCATACACCGTAATTATAACTTCTAATTCACCTAATTAAACTGTAAATATCAATGAACCCACTCTGTCGTTATGAACTTTGCTTGTTGAGATTAAACCAGTCAAGTGGTGAGATGTAAACAATAACATATTTTGTAAGGACAATGTAACAGCATTTAGATACTGTTGGCAGTTAAAAGTGTTTACATTTAAATGGAGCCCGCGTCTCGGCAAACGTGTGTAGAACGCCCTTAGGCCAGGTGGAGTGACGATTTGCGCAAGATGGCTGGCAGGAGATAGATGCGAGAAGCCGAGGATTGACCTAAGTGGCGTGCAACTGGAGAGGCCTACGTCCAGCAGTGGACTGCGATAGGCTGATGATGAAATTTAAATGAAAATAATTAAAAATGTTTAAACAGATTTGAGTCAAATTTGAAAAATAATCTGATACTGTTTATCCCGAGAAAATATTGCCATGTGATAACATTTTTGGCAAAAATTTTAAATAGTTTTACAAGGGCACAGCCTTGGTATTCATAGAAGTAAACTGTTCTAATATAACAGTCTATACCTTTACCTATACTAAATTAAAATGATATAAAGATAAAGGTCGAAACGTATAACGACTCCTTTCCTTTAATTAATTTTAATGTAGTGCATTAAATCCCGAATAGTCCTTAGTTTTATCAAATAACACAGCCACACACAACACGAAGTGCAATGTAGTAGTTTTGATAAATAAAAAGTGCATTCATGTATCAGAATATGGAGTGCAGAGAGCTAAACAAACTTGATTAAGCAGATCAGTGCGTAGGCGCGTGCGCACGCGGCAGCCCTCGCAGGGGTGCGCAACATTAGGACTACCAATGATATTAAAAGCAAAATATTGTCCTTAAAACGACGAAATACGAATCTTTGTCAGCTCTGTTGACCTAGTGGTTTGGGGGATGATGATCTTGGGGTACCTTCTCGGATCGGACAAAAAGTAATTCGAATTTTCGAAAATTGCTCAGAATCCTTACTCCGCAACACAATGTCCATATATTCGAATTTATCTGTCTTTATCACTCATAACGATGTCTTAAAGTGTCTGAAAGAGACAGATATATCCGTAAATACGAGCTTCGTGTAGCAGAGTTAAGCATCGCCGACCCGCAAGGCAAGCGTAGTGATTTTGCCTGTCCCCATCAGTTCTGGTAACTTGAATTGAATGATGGAGGCCTTTGCCCGGCAGTGGGACGATTATAAGCCGTTACTTTACTTTTTTCTCATGAAATATTGACGATCAGGTGGGTGTGATGGTGCGGTAGCAGCCTACGTAAAGGCCCCGGTTGAGTAAACTTAGAAAACGATTTCATCTAATTTGTCTTGAGTCTAGAAGGGGTTGGCTTCTGCCAGATGGCAGTCGTAAAAAAAATTTACACAGAGGCCTGTAATAGACGAATTTGAAAATTCTGACATTTGCAAACCATGTTTACGGGTAGAAAAAGGGGTTTGATAAGATTAAACACGACATAAGCCTAACCTAAATAGGTACATGATGATTGTCAGCAATTTTTTGTTTAGCATCAACTCAAAATTTTTAAGATTTTCGTCAGTATTTTTTTATCAATCAGTTTTATAATATGAAAAAATGTTTTGAAAGAATACCCACAAGTGGTTGGTACAACCAAACAGTTAACAAGATGCAGTTAGAGGCAATTGCGGGAGATTATCCAATCACTTTCTCCGCAGCTGCTGACCTCAGACAGTAAGTACAGTCCGCTGCTAATATATCTATCTATATTGGACGGATATTATCTATACTAATATTCTAAAGCTGAAGAATTTGTTTGTTTGTTTGAACGTGCTAATCTCAAGAATTACTGGTTCTAATTGAAAAAATCTTTGTGTGTTGGATAGTCCATTTATCGAGAAAGGCTTAAGGCTATATAATATCACGCTGCGACTAATAGGAGCGAAGCATCAGTGAAAAATGTTGCAAAAACGAGGAAAATTATTAAGATAATATATCATCCTACTAGCAGACTCGGCAAACGTTGTCGTTGTTGAAATGAAAAGCAACGCCACGGCGCCGTCCAACTCTCTTGACAAACTACCTAGGAACTAATTTAAATGTTATATCAATATTTTTTTCTAAAATATCCACGAAAAATTTCATTCTCATCGGTCCAGACAAGTCGAAAAAAACTGGCACACACGACCGTTACATACTTTTCTCTAAGTATACTATTTAGATTATGATCCCATTCACTCCAAAAGTTGGTTTTCCATTTTTTATAGCATACCATAAGTTTTGCAGTTGGTATTAACTATTTTAAATTTACGGACAGTTACAAAAAGGACTTTGATATAAGGCACAGCAACATGAAAGAAGTCCCATTGTTTAAACAAAGCTAATGTTTTGCAGTTCATTCACTTATATATTAAGTATCATCATCAGCCTATCGCAGTCCAATGCTGGACATAGGCCTCTCCAGTTGCACGCCACTTAGGTCAATCCTCAGCTTCTTGCATCCAGCTGCTGCCAGCCATCTTGCGCAAATCATCACTCTACCTGGCCTGAGGGCGTCCTACGCTACGTTTGCCGTGACGCGGTCTCCACTCAAGAACTCGCGGACCCCAGCGATAGACGGTTCTACAGCTTATTATTAGGGGTTAAAGTATGAAATTGCCGTTTTGTATGGACGAAATCGAGAAAAGTCATTTTTCCATACTAACAATTTTTAGTTTTTTTAAAAACGCCTGAACCGTTTTCGATGCAATTAAAGGTGAAAGTTAGATGTTTATAAAGCTACGCATTATAGTATTTAAATTTCTGAAAATCAAAGTATATAATACAAATATACTTAATTGAAGCAAGAAGGTCAGCTGACACATTGTAAGGGGTCTTTTCAACGACTTCCTTTGAAGTAATAGGCACTAGTATTGCATTTTTTTTTAGTCAAAAGTTACTTTATTTCGTTTTTGATACAATACAAAAAGAATTACGCAATAATACGACTATACTTAAGAGCTATAAACAAAATAAAAAGTGGGAAAATAATCGGCAATTTCATACTTTAACCCCTATTATTAACGTATTTTAATTCGCGTTTATTTTAGTTTACCCCAATCAGTCTGGTCGTGACCATGAACGCTTTCAAGTGTTCGAAACGTCGGGCAACATCACAATAGACGTGTATTTGAATTATTAAAGTAAGTTTTATTAAAAAAAATATCATTTCAAAATTGATACTACAATCCCTTCGTTGGGTAAGCGAAAGAATAGCATTGTAACTAGGTTGAAATCCTATTTGAGGCAGTCGATATTTTTATTTAAAATAGGCATTTTTTTTTCAACTAAAATAAACCTCAATAGTTTCCGAGGACGACTGTATATGTATTACTGTGCTAGACTGAGCCTCGGCTCCCCTGTGCATTGGTTTTGTTGCTTGCACTTTAAATCAAGTGCGAATATCAAACGTCATTTATACCAGCAGGTTTTGTACGGAATCTTTGAGAGAATCTTGGAGATTATAGTGGTATGAGTAGCTATTACGCCAGAAGTCTGATGGTACAGTTTGCATCTGGCTTTTATTAAGACAACTACTGTGTACGATTTGCGAAATTTTAATAATCTTAACGGACTGGCAAACATCTGTAATAAATAATAATAAATAATAAATAAATGTGGACAACATCACATACATTGTTCTGATCCCAATTTGAAAAACTATTTAAAGCATTCGTATTTTGGAAACCAGAAACAACGAAGGTACCACAAACACCCAGACCCGAGAAAATGTAGAAAAACACATTTTTTCTACATTGACCCGTCCGGGAATCGAACCCGGGACTTTGGAGCAGGCGACACCTTGAAAACCGGTGTGTACGCCACTCCGCCACGGAGGTCGTCTCTGTAAAGATGTATCTTTCGGGTGTAAAGACTGCAAAACTCCTAACATTTGATGAAACTACGCTGGCTTACAGTGATGAGAATATGCTTGAAAAATTCACGCCATTGAAGTAGAGTCTCGGCGGTTAAATTGGTAAAGCTCCGCGCCCGGTATGCAGGTTCGAGTCACGCTTGAGACATAATTTTTTAAGCTTAAATACTGATAGTGCTATTCTTTTGTTCATAAACACCAAATCGCAATAATACTCGTAGATTAATACATTTAATTTTTAGACTGCTTAGTGTAGATGGCACATAACCATTTGTAGGCCTATCTGTCTTAAAATATCTGTACATACCAGGATACAAGAGGCTCAAACGAGGCATATTTATAAAAGTGTATAAAAATAGTAAATACAGTAAAATGAAAGTAAGACAAGTTTAAGGATTTTTAACTTGAAAACGTCAAAATATTTTTAATTAGTAATTGTTAAATAAATTAACAAATAAGTAATGAAATTTTGTGTGATCGCATTATAAAACGGGCAAAAGGAATCCGACTAACAAAATTAACATATGGCTGTTTCAATAGAGTCTAATCTATATTGCCTTTATATATAGAAAACGATTAAAAAACAATAATTTCGTTTGATAGTTTAATATGTTTGATTGCAGTCCATTACAATGTTATTAAAACTTACACGTCATATTTCTTCTTCTTTTTTCGGCGACCTGAAGAACGTTGTGTCTGCGGCCGAGCCTTATCTATGTATGATTCAATATCCGCTTCAGATGTCAGCACCTTCCTTGGTAGTGATATCGAAGGTGACCTGTATGTCCTGACCGGTCTACTTGCGAATGTCTTCCGAACTACCTGTGGTACTGGAACCTCGTCGACATCTGGACAGTACGACGGTTTCAAATTCGGTTTCTTACAACTAGAATGGTATCTAGATCCTGACCTATGCGTGTGTGGAATACCATCTTCTGTATCAATATAACACCTGTTCTTAGATTTGACTGAAACTCTACTGTTCTCTCTAATAATGTTGACGGGAGACGACACCCGAATCGGTATAGGACAATTATTTGCCACTTTATCACTGATACCCTCATTGTATATAATCTTTCTGCCGCAATTAGAATCCGTATGTCTTTTCTTGAATTTAAAAAAGTTTCTCAGTGTCTTCGTTTTCGGTTCACAGTAATCCTCTCCTATATCTGTATCTCTCACAGCTTCCTGATGGACGCCATCCGAAACGTGATCTGAAGTGTGGTCACAATATCCGTAAGCGCAAGCGGGTCGCTTATAGTCATAGTTTTTTAGAATCGGCATCGGAGCAAAGTTCTGGTGGGCGTACATGTTTGAGGAGTGTGTGACTGTTTCTGTGTCCCTCACAGCCACGTCAGGAGGCACACTCACGTCAGAAACCTTTGGGATGGCAGGGATAGGAGTGCAGACCCCGCAACACGCGTCGTTCAATCTCGGAGTCATCGTGCATCGATCAGAAAACGTCATAATGTTGTCTCTGAATGTAACAGGCTTTGTCACAGATGAAGTCATCCGTGACGGGCATTTCTTGACCGAACAGCTTTCGCATCGGCAATTGAATTTTGGTTTCTCCGCAAGGTTTGTTTGAGAATTCTCTGCGGAAGACATTTCCACATACGGATTCCATCGTAGGGACTGCACCATCGGATAAGTAGGTATTGTCTGTCGTCTTGGCATAAAGCGAGTTTTGTGTGAGGTCGCGAACTGAGGTGGGTATGTGTCTTGGAAGGAGGAGGCGAAGTCTCTAGCTAGGTAACCGTCTGGGGCAGCTACTATTTGTGATATTAGCTTTGCCCTGGTACTTTCTTCTACCATTCTCCTGACATCTTCACTGCTGTGGATCACCGCTTTTACATTGCTCACCCCACACTCCTTTGCGACGTGTGATACGTGGAATGATTTCGATTCATCGAAATTCACTTGCTTCATACTCAATCGGTTTGTTTATTCATGCTTGACTTGAAAATTTAAGTGACCATGATTGTTGTTGACATGTTTTAGAGATTGACAGTGAATTGTCAGTTTGTCAAATACGTAGACTATAGAAGATTAAGTAATAAACTAGGCAGAGTACTCTGGATATGAAAATATAATAATAATAAGCTCATGTTTAAATGTTTGATGATTTTCGGTGGTGACTTAATACGAGAAACTATTGCACATTGTACACATTTCCATTTGATAAACTTCTTAATTAAATTAATACAGAGTTTTACTTCCTATTGTATGGAAATATGACGAAGAGAAGCCATAAATGGACTTAGGTATAGCACCCGGAGCTTCACTATCAAACTGAGTATAAATGTCATCGAAATATATTTCAACATAATACAATCTTGAACCATAACATTTGAGCTGGCTGTCCAAACATTTTTATCCAAGTACGCCGAGAGTAAACAGCTGATGCGACGGAAACACCTATTTGATCGCGAACCACTTCAATTCATATCCTCGTGACAATAACGGATTGAGTAACATTTCTTACAACGACTCACAAATCTTCATCCATGCAACACTGTACTTTAAGTCAAAGGGCTTATAGATCTGTTTAGCTGCAGACTCAACTTGGTATTCATAATGTCCTGGCCAGCTTATCATGAGCTACCGTGCGTCCTCCTTTAGAGGGGATAAAGGGGAGACTCAGGTCCAATTGAGCAGGTCTTATGTCATAGCCAAGATGACAGATGCTGGCAATTGTGCGAGTCAAAGATCAGAGGAAGTGGCGCGGCCGAGCAGCTGACCGACGCGTGCGCAGGCGACTACTAATTGGCGAGCATTTGGGAGATATGATCAGCTGTTGATGCGTTGATTTAGACATGGGCATTCCAAATCTTGGTAACGTCAGTGCTTCAAATTTTAAGAGTTTTTACGTTGTTTAATTAGATTGACAGTTTTTACTGTCTGAAATCTTGACGCCCTTGAAGATTACAATGAGATCTTGACGTTATACCGTATGACAAATATTGACATATGATTAACTTTGACTAGGTTTCTAGAGTTACTCGTATTTGATTCGGGATTTATACCATATGCCTTATTTATTATTATGAGTTTCCGATTGAGTGAGCATGAAAGTTTAAATCAGTATAAGTACTGTTAGTTTTTTTTTAAATGTCTGTGCTTTGTGCTTATTGTTGTGACAAATAAATATTTTCATTCTTTCTTTCTATTTATGTATTTAGCTGTTGCCTGCGACTCCTCGCGTGGAGAAAGTATCCCGGTGATCTAATTTTCTCGGAATAAAAAATAACATATTATGTGCTATTCCTGCCTATATACTATCCATGTGCTTTTCATCCATATCCTATGAGCCGTTAAGGCGTGATTGAGTAACAACATCGATTCAAAATTTCGCAAATAACTATATAATATTTATAATTTATAATATTAATACTTTAGTATTATCTTATCCGTGCCATTAGTAAGATTTATTTGTATTTAAAAAAAAAACTTTTCGTCGGAACGTTTTTTCTATAGCCTTTAATAAGTTCCGTATCTTTTATTTTTCAGCACGACTTGATTCATGCTACGAAAACGAAACATCGGAAAGGTACTGCTAATACTGTTTTACCTTTTATAATTTTATATGAATACATTAAAAACTGTGTAAAAACTATTAATTTTTACGTATAATAATGCAACCAGAATAAAATCCAATCCCGTAAATAAAAATTTTACTACCTTCCGCTTTTAAAAAAATTCACTTTCGAGCTACCCAGACCTTTTTTGTCCACAAATTAATTGCGTATTTTATATTTTTAGAAACAATAGACTACATTTTATATTTTTTTACGATTGAAAATTACTCTCGCGCAACATTAGGATACAATTTACTCAAACTGTTAAAAAGCTTGATTGTAACATACAATTTAATGTTCCGATACAACCAGCAAATGAATGGTCGGCGACAAAAGGCACCTAAAACAGCAATAAAATACGAATTAACACGGTGGGCCTTAGTTAGTGCCATCAACATATCTCTATAGTTAAAATTTTATCGCCAATAAAAATGAGCGAACGGGTCTATTTCAGATAGGGCGGTGGACTCCATATCAATTACGGGCGATCTCGTTAAGTGCCGGTAATAATTTTGGGCACCAACATACTTTATTAACAACTTACTAAACTGTTAAAAACAGTAACCTTTTAGTTTTTTGGGAATAAGTTATAGTCTAAGATCCCACCATACAACGACCTTCACCGAGCTGTTTATTGGATGAAAAGTTTTTTATATACAAATAAATATGCCAAAAAATATATTGCAAATGGGTTGTCTAAAAAAATTTATTCCAGAATTAATTTTTTTTTAATATTTTAATTTTTTTTTTCTGGTTTGGTTAATAGACAAATTTCATACCAATCGAAAATATGAAGCCCAAAGAATATGCAAACGTTAGGTTGACTATTTTTTCCCCGTCACAACTCTTGAGTAGGCAGATATAAACAGGTAAATCAAACTAGTAACTTGCACCGGTCTGGTTAATAAATAAAGTTAAATACAAATAAATATTATTCATTTATGAACACGGTGGTATACGGTTGAATGCAAAAAAAAGTCATGAAATTCGGTTGTCAAATTTTAAAAATTCTACTCTGGACTGAATTTTTTTAGGCAACCCATTTGCAATATATTTTTTGGCATATTTAATTGTATATAAAAAACTTTTCATCCAATAAACAGCTCGGTGAAGGTCGTTGTATGGTGGGATCTTATACTATTAGGCTTTTACGAAATGATTGGGCTAACAGAGCTAATGTTCATGGCTGTTGTTGCCTTGACAATTGTAAAAACATACTAAACCATAAACGTAGAATATAATAGACGGACAAAGCCTGCGAGATAGAAGAAAACCTCTTATGGAAATCTAGCAAGATAGAAAAAGAAAACAAATCTTTTCGTTTTGTGACCTGTCGTATTTGACAGAGTGACATCCAGTGGCATATGCGATATAAGGTTCAACATTTTATGTAATTATCTAGTACATCGTAGATTATCTTAAGTAAATACAGTTTTATCTAACAATGGTCACATGTTCTGTGAGTGCCTGTGGAGTCAACCACAAAAATAATCCAGAAAATTGCTCATTTCACAGGTAAATACGTAGAAAGTCGTCATCGTAAAAACGCGTTATTTTTGTTGAATTTGATCTTGTTGTTAAGTTGTAAATATAAAATTATTTCAATCCACTTGTTCATTTTAATATTTTGTATAGATAAAGTTCTATGTATTGATTATTTACATTATTTTGGTGGATAAATAATTTATCGAAATATTTTACATGCACGCTAGAGCTTGACTCAAATTTATAGATACTATTGTCGACATTTATCTTGAATTTTACGTTTAGCGTCTCAAATGAATGTCAACTTAACAATTTGAAGAAGGAAACTGTAAGGAATCACATAACTAAGATAATCTTGTTTAAAAGTCAATAATCAGTGTTTGATACATCAGAATGTAAATGTTTATTCAGATTTTGTTTACTTGTGCTTTTTCACTTACTGCCATTGATAAGCTCACACGGCACAGCAGATGACAAGGGAAAATCTGTTGAGAGAAATAAATAAAGAAAACTAATTAGCAATGGCTGTTATTTTTTTTATTAATTAAGACTGTTTATTTTTAAATTATATGTAAAAAATATACTAACCGGGCACATTTATCTGCCCACTATTATAGTTGTAAGAAGTGAGGGCGGTTAGGTATGCCGCAAAGTAGGTGCATAATCTCGAGATAAAAACAGTGTGACAGTAAACATTATTTTCCAAACGACAAACTGCAATTATTATCGATAGTCTAAAATGTTAAAGGTACGTCACACACATTGACAAATCAAAACTGGTCACGCATTATCGGGCTGTCAGTGGACCTACTTGTATCCTATATCTATGTACTAAACTATAAAAACCATAAACGTAGAAATCTATGATAAAAACAGTTCCCTTATTTTTATTAGTTTTATGGAAACGGTAAAGCGTAGCTCTAAGGTCGTTTACAAAAATATTCAACAGACATGTTTTACAGAATGTTTATGACTGTTGCCATACTTACTAATAATACATTTGAAAAAAATTTACTTTTAAAGTTTTTTCATCAGAATTAGGATTTGGGCCATCTATATTTCGCCATCTACAATCAATTCAAAATTGAAATCAAACACACCGGTTGATTGAAATATTTCTTCATATATTTATTCAAACTAATTTGCATCTAAAATCCTTCAGACAGCCATTTTTAAATATAAGTTTTGAAAAAGTACTTTTATGACATCGTTACCTATATTAATACTAAATAAGTTCAAGATTCAAAGGATAGGTAGGTGTATGTTATTTGTAGGAATGTAATTTCGAGTCAAATTTTAGGGAAGGTCTTTTTATAAATTACTTTTAACAATTTTTGTTTCGATAGCTTAAATTCGATTTCATTTCAATTAAAAAAAAACACATCCCGGGCAGAAAACTAGAAAAACAGTCTACAAAATTTGATTTTTTTTTTTCAATCAAAGCATTGACTAAAATCTTGAATCAATGCACCAATTTAAGAGTCCGTGGCAAACAAGGATTCACCGGCAATCAGCATGCACCGAATCCTTTTTTCTTAAGTTTTTTAGTATGTAAAAAAAAAACAGTTTTTGTTAGATACTGTTAAGAAAGCAGTATTAAAGGAGAATTGTAAAATCAAGCCGATGCCGCAAAATTTACGGTCGAAATGATAATTTTATCTTATGCTGTGTAAACGATCGGCGCACTCGATAAACGCAGTTTTATTACTAAAACACAATAAAAACTTTGACCAACAAAGCGTTCTTGTGTAAATAAAAGTTCAAAAACAGTGGGAAATACGAGTTTGGTAACTTGCATTAAAAATGTTATGGGGCCATCAATTTCAAGTGTCACTGTGGTTTTAGGACACAGTTTTAATTTTTGACGTTTACGGCCTGAGCCCCGGTCCGTCGGCTTACACCGGGACGCGGACGAATTACCTCTAAATGGAACCGCAACGCAAGAGCATTACCTCTGTCTAGTCATAAGAACAAATGCTCTTTTTTTATATAAATAATGGGCTTGCTCTTGACTACATACTTAACAATACGGTTAAGAGGAAGCCTAAGATGGAGCGAGCTTACCCAGAGGTACTGGTTCTCCCACACACCAGCGGAACACAGAAAAACTGTTTGTCGCTGGACTCCGGCAGGAGGGTGGTAGCATCCAGGCAGCCTCTTACCAAGCCAACCACCGCAGAGGGATCTGTTATCCGTCATCATTGGTTAGAAAACCAAAGATGCCGGTGCCCAGGGTGGACCACTAGAAGGTAGATCCCACCACCCCTGTTGTGCTATGTTTATAAAATATATTTACGTATACAATTATCAACCACTAGTTTTTCACCAGCGTGAAATACACGTTATATCACGAGGGCACGGGCGGAAACCTGTCCCAACAGTGGGCTATTAAATTGACTAGGCATTTAGGCATCCTTTCTCAAGGTCTAATCTATCTTTGTACCAGGTTTCATCAAAATCGGTTCTGATGTTGAGACGTGACGTTTGTAGAATTAGTAAGGAATAATAATCTTTTTCGTGCTGTTTCGTGTAAAAATTGCATCTAAAAATAAAAATATATAAGGTTTGCTTACTTGTTTCAATCTAGTACTTTCCTCGTTCCCTGCAAAAATGGACAGATTTTTTATACTGAACCAGAATAAACACAAAGCGTATCCATTGATTATTCATCCGAGACCGGAACCATATTGAGACCCGTACGAATTACGAAACGAATTTTTCTCTGACCACTGAGTAAAGATGGTCGCAAGGGGACACTCCTCATAAGCAGGTTACATGATTTTGAACTATTTCATTTGATTACCTGAATACTAGAGCTCCACGCGGTGTCGTTAGACTGCAGTCTGAAAATATATTCCAAGTATGTGAACACCATTTTTAATTTGTAAATTCTGAGGTAAAATATTTTTACCGACGAACAATAGACGAGGTTCTAAATTCGACGTTTTATTCTTCTAATAACGAAAAGCTTGAAATATACCACCAATTTTGAGTCAATGCCAAAATAGGAATCACCAATTTTAGTGACTTGGCGGCTTATTTTAAGTTTCTCGTCGATATTTTTTTGTGAAAATATTTATAATTTTATGAATAAAAACAACAACTCGGAATCTTACGCGTCCAGACACTTATTTTAAAGATTTTGTTATTTTCATGTTTATTCCAAAGACGTTTGCAACTTCAAAAACCCTAAGATATTTTTCATAAAAGTTTGTTTTTAAAAGAAAAATACCACTTCCTCCAAGGAGAAATAGAACGAAGTATTTTCTTTCTTTTTTATAAACAGTAATAACTGTTTGTCCACCTAACCTTGTGACTATGGCTATGACAATCTAACCTCATTGGCGCGCGTGATAGTAAAATTGAAATACAGCCACACTATTTCAATTTAACGATTGTTCCTGCGCACAACACTACTATATTACGCTTAAAACAAAGTGACGCGATAACTCAGTCGTAAACGATGATATATCGCCAATTAAACATTATCTCATAAACCAACAGGTGGACCCTTAAACTTTTTACGTCCTTCGATTATTTATTTTCTACTTTTTTTTCTGTTTTCTCCTTTAATTGCTAGATTCGAGCTATATCAATAAAAATAACAATTATATTTTAATGGTCACGATTTATGGGTATATTTTAATTTTGTGGGTATGAAAACAATGGATAAACATTAAAATACGAGTATTATAAAAACGTTTTACAGCTGCCTTAATATTTTGAAATCAGAGCATAAGAATTGGCCTAAATTTTTCTGTGACACTAACTTAAAATGTCTTCTTATTTAATTTCAGCGTTTTGCTTATGAAATCATTGTCTTATAAACACACTTATTTATTACCATATTACCAATTTTAAAAGCATTTACCGGAACAATTTTATTGCTAAGAATTCGTTAAAAAAATACCGACTAATATTAGGTCGTGGAATTCAAATAAAACACGTAGCGAGTTCTATTCTATTTTTAAGAAAAACAAGAACCTTTACAAGATCATTTCGTTGTCCGTCTCTCTTTCATCCATTCATTCATCTATTTCATCCTTCAAGAAATCTTTAATGAAGCAGAATCATAGGCATAAGGTTAAAATTAATGTGTATCAAAAGAGTTTTTTGCCATACATTTGCAGCTTCGTCTATGATGATAACTCATATAAAGAGCATCGTACATACTGATTTCTTGTAAACTATAAATAACAGTAGTCCATATTAAGGAAACATTTTTTACCATTCTCGATGATTTGTAGCATTTTATGAAGGTTGGCTTCGTACGCGTGAAGAAACAATCTCATAGGAACCGAGTTTCTTTTCAATGAAATGAAATGAAATGAAATGAAATGAAATGAAATATTTTATTTGTCCTTGAAGAAGGTACATTTTAGTTGTTACATAGACTTGCGAACCTCTTCTTCAGCTAACCAATGTTGCATAAAAATATATTCAATTTAGCTACAGTACATAATTATTGAATTAATTCAATCCTTTCTTAAAACACATGCATTATTTATATTAAATTTCAATATTAGATTCTTTATGTAAATCAATGTCAATTTTATAAAATCAATCAATTATACTTAATGTCAATATTAAAGAAAAACAAATGTCAAAGCTAGTGTTAAAAAAAGAAATCAAATTCAAGCCTTACAAGGTACTTACATGCATTATTATAACAATTGTGCTTTACATATTCGTCTACAGTGTAAAAGACAATTTATGATACAAAGTAGGCTATCTGCTATCCCAAGCTAAAATCCATCCGCAAGCTAATCTTCATCAAGATCGTTTTAGCCGTTCTGGCGTGATCTGGTAACAACACTGGATGCAGTGTCTATTAATCTCAAATTATTATTAGACACTCAAAAAACAAAAGTATCCCCCATATTACTAGAACGGCCGATAACTATCTGAACTAACAAACACGTTACGATTGTTAACGACTGGATATTTTCACAACAAAGACGTTTCTTTTAACAAACTTTCTCCGTTACACTGAAATCTCTTGTTACTGTCTACATAGAGTCTAACATCGCTTATTCTGAATGAGTTAAGAACCCATGACTGCTAACAGGCGCCCTGCTGGGTGCTTCGTTGGTCTTTTGTGCCAGTAATTTTGTTTCCAATCACCCCTAGTAGCTTTGTACAGACCTCATTAGACTGTATGTGCACGGTCCGAGTAATTATTTGTTTTTTTTTTGTTAATAAGTTGGCTAGAGTAACAAATTTATTATTATCACATTGGTCACAAATTAATATAAGTCATATTAAAATCCATATTTAAAGAAACAAGCCATATTTTTATTATTAGCGACCTCCGTAGCGGGGTGGCGTACACACCGGTTTTCAAGGTGTCTTCGGGGTCCCTGGTTCGATTCCCAGTCAATATAGAAAAATTGTGTTTTTCTACATTTTCTCGGGTCTGGGTGTTTGTGGTACCTGCGTTGTTTCTGGTTTCCAAAACACGAGTGCTTTAAATAGTTATTCAAATTGGGATCAGAACAATTTATGTGATGTTGTCCACATTATTTTTTTTATTTATTCAAGGATTGTATGGTGGTCCATGAAATTGGATACGTTTTCCCTGTTGAAAATATAAGTAATAGCCTATAATCATCCCACTAGCTAGAGGGAAAAGAGTAGACTTTACCTGAGCAATGCTGGTGATGGCTACTGGCATAATCTGGAAAATATGAAATAGTTTAAAAAGTTGTAGAACACGGAGACGAAAAAAAAAACTAAACCATTAACTAGTGTAAAATAAAATTTCCCTACAAACATACACACGTCATACACACGTCAATCGATTTATCGACACTAGGTATAAAGGAAAGTTTAATACATACAAATATTCACGACACACACGACTGATCCAGCACGATACTAATAAAAATATTGTTTATTTACGTGTTTTTGTTAATAAAACGTTACATAAACACTCGTTCGGTTGTAATAACGTTAAAATAGGTTTTTTATGGTTTCGAAATAGTGATAAAATATAAAAACTATGTAGTATTAGTATTTAAACTTGATAAACTTTGTATCAGGCGGGATTCGCACCCGAATAAATGTTTCCATTTTATAATTTAAACTGGATATTATAATAACAAATAAGTAGCTAAAATATCACAATTATAACGTTGTAAAATAGCTGTCTCATCTTATTTATTAATATTTTTTATTTATTGATTTACGACTGTCAAACTTTTGTAAAGATTTTTCTTTTGGGTGTTAAGAGTGCAAAAGTCCTTATATTTAATGACACTACACTGGTTTACAGCGATAAGAATATCTTAAAAAATTGACGCTATGGACGTAGTGTCTCGATAGTCTTATTGAAAAAGCGCCGCGCCCTATATGCATGGAGATGTGGGTTCGATTCTCGCCCGAGATAAATGATTTCCAAGTTTAAATACTTTACAGCGTATTTTATAATTGCAATTAAGGCTAAGACATGATTTAAAGTATATAAGACAGTCCTGTACAAAAATGACACTTCAAACTATAATTAAGTACTCGTATATTATCATTTAATGAAATCGATTTCATCGAAATTGTCTATAAATATACATATAGTAGCTTTAAATTTGCATAAAAATATTACATCAAATGTTCGTAGTTTAGTCGTAATATTTAACAAACAAAAAAAAAGGTGTAGGTTTGTGACTTTATCAAGCCAAGTTAATCAAATCCGTAACGGCTAACGATGTGATTAGACTAGATTCTTAAGTAACACATACATATTTACAGACTTTGAAACACCGTTTCCTAAGTAAGTTTCAGATGAGTAATTAAAACTATTGACGTCGCGCTACAAATAGGGTCGCGCGCCTTTAAAAGAAACCAATCACAGCGCTCACTTACAAGCATTCGCTCATCACACCTGTGGCGCGCCTGCCCCGCCTGCATCGCCTTTCTAACCTTTTTCCATGTTCTGTGGTGATAACGGACCCGAGCAACGTTCGAAAATTCGAATCTCTGTTACCTGACCCGGGCATCGAACCCGAGACCCCGAGATCTTAGCCCAGAACTTATCCACTAGACCAATGAGACTGTCAGACGACAGGATTATAGTAAATGGACGGCCTATACCTAATACTCCCACTGCAGGGCGCAGGTCTCCATCATTGAATTCAAGTTACCACAGCAAAGATGGGTCTACGCATAGTCATCGTACCTATAATAAAGTAAAAAAGTAAAGTAACAACCCATTTACGCTCACTGTTGAGCACGGGTCTCTCTCCTTTTTGAGGAGAGGGGTTAAGGCCTTAGTTCCACCACGCTGGCCTAGTGCGGGTGGCAACATCACCCCGCCGTTGGACGTGCCTCAAGCCACCCGAAGGCCTCCAACAGGGCTTAACAACGGGCTGTTATCTCGTGACAACAGCCGGGACCGACGGCTTAACGTGCCCGCCGTAGTACGGAAGCGCTCAAGGTATGAACGGTCACCCATCCAATTAATGACCGCTCCCGTCGTTGCTTAACATTCGTGACAGAAACTGATCACGAAGAAGCATTGGGCTATGAGCGCTTCGCTTTCGTATAATAACTTAGTCTAAATTAAATTAAGATCCAATTACAAAATCAAATTAGCCTCAGACGAAGCACCAAAGGCCGCCTCCTACTACGACCCACTTATCCAAACATCTCAATCACAAATGAATTAAAAACCGTTGATTTTGATTATTATCATAGTTAAATCTTGTACCACAACCAAGCCGGCCCACTCGGAAAACAAAAGACTGCCCAGGGCAGGTGAAACATGTTTATTAGACGTTAATATTAATGTTTTATTTTGGCAACCGAACACATCAACGAAACACGCGAGGCACAAGCTATAAGCGGTTGGCGATATACTTTATTATACGTAAAAAATAAAAAATAAAAAAATAACGCCCCGTTGGTCTAGTGGTTTAAATACCGGGCCAAGATCTCGGGGTCCCAGGTTCGAATCCCGGGTCGTGCAACAAAAAGTTTCGAATTTTCGAACGTTGCTCGGGTTTGTGTTCACCAACCCGCATTTGGCAAGCGTGGTGATTATGCCAGTACACCCATCATTGCTGTGGTAACTTGAATTCAATGATGGAGGCCTTTCCCTGTGGGAGTGGGATGATTATAGGCTGTTACTTTTTTTATACTTTTACGTAAAAAATATCCTATTAATATTATAAACGCGAAAGTTTGTTAGAATGTGGGTGATTGTTACTCTTTTACGCTAAAACTACTCAACGGATCTGAATGACTTTTGGCACGGTGTATCGGCTGGGATAACATATAGGCTACCTTTTTATCCCGGGAAAAGGTACGGTTCCCGTGGGATAATTTTAATACACAGTTCTAAATTACTAAATTATTACTCGCTAAAAGAATATTTTGATGTTAAATTTTAATTATGTTTTATGTTTATTTTATGTTTTAAAGATTTATTTTGTATTTTGCGATACCCCCTACGGGGTCATGTTAATGGGACTCAATATTTGTATGTACTATTTTTAATACCAACATGTTGCAATAAATTATATGACTATGACTATGACTAAATTAAAAAATCCACGCATACGAAGTTGCAGGCAACAGCTAGTAAATTAAAGAAAAACTCGAGAACGGCTCGATCATTTCGGGTTTTATTTTTCGTATGTTCCTTATGGCACACGAAGAGTTTTAATGAAAAAAAAAACGTGGATTTATTACTGACTTTAGTCGTCGTTTATTTTGAAACATAAATGACGTGAACACTCGGGAATACCTACATTATATTTGATAAATTTTTACTATTTACTTTCGACAGAACAAGTAGCACTAGTAAAAATTAATTTAAATCTAGGACAATGAATTTTATTTTTCTTAATAAATAGAAAAATAAAATTTCATCAAATAAAAATGTCGACTGTCTTAGTTTTGACTCAAACCGTATCTTAAATTCGCACCAGCAAATAATTGTTTAAAAAACAATTTCAATACGAAATAATACATGTTTTGTAATAGCAAAATTATTTATTTAAATTAAAACTAATTAGAATCAGACATACATTATGGCTTGGAAATTAAAATATTTACACATTATCTGTGTTTATCTTAACATTCTTAACACGTATTTATCCGAAAAACACTTCAAAAACTTGGTTCAATTGAATAATTATTTAGTTTTCTGCCGACAATATGTAGGTTGATAATACGAGTAGGTATATAGGCTGTTACTTTTAACTTATTTTGCTGTTGTTAATATTGTTCTAACCCTTTTTTGTATTTCATAAATCTATAATATGAAAATGAATCGCTGAATGTGTTGCTGAGCGCAAATCTCGAGAACATTTGACCCGAGAGAACAATTAAAAAAAAATGCCTGAAAAAGTAAAAAAGCAACACTTTTCTATACTTCCATACAAACATAAATTTTTCGAACCCCGCCATATTTTATGACAAAGACATTTAACACGTCAAAATCAAATATCTGAAGCGATACAAAAGTCACGGGGTCCGCTAGTAAATAATAAGATCTGAAAACACAACCTCATATAAAAATAAGATCGATCTATTCACGCTTATATTGTTTTTTGTATCTACCCTAATGCAAAATTAAACCTTACATGCAGTACTTATTGGCTATTGCTATCAAATCAGCAACCTAATATTGTCTTGTTCTGCCACTGATTGTATAGCAATCTAGTTTATAGATTTTAGATCTATAAAGCTCTGAGAAGGGCTGTTTTTTGGGTAGCCCTGAGAAGGGCTTTGCTGAGGACTCATGTTGGTTAAGCAGTGAAGACACCGGGAGATTCTTAAAGAACACTCCGGTGTGCCAATATGGTACAATATCCTTTTGCTGCCGGCCTGCCACTCCGTTACGGTGGTCAGGACCGGACGTTGCCCAGGGGACGTGACGTGGACGCAGATACTGTATGTTATAAGGACAAGCAGAAGCCATACGACATGATGATGATGATGAGATCTATAAAAACCTATGATTTTTCGATAAGCACTTGCAATATTAAATGTCTGTACAATTTTAATAGCTATGTGAAAAAGAAATGTGTTGTTTGCGATAATGCCTTACAAGGACTCAAAACATGCAGACTTATTTACTGCAACGTAATAGAATAGAGATAAGGCTAAGTGTCAATTTAAATTTAAAACAAAAAGAAAACATTTTAATTATCTCCGTTTCTATTTATCAAGTTCAACGTGACAGCGTATTTTAAGAAATTTTGTTTTTGTGAAAACACGCAGTTTTGTAGGCTATTCCGATGTTACTAACCGCCTCTTTAGGAACATTGTTTAGCGAGAAAAACATGTATTTTCGCAACCAAAAACACCTTTTTAACATATTACTTTCTTGTTATTCGAGCATACTTTTAGCTGCTTATATAAAGACTGCTGCAAAGCTGATTCTATGCTGCTAAATACTCAAGGCCAGTTGAAATATAGGCACGAACGCTTGGTACGGGTAGGCGAAAACACTCTAGTCTACCTGTGAACGCTATAAAGTGTTCCAGACAACGGGATAAACCAAAATAAGGGAATTTTATAGGAATAAATTAGATGCGTATTTTTTTCTTTTTAAATATATAACCACGTATATTATTGACCAGATGGACGAATCTAAGTTTGAAAAAAAAACCATTTAGAATAATTGTGTTTAATACCTTCAGGAAATTAAAAATAAAACTCTTTTACAAAATAAAGAATCGATGAAAAATTATAAAATAAGTCACCAAAGACCATTATTTTTTCTTACTTAAAAAAATTGTTTGGCATTACTGCTCACTTTTTATAACATCAGTTATTGTAACAATATGTGGAAGAACTGACGTCTGTCACACAGTTTCTTTGTAAACTAGCATAGACGTCAACAATCCCCATCTTTATACTGAGTCCTTTGTTAGAATGTTACATTAATTTCTGAAGAGAACTTGTATGTATGCCTTTTAGAACTAATAATAAATAATAATAAATAAAAATAATAAAATTATGGTCAAGGCTTTAAATTAATGGCTTATTTCACACTTTTCTTCGAATTTTCTGTGAAAAAGTTTAAATCATTTTAACTGATTTTTAATGAGATAAACACATTAATAGCGCTTGATACTTGGACCATCCAACCAGCGTGACCCTCAAAAGCCGGCGGGGGTCCTCCGGGCCGCTCATCAATTATACCTCAGACCTCGCGGCCGCAGAGACAACCGCGTCAACAGGTGCGCGATCCACAAGACACGTTAGAAACAAAAAAGGTTTTGAACTTTACCGGTTGCTGACGGTGGTGCTTCCACACAATTACTCAATTATACTCACACATAGTCGAGAATAGGTATAAGTAGTAGAATAGCATAGACTTAGACAGACATCAGTAGCATCATACTAGAGTTATTTGATTCAGTTCTTCCGTGATCATAGCTTGCAACAGTACCGAATTATCAGAAACTCATAATAAATAAGGTACATGGTATAAACCCCGAATCAAATAACTCTATCAATAGCATCATCTTGCCATCTACGGATTGACATACATCTCCTTCAGAGCGCCACTCCGTTCGATCACCCGCCTTCCTCATCCAGCCACCGCCAGCTATCCTAACCAGCAGCCTTACTCTTGACAAGTTCGAGTTACGATCAAAATCGAATCGACGTCGAGAATCAATGATTTAGTACTCTGAAAAGTGAACCTAAACCTGTGAGTCGATGCTGATTACGTTATCAACCGAAAATGTTTAACGGATCGCCATTTTAGATCGATCTTGACTTGATTTTGATTTCGATTCGATTGAGTTTGTTCAGATTTTGGCTAGGTCGAATCGAGATTGAACTTAAATCAAATTCAAGAGTAAGGGGGCTGGTCATACGCCTTACAAACCGCTGGCACCTAACAATTTGCATGAACCTTAGAACTCTAGACATAAGCATAACAGCAGACATTAAAAAGGATTCGCTCGGAAATCAGATGAGTTATAATAGTTGATGATTACAATATAGATAGATCACAAATGGCAACCTTGACATAAAAACTCATGACCAAGACAATCAAGAGTCACAATAACTCTGTAAAAGATTTAGAATAATTCGAAGACATAATAATTAAAATTTACGAAAACACAAAGTACATAATAAATAATAATAATAATAATAAATGTGGACAACATCACATACATTGTTCTGATCCCAAAGTGAGGGACTATTTAAAGCACTCTTATTGTGGAAATCTGCAACAACGAAGGTACCACAAACACACAGACCCGAGAAAATGTAGAAAAACACATTTTTTCTACATTGACCCGTCCGGGAATCGAACCCGGGACCTCGGAGCAGGCGACACCTTGAAAACCGGTGTGTACGCCACTCCGCCACGGAGGTCGTCGTACATAAATAATATTTTCTCATTAAAACCATCCGTGACAATAAATATAAATATCCACTAGCGTTTTTACAAGTTTTCTGAGTCATGTTGCCGTTTCAATGTGATTTAAAATGAGGCGAGCGGCGGGCCCGCGGCCGCTGTAGCGTTCGCCGCGATTAGCTGCGCGCGCGCTTACCTACCGCTCTACAGACTGAGTCGTTCGGGAATTATTTACCCCGAGTCTCCGGCTGTCATTGTACAGTTAATATTACTCAATGTTTAACTTCGGGAATTATTTACCCCGACCGAGGCTGTCATTGTGCAGTAAATATTACTTAACCACTCGAATGACACAAGTTGATATAACAATGTAAACAAAAACTGTATAGCTATAATAATTAAGAAGAATTTTAATTATGCATTTACGAAGGTATAAACATATCCTAGAACATAAAAAACTGTCTAGCCATTCTGGACATGTAACAACTTACACGGCTTTGTTTTTATAAACATAAGACATAAAGGCATTTCAAGAATTCCAAGTGCTAATCGAGAAATTAGTTTTTTTTTTCTTTCTTGAGTTTACGCGAACACTATACATTGAAATGAAAGACAAACATCGTTCTTCGTAACAAGCATCGTTCGATTTCAAACCTATACTAATTATAATATTTAAATTTTAATTCTTTTACTTTATAATTAAATTTAATTAAATAAATTTCGGTTTATTTTTAAATCCTTCGGCTGTGACTATCGTAATTGGCCAATTACGAAAGCCACAGCCAGAGGTTGCAAAGAATACAAAAATTTAATTAAACTAATTTATTTTAAATAAAAAATTACAATACTAACTACTAGCTAGGGGGTGACGATTGATAACACCTTAGTCTACCCGTGACCATGAACGCTGTAAAGGGTTCGACACGTCGGGTTAAATCAAAAATAAACGCGTTCTAAATCCGTAAACTATCTTTCATTTCAAATTAGATTTTGTTATGATTACAGCTAATGAGAATGAATAAATAAACGTAAGGCTATTTGGACTAATATTTACTGAAAGTGACAACTAGAGAATTTGTACAACACAAAACAAATCAATTTGACCCGTGTAAATCAAAAGCTAATTGCTAGTAACTTGTGTAAGGTTTGATTATTTATTTAGTTTGGAATACAGATAATAATTTCAACGTTTATATTTTTAAATAATCCACGACATCGTTTTAATGTCACCTGTCAATGTCAACTGATTTTAATTGACAGGAATATGACGGCCACTTTGATACGATGACGGGTAGTAGTCAGTTGGTTTGGAGCATCGGTGCTGTGCAGTTGTCTCAGATAAGTAACACCTTTATTGTACACTAGCTACTAGGTTCTTGCAATAAATAAGCAATTAGTACCCTGATATCGTGTTTTCTTACATATCAGAAGTGGTAAGTAGGACCAGTTATTTTTATAACTATGCCCATAATATAACGTAACTTAACGAAATAATTTATATCCGGTCATTACGTCATGTTTTCTAGAAATATGAAGACCATAAATGTTGTAAAATATTAAGCTGAATTCAAAACATTGATTACCGTCCCTAGTATTTCTACGAATAATATGATATTGATAATTAAAACTAAATGTGGGTAGCTATTTTTTCTGACATTACTGTTACGAGATTTTATATATATTTTTAAATCTAAGGTTGCACGAGGTCACTAAATGTCATATGAGGTCATTATTGGATAGTCGCAAGGAAGTTCCGGGGTTTCATAAAGGGTGGTGAAATTTTCGTTATTTTTTTGATTTGACCACCCGTTTACGAGATATGATGGTTTTTATGATTTACCTTCATAACTAATACTTGTTAATTAAAAATATTTCAGATAATGCCAAGTGAGGTAGAAGTTAGATATTTGAAGACACCTGAGCGGCGTGGATCATCAGCCATGCCACATCAACGTGATCAATTACCTGAGCATCGCGCTAGTTGCAACCCTCGCCTTGATACGGCACGTAATGAAGACAATCGCACTTCCTATCGACACCGAAGTAGGCATCGACCACAAAGTAGAAGCCGCTCACCACTGCATAGTGATAATTGTTATAGAAGTCGAGATCTGAGAAGAAGTAGAAGTGGTGCCAGTGTCGATCTGCGGGAACGGGAGAAACTTCTTGAACATGAAAAAAGAAGATTAAGAGCGTTAGAAGAAGATGTTCGACGGGAACGGAGCCAATTGCGAGCCACACATGAGCGGGATGTGTCCACCAATCGTTCCTGTCAGCGTCGAGCAGAAGTTGGTGAGGCTAAAGCACGAAGATCAGGTAGTCCTGCATTTTCTATTAAGGATGTTATACAACTTCTCAATTCGATTAAGACTCAAGCCCAGCCATCGACGGTTGGCGGTGCTCAGAGCCACTCTAGTAGTACGAACCACAAAAATATACTGCCTGATTTTGATCCATCTATGAAAGGCCAGCGAGTTGACGTATGGCTGAAAAAGGTAAATGAGTGCGCCACCGTTTATGGCTGGGATGAGAAAACTACAATTCACTTTGCCCTACAAAAACTACAAGGACTGGCCAAAACTTGGTATGACAGTCTAGATTCGATATTATTCACCTGGTCCGAATGGGAACAAAAGCTGTCCAATGCGTTTCCATTCGAGCAAAATTATGGCCAGTCCTTGGAGGATATGTTGAGGCGAAAAAGTAAAATTGAAGAGCCTATTGAAGTGTACTATTATGAAAAATTGGCTTTATTGAACCGGTGTGACATAGTCGGTAAGCGAGCGGTTGATTGCTTAATTCACGGCTTAAGTGATAAAACTATGAAATCGAGTGCTTTGTCGTTGAGATGCTCGGAGCCGGAACAACTTTTAAGGTTTTTGATGAGCAATAAGGAGTATGTCCCGGAACTTTACCATCCTAGGGCTAAGCAAAGTACGGATATTAATGTGGTTAGCTCAAATATTAATAGTACAGTAAATAAACCATATTATGCTTCCTCAAATGTTAACGGAACGTTTTGTTTTAATTGTAAGGAACAAGGACACCCTTTTCGAATGTGTCCCAAGCCGCAAATAAAATGTACCCGATGTTTTAAAGTAGGTCACAAGGTCGAAAATTGCAAAATGACAATTAATGAACGTGACAATAAACCAGATAAGACTAGTACACCCAATCACGAAAGTTGAATCCACACGGTTCATTTGTCCGGTCTAAAAGAGGAAATTCGTACATTATTGTGATTGTAGACGCGTTTACACAATTTGTCTTTATTCGACCTCTACGAAATACAAAACTCTGGTGTCTATTAGAGTTTTGAAGAAATTTTTTGTATACATTTCGTGTTTCAAACAGGGTAATAGGTGACCATGGCACATGCTTTACCCCACACGAATTTAGAAAGTTTTGTGAGTTCAAAGGGATTTCACACGTACCTATTCAACGCCGTAGCTGCCGACCGCATGTTGCCCTGGGTCCATATAGCCACTTTGAATATAAATGAAAATAAGCCTGAGCAACTGTAAAGGTCAAAATTAGTCCTAATATTACAGAGCTGTTCAAAAAGATAAATAATGTGTTTTAAGGTTTATTTACTTTCAAATGTAATTATTTTATTTTATTTTGTCTTATTAATTACTTACTAAAACGGGTAAATTGTTAGTTACTTATTTAAATTTATATACTTTTTATGAGAGATAAGATATACAATTTACAATAATTATGAACTTTACTATTGATAGTATTTTATTTTAATAGGCAATTGAAGATATTTTTAAATTGGTCATAGAAAAAGACCGTCTGTCTGATTACATTTTTATGATAATAACTAAGGCTATATTATAAATAAAATAAAAAAATGTGGACAACATCACATACATTGTTCTGACCCCAATTTGAATAACTATTTAAAGCATTCGTATTTTGGAAACCAAAGACAACGAAGGTACCATTATGTGTTTAATTGTCCATTTACTCCTTGTCTAAATGATGTAAACATGTGAATGATATGTCCGTATTTTTTTTTTTTTACAATAAGGCTACCATGTGATTGGCATGCTGAAACTGGAAAAGTTATAGAGATGATGAGGCTATCATGTGATTGATATGCCAGAGTTTAATTATGTTTTGAGGCTATCATGTGATTGATATGCCAGATTTAAATTATGTTTTAAGGCTATCATGTGATTGATATGCCAGAGTTTAATTATGTTTTGAGGCTATCATGTGATTGATATGCCAGAGTTCAATTATGTTTTGAGGCTATCATGTGATTGATATGCCAGAGTTCAATTACGTTTCGAGGCTATCATGTGATTGATACGCCAGAGCTAAATTATGTTTTGAGGCTATCATGTGATTGATATGCCAGAGTTTAATTATGTTTTGAGGCTATCATGTGATTGATATGCCAGAGTTCAATTACGTTTCGAGGCTATCATGTGATTGATATGCCAGAGTTCAATTACGTTTCGAGGCTGTCATGTGATTGATACGCCAGGGTTAAATTATGTTTTGAGGCTATCATGTGATTGATATTTTTGATACGCCAAAATTCAAATAGGGTTATATGGCTACCATGTGATTGGTATGCCACAACTTGAATATTCGTATTACTAGTGAGGTAATGCGATTGATATAAATTTGAGATTATCATGTGATTGATGTCAAATAAATAATGAACCATGTGATTGGTTCTCCTCGGTGTTATTAGTTGCACTGATATGTTGTACTCAATGATGAATTTTTTTTTCATAATATTGTTGATGTGTAAAGTAGCAGATCTTTTAGTTTTAATTCGAAGATATTTCTGTTCTTATTATCACTAACATTTCTATTGTAAATCACCGATCAGCGTATTAACTTGGCCGAGTGTTAGGTTTATTTTGATTATATGTATGAGGACATACATGCGGTCAGGATGGGCGAGTGTAAGGTTTGATTATTTATTTAGTTTGGAATACAGATAATAATTTCAACGTTTATATTTTTAAATAATCCACGACATCGTTTTAATGTCACCTGTCAATGTCAACTGATTTTAATTGACAGGAATATGACGGCCACTTTGATACGATGACGGGTAGTAGTCAGTTGGTTTGGAGCATCGGTGCTGTGCAGTTGTCTCAGATAAGTAACACCTTTATTGTACACTAGCTACTAGGTTCTTGCAATAAATAAGCAATTAGTACCCTGATATCGTGTTTTCTTACACTTGATATAAGAGAACATTTTGTAATCAAATATAACCTACACAGTTTAAAGAAACCAGTAACCTCAAACAAGGGTTTTTCTTACACTAATTTACAGTCGTAATTATATTATGAAAGTGTCACACTTTGTTAAATGTTTACAAACAGCTAGATGTCAGTCAACTCTTTGAACGTTGTATAGACAAACGTTTTCTGACGTCCGTAAATTATATTTTATAATTGTTTACGTTCGCGCAGATCGTAAACAATGCTCGCTGCTTTATTTGTAAAGTGCCACAACACGCCTGACTCTTTCAATACTTACTGCAAGTCAATAAATTTTTATTTTTCCGTGGTACCATATAGACCACTTGCAGCTACTAAGTATTAACTCAGCACACGAACAAAACTGGACTTTATTTAGATTTCTTAAAGTTGAATATAATTAGGTTTTGTCCCACCAAACTTTACAACTACCATATATTTGTCGCTTTTTTCAATTCTCGTGTCATTTCTATAGTTTTATGGTGCCCCTGAATGGTTAACGTCAGACAAAAGGTGTTCTGTACAATGGATCGCCTAATTTGTTTTGGTTACATTGAATTGTCGCTTTGTTTCACTTATTTATTGTGCTGATCTTGGTTTTGTGCTCCGATCCACGGGGGACAAGATTGTTTGTCACAAATGTATATTTGCATTTATTTTGACACACATTCTTTCGGGAGAAAGAAGCTTAGTTGGAAAGCGTGATGTTGAGTCACTGTATGATATAAATGTAATGGACAAGGTCCTTCCGTACCGCCATTATTCTTTATAACTCCATAAGTATAACTCAAATCGTGTGAAAATCGATTTAATTCGACCGGTTGTTGAAAATTAAATGTTTCTAATAATCAATTGCGCCATGATTTACACGCCATAAACCCAATTCGCTTTGTAGACAAGTGATGGTTTGTAAAAAAAAAACGCATCAAATATTTTATTACAGGCGCTCGTTATGTTAAAACCAAAGTTGACATCCTGGATTTCTCATAATCAGCTGTTTTAGGAGACAAAACTCGTAAAATCCGTCAATGGAATCGTAAAGTGTACCTCAAAGTGAAGTTTTAGAGGCAATAATTTAGCGACAGAACAAATGTTGATTCCGATCAGTCAACTGGTATTTTAATTGCCAGTCGTTAAGTTCATCCCGATTACAAATTAAGTGGATCCGTTATTTTGGATCTGTTTATCGAATCTCATCAGAAAACTACTCAGCCAATTAATTTTGCAACTCATCAAAATAAAAGCCACAGTCCGAAATAGGGTTAAATTATGTTTGATTAAAAATACATTCCGTCTGTTTGGGCTACTCTCTTATTGAGTTCGTAATAAACCAAATTGAAAAAATATTGAAAATAAATTTGTTATAAGTACTAATAACAACGCTCGAGGCATTTGGCAAGTGTGATGAACTGGTGATTATGCCTCTGCCCATCATTGCTGTAGTAGGTAACTTAAATTAAATGATGGTAGCCTTTACCCTGCAGTGGAGTGATTCTAGGTTACTATTTTACTTTACTTTTGACTATTACATACAACATAAAAGTTAATATTTCTTAAAATTTTAGAAGAAGGACTATGCATCGTTATCTAGCTCAGCTTAGATTCACCAAGTTACGTTCTGGGATTCGAACAACCGACCTCGATGATGAGAAAAGACTGACTGCTGAACCACAAGTGCTCTTTATACAAAGTATTTATATTTATTTACATTTGTCCTCTAATCAATCACAAACAAACTTTCCATTCCGTGAAGGAGTCACGTTGCTTAGCACAATGCGCGCGCGCTGCATCCCGACATGCAGCGGTGATCATGGAATATACAGGCTGTGTTTTACTTTAGACTATTTTTTATAATCGCAAATCAATTTAGGATACGCTTGATAAAAGGTAATACATTTTCATTATTTTGGGACTCTATATTACAAAATTTTTTTGATTCGGGTTTATAATGGATACTGCGTTCTTTAAGAGTTTCCGACTTGTATCCGCACTGCTGCAAGCGGCATGATCAAGTGAAACTCGACAATCTAATTTAATATGCTATCTATTACTTGTGAGATACATTGTGTTTTTATGCGTCAATCTTTTTATTAAAGTATTAATGACTTAAGGCAGAAGGTCTCGTATCTGAATAAATCAACGGAGTATATATTTATAACGTATAACATGGATCTCACAACTTTTTACGGTAAAAGTACTGAGTTGATACTATGTTTTTGATAGAATTATAAGTTAGCGCGAACGGTTTCTATATTTTAATATTATCCACATAATACGCCAACTCCAATGTTTCCATAGCTATACTTTTCACGAAACAAACTTTTTTCACATCTAGTTTGCTCTCTCTCATAGTTAAAGAATCCCCCTGTGTTTCCTGCTATTTCGCGTAACGGGACGCCATCAGTCAGTTCACGCAACCGCGCAGTAGCACCCACTGAGAGGGCTGCTAGCTTTTTCTGGACCCTCGCCGCGGGACGCAAAGACAATGACGCGTAATGCCTACTTCGACAACAATGACAGGTTCGCGGAAATCCTGTTTCACTGGCTAGTGCGCAATAAGATTTAGAAAAAACACCGTGTAGAATTGAATAAGTATTCATTTGTTTGTTACAATCGGAATGAATATTTACATTGCTATATTCTTTTTACAAATGATTTTAATTTTAATGGAAGAGTCTAAACATTGAAAAGGATTAAGTAACCTTTGTTGTATTTTTAGAGATACTTAAAAACTTTGGGATGATATCTTGGATAACGCTTTTTAATCTGTAATTGTTTCTGCAAACAATTATAAGTTTAAACACCGATTTATATCTGTTCCCATTATGTATACAATACGAGGGGAGGCTGAAATGTAATCTGCTTAAATACATAGATTTACTTTTTATTTATTTTTGTAAATCCCTGCAAATAGAATAGGTAAGTACATTTAAGATATTAGTTTAAGTGTCATCTTAATCATACATTGATTAAATAAAACTCTGATGGGTATTGTTGGGTAACAATGTGGAATGGGGGTACAGGCAAAATCACCACGCTTGCCAAACCCGGTTGGTGATCACAAACCCGAGCAATGTTCGAAATTTCTAAACTCTTGCCTAACCCAGAGATGGATCCCAGGATACTTATTTATTTAAATACGATTTTTATGTAGGAAGCGTTTTTCAGCACAACCAACAAAACTGTTAAAGGTTTCTAAAGTTTCCCAAACCCATACCTATTCAGTGCCCTCGTATCATATTAAAATAAGCCGACCAAGAATCATTTATCAACAGATATCTGATAACGTCTCAATCAGTACCGACAAGCCAACAACTCGTCCACTAATCGACATTAAACGAAAACCCGAATATAAACATTCTGATTTACTCCTCTCATCGCTTATTAGCAGATTCATTTGCATAATCCGTTCGTATTGGGAATATTAAGCTTTTAATTACGTTAAATCGAATCTATGGATTCGCTATTACCTTTATTACACAGTCGTTAGGGTAATAGAGAGAAGGAAGCATAAGTTAGTTGGAATTGCTTTGAGAATATCACAAACATCTTCTCTTCAATACATTTTATGCTTTCGGATTGAATTCACAGATTATTACAAAAAGTACAAGGCGCGTTTAGTTTCGGTAGGTAATTTGTTTTGTTTTTCACATTTTAATTTTTAAATTACCTAAAGTAATTAATAAAAAAAATTGCTCGTTAAAAGCTTATTTAAATCATATACTTTATTTGATATTTTAGCAACTTAATTGCACTTATAATATCAGTATATAAACTTGAAAAATTTTTGTCCCGCCTGAGACAAAATTTTTCAAAAAAAAATTTTCAAGTTTATATACTGATATTTAAATCATGTTATGGATTTACATTTTGATGTCACTGATTCATGCAAAGTTAAGTCTTTGGTCTTACAATACAAAACACGACGTGTATCATACACTCTGCTCGCGACACAACCATATACATGACAGGAAGAAAGATTACGGTACTTCATCAAGCGCCTGACAACGGACGAATACTCGAATTCCTCAGATTTGTACCCCATTGTGTTGTAAAACGCGAGTATAAAGGCATAGAAGCGTGTAATGCCCGTCGTAAAACAATAAACCACCCATCGGAGACTTTCATAGAGCGCAGCACGATCGAAACGCGTCCATTGTCCATAGATATTACGGAACGCACCCAAAACGTCACAAAAGCGCGCCAAATCTGACGTTTAGATGCAATGTTTTTTTTTAATTTTCAGAGCTAGGCTCTGATAATGGTTCTTTGAGATGCATTGAATTGTAAATATTGCCATTGATTCCGATGTTTTACGACTAGGGATAGTAAACTTCATTATGAAAGCTCGTTTGCGCGTGTAATTAATTTGACGTATCGACAGATGTGATTTATACAAACGCAACGGGGCCAAATATTTATCACTAATCGAGGCACCTTTATAATAACTAACATTGTGTTAGGAATTCAAACGAGCAATTACTCATTAATTGCGGAGCAGAAACTAGCAACTCTATAATAACCGTGTCCGCTTCGAGGATTTACAATTATTTATTGCAGTAACCAAACTGCGATCAAAGGTTAAGTAAATATCAGAATGCAGAATAATTTATTTTAATAGATACATTTACATTACAGTTTGCATTATTACTTCTGCTGCATCTAAATAGTTACAGCCTGTGCGACGCAACTTAAGGATTTTGCAAATCAACGACTACCTATGATTTATTATTGATTTACAATTAAGGAATAATAAGTGTTTATTAATTATTATAATTATATATTTATAATATTTTTAAAAACTCCCCGTTGGGTCGGGCAATGAAAAGTTTCCAATTTTCAAACATTGCTCGGGTTTGTGATCACAACCCACATCTAGCAAGCGTGGTGATTGAGCCTGTACCCATCATTGCAGTGGTAACTTGAATTCAATGGAAGCCTTCGCCCTGCAGGATGATATAGGCTGTTACTATGCTGATAGCCTGAGACAAACTAAGATCCGAACACGGAACACGTACCGATCGCCGTGTTTAATCATCGCATTGTATTATTTATCTCGTCCCTAATGAACTGACAACGTCTCATACACACACCGCACAATAATATTGATGCATGGCCTGAGATAAATCTATTAACGTTTGACGTCTCCATCGGCATCGGGCGCAGAGAACGCATTATTATTATTTTAATGTTATTATTCAAATTATTATAATCTCGCCGGCCATATTTATAGCTCGAATAATCCTTTTTGATACGCCGCTTAAGGTCGGCCGGGGCGGCGCGCACTGGGGGGAAGGAACGCGAATGATCGTTTAATTAATGACACGCGTTTTTGTCGCAGGAATATAACGTTTTTGGTATTGCATGGTATTATTAAACAAAATATAGAAGGTCGTTTGTGGTACCTACAAAGGTCAATTTCAAGTTGGGTACAAAAATTAAATATGTAAATAATAATAAATAATTTATTTCATGCAAAACAGGCACAGTTACAAACATTGACCCAAGCTTGCTTTTAGGTAAGAGATATACCTTCGCACAGAATAATAGTTAACATTATTATGTATCATTGGGTACCTATCAAACAAGATTATATTATAATTATTCATCTTCTTATCGCATGACTAGCTTTCAAGGAATAGTCTGGTATCAGACTTTTCCAAACCGCCGGTTAGAAGCCTCAGACGTGGTTAACTTACATCCATTTTACGACAGAAACTAAAAGTAGGACATGCAATCAGCGTAACTTTAAGCCCAGACACCAAATTAAAAAAAACGTATCAATCAACAATTGACCTGGGGAATCTATCTCAAAACTCTTGCGTATTTAGGTGCACCATCGCACGATTACACAAACCAGGTCGTCATGTTCTAATAAATAGATAAGTAGATGTCATTTTCTGTTAAGTACTCTTTTAAAGAAAAACCTAACCTAAGTACACTTTCCATGACCCTTCGAGATTGAATGTGAATGTGGTCACAGGTATACGGGAATACAAAAGGTTTTTATTCATCCGAGTAATTGATGCTAACATTTTAAATAAACACGCAACATAATATATTATGCCTGCATGCCATACACGCTTTAAATTTACATTAAAACCATCGTTTCTTTGACCCAGTGTACGTTCACCTTATCAAGGTGTAAATGCCTTGTAAAATACGCGTGGGGATATATCGGGGACAATTTATTTTAAGGAGAGATGATCCTCTGTCCCTCTCACACACAAAGACCGCCACACAGCGAATTTTCAATCCTAACATAATACATTAAGGTGTATAATTAATTCTGATGGTTAACCGCATTCGCACATAACCCTTTCGTTGCAACTTCGACCTTTGTGCTCTGGAATTAAAGTTCAATTGTGACGTCGATAAGTTTTCAGGTAATGCTAAGGCTTTGAGGGAAGCAGCAGGGTCGTGCTGGGAGCGTTGATTGCGATGCTAAAAAATAAATGAGCGGTCACCATCCGATGCGTGGCTAATTTGCCTGTCACCGACGACTGCACTTTATTTTTTAACACCCAACACTCCGCTAAAATATCCCGTTGCGCTTAATTAGTAAAACATATTAAACTTAAGTTTATATTGCGAATAATCGAATTAGTTAATCGTATTCTAGTCCCCAAGGAAATACAAATTGTATTTACTTATATTGAGATTAATACTAAACAATCTAATATAAATCAAGAATTGTGAGCGTTAATGAACTATGCAATAAACTTTTGAGGTAGTTATTGTTTTTGCAGATGCGTTTGTAGGTTATTTTATTATTAATAATTACATTTGATGGAGATTCTTCTATATTTTTAATAGGACCAAAGTTACGAAAAATAACTATTAAACAATCCCGACAACAACACTACTTCATCATGTCAATACTTAATTAACGTTACTTGTTTATGCAATAAATACAATATTATTATATTGTAGAATCAAATGATACACTAATTGGCATGGTCACGTAGAATGGATACAATCCTTTACATCTATAAATGACTAGACATTGAATACAATTCCTTAAACAAAAACTTCGACTACCTTAAGTGGGACTTGAACCCACAATGCCCACAACTTGGCTTACTGGACGACTTTTCTAATCAATTTTAATTTAACACCGTTAATTTAGGTAATTGCTTTCCAAACAAGACACTAAATTTCAGACAAGTACCGAATATAATTAAAAATGAGAACAATTGTATTAATAATATTACATAATAAATAAATAAAATAAATATTTAAGACATGCCTCACTGGGCCACACTGAGCCATCTAGTCCCAAATTAAGCTACTATTAAGTACCCTGTCGTATGGGGTACTAGACAACCGATAAACTTATTTAAATACTTTTTTTTTTTTGTAAATACATACTTATAATACATAGAAAACACCCAGACCAGTACAAACAGACATGTTCATGCACACAAATATTTGTACTGTGCGGGGATCGAACCCGCGACCCATGGCTCAGAAGCAGCGTTAACTACCGCTGATCCAAATGGTCGTCAATCGTAATATTTATTATTAGGTATTATTAATTATATAATAATATTACAAATAAAATAAGATTGTTCTTTACAATACCTAAATCATCATGGAATATTTCATTCATATCTATTCATTTAGTGGCATAAAACCAGTCGGACATTACTACAAAATAAATCATTTGTTTCTGGAACAAGCTAACTTCAAATACAAGTACACAGATTAATTAGGTTATGGAATATCTATAAAAACTTTTGAAAAGACATCTGTCTAATTAGACAAACTCGTCACAACTCTACACCGACCGCACAATATGTAAAACGCATCAAATGGAATCCCGAGTAATGTTCTGCAAAACGGAAACAGCAACACGATCCTTGTCTTCCTCCGACGTGGCAGTGAGAGGGTTAACGACGGATCAAAGGCGCCGCGGCTCCGCCCACCGGTAAGTTCGAAAACTGCCGCGAATTGCAACCGTATTACTATGAATTTAAGGTACACAGTATCAGTGTTGGGCCAACACAAACGCGTATCGGGAAAGCAACGCCAACCCTTGAATGTAATGAGTCGGATGAATTAAAATGGATTCCTGTTGTTGAACTTGGAATTTATCTTGAGAGCTTTTGAGAACAGAGCTATTCAGTTTCGGTCAGGTGCGAATATGTACTTTATAGGGATGAGAAAGTCTTTTATATATCATTTGTTAATTAATATTCCTTACTCTTTACTTTCTTAATATCTGATTAGTGATACTTGGTTTCTTGATTACCAGTGATACTTGGTTAGTAAATTGATTTTGTTAGCACGTTATGTAGGTAAGTTACTGTGGTAAGTTCTTAGGCATGTTTTTCCTTTGGTCTAGAATGTAACATTCGTTAGACAATAGGCATCTTAGGAAATATTTTGGTTTTGTCGGACAATACTTTAATGATTATAGTAATATTTTGATTTGGCACCGACTCAATATTGATGGTTTATTACAGGTTTTTCAGAGGTTCATTTTTAGGGAAAAGAGATTTGTTCACCGTCTCAACCAAAAAATAAGCTGTTCATGTAAGAAAAAATCATACATAAACCGTTATTATTCTAAGACATAAACTAAAACTTTAACAAAACACGAATTGTCTACGTCAATTATCTACGGTTGAAAATATAACAAATCTTCTATCTATCTAAATTCTATCTCTTACTTCTTTCTACTGTCTACTATCACCAAATACCTATAGTGTCACCACGTAAATCAAACGATTAGAACAAGCCGAGAGCGAGTTCCACAATTTTATTTCAGTAATCAAATGATTCCTTTGCGTTCACACAAAATATTATCCATGTCTATCTTCATTTAGTTAATAGGGAGGGCCTTTTAGACCCGAGACAAGGGCCGGTGTCAGATAACCCTTTCAATGGCGACCTTATGAAACCCTACACTGCTCTTAAATTTAACTTTTTTTGCTAAAGTTTTTCTCAAAAACGCCGCCTATCAGAAAGGCTATATTCATAATCAAATCGCCAATTGTGTAGGAAACATTTTGACAGGCGGCAAGGTGTTCTGGTCTATGATTTATTACTTATTGTTGCACCCCTTGGTAGAGGGATCTTGGAAATGTCATTAGTAACGGTTTTTGGTGTTTGATAGTGTTTTCTTTTCATTATAGAGGGTAGTTGAGACGTAAGGCAGTTGTGTTGTTATAATTAGCGGGTATAATAGGTTAATTTGTCGTGTCTAGCGGTGTCGGTATATAAAAAGAATAACAACACCACTTTTTTTTCTTTGGGTATCGTAAGAGGCGGCTATAAGAGTATTGCCAGAAGGATACGTGCAGCAGTGCCATTATCTCCTACTTCTTATAACCATTCGTATGTGGCACATCCAGAGACAATAGAAATTCAATTGTGTCTGGGACAAATCTTATACATACGAAGGCTTAAGTAATATTCAGATTATTTTGCTAAACACTAGAATACCAACTTTATTTGATATTTTAGCAACTTAATTGCACTTATAATATCAGTATATAAAATTGAAAAAAAAAATTTTTTTTTTTTGCCCCGCCTGAGACAAAAATTTTTCAAGTTTATATACTAGAATACCAACTCCAGCTGATTGAGTTTCGTAACATAATTCCAACTGTGGCAAGAGTCAATAAAATATTTATCTAGCTTATTGACATAACATACAGACAATACCTTAAGAGAGCAGCTCAATACCATTAGACTTCGATTTGCTTACCTTTCTTACACTATGGTCACATATGCCATAATCATAAGAAATTTCTTATTTAGTCAAACAAACGGAACAAAACTTGTTTTCGTAGAGAATTAGTGTGTTAAAAATTGTCTGAAGTATCAAATGGTAGAACCAGTTGTGTAAATAAGTATATCGTCTTACACACTGCTACTGAACGTATTTTTGAACGAAAACATTTGAAAAACTCTGAGTGGATACAAACGTGTTTATTTTTCGTGTTTTTGTAACTTTCTACTTGTTAGAAGATCGTATATCGGTGACGGTTTCAAAAACAGTTCGGTTTTTTCAAATTTTATTTAAGGGGGTGTATAATGACGATCTTTGAGGAAACTTATCGTCTGTAATGAATTTCGTTTCTAATTTTAAGATTCCGATTTGTATGAATATATTTTTCTCAAAAATGACGATATCCAATGTCTGAATTTACCATGATATTTATATTATACTTAATAATAATTAATGCGATCAAACTACTGTTAACGAATGTTAAATATTGCATGCCCGTTATGTGTACACTGTTGTTACCTCTAACCTGTATTTCCAACTGCACAATGACACAGTTTGAGCAATAAATTATAAATTATATTATATTATTTACTATTCTAAAAAAAAACTTTAATCCGACTAAGCAAATGCAATGATTTCAAAGTCACCCTCTATATATTTGCTGTATTTTTAAACTCGTTATGACTGAAGGCTTTTTTTTTCAAATAACCTCAATATATTGTTGTAGTATTCGCCATGTAGATAGTTTTTTAACAAACGGACTTATAATAAGGAATCGATTGATACCTCATTTACCAAAATCGACTCAGTAGTTTAGCCGCAGACGTAGAACCTGCATATATACTTACATACATATATAAATAGATAGCTATGTGTCTGTTCTGTGGACAGCTAAAATCATAACCATTTCTGATGGCTTTGTCGTAGTCGGGAAAAGAAGTAATTAAATATTACAAATCGGATAAGTAGTTATAAATGTCATTTAAATAATTCTTCTATGGGAGTAACTTACCAAACACTCTCCACTTGTCAAGCTAATGTCTATTGAGCCATTTTAATCGGTACACCTTTTATTTGGCGCATTACCTGCGCCCGAGTCCTGGGCTCACTCGTCCGGCAGTATAGTTTAAAAGTTTAAATTTTGAGAGACACTTGACAGAAAGAACTAAATATTCCCACGGTAGTTCTTGGAGTTGTCAGAGTTGCCACTATTTAATTTAGACACTTTTAGTAATAATGGATGTTTATAAATTACAGTTTTTGTTTGTAGGTCTAAAATATACGCTACTAAGATTTTTCTACCTGATTATTAGGTGCTAGAAGCTCATTTAATGTTATGAACAAAGTATCTCAGTTGTATTTAGAAATAGCTAACCACATAGGTACTCCTTTTAAATGTCATCGAGAATGTCCTTGGGAGTAAGGAAGCCTATGCCGTTTATAGCTTTAAATCTTAAAGCATCAAAGCTTTAAATCGATGCGCTAGGTACATATCTCCCTAAACGCTTTGACGTCACATACCAAGTTGAATTTTAACTTATATTATTTGTATTTTTGACACCCGCACCGCCTGGGTTGTACAAAAGAAAAATTTGTAATCTTGGGAAGGACCGAAGGTACTCACCCTGAAATATCCTCAAAGAGGTGAAAAATTATAACAGTTTGTAGGGAAATCAATCAAAATATGGTATATACTTAGGTTTAAAATTTCTTAGGTTATTTCGAAACCAAACTCTGGCAACATCGATTTATCAAGCGGTGTTCAAGATGGTCTTCTCAGGTGCGCACGGGAGCGTGATAATCTGATTGACTTGCTGACACCTTTGATCGTTTGTCCTCTCTGACGTTTGAAACGTACTACAATTTTCTGTGTTTGGTGCATTTAGCTGGAGTCTTTTGTCATACCGCTTCATTGTCAACCAGACCTAATACGCTTATAAATAAATTTAGTTTTCAGGATTTATAAGTGATAGAGTTAATACGTTATACCTACTTACATGTATATAATATGTTCTTAATTAAATACTATAGGTACATCACAGTACACTGCCAAAGCGCCACCGCTACTTGGCAGACTTAAACATACAGGACCTAAAATTACTAGTCTAAGTAGGTACTTATTCTAATTAGAAACTCCCTTTTCTCACATATGGGTGTCGTAAGAGGCGACTAAAGAGTACTACGTGGGGAAGACGGACAGCAACGTCTTTTATCATCATCCACCGCTGTCCGATCGGCGATCGCCATCCCCAGTGCCTCGCATGGTGATAATAGCAAAATCCACCCTTTGGAGAGGTATAGGATGATGAATGAAGATGAAAATACGAATAGCTTCCTTTTGGCATTATTTTTTTCTTATTTTCTTTCTAGTCACAACCGCTAACTATCTACGTTAAAACAACTTAAAAAATTAGCCTACATTTAAATTTAATCCAAAATAACTGCATAAATTGATCACAAATATGTGAAAAAACGGTAGCGATTATTCCTGAACCCATCATTTATAAGGTAAATTCTATAATGGATGATTTTGCCCTGCAGGGGCCTGCAGTGCCACCAGACATGTACAGCTTTTTACAAAGTGGCATCTAGCGGTGAGTAGCAACATCAAACTTTTACTTTGCAATGCCATCTGTTGGCGAGTAGCGTTATTTCCTTTTTTTGATTTTTAAGCAAAAGCAAGCTTTTGCTTAAAAAGCAAATTAAGAAATTAAATAATAGAAATAAGACATTGCTACTAGATAGCGTTTTATAGAATTGCATTTTTTTTTCATTTAACTTAAAATGGAGTAGCTTACACATCACCACACCACAGGTTATCGTTTAGTGACACTTAGATGTATTTTTTATATACGATATTATTTTAATTTTCAATTTATATCAACATTGTTTAAGATGTACAAAAATAAGCACTTATTTATCTATCTATAGTTTTAGCTATCTTGATATTTTACGACAGCGCCACAAACATGGATACTTATTTGAGAACTTTTGCATACAATCTCCATTACTTACGGGCTATAAATATTTAAAAAAAAAATTGTGTTGTTTTTAAAATGAATAATCACTAATTAGTTTAGGAAATGATTTTTAGGGTTCCGTACCCAAAGGGTAAAAACGGGACCCTATTACTAAGACTTCGCTGTCTGTCCGTCAGTCCGTCTTTCCGTCTGTCCGTCGCTCTGTCACCAGGCTGTATCTCAAGAGCAGCGATAGCTAGACTGTTGTTTTCACAAATTATGTATTTCTGTTGCCGCAATAACAACAAATACTAAAAACAAAATAAAATAAATATTTAAAGGGCCCGGGGCTCCCATACAACAAACCCGATTTTTTGGCCTTTTTGGTACGGAACCCTGCGTGCGCGAGTCAGGCTCGCATTTGGCCGGTTATTTCAGTAAGCTTAGAAAGAGCGGGTTATATTCGTTCTGCAGAAGACACGTTATGCCGTTGGTCCCACTGGCTCGTTACTGTGTTAGGTAAATGTGTATCTAATAGGCGAAATTCCATGACAAAGAGTTTAACACTAGCTTTTCCTTGTAGCATTCATACGACAAATATCAAGACGCGTAGTTTTAATAAATTACAAAGTAATAATATCTTAGAAAAAAATATATTATTCCAACCGATTGTTTATTTTATATATTGTCTATTGTTGTGTGTATGGTATATCATTCATCATTAATAGCCTAACGCAGTTTAATACTTTCATCAATAATACTAAGCCCGGGTTCGAACCCCGGGTCGGGCAACAAAAAGTTTTGAATTTTCGAATATTGCTCGGGTTTGTGATCACCAACCCGCATTTGGCAAGCGTGGTGATTATGCCAGCACCCATCATTGCTGAAGTAACTTGAATTTAATGATAGAGGCCGTTTTCCTTGGGGATGATTATAGGCTGTTATTTATTTACTTACAATAATACTAAGAGCTAATTTCGGGAAGCGATCATGATCATCTTTATTTTTTCCAGTCTTACAGATCAATATACAACATTGTTAGTACTTTCATTTTCCGTCTCCTTATCATCAGCGCACATGTCCGGGGTGAAAGTCACTCGCACCACGCTCCTGTCCGCCCCATAGATCACCTGGTTCTCCCCCACCATAGCGAAGCCGTAGATATTCGGAAAAGACGCTATTTTCTTTACCACGTTACCGGAAACCTTGTAAATAGCAGACGGCGTCGAGAAATACAAGTTACCATACGTATCGGCGTTGAAACCATTAACATTGTAGTCTCCTACGGCCACTATCTTCCCATTTTCAACCTTCTTCAACTCGGAATCATGAACGAAGAATATAGTGTTGCCTTTGTCCAGAGCCATCAGCATAGCCTTATTGTTTTTCAATTCTTTCACGGTTTGAAGTTGGCCGTTCTTATAAAGGAACGACTTCTCGTTAGGATAAACGGTGAAGTAGAGTCCATCTTTGTAAAACATCTGCCAGATGTTGCTATCAGTGATGTTCAGATTCACTGCAGTTTTGGAGGCGTAGTCGAATTTGTAAATGCCCTCTTTGCCGCCGATGTATACGATTTGATGTTGGCTGTCGTACGCGTGAGCGAAACCGTTGGATACGCCAGGGATGTATCCCGATGTGCCGTCTTTTAGGTTTAAGAATACGGACTTGAAGGCTTCGTCTTCGTTGTTGGTGGTGTAGCTGAAGAACAGTGTGTTTGTGTCCCGGTCGAGAGCCAGCTGGTAGGGGCTCTCGACGTCGCCCTTCAACACTTCGCCAGCGTTGCTTGGCACTCGGTAGTAGCCGCTGCACGCATCCCCTGCGCTGCCACTGACGATGGCAGATACAGCTATCAGCACCGCTAAAGCCATCTGCGAGTGTTAATGAGATTATGTAAGTTTCTGTGCTTAAGAACTCAAGGAAGAGCCGAAAAGAAAGAAATATATATCTCTTTAGATTGCGACCATAAAAGTTTTTATCCGTCTGTGAATGTAAAGAACATTTTAGGGAAAAAAAAGTATCGGTTACTTATTTTTCTTACCTACTTTCTTTGGGTAAAAAAAGATTTTTAAAACAATTGACTAAAAAAGAAATATACTTTGGAACTCACCATTCACGTTGCAGTGTCCAAATATGACTGAAATTATACAACTAAATAGTTTAGCATTTATTTATTAGCTACTACTTATCTGCTGCAAAGGTTATGGAATGTTATCGATACGTAGACTGTCCAATGTTGATCATTTAGCCGGTTTGCAATATTTTTTAATTTATGCTTCAAATTATTAACTGTCATTTCGAATATTGGAATCACATAAAATGCTAATGGCGGGGATTTACTTGAACATGGCGTAGTGCTGTGCCAACTGCCGTGAACATGACTTTAAACATTGTCACCTAAAACTATTAATAATAATAATGCGAATGTTTTAAGATAATTAGTTAGTAACATAAACTTTTCAAGTGTAAACCCCAGAACCAACTTCGATGATTTTTTTTCTAAAAGTAGTGTGTCATAAAATAATATTTGTAAGTCTTCCAGAAAGTGGTGAGCAGGAGGGATGGAAAGTTGAATGAGGTATCAATAATTTATCTATTTGCTATCGTGAATAGGGACAGCAATTAAACCGAATTCCGCTACTAAGTCACGGACTAATCATTAACAATAACAGCCTTAATTTAAATCTAAAAGTAGTTTTATACAGTCTAGACGTAATAATGACCAATCTCGTGCAGCAATGTCGATAACTGGTACCCACACCACGAAATAGATTAGCGACCTCTACTTACTTCACAAGTGACAATAACAAGTAATTAAAAAATGATAAACAAATGTATTTGTTCATAAAGTTTTGACTACTAACATGACTAAAAAACCACTTACACGTCTAAATAAATAAATGAAAAACTAAACCATCTAAATTAGATGGATCGGGTTGAAATTCGGCGTACAAATACTTTAGATATTGTGGACAAAGATTAGGGGTTTAAAATAAGTGTATGAAAGTTGAGAATTTAAACTTGTAAAATTTGGTCTCAGGCGGGAATCGAACCCGAGTGCGGTGATTTGTCCATTTACGGCCGGTCCCAATATTTTTATACAGGAGAGACAAACTTCTTAGCGTTCCATGGATTCACCGTGCGGGTGCCGGGTCCATCGTGTGGCAGAAAAGCAACTCCGAGCAGCTCCCGGGTTTTGTGACACGGGTGTAGGCTTAAGGGGCCCCTTTCCGACGTACATCAACACTCACCTTCACTACTCGTTTTTCTCTCCCTGCCCAGCCAAATCTGGTACGAACCTGCTAATGCAGCTTTAGACACTCGCTCTTGTATAGAACTTCCTGCAGTTCTGGCCAAGCCAAGGTCTTTCAACAGGTTATAGAGATTTTGCTGGTATACCTCTCGCTCCTACTTCTACAGCATATAGACTAACTATATAACCGTTTTTCGTTAATTCATTTAGGAGATCATAATATTTGTTTTCTTTCATTGCGTGGTCTTTAGGTATGTTAGTTTCCCACGGCACGGTAAGCTCTGCAAGTACAATACGTTTTGTAGCTCTAGAAAAAAGAAAAATGTCCGGTCTGGATGATGAAACACACATCTTCAGGGATTTTATTGTGCTTTTCATATGTGTCCATTAAAATAGTCCAGTCAGGTGCTGTACCCAGGATTGAGTAAGGCTTGTTCTATGAATTTGCAGTGGAGCCTTCTTTCATAAAGTTAATTTGTCTTTTGTTTGTGGTCAATCCTTTTTAGGCCCTAGCAACTGAAAGGCTTATAGTTGTTTTTATACAGGTATTTAGTTGATTTTGAAACTGGTATTTAGTTGATTTTGAAACTGGTATTTAGTTGATTTTGAAACTGGTATTTAGTTGATTTTTATACAGGTATTATTTAGTTGATTTTTATACTGGTATTTAGTTGATTTTAATATTATAATATTGTGAGTTAATATATTTAATGAGGACTAAAAACCTACACAGAACAAACTGAGCATACCAGAAGTTTGACACTTGTTTAAATGGAATAAACAGAAAATATTAGCTATAATCTAGATTGAAATTCATATATGCATAACATTAGGTTTAATATGCAATTTTAAATATATAAAAGCAAGTATTTTACACAATAATTTGATACAAACTGAACATATTATGATATTTAAATACCAATTGCTATATTATAAAACGTCATTACAGTCATGGGCAACTTAGGCTTCTATTAAAATACAAGTGTATAAAATGGCACTTTTCAAAACAAAAATACAACACAAATTAAATTTGCGTCATGCACACAACTTTATAAATATCATTCTGACTAATTTACATACAGATAATAGGCTAGGTAATGTGAGCATGACTATTATATCGTTATGCTAAGGTATATTTCGAGTACACAATACACAGTAACTGGATCCAGGCACTGGGCTGACAGAAGTGTCATTCTATGGAATATTGGACCAAACGGACCCTACTAAGTCAAATATCATCATGAAGAAACCATTCCACTCAACAAGGTCTGATTCTCTACGGTATATCAATCCATTAGGTCAATATAATATCATCATTACATTCAAATATTCAATAACATTAGATAAAATTTCAATCAACAATAAATTATTTGGAAATTAATTGCTGTCAAAAATGTTAATCAGACACTTATTGTGTGGAATTTAATAATTTCATTTATCCAAAATAAGTAAAGTTACTAGCTAAGATGGTAGTTTACAGTCTTTAAATTGAATTATGCACTAACAGAAGAACTTCCTCTCCTTTAACGGTACATTGTCCTCGTCACTGTCAGAGAAACACGCTGCAAAACCACTTTTATCTCTTAGAGAGTCCCTCCGTTCACTGCAGTCTTGTTTCTTAGCTGACTCTACAGGCTTTGTAGAGCCTCTCTTTCTTTTTGATCTTCCCCGCAGTTTAGTGTTGGGTGGTGTAGCAACATTCATGCTAGCTAATGAACTTGCTGGGTCCATAGAATTGCTAAGAACTAAAACTGAATTTTCTGGTTGTCTCACAGTAAGTCCTATGCACTTCCCGCTTCTTGTTCTTGATATTTTATCTTCTGGATTCTCTTTTCTATCCGATTTGTTATTTGTATTTTTACAAATTTTTTGTCTCTTGTCTTGTGTTACTATATTTACAGCTCCCTTCCCGCATTTTATAGGAGAGTCTTCCGCAGAACTGTTCTTGTATCTTTTGGGATACCTCGATGTGACACTGCCTTTGGACTGGAATGAATTATTAAGATTAGAAGCTGTCAATTTATCCCCAGCCTTTTTGCTGCCAATTTTACTTTCGAGGAACTTTAATACAGACGTACTTCTACTGACTCTTGTAGTCTTATCATTGCTTTTTATTGTAACCAAATTGACAATGTTTTGGGATGAGTCAGTGCTACAATTCAATATTGGTGTGTTCGGTAGCCCAGTGTTAACAGACTTGTTCACACAAACTAACATTGTATCATCCTTTTGAATACTTCGTTGAGATTCCTTCATAATGTTTCTAACTCCTTTATTTCTCAAGTTTCTTTTGGCAGAATGTATTTTCGTTGATCGTATGTAATTTGCAGTGAAACCAGACACATCACTGATATCATCAAACTGCCCATTCACAGGTGTTCTCTCAGTTTTGTCATTGCAATTCTGTTTCTTACTACTTTGGTCCCCACCAGCAAGTATTTCAGTGGCCTGTCTGCTCCTATGGGTAGATTTTTCTTTTACATTACATTTTAGGTTACTACCATTGACTATTTCACAGTTGTAAATTTCAAAGGAATTATTATTCTGTATGTTTATGCTTCTTTGAGCTTTTCGTAAACTTCTCCTGAGGGTTCCTGTCGCTTTAGGTGTAGATGTGGCTAATTTATTATTCTTGTGTAAAGTTCGGTTCGATTTATTCAATTTTGCTCTTTTGGGTTTGCCTCGGATTGAAGAGTTTTTTATGTTGAAGTCCAAATCAGACCCAAGGGTTTCAGACTTTGAACTCTCCAATAATGTTTGTTGACTTTTCCTATGAGGTGTTTCAAAATAAACATTTTGTTGCTTTCCCGAGGACACAGACTCATCATCAAGCAATGACAACTTTCTCTTCTTCTTCTTTTTAGGTGAAGGAGTCTCTATAGTAATACTTTGAACACTTTTAGGTTTAGAGCTGTGCGCCTCCTTGCACTGTCTCTTTATCACATTATCATAATTGAACAGGCATGGAGCCTGTTTAGTACAGATCCAATAGGATATTTCGTCCATGCTGTTCATAAAGGGACCGTCAGCTGGCTGTGCATGCTGAGATGGGTGCGGCGCGGGAGGCGCTGGGGGGCCGAGGCGCGGTGGCGGCTGAGCAGCCGCGCGAGGCACTGGAAAAGAGTACTCCATCCGCAATACGCTCTGATCGTCAGTTCCGAGCTCCCGTCCGAGAACATGCGATCAAGGCGTAACCTTCTCTCGATCAGTTCATTATTAGCCATTTTCTTACTCGTCCCATTCCATAGATCTGAAAAAAAAAACCGACGCTTTCAATGAGAACCAGCAGTCAAAGTAGGTAGCATGTCTGGGCCGCTAAAGTTTAAATTTTGAACAGCATCACGAAATTACTTACCGTTTCAATCACTAAACTAAACGGTAGATCAGTTACCATCAGCAACAGTCTCCAGGACTGATTATATGCACAAAGTGAACCGCCAACTACTGGTGCTCTCAGATCGACAAAACGCACAGACATCAATAAAAAAAGGGATATCAACATTAAAACACTAGTGTAGAAAATTGTGCACAAAACATCAAAACCTGGTTCTAGCCGTTTATAGCAACAAAAAACAGAAAAATGTTACTTAATTTTGCGGCATAAAATGAAAACGATGTTGCCATTACTTTTTTTATGTACAAATGTCAAAATTAAGATTTTAGGTAACTATAGACAAATTTGTTAATGCAACGGTTATATAAGAAGCGACTTATACTGGAAAAAAGAGAATGAAACTAAACGCAAATTTCGCGCCTTTCATCAGTCACCTCTGCTGTCACAACAAAAACTTGTCATGTCTTGTCTCCATTGATGGAGAAGAATCTAGTAAAATCGTTGTTATTTAATGTAATATCACAGATTTTGTGCGTGAAATGTAAAATACTAAATGATGAATGATATCCAGTGTCTTATTGATCGCCAACTAGGCATTTGTGAGTGCATTACTTGTATTTCTAATAGATATGTACCGATCATTATTTTAATAAATTCATTTGTGGATTTTTAGATTGCCGGTTAAATTATGACAACGTTCTAAAGCGCCTCGTGGTGAACAGCGAGGAGTCGTTCTACGGGCTGCAGAGCTCAGCTCTTGCGGCCAACTTCGACCAGGATCCCCCGATTTTCGCTTGTCGATTCTCGGAGGCTTCCGGCTACGAGCACATCCTCGCTCTTGCCAACGAAGATGGCAGAGTCGCTATTCAGGTAAGCTGGTAAAGAATATGCTTGTCTGTATAATTATATACCCAGTAGGTATGATCTACTTCATTACTTGTTGTTTTCACTATCTAAATTAGTCGTACGCTGCGTCAATAAACATGACTCAATGGGAAACTTATAACTTATCACTATTATCTGACTAAACTAGGTATCTTGCAAATAACAACTCCGAAAAGTATGGTTTTTATACAAGATAGGTACCTACATGATCTGACAAAAGTAACAGCCTATAATCATCCCACCAAGTTTAAAGTTACCAAAGCAATGATGGGGGTATTGGCATAATCACCACACTCGTATAATCTGACAAACCATCTAATAAAAATGTGTTCATAGTAGTATTAAATGTCAAACTTAGTTTAATCCCTCGATCGTGAGTTATTCCAGACACAATTGAAATCAATTGTTATCGCGGCACGCGCGTGCCTCCTGGGGGTTGAGGGATTAAGACTAAATATCGTATTACTTCCAGTAAGGCTGCTGCAACAACATTCAAATATAAGCAGTTATACGAAATCGTGGTGACATACCCAAAAAACATTGTATGTCAGGATGTTACAATACAATAATTCTATTGTTAAACCATCTTCTTATTATTTTTATTTCTAAAGGAAAATCTGGTCTCTGGAGATAACAACAGAAGTGCCTTGGTTTTGTAATTTCTGTCTCACAATAGAAAATAGAACCTAGGTTTTGGTTTTGCTGGGCCTTGTTCACACTTAGCCTCTCTGTTGGGCCTTTGTACATTATCCCTGTCTCCTACTCTAACCATACCCGGTGACTCCAGAAAACTAGCATTTTCCCCAGATTTCTGCAAGCTTCTGAGACCAATGTTGGTGTTTGGAGAGACCTACAGCTTAACATTCCTTTCACATAATCTGTCCAAATTCAATATACGAGGGCGGGTCAATAAGTCCGTGACTTTTTGAATTTCAGACCTCTTTACTGAAAAAGCAACACTACTCCTGTCAACAGGTATCTGTCAGTTGATTCCTATCAAAATTTGAACTTGCTGCGTCAGTTAGTTTGTGTTTGACAGCTATTTTTATCAGACTACCCAGTAATTTGAGGAAAAAATGGAAAAAGGTGAATTTCGTGTGCTTATTAAGCATTATTTTTTGCGAAAAAAAACCATTACCGAGACCAAGGCTAAGCTTGATAAATACTATGGGGACTCTGCACCATCAAATTCAATGGTAAAAAAGTGGTTTACTGAATTTCGTTGTGGCCGTAAAAGCACTGAAGATGCCGAACGTCCTGGACGCCCAGTTGAGGTCTACACCCGAAACAATCGAAAAAATTCACGATATGGTGTTGGCTGACCGAAGATTGAAAGTGCAAGAGATTGTGGAAGCCGTAGGGATCTCGCATGGCTCAGTGGTTTCAATTTTAAAAGATCAATTGGGCATGAGAAAGCTTTCCGCAAGATGGGTGCTGTGTTTGCTCACAGTCGACCACAAACGCAATCGTGTAACAACTTCACAGGAAGGTTTGGCGTTGTTTAATTGCAATATGGAGGAGTTTTTGCGTCGTTTTGTAACCGTGGACGAAACATGGATCCATCACAACACACCAGAGACCAAACAACAGTCAAAACAGTGGGTTTCTAAGGGTGAATCGGCGCCAAAGAAGGCCAAGGCGGGTTTGTCAGCCAATAAAGTTATGGCGACTGTTTTTTGGGATGCACGTGGGATAATCCACATTGACTACCTTCAAAAGGGAAGAACAATCAATGGGGAATATTATGCCAACTTATTGGACCGCTTCAATGACGATTTGAATAAAAACCGACCTCATTTGGCCAAGAAAAAAGTTCTTTTCGACCAAGACAATGCAAGGGTGCACACATGTGCAGTTGCCATGGCAAAAATCCATGAATTGGGCTATGAATTGCTCCCTCATCCACCCTATTCTCCAGATTTGGCTCCGAGTGACTACTTTTTGTTCCCAAACCTGAAGAAATGGCTTGGTGGAAAAAGATTTGACTCCAATGATGAAGTCATCTCGCAAACAAAGGCCTATTTTGAGGACCTCAACAAAACATATTTTTTGGAAGGGATAAAAAAATTGGAGAAGCGTTGGACAAAGTGTATAGAGCTCAAGGGAGACTACGTTGAAAAATAAAATGATTTGTTTATCAAAAAATCTGTGTTTTATTCCAAAAGTCACGGACTTATTGACCCGCCCTCGTAGTAAAGATTGTTTTAGATTGTAAATGATGATTTTATATTGTAAATGACCTGACTACTAATCATACCCTTGTATGTCTTGGACCATAGCACCACAGCACTGAATTATCATCTATACTTATATTATAAAGCTGAAGAGTTTGTTTGTTTGAACGCGCTAATCTCAGGAAGTATTGGTTGGAATTAAATAATTATTTTTTAATATTTATTATATATTTATTTTATTTATCGAGGATTGCTTTAGGCTATTTAACATCACGCTGCGACTAATAGGAGCGAAGCATCAGTGAAAAATATTGCAAAAACGAGGAAAATTATTTAAATTAATCAGGATCATAATAACAGAAATTGGCGCGGACTAAGTCGCGGGCAACAGCTAGTTAATAATAAAACTGCTAACATCATTAAAGATGATTGGTGTAACTTGAATCAATGGCTATGTTTGGCTCACGACGATCAGTGGGTAGACTCCCCGCCAGGTGGACCGACGATGTGGTGAAGGTCGCGGGTGGTGCGGGACCGATCGCTGTGAAGATCTTTGGAGAGATGTCCAGCAGTGGGCATCGTTTTCCTTAGTTGATGATGTTTATGATGTTATATTATTATATGTTTCAGGACACATCGACTGTAGCTTCGGCGAGCACCCTAGAGGGATTCCAGTGCCACAACAATGCTGTGTTTGACCTGGCCTGGATGCCGGGCTATATGAACTTTGTTACCGTCTCAGGTACAGTCCGATTTACATAAGCAAATCATGGAAACATGTTAAAACCATCATAAGTTCTTAATATTACTGCTTTTTTTTAAGCTTAAATACTATGTAAAGTAAGAAAAGTACAGTTAAAAATAGATTTGTCTTAAATCATCATTAATAATCCCTTTCTGAAGCAGGTGGGTTACCGATTAATTTTTATTTTTTCATCATTAAGAAATAGATAAAAATATAATAAATAGATAAAAATTAGCAAATTGTGTACAAATTCAGATAATTCAAAAACACAGATTTAATTCTCCTTCAAGAAAAGATTATGTTGCCATGTTAATCAATCTTTCTAGGTGACCACACCGCATGCCTCTGGGATGTCGCCGAAGGCTCCCCTAAACGGATCCAGGTGTTCTCCAACCACACCAGGTCAGTGAAGACCGCCGTGTTCCGTCCCACCGAGCCCACGGTCTTCGCGACCGGGGCTCGGGACGGGCACATACTCGTCTGGGACATCCGCACCAGCAGCCAGCCCGCCGTCATACTGAAACCTGACAACTGCCTCATGAATTGCCACTCAAGTTTTACACCGAAGACACCCGGATCCCACTCCAAGAGACCCCGAATAGATACCCACCGCGCCACCAGCATCACCGGCCTAGTCTTCCAGGATGATCTTACACTAATATCTTGCGGGGAGTGCGATGGAAACATTAAAGTGTGGGACATGAGAAAAAACTATTCCATATACAAGCGGGAACCCCTGCCTAAACACTCGATCCCTTACTGCGGCAGCTCGACGCGGAACGGCTACACGAATCTCATCGTGGGTGATGCTAGAACGAGGCTGTACGCCAGCTGTATGGACAACGTGATATACTGCTTCAACGTGTCCACGTACGGGGCACTGCCGGAACGGAGATACGTGGGGCACGAGAACGGAACGTTCTACATCAAAGCGGCGCTGAGCCCGGACGGGGCGTATTTGGTCAGCGGCAGCAGCGACAAGAACGCCTATATCTGGAACGTGAAGCACTCGGAGCCCGTCGTGCGGCTGGCGGGGCACAGAGCCGAGGTCACGTGCGCCGCGTGGGGGCCGCGGGGTCACCTCAAGCTGGTCACCTGCAGCGACGACGCGCGGCACAAGCTGTGGCGGCTCGGCCGCGAGGTCGACGACCCCGGCCGCGAGGGCGCCGACCTCGGCCGGGCGGAGGCAGTCCCGCGGGCGGAACTAGTGTTACCCAAGTGGGGGGCTTTGGAACGAACGCCCAACTCGCTGAAACGTACCGCGGCGCCCGCGTCTGGTTCGCTAGCTTCTAAACGACCTAGGGCGTTAGATCCGGCGCGGAAAACGAAACGCTGCCTCGCTGATTTGATGAACGCGGCCCGCGATCCTGACGATGTACCGGCGAAGAAACCCCGGGTCGACGACCCACCGCCGCTCCTATCGGCGGGTAGTAAGCGTCCCCACGCACGAGACGAGAATAGTCCTATTAAGAGGTGTGTGATCGAAACCCGATCGGACATCGACGACGCCTGGGGCTACATCCCTAAGGCCGGCACGTCCTTCCTCACGCCGACCAAGAATTACGAGAGGAAAACTTGTAAACGACTCTCGACGAGTCCGAAAGAATCGGCCGACCAGCGATCCCCTACTAAGTCGTCGCCGATACGCGTGCGGATTATCTCGTACACGACCCCGACTAAGAACTTGCCAAACTTTGTCTTAGAAGGGGAAGCCCCTCACCTCAGGCTGATGTCTCCGGTGCGGAAGAAGCGAGATTCCCCGAACTGGCTGACGCTTATGACGCGCGAACGGAAGGGCAAGCTGTCGGAAGCCGATAAGGTGGTCGCGCCGCTAAGTCCTAAAGAAAATATCCCCGTCCGAAGAAACTCGGTGACGGAGAAAACGCCAAAGTCGAGCGGCAAGAGGAGCAGGACGTTATTGAAATACTTCACTGTTACGAATAAAGATAAAGGGTAGCAAAGTAGAAATTAGTTTCTGAGAAATTTTACTGAGAAGTCCACCGTTCAGTGTTTCCCACGGGGGTTACTGGGGTTTGAGAGATAATTGGTAGAGTGAGATATCTATCGACGTATTTTTGTGACACTGTTTTGAGAATTTATTTTAAAATACTACTAGAAAGAGGGCCATTTAGAAATATCTCGTCTAATACTCGGGAATGAATAATATTATAAAACTGACTGACGCCATTTTAAGAATTTTAGCATAAAGCTTGTGCTAGCCATAAATTTCATTGTTACAGTTTAAAAAAGTTGTATGCTTTTTAACGAACAGATGCCAAATATTTAAAGATAGTAACAACGAAGCATGTCGTTCAGAAAACTACAGGGCGTTAGAATTTGAACCATATTCAAGGAGCCATCCCAAAAAAAAAACCAACACAACCCTACATAAAAACATTAACAAGCAAAATCACAAATGAAATGTTTGAAGTCTGTGCCAGCCGGTTTGGTTTATCGGTGTCGGGCTCAAATTATTAAAAAAAAACAGAAAGTAATAAAAACGATCGATTCTGCTGGAAACAAGGAATCTCAAGGGATGGTAATATTCTTAAGCAGTTCAAAGAGTACTCGCTATATGTAAATGACATTTTTGTTGCAAACTCGAGAGGCTTGCGTACCCAAAAAAACCAAAATCCCAATTCGTTTCTGAACATTTAAACTGCTAGAGTAAATTGAAAAATTATCGCATCTTTAAAACCCCCTTCTTTATGGCTTGTTTTCTAACCAGGGTATTTACTTAAGTAACATTTAGATAGTTCCCAAAAGTATTTAAATCTATTGGTGGTGTGAAATATGACCCTCCTCATTCAATTGCCGTGCGCTTAAGAGTAATAGTTTTGTAGCTTTAAGCTGTATATTTATAACACCTAAATGTATGTAACAAAGATACATTTCGTGATAAGACACTAGTAAAATTAATTCGCATTTAAATATCTAAAAACTCGGTAATTAAGTTCAAACTTCTGAATCTGATATCGTTTTTGTGTTGAGGATATAGTGCTACATAACTGTAGATCGGAATAGGCGAAGGTTTTTTCTTACATCGTGAGTTATATTAAGACTAAGAACGATAGTTTTGGTAAGCTTCTATCACATGAATAAATAATATTTACTCATGTGCTTCTATTGTCTGAATTTGAGAGACAATCCTACTAATATTATAAACTTGAATGAATGGATGGATGTTTGGTATTTGATGCATGTTTAAAACTGTTTCTCCCAAAAATATATTTTAAGCGATAACACATAGGCTATATCTCGAAATTCCGTAGGTATAATTCTCGCGGAAACACACAATAACAGTTGTATTTCTTATGAAGTCACGTGCCACAGACGATAGATGTCGCTATTAGGAGTCACGTGACAGACGTTAGATGGCGCTGCCTATTGTTTACCATATAATATTTTTATTGCACACATTATTAGTATCTGAACCAAATCTTAGGGATTTCTTATTATGTGGACTCGCCCATGCGGACTGCGGACGAAAGCGGTACAACCTTTCGCTTGCCGAGCGACTACTGTTTATCTTAACCAATTGTTACATATTGGTAAAAATATTGCTTTCGGACGTTGGAGGTACATAACCAAAACCATTCATAAAACTCCGCTGGCTCCCAGAGTAGCCTTAAATTAAATTCGCTGGTAAAAAGTGTCTTGGTCGCTGTCACAGTCACAGCAATCGCTCGGTAAGCGGAAGGTGACATTTCTATTCAAAGAATTGTGTTTCCAAGTAAAACTATTGTTGTGAAATGTTAGGTGTGTCTAAATTATTATATATTCTACGAAAGTCTATTTCCGAACGATTAAGCATTTTGGTGCGACCTATTTATTACGATTTTGTTGCAATGAGGTAGGTATTATACAATTGCATTTAATAGATTGATACTGTAATGGTAGTCAATCTAATATTTTTAATGTAACAACTAGTGTTGCCAAACTATCTATGGTGAAACTATCGATTATTTTAATCGAAAATCATGTACCCTATCGATCGGCCTATCGATAGTATCGATACAATCGATACTATCGATAGCACAGGACAAGGCAATACTATCGAATGAGTTCAATGCTATCGATACTATCGATAGTATTGTATTTCGTTATTTACAATCTATCGATAGTATCGATACCATCGGTTTTATTTGCAACGATACTATCGATACTATCGATTGTTTTGGACTATCGATAGATTAACAATATGCAATAGTATTAGGTATGTTTTAACAGTAATAATAGTAGTGGACCACTTAAGCCGATAATATTAAGGCAATGTCTAATAATACTACCGCAAGGAAACTCTTTAATATTATTCATTCCTATATCTGCATAGTTGATTGTGTTTGACTATTATACCTGAAAATAGTGGATAATACTATTGCAAATTATTAAACTATCGATAGTCCAAAACCATCGATAGTGTCGATAGTATCGATACTATCGATAGTATCGTTGCAAATAAAACCAATAGTATCGATACTATCGATATTATCGATAGTTTGTTAATAACGAAATACAATACTATCGATACTATCGATAGGCCGATCGATAGTCTTACGATTGTTTGGCTATCGACAGACTATCGATTAAAAATCGATAGTCGACTATCGATCGGCAACGCTAGTAACAACTCGTTTTAGGAAGTATAAATTGTGCATGCTTCTGTAGTTAATAGGTATAAGAATTATTTTATGGATTGTGATAATAAACTTTTACTGTATCAGTAGTTTTGCCTTTTTATTTACTGATCGAGTATTGTGTCATTTCTGTATGCATATTTCCGATTTCTTGTTTGAAAATTTATAGCCTGCTTGACTCGCACTTAACATTTCCTTTAGGACATATTCTCGTTAGGTCAGATTCGCGTTATGGCGATTTAAGACAGAATCAGTGCCGCGCATCGGATTTAAAAATCTATATTCATTAATACGAAACTCAGAGTAAAAAAAACCTAATATTATACCTACTTGTACATAGTTGCAAACCAAAAATAATCGTGGGTTTTTTTTGTACTCTACATTAACTAAGTTCGCTCAATGATTTTCAAAACTGCTATGAAGTTTAACAAATTCTTGAATCACGGCTAGTTTCTATAAAAAATGAATACGCATCAGGGATTAAAATTTGGAGGTAGAAATGCTAATTGGGTACCTAAACATTCATAAAACTCATTTCTCTTACCTCTGTACAGAAATGTGCATCTAATGAATAGTAGACAAGTTCGATAAAGTATACGAACACTTTGAACATAGCTTTGAGCCTCTATACCCGTCTACCACCACCAATTTTACCACCAGTGGGTATAACACTTATTGAAGTCGGCCACCATGGCGTTATGGACACGACATTGATGATGACCAACGGTAGTAGTAAGTTCTATCTCTCTCAGATCATTTAATAACTGACATTATAAGCATAAGGTACCAGGGCAGCATAAATAGATAGGTGTTTCCATAGGACTAACTAGACTCTTATTAACCATTCTTAGCATGTAGTACCAGGGCAGCATAAATGGTTAGGAGATTTCCGTAGATGAAAAAATATAATAATGATTACAAAACCAATGTAGTAGGCAGCAGAATATGATAAGTTTAAATAATTAACGTTATCCTAATTGTTATTACGATAAACCCTGTGATTCGTACTCCTTTCAGTTTATGCTGCCCTGGTACTTCATGTTTCATTAATTAACCTCGATGCAAGGTTAACTAACCTACGATGTAAATCTTAATTACGGTCTGTACGTCTATCTTAAATCTGTTCTTATGAACCTGGCGTAAAGCGAATCTGTCCAAATGCGAACAAAGGTCAAATTTAACGCAATATTTATTTCTTTATGAAACTAATATTTATCGATTTCAGTCAATATAAGTGTAAGGTAAAAAAAATAGATATTCAGTTATATTGAATTCTGATAACGCTGTCGGCCATGTTGTGACGTCATAAGTATCTAAGCAAACTTCATGACGGATCTTACGAGTGAAATTCGTTAATAAATAAGCCTGTGCAGTGATAGAGGACGTTTTACGGTGTTTTTTATCGTAATCATTTTGATATTTTCAAGCTCATAACCTATTAATGTTACTGTTAATTTTACTTTTTGATTTTATCAACTATAATTTCAGTTTTCGTATAGGCGGCTAATGCAAAGCATGCTAGTTAAATAATAAATTGTCATTTTGATCCGTATGACATCACACATCAGTTTTCGCTGGTTTAAAGTGGACTGTTAAGTTAAAGTATTGTTGTCGTAAGAAACAAATAGGGTAATATTTCTTCTAAATAATTTGAGACCTACTTGAAGAACAAGTCGACTAGACTACTACTACTACGCCGCAAACAAATAGGATAAATAAAACACTAATATAGATGTGCCATTGCTCACTCTTTATTACGCTTGTTAATCAATATATAAAAACATAATATAAATTATTTATATAATATCACCACTGATTGTTGACACGAGGCGACACCGCGAGAATTCCTTTTGTATAGGTACCATACTAATGCAGTCCAGACACAGTCGTCTTGCACGAAACGCTATCTCATTCATGTATGCTTTTAAAATATTGAGTTAGTCAGCAATTCTTCTGGATTTATTTGGAATGACAAGTGCAAGAAGTAAGCGAATGAGTTAGGGCGGTTTCAAACTTGTGTTTGTTTTTGCTACAAAAAAAAATAGATAAGTTGCTATCTAATATTGTATACGCTCGACAGATAGATGACAAATGTATAAAAGTGACATTAGCTATAGAAGCTATAGTTCGGTCGTGGCCTAGCCCCGCCCCCTAACCAATCAAATCTTCTCAAATTACAAAGTCAAGTTCACAGTGACCAGTTGAAGACATAGCTTCGAACGCAACGGTTGTGTCTTGTCAAATGACAAATCAGTGGCACACAAATGTGTTAACTGATTTAGATTTAAATGAGGTAAGATAATAATGCGATTGTTATGTATTTGTCGACCGTATAGTAGAAAGCAACTTGCCTAGTCGGTTGCTGGAGCTGAGGATAGATAAAATGGGTTCGATATTAGTTTATAAGAGCGTCAACGGTCGTACTAGTTACGCTTGAGCATAATAACTAGATTCACAGTCCAAAATGACACCTTAAAACTGTCCACGATTGAATGATTTGTCGTTGATTTTATGTCAATTATACAGGGTGCAAAAAAAACAAACGCCGACCCTGATGCTACGCAATAATAACATCAAACCAAATCATATTACAAAATATTATCGCTGGGAAATAATTTTTATTCAAAATATATCTCATAGTGCACAATGTATAGCCAGGGCGCGCCGCTGCTTATGATGGCTGCTAAGTTCAAATACGTCCGCGCTAAGCTATACACTGCGTATTGTAATTAAAAAAGCCTTATTACGAACAAAATAATTTAAAAAAATATTATGTTTTTAGTTAGTAGGGAGAAATTTTTTTAACAACCTTTTACAACAGTTTTAGTAATAAAATGGAAAAAAAAATGTGACATTGACTCAATCTTTAGAACCAGCAGTTTCCCAAGTATGGTCCAGAAGGAAAAAAAGGTTCTAGTGATGAGAACAATACGTGATTTTCGGATCTGCGTTTGGTTTTTTTACACCTGTTATAACCGAACCAAATTATGTCGGCATGCATTAAAGGTATTTATGGCATGTTGTGCATCCTTATGTCTTTTAGTAGGGACACTCCTTGTTGCTGATTGTGAATCTAGATAATTATATTACATTAATGCGTATGTGTCAAAATTCGCGCTCATTCGACCCTAAACACGCTTCCAAAACTAAAAAACGCTGGTTTGAAACCGCCCTTAGTGCTTAGGACTGCATGGCCCGCGGTGCGCCGCTGAGAGAATAACAATAGACGTCAGTAACGAAACTATACCACAAATAATATGAAAATAACACAATTAGGAGAGAAAATGTTAACAATAGATCCGGCGCCGAGCGCCTACAATTTGTTATATACCTACTACGTCTAAGTCTGCTCTTAAATCTACTTTAACTTAACACTATGTACATACAATCTTTATCCAAGCGATTTTTAAAAAAGTCTTAGTACTTTTATAATATTAATTTGAAAATTTGTTAAATGTCTTTATATTTTAATTCACGGAATCCACTCGCACCACATTTTATTATGTCGTTTCGTTTAACACAATACGAGTTACAAAACGTTTAGCCCCGCTATAGAACTACTAACATAAGTATAGCTAGGTACAACCGACACTTGTACGGGGCGAGGGCCGGCGCCGCTCGTCGACAATTGACAATGGTAAAACAACGTTAAACTACGATGGAATCACGTAATGCGCCATGGATATTCATGTTAAAAGTGTGTGATATAAAATTTATAAAACGACAAACTAAATTCCTACGCGGTCATCCGTTTAACATAAATACCCAGCGGGTCAGTCGCAATTCGAGATCAAAACTTGAGGAGTCGCCTCTAATACTGGCTGAAGCGAACGTGCGCCGGCGCCGCGTTCGCTTTAGTCGTCGTCCGTCTCGCTCTATCACAATACACTCCACCGCCCGGTACAACGTACAACTAGCAATGGCCTCGTACAAAATACAATTCAGCTGTGATATGGGTTCGTCGATGCTGAAAATTGTTGTCTTCTCACATTTCATATAAAATTAGTCCATTCGGGTGATGGCGACCTCGATCTATATGGTACATCCCGATTCATTAAGTAACAGTGGTTTACACCTGAGTAAATATATCCAAAAAACTACACACTGTGAGAATAAAACTCGTCGCCGCTCGCGGGACCGCCGGCGGCGTGAACGCGGTTTAAAATACCGTAAAATCTGAAAGTTTGTACTTTGATCATTGTCGATCGCGAAGGAACAAGATGAATGAGAATCGCTAGGCGCGAGGTACCGGGTCTAAGCCGGTAATAGAATTCTCACGCCTAGCCGAAAAATTGGTGACGATTAAAAACATGAATTCTGATATGATCATGAGATGGTCCAAACTCCATGGAAATGACGATGATTCGGTTAAAACTCGCAGTTCCGTTTCCATCGAAACGTTGCGGTGAACCGACAGATACAAAGGCCGGAACATTGTTGCATATGTACTCTTAATCATCAGCTGAGTGTGGATGAGAGATCACTGCCCTAAAGGGAGTACAGACAAATAACACACAGTAGACATCAACAATGTTCGTGTGCCGCCGGCGATACGAGCGCCTGGCGAGGACTCGTGGGCCCCGCGGGTCCCGTGGCCCCCGGCCCGGTGCCCCCCGCCCCGTGCCCCCCGCGCCCGCGACGCGAGTGAAGCGGACGTAAGTACTGTAGCTCCCGGAGCCCTCGCCTACACAATCTGAAAAATGAAAGACAACGTTGTTAATACGGATAAAAAAAGACAAGTAGTAAGCACAGGTACCTACACTACCGTTTAGGCAGTAAACAAGAGGAGAATTTATTGAAAAAGCCGTAAACTTACGACAGTCTGTTGGTCACATAAATTCCGAAAATATAACTGTAAGAAATAAATGGCTGGCCAGAACAAATTTCAGATAGGTAATATGATCTAAGTAAAAAACTGAAGGTCACCGCATTGGTCTAGTGGTCGAGTTCCAGGCCAAGATCTCAGGTCGGACAACAAGTGTTCCGAATTTTTCAATATTGCTCAGGTTTGTGGTCACAAACCCGCATTTGGCAAACGTGGTGGTCGTGGTGATTAAACCTGTCCATCATTGCTGTGGTAACTAGAATTCAATGATGGAGGTATTTTCCCTGCAGTGGGATGATCAATTTCGCCACACTTGAAGGGAACCCAGGGTTCAGTTTCAATAATGTTTTTCGGATGCTGACAGGACCTCCTCAGCGGACTGTTTTCAAACTATCGTGTGAAAACTCGAACCAGCTTTAGCGGCATCCTAAGAGCATCAGTATATAAACTTGAAAAATTTTGTCTCAGACGGGACTCGAACCCGCATCTCCTCGTCTGAGACAAAATTTTTCAAGTTTATATACTGATATTATAAGTGCAATTAAGTTGCTAAAATATCAAATAAAGTATCCTAAGAGCATTTTCCTACAGGTTTGACTGTCATTTCCGGACCATCGTAGCATAATTTAACCAAATTAGAGTAATATTTTAAGCGTATAATTGTTGCCGTAAACAACATTGGAGCAAAAACGACCAAAAATCACGTTTGTTGTATGGGAACCCCCTTAAATATGTATTTTATTCTGTTTACTTTATTTGATATTTGGTATAGCGGTAATGGTATAGCGCCTGTCCGGCATGCGAGGAGATGCGGGTTCGAGTCCCGCCTGAGACATAATTTTTCAAGTTTATATACTGATATTATAATTGCAATTTAATTGTTAAAATATCAAATAAAGTATATAAATAGCTGTTTCATCTTAACTGACTGTCATACATCTGCAAAGATGTTTCTTTCGGTTGTTAAGGGTGCAAACTCCTAACATTTGATGAAGCAACGCTGGCTTACAGCGTAGAATATGCTTGAAAAATTCGCGCTGAGTCGCAGGGTCTCGGTGGCTTAATGGTATAGCGCCCGCCCGGCATGCGAGGAGATGCGGGTCCCGCCTGAGACATATTTTTTTAAGTTTATATACTGATTTTATTCTGTTATTAGAATTTTTATTATAGCGACAACAGAAAAGCAAATTACAACTGTCTAACTATTACGGTTCATGGGATACAGCCTCGTGACAGACGGACGGACGGCGAAGTTTTAGTAATAGGGTTCCGTTTTTCCCTTTGGGTACGGGTTCCTGTTCCCTAAAAATGATGTTCGAGTTACCTGCGCGTCAGCGGCGGGTCAGGGCGGGCGCCATCACCAGCAGAAGACGGACAGCTCGCCGCCCGCGCCGCCCACGCCGCGCCACGACCGCACGCCGCCGCCCACCTTCAGCTGGAAGCCAGGACAGATCGGTACAGACCACGGAACATGGTAAATGGTAAGAACGGCTGTCATGCGCCATTTGTATGAGAATCGATGTCGCCGCTGGCTCCCCTCTACACATTTATAAACGAGTTTAAAGAACGCTAATCAAGCGAATTGTTTTGACGCCGCGCGACCAATAGGTTCGCACGACGCCGCGACGTCAAAAGAAACCAATAACTCACAAGTGCTTACTTACAAGCATTTGCTCATAACTAGGGATGCATCCGATACCGATAGCGATATATCGGCGATACTTCGGGTTAGCTGATATATCGGTATCGGCGATATTTTTATGGCAGATACAACGATACTTTAAAAAAAAATGGCGCAGAAGTACCTACTTTAGTTTCCAAATTAATTCTGTCGCATCTGAGAGATCATTTTCCACCGCAGGTCTTATTCAAACAGACTTGCGGAATCGCCTTTGCCCGCAAATCGTAAGAATATTTTGTTTTTTAAATAGAAATCTTATAAATGTTAATTTTGATTACTAAAACTATTAATTAATTGTGTTTTATTTATTCTACCTTCCTTTTTGAATTCAATAAGCGTATCGCTATCGGTATCAGTATCGCCGATATTTTTATAAGTGTATCGGTATCGTATCGGCAAAAAGGCGTATCGAGTCATCCCTACTCATAACCTCAGTGGCGCCCCTGCCCCGCCTAAATCGCCTGTCTAACCTTTTTCTATGTTCTGTGGTACAGACAATCATCGGATAGATAAGATAACATCAGTTTTATTGCTGCTAATAGGCCCAAGAAGGAGCTTTTACACGTCCCAATATTTAAACTTACTAACTGGTGTGGCTAGCGCTGAGGAAAAGCAACTCGGTCATCATCTTTTTTTTTAATAAATGTTGACAAAAGTTCTAAGCAAGTACGAGCATATAATAAAGGGCAATTTAATTCCATACGTTCCTATCATTTATACTTATAATCATTAATTGTGTAAAAGCTTTCTTTCCATAAAATTACTTTGACATACGTTTTAGCAATAGACCGGTTATTTGTGACCGAATGATGTTTGTTACTCAAATGTAGATCTGAACAAACCTAAACGAAATAATTTGGCACGCATATAAATCTGGAATAGCATATAAGCTACTTTTTATCCTGAAACAGTGAAACCAAGTATGGTTAGCATGAGATAGCATCAAATTATACGCGTAAGAAGTCGTAGGCAAAAGCTAGTATCACTAAACAAGACATCATAAAACCCTATAAGTACCATAGAAATCAAACACTTCAAACTCTCAAAAGTATAACATATAATTTTCATCGCAATCTTAATTCTCGTCTCGTCCGCATTAGAAAAAAGTTAACGTTACGCGGCCTGTCGCAGCAAAAACTAAACGCATCGAGTTTTCGTTCTGCGTCCTGCCGCGAGAGGGCGGTCTGAGCGCGCGTGGAATGCCGCCATTGAAACAACTCCGCTCAATGAGACGCGGTTATAAAACTTGGGCCATTCACACAACTTATATTTATATAAGAGAAATCACTCGCATTTAAAACCTGTTTCCTGGATACTTGAAATTATATTTTAGCAATTTACAAATTCCTGAAATTGACGATTTTACGTCGTTACGTTGATAAATGGGCATAAGATGCTTAGGTACGGGAAATGAACTTACTAATGTAATAATTTATGACCTAGTAAGTAGTGTCACCACATCAAAAGAATAGCTCTCCTTTTATTTGAAGAGGTGTCGTCGTAAGAGGCAACTTATAAGAATATTGCTAGATGAAGATGGGTAGGAGCGTCTTTTCTCCAACAAAATTATAAAATATCGTTTCCTAAATAGACACGCCTGGAAATCAAACCCGGGAGCCTTGAGTAGTAGACCACTGCACTACACCAAGTACACTTGTTTCTACGAATTAGCGAAACAGAATTCGTAATATCGGAAACTCAAAAAACAATGGTATAAACCTAGTTAGTAGAAAAGTTTAAATCTCTAATTCGTAGAACGTAGAAAAACCAAACTATAAAAAATTTAATTTGTATTGTACGGAACTACAATATGCAAAATCTAATTAAATTAAATTTCTAAACAAACCAAACATATTATGAAAGGCTGGCATAAAAATGAATATCCACCACTCATAATTAAAAAAAAAACATGCAGTTTAGCATGTTTTTTTTTATAATTAGTCAAGTCGCTAGCTGAAGCGGTTAGGTATGCACTATGCAGTTGTGTAAAAAACGCCTATTATGACAGATTGACATTGCCTATATGAAATCTCAAATCAATAAATGCTTAAGGGAACGAAGCAGCTGCAGTTATAGTTCTGTTGGATACCTACATTAGGTACTTTGATACTTCTTCCATTGTATAGAATAGCCAATTAGCCCGCATTTAGTGAGGTGAACAAACCATTATCCGATGCCGGTTATTGTGTTCGTGGCCTGTTGATAACGTTATCACTAGGAAAATAACAAATCTAATATAAATGCAACAACGTTATTGATGTAATTTAAAAACTAATAGATACATAATCAGCGTCGTGTCAGCAAAGTGTCCAAACTAAATATGTAACCCTTTATCAATCGAAACATACCTCTAATACATGACATAAATATCCATACTATTGCATGTCGACATAAAATCAACGTCAGTCATTCAATCGAGTTATTCAAAATTCATAATTCATTTATTCACTTCAAATTTGTGATACAGAACAGGTTGATACCTTTGTAGAAGCAGTTGGTAGTACAGTTTTGAGTGTCATTTTGGTATCGAACTGTGTGTCTACTTCTAAATTCCGTCCGTTCTACGTCGAAATTTTAACCACCTTCCAAATTTTAATATAATCAATCTACAAGACAAAATAAAATTTTTTCTTTTGGTATAGCCCAGTACAAAAATGTCAAGATAAAGCACTTAGAAAATGTCATTCATTCATTCATTACGATACTAATCATAAGTTTTTGATTTTCCCTTTATACCTTAACAGGCCTAAGACCGTAAAAATTTAAAACTACCTATATTGCGAAAAGGATTTTCGGGTGAAAACTTGATTTACATTTTTTACCTTATAAATGGGCTCAAATACTATACTGAACGCCCTCAAAAATTTTGGAAAGTGGTTAAAATTTCATTCTGTATATCGATGACTCTAGTGCGGTTTTTTTATGTTGAATACCAAGAGTTATTTTCAAGTTGTACGCCATGGAATTCTATATGGGTTTCGCTTGGGCAGTTTGTAATGCGCGAAACGAGGCAAGTCACCAGATGGAATGTTACTTCAAGCCCAGAATATGATTGGATTGAAAAGGATAGATTTGAAGACCTTTGCTTAATGGACAGCGTTGTCCATTAATCACGTTATTAACAACGTTTTACTACCCCGCCTCCTCTGACCTAAGATCATTTGCATTTTTTGTATAAACTGAGAAAAGGTATTACATGAGATATCTTAACAACCCAGAACCTCCGACTCCCCTCCCCCTATTGGTTGGGTGGTTAGGTTAGGTTAGGTTTATTTATTATATTATATTCTATGTTTAATAATTTAATTCAATTGCCTAAATTGCATAAAATAAAAGTATACGGCACCACAAATGTTAGTACCACACTACCTACTAAACGATTTCTGTAATTTGTATTCCCGGCATCTTACAATTCGCAATATAAAACACATAATACTTTACCTTCCTTACATAGTAGGTACTACACTAGGTGCTTAGCAATGAGAGTGCACATTTTCCGTTTAATGATAGCTCACTTCTCTCGGCTTGCCATAGGGCTGTCAAACTTTTCGGACCGTTTCAACGGTTATTTTATTAATTAATTTAATAAAATTAATATACTCAGGCGTTACTTTGCGAAAAACCATAATTTATTTATTTATTTTTCTTAAAAGCTAACAGAATACATCCAAAACGCTTAAAAGATTTTTACAAATTTACCACGTGGCAAATAATACCAAGCGCCGAATATCAAACAAATAATAGATAATAAGATAAGATAGATAATAATGGCGTTTCTTAAAAATTTCGTCGTCGTTATTTTGGAAATTAATTGACGGACAGCTTTCAGCTTTGCTACCAAACTCAAGAAATCTGCTAAGAATGTCACAGCAGTGCAGTGGTGACAGGGAAACCATTCACAGGCCTTAAAAGTTAACTGGACAATTTACAGATTTACAGAAGTTTATTTTTCCATATCATAGATTAACATGATGAGTTCTGCTTAAATACGAATTGTTATGTTTTTTTTCACTGGCTGCGTCAGTAATAGTCTGTATTTTTTGTAATACCTACTGTACCATACTGCACAAAACGTAACGACGATAGTAGCGTATCGTATCGTAGGTACCTATAATCTTTTTTTACTGTTCAATTTCTTTTGAATTTCGATACCATTTATTAATAGACAGGTAAGCAAGACAAAAGACATAAAAATAAAGCTATTGCATAGCATTTTTTATCAACTTATGCAATTATAAAACTAAAAAGAATCACCGCTGTGCCGGTCGGAGTGGGGGGTGTTAGGTTATTTTCGTTACGGAATTTCTGGATTCGGTCTCCACGCTCAAGGCCCGCGATAGAAGCTATGCAATAGTTAAAAAAAAGTTTCTCCTTTTAAAGTGGTAGATTACTAATTGATTCCATTTCCACAGAAGACGTTTAAAAATCGCCTTCTCTTTTTTTAATTCACTTCACAAAATCTTAGTATAATCTAGTAATATAAACCACCATCCTTTTCGAATTCACCTTTGAGCACAGCGTAGAGGGTAAAGAAGCTACGAAGTGTACGAGTAGCGGGAGAACTTGCTTAAGGTAGCCCTATCAAGCAGTAAGAACTCGCGTTAACTGCCACTAGCGCGACAGACGAGTCGGCCATACCGTTTGCAGACGCAACTTTGAACGGACAACTAGCCGCTTTGTACCAGGCCCAGCTGTCGCCTCAACTTAATGTCTCCTCGTTTAATATTCTAGTACCTACATTTGAACCTATTGATAGATTGGTTAACGTCATACCAGCAAAATGCTTCGAATAAATATTATGCACAAATTTTTTCAGTACATGATAGATAGATTATATAGAAAGGAGATATATGCTGTTTTGCCTGTTTTGTATCCTACTCTTGGGCACAGGTTACTTACCGGCTTTCCGCCCGCGCGATCAAATTAGAGGTTGAATTTACAATCTTTTGAGAACTTTTACTAAAGACTGACACATTCAAGAGCTTAAAATTCCAATGTGGACCCTCAATGGGAACGCACATTGTACTTGGGCCATTAAGTATCAAAGACTTGGGCAGAGCCGCGGAAGAAGCTAGTTTAAAGTAGGTAGGTATATTGCTAAATTCAACATAGCTCATAGGTATTATGTTTGCTCGAGTGCGACAGGAGTACTTATTATCTTTTTATGTTTTATTTAGTAACAACACTATACATATACCTACTACTGCTAATAGACTGTACAACTTCAAGGCATTACTAAATATTCGATTATGCTTAGACCTCTGCAACACCAGATTATTTAATTCATTGTTGCCGAGATGGGAGGCCATTCTTGTCCCAGGTCATAGTCAGAGGGCGACGACCCCGCGTGCCACCACGTGCGCAAACGCATTTGACGTTACATTGTCTTTTTAAAGGCTATTTGTAAGTTTAACACACGGAACTGACCGACCGACCGACTTTTTAATACGTAATAGAGTCACCCATTTGTTAAAACCTCTTTTTAGAAAGAGTTTGTTGATAAATCTTTAAAAAAAAACAATTAAACATTGGTTATATTAATTAATTTCAGACTACCGCATCACAAAACTGTGCCTTATATTTTTTAGCAGCATCAAAATATTTGGCTTTATTGATGATATGCCCTCTTTCCTCGCATCTAAACTAAATAATTCGACGTCAGATGGCTTAATTAGTCCATATTTATTCAATAAAAACCTTAACTTGCAACTTATGAATTTGGTAGAAAAGGAGCCTATAGGCTATAATGTCTCTTCTACGTCTTGTTGTCTTTTAATCAAAATCAAGATAAGTTCACGTTACGCTTTAAGATTGACTTTCAACATAGTTGAGTAACGATGACCTATGCGATTAAAGACTACTGAAGCCACTCCAGGAAACTGATATTCTCCGCCAAGTAAGTAAGTAAGTAATTGACAGCCTATAATCATTCCACTGCAGGGAAAAGTCATTGAATTCAAGTTACCACAGCAATAATGTGTGTACTGGCATAATCACCACACTTGCCAAATGCGGGTTGGTCATCACAAACCCGAGCAACGTTCGAAAATTCGAAACTTTTTGTTGCCCGACCCGTGATTCGAACCTGGTACCCCGAGATCTTGGCCCGGTGTTTAAACCACTAGACCAACGCCAAGTGCTAGTTAAATTAGAAATCACACCAGTTTCTTAGGAAGTTTGCTTTGGAAACAGCTCGCGTGTCGATTGTTTAGGCTTGTGTGACATGTGCGGCGCGTGGGTCGTGGGAGCGTTGCATCGCGGCATCTGCGTGCGATTGTGTAGACCGTAGAGCAAAGGTTCCTAAACTTTTTACACATAGACCACCTTTAATTATTCTGGGTTCCCCCTGCCATTTATACCATTGGTCAACAAAAAATTTGATCTAAATATGGAAATTTGCGTTGCGGCTAAATCGTCTACCACGAATTTACAGTTTTCGAAAAACAATAAGAATAGCTTGGTTAATCATTTTATTAGCCTGTTAGTGGATGTCAAAAAAGTTATTATCCAACTTTACTTTTTGAATTATACTATCTACACATTAACACATCCATCATCGACGGGGGTCTTCACTATGTCAAGCCTACATTTTAGTTATTCACACGGCCAACGAACAGTGAATCCCCATTTTTTGTCACGCTAACTTAGACACCTATCGATTCTCTATGGGGGTCGGGACGACTTTGGGAATCAATGCTGTAGAGGGCGCGGAATCATACGTGGCATTGTAGTGTAGTAGGCACATTTAAAATGCTTTTACATTTTGCCTCGCAGTAGGTGGTTCAAGATTCTCACCCGGGGTGCCCATCTATTAGTTGTTAAGCGCTTTGTATTTCACTTAAGCGCTTTCCTTTCGGTTCCACTCGGTACGTTCACTTATTTGGGTTAAACGTTTCGCGAGCTAATCTAAAGGCTGCAATGATACATTCTAATGTCAGCGAAACGTGTTTGCTTTGACTGACGAGGTCGGAGGTCATACACTCTGGTATGTTTCGTTTTCTTTCGATCCTGAATGCAGCAGAAATACAATGGACACAACAAAATTGAATTGAGCTCCACATTCCGTCGACACACATTATTAAAAGTGGGGAATCCTAACATAAGACAATCAAAAAATGATACAAAAATATTGATGGTGACTTCATTTAACCAGGAATGCCAATGATTCAAGGATTCAACACTTCCATCATGCAAAATAATAGGCTCAAATATCCGCATAGGCAAGAAACTACTACATTTCTAAAAGCAACAACGTCTTTATGTCAAGAGAAACCTTTGATATTGGAGTCATAAACATAACCAGCCTATGTGCTGACATACACTGGTACTGCATGAACACAGGCCTTTCCATAACCACAGCAATCAGGCCAGTGGTCGTCTTCTTCTAGCTGTACTCCTTAGGTGGCTTTTACAACCAGAGTAAGAGAAAGGATGGTGCTATTCTTTGTGTGTCTTTGTCACCACACGATATTGAGGTAGATTTAATATTACATGTGGAGAACATCACATTCATTGCTTTGATCTCAAAGTAAATATTCACTTTCTTTATGAGACCAGAAACAACGAAATAAGAACATGTCTGAGTTGCAGATGAATTGTTTTCTTAATTATTAAGTCGAGAACCTCATAGATGGCAAAACCTTGAAATCCAACTAAGTTTGTGTAGTGGTTTGGTGTAACTACCTTGAGGTCCCGGTTTCGAATGCCGGTCTTTTCGATCGACGATACAATATTTTATAAATCGGCTCTGCGATATAGTGGTGGATTATATTGGTGCTTCGGAAGACACGTTAAGCCGTTGGTACCAGCTTCTGTCGCAAGATGACAGTGCGTAAGAACTAGCCACGTCTGAGGCCTGTAAAACGTTGACACAAGACTATCCTTAAAGGATAATCACGCGATAAGAAGAACCTTGGAAACCAGAACTTATAGAACCAGAAACAATGTTTTCTACAATAGAATCTGAGAGCAAGCGGCCATTCAAAAATTAATGCATTAACCACTTCCATGGTCATCCAAAAATTTGATATAAGGTCAAACCATACCTGCTGCATCTTATCAAAGTCGAGCGCCGGCCGATGCCGCCGCGGCGGGGGTAGAGGGGTGCGTCGGCGGCGCGGGGAAGGCGGCGCGCGGTCCCGGAGCGCCTCGCCCCCCGCGCACCCGCACGCCGCCCCCGCCCGCCGCGGCTTCAGCGCCTCCAGCGGCGGCGACGTGCGAAACCGCACCGGGGTCTCCACCTGTAAAGTGATCGGATGCCCTTGAATATGGGAGAGATCACCAGATAATGCAGTAGCAAAGTGGTCAAGTTGGGAAAACGTTTCGCTTGAGAAGGAAATAGTGATCTTTGGATTACCGAAAGTAAGTGAGGCAGATGCGAGTTGAATATATGGATATCGTGTTATGGACTAAGGCCTCTGAGACGGAATTCAGCAGAGTCGTCGACACAGACAATATGTGAGTGGCTCCCTCAGGAGTGTCACATAGGCATTTGAAACTTTTATTCAAGGAAGTTTAACTCAACTTACTAATATTATATGACATAGTTGAATGCTGCATAAGTTGGAAGAGCATAAACGTCTAGGGCACTCAACAGAATGTGTATCTAGTTTTTTATCTTAGATCCACTTTATATCACGAGAAGATACGCTCAATAAAAAATCCCAGCAAACCCAAAAGCATCAATATATTGTAGTGGTCTCTCATTGGATTGCGTATCAAATTTTGTATGATGCATCCATGTTGGCCGTGCAAAGTCTCACTCAAAAACCACTCTTAAGAAAAAATCCAATCAAACCATTCCCCACTCCTGACTGAACAGCAACAGCGAGTGTTAGTATGCGGATATGAATTACATGAGGTACCTTCGTATCGTCGTCGTCCGACGAGGGCGGGCGGGCGGCGATCTCGTCCGCGTCGTAGGGCTGCGCGGGCCACTTGCGCTTCTCAGGTGCGGCGGGTGGCGGTGACGAGGCGCCCCGCCGCCGGGACTCGCCGCCCGCCGCGCAGCGCCCGCCGCCGCACGCGTCGCCGCTCGGTGTGCCGTTGATCACCTGCGCAATGAGGCGCGTGAGGGTATGCGGGGGAGTATGGATATCATACAAATGGGAGATGTAGGTACTAGTATAGTAAAGAAAGATTAAGAAGAACTAGACATATAATTTACGACACTTTATTAAACCAAGCAAGCTAGGCATTCACGTCCTTAAATATTGCTTCATTCTTCATGTAAGGGTCGCCAACTTAGAAGTAGGGTATATCTGATTGATAAAAGTTAAAGTAAAGTAACAACCCATTTCGCTCACTGTTGAGCACGGGTCTCTCTCCTTTTATGGAGAGAGGTTAGTTAAGGCTTTAGTTCCACAACGCTGGCCTAGTGCGGTTTGGTGGACGGCAAGGGCGACGCTGTGGCAATAGCACCCCGCCGTTGGACGTGTCTCAAGCCGCCCGAAGGCCTCCATTTCCAAGAGGATCATTTATTAAGAAAAAATTAAAAGATGTCTGAGTGTGGTTTCCCCCCGTTGATCACCTACCACCGTATGCGGAGTAGGGGTGGTTTTCATACAAATAGGTATTCAAAAATGTCCTAGTGTGACTTGTGGAGTTGAGAATAGCATAATATTAAAAGTATGTCTACTTTTTGGTTACAATAATCAGGGCCGGATTTACGGGAGGGTAACCGGGACTTTCGTCCCAGGGCCTCAACAAGAAAAGGGCCCCCATTATAGAGACTTTAAATTTACACGTTTGTTAAATAATACAGGAATCTATACTGGGTTCCAAAATAAATCTCTTTTGGAAAACTCTACTGAAAAAACATTGACCATTTCATTTGGAAAATAGTTTGGGGCCAGGGGTTGCCACTCCTCTATTGTCCCGAAATCTCAAGACCTCTAAAACCGGCATTGGCGATAATTGGTATGTATCTTAAATGCGAGACTGGCACTTGTATAGCAAACACTGTGGAAAAAAAAGGATTATAAATAGTAGTTATAGCTGTTCCCTGCGACTTCGTCCGCGTCATTTTCCGTTATTATGATCGCGATTATTTTTGCAACATTTTTCACTCATGCTTCGCTCCTATTGGTCGCAGCGTAATGTTATATAGCCTAAAGGCTTCCTCGATAAATGGACTATCCAACACAAAAAGAATTTTTCAAATCGGACCAGAATTTCCTGAGCTTAGCGCGTTCAAACAAACAAACAAACAAACTCTTCAGCTTTATAATATTAATATAGATATTGTAGAGTACGCCTACATGATAGAGTATATTCATTTAGTTTGTTACTTTAAGGGTTTCCATTGTTTCGACGCTTAGCAATAACTTTCACCAAAATTTATGCTCATCAATCGATTCTGCTCATCGCACAAGTGAGTTGATCTAATGTGATCGAATGTTACCTACACGGTAACCGGATACATAATCAAGAGCACATATTGTGTGTTCGGTATCGACGCCGACGCGACGTCGCGCCGCTGCGGGTGACAAATTTCACGCTTCGTCGCACCAAAAAGAGATCATCCGACTACCACTAATTTTGTTGAAGCTACATTAAATATTACACGAATATTGACGACATTTACAGTTCGAAAATAATGTCTCCACATTTCAGTGGAAGTCTTAACAATTGGAAGCTCAAGTACTTTTATCAGACGAAAAATTATTTGAAATGAATCCCACAAACACTTCCACCCTCTTTTAAAGCTTTTAAGAGATGATTTCAAGAACAAAAGCTATCCATCTATCAATTTGTTTGTTACAAATATGCTTAATAATAATGCTTGCTCACATGTGTTGATACGTAGGCCGGTGTAAATGAGAGTAAATTATGAATAATTTTTAATTCATATTTCTTTACGGATATCCATCCATAAAGCCACGCCTAAGTCTATTAATTTTTTCTTGATAACTCAATCGTATCTATCTTTTGTAGAGTTTCTCTGTATTGAATTTCAATCGGATATGAGTTCATTATATTGATTCCCCTTAGAAACTTCTAGAGTTCTTTTTATTCCCATAAAGGATGATTTCAAAGATAAAAATATCCAATGTCCTTCCCCGGGACTCATATACACCTCTACCTATGATATTCACGAAAAACATGCTTTTTTGGCCAGCAAGCTGTTACTCGTTTCCTTTTTAAATTACGAGGGTGTGCCGAGACAAAAGAATTTCTAATTTAAAGCCAAGTGCAAGATAAACAAATGCTATGCAAGCGGTAGACGGAAAAATGAATAAAACTCGGATTGTTTTGTCCTGCCTCTGAGAGTGGAATAGCGTCTATGGAAGACGAAGCATCGCCCAAGAATGGGCAGAGTGCTTGATCTTCAGGCTCCTTTTTCCCTTTGGGCACATATGCCCAGGGCCAATCGATAGGGCCTCGCGATTTATAAGATCGATATACATCTTTTAAAATGGCCTGTAACACATCAAAGATGAATTTAAGCTAAAATTTTTTTCATTAGCGTTGACTACTACGTCTTATTTGAACTTGTGTTTTTTCATTTTCATAAAACAGTGTCCAGGTCTTAAGAGCCCCATCACCCTAGTGTGCCCAGGGCTTCCTAAAGACGTCTCTTTTTGTCATCAGTCTGATTTGCACTTGTACATTGATGGCATTTTACTAAAGACCAACGCCTTAACAACAAGATTTGGAAGCTTCATTTAGAAGTAAGTCTTCACTTTTAAGTAGAGTTCTTTGCGATTTTCGCTTAAACATTTGAGGTGGTTTTATTAAACACATTTGAACTTTCAACTTCTCGTATTTGGATATCATACTATAATAGCCAGTTTGTCGCTATAATATAAAAATGAACTGTATTTGAACTCTATGGATAGTAGGTCCTAGCCTACGAACTATTACAAGCTTCAACTATATGCATCATTGCGAAACGTCAATTTGTTTTAAATCGTTCGTATCATGAACGAGAACACTTAGTGCTAATAGCAAACACGACTACATAGGAAATAAGGTATAATGCAAGCGCAAATAAGTGTCGGCACTTGCGCCTCTTGAGCAACATTGGAGGGAGACTACTACATCGCTAAACTTGTACTCCTGTAGTCTGACAACCGCCCACCCCACCCCACGCGTGGCAGTGACGTGATTCAATCACTAGTGCGATAATCATCGTATACTCAATTATCCTAGCACTCGACGATGGATTCGTAATGAAAATTACAATTCACTAAATGGGATTAATAATGCACGACAGCAGAGTCGAAAGGAGCATGTTAAAAATTTGAAGAATTAATCAAGTTAATAGTGAAAATATTAGACAAAAATTAAACGCAGCGATGCTTTTAGGCACGCACTCTCATTAAATCGAAATGGCCTGGACACGAATGGAAGTTTGACCATAGAAGATACACACGATGGAAAGCACCAAAGGGTAAAAGGAATGTCGGTGGACCAATAAAACTGCTTATGATATTAAGTAAGTGACAGGAAATGACTGGACTATAAGTTAGGGAAAGACAGAGAGCTAAGGAAGACGCTGTCCGATCCCCCTCCTAGATCGGGCCCGCCAGAATGGAGCTCGACCGTGATCCGGCATGCCACGGCATCTCCGGTTCCGGCGGCGCCACCACTGGTGGGTTCGCTATTTGGTAGGGTGCCTTTTGCACCCCACACTGGCCCGATCACGCCCTCAGCGCTCGCCAAATTCTGCCCTGTTTAACTGAATAAAGCCTTCCATTTAAGATTTCAGTGATAGGTCCGTCAAAAAAAAAAACTAAGAAAGAAGATGGAAGGGGTCTTTACCCAAACAGGAGCTTATATTTCAATAGAACAATACTAAACATTAGCGGTGTTATTACAAAAAAATAAAACGTTGTTTAAGCCTTGTTTAATTTTAGGACGACTAATTTAAAAATATGCATCCATGATATTAGTTCAGTAATATTACAAACAACTCTAATTGGCCGTCTTATAATTGGACACGGTTTGAACGTTGTTTTTTTTTTGTAATAACACTGTAGGTTATTTAAGGTAGCTTTTGTAATTTCAAAGGTGCTACTAACAAACAACATTTGAAATGTAAATCTAAATCAGAAGTATGGAACAAATAGCTCTATTATTATTAGATTTATAATGCGATGTAATGGTTCCTCCCTCTTGGGTCAGTTTAAGAAATCTTGGATCAATTTAGGAAATGTTTCTTAATTGGCTCGAGTCTGTAAGAGTTTTATAGTCGTGCTTTAGAAGGCACATCTAGCCGTTGCTTCTGGTTTCCGACTCACAAAGGACGGCGTGAAAACGTGCCACATCAGAGGCCTGTTAGAGGTCTGTCTTTGAAGACTCTGAAAACTGACTATTCTTAGAGAAAAGTCATACGAATTTTGGGTTCGTTTCAATAACGCGATAGGTAGCTTTCCCAAAGGACTTTCGGGGTGAAAGCATAGTCTGGCAATTTTATTTCCAGAGCTAAAAGTATGGGAGTAATGATTGAAGCGAGCTAAAAAGCAGAGCCGCGCGCGGGTTGTCATTTTTTGTCGTCTACTCATTTTCGCCGCGCAGGGCGTTCACCTGCGCTCGTAACTTTTTAATCTCTTTACGTAAGCTCGGGCGTGTAGCCTCCAGGTTTTGTATAATACAGTTATTAATTACGAAGGTTTCAGTACATTGCTTTAGTATAAATTGATTTTGTTGTAGACGTTATAATCGGTACATGTGTTCCATGAAGTGGATTAATTAAAGGAGTGTTAGCTGAATGTTACTACAAGCAGGAACAGGCTTATGTTAAAGTAATATGTGTAATATGGCAAAAAATTATATCGTCATGTAATGTATCGTATCATCGTCGTCGATATTTGGAAATGATTTGGTTTAGACTGGAAATAACAATAACATAAATTCTTCCCATTCTCATTCGCGGTCATTCACTGTAAAATCCATACGTCTATGGAACTCTCTTCCGTTGTTGTTTCGGCAGTCTGAATCACTTGCTATTTTTAAAAACAGACTTAAAACCTATCTTCTTTCACTTTAATTTCTATCTGCTGTTTTATTATTTATATATTCTTATTCTTTATTGGTCACGTGATCCTCTTTCGTTTAATTATGTATTTGGGTTTGTATTTGTGTATATTGAGTGTATAGTTTATGCATTTTATTATGCGTGTAATATATTTTTTTCATGTGTGATTTTTCAATTTTATGATTTATACCTATCTATCTATAAATATATCGATTTAAAAAAAGTAAGTAACGGCCTTCAATCATTCCGGTGCAGGGCAAAGGGCTTCCATCGTTGAATTCAAGTTACCGCAGCAATGTTGGGTACAGCCATCATGATCACAAACCCGAGCTAAATGAATATGAATATGAATATGTCCGAAAATTCAAAACTTCTTGTTGCCTGACCCGGGACCCTGACTGAGATCTTGGTCCGGTATTTAAACCACTAGACGAACTTGGCGCGCTTTATACAGGGTGTTGGGTAAATTATAAACAGGCCTAAACTAGCCTTTGTTAACATAGGTGCTATGGTGAAGTCAGAAAGGGCATTGCCCACTTACCATAGTGACTTTGGCCTAGCGTGGACAAGCGACCCGCATTAGGCAAGCGTGGTGATTATGCCAGTTCCCATCATTGCAGTGGTAACTTGAATTCAATGATGGAGGCCTTTCTCCTGCAGTGGGATGACTAAAGGCTGTTACTTTACTTTACTTTTACTTTAATAATAAGATACAAAATATAAACTTTATTTTGTATCCGAATCCATAAAAACTGTTTTTTTAACATGTGCTAAAAGAAGGTTACTTACAACAACAAAGGTGAGCCTCGGTAAACGTTTTAGCGAGATTTGTTAATAAGATGTGAGTTCAATATCTGAAAGTGCGTCAGAGTCATGGGAAGTAGAAATATCAGAGCCCGTACTGAGAAAATGAAGTCTTCGTAACAGGATTTACAAAAACAACACTCACGATATAAAAATACAAAGCGAATGACAATTTGACATTTAACTTTTTTTTTGTTTCGTGCTGTCCACACGCATATTAAAAAAATAGATATTGATCGATAAAGAATCGATTGCATCATCTTATTTTCATTATTTTTTCACAAAATACTAGTTTATGAACACTTTAATGTAATGTTAGCTGGTCACACTAAATAAACCATATTTTTATATCATTAGAACGAATAAACATTGAGTAATACTTTTCATTCGCGCGGAACATACATATCAATTTGAATTGATTTTATGGCAGTTTTATGGTATGTTTTGGCAGTACTAAATCTTGAATTACAAATCTTTAAGGATGAATGAATGAATGAATGAATGAATACTCTTTATTGTACACAAATAAAAAGAACAGTTATTAACAGATGATTTTACACAGAAATATGTACAATATAGGCGGTCTTATGATTGACACAAAAATAAAAAGGAGGAATGCCTGTTTAATTATAAAATAATTATTGGTAAAAATATTTTTTGTTAGCGACATGTTCACGATAGGCCAAATATGAACATTGCCCTTTGATATCATCGTTTTTTATTTTTCATTTTCATACAAACTAAAATTTTAAGATTCCAATTTGTATGAAATATTTTTTTTCAAAAATGATTATGTCATATTTCTGACTTTACCGTAGTATATGTTCACATAGGCTGGTCTCGGCTTGTTATAGGTGTCATTTACCTAACACCCTGTATAAGACTGTATAAGAACTAGATACACAGCCCGATACAAAAATGACATCTACAATTGTCTCGATTCCGACTGACGTATGATTTTATGTCAGTGCTTTCTTTCCCTATGGTCAGTGTCAACTTTATAACCCGGCCAAATCATGTCGACCTACAATGTTATGAATATTTAAATCACGTTGTATACACCGTGCAATTTCAACCACCTGTAAAACGAAGCCCACCTTATGTAACCATTATGTATAACATCTTGGCAGTGTTATTTTAATTTTTTCCCGCCTGAGACAAAAATTTTTCAAGTTTATATACTGATAACATATTAAATATTGGTTCAGCTATTTATTTTGAAACACGCTGTAACGCACACAGATGTAGCTGCGTAAGGTCCATTCAACTGAGACCCCGCAGCAAAATAATATGCCTGGGCGCAACACAGCGTGTTACAAAATTAAAAGTCAGAATCAAAATTTAAAATTATTCAAAAATTATTTTAAATAAAAAAAAAATAACACTGCCATGATGTTATACATAATGGTCCAATAACGTGGGCTTCGTTTTACAGGTGGTTCAAATTGCACCGTGTATATTCCATTGATATAGTTTGCACTATGTGTTTATGTCAAATGGGTGCATATTTATTTGGGACGTTTTTGACGCTGTTTGTGTCTAGTTTATACAATTCCGTACTAGACGTACCATACATTTGAGGTGGGGTTAGGTGACGTATGGGGCCTGGGGTGGGGGTATGCGGGTCTAGGAATCTGTCGTAATTCAGTTTGCGGCTCGTCCTCGCGCGTTAACGTCGCGTGCGAACACGCGATGGCCGGCGAGCGATTACATTACCACATTATGCGACTACCCCACTGCACCGCCGCACATAAGATGAATAGGTACAGAAGTCAAACTTATGTACAGACGACAGCACGTCAACCTACCACAAAACGTCAAATTTTCTCAATTGATATTGATCTCTACTTGTTGGACTTAAAGTTGAAAATCATCCTTTAATTTTTTGGGTAGGTTGACCTGCTGCTGTTGTCTGTATCTTGCACTTTTTGTACTTCCAGGCCGCCAACTTTGGCTTAAGCGCAAAAAGTATCGTGGTACACTCGTATCCTCAGATCATATAAAGAAGGAGATATGAAATTACTCGTAAATCCTTAGCGAACCTGTGTCTTCGAATTATTTACGTGTGCAACGCAACTAATATCTGTTGTAAGCATAAGGACCACACTATATCAATTTACAACGCTCATTGGTGCGCACACAAACATGGACCCAATCACAGCGGCTACCACTTACTCGCTTACACAATGCGTCATTTGGTGAGTGCAAATTAGTGTGTCGCTACAAAGTGTGGTCGCGACGCACGTGTGAAGCCAGAAAGATATAGGTAATCGTTTTTTTTTTCATACAAACTAAAATTTTGAGATACTAATTTATAAGAAAATATTTTTTCAAAAATGATAATATCAAAAGAGATGTCCCAAATTATAAGAAGGCTAGGCCTGGAACCTATAAACATTACCAAACGCAATGTACCTACAACACTTTGTTATTATCCAAAATCTTTAGAATGGCTTCGTTTAGTGGTTTTAGTTTACCCCAAAATTTCTATATAAAATAGTATATAGTTTTCAAAGTACATGTCTTATTAATTAAATAACTAACTGGGCTATCTACCATTTAAGTTAAAAATCGAGAAAAAAACCATTATTCTTGTTCTTGTAATACATCTAGACATCTAAATGATGGTTGAATCGAGATGAATAAGTGACTTTAGGAACAGACGAGAGTAGAACACATCAGCTCGCAGGAGGCTAAATAACAAGATTACATAATTAATGATTAAACGAACTTACCTTAAGTGAAGTTCTATCATAATTATACGAGGGCTTCATCCGAAGAGATTAGAACAACATGTAGTTTCACGTAACGACTCGCTAATCCACACTATAGTTAAAATATTTAAAAATCAAAATCATTTAAAATATAAACATCTTTTTTGTGCTGGTATCCCTACTTTCTACACAGATGCCATCTTTTATAAGTCGTTACCTCATCGCAAAGTCTCATTCAGTTTAAAGACAACGTTTCGTACCATAAAAGAGCATATCTACATTCAAATAATGTATATTTCGAGGTAATGATGGGTTGTGTATTTGGGAGGGTGGGTTCTAATCTCTTCGGATGAAGCCCTCGTATAATTATGATAGAACTTCACTTAAGGTAAGTTCGTTTAATCATTAATTATACTTTGTGCTTCATCCTCGAGATTAGAACAACATGTAGATCTTGAGAGATATAGAAATTATATTATTTGAATTAAATGTATCAACCATAGACTATATTCGTAAGTATTTTATCAAATCAAACAATAAAGAAATCTTTATAAAGAAATCTATATAAATATATGTAACAAGTTTTGCAAATATTTAAATAAGTGAATAGTACATTACCCAATATTTATTAAATTCATATCAACTTCTTATTGTTTAAGACTGAAAGGGCAAAACCATTTGTACTTCCATTATCAATATTTCTATTACAATATTTTGCAAAAACATTCTATCTGCCACCTCATCCAGCAATACGAGTACTTCTAATCAAATCAATGCTTACACCACGCCTGCTGGCAGCCAAGGTGCTAGCGTATCAGGTGGGGTGCGCAAAGAACAAGAAGTGTCAATTCCATTCTCATTTAAAAACACCTTAGATCCATTTACTAGGTACTTGTAACAGGTCTATGTGGGTTCATTTGACTAATAAATAATTTTACTTAATTGCATCGTAATGGCTTAGTAATATTCATGTAGGTGACATATAGTTTTTTTTTTTTTTTTTTTAATTATTAATTAATTTATCATAAAATCAAATAGGCAGGGTTTTTTAACACCTGGCTAGATGTCTTCAATAAGTCTGGTAATTTAATTGTGGTCATATTACCGCAATTTTTAACTTCACTTAATTAAATTTATGATAATGTTTGCACACGGTGAGCCGTGATTAGAGCTAAGAACTAGCTGTACTTTTTCACTTTTTGTTAACTGCTTCAATGGAAAGGTCAGAATACATTTGCTAGATAATCTAAAGCAATAAATGTGTCCCAGGTTATCGTGTAAGTACTTAGTAAAGGGCAAACGGAACCTGTAAAACCGCTTGATAAAAAAATAACTTATGATTCGATCATCGGATGTTACCCTTGGACCCAAAAATTAAAGATAGGGCAGTTTGATAACTGTTTAATGTACCTTATTGGTAAGGATATTAAAAGTTTTAAAAGTAATAGGTACCATGCCCGTGTGAGCCAATGAGGTACCTGCTACAAGAATTCCTTGTGCTTCATCAGTATTTATTTTTCTTATAACTTTTGCTATTATCGAAATACGAAAAAAAGCGTAAAAATAAATATTATTCCAACTGTCGGTAAAGGCATTTACAGCACATGTACCTGGATCTCTATCTATTTCTATTATGCCACGATGTATAATTTTGGCACTTTGCATTTAGCCTTGAGCAAACAGCGGTTGTTTTATACCGAAATGTCAACTATACGCTCAAAAACTTGCCCGTTACGCTGAGCTGACCAAGGTGAGCTCTCCTGGACTCAGCGTCTGCTATTTTGTTATCAATCGAGCTAGCTATGTTAGCCCGATACATTTCGAAGCATAAATATGTATTTATTTCGAATCTCGCAAAGCTTCCAAATATCTTTGGTTATGAAGATGTGGAAACCTAAATCCGCCCCTACGATTAATACACGATCAATCATTAGCAAAAATTTGCCCTGGGTTCCTTTTTGAGGCAATATATTTTGAGGCCAAAGAATGCTACTAACAATTCAAGAAAATTAATGTGTTCAAAGGCCTCTTCAGAGCTCCACCTGCCGCTTGTGGTCTCTTGACCACATACGGGTAGACTTGCATCAGAAAATATCACCAAGGTGTTATTATCAGCTCTTATTGGATTCCTTGCTGTATTTATATTTTTTATTACAATCAAAGTCACAGCTATTGTAACCTTCGAATTGTAAAAGAGTAAGGTATTTACATCTTTCAAATTGTTTAGTATATAGCCAGCAGTACTCTATACCAGTGGAAAAGCTGAAGTGAGTAGGCCAATGACACGAGCAAAGTCACGTATAGACGAACGCTGGAGTCTTCTAAGTCGAATAAGTTATTTTTGAATAAATTTAAAGTTTTAAATTTTGTGTCAAATATAAATCCAAGATAAGTACAAATATTGGATGGCATGAGACAGCTTTTTTATTCATGTATAAAAAACCGGGTTATTATTTCATTGACCTTTGCAATACATTCTTGGTACTTAGGAGCAGTACAATATACGTCATCCAGATATAATAATATAATGAACATGAAGCCCATTAATCGTCATTGGCCCTTGACTGGTTTAAGCAATTTCGTAAAAAACGAAAGAGGCTGTACTTATCTGTGGTTGTACTGAGGCCGAAAGGTAGCACATTAAATTCAAAGATTTTTCCTTAAAATTCAAACTACAGATATTTTCTGTAATGCTCGTTTATAGGCACTAAAAATATGCTCTAGAAAGATCTAGGGAAGCCCAAAAATAATAATTGCTGGAGGCTAGTTTCGATTTAGTTTTAGGGTCCTCTAATTTAAAATGTTCCGTTTTTATGAATTTATTAAATGCTCTTAGATTTAATATAAATCTGAACGAGCCATCTTTCTTTTTTATAAGAAAAAACAATTAGAGAAAAAAACTGATCCTCACACTGATTAACCACTGATAGATAGATAGATAGATAATAGATCCAGGTATCAAAAAGTTCAGTTATGGCTTCCCTGTAGATATGTTTTGTCTCGGTGGCAGAAAGATTTAGTGTTTGTGAAATATACCTTTGTACTACGGGCTATAAAAGGGAATGCTGTACCCTTGGACCCATGACAATATAACTGAGTCTAAAGTTATTTTGGACCATTTATATTAAAATGGGACAAGTCTGCCCGAACAGTGTACCTTATCCAGCGGCGTTGATACGGTCGCTATCGCCTCTGCTGTGATGGCGGTTGTATCGCCGGATGTGAAAGCGGCGGCGGCGGCGGTGGCAGCGACGGCACCGGCGGCGCTAAATATTGCTGGATAACTGACGCTGTTGATGCTGTGCAGCATCGGATGTGCGATCGACGAATGTGTGTAATGAACAGGCTCTTGTCACCTCTTTATTGGTTGCCTGCTGGTCACCAATTAAGGCTTCGATCTCAGTTTCATAAAGTTTGACTTGTAACATCCTTTCTGACGAATGCACAAATAAGGCTTCGCCGTTTCATCGACTCGGAGAACCGAGGATCACAGAGCAGCTGAGCACCCTCCAGTGGAGGTTATATAAAGGTTGCATCTTTATGTTCCGAAATGAACATTTTTGTGAGAGCTTCGCTTATGATTATGCATATTTTTATCTTTGGATAAAGTAAAGACCTATAGTCATCCCACCACAGGGTAAAGGCCTCCATCGTTGAATTTTAGGTTCGGATGGCAAAGATGGGTACAGGCATACTCACCACGCTTGCCAAATGTGGGTTGGTGATTAATCACAAACCCGAGCAATGTTCGAAAAAACGTTTTTTTTTTTTTATTATTATTTTTTTTATTATGTATTGATGGTGCGCCTAAAATCTCCATGATGTCATTATCCAATGCGCATTCTTCAAAATTAGTTGGAGCAGGGCTGAAACGCCCTGGGATTTGCTCCACAATATCCAGATCCACGTCAGACGAGGGTAGGCCAGGTTGATCATTACATATTAATTACTTTATATGATATTTTAGCAGCTAAATTGCAATTGTAATGTCAATATTAAAACTTTAAAAAATATGTCTCAGGCGTGGCCGAAACCGCATCTCATTATAAATTTGTTAATAACAGGCCGTCTGGATATGATATATGTGCATAAGATATTTATGATCTTATTATGTTGCACTGTGACATCCGACCCCGTTTGGAGTGGATATAAAGTTTATACAGCAAATTTATTCACAAAAAGGACATACATGTCGCTAATTATTTGCTTAATTGGTAAACACAGAAATTATTTTTGGAAAAAATAAGTCATCTGGAAAGCAGTGCGTAAGATATTATCTTATTATATTGCACAGTGACATCCAACCCCGTTTGAAGTGGATATAAAGTTTACACAGCAAATTTATTTACAAAACGACATACCTATGTCGTAAGTATTTGCTTATTTCGTAAACACAGGAGGTAGTTTTAGAAAAAAACTAAATAAGCAATCTGAAAGGCAGTGCGTAAGATAATTATTATCTTATTATATTGCACTGTGACATCCAACCCCGTTTGGAGTGGATATAAAGTTTACACAGCAAATTTATTTACAAAACGACATATGCCGTTAAGTATTTGCTTATTTGGTAAACATAGGAGGTAGTTTTGCAAAAATTAAGTCATATTAGTATTAAGTGAATTAATAGCAACCAAAATTATTTACACGGCACGGATGAGGAGCCACAGGGTGGTTCCCATGTCTGTGCACTAGTATTTGATTGATTACTTTTTGCAGTATATAATATCTTTCTTAACTTTCAACATTATATCAGTAAACAGGCCGAATAAGGCACATGCATTAATTTTACATCATTATCAGTAACAACATTTTAAGAATTCCAACTACCTCCTTTTATTTAAAATTAAAAATACTTTAAAGACAAAGTATATACTTTGCTTACCTCCTGGTGACGAAGGCGCCAGAAAATTTGGGCTTGTCCTCAAATCACTATCGCTACTCGAAAAAATTCTTCACGATTGCTCCTTGTTAAGTTTCCTTCCGATTTTATTAATTTTTGACGTCGTCTATATATATAAATTCGTCATAGTTCTTGCTTTCTTTTAAGCATGCTTATTGCTGAAAAAAATATACTTGCAGATGGATTTAAAAGTGTGAACTAGCGTAGCACTAAAACGCGAATGAGACTTTGCGATGAGGTAACGACTTATAAAAGATGGCATCTGTGTAGAAAGTAGGGATACCAGCACAAAAAAGATGTTTATATTTTAAATGATTTTGATTTTTAAATATTTTAACTATAGTGTGGATTAGCGAGTCGTTACGTGAAACTACATGTTGTTCTAATCTCGAGGATGAAGCACAAAGTATAATAATACCGTTACCGGATTAACTTTAAATCAAGACAAACGACTCTTGCGTTCAGATAATGGAAAAAATATTGCTGTTTTCGCGTGTACTGCCACTCGCACTGTCTAATTTATTGGCTATCGCGCAATTATTTAATATGTCTAATTGTTCTGCTTCCATGACAGATTTCTATTGTTTGCCAGGTCACATGAGTATAATTTTACTGTCCCTGCTTTACCAAGGTAAAGCAGGGACAGTAGGCACGTCTGAACAATGTATAATTTAAATTTTACTAACCGCAATTTATTTGAGCATTAAAAGAAAAATATCCCACGGGAACATTACATTTTTTTAGGATAAAAAATGACCTACGACCTATTCTCAAACCGACCAGTTACATACACCAAAATATTTTGTATTAATCGGGCAAAATGTTTCTAGAAAGTTCGAACACTAACACTATGTAACGAGATTTTTAATTTATTGGACCACCACAAATACAGTTAAACGTAGTTAGAAAATATAGCAATGCCATTATTAGCGAATCCTCGGGGTCAAGTAAGGTAAACGATCTGACAGCCGCGGAAAGCGATCACCATATCGTTAACACATAGCAAAAGTTATTATGTAACGTTAACAATGATGGCGTCGCCTATCGAAAGGCGCACAAACGTGTTCTTGATGTTATTATAATCAAATACCAGCGAATCGTGAAGCCGGCCGGAGTGAACTTTCCGCGACCTTCTTCAAAGTTTACAGCTCAACCTTTGGCCGTTGCCAAACTGCCGTAACTTAGGCCCTACTCTGCAATACAATGTCCGTAAATTCGAGTCTATCTGTCGCTCTTACTCATACTAATGTCCTCAAGTATCTGATAGAGGCAGCTATATCCGTATGTATGTGCTTCGCGTTGCGTAGTGGGGCCTCTGCACGCCTCCGTTTATCGGAGCAAAATGATTCACAGCACGGCACTTTGTTTGTTTTATTTTATAATGTAATGACAATAAAATTGAAGAGGAGGCAGTGGCCAATATACCAAACTCCTCATTTTCCAAAAGGCTAGGTTTAGTTATTTTATGTCGTTCAGCAAAAATTAAGAACATCAGTATTTAAACTTGAAAATTAAGTTTCAGGTCGCGCCCGGTAAGCATGGAGATGCGGATCATTTCCAAAGTAATTTAGAACATGTTTTATACCATTTACTGGTACAGCTACAAGTTTTTATTGTGTCGGTACCTAGCTGTTCCTGGCGACTTCGTACGATTTTGTATTTAAAATTATCCCGCGGGAATCATATAATTTTTTAGAATAGAAAATTGTTTACGACCTATTCTGAACCTACTCAATAGTGCAAAAACAAAACAAAAGGAGTTAGACAACATACACTGAGCCGAGTATTTCCTAAAAAGATGTCTCAGTTCCTCTCCCAAACCTTGCACGGAAACATCCAATAGACACATACACTTTCTGCCGTCGAAACTGGGTTAATAACACAGAACATCTGTGGTTAATAACTATCATCCAATGCTAACATAACCTATTTCATAAAGCCCTTGCACGGCAGGTATGGCAATATCAAGCATAGAAAGCCTATGCTTTCTTCGGAAGAGCGTGGATGGGTAAAAACAAGTCGCACTAAATAACGATGCGCTAGCGAGTACTAACGAGTCGTGTACGGACTCGGGCCTTGTTCGGTGCTATACGCTATACCGTTTCAAGAAGCTGCCTTGCTACTGATACTAACCCATATCACCCATGAAGTACAAATGAAAGCACAGGCTAAACACTGGGCATCTTAAAGTAATTAATATAAGGGCGAAATTGCAACAAAAACATTCATGCCACTGTACAACTGTAGCGACAGTATTTGATTTCAACACAGCGGTAATATTGTCGGCCGAATGATTCAATTAAAAGTGACATCATACATAGAAGGGAAGACTAGCAAAATCTGCCGAATAAGAAACAAATATATGAAACAAATCAAAAAGGGTTATCCCAATAAGATGTAAAATGCTTCAAAGGTCAAACTGTATCTACCAACAAAAGTCCAATTAAAAATATTGAACGACGGCACGTTAGGATTCAGTTGGAAGATAGGCCATTGTATTATTTAGGAGCTCAAAGAGATCAAATTAATGTTATTATACCAATACAAAATTACACAACGACATCATCATCACTAACATCACAGCTGGACATATGATGTCCAAAATAGAGTTCCATTAATCTCTCTTTTCACTGCCTTAACGGATGTTTTCAGGGATAAGCACTAGGCTATGTCAGTAACCGGTTCTCACACTACCTCCTGGATGATACCACCTTCCTGCCGGAGTCCAGTGCCAAACAGTTTTTCTGTGTTCCGCTGGTGTGTGGGAGAACCAGTGCCACTTTCTGTGTAAGCTCGCTCCAACTTAGGCTACTTCTTGACCGTAGGGTTAAGTATGTAGTCAATAGCAAGCCCATTGATTATTAAAAAAATAACAATAAAAACAAACTAAAACCACTCGCTCTTCACATTATGTAAATTCGAGTTGTGTATAGTGAGAGGTATGTCTCGCCAGACGGCGCGTTATGGATGCGCATGAGTGTCTGCGGGCGGAATGCACGACGCTATAATATGGGCACATTGACTGGTAGGGTTGACAGTTTTTAGGAAAGTTTTTTTGCGTTGATATAATTGATACGAAAGAATGCCAGAATGAAAAGCAGGTGATTCAATAAATACTAGAGGTGATTTGCTAAAATGATACTGTTCTAGTTTTTTTTAAAATTGATTTTGTTCAGAAGTAATAAAATTTAATCAATTAGGGGCAGCACATAGATCTAGTAGTTCCCTTAAGCTGCGTTAGTCAAATCGAATCAAATCAGTTTCCAGCATAAAATTTCAAGAAATTCTTTCAAACAATGTCTTGGTAGCTTTTAATCAGTTAGAGCAGTCGTCATGTAAACGGAAGTAAAATATAAGTCAAGGGTTAGGTACTTAAGGAATTGTATTTTAAACCTACTTAGGTACTTTGAATTGTCGTTGTATCTACCTCTAATTTTATCGTCAAACAATAACTTGTTGTCTGATAGAAAGTTTGATCTAGAATTATAATCACAGGGCGAAAATAATATTAAGAATTTGGGTAGTTTTTTTTTGTATTTTAACAATTACTGGATTTCCTGTCCTCCTTTTTTTATATGAAAGTTCTCACTATACCCTTTCCAATCGTTTATTTAACTTTTGACAGATCACGCACATAAAGTTTTATAAGTAATAATTTTTGATTTAATGTACTACAGGGAATACTGTACTTCATGGACGAGATCCGCCCACTTAGAGATGTGACATTCGTGATTAATGACCACAGACTATAAAACGGTTTTGAAATAAATCGATTATCGACTATGTTAATAAAACATACTATAAAATTATTGTGCTTATATTTTATATAAAATTACGTAAAAACCTTTATTATTTTGCATTAAAATGCCCTAAATGTCTCTGTTTTAATGCATAAATAATTTGCGTAATGAAAACAGTTCCATCGTACTCGTACCTAGTAATGGGATCGAATTTATTCGCTGCAAATTAATGAATCTAAAATAATCGTTTAGACTTACTGTAGTTGGTTCAAAGAAAAAACACGTGAATGAACTGCGGTACCTACTTGTAATAAACACGTGCAAAATTTTGAAAGTCATAGTAACAATAATGAAAATGATTGTTAAAATAATGAGTGTGTTAAATTAAATTGATCAAAACTTCTTCATGAATAAAATCGATCGATAAAAGAAATCGAATCGGTAACGGGTCAGGGTATCACTATTAGATTAAGTATTAGAGCTGCCAAAAGTTAAATAAACGATTGGAAAGGGTATAATTGTACCGGGATTCTTTGAAGTTGATTAATAATTAAACTAAGAAATAAGGTCAAATAAAATATTTAAACTAAATAAAGGTTGACAGCCCTTGGACATTGTGATGTTAGTTAGTAGGTATCAGTGTTCTGCGGTTAGATGCGCGCGCGCTTAGCAGACAGCACTGGACACACGCGTGACGTCACACTTACATAGTATGCAAGGTACGTCAAGGAATAACTAACAATAGTTAAGTATTATTAACATAATCAGAATTCTAAAAAAATAAGCACTAAGAAAATTAAGTTTAATCTGAAACATTCAAGCGAATATTCACAAAACTTCCACTTTGAATTTAAAATATGCGGTGAGGGAAATCGATTAAATTACCTATTCGACGACGACAGTTCGAGTTTTGATTCATCATGTTGGGAACCTAAGTGTTGTAATAATTACATTATTTCTTGTCTATGGATTGTCAATGGTACAGAGACTGGACGGTGGTCGCTTGGTCAGTGGCAATCTTGAGACATTAGAAGTCAGTAGCAGAATGTTGGCACGTGATTTATTGTAAGTACCTAATGGGTATCTAAATAAGTTGTTGGCAAGTAAAAGGGTATGTCTTTCGAGTGTTAGCTAGTGTATTTTGATCATCATAACGTTTGACCGTGGAGTAACTTTGCTGTTATTTGGTCTTTAATTATTTGAAGTCATGTACATTTTACAGTTATGCTAGAAGCCGGAAGGTGTTTCACGTTATTTATTTATTCTAACTGTAGATAGATAGATAGATAGAGTACTCTTTATTGCACACCAGAAATAAAAATAAAAATTACAGCAAAAATTTAAAACAAAAGGTTGTACAACTTCGGCGGTCTTATCGCCAACAGCGATTTCTTCCAGACAACTGTAATAAGTTTTAATCAAATTGCAAATGCACTTAAAAGCAATATCACAAAAAAAATAATTATATATCAACTGTTACAGCGCACATCTTATTTGTACAGTGTAAGCTTATTTTCTGAAGAGTTTGGTGGTTCAATTTTATTACATTAAATACAAAAGAAAGCACCTACCTACCTACTATCTGGAAATACTAAAAGATAACGAGAGAAGAGATGTTACAACGAAATCTACTCCATTCATAGAACAAACTGTAAGAATAGAATTATGTGTCTGGTACACAATGCAATATCATGGAAATGTCCCTTTGCAACACAGTTATTTTAAACTAAGTTGCTGGTGAATTAAAATTAAAGATAACTTTACGATTTTATTTCAATAGAGAAGATGCTGTTGGATTACCAGTTGGAGCCGTCATACCATCAACTCCACACATAGTCAACTCATATTGCGTGAATAGGAAAATAACTGACATTGAATTTAAAGACGGTGGCTTTGAATTTTTTTTTAGATTACCTTCTATAAGGCGAATAACCCCTTACTTAGTTAACCACTATCCATGTCTCCATGAACGCCCTAAAGTATCTAAAACGTAAGTATTACCCAAAATATGACGTTATAAATCCTTCAAGTAATTATCTTTTATTTCAAATTTTCAATGTAGGTATAGTGTTCGCGTAAATTCAATAAACCAATTTCCTGGTAGATATTTCCATGTCTTTTGAAAACCTAGCTTCAGTCACAAGTATGAAAATGAAACGCCAGACCGTCTCTACCAGGATTGAAGAGATTTTGATGTCTGGTGTAAGACATAACGCTGAAACAAATGACTTAGAGAGGGCTATGACAACAATTGCTGTTACCTGATTCAGGGATTTACACCATAAACTTTGTTTTTATGAGTTTCTGATATTTCGGAACTGTTGAATATATGTGATAAAGCACAAGATACACGGTATTAACCCCGAATCAATTAACTCTAGTGACAGTGACCATGGAAGTTAAAACCAGAGCAATTGCTGTTTTTAATCTACTGATCTACTTGTCCTCATCACACACCACACTATGCAGATGATTTCAAATCGGGACAGTCAAATCACATCAACGGTCAGAACAGATTGTTTGACGAGTCACTGTTGGTAGGTTACCTCGAGTTCTTCCTCTGAGGAGTGGTGATCGTAGAGGTGGTCCGGCTCTGGTTCAGGGATATGCCGCGGCGGCGCCGGTGCGCACGCGCACGCCTCCCCACTCATACCTGTAACAATACGAATGAGTTAGGAACATGCAAAGTAAAGTAACAGATTATCATTCCTCTGCAGGCGAAAGGCATCCATCATTGAATTCAAGTTACCACAGTATGGGTAAATGCATAATCACCACGCTTACCAAATGCGGAACGTTCGAAAACTCGGAACTCTTGTTGCCCGACTCGGGTATCGGAACGCTGTAAATGGTTCGAAATGTCGGGTTCAATCAACTATAAACGCGTACCTACTAAATCTGTAAACATATGTTTAATTAGCCTTAAATTAAAGAGCACTACAACTACGAGTATAAAGGTTGTAAGAGGCGACTAAAGGAGTGTAAGGTTGAAGGCGATGCTGCCTTTTAGGGCGCCAATTGCTTGGCCTTTGGTAGAGTATGGCTAAAGGCATTTTCTTAACTCAAAACTTTTGACTTATGGAGTACTATCAGAAGAAGATGGGCAGCAGATACTTTTTTACGACATTGGCCAAACTGTGTGGGCGTAACCAGTATTACAAAATTCCTATGAAAAGGCCTAAGTCTGACTAAATGATGTAGGCTGATGATGATGATAATGATGATGATGAAACATGTCCTAAGGATCGTCGAAATCATCGATCAGATTTCCACGTCAAGCTAATAAAGCTATGAGGGAGTTGGGCTACATAATCAATCTTCATATCGCAGGCACTTATTAATGCAAGATCTAGGACAGACTAAATTATATCGCATCTAGCGAGGATTCTGTAGTCATCTGGTTATCTTCATGATTACTAAAACTTCGTAAAATTTTGTAAATAAAGAGTTTGTACATATAGGTACATAGCGCGTTAGGTAAATGGTATAACAAGCCAAAATTTAATCAATTTCTTCATTCTATTTATTTTTATTTTTTTACAAATCAAAATTTTTAGATTCCGATTTTAATGTAATATTATTTTCAGAAATGATATCAAATATCTTAGTCAGGCCATAGCATTAATAAGCATTTGTTAACATAGGCTAGTTTCGGTTTGTTAAGTAGGTATACCATTTACCTAACAACCTGTAGGTATAGAGCTCTTTTTGAGCTCATAAAAATATACTACCTACCTATACTTAAATGCTATGAGAAAAGAAATCTACTTATATTATACCAAAAAAGAAGTAATAGGTATGTACCACCAAACTAAATGTATAGTTTTTCAAAATCCTAATGTAATTTAAATAATCAATATGAACGATATATTTTTATTTTTAGGTAACCATTCCTAAATATCAGTGAAATATCAGCCAGTGTCAATAAATGTTTATACATAACAGTACTGGCAACATCGAATCGAATGGTAATAAATCACCCAGAGCCGTAAAAATAATTTAAAAAAAAATGGTAATCGCAACCGGGAACGCAGCCCGAGGGGAGGGGGCGTGCACTTGAACTTCGAGCCCGCGCGGCGCGCAGTCTAGGCGGCCAGTGTTTTGATCGCGGCTCGGAATACCGGTAAAAATATCGTAGCGTTATAGCTGCTTGATGCGGATAAAGTTGAAAATTAACGATACAACAAATGGGTTGAAAAAATTATAGCATAATTTTGTGTTTAAATAAAATAACTTATGTTATTGTCGTTTAATTGTAATCTTCGCACTTTTATTGTTTAATTAGAAATACGCAGGTTTAAAATGTTAACCCCTCGATTGTATGTTATTCCAGACACAATTAAAATCAATTGTTATCGCGACCGCCGCGGTCTTATGATCCTGTTGGAGTTAAGATGTTTATTAAATAAATAGTAAAGGAATATTTTATATGAGTGTTAGCTCGAGTTTATGTCTGTTAATGTTGATTTAACTAATTTTTATAATTTTATCTGTGTTAATTAGTAACATTATTGTTTAACTTAGTTAGCCCTCTCAAAATTTGCCAAAAGTTGCCATGCCCTTGCAGGGCGTCACATTAGCTACTATCATATGTACCTACTAATGCAATAAACTATTTGAATTTGAATTTGAATTTCACCCATTTGCAATACAACATCACATAATAATTACCCATACTGTTTGTATTCGACATAATTTGTCCGGGTTATAAAGTTGACACTGACATAAAATCAACGTCAAGCATTCAAATGACAGATTTAGGCGTCATTTTTGCGTCGGACTGTGTATGTATCTAGTTCTTATATCGAGGGCTAGAAGTTAGAACTGACTTTATATATAGACACAAAATGGTAAATTATGCCATACGGGTATTGCCGGCGAATGGAAAATTATAGAAATCTAGAAATGTCACCCTGAGCCGGACAGGTGGCAGGTTTCACAATTTAAAAATACATTCAGCAAACCTACTTACGTTTCGCTACTCGGAGCTATTAGGTAATCGACATGTAATCTATAGATAGGTACTCGGCTAGTGGCTACTATTATTTTATTTTACACAAAAAGACAAGAGAAAAATAAATGTCTTTAAAAATACTCAAAAATGGTCCTCGTCTCCAAGATACGAATAAATAAAATTAAAGTGCCTGTTTGTAAATCCAAATTCAAATATGAAAGTAAAAATTTTTAACCTATTTTATTAATTTTAGTAACTTTATTGCGGAGACGCGTGTTCGAGTCCCACCGCCTCACACTAATTTATTATGGAAGTATAGTTCAAATAAATTACATTTTAAACAACTTCAAATCACAAATGACCCTTTTATACCATTGGCGGTTCATTTTATTTAAAAAATATTTTATGGTAACCTAAACGAAATGTGCGCGCACCTGCAAAATACAAAGCTACGCAAATGTGCAAGCCTATTTACGATCACAGTTGGCTTTATAAGCAACTTTTAACTACATAACAATGGAAAAACGATATTTGGCAACTAAAATAGTTTTTACATATTTTTTAAATATGTTCTATATAAATTAAGGTCTATTCAATGATATTTAAAAAGTAATAGATATGTTACATGCGCTCTCAATATGCGTCCCTAAAACGTCACAATTGTGACGTCTTTTCAAATCCATGAAAGAGAAAGTAATTGTTCTTTTCACGAGTATGACAAGGACAAAATAAGAATTACGCATGTGTGCAGCTGTACGCAAGCGGCACATATATTTCGATAGTTTTGTAAGGGCATAACCTATCTATACTTTTTAAATATCATTGGGTCTATTTAATTAATTTTTCTAAATAAATTAAGGTTAATTTGATCCTAACGATATTTAAAGATTGTTTGTATATTATCTGCAAAAAAGTCGAAATAAAGTATTTTTAAACGGTTTCATTTAGCTCACCCCGTTTGTTTTATTCTTGGGTCAAATTTAGTAATTCAAATTTCACCCTCTTCCTGTCAACCGATTAATCTGAAATTTTGTATACACTTTGGATTTTGGTGACAATACAATTATGTTTATTCATTATCATTATAAATTCAAGATGGCCGCCGCTACAAAATGGCGGATAATTTATGTTTTATTAATCCCATCAATATGGGTATCAAATGAAAGGGCTCAACAAGCAGAATACAATATACTATAAAAAATTGAAATCAACGATGGCGGCCGCTACAAAATGGCGAATAACGTAGGTTTTATCAATCCCATCAATATGGGTATCAAATGAAAGGGCTCAACAAGCAGAATACAATATACTATAAAAAATTGAAATACAAGATGACGGCCGCTACAAAATGGCGGATAACGTAGGTTTTATCGATCCCATCAATATGGGTATCAAATGAAAGTGCTCAACAAACTAACGGGCAAGAAACCTTGCAATAATGAAGCACTAAATGAATTAAACAGAATGCGAAATAAAAACTAAAAACTAGAAAATAAAAATAGGTAAAAAAACTTTTTAAGTTAAACGGTTTTATGTTAAACATACATTGCAATGTTTAAGATAAATGTACTAAAAACCAAAAAATAATAAAATAGATACAGTCGTGGGAATTATAAACATATGCATAGACTAGACTAAAATAAAACCGTGGGTTCTAAAATAAAAAGTCGATAATTTGTAGACAATTGACGTGCCCCACGGTTTTATTTTAGTCTAGTCTATGCATATGTTTATAATTCCCACGACTGTATCTATTTTATTATTTTTTGGTTTTTAGTACATACATTTATCTTAAACATTGCAATGTATGTTTAACATAAAACCGTTTAACTTAAAAAGTTTTTTTACCTATTTTTTTTATAACTGATGTTTAAGCGCCTGTAGGACCGAAGGTTGCAAGGTTACGGAAAAAAGTTAGAGAAATTTATCTTAGAAAATAATACTGGCTTTAATGCCTACTAGACAGCATTTTGATCCATGCACGCATTTTGGAGCTACAGACGTTAATAACTTATTCTACATACAAAAAAAAAATTAAACAATTTATTTCTCAAAATTGGCCGTTTTTGAGAAAAATTGGAATCAGTAAAAGTGATTTAGAATCAAAAGAGGAATATTATGTGAAAAAAAATTTCAAGCTTAAATATGAATATTGACCTGAGTTATTATAATGACATAATTTATAAAATTTAAATACTGATATTTAACATTTTTGTTTGTCTATTTGTCTGCTATTTCCGGCTAATCTACTAACGGGACTTTCACTCGCGGATAGTTATTTTTTTTAATAATAAAAAAGGAAAAGAAAGAAAGTGAGACATGCCAAGCACCCAGTAGTCCTCACGAACTAAGTCGCTTGCACAGCTAGTGATAAAAATGTTTACAAAAAGTAATTTATCTGAGCTAATACCCCAACAAACCCAAATATTTCTATTGAAATGCATTTGAAAACACAACAAACTGAAATCAACTAGGTCAATAAATACAGAGCGGGGTCGCTAAACTTTCGATTGCATCACATCGGGATGTAGAAAATCCACGAGTTCACTGGGAAAATTAGCAAATTTCGTAAATATTTAAACGGGTGGCAACAAAAAGGGAAACGGTGCATGCATAGGCGACCGCAGCCACCCCGGGAGGTTTTAAAAATAACGATAAAAATCGTTAGCGAGCGATTATTTCCACGGCGACAAATGAAAACGGACGTGACCAAGACTTCTTTATTCCGCTTTAGCAGAGGTTCCCAAACGTTTTTTTCTTCCATAGACCACTTTGAAAAATTTTGCTGGTTCCATAAAAAAGGTATATCTAACAATATAAATTTGCGTTACAGCTGAGTTCCAAACACGAATTGTCAGTTTTCGAAAAAAAGGTTGACTGATTGGTATCGATTATTTGATTGTGTCGCGATTGAATGTCAATAAAGTGATTTCCTCCGATTTTTATTTTTTGACATCTAGTTACAGCACAAGGAACCAATCAATTAATCCCAGTAAAAAAAATGAAAAACAGTATATTTCCTTGTGTAGTTTTTATTCGAATAATAAAATATTATCTGCCTGCCTACAATGATGCTTAGGTGAAGTCAAGCCAACATGTACGCTGTACAACTCTCTAGTGAGTGATTCATGAACCGGACCAAGATCTTGGGTTTCCACTCCCAGGTCGGGCAACATAGTTTAGATTTTTCGGACATTGCTCGGGTTTGTGATATCACAAACCCGCATCGCAGGCGTGGTGCTTATGCCTGTACCCATCGATGCTGTGGTAACTTGAATTGAAGAGGCCTTTGCCCTGCAGTGGGATGATATAGGCCGTTACTTTACTGAGAGTTGAAGTTATTTTGGTGGGTCTCCGTAACCCGTGGGGTCCTTGGGGGTTCTCCTTGGCGGTCCTTCTGAACCACTTTGGGAATCAATGGACTATAGTTTATTCAGACCGTGGAGCTTTTGCCGGCCCGGGCGGGGCGGTCGACTCGTTCCATATGCAAATGCACTAAAATAATGTCCCATTCACATTCCTTTAGATAAATATTTCGCTATGCTAACGGAGATTTACTTTTTATGGAACTTTAATGTGTATTAAATTATATAGTGATGTTTATTTAAAAGATCATAGAAAAGTAAGGACCTATTATCATCCCATTGCAAGGCAAGGGGCCTCCATCATTGAATTCAAGTTACCACAGCGATTATGGGGACAGGCGGAATCCTCGCGCTTGTCGGGGTTTATACCATGTACAGTGGGGGTCTCCGACGCCTAACCAGTTTCAAACGAAAATAGCTTGCAGTTACACACAAAAACGGACGTCACTCCAAACAATAGACGACTCGAGCTGCAAGCGATTTTGCTCTTAAAGGTGACCTGACCAGGCCCCTAATTCGCGTAACCCAATCGTATCACAATCGTAATTGAACGACAGGTTTTTGACAGTTCTAGTATGGGCTAAATGTCAAAATCGTCCAACTCAATCACGATCGAACTGCGATTCGGTTACGCGAATTAGGCCCCAGGCGACGGAGACCTTAATTTTACAATTTGTATTAACAAGGTAATACATGTTTTTTTTTTAATTTCCTATAATTAAGCACTGTTGCAAGCGCCATGATCACGGAAGTTCTTCCGTGATCAACCCCGAATTAATTAACTCTAGTAAATCTTTCCACTTTATACAGGGTGTAAAAAAATACGAGCCAAAAATTTGCCGATTGACAACCACCCTCTTGAATTTGGTTCGTACTTTTTCTTACACCCTGTATTACTGTAGATTACTAGTAGTAGCACACATTCTGGAAATGCATGTGAATATTACAAATTTGTAAGCATGCAACTCTTGTTGGAAACTAATTAAGCGTAATAACGCGCCGTGTAGGTGTCATCGTAAAAGCAAATTAATTGTTATTATTTCTACGACATTTGTTATGCATACCTACCTACTTACTTTTTGTGAAAATTTTCTCGTCAGTTTTTGCTGGGAATTCATTCGATTCTCTACATTTATAAATGGAATTGCAATTATTAGAGTAAAATGTGCATCGTAAAGATGCTAGATGTAGCCCGTGTCTTCGTACGCCTTGAATTTCGGTTTAAAGATTTATTCGGGATAAAAGAGTCTATGTTTTATTCCATTTTATTATCTATCTCCGTGCCTTATTTAGATTTGATCCGCTTAGCCTTTCTGACGACATACATCCAAACAACCATCCAATAATTTAACCCTTTCATTGACTGTATAAACGAACTTACATATTTTTTTATACCTTTTACCTTTGAAATACCGATCTATCTGGCTCAAAGCTCGAAGTACCAATGCCAAAACTACATCCATTGATACAAACCGTTGTTTAAAACGTATCATTTAAACTTATTCTATTACTCATAAGGTAACTAACTAGGCTTCCGCACCTAAAGGGTAAAACCGGGACCCTATTACTAAGACTCCACTGTCCGACTAATATATGTAGCTAGCTGTATGTCTTATAAACCGAGATGAAAGTTGAAATTTTTACAGAAGATGCATTTCTGTTGCCGCTGCAACAACTAAAACAGAATAATATGCATATCTAAGGGAAGGCTACCAATGCTACCATACAACAGACTGCATCATGTAGACGCTCAAAATATTCACCAAATATTTCACGGAACAGAAAAAACTTTTTTTTCTGTTCCGTGGAATATTTAGTTGTATTTTTCTTTTTTTAATAATTGAATTCAAATGGTACAGAATCCTGCGTACGACTCCGACTCGCACTTAACCGGTTTCTTGGTCATACTTATTTAATCCTAGGTTGAAAGTCCCATTGTAGAGTAGCAGCAAATTTATCACGAGAATCTTGCGCACCTTTGCTATCCATGCGCTTTTAGAGGGCCGCTGACTTAGAGCATGTCCTATACAAGTGTTCCGTTCCGCTTTTGAATAATTGAAAGACTCGGTCCTATCTACGCGATCTTATCTCTCATCTCACCATCATGCGAGGGTTTGCGATCGTAATGATTTGTGATAGAGTATAATTTGGTATAGCAACGTATAGTAATGATGGCGCATGGCGGCGCGGGCGCAGGTCGCGTGGTGACGTGACCGCCACGACCATCAAACGCGGCTCCGGTGACAATGAGATACGGATTAGTGTATTGCTGAATCTTGTACAAGTTTCCGGTACTTAAAAACGTTAAACTAACTTCAATCTTGTATCTTTATAAACTAGGCTCAAGATTAATTGGGGAAAGATTCTCTTTCTTCTTTCCATGTGGTGGTCAAGCTTGTCTAGACAAGCATCATTTCCAATCACTATCATAAAATAAAAGAAGGTGTTTATTGTGCAGATCTTATTTACAGCGGCAACACGTCACTCTACTCAAGATTAATTATCAAATTACCTAAATCAATTATCTACTTTAAGTACCAAAATTCAGTTCGAGTCATTTTTGAATTATTTTTATGTGTAGATACAGTACACCTACTTACAACATGTAAATATGACTTGATACTGTAGTAAAATGTATTAAAATGGGCCCAACTTTTTGAGTTCATTCAAGTAGGTACATAAAAATGGAAATTATCACATAGGTACATTGCACTGATTACAAAGTAAGTAACTATTATAAGACCTTGTTTTGTGGAAATCAATAAAAACGGTGGTAAGACAAAAACACCCACCCTGAGAAAATATAGGACAATACTTTTTTCTAAGTTGACCTCGGAACAGGTCACACCTTGGAAAGTGAACAGACAGGTCTGTCAAAATCTTTTAATATCCAAGTTCACCATGCGGGTATCGGACCTTCCGTGTTGCCAAGAAAGATTCTCGGCAGACCCAGCCCTACCAAGGAATTGCGATCCAATCATCAGGGAGTTTAGACAAGAAATAGTGTGTACCTATAAAATGTTTTGCAATAATTTAGCTTCTCTAGCTTAGTTTTGGTCACCGCGCAGGTAATGGATGCAAATAAGCACGGACAGAGTGGACGTGACTTGTGCGCGTGGGCCGAGCCGCGAGCGCGTAGTCGACCCAGCTTGTAGAGTTGCAGAACTATCGATAGTTTGGCTATCGATAGTTGCCGACCGATAGTACTGCTACCAATCAATAGTAAAAATGAATTTGTACTAATCAATAGTATTATTGAATAGTGTTCCAAAACAATATGTTGGTCTTCAATAGTATCGATTCTATTGGAATGACATCAACTATCGATAGACTGTCGATATTGGACTATCGAGTCGACTTGCGCTCGCGCAGCTTCGTGGCGTGCTCGCACATAATCAAGACTTAGTAGTTCAATATTTTCAGAAATGAATCTATTTATGCAGTAATCGTGTTTGTGAAATAACATACTAATATGATATTTTACTTTAATGATTTATTCATATAATAAAATTTTAGGTAAACACTCGTACATAAATTTCTAAGAAGCCAATTCAATAAATTCACAAACTGATGATAAATAACTCGGACAATATAATGAAATGGCTGTTATCGATTCAGTACCAAATTCAGTAAGTACATAATACCTATGATGATTGATGAAGAAGAATAATTTTACTTATAAAGTTTCTAGATCAGGTCAGGTTCGGGAAAAAAAAGCAAATTGAAACATAACGATCGCTTAACTTTTTCATCATACAAATGCACTAACAATGCATCAAGAAAGTTTAAAAACATAAATGGAACAAATAAACAAGCAAAAGTCGTGTAATATACCTTATTAACTTATTTGTGATTACTGGCAATTTCATTTTGGAACTAAAATCATCATAACCCTTTCTTTTGGCTTTGCCGTAGCCGGGTAAAAAAATATAAACTTAAACATTGCATTTTTCAATAGTTGTCCCTTTGTTTCCAATCATTACATGCATAAGTCAAGTATCTAATTCAATGTAAACATCCGAAAACAAGGGATAATTTTCTTAGCAAAAGAAACTGTTTGTTTCAGAATGTTCCACCGCTAGTACTGACATAATAAAATACCAGCGAAACATGGGGTCAGATCCATAATCCATTACCTACTGATAGAACCACACTAGTTCGCCTGGCGGTTACCAAACAGTAGCTAGAGTTGAACATTAAATTTTGCATAATAGTCCGTCAACCTATCACGAGACTAATAACTTTTTGAATTGATATTAAAACCTGCGTTGAACTTTAACAGCGTGATGAAGGCATAATAATATTAAATAAGAGTAACAGGCTTTTCTGATACAAGATACCTAGTAAGCTTTAGAGTATACTGTTGGTTATTGCTACCAAAAGACTACAAAACACGGAGATAAAAATACGAAAGAAACTAATAACGGAAGAAAACTGTACAAGGACACAAAAGAAGCAATAATAAAAACAAATGTTGCTGACATCAATAAACCAAAATCCGAAACTGTACACGTTTAGCAAAAAAGTGAAGTAACAGCCTATAACCATACAACTGCAGCGCAAAGGCTTCTATCATTTAATTCAAGTTACCACACCAATGATGGACACAGACATAATTTGGGGTTCTGATTATAAATTTTGAAATACGAAATCCTTGTTGCCCGGCCCGGGGATCGCACCCAGGACCCTGAGATCTTAACCCGGTACTTAAACCAGAAGACCAACAGGACGTTGCTTATGAATACGACGTAAAATAACTAGTTTATGATAATAATAGAGATCGTTTAGGCGCGGGCGCGCTTGACAAAGTTAATGTGCCCCGCGACCGGCGAAAATTCAATCTATGTACTGAGGCTATTAACGTTATTGAATTATCGCCATTACCTTTAGCTTCCAAGCGAAACTTAATTTTAGAAATTTAATTGACATTTATAAATATACCACAGGAACCAAACAGGTATTTCGATATCTCTCATCACTATGTCCTTGTCTTGTTTTTAGCTAGAGTACTGACACTTGTCAATGATTGGTGGGAATGTAACCTCCGTAACTCTTCGAAAAATAATAGTTACCCCTAACCAGCAACTCTGGATCATAGATACATATCCAGCATTACTAAATGTGCCCGTTTTCTTTCAACGTTTTTAAACACCATCAAATAAGTGGTAATATCATACCTATAACTACCTAGTTTCCGAAAACTCTAAAGTTTGATGAGATCAGTCCACGACGTAAAGAGGCGTCTTTATCACCAAATATTTGTAGACATATATTACCAATACATTTTTGGGTTATATTATTTGATAATATAACCCAAAAATAGGTAAAATTTGAATCGTTCCAATAAAACGCTGTAAATATTTCCACCGCAATAAACATGTGCATAACTTAACATAATAGCTAATTAGCGGGCGCGAAATTTCTCTGAACCGTTTTAAAGTAATAAATAGTGAACAATATTGTGATTGTAGAAAACATGTTCAAGGTTGGAGGCTCGCCAGGCGTAGCGACTTGCGGTTAGGCTTTAGACACACCATGCACAGAAAGCGAAATTCCAAGTAGTAAGCAAAAACAAGGAAAAGTATAGGTATTTTAGAAAGTACAAAAAACCAATGTACAAATACAGATAAAACAAATACGATGGTAGTCCTAACAGTACCCAAGCTGAGATAGAAAAGTTAACTATTTCATCGTTAATAAATTTGATAATGCTACAGAAAACAGTATTTTCAAACAGGTTTTTAGTGGTAAAAGATTTGCCAGCATTGTTTGAGTCTGTTGTTACATCCTTTTTGGAGAAGCTGTTTTTACTATCAAAAGAATATGAAAGCTATTCATCGTTGGGAGAAAACTAATACGATGGAATAAAGAAAAACACTTTTTTAACTATTAACCTTGTCATGTCGCGTACATCTAGGACCGCCCTCGTACTTATATACTCAATAAATATTTAAAAAGATAATACCTATACCTAATACCTAAGTTCTCCAGACAGAATAACATCCCAGTGTGCAACTAGCTTGCTTTACATATGGCGGTTGCAGTGGATATCAGACTTCATGCGAGGCGCGACACTGCGGTCTGCGAACGCTTACGATTGCACGTACGCCTGATAAGTCACCACGAAATGATCGTAGACATTTCAATAACCATGCCGTGACAGATGCAGGAAATAACTTCATGCGGCATATTTCTACAAATACAGAACATATTACTTAAGAAATATTCGAAGATTTTTTTTTTAGTCTGCACTTCTGCAGTCATTACTGCAGAAGTGCATCATTATAATCAACAGCCTATAAGAGTTCACATTTGGATACAAGCCTCTCCAGAAGGAGAATTTAGCCGTTATCCCCACGTTTAGCAGATCACATTTAGAATTGTGGTGAGAAGATGCTACAGCCTGTTTTCTTAAGTAGAACTCTTTGGTCGCCTTTTACGACACCTATAGGAAGATATGGGATGGTTCTTTTTATTTGCTTTTACCACAAGACAATGTAGCATGATGGGTAATTTATGATCTTATGACACTGGCCACAAAATGCTTCTGATATAACTTTAGCATCTTGAATTTTCTTCCAATATTCATAACAACATTAACATTGTAAAGCAGTTTACAAACATTGCCTTAATAGAATTGACCTACTTGACCGATAGACGTCAAATGCTTGTGTTTATTTACATTTATCGTATCGTATTGTACAATATTTGCAACTGTAAGCAATCTGGAAATAGTATTAGTTTCTCATAAATTCATAAGAATGTTGCAAGTACATATAATGTTGTTACATTAAGATCGAGAGTCATGTAATCAAGAAACATACGTAAATGGTAGTTAGGCGTTAATTTTTCATACAAAGTCAGTATTCAAACAAGACATTTATCAGTTGAAGAAAACGATAGAGATATAATATCTTTCAAAGGGTGTGATGTTGTAACTGTGTGTGGTTCCACCAGAACTATTAACAAAAGCGTTTACATTCAAATTGTTACTGACATCTTTATTATTTACAATCCTGTTTTCGGGTGTTACTTTAGTGCTGCTTTCGAAAGGTGTCAAAACCCCGCGATGTTTGCTCTTCCAATCGGAAACCTTTCCACTGGCATCGCTCGGACGCGGCCGAACGTAACGTATACGAGTAATAATGAGTTTATTCTCGTGTACATACATTATACAGTACATGTGTGCTGGTAGACTGGTGGGCGCATGTATAATTGTAGTGTTGTATCGTTGAACGCTCACCTTGGCCGCGCGAGCAAGGCCAAGGTCGCCAAAGCTGCCCCTCCCTCGCTCTCCCCCCCCCCACTCCCTCCCGCACTGCACGCGCACGTTTTTTGCGCAGTGATGTAATCTGCAATTCGGCGCGCGCGCAACATGGCCGCCGCGTCATGCTCAGATAAACACCAGTTGAAAACACTTAGCAAAAAATTATTTTTGACACCGTTGCCCAAATCTTCCACTATGTTTTAGATAGCTTTACACATTTTCCTGTGTTTTACGGTTTAAATCGATAAATCTTACTGATATTATAAATGTAAATGTTTGAATGGGTGTTTCCTACTTAATCACGCCAAAACAGTTCAACAGATTTGAATGAAATTAAGCAGGGAGATAGTAATTGGCCAGAAATAGCATAAAGGCATTTTGAAATCCCGGAAAAATGTACAAGTTCCCTTGGGATTATCTATTTTACTTTTTTATACTGAAATCTGATCGACATGGTTTTTTCCATAGTGCTAGTTTAGAGGTCACAATAAGCACCTTTATCCGGGAACAAAGTCACAGGCAACAGCTAGTAATGTTTAATGCCGGGCGACATGAATCTTTGCATACAGGAAATTGTAGCGCACACCTACGTCCACCTTCATGGTTAAATCATGTTTGTCACGGTAGAGTTTTTGCTTTGTTTTAAATTCATATCGCTAATGTGCTTCGGTTCTATAAACTAGGCAGGCAGCTATTACAATGAAACTAAGGCAAGTTCGATCCCCCGGTCGGGAAACAAAATATTTCGAATTTTCGAACAGTGCTTGGTGATCACAAAACCCAGTGCTTGGGTTTGCGATCACCAATCCGCATTTGGCAAGGGTGGTGATTGTGCCTGTACCCATCATTGATATGGTCACTTGAATTCAACGATGGAGGCCTTTGCCTTGCAGTGGGATGATAATAGGCCGCTACTTTTTACTTTATAACTTTTGAGGCAGTTTTAGACAAAAATAACGATACGGTCCTTTAAAGCGCCTCAAGATGAAGACCGGCTCATGTCGGTAGTCGGGAGTGCATCTTAGAAGGTTTAACCACAAGTATTGAGGAGAAAGTTACCACAAATTGCGAGTTTCTAAGTAAACATACTACACGAACAATTAACTCGGGATGCTATCTTTGCACCTAAAAAAAAAGTATTTATCAGATCTGATATGAAGACTTTTTTAAACTTTATGGGTTATAGTAATTATGTTGTATTTAGGTACCTAATTAAAAATATTGTTATACGTATTTTGTGCAAAATATAAATGTTGTACGAGAAATTAACTTAGTTTTTGTATAGACTAGTACAAAATATACTGGCCACAATAATGCCACGGAGAAAAAAAATAAAAAGTTATATAAATGTGCTGGTGTTGCAAGTCGTGAAATCAAATATTACCTGCATTCAACAATTTATCTTGAAAGCTCCCACCAATTGTTACGCTCCAACAAAGTGCCTTTAAGTATTTTGTATGATGATCAGACACCACAGTAGGTGTAGTTTTTTAAGCCATTTATTCATATCACATGTGCATGACATGTGTGCTACGCGTCGAGCTGTTCGACAACCCCAAAGCTGTTGTGTTTGTGAATAATGGGTTGGACAAAGATTATGAAGCTTTATGAAAGTAAAGTAAATCTACCAGCCATAATCATCCTCCATTATTTAATTCAAATTACCACAGCAATGATGGGTACAGGCATTATCAACGCTTGCCGAATGCGGGCTGGTGATCATCACAAACCCGAGCAATGTTCGAAAATTCGAAACTCTTGTTGTCCGTTCCGGGGATCGAACCCATGACCCCGAGATCTTGGCCTGGTATTTAAACCACTAGACCAACGGGGCGCTAGGTAGGTAGGTATATCAAATATCATCACACATTCATTGAAAAGGCTAAAATTGATTGGCGAAGTTTTTTTGTGATTTTTTGCAAGATTTGCAAAATCCATCGTGACCATTTGTACATAATTTTGGCATGTATGGCAGGTAGATACGAGAATCAATGAAATATCGCTGGCATTTTTATAAGGTAGTTCTTTTTTAGTGATGTAACTTAACAAATTTTCCTTATTTGACTTTTTAATGCTGGTATTTTTATGATATTGAACGCAGTAAATATTAGATCGTGCTAAAAGGCTACTAAACGACAAAAAATCTTTGACTCAGTTCACAACAAACTTAAAAAAAAAAAATTAACAACACATTCAATTATAAATCACTTTATGTAATTGGTTGACACATTGCTTCTTTATTTTACAAACATGTATTTGATTTTACAGCCTCTTAAAAAAGCTATCTAGATCCAGGTCTATCTAGATCTGAAGTAAACATAATCTCTGTGATTAGGTACTTCTAGGGCAAAAGTAACTTTTTTTCTAATAAAAAGGGAGTCTCTTAGATTCTTGCATTATATTGTACTCACTATACGGATTCTACTTGCAATATTGCGATTTAAAAATAAATAAATATTTAAGACATGCCTCCTGCCTGGGCCACACAGAGCCATCTAGTCCCAAATTAAGCTACTATTAAGTACCCTGTCGTATGGGGTACTAGACAACCGATAAACTTACACAAATACTTTTTTTTTTGTAAATACATACTTATCATACATAGAAAACACTCAGACCAGTACAAACAGACATGTTCATGCTCACAAATATTTGTACTGTGCGGGGATCGAACCCGCGACCCATGGCTCAGAAGCAGCGTTTACTACCGCTGCAGCGCTGATCCAAATGGTCGTCAAAATTATGGCATTACTAGCCGATGAACGCGACTACTTACTCGTTGAATTTTGAATTTGAAACTACATATTTAAGAGATGTATCCTACGGATACCGTATCTTTTCCCGAGATAAAAACTAGCCTATATGTTATTCCAGCCAATAAACTAATACCGTGCCAAATATTCAAAACTATGTATTTCCGTTCAAACTTTAATCACTTAATCCCTGTTGTTGTTTTCCACCTTGAGGGTAAAATTTGTAAATTTGTAATTATAGTAAGGATTATTAATGTCGTGTGGTGCATTCTCTTCTTACGGGTGTCGTAAGAGGCGACTAAAAGAGAACTGCAAGAAGGTGACGGACGAGCAATAGCGGCCTAAGTCTCTACCCCATTCGCCAAACTACGATCTCCTACCTGCCTGCCAAGAGGCGCGATTATAGAAAAGGCTTCCTATTAGATACCTAATTAGTATGTCTGATCATGATAATTCTCATTGAACACGAACACTCTTGGATCAGTCGATATGTCCACCAGTGTGAATTCATCATTATTAAGCCACGAAAATATGCATAGTGATGATCTACCATCGAAGCGCAATCGTTTCGTTCCTGGCACAGAGCAGGCAGGAGCCACATCCCGTACTATTTCCGTATGAATGGCCGCACTATGGTCGCAGCTATAAGTATAAGCGTACGCACGCCAGATCATACGCATCTTCCTGAATACGATGCCAAACTATCTTAGCCTACAAATGTTTGGAGCGAATCATACAACCATACAAATCCTTGGTATTTAAATCATTGCCATTTGGACTTTTCTGGCGTCAAATCAAATATAATTGTAGTTAGTCATTAAATTGTTAAAGATATCTAAATTGTTTGCAGATTGAAATGTAGTTAAATTGAAACAATAGTAGAATAATTATGAATTATGAATTGCTTTTTTGGCACACACCATTGTTGTTCATCCCAAATATAAGTTCTGATAGATAGTTGGAAGAACACTCGAAAAATGTTTACGGTCTGAAGTGTCATGCGTAGTATAATTAAAACAATACCTTTAAAATACAATTAGTTTTATAAGGATTTTGCCATAATCCACTGGAGCTCGACAAATGCACTGGAGATGCTGCTCTACTTAAACACACATAAAATAGTTTTGATAATTCAATTGCTAGTATTATTTTAGAATTAAATTAAAAAATCCTTTTTTATTTGAAGAACATTCAAATAATCAATCAAGTCCATAATGAAAAGATGGTAGAGAAAGTAGTATGGTAGAGAAATTCATAGTATTTCAGCAACTACTCAGTTGAGTTTAATTATTAAATTATAAGGGGTTATAAACGAAAAAGTAACAATAATAATAAAGATTTTGGAAGATGCGGTCTTAGTTTAGGGCGGAAAATTTTGTATCATTCCCAATGTCAACCAATATTTTTAATCAACCTCCCTAATTGCCAGACTAAATTACAATCTAAATGAGCCATGACAATATTCAGATGTATCTACATATATCATCCAAACTTGAAACGTTCCAAGGTTTACACCTAAGTCATTAACTAGTAACTTTACCACATACTTCAAATGCCTTGATACACCTCGCTGGGCATGTATGAGTATCCTACGTTCGTATGTATTATCACCCACACACCACGTTTTACAATAGCTGCGCCCGCGCATCGTATTCGGAACTCGTAGTAGCGTACGCGCACCGCTGCCAAAACTAACAAGCAACGACACACTTTGCTAATGATTTTATTTCTGTTTTATAGCTTTCAGCTGATACCAGATATATTGATATAGATTAAGCAATTAAAAAAAGAACGAGGTTAATAGATGGATTATTTAAAAAACCGGAAAGAGCGAGTCGGAATCGCATACCGGGAGTTCCGTACAGTTGGTACTAGTTCAGGTATCGTGTTTTCAGGTTATTTCCTTATTTTCCCGAATTTTTTAGAGATTAATAGGATTATTCAGATTTCTCCCTTTAGTTGTAGTATAAGACGGTACTAGCTATTATAGTTGTAGGTCAGCGGGAAATACCCTGTTACTTTTGATTCCTGCGAGAGTATTGAAATGACGTTTTTGCGGCAAAAACGGCCGTATCTTTTTTTACGGTATTTTAAAAGATTTTTTTCAACTTCAAAGGACTATAGTATTTGTTTTAAATTTTAACTTGCTACCTTTACGCGTAATCGAGATAAACGATCTTGATTGTGATCAACTTGACAGCATAGTGCTCCTATAAGGGTTAAGTTTTTTGTTTCTTTTGGAAATACAAAAAAAAAACAGTTAAAATACAGTTACAACTTTTGAAATAGTTACAGAGCGAGAAAATTTAAAAGCTACTAACCAACTAAAAAAAACTTTGTTACTATTGCACTAGCTACTAGAAATCTGTAACATAATTCAATAATAAATTAATAAAATTCCACTTACTGATATCAGTTACGTCGTTCCACTTCATGATGACGTCCGTACAAAAATCACCTGAAATCAAAGATAAATACAATTAATTTAAATGAAATAGAAAATTATTGCTTTCCTGAATTTATGCGCTCGCTATACATTGATTGGAGACCGCGTCTCGGCAAACGTAATGTAGGACGCCCTCAGGCCAGGTGGAGTGATGATTTGTGCAGGAGCTGGAGGATGCGAGAAGCCGAAGATCGACCTAAGTGGCGTGCATTTGGAGAGGCCTATGTCCAGCAGTGGACTGCAATAGGCTGATGATGATGATGATGATGATGATGATACATTGATATGAACGGTAATACTTAAATATACGGTTTTAACTAGCATTTATTAGGATTTCGGTTTATCCCGACTTTTCGAACACTTTACAGCTTCTGTGGTCATGGGTAGAACACGAACGCTGTCCCGTCTACCTCGTCTCTTTCTTTAGTTTAGCGAAGAAATCAAAATTAAATGTTAAATATTGAAACGCCAGTTAAATCCCGGAGTAAATCTTAAATTTTAATGTATACTAGACTCTGCCAATGAAAAGTAAAGATTGCTAAGAATAGTTTCAAGTACATAAGGTAGACTTCGGATTTTCGCTACAACCTTCAATATGTAAAAGAAACTGCACAAAGAATACCTACCTAACGTACGAGTATGTACACCTAAAGTATCTACAAACGAATAATCCTTGACTGAATCCACTGTGTAAATGAATATTGCATTACAAAATTTACACATAATGTAATTTTTTTCTACGTGTGAGAGTGGGAATTTTCACAATGGCTGCTCCTTTAATTAGAATGGAGCATAATAGAAAGAATCGGCACTGAAAAAAGTGTTATAATGCATACAATGAATGTAGTGGCCTGTGTTTAGCTAACTGTCTGTGCGCACGCGACGGGTGCGCAGGCGCACGCAATCCGCGCGCATCTATTACGCTCGAGATCAACACGCACGTTCACGCAAGAATATGCATTAAAATCATTAACCATAGATCAGAAGACTTTAATGAAAACCTCTCAAAATAAGATACACACATAGAATATTAAAAATATTTGTCTTGTAGTGCCGGCAAATAAATCTTTTTCTATGGGTGTCGTAAGAGGAGACTCAAGGAGTACGGTGTGTTCAGCAGTGAACAATATAGGCTTAGATATGAGAAAATGTGATACAAGTTTTTAGGAGCCTGATTAGAATGACTTCGGTGAAGTTCGGTGGACAGAAACAAATTCGAAGAATTTTTATAGATTGATTTAACCTGTTGAAAGACCTTGGCTTGCCCAAAACTGCAGTAAGTTCTATACAAGAACAAGTATCTAAAGCTGCATTAGCAGGTTCATACCAGATTTGGCTGGGCAGGGAGAGAAACACGAGTAGTGAAGGTGAGTGTTGATGTACGTCGGAAAAGGGCCCCTTAAACCTACACCCGTGTCACAAACCCCGAAACCTATTCGGAGTTTCTCTTTCTGCCACATGATGGACCCGGCACCCGCTGAATCCATGGAACGCTAAGAAATTTGTCTCAGTGTGGTCGGGCGCGGTGGTCTGCATGCTACGCCAGGGTCTTTGCTTGCGGGTAGAGTCCTTATTAACATGGGTCTGGAAGAGGTGGCTGAATGGGATATAGTCGAGCTTTAGATGGTTGTCCCGGCTTCTGACGCAAGATGGAAGTCGGAAAAACAATAAAAGTCACGTCAGAGGCCTGTAAGACGTCTTGTACAACTGACAAACAAACAAAACCTGACACTAGACTATCCCATTGAAGAAGATTACGTATTTAGGATTTTAACTTTCTGGTTGCTATAAGGTGCCTTCTTTCTTATGAGTGTCCGATATTGTGCAATATTTCAATCGCCATTATCACGGAATTTCAGTTTAGGACATAGATAATTGATAACTCAAGAAAAGGTCCAAATGTTAACCAATAAGAGATTGCTTTTTATTTTTTCTGTCACGTTTGAAATGTGCTAATATCATCACCGAGGACATACAGTAAGCAGAAAATAAGTATGCAGAGTCGCGTCTCCGTGCGTCGCAGGAGCCGGTCGTGTCACAAATGTACCATAAGCAAAACGAAGCGACCTGCATAGGTGCATTATACTAATCTTCGTTCATGGAAATTGTATTCGTATTTTCAATAAATTACCACTGTCAATTGCTGAACTCCCAGCACATAAACTCAAATCATATATAAAAGTAATTTTAATGAAAAAGGGCTATTATACTATTAATGATTATATAAATGATAGGAACGTGCAGTAGCTTTAAATTGCTCCAGCTCGCACTGGCATATATCTTATGTAAACATATTTATTTAAAAAGAGGCTGACAATAGTGACCGAGTTTCTTGCGCTGCTTCTTCTTGGCACTAGCCCACATTTGTCCCGAAGCAGTGGTAGGTTTAAATATTGGGACGTGTAAAAGCGCCTCCAGGGGCCTATTTGCTGAAATAAAACTGATTTTACTGATTTTAATTGCTTTAACGGATCCCAAGGAATTTCACTACAAATAAACCACTACACTAAATCCTTAATGCGAAACAGTGAGGCTAGAAAATCTATTCCGTCCATAGATTCGACCTTTTCTCACAATTGTTTGATAATAAACCTTGCTCCATCGTGATAAACGTGTTGGAATATCGAGTGCGGTGTGTACACAAGCCGTCCCAGTTTCAGCCAACGAATTATTCTAATAGTTAGGACGATGACCTTTCAGATGAGGATTCGGTTTCTAATTCGGCACGAATTGACGTTAGTTTGTTGAATCCTTAATGTTTTAAATGATTTAAAAAAACACCCCGTTATTCGGTCCATTGGTTAAGGTTAGGCTAAGAGTGGGTCGGTCCTGGTTTAGTTTTCCGGGGGGGGGGGGGGGGGGGGGGGTTAAGAGTTCCGAATTTTCGAACATAGCTCGGGTTTGTAATCACCTTCTAAGAGATGGTAAAATTAGTCTTGCTATCTTTTCTTTCTTTAGACTTTTCCGTATAGTTTTTACTAAACATTTAAATATCCTATTGCGAAAAAACGTTTGTTAAACATTATTTAGTAATCTCAATGCATAAATAAAGTTGTTTTCTTTCGTCTGTCCCATTATACGCTAAGAAATTTCAAACTACATGCATATTTTGTTTCAATTACAGCGGATACAATATTGGTAGTAGTTATCTAGACAAAATACTATGCCTCTATTCATTATTTATTATTTTACTATTCTAATACATAAATATTGATTTGCCGAATTAATATCTACATGCCCTCGAGCAAAGCCGGAGTCGCTTGTTTATAAGGAAAGTCTAATACGTCAGATCATTATTTAATTAATGAAAAACTATTGTATTATGAAAACAGTAACGTTTAAACATCGGTATACTACTTACATTTGAAAATCGAAAAATAACGGTTTTAACTTCAAACTTAAATTATTATAGAGGCAAATAAATATACTGTCCTAAACTGAGGCTCCATCTTGCGGCCTTTGGTACAGTTTCAGCATGATATAAAACTGAGCACCGTGGTTAGTGTTGCAATTCATTCCGACGTTATTTTTAATTAACGAAATTTTTTGCGTTAAAGTTAAACGTTGTTAATTTACTTGAAGTTTGTGAATAAATAGAGGTAACCGCAGCTAACGCTCCGTCGGCATAGTGGTTTAAGTACCGAACCAAGATATCGTCGTACTCGGTTCGGTCCCCGGGTCGGGCAACAAGGAAGAAAGAAAGAAAGAAACAAACATTTGTTTGACACACATTTGATAAACAATTACACAGACAGAAACATTAACAAGTTTCGAATTTTCGAACATAGGCTCAGGTTTGTGATCACCAACCCGCATTTGGTAAGGTGGTGATTATGCCTGCACCAATCATTGCTGTGGTAACTTGAATTCAATGATGGAGGCCTTTGCCCTGCATTGGGATGATTATAGCCCGTTACTTAACTTTACAACCGCAGCGTCCGAGTTACTGAAATATTAACTGTGACAGAAGTGTTAAATCGTGTCTGAACTTTTCATTGAACTATTGGTCGATGACCGAGTCAGAGGCCACACTACGTAAGCCCGTATATAAGTACTTACGGATCTATATCTCTCTCTTTCAGATACTTCTAGTCATTGGTATGAGTGAGAGAGTCAGATGGAGTCGAATATTCGGATATTGTGTTGCAGAGTGAGGCCTCAGGAATCGGTAGTTAGCTAGGTAAAACCAATTTATTTGATAAGTCGTTATTTTCCTCTGAGGAAAATAGCAGATGACCTCACTTATTCTGGTCTTTTTTATGAAACTTTTACACAGATGAAAAGCTTTTTTGTGAATTTTCACAAACTTGAGATTAAAATTGGAACAAGAAATCAGTGACAAATGGTGATAATCATCGCGCACAGACTCAACATTGGCGACTTGTGTCACAAATAAAAAATTCATCACATAATTAAAATACTATTAGTTTTTCAGCATGACGTATTTGTAATTTAACCGGTTCCAATTTCAAAATATTCCACATGAGCGATGAGCATCTTTGTTTAAAAAAACTCAAAGTTTCAAATTTCGAATCGTTTCACAAAATATCTGCAAAAGTGCAAATCGTCATGGCTGCTTTCCAACGAACAAATCAGTTGTAAGAAAAACAAATTAATTACATTCGCACGATAACCGTTTCGTATAATTAGCGAGATTCAAGATTTTGAACTTGGTTCGAAACGCGGCACCCTCGACCTGGATCCCAGAGGTGAACGGCCGCGCGATACCTAGAGCCGCGTACCCTGCACTCGCTTCGAACCGATGCGAGCCGCGTCTCTTTCAAAGCCGCGTTTTAACCTTTTTCACTATGCGACTAACACTGATGTGTCAAGTCAATTATTTGCGATCAAGCTATTTTTTTTTCTGATCCCAAAGAAAGTACCTATAATTAAAATACATACTTGTATAGTGAAAATCAGAAACAACGAAGGTACCTACACCCAGACCCGAGAAATCAGATAAAAAAGACTGTTTTTACTTGACCTGAAGAAAGGTAAAAGGTTAGATCACACTCCACCGTGGAAGGCGTCAAATTTCAATAAATCAAAAAATGCTGTCAAATTCTTCGTAAAACAAAAATTGGGATTTGCACTCACTACATTACTACCACCATCTCGCATTTGTCAAGCGCGGTGATAACGCCATCACTGGTATGAATTTAATGATGGACGCCTTTGGTCTACAGTAAGATAATTATAATAGGCAGTTACTTCACTTCCGATATGCCAAAACTGAAGATAGATAGGTTATCAGGACCGGCCGTAAGTCAATTTATTCCAGCGGTTCAAGATAATTTATGATCAGAATCATACTGAAAAAACATTTAAAATTATCTAATATTACTGATCATTATAATAGCTTTGTACATTTTAGGCAAGGATAAGTCTTAGATAAACATAAAAGTGGCGTGGTGTGGTGCTAGTCCATTAAAAGACGAGTACCTATCACAGCAGCAGCAAACAGGCAAAAGTTCAGTCTTGCACAAGTAAAAAGCCTATACCAAAGTCTGCTCTAAATATAACATGTGCCAAACTGCGATCAGTAAACCGCATGCCAAGTGTGGCAGTTATGGCAATATCCTATTTCTGGAGCGGCCTGCAGTGGACTGATTTAAGCTCGTGATGATAATAATTATGATATTTAAAACATTAGCAAACAAAACTGTTTACTAAACTTACAATAATTTATTACAGACTAGCTGTTGCCCGCAACTTCGTATGCGTGGATTTTTGAATCAAAATTATCCCACGGAAACCGTACTTTTCCCGGGATAAAAACTAGCCTATATGTTATTCCAGCCAATAAACCAACACCGTGCCAAATTTCATTCAGATCCGTTGAGTAGTTTTAGCGTGAAAGAGTGGCAAACATCCATACATTCCTATAAACTTTCGCGTTTATAATATTAATAGGATGACAAATTAGGTAAAAATGAGATAATCTATCTAGAAAGAAGACTGAAGAAACGTTCAAAATCCGATTGACAATATAAATAAAACGTTATCGTTTGCGGCAAATAACTGGTACACCTCATAGACAAATAACGTTAAGCGTTTGCTTGTTGTTAGCGCTATCGTGACATCACGGAACAAACACGGAATATTAGGATAAATAATAGCCTTTATGTTATTACACAGTTCAAGGTACATCACTGGAAAGTTCCAACCAAATCCGTTTAGTAGTTTCTCCTTAAAAGAGTTACAAACATAACGTAAACGCAAGAAAGGATCAATAGTATTCAAATGAAAAAAACTTAGTAGTTATATTGGTATCATTTCGGTTCGTTTGAAGAAAGTATAGGATAGTCGCCCGGAAACGATAATTCGTAGAACAGTAAAAATAACACTAAAGGTATCGCGATAAACAATCGGTCGATCCATCACAACGTTATCTCAGCGTTTGTATTTTTAGTGCGGCTATCTGGAGTGAGTATTTTTCAGCTGATATAGCGTTATCGGTTGACGATAACGCTATGAATGTAGGTTGCCGACCTCACCACAGGTCCAATAAAACAGCTGACAAGAACCTTATACCTAAAAGTAGTTTTAATTCAAATGTGTTAAATTACATGGCGTAACGCCCCAGTCTAGTGGTTTGGTGGTTAAGTACCGAACCAAGCTATCGAGGTCCTGGTTTCGATACCCGTGGTCAGGCAACAAGATTTTCAAATGGTCGAACATTGCTCGTGTTTGTGATCACCAACCCGCATATGCCAAAAAAGAGGGGTGATTATGCCTGCACCCATCATTGCTGTGGTAATTTAATGCAATGATAGAGGCCTTTACTTTGGAGTAGGATGATTATAGTCCATAAAATATAGCTTGATTAGAAGGACACCTGTCAAACTTAGATGACTAGTGATGGGACTGACTCGACTGATCAAACGAAAACAAAAACAGTAATGGCGAATGAAATAAAACGAAAATCAGATATATTAAGATTTAACAGTGAGTCAGTATCGTGATCATAATAAAAATAATTGGAACAATCATGAAAATCAATTAGAAAATTTTTATAGCATATAGAATCAAATAAATTTGAAAATTTTTCGTAAACTATTAATAATTGCAATTTGATGTTCTTATTATTAATTTAACTATTAATTTTAGCATCAACCAATTCTCATCAAATCATTTGTAACATTTATGTTACATTACTTCGATTTTTAAATATTATTTATCTGTCGATTTTACGTCATTACTAGTAATTATGAAAAATGACGTAACCTTGTAAAGACGTCTTTTAAAGTTAAGTGTAATTTTTGTGACTGGATTATTTTAATGTTTTTAACTTTAAATCTCTATTTTATATAATTAAATTGATAATATGTACAGCAAAGTACAATAAAATATTCTTAACATGCCAGTTACCAATATTTATTCGTGTGCAAATGTGTTTCACTTGTGTGACGCTGGTACAAAGTTACGTCGTCTGTTTCAGTGAGAACTGTCATTCTAATCAAGCTATATTTAAGGACGGAACCTTCGGCCGTTACTTATCTATCCTGTGCCACGCTTAGGGCTAATAAAAGCTGAATTATTCTGCAATACTTTATTTAGTTACTCAAATTTTGCATACCAAAAGACATGAAACAAAAAATACTTGACTCATTTTATATTTCTTCAAAAAACATTACATTAGCATGCTAAGCCTAATTAGGTAACAACGTGAGAATACTTAACGAGTTATTAGCAGAGAGTGGAATATTTATTAATAGAGTCGGAGATAGGAAAACGGTGTATGCCACTAAACTTGTAGTAAACATGATTGCATCCTACAGCATAAGCCGTTAACACTGCAACAAAGTTAGCTATGAACCGTTTTGACCTATTCACGTAAAATCAGCTGCAAAAGTATGTATATGTCACCGTTAAATTTTGATATCTGTCAGTTTACAAAACAACGCGTGAGATTATAAACTAGGTTAGGTTAGATTGTAATCTATCGACGGTAAATTATGAACTGACGAAGTTTACAATTTTACGGTGACATATACACTACTGACTAAATGTTGTCTTATTACAACGACATAAGGTTGGTAAAACGAAAAAGTGTTTACATACTTTTTCAGCTGACTGTACGCAGCGGCGTGTTCACCAAAATGCCAACAAGCACTGCCTACCCTGTCTACCACGTCTAACTAAATAAAATTCCGATCCCTGCATTACTCCTATAGTAAAGTTTTAGAGAAAAATTCTGAATTGCAATGCAAAAAAGAGGTTCTTAATTCAATGCGTAGTTTAATGACACATTTTATTAACAGTTTTTAAGTATATCTCAGTTTGTCCATTCTTTTGAACCCTATTATATTCTAGTCCAAATCATGGACCAATAAGGTCGATAGCATAAAAAACTACCAGTTTTTAATTAAAATATTGACATGAAAGTAAGGTAAGGCAACTGCCAATGTCAACTTAAAATGCGTCCCTTTGGAGAGCCTTACCAAAATACGTTGACGTTGAATGATGTTGATTCTACTAATTATTATCTTTTTAACGTAAAAATGCGATAGTTTAGTTGTTGTCTTACGAATGTATGTAACTCAATCACGGCAGAACAGTTGAACGGATCTAGCTAAAATTTTGCACGCAGATACAACACTAACAAAAACAGATCATAACATACTATAGGCTACCATTTAACCCTTAAAAACGTCAATTTTCGTGGGATAGCATCAAATTCGAAAAAATAAAGTATAAATTAGAAATCCCTACTAACAGACAAAAATACCGAACCTAAGGTATACATTTGCCTAACGTCTGCAAAGTACAAGGTCCCTGATTAGTCCCACGGGACTCATTCAAAAACTTCCGACCACTGCAATTGTTGATTGACGGGAGCTCACCGCCGCGCATGCGCGAGGGGTAGCTCGTTGGTATAATGGATATATCATACAAATACACACATGTATGTACAATGGGTTCACTACTTTGATGTAAAATAAAAAAGTCACATACAGTGCCAGAAAAACGTTTACCTAATGGGATTTTGCTCTTTTAATTTAGCTGCACTCATCTGTAGGTCTAAGCCTCTCAGGTATAATTTGCGTTGGTAGATATGACACATGAGATAAGCTGCTCTTATATTTAAACTTGGATAGATCGAAGTGTGTTTTTGAATGGGACGGTGTATCTAATACATCGATGATCACCATCATTAGCCTACCTCTGGTCTGAATTGCAGTATGTTTACAAAAAAAAACATTTCGGATATAATTAAGGCCAAGTATTCTCAATCCTCCTCTAATTGTGCCCGATAAGTTTCGGGGGGAACAGGTTGTTTTATTTTCTTTTGTTTCATTCTAACTTTATGTTACACTACGCTTCGAATACTTATTTAATCATGTTATGTACACTATTGTTGGATTACCGTCTAGTCTGTAACTTAGAACTTTAAGTGTGTATTAGCATTGACTGTGATCTGTTTGTGTACTTATACAAATAAATAAATAAATATGCCAAATAGCTGCCCGTCTTCAGGCAGTACTAATCGCCACTACATTGATTGAAAAAGTGTATAACATATTTAATTTAGGTTTGAAATACCAAATAAATAATTTCAATAGCGAATATGAGTTTAAATTCTAGTCTATCTAGTGTATGGAATCCAATGGTTCAAATTTGCGGAAACCGAATTTAGGTTTGAAATACCAAATAAATAATTTCAATAGCGAATATGAGTTTAAATTCTAGTCTATCTAGTGTATGGAATCCAATGGTTCAAATTTGCGGAAACCGAATAGGTAAACCTAAAAAAGACCATCATGCGATCGGATATTGTAAGTGTTGTGTGAAGAAAACAGAAGCGTCTAATGAAGGACACATTAATCGAATAAAAAGATTAACTGAATAAACGAATAACCGTTTCGTTTGATTAACCTCTTCACTGGTTACAATGGTTTATCTTAAAAATATAGATGATTAATCTGAACATCAATTTTGCCAAGTATCATGAGTAAAAAGACTGTGACAGGGACAGTTCCAAATATCAGAAGCTCATAAAACACAAGGAACAAGAACAAACCCTAATCAACTACTACTTGTGAAAAAGGGTTAAGTGCTGAGTATTCCGTTTTAATCTAACATGATTTGGGAGCCCTAGTGCCGATTGATTGGTCGTCAACGTTAAGCCTACCACTTGCATCTATGGTGTGGTGTGGTACGGCGAGCCCTCGGGCATTGGAAAAAAAGAACCGGTCGCACCGGTCCGCGTCGCGTCGTGACATAACTTATACTAATAGCGCGGGTATGTTGACGGAAACCGGCGCTTGTACTCGCTACCAGAGACCTTACTCTGCCACAAAATGTCCGTATTTCGTCTCTATCTGTCTCGCTCACTCATATCAATGTGTCAGAATATCTGAAAGGGACAAATAGAGCCGTAAATACGGGCTTGGTGTTGCGTAGTAGGGCTTCTGATACGATGTTTCGATCATCGAACGAGAAAGTATCAACAATGTCAGTTTACTAATCATAACCATTCGAACATTAATAAGGAATGATCACAACATTATTTTTTAAACTCTTATCTGTTAACAAGAAAATGAAATGTAAGATTTTAAACATTCCTGTTGTATTTTTTACAGTTATAACTTTACTGCAAGCGAAATAAACAATTAGGGTAAATATTATTTTACCTTTCCTTCTAATTCGAATCATGGTCGCGGGCAGTTTCGATCATGATTCGAATCAATCAAAATCAAATATCAATCGAAACGTCGGAAAGGTAAAATACTATTTACCTTACCCCGTAAAGTGTTAGTTTGAAATGAAATGTAGGATCTAATAAGAAATATTTCTCGCAAAATTAATTATTATTAAAAACGAATAGCTACGCTACGCTAGTGAATCAACTTACTGCACACTTTTATTTGTTAACAATAAGTATTAAGTAGAGATGAATTCGATTAAACCGCGGTAGGTCAACAATGAGTGCTACCCATGCGTTGTAATCTGCGCAATTACTTTGTTCCGAGGACGAGGCGTCGCAACCTACCCCAACAAACCTTCCAACAACATGCACGTTATTTATCTTTGATCTTATCACAGATAAAAGACCAAACAAATACTTTATAGGAAAAGAAAAACAATTAAAATTAATATAATACTTATCTAAATAATTTTGAAAAACGCTTTCCGAATTTTGTGACGAAGCCACGAACATGGCTTGAGCCCCAAACCGCCTTGAACCACAATTATCTAATCTTTAGAGTAGAATTTATTTCTGAAATTCATATGGGACTAATTTTGCCCTGTATTTTGAGCAAAAATCAAAAGTTAATTGGTAGCGGGTGGAAAAAATAAAAAAGAATAATATCCACAAATCATAGACGGCAATGTAGATGAGGTAAAAGGCAAAGCACAACGTTATAACGGTTTAACAAAAAACAGCGTCTCGTTACATAAAGTGTCATCTGAACGTAACGGTTAAATGAGGAAGTTAGGTAAGATGGCCGCTGAAAAACGGATAAACAAAGTGAGGGAACTATTCCAGTACTAAATGATTATAGTAGGACTATAATAAACTAGGTGTTTCGCGCGAATTTGTATGCGTTTAATTTCTACTTTGAAGTATATTATCCCATGGGAACCACGAAGTTTTTGGGATTGAAATCTTATGTGTTATTTCAGTCAGTAATCTATTAAGGTATAGTATATTAGATCCGTCAGGTCATTCAGGCGTGATTGAGTAACAAACACATCTATACTCACATTATAAAATTAGTTAGAAGTATAATAAGTGGCGTGTGATGCCAGCACATAAAAAGAAGCAAACACAACCCTTTTTCTTCCTATGGGAATCGTAAAAGACCCCTGAATGAGTAGGTAGTACTGCCAGGAAAATACGGACAGCAGCGACGTCTCGACATCAAACTGCGATCGGTTCAAAATCTAAAGAACGGATTATATCAAACTTTTCAATAATATAGTTCAGACATCTGAACAACTTATATTCTACAATACATATCCCGAAATTTCGTATAGTTATAGTAACACGGTAAATCACTTGTATAGTAATTTTGTATAAAGTCACTTGACAGTTGACACTGACGATAGATGGCGTTGCCGGTTGGTGACTATTTTATATTCAGAGCAAGCATTTTTTTAATTCTTTTAACCCAACACCAAGTCCATGGAAATAAGTTGGTCTTTGGTCATATTACAAATGCGAAAGTAGTTCTGTCTGTCTGTCTGATACGCTTTTCCGCCTAAACTACTGAAACAATTTAGTTGAAATTTGGTACAAAATAGATTAGACCTTGAAGAAGGACATGGGCTATCTTGAATCTCACTGCTGGACACAGGTTTCCGGCCGCGCGAATGACGCGGGCAGAGCTACGGGCGAAACGCTATAATACTATAAACGGGTAATTTATTGTAAAGTTATGAATGCTCTTACCGCGTGCGCAGGAGTCGTATGCGGTTATCGGCGGTGTGGTTTTTGATTATGCGTCGATTACCGGCCAGCTGATCGAGGGGGGAGGGGGCGTCGCCCCTGATTGGTCCACCGGCTCGTAATCTATCGCGAATGGGCCGAGTCATACGCGACAAATTTTATTATTCCTCGCATCGTTCAAGACTTTAAATGATTTTATAAACCGAATTCCTTGTCAATATCGCCGTTTTGTTACTAATAATGATTTATTATTATGATGAATCATCGGACCCGATTAAATGTAAATACTTTTTCTATTTCGTTGTGTTATAAGTTATAATTATCTATTTTCTAACATATCTATCTATGTTCTGTTTCATATCTTTCAATCTTATATTTGTTCTTAGCGGTGTAGTTTTCTGTTTTTGTTAGTATTTTTTAGTTTAGTTTACCCTTTAAAACACATAATTTGATATTGGTTTACTTTGAGCCCGTTTCTGTTTTACCCTGTCCCTAACGTTTCTAATAAAGTACTGATAGAAACGCATAGCTTTAAATTATCCTAGCTTGCATCGGCATATATCTTTAACAACATAATTATTTTAAAAGGGGCTTACAATAGTGACCGAGTTTCTTGCGCTGCTTCACTTAGCACTAGCCCACACTTGGCCCGAAGCAGTGGTAGGTTTAAATATCGGGACGTGTAAAAGCGCCTCCTGGGGCCTATTTGCAGGAATAAAACTGATTTTACTGAATTTAGTAGTTATTTCTCTTTAACAAACCACCAAATTATATGCTTATGCTTGAGACAAAGAAGTGACTGTATCCAAGAAAGAAGGAAAAAGTAAGAAAACCAAGTAATAAAAAACCAAAAAAGACCAAGATGATAAACCTGTAGATCATAGGTGAATATTGGTGACTGAAAATCAATTGCATGGAACAAAATATAGGAGATCCATTTCAGTTTCATGTTGCTGATCTAGTTCAGCTTCAGAATAAAGCCACGCTATTTAGGGATCAGTCCACGCTGGGTCGATGTCGTTGTCTGTTTGTAAATAAACAAACGTTCTCCGCAAATATTTTGTAACGTTCGCTAGTGACAATGGCGCTAATGCCCTCATTAGGTCATGCGTGCATTGTTTGATGTAATTATTTTTTGATCTATTTGTCGTTTAATAACCGGGCTAAGATCTCGGGCCCTGGAGTTGATCCCCGGGCAACAAGAGTTCCGAATTTTCTAACATTGTTCTGGTTTGTAATCGCCAACGCATGATTATACTTGAAACCATCATTGCTGAGGTAATTTAAATTCAATGCCGGAGGCCGTTGCCCTGCAGAGTGATGATTATAGACTGTAACTTTACTTTTCTTTCAACTATTGTCGCGAACTCCCACTTTGGAAAGAGATGGCTTGGTAAACTAGAGGCGTACAGAGATTAGCATTCGAGAGGTTGCGAAAATATACAAACCTGAGGGCCTACTCCGAAACGCCGTGTCCGTATTCCACTACACCTGTTTCTCTTAGTAGGGGCTGTCTAATTATCCTTGACGCACAAAGGAGGGAAAACGGGGGTCCGTGATAAAGTCACCAGATATCATTGGAGTTTATAATTATTTCTTTTCAAAACCGAAACACATTTGTTTTATAATGTTGCGAAATTGCTCATAATGCTGAAATCTTTTTTTTTATAATTAAGTAAATTTAGTTTATGAAAACATTCTATTTTAATTCAGGTGTAGATTTGCAGTGTCGTTAAAATCGTTCGTGATATAAATATCAGCCATATCTCCTAAACTAGCGACAGTCATCGCGTGATCTTGCTTGACCTGGCCGTGTCTGCATGCTTTATTTTAACTACCCTACTATGTACAAAATTAAAATACACGTGATCTCTGGCAAGGGGGGGTAGTACCTACAAAACCTCATCATGAGGGAAGTCAATCTATAAGTTCCTAAAAACATCACGTGTTATTGGACAGCTTCTAACCCATGCGAATATCTCGTATGAGACATACCCGTATACACAGACCTATCTGTATACGGGTATACCGTTGGTTAGTAGGGTAGACTGCTTATAAAACTAGTAATCTTATGAAATGTGCATCTAGTTTTAAACTAAACACCACACGGCGACTGCGCTTAGCTGGAGGTGCGTGCGAGTGCATTTTCATTTTTTGCAACCGAACGTATAATCTAACTAGATTTGTCGAACATAGTGTTTGACGATGAAAATCAGAGGCCCTACTCTGAAAATGTCCGTATATTCGAGTACATCTTTCTCTCTTATTTGTACCAATGTCTTTGAAGAGAGAGAGAGAGACAAATCAGCCGCGTTACGTAGTAGAGCATCAGTAAACGTACGTTGTATCACACACTAGTATAGTTTGCAAGTTTTGCAACCCTCGTTTGTACGACTCGAACGTAGGAATTTTCAAAGCGAAAATCGCGTATTGTCCTGACTACGCAAACAAAGAAAACAAATCATAATACTTAGTTGAATGAAGCCTCTATCCCGGATGTTCAAAGAACTCTAGATTCCTGTTAGAAGACATGAATCAATACAGATACAATCCGAGAAATATCATACGCCGCGTTCCGGCTAAAAAACTTCAAACACACACTACGTGTCTATTTTATACAATTTCTCCGTTTCCATTTAAGGATAACTGAGGAAATTCTATGTAATATTCTGCGGTGTTAGACGGACACAAAAGGATGTTGGAGTAGACACGACAAGAAAAACGATTCCGGGAACCATGAACGTTGCGCCTGCGCCGATGTGAGCGTGGCAGCCATTGCTTCTGCTAGTGAGGGGTGGTGTTTAACGTTTTATGTCACTACGTCTTTACTGTGCAGTTTTGTTCATCATTCAAAATCAAAATCATATGTTACATTAGGTAACGCACTTAGGTTAGCAACTTTGAAAAACATTTAATATTACGCTTTAGATTCTAAAGCGTAATATTAAATGTTTTTTGACTTTTAGTTTCAAAAGTCAAAAATTTACTACATTTTATTATTGCACTGACGTAACAGTTTTATTATTTGATTTTTTCCTTTCATATCATACAGAATTTTTAGTTGTTATAATTAATAATATCATCATCATCACTGCTAGATATAGGCCTAAAGCCCCCTAAGGATCTTATCTCCATAACTATAAATAAAAAATATGGATATTATACTTGACTTGCATACAGTTTTTAGGGTTCCGTTGCCGAATGACAAAAAACGGAACCCATAAAGTTTCGTCAAGTCTGTCTGTCTGTCCGTCCGTATGTAACAGTCACTTTTTTCTGAAAGTATTAGCATTACACAGTTGAAACTTGGTAGGTAGGTGTATCCTGTAGACCGCTTTACGATTCTTATACAGAAAGTAAAAAAATATGATATTTAGAGGGCGCTTCCCATACATAGAAGGAACAAAAAAAAATTTATCAAACCTATGCGGAAGGGGTATCTATGTATAGGTCTTTTAAAATGACATAGAGGTTTCTACAACCATTTTTACCAAAAGTCTAACATTTGGAAGACGCTTCCAAAGTGGTAAAATGGTGCGCGAGTCCGACTCGCACTGAGCCGGTATTTAAAAAAAATGGTATTACGGATATGGTATAAGATGTATTTTTTTAAAAGTAGCATTTCAAAATATCGATATGTGATACAACAACACTGTCCCGATACTTAACGTGATATCGTCATCCCGCTCGGGCGTGGTGCTGGCGGGTTTTTGCGCGAACCGGCGCGCCGCGCGAGCGCAGGGGGCCCATTCACACTGCAATTGCCAATTGATGGTGCAAAATGCGATTCACAACTGACAGGGTTAGCGAGTATTTGACAAGTAGAATTAAGACACATTGTCGACGTAAACTACCCCTCATTTCCTACTGAGCTAAAGCGCAAATTGGTTTTTGAAAGGGAATACAAGTAAATGTAGTAACGATGTAAGTAACTAGTCTTTCGAATATAATTTCCTTAAAATGTGTATACAAAAATTGTTGTGGTACAAACCATGTCATTGTCACTGACTGATTGATTCTACTGGACTACTAGGTTGCATCATTCTACTACAAGACACAGGCTTTTTACAATTTATGCTATCAATCCTCTGTTCTTAGTTACTGATTTCTTACGCTGTGTAACTGGATTTCATAGAACTAGACAGACAGCCCTCGCTTGCGAGTGCAGCGAATCCGGCGTCTCATCACATGAGGCTTCCGAGAAATGTGCATCAATTAATTCATCCCGTTTTGGAGTAGACTCGACATCACCCGCAATGAATGCCAATCTGTGAGGCAAAACCAAACCGGACGATGGCCGAATTTGGAAGAGACTGGATGCGTTGGGAATTGACGATGGGTTTCAAGGACAGCTTTAAAATTTGGGCTCGACCAACCAAACAAGTGAGTACCAAGTATACAAAGACACTAGCGAGCGATCCAAACGCTAGAGTAGATGCTTTTTCTGATGGCAATAATGTTCTGACAGTTATGTAAGCAAAAGGTGTTGTCAAATCATAATGATAAGAACCGTTGCTTCGGTTATCTTGTGTAGGTAATGGCCACATGTCACGATTGGTGAACCACCACCTGAGCAAATAGTGCAGAAACGCTCCTTTGTAGTTCGCAAATAATGTACGCCGAGTCAAGGGCGTGTTTGGCAGATAAAATGTTCGTACAAACAAATGCGTGGTTCACTTAAATTGTGAATCGCTAAAAGTAAGCGATTGATTTCACGTAGTAAATGTTAGACATGAACAAACCCGCCATCGCCATAGCGTTGATAAACAGCATTCGATTCGATGTGCGAAAGTTTAAGCGTCATTAATGTCATCAGCATAATAAGGTGCTGGACCTTGCACAGGCAGAATGTGGAGGCGATTTGTCACTTCTCTACAACTTCAGGATTGTAAAACACTTTGAATCACTGTCTGCTAATCAGAGTGACACACAACCTAAACAGATTTACACATCCGAAACGTCTGCAGATATCTCAAGACTTTGAAGTGATTTTCAGTCTTCCCCGGGAAGAAACCTGGAGGTACCCATTTGGTTTTAATTATTTGCACGGACAAGGACAAAGTACCTACTTAGAATATACGAATGTAGAACTACTTTCTAAACGAATAAGTGTTTAAAAAATTGTAGTTGTATATCGTGTCAGGTTTAGATATCAATTGGAAAACACAGTGTTAATAATCTACACCTATACCTATATAATATTATGATGAACACACACTGAAAAGTAACACCAATAAACTGGTTTACAGATAGCTTGGTGAACAACCAATATAGATGCACCTTGGATAAATAAATTACAATAAAATGAATGTATGGGAAACATAACTATTGGTTTGATACCATAGAACTCTTGTTTTGTAGTACCACAAACACCCAGACCAGAGAAGTAGAGAAGTATTTTTCTACAATGACCTCTGCGATAATCGAAAGCGGGACCTCGGAGCAGGTGACACTTTGAAAACCCATGTAGCCTCCAACACGGAGGTCGTTAGATTTGATATAGAAGATATGATATTAGTAAAGTCAGGCAAACATTTCAATCTGTTTGTAATACGCGTTAGTCCTTAATGAATGCGAGTCTGTTTGGCTTATGAATTAATGGATTCGATCGACCGGCCGTACCATGTTCTGTAACCACACCCACTCGACAGAATGCTGTTCTGCTAGCAAAGGAACAGTAAAAAGTTTATCAAACATTCGTAGGCTCGTGCCTACACTGTAAAGTAATAGCCTCTAATCATCCCACTACAGGGCAAAGGCCTCCATCGAATTCAAGTTACCGCAGCAATAATGGGTATTGTCATAATCAACACGCTTGCCAAATGCGGGTTGGTGATCAACCCGAGCAATGTTCGAAAATTCCAAACTTTTGGTTGCGAGACCCGGGGATTGAACCCGGGACCCCGAGATCTTGGCTCGGTTTTTAAACCACTAGACCAACGGGGCGTTATGATATAAGAAAAGAAGGCGCAAATAGGAGGCGTTTTTAGACGTACATATTATAACCTTATCACTGCTTCGGGACTAGTGCCGAAGATAGCAAGTTCACGTTAATCGCTTTTATTTTCCTTATAAGTAGTTCCACCTACAAATAACACAGTAAGTACTGTATACTTATGTAAATATCTAGATAAATTGATATATCAGTATATAAACTTGAAAAATTTTTTTTTTTTGTCTCAGGCGGGACTCGAACCCGCATCTCCTCGCATGCCGGGCGGGCGCCATACCATTAGGCCACCGAGACACTGCGACACGGCGCGAATTTTTCAAGCATATTCTTACGCTGTGAGCCAGCGTTGCTTCATCAAATGTTAGGAGTTTGCACCCTTAACACCCGAAAGAAACATCTTTGCAGATGTTTGACAGTCAGTTAAGATGAAACAGCTATTTATATACTTTATTTGATATTTTAGCAACTTAATTGCACTTAATATATCAGTATATAAACTTGAAAAATTTTGTCTCAGGCGGGACTCGAACCCGCATTAAGTGCAATTAAGTTGCTAAAATATCAAATAAAGTATAGATAAATTGAGTTTGCAATCTGTCGTTAATAATTTTAATCCTGTTCAAGTGTTTTATCACCGGACGAAGTGGAAAAGTTTTATAAGCTGATAACATGTGTATATGTTTGTGTGTGTGTGTGTGTGTGATCTAATAACATACGAGTAAGGGGGCGGCCATATTGTCGCAGCACATTTCCTGGAGGGTCTAATGAATCAGATACAAATACCCATTCATAATATCATCGGGCATCAAGAGCTTCGAATTTTCGAACATTGCTCGGATTTGTAATCACCAACCTGCATTTGGCAAGCGTGGTGAATAAGCCTTTTCCAATGCAGTGAGATGATTATAGGCTGTACTTTACTTGTTACGTCTCCTATACGTACAAAACAAAACAACAGTAAAGTAATAAATAAACCAAAAACTACGGGACCGAACTTATAATTATGCGATTTCTACATTTGCTATAGATGGTGTGTGAGGAAGAAAGATAGGCTCTTTTACAAGCAGTTCCATGAATATACCACTTTTACTAAACCGAGATCTAGGCCCGGTACTTAAGGCTGATTTTAGAGTTACTCTGATCGACGCACGCTGATCAATGGCGCTGACCGTCAAAATGTATGAACTTGAGCGCCGAGGCGCTAGGCGCCGCGGCGCGTTCAGCGCTTTTCATACATTTCGGCGCTCAGCGCTGATGGTACGATTAGCGTGACTCTAAAATCAGCCTAAGTGTCTAGTCACACTATGCTGAGGGTACGCAACCGAAGTTCCGCGGCTATACTAAACTGTACTTTATGTTTTACGCTTTAGCTCAACGTAATAATTACGGCATAATGTGTCGTCAGTAATTCAAATACCATTGCAGGCGTAATCTTGCCGAACTTCGGTCGCGTATCTTCGGCATAGTGTGCTTAGATCCTAAGCCTATCGTCCAATGGTGCGTATGAGAAGTATTGAGTGTTATTCTTAGCAGTTCTACATCGCTGCGCGTGCGCAACCGTGCGCCCTCGCTCGATAACGTCGCAGACAGCACGACGACGCCGATAAGTGCGAGGCGAGAGAGGATAGTATTACGTTTGATATTTTATACTACGCTAAAACAGCACTTTTATAAACATACCTACTAGCTGCTTTGAAAATGTTTTATATTTATAAGCAACTAAATCGCTGATACTTTATATGATATTTATGCAACTTATTTTAATTATAATATCAGTAAACTTATGTACCTATATTTAAACAAAATTTTTGTATCAGGAGGGACAAGAACCCGCATCTTCATGCATATCGAGCTGCAAGCTTCGAGAGCAAGAGCAAGAGCAAGAGACCCCAAGTCCCGAAGTTCCCCAACCGTCATCCGTCAACCGATCATTAATTCATCTTAACCTATTGTAGAATGTTTATAATAATACGTATCTCGGATATAAAATTAACCACACAGTATGATTGAGAATGCAACAGAACATGGCTTCTGCTTCCCACAGGTTTAATGCATCAATGATAACTCCGGATCACGGTCACGGATCATTAACTATTGGCAGACAATCAGCCATTCGCCACGGCTCTGATGACCTTATCATCATCACTAACATATAATAGTCTACGGCTGGACACAGACATCTCCAAATCGAAGATTTTGCCATGATGTAACAACGGCAGGTCAACCTACCCAAAAAGTTAAAGGTCATTGAATAGATTTTAAATTTTAAGTCCAACAGATAGGGATCAATATCAATTGAGGCAATTTGACGTTTTGTGGTAGGTTGACGTGCTGTTGTCTGTACCATCCAAATCGAGGGTTTTGTTAAAATGGCTGAGTTTGCGATCGCAGATTGACCAATGTAATTATGTTAAAGCCGCTGCAGCTCGTCTTTTGGCAGTATCCCTTTAGTTGCCTCTAACGAAAACATTAGCAAAAAAAGATGTGGAGCTACTATTTTTTATAAATAAACTAGCGGACCCAGCGAACTTCGTATCGCCTCTGAATAGCACTGAGCAAGTAATCACCACTGAGCAAGTAATCACTACGCTGAATAGTATAATTTTGGATTTTGACGATCCCTGATCACTCTAAAATTCCTTTCCTACCTCTATTTTCCTTTAAAATTTTGAATAGGTACAAGTTCTTTAGTTTTTTCAAAGTATTGTTGGGTCGTTTTGTAGGTATATGTATTTATTGTTCTTTTTTATTTTTTATATATATTTATTTTTATTTGTATGTATGTATATTGATATGGTAGAATATGTATTTTATTATTTATTGTATAATATTTTTAACTACATATTTAATATTTGCTCGTAAGAACTCTTCGCCGCCTTCTCAGCTATTTTCCAATTCAACTGTCCTTTACTGAGGTTGTCTGGAAGAGATCGCTTCCAGCGATAAGACCGCCTAAATTGTACAGCTTTAAATGTATTTAATGTGACAAAATCCTGTATGGCGTGCAATAAGGAGTATTTATGTTATGTTAGTAATAAATGTCATTGTTGTCAAATATGGCATGGTTGAAAAGAATATCACGAAATAAGTACCTACATTTTCTTAATTTTAAACTTTTTAAGGTTTTCAATACGTACGAGTATCATCCTATTCCCGACGAAGGCAAATCCAAAAACACCAAAATCATAAAAATTAGTCCGACTTATAATAAGTGATAACTAACACGACTTTCTTTTATACATACATATAAAAAGTAACAACCCATTTTCGCTCACTGCTAAGCACGGGTCTCTCTCCTTTTTAAGGAGAGGGCTTAAGGCCTTAGTACCACCACGCTGGCCTAGTGCGGGTTGGTGGACGGCGGGGGCGTCGCTGTGGCAACATCACCCCGCCGTTGGACGTTTCTCAAGCCGCCCGAAGGCCTCCAACAGGGCTTGACGACTGTTATCTCATGATAACAGCCGGGACCGACGGCTTAACGTGCCCTCCGAAGCATACATACATATTATATTATAAACGAAATGGACAAAATTACATACATTGTTCTGATCCCAAGGTACTCGTATTGGGGGAATCAGAAAAAACGAAGGTACCACAAACAGTCAGAGCCGAGAAAATGAAGAAAACCACTTTTTCTTCATTGACCTAACCGGGAATCAAACCCGGGACTTTGGAGCTGGCGACACCTTGAAAACCGGTGTGTACGCCACCCCACTACGGAGGTCGCCAAATGCGACACTACACGACACAAATGGTCTTATAAACACAAGATAGAGATCATTGTCGAAAGCTTGGATTATGAACTGTTAGTTTAAGCTAATTTATTTACGAAAGAAGAAAATTGTTTCGCATTCTTGGTAAAATATCTTGTATAACACTATCAGTATAATTTTAAGAAATGATATAATCTGTTGAGTTGTTCAATAAAATAAAATAAAGAATACTTAGTACATTCCCGTCCCCGGGAATAGTGCGATTTGGGTACATCAAGCTAAAAAGCTACCTACGTCCTCAAGGAACTGCCATTGTTCTGATCAAAGAAGGAACCATTTGTCTCACCGTCGTCACTACGAGAAGTGCAGTATCACAAAATAAAGGAATATTGAACAACAGCATTTCACATTGTCTGTCTGCAACTTTACGCAAAGGATAGAAAAGTATGTCAATAACTGCGTCGAATCAAACTACGAAAAAAAGACAAAATTCTTAATTCCACGCATATCAACATCCTTTTTATTAATTCTGACAGTGTTTTTTTTTTGGCGGTAGAACGCCTCGCTGGTCTAGTGGTTTAAATACCGGACCAAGATCCCGTGTTCCGGGTTCAACCCCCGGGTCGGGCAACAAAGTTTCTACCGCATTTGGCAAGCGGTTGGTGGTTATGCCAGTACCTATCATTGCTGTGGTAACTTGAATTCAATGATGGAGGTTTTGTTTGTTTGGGAATTATTAAAAAAACAAAAGAATTTCGGGCTCAAGTGGCAGGATCCTTAGAGGGCTATGTCCAGCAGTGGGCTCCGTTTGGTCTGATTATAATAATGATGCCAAAAACAAATGTTAGCTCTGAATATATTACGCTAAACATTCCGTTACCTTTGATCTATAATGATAAATTGTTATATTGTTTGTGCATATTAGGGGTTAAAGTATGAAATTGCCGTTTTGTATGGACGAAATCGAGAAAAGTCATTTTTCCATACTAACAATTTTTTAGGTTTTTTAAAAACGCCTGAACCGTTTTCGATGCAATTAAAGGTGAAAGTTAGATGGTTATAAAGCTACGCATTATAGTATTTAAATTTCTGAAAATCAAAGTATATAATACAAATATACTTAATTGAAGCAAGAAGGACAGCTGACACATTGTAAGGGGTCTTTTCAACGACTTCCTTTGAAGTAATAGGCACTAGTATTGCATTTTTTTTTTAGTCAAAAGTTACTTTATTTAGTTTTTGATACAATACAAAAAGAATTACGCAATAATATGACTATACTTAAGAGCTATAAACAAAATAAAAAGTGGGAAAATAATCGGCAATTTCATACTTTAACCCCTATTAATATTTGACCTTTTTAACAGTCATGTTTATACATAACAGTGTTCGTATTTATCTCACATGTCACAAGTTTTTGTTTTGTTTGTATGGGACACGATAACGCTGTTACAATAAAGATATTCAATTAATCAAACTGCTATATGTGTTATTATTAAATTTTGATACAAATCAAACCACTTAATGGTAATCTTTTTCAACATTTATCAAGAAAGTGTTTGGTAATCTAATCGTATGCTGCTAATAAAAAGTGATATCGCGGTAGATAAGATTGGTATAATCAGTTATTATAATAAAGAAGCTCTTGTGTAACAAAGAGATTTATAAAATGTAAAATATGAAAAAAAATTTCTTGCCTTTGGTATAAAATTTTGGAGTTAGATACTCTTTTGACAGAGAGGCCAGACTCTATGCGTCTGTTGTAATGACATTGACAGCTGATCATATAAGCCGCTTCAAAAAATAACTCAAAAATGTAGATCATGCTTTTGCCCCCAAATCTAATCACCACTTAAACAAGTCTTTAAAAAATCTTGGTACTTTCTTATTTCCCTGTGTTACGGTTTAATGAGGTCTGATGACAATCGTTTTAATAATAAGTAGCTTTGACACTTCTATAATCACGGGTAAAAGCGTTAAAAAGAAGTTATGTTAAAAAAAATATTGTCCTTATATAGGCCACAGATTCAACAGCTATTGTATGCTCACATACTGTATTGTCATTATGAAAAAAGAAATAAATTGCCGTGATATGCCATTAAAAAAAGTTCCTAAGACACAGATTTGACGTTTGGCTCTTAAGCCAACCAAAACAGTTACCGATAGAGTAATACATCAAAATGCAAAAAAATAACTGAATTTTAGTACTAATACTTGTAATTTAAGCGCCGCGGCGCTGGCAACGACAAAGCTGTCGATTTTACAAAATAAAGTATCATAATGTGGGTCCAATCATGCTAAACCTTTAGTAAGTTTGTAAATAGCCAATCAACTTCCTTGAGTGCCTCATTTGCTTAACATAAGTTACTGATATACTGATAGATTTGATTTTTCACGATTTCCACGGTATCGATTTGAACATTTCAAACTGAGACCACATATTGCATATCAAACAGTTACTCTGAGGCGATGACAACTCGTCAATGATAAGTGATAACGATAAGACTTGATAAGGTCTCACGGATGATGTCAGATTTGTAAAAATATATTATTTAACATATTTTTCATTGGATACCTTAACCCTAACGAAAGAGGTACCGTGTGGTACAAGCAGCAAGGTTGTATTTATAAGGTAGCGGAGCGGGGGGCACGTTGTTACAATTTTTAGATAGTTGTAAATATGACAGAAGCTATCAAATAAATTATTAATTTGATTACTTGTATGGTTAGTATGTCTATTTGGCTATTAAAATATGACTGAAAAATTATTAAAATTTATGTAATCTTTTCACAATGGGAAATTTAACTAAACAAGTAGTTTGTAACATCTTACCCCCGAATTGGGGCTAATTTTTACATCACCGGGGCACGATGTTACGGTAGATAAATAAAGAAAATCATCGATAAATATTATTTTTATTATTATGTCAAAACCTTATAAACCATAGAGATCACTTTATACAATTTCATAATTATTTAAGTTAGTTTTTTTTTTAGTAGAAAGCCCTTGGCAGGAACATTTTTAAATCTTATATAAAACACAGACTTCGTCTGCAAATAATCACTATTAATAACTTTTAGTAAATTATTCACTTTCACTTCCTAATTAGTTATTTTAATAAACTTTTGGCAAACTAAAATACTTTGGATTCTAACATCTTTAAGGCACTTATATTATAGAAGATAAAGAAAGGTAAGTTGTTATAAGTAACAACTTACCCCAAAAAACTGTATAACTACTTGCCCCATGACACGTTTTTTTAATATAAATTGATGTCATTATTAATGAATATCGATAGTAGAATAAAACAATATTGTAAATGAAAGTTAGATATATTATGAACGTTCGAGGTTAACATTAAGACAAAATAAAAAACATAGACATCAGGAATCAAAAATTTCGTTAGGGATTTTTTTACTTAAGTAGGTACTTGGTTGAAATCGGGACACATAATTGTACACAAAACCTAGCAGATCAGCGCTTGGCGGGTCACTCATTCATTTTCATTTAATGCACGATGTTATAAGAAGACGAATGAGTCCAATTATGTCCATCTAAGAGTTTACAATCCCGGTAAAAAACGCGTGTAACTTCTTACCCCAGTAACAACGTGCCCCCCGCTCCCCTACCCAATCTTTGAAGTCTATTTAAGTTGATGTTTTTAAAAAAAAAGAGTTATAAAGTTGTTTTTAGTGCTTAAAATTGTCGCCACTTAAGTGGTTTTTCGAATGAATCTCTACAAACTAGAAGTTATACTCTTAAGAATTTACCTACTTTTAGGAAACAACACGAAACCTTAGAAAAATAGAGAAAAGAACAGCAAGGGTTGAATTAATTATGGTAGGAACTTTTCCTGTAATTGCGTTTATTCTGGAATCAAATCGGCATCACGTTTCCCCGAATATAGCCAGCCGCCGTGGTCAGCTATAATACGAGTAATTATACCTGTCGCGATATGATATCTAATAGTAATATACTGACTATCTAATAGTAATATTATAAAAAGGTAAAGTTTGTACGTACGTGTATGTTTGTAGAGGGTTATCTCTAGATCTTATGAACTGATTTAAAAAAATATTTTAATTAGAGAAAGCTACTTAATTTGTCATAATATTTTAAATAGGATAGGTAGTTTAAATTTTAAAAGCCCAGGCGTACGAAGCCGATTTATGAATTTTTCGTAGAAATGTAAATAATAATAAATAATAAATATTTTTAAGACATGCCTCACTGGGCCACACAGAGCCATCTAGTCCCAAATTAAGGTAGTATTAAGTACCCTGTCGTATGGGGTACTAGACAACCGATAATCTTACTTATATACTTTTTTTTTGTGAATACATACTTATAATACATAGAAAACACCCAGACCAGTACAAACAGACATGTTCATGCACACAAATATTTGTACTGTGCGGGGATCGAACCCGCGACCCATGGCTCAGAAGCAGCGTTAACTACCGCTGATCCAAATGGTCGTCAAAATTGTGAATGAAATTTCCCATAAACTATTTTCCTGTTTTACGTAGTGAAACGGAACGGCAAGTTTATGTTTATATCTGTTCGGTTAGAGAATTTCATATCCTTGAAATCCCTGTGTATACAAACACAAGAGCCATATTCCAGTCACGAATAAAATCTGAAGAATCAGCTGGTCTATCTACAATTCGCAAAACACTGATAACAAAACATGCGTTGATAAACTATTGTTTACAACATGTATGTACGCGTGACAAAGTTTATCATACGCTTTGTATTCTAAATTTACGACAGCGCCTAATCAAGTGTTGTCATTGTAGTAAACAAACACGCATTGAAGCCAGTATAATGATCAAATCACATACAGCAACAGCTGCTTCATAGGGTTATTAGATCGAAAATGTATCATATTCATGTTATCATTTTAGTTAGTCAATAAAATAATAACTCATTTCGCTCACTGTTGAGCACCTCTCCTTTTTATGTAGAGGCCTTAGTTCCACCACGCTGGCCTAGTGCGGGTTGGTGGACGGCAATGGCGACGCTGTGGCAACATCACCCCGCCGTTGGACGTTTTTCAAGCCACCCGAAGGCCTCCAAGAGGGCTTAACGACTGTTATCTCGTGACAACCGGGACCGACGGGACCGGGGCCAACGTGCCCTCCGAAGCACGGAAGCGCTCATGGTATAATATGAGTTTGTAAAGGCTCACCAAATACCCCGCCACAAGGTGGTAAATATGATATACCACAAGGTTTTTATTGTGGTTAGTTTTTTTAGGCATATTAATCGATTACTCCGTTAATGTAAGCCGATTTTTAAAATTAATAAAAATTATATTTTAATTCGAAAGAAAGAAGTAAACTTACAGTCACATCTAAAATAATATTATAAAGAGAAAAGATTTGTATTTGTGTGTGTGTGTTTGTAATGAATAAACTCAAAAACTACTGCGCCGATTCCAAAACTTCTTTCACCATTGGAAAGCTACATTCACCCTGAGTGACATAGGCTACTAAAACTTAACGGGTCCACACGTGCGAAGCCGGGACGGGCCGCTAGTTTATAATATTAGTAAGTATTATTGAAGTATCACAACTTCGGATTAAAAAGGTTGAGAGCTTCCTCTTAACTATGGTCGGTCAGGTAATTAATTCGCATCGTCCGCGTACCTCTATTTACATTTTATTGATTAATTTAAAGTGACCTGATTCGTGAATGCTATTTAAAAATCTTTGAACTTTAATAACCTTGTAAAAAAAGTAGTAATTTTTAGACTTTTTTTCATGGTTAAAGCCTTTTCTTTCTCCCATAGCCTGTAGCTCTATGTTCTGATACATCCTGTATTAGCCAATGCGTTTCTTATAGGAAAATATTAGCTTTTCTTCAGAACACTAACTTCTGTCATACGGGTCTCTCCCAGGGCAGTCGCCAGTCTCTCAATTAGACGTTGATATTATTACCTACCTAGATATATTATTTTATGTTGGAAGTCTCTATGAGAGAAGAAATATATAAATATATAATCTGATATATTATTATTACTAAGATTCAAGGCTACAAACAAATCCAGTTTGCGAACAGATAATTCAACAATAGGAAGTAACGCACCCATAATGTCACTTGGCGAACGCAATGCACGAGGTGCATTGACGAACGCACCTTGGCTGGTAGCCATTGGAAAATGTTGAGTATCGGTCATTGGTGTTCCGGAGTATCGCACGGCCAACTTGAGTCTCTTCAACTTCGTAAGTAATTAATAAGACAGTTAAATATTTTTATGTATATAAGACAGTAAAAGTATTATAAACCTGAAGAGTTTGTTTATTTGAACGCGCTAATCACAGGAAGTACTGGATCTAATTGAAATATATTTTTGTGTTAGATAGTCCATTTATCGAGGAAGGCTTTAGGCTATATAACAACAAAGTTGCGACCAAAAAGAGCGAAGCATCAGTGAAAAATGTTGCAAAAATAATCACGATCATAATAACAGAAATTGACGCGGACGAAGTCGCGGGCAACAGCTAGAGGAGCTTTGAATTTTGAAACACATCAAAAACAAATTAAATAAAAAAGTAAGCGTACTTGTAAAAGTACAAAGTAAGAATAGTAATTCGGTACTAACATTTAAACTACGTAGCAAGACTACTGCCTATACATAGGCTGCACTAAAAGTATCGGGAATGGAATATTTCCACTGTTCCTGTCATATTAAAATCTTTTTAATTGCAAACTCCTTGGTTTAAAAATCGGATACCATTTATTTATTTAAAAAAAGATTCTCGGTCTTATCACAAGGTCTTGTCAAACTTGTTTAGTCGTTGAGAAAATGGAATTGACTCGAGAAAATTCAAGAGCGATGATTTATTATGACTTTCGACGTGGTTTAACACAAAAACAACAAAACGGCCATTTTGGAGACCCAAACTTCCTAATGGAAAAGCAATAAATATATTTTTAAATAGTAATGTTGTGTCACTTCCTTGATTCCCGAAATTTTCAGTGCCGCCCTCGTAGTGTACTTATCCAAGTACACATTTTGGTAATGCCTCTTTTACAAGGTTTTTTTAACTTTGACTTTAAGTTTGAAAAGAGATCTTTGTTTAACTTTAAAAAGTCCAACGAACTTCCAAAATATCGATAAAAAATACAATGCCTTGAATACAAATTTCGACAGTTTTAGGTGATAATTGTACCCACAACATTTCGGTAACCGGACGACAGACCTAACGCTAACAATTGAATTGCTTAAAAAACAGGTATAAATAATTTCAGAATATTAACTATTTTCAATAGGTACTGTATTTGGCAACAGAAGTGCTACATGGTAAAAAGTCAGTAAAAAAATCAAGATAACACTTCGAAAAGCTATGCTAAACCTTTTTTCGAGGTCTGTAACATTATTTTTAGTTTTTACTTAGTTTGGTATTTTCTCAACATTGTACTGTCTTGAGAAAATCATAGTAAATTCTCTTGCGTTCAGCTGTTTGTCACAATATAGCGCAAGAGCGGCTCAGTGTATTTCAATGATACTTTCACTGAGACAGCTTAAAACTTGCCCACTTCTTATCCCGTCCACGCTTCCCGAGGGTCGCTAACTAGGTCGCAAGCAGCCTACGGCTAAATGGAATTATTTGAATATTTCAACAACTATCTGACTCGTGTATTTATACACAATACTTAATTATTTATTGCTTCCATAATGACACAATAATGAATGACATAATGGGCCCTGAAGGGGCGAGGGGAGGGCCATTTTTATATTGAGTTTTGGGAAAAAAAAAATCAGTATATAAACTTGAAAAATTTTGTCTCAGGCGGGACTCGAACCCGCATCTCCTCGCATGCTGCGAGGAGAAGCATGCGAGGAGATGCGGGTTCGAGTCCCGCCTGAGATAAAATTTTTCAAGTTTATATACTGATATTATAAGTGCAATTAAGTTGCTAAAATATCAAATAAAGTAAAAAATAAATTATAGCCATTAAAATGTAATTTGGTAAAAACCGTTAGGCATATTATCTTATTCTACGAACAATTCGCTAGAAGCGTAACTAAGCAAATATGTTTTACTAAATAGAACCCATGATGGACGGGTCTAGAATAGGGACAGTGCGGTAGTCATCGTGACCTTGACACATCAAATCGCTTGCAATCTTGTCTTAGGAGAGTGTGAGTGTTTTGTTGTAATTACTGTTTATTTGTGTAGGTAGGTAATCGGAATCAATCATTGTTGGAGAGTTAGTTGCATTGGCAAGTTCACTTAACCGATTACGCAACTTCTTACCGATACCATAGCCACCAAAGTTGCTCTTGTTCAGACCTTACTTCAGCTAATTCTAGATTATGCTGACTGCTGCTTTTTAGACCTCAATGAAAACTCCCTTGATAAGCTTGAACGTCTTAAAATTTTTTGTATTCGTATTATTTTTGGACTGCGGAAGTATGACCATGTTTTTAAGTTCCGGACACAACTAAAGTGGCTTCCTATCCGTCTCCGTCGTGATCTTCATGTCCTCACTTTACTTTACTACTATTTAACCCCAAACTCCATTTAGTCTCAAGGAACGTTTCCAATTTCTGCATTCCACCAATGGCCCTTCAATCTCAAAAGATCCATTGGCCAGATCCATGATGGATCTATTGAGATTTATTTTTCTCAGTAGATCCTGAATTTAGGGTGTAGATCTACTGAGTTTTTTTTTCTCAAAATATCCATTCGTCAGATTTATGATGGATCTAGTGATGTATTTTTTTCTTATTGGATCCTGATTTGAAGGTCTGGATTTACTGAGATTATTTTTCCCAGTTGAACCCTTTGCCAGATCCACGAGAAATTTATTATATTTCTTATTAGACACAGTTTTGAAGTTGTGAATCCACTGAACACTTTCCTTTTCAGTAGTTCCGTTATAAACAATGTTTTGCTATTAAACCTTCATGATGAGTCTTTTTGATATAACTAAATTTTAATATGAGTAATAAATTCGTATTATCAGTCATTGCCTTGTTGACATTGCAGTTTAGTGCAATATTTGGCGAAATTATGACCGAATGTACGGTCAAAGAAGCCAGAAGTAAAAATAAAAAAAAATCTTTAGCGAAACTGAGTAAGTACGAAGTGATGGAATTTATTAAAAGTGGGCGTGGTAATGTTTTATTAAACGAGGGCTATAATGATGAGAATGAGATTTCAGAAGCATGTTCTTCATATAAAAGCAACCAGTCTCTGGCGTTGTGCATATTACATAACTTCAAAATTAAAATGTACAGGATCAGTAACATTAAATTCGGTAAGTGATCATTTCTCTGTCTTTAACAGGATACCGTCCTGAAGATTTTTTTTTACTTACGGGGACTACTAGAGCCGAGTGCTGCCACCAATTGATTTAATTTTATTACTTCTAAACAAAATCAATTCTCAAAAAACTAGAACAGTATCATTTTAGCAAATTACCTCTAGTGTTTATTGAATCACAGTAAACTTTTTATTTAGTTGTTTATAAAGTCGAATTTGACGCTAACGCCAAAAGCGATTTAGCAATAGTGTACAATACATTGTGGAAATCTGTAATTAGCTGTATTTTTTAATTAACTAAGATGTCTTACACAATGTATCGCTGTTGATTTCCTGAATTAAAAAAATAAATAAATACAAAAATTCCAGAACGAAAAGCAGTTAACAGTGATACCTGTTAAAGACAGAGAAATGATCACTTACCGAAATTTGGCTTAAAATTTCATCCTGTTTATTACATGTAAGTATATGTAAGATATACTTACATTAAAATCATTTATATTTTATTTTGAGTATGATTGATAACTTATTAGATTTAAGTATATTTATTTGTATCATGTTTGATACACAATTGTTAAGTTGCACCAAGTCACCACCCCTACTCCACTAAAAATAAGTTTTTCCTTCCCAAAGGTTGTCCGGTAGATTGCTTTTAGCAATAAGACCGCCTTATTTTACAGATATGTCTCAATGTAATTTATGTTTCCTTTGTTTTGTGCAATAAAGTGTTATCTATAATCTAATCTAGCTACCTACTTTAATAGAAAAAAAAATTTTTTCTTACTGCCTTGTAGCCTTGCTTGTTTTTTAAAAGAATAGCTTGGCCTGTATTAGGACTCTTGTCTTCGTGTCGAATCTTTACGCTTATATCACATTATCTTTTATTTTGATATAATAGAATTGTATTACACAATACAAGTCAATAATATTACAACTAACTGACGAACGTAAAGTTCATTGGCATTCAATATCTAACGCCCCGGGCGAGAGACGGTAGAGTTCAGCGTGCTCCTGACGATAAAGCAGGCCTATTGGAACTTTCAGTATTTTTTTATTTCATTTCGACAATTCTATGTACAGTTTGTGCCAAACAGTCCATAACGTTCTAAAGGTACGACAGAACCGGTAAAGTGGCCGACCAAACCTGAATACGAATGAAAAATGGAACAAAAATGCTAAAGAGGTTTTAGCTGCACCAAAAGTAAGTCACAGAACGAAGGTTTTAGACAATTGGGAACCGTTTAATAAGTAAATGTCGAAAATAATTACGACAAGATAAGTCTAGCGTATAAAACAGACCGTTATAGGATATTGATTAATGTAAATTCAAACCCAGTTTCTGTCGCAAAGATAGGTACTTAATTATAATCAGACTTGTCAAAGGGCGGATCCGCTTGGCTCTATAATACGAATCAGGATGGACAATATTAAAAATATAACTAACGAAAAAACTCCTGTGGTTTTATTACTGCTTATTATTTAATTCTTCGACAAGCGAAAAAATATGACCCTCCGTAAAAACACAGCTGTTTGTAGAGCTGCTATTCACAAAAGGGGCTCCCTTCATTATAAAATAATCCCCGGAGCGGAAAGATTTTTAATAGTGAAAGCTAAATTCCATTAAGAGATTACACCTGATGATTAGACCAATTATTAAAAACACGATGCACTAAATGAGAGTTAAAATTAAAATGTGTGCAGTTGTGTACCTACCTACATCTAAACCTACCGCCCCTACCCAACCTATTTGATCAAAAATTAATTCGAAAAATATGGATTAGATTTAGTACCCACCTACAATTCATTAGGCGTGTTTTCTCTACATTTGCAACGCAAATTTTATCAATGCGCTTAAATTAAAACATTAGAATAGGTGCAATTAATTCATCCGACGTCCGATTACATCGATAATGGGCAAGGTCACCCTTCAAGGTCACCTCAAATAAGCTACGGCCAGTCAATGGATCTCTTGGGAGACGTATCAGTATCAGGTACCTAGTACCTACGTGACACCACTCGACAATACGACATCAAATGTGTAGACTCTAGGAGGAGTCGGTATGTATGTTAATAGGAACTTAATAGTGACCGGCATATAGATTACTTCCAAACAGATCGTAATGGCGGAGGTGTTTCGTGTCGTAAGCGGAGTGGATTTTCGTCGCAGCGCTACTCGCCGGTTACACCTGTGCTAGGTGTAGCCGGCTTTGCCAAATTCCACGTCACAACAGCCGGCCTGAGCTTCCCTTTCCTGTTTCCTTGGTGAAATTTCAAGGTCGACACAAAGGGAAGTCAGTCAGGGTTCAGTAGAGTTGGAGGGACTCACCGGCGGCGCGCTCGGCCTCGTCGTCGGACTCGGTGCCGGAGTCGCGCCCCTCAACCTGCAACACACAAGGCGATGAGTCGCAGGTCGCGGGTCGGGTCGCGTCTTTGTTCTCGCGGCGGCCATTTTCTGTTAGCCTAGCGACTGCGAGGTTCGGGCGGCGAGACCCACCTTCTCGGAGACGTTGTCCTCATTCAACGAGTGCGTCCGCAGCTTGTGCGTGAGGAACTTGAGCATTATTGAGCCCCGGCCGCCGCGGCCGCACGCTCCCGCCGACTGCCCCGCGCGCCGCTCGCGCCACTACTGGCGCCCGTCGAGTACGCGAGCGTACACGGATCAGCTGAAGCGGCGCCAGCTCCGCAACGGCCTAAGCGCCCCCACCCTAAATACACGGTTTCCTCGACACTTTTTCGATCAAATCGACACACGATCCACCGCACCGGCTTTAAACACGTCCGCCGCGTCGATATGCCTTTCGAATATCGCGTAAAACGTCCTCGAGTGGCACTCGAAATGGACTCGCCCGGCAACCCATTGATGACAAAGAACCGGAACACGCGGAGATCGGCCGCGATTGGACAAAACATTACAGAATAGGATCGAAATTTAATGCAATATCGTCCGTCTCGCTCGCACGCGTGTCGGCCGGCTCGCCGGCTCTCGGTCGCGCGAGAGAGACGGCGACACACGCGTACTCTCGTTATATAATATCGGGCTGATAATAAATCGCTGATAAAAAGTTGCGCATGTAAGACTGGTGTGGATATGTCGATTGATTTGCGTACGCCGGGCGGGGAACACTTCTTTGTTCTCTCTGTACGTAAAATTAGTACGAACAAACCTATACAGCAGCGGGTCGGTCTCTACAATATCTAACTAGTTGTGCGGCGACGTATTGTGATGACTAGCGACCAAACAAAACTGGTTTTGATGATAAACAAAACTCAAGGTCATCCATTGCAAACACTCATTGGGTTATATTTGTCTTTGATTTCTTGGAATCGGCTTTATTATTTTAGGAACGAATCGAGGTTATATTTCGTCCACTCCGGCACAATATTATAGGCTGGGTCGTGTATTATGCAGGTGGAACCGGCCGGCCGGCGGATATTTACATGAGGCCCGCCGCCATGTCTGCGGGGTCGCGCGCCGTCTCGCTCGCACGAGCGCTCTCGCTCGCACGCGCGCCAAATACGAACAGGGAAAGGGTTAAGAAAGGAAATCGAACATACGTATTTTATTTATTTTCATATCTTGTATTTCTAACAAAAACATAACATCAACGTACAAACTATTTACAGGATTATGTACACATAAAAACAGAGTTATTTTTAACTACAACTAATTATATTGCATGGCACGTACGCCATCTTTTACATTTCGTAGGGCTTCATTTCATTATATTGACACAATTTCAGAAACTTTAAAGACATTTCTTCAAAAGAACACCTCATTTGAGGCCTGACAATAGAACCATGTTCAGGCCTTATAAAACATATTTTTATTCCTTTGAAATCAATAAGTAGTTTTTGTGTTGTTATATTTTGCTTTTTCATAATATGTAATTGATATAACATATCACCCGTTCTGGCAGCACATTTTGATATGCGATCGACGCAACTTGCTTTAGTATAACAATTATTATAAATACTAAATCAGAATGAGGAAGAAAAATATATTTTTTAATTGTTAAATTCGTTCTATATGAGTATTAGGTTAACACTTAAGCGGTTCAACTTCCTAAGATACAGTTGGCACAAAAAAATAATGAGGGAGCCAGCAAACGGTTTGATTTTAACAACTAGGGTCTCTAATAAATTTACAATTCAAGCTCAAACACAATACATACACTGACTTGAAGTAATATTAGAAACAAGATACAGAATCAGCATCAAAAACGTACTAAATGTGCACCCATTTGTCATAAGGGTGCACTAAATGTACAACCTATATCAATGGGGACTACCGTTTCTTTGCTCACCAGTTGGCGCCACTGTTGACAGAGGTCCAGAGGTATAGCTGTCAAAGGCGACTTTTTAAGATCGGCGCCGAAACAAAGTTTTAAATCTTGAATCTAATTATGTTTATTATTTATAAATAATTCATATCAACAAACTAACTTCTGAAATAGTTGCTCTTTGAGGCCGCCTATTTTTGCGCTTTTTCTTAATTCCGCTTTCAAAGCGTTCACATCCATCGCCAAATAATCCATATTTGCGATAATTTTACAAAGGAGATCACTTTCAAACAGGTTAATTAAAAAATATATTATTTATGTCACGAAGCCCGCTAAAACCAGTGAAAAGTGAATGTTATTGGACCTCACACGACAGTAGCGCCTCTAGTGGCAAATTCACTAGCAAATTGAATAGATAAAACATCTACGGTGTTATTACAAAAATAGAAACAATGTTTAAACCGTATCTTATTTTAAGACGGCCAATTAGAGTTGTTTGACATATTCCCGAACTAATATCATGGATACAAATTTTCAAATAGTCGTCCTAAAATTAGACAAGGCTTAAACCTGTTTGTCTATTTTTATAATAACACTGCTAGAGTTGTAAACTGACGGTCATATGCCAGTGGTATGGCGGTCTGGTAAAAAGTGAGAAACCGCTTATTATTCAACATCTGTATGTGTACCACTTTCTATGCGAAATAAAGGAATTTTAATTTGAATAAAATTTATGCTATTAAGCGTCCGTCATTTATAATAAATGCTCGGTCACATTGTACAGTTATTGTAACGATGGTCACATACAAAAAATTGTTAACAATTGACAAAAAGAAGAAATTATGTGGAATTATTGGAATTAAATGAAATTTACCAAACAATAATACAGATTTAAACTATTATGCTTTTTATTATTATGCCATAATATGATGTATGTCAGTTGAAAGTATGACAATAAACATTATGCGTTTTGAAGTGTCACCCTACTGTGTATTTTAGTTTTTGCACTAGCAGTCTAGTATTTATTTGCCATTTTTAGAATTTTATTTCGTTTCATGCAATTTCTAATAAATCCTGTCTCATATAATGCATTACAAATAAAATTTTAGCATACTTTACCAATAGAATTGAATGTGACGTTCATAGATTTAATATAGATGATAGATTGGCATCTGAATCCTGACAACGAGACCAAAACTAGGTTACGCTAGTGTGCATAAAGTGAGCATGTGCGTGAGATAAATAGTGCAGGTACTGCATTGTCTGCTTGCTTTCGATATCGATTCCATCGACACAGTTTACGTTGACGCAGGTGACTTATTTTTTAGTATTATTAAAAGAACGCCAAAAAACTGCAAGTAAATACCTAGATATGTTTTTTATTTTATAATTACTTATCCCTGAACAAAATCAATTTATTGTAAAAAATATCGTAGGCTTTACTTGCCAGTATTTAACAATTTTGCCTCATTTTGTGATCGCGATCGCCAAAGTTGAAATAAAACTGATATTTATTTTTCAATTACACATTACAAACGTACACTAAATATACATAATATATTTAATGTTTAACTAATGGGGATTGATGGGGGCTTGAACAATATGGAGATTGATCCAGAGCGTAATTTTTACAGGCTGAACGCCTCTGTGTTAAAAACACTCAGGGTCCAAATATAAACTGCAAATGCTCGAATATTAATATTGGGCGAACATTCTTTTCTATTAGGCAATTTCAACCATTTCTAACGTATTTCAACAATTTAGGCTGTATGCGGTTTACAATGTGAAATATGTCAGCTAATGAAATGTCGATAAGATATCATCGACAACGCCAATCACTAAAATACAAAAGTGACGTTAGTAATTGCTGAAATTCACGTATTTGATATTATTTTTAATTGAATTCATATGAATTTAAATCCTTGTTCTGATGAAATGCCCTATCAATTAGTATACAAAATTTTAGTCAAAGCTCTGAAACATTGCATTTTGCTGCTGATAATCGCGATTGTGTGTTGACGTGTGAAATGTACAATTACGTTGTTTTCCTTTTTTAGATGAGTTACTTCCAGGTACTGAACATGTAACCATAATGAAAATACAATAACTCGACACTTTTTTACAATAATAAAAATGAAACTAGTAATACTAAAGGGAATATTGTGTTGTGCGTGACAGACGTCAGAACTCAGAAAAACGCTACGGGTTCTTAGCGTGTACGTGAACGGCCTTGTGATCTATCTCGTTCTATCAGATAGCTGCATTATATTCTGTCTCTTTTCATTGCCAATCTAACAGCAGTATATTAAATCTATGGTGACGTTAATTATAGTAAATGTCCAAAATGTCCGGTCACGTTGAGAAAATGTTCAATTTGCTCGGTCACATTGGTCAGACATTTATAACGTGACGGACACTTTACTTACAACTCTACATGACATAAACATCCATACTATTGCACGTCGACATAATTTGTCCGGGTTATAAAGTTGACACTGGCATAAAGTCACACGTCAGTCATTCAATCAAGGACAGTTGTACGTGTACATTTTTAATCGAACTATGTAGGTGTCAAGTTTTCTTATAAATTAATCCCTCAACCCCCAGGAGGCACTCGTGCCACGACAACAATTGATTTCAATTGTGTCTGGAATAACTCACGATCGAGGGATTTAATATATCGATGTACACATGTAACAAAAACACGTTTTTGTAAAATATGAATGTTGATCATTACGTACTAAACTATTTCAATCTAAATATACTTCCCAACACTAGTAAATTAAATGACTATACCTAAATATTTACAATATTTACATACAGGGTGTAAAAAAACTAAACGCAGATCCTGAAGCCTAGCAATCTGAAAAGCAAACCAAGTCATATTATTACAAAATATTATAGTTGGGAAATGATTTTTATTTTTGGGAGTCAAAAAAATATTATAATTCATAGCGCGCAATGTATAGCAGCCGCTGCGCTGGTGGAGATGGTTGCTAAGTTCAAAATTCGTCCGCGCTGAGCCGTACATTGCGTATTGTAATTAAAAAAGCCTTATTATGAAATAATAATAAACCACTATGTTTATAAGAAGAAAAGTTTTTAAGTAACCTTTGGCAACAGTTTTTGTAATAAAATGGAAAACAAATTGTGACTTTGACCCTCGAAACCAGATGTTTTCCAGGTATGGTTCTAAAGAAAAACATAATCCTAGTGATGGAGACAGTTATACGTGGTTTTCGGATCTGCGTTTGGTTTTTTTACACCCGTTATTGAATATAACGGGTGAAAAAGCAGTGATAAAAAACGGCAATAATAATCTTTGCATTATTAGTTTAATGACGAATTTGTAAACATTAAAACATTTTTGTGCACTATAACATACAGGTCATTAAAATTTTAAATGCAATGCGTTTGTACAGTTAAGCAGCACAAATATCGAAAACGCCTAAAGTAACAAGATACATTGTAGGAATCCTGAAACAATTAACTGTAATCTATTTACCAACGATGGCGACACTGGCAAACCTTTTTAATCTTTGTAGAACAAATGCTTAACCAATTAATGCAAAACTACATACAATACATTACAAAACCCCACCAATTTCAACTGTACTAAGATGCCCCAGTGTTTAGTCTGATGTGCTGCTAAACTAAACGTGATACGTTAATGAAGCCTCTTAGGAAGTTTCTGTCATACAATTAATATTCGTAATATTAAAATAATTTTTTTGCAAACAATCAAATTGCTGGTGTAAACAGATAATACAATTTCATGACTGGTAGGTGGGACTTGAACCTAGAAATTCCACAGGCTTTAATGAATGCGTCGACACAAACAATGTCTCGGTAGCTGAATTGATTAGAGAGTCGCAGGGTAAGCGGAAAATTGTGGGTTTGAGGTACTAGGTTCCAACCTAAGGCAGCCTAAAATTTTATTTCAAGATTCGTATCTTTAATCAAGATTTTTCATTTTAAGTAGGTAATTAAAGGTTTTCGCTCAATGTTCATGCCATTTAACTTAAAAAAAAAAACATGTCATCCTAAAGGATTACAGGAAGTTATAATACTTAGTTCTGCCTTAAAATCAGTTAGTCGTTCGCGGTATAGTAAATTACACAATTAAGAAAGAATGTATTTAAAAAATCACATACAAACATTCCAAAACAGAGAGGTTCAAATGCTTATTATTATAAAACCTCTAACTAAAAGAAGGACATAAAAAATAGTTTCCATACAACAATATTTAACTACAAACCAATTACTGTTTGCAGTTTGTGTAAAATCATGCGCTGCGTAACTAAAATATATGATGATAACAAATTAAAATTTGTTCAATTTCACACTTTTTTTTCTGATCTGATATCTTGAGGGATGATAAAAACCCTATGGATCTAAGAACATAAAATACGGTCCAGCTATTCATAGGTAGTTTAACTAACACTCCTTTGTTTTATATACATAAAAAAAGTTTTATATTTAATACTAATGAATTAGCTCACCGGACAATTTGTATGGGTCGAACCAAAAGTAATTTCCATCTTCATCCATGTTTTTTAATCAGTGGTTATATTTAAAGAGCACAATTACATTCTATAATAAGACTGATACTTTACTATACATTTATTCTCAAGTTATTCACAAATTCTTATCATTTATATACAAATCTTATATTCTACAACTAATTATATCTTACCACTAATGTATATACAATAGAATTTTATTCTTTCAACAAGACATCAGGTAACAGTGCAAACCTTACTTCTAATATTTAATTTAAGCTCGATTTCTCGTGTTCAAATCGATTATTCGTTATATCCATATAAACTACGACATTGTATAGGAGTGCACATGGCGAATTCGACTCGTATCGCTTCGATAGTTGGCGAAGTAAAGTAACGACCTACAATCATCCCACTGCAGGGCAAAGGCCTCCATCATAACTAAATTCATATGGGGTGGTGGGATCTACCTCCTAGTGGTCCACCCTGGGCAACGGCATCTTTGGTTTTCTAACCAAATTTTATATTAACTTCCACCATTTAAAAAAAACACACTCAAGGCTCAAAACTAAAGACCAGGTTCAGAAACGGATACGTTCGCAACTCGCAAGCGAGGCGGGAGCCAATCGTAGGTATGCCTATGCGATGCGATGCGATGCGAGCCGTTTGTTGGAGTTAGACTTAAATTCTTGACTTCTGGACAAGGTTGGGCTATGATTTTATAATATACGTGTAAAAAGCTGCCTTTATAAAGAAGAGACGAATAGATATAGTAGAGTGACTAAAAGTTACTATTTATCGAATACATTCATGTTTAAGAAAATGCATCTCGTGGTATTTCAACTCAACACTTTTCGATTCTTCCGGCTAGTGTTTTTTTAACTTTAAAAGCTTTGATAGAAAATCGTATTTTAAAAGCTAAAAAAAGACAACAACTGCTGTGTATATATGTTATAAGGTTAGAAACAATTGGCAACTATATAATACATTTATTAGAATATCCTACTTAACTAATTTACTTACAGTTTACAGAGTTTGAGATTTTATATTGTTGGATTTAGTAAAATAGATATAGTGTAGGTACCAGAATTATAACCTCAAATGAGCTGTATAGTGAGTTATAATTTGAGTAACAATAAGTATAAAGTAAATGCAGTATAAAACTGTTCTGTTCTGTTTGACGATTTAGTCCACTTCGAGACAACTAACGTTCCATAAGAGTCCTAATGAATATTCAAATAAATTCATTTCGTTATGCGTTCAATCTTATTTTTAAACGGTTCCAAAAAAAAGGAGACGGTTCATGTTCGTCTGTATATTTGCTATTGTCTAGAGCCGTCTGCTTCTATCCAATATGAGACAAACTTAGCGTTCCATGGATTCACCGTGCGGGTACCGGGTCCATCGTGTAGCAGAAAGAGAAACTCCGAGCAGTTTCCGGGACTTGTGACACGGGTGTAGGTTGAAGGGGCCCCTTTCCGACGTACATCAACACTCACCTTCACTACTCGTGTTTCTCTCCCTGCCCAGCCAAATCTGGTACGAACCTGCTAATGCAGCTTTAGACACTCGCTTTAGTATAGAACTTGCTGCAGTTCTGGCCAAGCCAAGGTCTTTCAACAGGTTACAGAGAGCTTTTGTTGGTATACCTCTGGCTCCTACTTTACGACATATAGGTTAACTACATAATATCCGTTTTTCGTTAATTCATTTAGGAGAATTGTGTACTGTTGCGAAAGCCGGAACATGAATGAAAATACGTTGTTTACCCTTCGAAAGGTCTAAGTCTAGTGTCGGAGTTGTCCATACGCAAAACATTTTATCACACTATTCTAAAACTTGCGCAAAACAAATTAAAAAACTTGTTTGATGTTTACAAGTATTGTATAGTGTAACCGAGATTTACGACGTGTTACGTAAATAGTAAAAAAAGTTGAAACCAGCCTATGTTGACATATTCATAGAAATACTATGGTGAAGTCAGATATCAGCATTATTCAAAAAAAAAAAACATACAAATCGGAATCTCAAAATGTTAATGTGTGTGGGGCCACACGTATTGTGTCGACTTTCTGTAATCTAAACAATGAGATGTAAAACTGTATTTGTAGCGGCAGTCGTCTCGCGCCGCCAATAAACGTAACACACATACCGGAATAATCTATTTATTTAATAGTTCGTAAAGTTCATAGTTTCTCTACTTTATTTGATATTTTAGCAACTTAATTGCACTTATAATATCAGTATATAAACTTGAAAAATTTTTTTTTTTAAAAATTTTTTTTTTTGTCTTAGGCGGGAAAAATTTTTCAAGTTTATATACTGATATTATAAGTGCAATTAAGTTGCTAAAATATCAAATAAAGTATATAAATAGCTGTTTCATCTTAACTGACTGTCAAACATCTGCAAAGATGTTTCTTTCGGGTGTTAAGGGTGCAAACTCCTAACATTTGATGAAGCAACGCTGGCTCACAGCGTAAGAATATGCTTGAAAAATTCGCGCCGTGTCGCAGTGTCTCGGTGGCCTAATGGTATGGCGCCCGCCCGGCATGCGAGGAGATGCGGGTTCGTGTCCCGCCTGAGACAAAATTTTTCAAGTTTATATACTGATTTCATAGTTTCTCCTTTATACAATCACAATAACATTCACACACAGTGTGTATGAAAATAAAATAAAAAAACTTAACTAACATTGGCTGGTTCCAGCTTGTTATACCATTTATCTTACTCACTGTAGACTCCAAGTGAGCGACACTGGTGTCCTCCAGGGATCAGTCCTGTGTGCATCACTATTCCTACACATCAAAACTGTGTGTGTGTATTATTCTTTGTTGGATTCAAAAAGCAACCGGTACATAAAATGACACTCGTAGTTTTGTCTGTGGTAAGACCTCTGAAATATGTACTTTTGTAAATAAAATATTTGATTGATTGAACTTCTGTTATTTAATCGTCCTATTTAGTCACATTAAATGCAGCAACAATTCAAAAGTTTATACGGTCCATATTTCACTCGGGTACAAGTTTTATTTGTCTCTAGAAGAATATATTAAGTAGAAGATTCTTTAATAATTAGAGAGATTGTAGGCGTACTCGAAAATTCTTGTGGTCTTGGGCAAAGAACAGACACAACAGGTACATTTGGCAAAACTACGTATTTTAATCCTTCGTATGAGGATATTAACAGACACAATATAAATCAATTGTTATCTAGTACAGATTTGCGTTGAAACAGACGATCGGTTAATCAATAATAGACAAGATTTTTGGTACACTAAATGGGATCTACGATCGCTGGATCTAATATACAGCAGGGTTTCTTAAATGGGGGCCACTGACTCCTTAGGGATCCATAAAAGTGCCAAGGTAACAAATAAAAGTACTTTAGACATATTTCAGACAGGGGTCCGTGAAATTGTTTAAATTGTTAAAGTGTTCCGTGATATCAAACAATTTAAGAAACTCGGTCTACGGTGTGAAATCAACTGAATTCCATTCGTTCATAAGTTCAGCTACTGTAACTACTTATGAAAGGAAACCACTCAACTATAGTATCAGTAGCTCGTCCATCAAGTAGTCCGGGTTCGCTCTGGTGTAGTCCACGAAGTCTGTGACCGCTCTGGCTAGATCGTCTACCATTTGCTGCGTCTGCGGCTGCGGCTGCGTCTGCGACTGCGGCAATATATCGTGCAGTAGCGTGGCGGCGTGCGTGGGCAGTAGATATCGGCGGAAAGGCACCGCGTAGGGCAGGGCTTCGGTTTCCAGGCCTTCGAGGCTGTCGATGAGAAATTACGATCATTAGATATCATTCATAGGGTTGATACACGTCTCTTGAAGAAGAGATTCAGATTATTTGAGTTAACATTTTGAATGTCTTTGAAGCGATTAAAAGCGGTCTAATATTTTGATTTAATAAAAGAAATGGTTTGAATACGTAAAGGTATAATAGGTGCACAAAATTAGCTTGATTTATAACAATTATATGCTTAAATGTTATTTGTATAATAACATACAAAAACACTTTAACGATAAATGTAATAACACCTTTCAAATTAGCATTAAAATACTTTATGAATTTCTTCACTAAAATGTGACATTATAGTCCATAAAATTTATCTTGATTAGAATGACACCTGTCAAACTGAGGTGACTAGTGATGGGACTGACTTGACTGATCAAACGAAAAAAAAACAGATAAGGCATATGAAATAAAAATGAAAATCAGGTATATTAAAATTTAACAGTAAGTCAGTGTCGTGATCATTATGAGAATAGTTGTAACAATCATGAAAATCAATTAAAAAATTTTTATCGCCTAAAGAATCTAATAAATTTGAAATTTTTTCGTTAACTATTAATAATTGCAATTTGATGTTCTAAGCATCAAACAATGCTCATTAAATCATTTGTAACATTTATGTTACATTACTTCGATTTTGAAATACTGTTAGTCCGTCGATTTCGATTTGTCGATTTTACCTTATCAGTAGCGATTATGAAAAATGACGTAACCTTGTATAGACTTGTATAGACTTGTCTTTTCAAGTTAGGTGTAATTATTGTAACTGGGTTATTATAATGATTTTAACTTTAAATATCTATTTTATATAATGAAATTGATTGATATTGTCGCGGACATGCTAGATGCTTCGAGATATCGCTAGAGGAATGTACATAACTACCTAAGTTGAACCACAAAGTAATAACAAGATATTAGTGCAAGCGACATTGGACTTTAAGTTTACAGATTAAGGCGCAAAATGGTTTAACTCACTAGAGTTGTTTACGTTTAAACGTCCTTGTGATTTTTCTGGAAAATGAACATTCTAGTATGTACGACCGGCATCGATGTTGAGATATATAAATAACAGGACTTAAGACGCCGCAGTCAGTTCATTCTGAGCTTTCGGTGCGATACCTGCGAAAAGTGATCTAGTGCGAAGTAACGACGACTTTAGCGATACCAACGGATCTAAGGACTACTCTAAGGATTGGCTAATATTGTTTTGGAACCAACGACCTCAGCGACCTACCGGACTACGATTCTTGTGATTTGGCTTGTGTGATAGTGTTTGCGACCTGTTCATCGCCTAATAAATTCTTCTAATAAGTCAACGGTGTTTTATCCAAATGCCGAACTCCACGTTCGTAACAATATGTACAGCAATGTATAAAAAAAAATTCTTAACATACCAGTTACCAATATTTTTTTGTGCAAATGTATTTTACTTATGTGACGCTGGTATAAAGTTACGTTGTTTTTTTCAGTGAGAACTGTCATTGTAATTAAACTATAAGTTATTATGAATTGTATAACCTTTGGAAAATTATGTGTATTACCTTTTTTAATGTTTTCTGGTCCCAACAGAGTCTATAATGTTAATATAATAATGCTAAGGCTTCAAGTTTAATGTAAACATTCATGCATGTAAATAAATAAAATCGAAAAACAGTATGTACTCGTAGGTAATCAGAAAAAAAGAAATAGCTTCTAAGAAAACCTTCATACTAGTTTATAGCTGGGTATGTCAAATTTCAGTGTGAAACCTTAGACATTTGAACAGGAATATAAATCAGCTCGACCGGGTATCGAACTACAATACAACAATACTAACGTGGCTAAGTAGTGCCGCCTGTAATGTTGTCCGGGCGGCGCCGCGAGCAGCCGCAGCGCGTAGGGCAGCAGCGCGTCGGCGGGCGCGGGCCGCCGGTGCACGGCGCGCGAGCCCAGAAGCGGCTGCTCCACTGGAACACGATACAATACTGTTTGGAAACTAAGTAATCTACGATGTAATTAAAAACCTAGATCTAGACAATCTGCGTCGTAACACTGTCCCGATTAAAAGTGCACACAATGGGGACTACCGTTTCTTTGCTCACCGGTTGGCGCCACTGTAGACTGAGGCCCGGAAGTATAGCTATCAAAGGCGATTGGCGCAGAAACAAAGTGTTATACGAAGGCGGGTCAATAAGTCCGTGACTTTTTGAATTTCTGACCTCTTTACTGAAAAAGCAACACTACTCCTGTCAACAGGTATCTGTCAGTTGATTCCTATCAAAATTTGAACTTGCTGCGTCAGTTAGTTTGTGTTTGACAGCTATTTTTATCAGACTACCCAGTCATTTGAGGAAAAAATGGAAGAAGGTGAATTTCGTGTGCTTATTAAGCATTATTTTTTGCGAAAAAAAACCATTACCGAGACCAAGGCTAAGCTTAATAAATACTATGGGGACTCTGCACCATCAATTTCAACGGTAAAAAAGTGGTTTACTGAATTTCGTTGTGGCCGTAAAAGCACTGAACATGCCGAACGTCCTGGACGCCCAGTTGAGGTCGGTACACCCGAAACAATCGAAAAATTTCACGATATGGTGTTGGCCGACCGAAGATTGAAAGTGCAAGAGATTGTGGAAGCCGTAGGGATCTCGCATGGCTCAGTGGTTTCAATTTTAAAAGATCAATTGGGCATGAGAAAGCTTTCCGCAAGATGGGTGCCGCGTTTGCTCACAGTCAACCACAAACGCAATCGTGTAACAACTTCACAGGAAGGTTTGGCGTTGTTTAATCGCAATATGGAGGAGTTTTTGCGCCGTTTTGTAACCGTGGACGAAACATGGATCCATCACAGCACACCAGAGACCAAACAACAGTCAAAACAGTAGGTTTCTAAGGGTGAATCGGCGCCAAAGAAGGCCAAGGTGGGTTTGTCAGCCAATAAAGTTATGGCGACTGTTTTTTGGGATGCACGTGGGATAATCCACATTAACTACCTTCAAAAGGGAAGAACAATCAATGGGGAATATTATGCCAACTTATTGGACCGCTTCAATGACGATTTAAAAAAAAACCGACCTCATTTGGCCAAGAAAAAAGTTCTTTTCCACCAAGACAATGCAAGGGTGCACACATGTGCAGTTGCCATGGCAAAAATCCATGAATTGGGCTATGAATTGCTCTCTCATCCACCCTATTCTCCAGATTTGGCTTCGAGTGACTACTTTTTGTTCCCAAACCTGAAGAAATGGCTTGGTGGAAAAAGATTTGACTCCAATGATGAAGTCATCTCGCAAACAAAGGCCTATTTTGAGGACCTCGACAAATCATATTTTTTGAAAGGGATAAAAAAATTGGAGAAGCGTTGGACAAAGTGTATAGAGCTCAAGGGAGACTACGTTAAAAAATAAAATGATTTGTTTATCAAAAAATCTGTGTTTTATTCCAAAAGTCACGGACTTATTGACCCGCCCTCGTATCTTGAATCTAATTAAGGTTATATTGTTTATAAATAACTATCTTGATATCAACAAACTAACTTCTGAAATAGTTGCTCTTGAGGCCGCCTATTTTTGCGATTTTTCTGAATTCCGCTTTTAAAGCGTTCACATTAATCGCCAAATAATCCATATTTGCAATATTTCACGAAGGAGATTACTTTCCAGCAGAAAATGATTTTGGACCTCACGCGACACTAGCGCCTCTAGTGGCAAATTCACTAGCGATAGCCCCCATTGACATACAGGTTTTTTTTTTATAAACAAAGGCTTCTGCCCCCTACACCGTATCATACCATGACCGTGATAAAAGCGTATCAGTCACGAAAAGCAACACGATACGCTCTACTATGCCCACTGAACGGATCGACGGCGTTCGGTACCCGCATACATCCCGTATGATGCCAATATGCAACCCGTATGATGCCCGTATGCAACATCCACCAAAACCGATAGAAACCAGTTTCATTCTCGCATGCGTAACAGTATCGCCGTCTGCGCGCAGCGGTTTGGCAACGTCGCGTGTCATGCACAGAGCATGTCAGCACCGGCAAAATATTCTCGCCGACGCGTTTTCTTGACGCTCCGTGCATGGTACGCGACGTTGCGCGTGTTGGTCGGTGACGGAACGATCTAATAGAAACAGTGTTCAAGTAATATTTATTTGCCTCACACGTTCCTAGCACGACCATAGTATGATGCGGTGTAGTGGGAAGAGACCTTAATATGCTTGCCCTTGACTACATACTAAACTGTACGGTTAAGAAGAAGCTTACCCAGAAATACTGGTTCTCTCACCCCTCCCCCCTCCCCCCATACGGATGATGTTACGATTTTTTGCGAAATTCTAAATAAATCCTCAACCAGATGGGTGTTGAACTTTTGGAGACCATAGGTCCTATAGGAATCCTCACCAAGTAGTGAGCCTCATTCGTCTGATGTTTCTTCTCGGCGCTTGTCCATTCTCGCCCCGAAGCGTGTAAAAGCGCCTCTAGGGACCTATTTGCAGAAACAAAACTGATTTGACTGAAGTGTACTCACGCTTCGGCGCCCCATCCACGGTGACCAGCCGCGGCGTATGCAGGGCCTGCAGCGCCGGAGTCTGCAGCAGTATGGTCTTCGAATGCGGATGCTCCATAACGCTCTGCAGCCACGCGCCGCCGCCGCCCGCCGCCAGCGCCACGGTGGCGGGGCTGCAGATGTCGTATACCTGGGGATACAAGGATATGGTGTTCGTTGAGCGATGGGATAGTAAATAAACCGGATCGATGCGAATGGGACTCGCCTCCGCCGAGGATTGCTTAGAACAGAATATTATTTATTTGCATTAAAAGTAGTGATACGAGTAAATACACATTATAATCCCTCATATAATTTAGTCTCTTCAAACTTGCAAATTTCCTTACTTGAACATAAAAGCATATGAATTTGCAGACATTTAATAAATACTTAGTACAAAAACCTGCCTCGCTATTTGTTATACAATTGAACTATTTATATTTCATAAAGGTTTCAAAATGTTCCCTAAACTTGTAAATTAAGACGATATTATTTGACAAATTTTACAATTCGAAGTCAACGAAAATACCTTATAAATTTGATTCCCATCAAATAACCTAAGTATACGTTTTTTTATATTTTTTTATCATATTTTCTTTTAACTGAAAAAAAAAATCTTCACTAAGGAATGTAGTAGACTATATGGCGAAACGAAAAGTATGTAAAAAACCCACCTGCCAATCAACCTATTCCGTCGAATTAGACGTGTCTATAATTTATATAATTTACGAGCATCCTTACGGCTTTTTGGTAACCGCAACTCACAATTGATGGATTGTACGTGACATTGTAAGTCAAATACAACAATAGGCCATAATTTTAATTGTTCAAATTAATTATAATTTTACCTCGTTAAATGTATTAATCCCTCAACCCCCAGGAGGCACGCGCGTGCCGCGATAACAATTGATTTCAATTGTGTCTGGAATAACTCACGATGATGATTTTATTTTGATGCGATATACGATTGATTTATATTGACCTGTCTATTCAGAGTTGTTACTAATCAGTTAGGTCCGGGACTATTTTCACTAGATTGGAATTTAAAACCTTCACAAGGAATACAAAGTAGCCATTTGTTATTCCAGTAGATTTATTTGCGATACTTTTTTTTCACTGGCCAGTATATCAGAGTATGAAGTTTATCAAAGAAATCAAGAGTGGGTCTACAGATGCGATTGCGATTTAAATAAAAGATGTGGCCACAAATGATGTCGGGATTGTATTTAATGCAGTTTTTCCTGGTTTATAGACTTCATTGATGTTATGACGAAGTCATTAGTAGCTGCCAGCCATCTTTTGAGTTTGAAAATTTTGACATAATTGGATATCACACTTTATAACGTAAGCAATCTGCGTGTGAAAGTCCCGTTAAAATTAGTCAACAAATAAACAAATATTTTAAACTTTATTTTTTGATGTACACGCCATATATTGAATTCAGTAAAAAGCTGTTGACTTGAACAATAACAAGGTGTACGAGCAATCACTTTAATTTTATTTATTTATAAATAAGCACATCTAATCCTAGAGCCCTCATGGCCCCATGAGTGCCTATTAATAGCAGTATGACCAGCCTCACCTGACCAGGGGCGATGGTCTCCAGCATCGTCTTTAACGCAGCGAGGACTGGTTCTTTCCGCGTCGCAATGCCAAATGGAAGTCCTTATAACGTGAGGTTACTAGAAGATGTTCAGCCTCACCTGCCCCGGGGCGACGGTCTCCAGCAGCGTCTTTAACGCAGCGACTACTGGTTTCTTCCGGGTCGCAACGCCTAAGGAAAGTCCTTATACCCTCGTGAGGGTACAACCACAGAACATTGAAAAAGGTTAAAAAGGAGATGTAGGCGGGGCAGACGCGCCACAGAGGTTATTAAAAGCATTTGCTATGCTTTTACTTTTGCCTAAAAGTGAGCGTCGTGATTGGTTTCTCAAAAGAATTCGCTCGATTGGCGTTCTTTGACGAGTCTTTCTCGAGGCGGCTCAAGCCACTGTTCATGCCATGTTTCACACAACCATATTCACTGGTTACAACAGTACGACCAGCCTCACCTGCCCAGGGGCGACGGTCTTCAGTAGCATTTTTGACGAAGCGACGACTAGTTCCTTCCGCGCCACACTGCCTAAAGAAAGTCCTTAAACCCTTGTGAGGTTACTAGAAGACGACCAGCCTCACCTGCCCCGGGGCGACGGCCTCCAGCATCGTCTTCAGCGCGGCGACGACTGGTTCGGCCGCGTCGCACTCGCGCGCGTACAGAAGCAACACAGGCCCGATCGGCTCCGGCTCGGGGGCTGGATGCTTTGTTTCCCTTCTGTAAATGCGATACCATAATGTAGAGTACCAGCCTATAATGATCCCACTGCAGGGCAAATACGTAATAAACACTTATTTATAAGAGCTTGTGATTACTTTCCAAGAAATATTAAAATGCAAACGGATTGGTATTCCAAGTCGACTAAAAAAAACGCAGTACAAAAATAGCTGTTGAACAATGTGTGTCAAAATCTATAATAAAATACCCAAGGAATTTATGACATTTATTCTATTAGAAAATATTGGTATAAATGGTTAATATCACTTATTATTTACGATTAAAAAGGGTTCTTTGAAAATATCGTGTAGTAATGTAATTTCGTTTTTCTTTAGGTAATTTTATAATGTTTGTAATTTTGCATGCTAATTAAATTTGCGAGGATATGCGGGTTCCAGTCCCGCCTGAGACATAATTTTTCAAGTTTATATACTGATATTATAAGTGCAATTAAGTTGCTAAAATATCAAATAAAGTATAATTATAATTTGGCTAAACATTTAGCTCCATATTATGGTTTTCAATTTCTGTAAGATCTTTTTATACCATGTTTACTCGCAAATAAATTATTGAATAGATTGATTAAAAGGCCTTGAATTTAAGTTATCATCATAGCAATGTTAGGTAAAGGTATAATCACCACGCTTATACCAAACATGTCAATATACTGATTTTCGAGCGATAGAAAAGACTCTGCCCGCTACCCGTTTTGATCTGGAAATACTACCATACAATCTTAGACAAATAAAAATATTCATTCAGCTAAAGCAGTGACGTGCGCGTCTGAATCAATACTTTATATAATTTTCTAAGATTATTTTTATTAATAAAATAACTAACACTGCTAAAATATTACACGTAATGGTACACACGGCGGCACATCAGGCTATAAACCTTGAGACCGCCTTTATGCCCTACGTAATAAAAGCTGTCATCGCAGTTCAACTGTTTAATATCAGTATATAAACTTGAAAAATTACTAATTAATTTATTACTAACTGTTTAACTTGATGTGCTGTCGAGTGTACGTAACATCGGCCTTGTTTGTTAGAAGACAGTTAATATAGCTCGGCGTAGACCCCACAGGAAGACAAGGGATTCATAGGATAACACAGAACGTTATTACTTGTTACTGTCGGCCAAAAAGTGGTCTATCGCCCTAAGGTTGAAAATCATTCGGGCGTCATTGAATAACAGGATTGATTTTCCCATGCAAAAATATTCTGACAGTTACTGATACAATATGTCATTACAAATCAATGAGTTCAACCTTATCGCTATTTTACTTGCACATGACATTTTGTCAGACATGGTAGACCACTTTTTTAGCCAACCGTACTAAAGTTGTGTTGCAAAATTGAAAATACAATACATACATACATACATACATATTATCACGCCTCCTTCCCAACGGGGTAGGCAGAGACGAAGGCCTTCCACTTACTACGATCCTGGCATACATCTTTCGCTTCTTCCACATTCATCAATCTTTTCATGCATGCTCGTCGGTTTAGAGTACTCTTGACCTGACCTTTCTTCAGAACATCCCCGATTTGATCGTGATAGGTTCGTCTAGGCCTTCCTCTTCCAACGTTCCCTTTCACACTCGTCTTGTAGATCTGTCTAGTCATTCTTCTCTCATTCATCCTCTCTACATGCCCAAACCATCTAAGCATCCCTTTCTCAATCCTTGTGACAATATCTTCTTTCACACCACAACGTTCTCTTATCACACTATTTCTTATCCTGTCACTCAATTTCACTCCTAACATACTTCTTAGCGCTCTCATTTCTACTGCATTTATTCTACTTTCATGCTTTTTCTGCCATACCCAACTTTCACTTCCGTACATGAGTGTTGGAACCAACACCCCTCAACCAACACCCCTCTATGCACAGCCAGACGAGCTTTCATAGAAATCTTCTGGCTATTCACAAAGGCGTGCAGCGCACCATTCACTCTGTTACCAGCATTTACTCTCCTTTCAATATCACTTATACACACATACAATACATTAAAAAATTACTGCCTAAGGTGGGGGACTCGAACCCACAACCATCCACTTAGTAACGGCCTATTATCATCCCACTGCAGGGAAAAGGCCTCCATCATTGGATTCAAGTTACCACTGCAATGATGGGTGCGCGCATAATCACCACGCTTGCCATGGGTTGGTGACCACTAACCCGAGCAATGTTCGAAAATTCGAAACTTTTTTGTTGCTCGACCTGGGGATCGAACCCGAGACCCCGAAATCTTGGCCAGATATTTTAAGCTAGGCTAGGTATTTTAACTACTAGACCAACAACGGGGCGTTCTTCGCTGAACCATACGCTTACTGGGCTTTCACTAATGGAGTTACTGACATTGTGACAACAATTTGTGTCGACGAATTTGTCTGACAACCATTTGGATCAGCGGTAGTAAACGCTGCTTCTGAGCCATGGGTCGCGGGTTCGATCCCCGCACAGTACTAATATTTGTGTGCATGAACATGTCTGTTTGTACTGGTCTGGGTGTTCTCTATACATAAATTATAAGTATATATTAGGGGTTAAAGTATGAAATTGCCGTTTTGTATGGACGAAATCGAGAAAAGTCATTTTTCCATATTAACAATATTTTAGTTTTTTTAAAAACGCCTGTACCGTTTTCGATGCAATTAAAGGTGAAAGTTAGATGGTTATAAAGCTACGCATTATAGTATTTAAATTTCTGAAAATCAAAGTATATAATACAAATATACTTAATTGAAGCAAGAAGGTCAGCTGACACATCGTAAGGGGTCTTTTCAACGACTGCCTTTGAAGTTATAGGCACTAGTATTGCATTTTTTTTTAGTCAAAAGTTACTTCATTTAGTTTTTGATACAATACAAAAATAATTACGCAATAATATGACTATACTTAAGACCTATAAACAAAATAAAAAGTGGGAAAATAATCGGCAATTTCATACTTTAACCCCTATTATTTACAAAAAAAGGAAATAAGTAAGTTTATCGGTTGTCTAGTACCCCATACGACAGGGTACTTAATAGTAGCTTAATTTGGGACTAGATGGCTCTGTGTGGCCCAGTGAGGCATGTCCTAAATATTTATTATTTATTTATTTATTGAAAGCGTTACGTGTCCGGTAATAGAAACATCGCTTTATTTTACTGCTCGAAAGCACAACTGTTTTATACGCACTTTATATGATATTTTAGCAATTAAAGCACAATTATGATATCAGTACCGCATACCGGCCGCACTCGGTATGCATTGAGATGCGGGTTCGAGACAAGTTTCAAGTTTAAACACTGATGTTTGTAATCAGTATTATTTCTGCAAAGAGGCCCCTGGCGCTTTACACGTCATAATATTTAACCCTACCACTGCTTCGGGACAAGGGACAAGGGCAGAAACCAGAGCAAAAAACTCGGACACTATTGCTAGCCTCTTTCTAAATAATTACTTTAACAAAAGATATTTGCTAGTGTTAGCTACGAATAGGCTGGGTTAATGCCATACATATCTATCATTTATACAATCATTAATAGTTTAGTAGCCCATTTGCATTACAATAAGGTTTAAGCAGCAGTAACTTGATACTTGTATACAGGGTGAAATTTTAACCACTTTCCAAATTTTAATATAGCAATCTACGAGGCAAAAAACAAATGACGTATTTTTTCTTTTGGTATAGCCCAGTACAAAAATGTCAAGATAAAGCACTTAGAAAATGTCCGCCAAAAATCTAAAATTTTTGATACGGCATCCTAGTAACACTTTTTTTACGCGATGTGTATCTCATTCATTTAATACAATACTATTCATGAGTTTTTGAATTTCCCTTTATACTTTAACAGGTCTAGGACCGTAAAAATTGAAAACTATATCACGAAAAATATTTTCGGGTGACAACTTGATTTACATTTTTTACTTCATAAATAGGCTTTAAATAAGATACTGAACGCATATAAAATTTTTGGAAAGTGGTTAAAATTTCATCCTGTATATTCCCCATATATTCTAAATAAGACATTATTTAAAGTTGTTACAAATTACAACTATGTAGGTATCTATTATTCAAGTAGGTTTTGTCGCTATAGGCCAGCGCAGTTTCATCAGATGTTAGGAGTTTTTCACTCTTAACACCTGAAAGAAACATCTTTACAGATGCATGATAGTCAGTTACGATGAAACAGCTATTTAAATACTTTGTTTGATATTTTAGCAACTCAATCGCAATTATAATATTATTTTGATTATTTAAACTTGATAAATTTTTTATTTGATATTTTAGCGACTTAATTGCAATTATAATATCAGTATATAAACTTGAAAAATTTTATTTCTATAGTATCTATATTAATCGATTGATTTGGGAAAGTAACGCTTTAGTTACGATCAGGGTCACTGACGTCGCAAATCACGAAATGTTCACGTTTAATTCTTTATCGGGGCATTGACGTTGCGCAAGAGTTGCCGCCATGTTTATGCATTAGGCCACAGAACGGATTATACGGGCCTTTTGGTTGACTTTAGAAACTGTCCGAAAACTATCCGACTCATAATTCAGTAGGATGACTACTGTTTAAAATTTTGATTTTGAATCGATTGACGGTACCGATAATTTCTCAATTCTATAAAAGGTTTCAAAATCAAACACAAAGTTCAGAATTATTTATTACAAGTTTTTGAGACTTGAGTTTGCGTTTAACTTTCTCGTCACCGATGAAATTAAAACACACATTTAGCAAATTGTGGACAGGAAAAGCTGTTCATCATTATCATTATAATTTTAGCTAAACGACACCCATCTCTGGGCATATACCCCTAAGGATATCCACAACGATCAGTCCCACCCACATCACCAGAACCTTCCGCTCTAACGGCCATCGATTCTACCCGCTATGTGTCCCGCCCACTGCCTCTTCAGAGCAGCAGTTCTTCGAACAATGTCGCTTATCTTAGTTCTATTTTTCAAATATCCTCAATTCTGATTCAATCACGCAGGGGAATACCAAGCATTGCTCAAAACATTCCGCTAATCGAGATGCTACTTATTCTTATTGACAAAAAATAATTTACGTAAGTCGAATACTTTTCGGACAAGCAAGTTACCTACTTAGTGTATACCTAGCGACGTGCGAGTCTTGGCAAATCGACAAATTATGCGCGCACGCAGAGAGCAGCCTTCTAACAGTACAATGAACAAGAGGCCAGCCTGACAATAATAATATTATCCTGTAAATCTATACCATTTTAGATGCGAAAGTGTGTCTGTTTGTATGTCTGTCTTTTACCTCTGACGCTGAAAACGCTGAACCAATTTAGATAAAAGGCAATGGCAAGCAAAGGTATCGCTTTGTTAAATCTATAAATTTGAAATGTTTTAAGATCTAATCTTGAATAGTATTAAGATTTTCATTAATTGAATTTATTAAATTATAAATGTTCTTATAGTAAGTTTGTATGGAAAAGCAATAATTAAAAAAAAAATGTATAAAACTTAGTATGGAGATATTTTTGATTCCTTAAAAGGGTTAAAATGGGGATCAAAATTGTATTAGAAATCAATACTTATGGTACAGAGTATCTCTAAAAATCTAGTTATTATTTTTTCAATATAAACAAATTCCACTCAAACGAAGTCGCGGGGCAGAACGTTAGTAATTCATAAACACGAGGCAGATAACACCAATTGTTATAGTTTTGAACATGGAAATTTTGTTTGTCGTTATCGTTAATGTTATGCGCATACAAAAGTCAAGTTCAAAAATATGTGTACACTTTTGACAATTGAAACACACATCAGTCCACTGTCGGACATAAGCCTCTAGAGGATGGTGGGGAGAAGACGGGGTTCTTTTGGTTGCCTCTTATAATTGCCATTTAATTTTTGTTTCATTCCGACATTTCAAACACTTCACAGTCATTTTTGTTCGTCGTTATGAGTAGTCTACCCGTTTAATAACATAGAAAGTTACGATAAAATTGGGATATCATACCACGACGACCCGGTTTTGTATTTAGTGGTACGGTCGGCCAAGAAACTGGTTTACCACCTTAAGGCTCAAAGTCATTCGCGCGTCAGAGAACATCAGGGTAGAATTTCCCTAGCAAATATATTCTGGTAGCTACTAATACTGAAACGTCATATCCCTATCGCTATTTCACTGACACGTGAATATACATACAATGATTCGGCAACTACGCAAGGGAACCAAGTTCGCTACCCGGTCGGGTTAATTTAGGAAAAGATATTTTGTAAACCGGCTTGGGTCTGTATGTGGTCGGGGCTTTAGTCGTGCTTCGGAAGGCACTTTAGTCCGTTGGTCCTCACTTCGGTCGCAAAATGGAAGTCGTAAGAACATGTTATGTCAATCAAACATCTGTTATGGGCCGCTTGAAAAGCTCTGACATCAGATCATCCTCCTCGAAGTATCACACGATCAGAAGAAGGATGCGTCCACCGAAGCTGTATAATGAAAAAAATAGGAAATCTGTTTCCTTACAAAATTACAACCCGAGCAGTCATCAACTGTCTTCACCCAGATTGTCATTTATGATGATGCTGATGATGCAGCCCATCGCAGTCCAATGCTGGACATAGGCCTCTCCAGTCGCACGCCACTTAGGTCAATCCTCGGCTTCTCGCATCCAGCTCCTGCCAGCCACCTTGCGCGAATCATTACTCCACCTGGCCTGAGGGCATCCTACACTACGTTTGCTGAGACGCGGTCTCCACTGAAGAACTCGTTTACCCCAGCGGTTGTCGGTTCTGCGGCTAATATGGCCTGCACACTGCCACTTCAGCTTGCTAATCCGGTGGGCTATGTCGGTAACTTTAGTTCTCTGCCGGATCACCTCATTTCTGATTTAATCCCTAAGAGAAACTCCGAGCATAGCTCTTTCCATAGCCCGCTGAGCGACTTTTGAACTGGAACATTTGCTGGTAAACACATTTTTTCTTTTTCTCTCACAGCTCTGGTGGAAACGCACCCTAATTCTTGCGATAACTGAAAACAGTAGCACTGTTAGACGTCACAAACATTTATTATGATTTGATTTGACGGACATGTTAATGTGATGCTAATCGGTATACGGTCACCGAGGTTACAGGAAAACGGATGGTAACACTTTTGGCTGGAGACTGATTCTACATTTTAAATCTTCCGTTGGTCCAGAGCTTTAAATATTGAGCTAAGATCTCGGGGTCCCGGGTTCGATCCCCGGGTCGGGCAACCAAAGGTTTCAAATTTTCGAACATTGCTCGGTTTTGTGATCACCAACCGCGGCAATGGTAGCCATTATGCCTGTACCCATCATTGCTGTGGTAGTTTGAATTTCACCTATCAACGGAGGCCTTTTCCCTGCTATGGGATGATTATAGGCCGTTATGCTAACGATTTAGTCTATTCGATAATGTACCGTTCATCATATCTCAGTCAAAAAACACAGCTGGAAATAGAACAGTAAGGAACTACTACGCCGATAGCTGCCAAGCCAATCGCATCCTAATTGCAATTTTCACTAGATCATCGGTGTTGGGTCTTCTACCCTCGGATCATCGTCCGGTGTGCGTGCGGTCGCCATCCAGACACTTTCCGTCCTAACGGTAGGTACTCGGTTTTTCTTATACTATTTAAAAATAATCCTTTGGAATTCATATTTTCTTTATGAACATTTAATATCAAATTATAGTCGAACTTTTTTTTTGTAAAAAAGATATTGAAAATATTTTGCAAAACTATATTAAAAGCAAATAAATATTACTGATTTATTTATTTGGAGTGCCACTTCAGCTCAGCAATTCTTCGACTAATGTCGGTCCACATATTGCTCTCTCCATCGCCCGCTGCGCGACCTTATTATGAGACCCATGGCTAACTGCCTGCCAGATATGGCAAAATCTTCCTCTAGGTAAGGCTTGTATACAGTAGTCGTGGTGTACTGATGATGATAATAATTTATTTATTTATTTTACACACTGATTCAGGTTTATTGCAAGTCACATGTTTGATTAGGTGTTACAGAATATAAAGATATAAGGTACGGTGACGCCCTGCAAGGGCACAGCAAACATTAAAAGCAACTATTGCCTATTTACTTACAAATAATAGGGGTTAAAGTATGAATGTCGATTATTTTCCCACTTTTTATTTTGTTTATAGCTCTTAAGTATAGTCATATTATTGCGTGATTCTTTTTGTATTGTATCAAAAACTAAATAAAGTAACTTTGACTAAAAAAAATGCAATACTAGTGCCTATTACTTCAAAGGAACTCGTTGAAAAGACCCCTTACAATGTGTCAGCTGACCTTCTTGCTTCAATTAAGTACCTATATTTGTATTATATACTTTGATTTTCAGAAATTGAAATACTATAATGCGTAGCTTTATAACCATCTAACTTTCACCTTTAATTGCATCGAAAACGGTTCAGGCGTTTTTAAAAAAACTAAAAAATTGTTAGTATGGAAAAATGACTTTTCTCGATTTCGTCCATACAAAACGGCAATTTCATACTTTAACCCCTAATATAAGAAATATTGCATATACAACGATATTACAAATGGTGGACTCAGCACTGCCAAAAGCATTCTCTACCCGTCAACTATGAGGCCAACAGAGATTTTACAGGCGGTGCAAAGAAGTGAGAAGTAAAACTAATAATGATGTGTCATCAACTTGATAAATGATTCAAGAAATGTGTAAATTGATACTGCACAGATGTATCATAGAAGGAACGTAAAACTAACTCGGCTTGGAACTGCCGAAGATAACAAATAGGGCAAAATTCTAAATGAAATTGCGTGTTGTTTGTTACAAATGTTTATCTTTAATTAATTGTGTGCAAAACTTGAGATATTTTCCAAGTGAATGAGGAAAGACGATCGATTTTGCATTATTATCGACATTTGTGTTCGACAATTCCAGTCAAGCTTACACAAACAAAGTGTTTTTTAGCGAATGTGTTTATTTTTTGAATTAGTTGTACGCGGTGCATTTTGAACCACGTGACAAACGAAGCCCACGTCATGTGACCATTATGTACAACATCTTGGCAGTGTTATATTTTTTTTTTTTATTAAAAAAGGTAAAATATTGATTCAGCTATTCACTTTGAAACACGCTGTGATACAAACAAAAAAATCCAATCAGGCAACATACGAGTATTACAACAAAATATGCACGCGTCAAATAAGAACATGTTTTTCGTTGGTCAATCTAATATATAAATATCTCGTGTCACAGTTTTCGTTGCCATACTCCTCCGAAACGGCTTGACCGATTTTGATGAAATTTTTTGTGCTTATCCGGTATCTATGAGAATCGGCCAAAATCTATTTTTCATCCCCCTAAATGTTAGGGGTAGTCCACCCCTAAATTTTTTTATTTATTTTTTAGACAAAATTTTTAATTTCTATTTTTTTTATGATACAACATACAAAAATACATACAATCCTAAATTTTTACCCTTTTATCACCAACCCCTATTTTTTAATAGCCATTTTAGTAATTTAATCATTTTTCATCCCGCTCGATAACTGATCAATTATCGTCTTTTTTGTAAGGGTAGGGTAGGGGTAGGGAAGGGTTTAGGGTAGGGGTGGGGGTAGGGTAGGGGTAGGGTATGTGTAGGGTAGGGTAGGGGTAGGGTAGTAAAATATTAAAATTTTATAAAATATATACAACCCTAAATTTTTACCCCGTTACCACCAACCCATATTTTTTGTTAGCCATTTTAGTAATTTAATCATTTTTATGGCAAAAAACGTTTGCCGGGTCAGCTAGTAAATCCTATAAATGTTGACATACATGTTTATTATGTATACACATATATTATGGACGATGTACTTAATACACAAACACTCGCACACTTGTACTACAATATAGCCACCTGTCCATAACCTACAGTCAACAGCTTATCTTTTTGACCACAAAACGTTTCGCCCCAAGCGATTCTCAACATAAATTCAAACGATAAGAGTTCAAAATCATCAATTCATATTAACGTTTGAGGTTCACGTACATAAATATACCTAGTATGTAAATCGACAAGCCGCGGAGCCTAATAAGGAGAACCGGTCGCTCGGTGTGATCACTAAACAAGACAAATGGTACGGACACAGTGGGCTCACTTTAAGTAACTTAGGAATGTTGAAATGAAAACATTTTACAGCGTTCATGGTCACGGACAGACTCTGCCCGTGACCATGAACGCTGTAAAGTGTTCGAAACGTCGGGTTAAATCCAAAATAAACGCGTTCTAAATCCGTAAGCATATCTTTCATTTCAATGTATAGTGTTCGCGTGAACTCAAGAAAACAGTAACTTAAGTATGTATATGCTCCATACTAGTGGTGGTGTTAATGGTTGAAAAAAATATCGATATTTTTAAGGGTTAAAAATATCAGTTGATATTTTTACCTGTAGTTGAATATGGTTGAAAATATCAGTTAATATTTTTATGCCGATACATTATTTTTGATATTTTTATACGTAGTTGAATATGGTTGAAAATATTTATGTTTATGTAGATACATTTTTTTGATATTTTTCACAGTAGTTAAATATAGTATTACGCGTTAATTTTTATAGGTTTACTTAATGAACTTGAACATCAATTATTATCAATCATCGTCATCATCATCATGAACATCACCATTATCATCATCATCATCACAACTATAATCATTATCATCACAATGATCATCATCATCATCACAATGTTCATCATCATCACCATCATCGCAATCATCATGCTCATCATCATCATCATCACTATCATCATGATCGCTATCATCATCATCACAATGATCATCTTCATCACCATGTTCATTATCATCATGATCATTATCATCATGACGATAATTGTGATGATGATGATGATCATTGTGATGATGATGATGATCATTGTGATGATGATGATTCAATGAACTTGAACAATGCGTAGGAGCCTAAAGTTCAATACGCCGAGTAACATCATTCTTCCTTATGCTAATGGAATAGAGTTCTATTTTATTGCAACTTTAACCACTTGTGTGACTCGCAAATTTTATCGCATTATTACACCTCGTCTCAATCACGCGCCACTCGTGTCCTAAATAATGCTTTCAAATTTAGGATCTAATTCGTTCACTTAATGCTTAAGTTAACTTACTCAATAAAATAATAAATTTATTAAAAAGATTGGATATGATATTTTTATTCTTTGCGGACTAACGTTATAAATATTCATTAGGTAATTTTATCAATCGGTTAGATTTATCTATACGAATAAAACTTTTAGTTGCGTTTAATTATCAATGGCTCGAATGAATATTTTTATTCGATAAGGTTAACAATACAGGGTGAAATTTTAACCACCTTCCAAATTTTAATACATCAATCTACGAGATAAAAAACAAATGACGTATTTTTTCTTTTGGTATAGCCCAGTACAAAAATGTCAAGATAAAGCACCTAGAAAATGCTCGCCAAAAATCTAAAATTTGTCATACGGCCGCCTAGCAACACTTTTTTTACGCAAATGCACATCACATTCATTCATTACGATACTAATCATAAGTTTTTCATTTTCCCTTTATACCTAAACAGGCCTAAAACTACAAAAATTTAAAACTATATTGCGAAAAAATATTTTCGGGTGAAAACTTGATTTACATTTTTTTTCTTCATAAATGGGCTCCAAATACGATACTATATATATTCACCATCTCTACTCCATACTATATCAAAACAGAAGGTTATCCTGTAAACCACAAGACCACAAAAAATCATGTTGCTCAGTTTTGAGAATTGGCATAAAGCCCACTGAACACACTTAAAGTTTTTTGACATTTTGAATTTGGTATGTCGACAAATTTTATATTAAAAGGATTTCACAAAAATTTGCCATTAATATAACAGAAGCAGATAACTTTTATTTGTGATAAGATATTTTAGTACTGAAACTCTGGTTTATAGTCATGTACTTTTACAACTGTTTTTAATCACCAAATGTGACGTAATGTTTACAAAAAAACTGTCAATGTACTGTGAATTTGGTGTCTATAATTAGCGCTAAATCCAAGTTTATAATTTGCTACATATAGAAAAGTATTCTCATCTAGTTCTGGAATGTGACTAAGTAAAAAATATATTTAAAGTAAAATATCTTTGCAAACCATGTCCATGGTCCTAATTTCTGTCGCCGAATGAAAGTCATAAAAAAGGAACGTCATAGGCTCGTAATAAGCGGCTCAAAGAAGTCTGACATTAGAAGATCAGCGAAGGAAAATCACACGACAAGAAAATTAACATTAGCTATGAAGAAGAAAGGAGGACCTATAATACTGCCTTGGGGAAACCATCGCGTCGACATCAAACGCCGTTGGGGTTTCCAAAAACCCCATCTTAAGACAGTAGCAGCCAGTAAGTATTCTAGGTTCTGCGTTATTCCCAGCTAATAAAATACGGCCACACTAAGCATAGCACACGCCTCGTTGGTCTAGTGCTTTAAATATCGGACCTAGATCTCAGGGTGCTGGGTTAGATTCGCGAGCCAGACGACATGACTTTCGAATTCTCGAACATTGCTCGTTTGCGATCAGCAACCTACATTTGGCAAGAGTGTTAACTATGTTTATATTGGTGAGGTAACATGAATTTAATGATGGAGGTTATTTTCTTTCAGTGGGATCATTACAGGCTGTTACTTTACTCCTATTTAATGCACAATCAATAGAAATCATCAGATGGGGGCTTTTCCCTGCTGATTATAGGCCGTCACTTAAGCTTAGCACTCACCTATTCAGCCAGTCGCGTAGCACCTTCTTGCGGAAGTGCGTCGCGCGGCGCCAGCGCAGCGCCAGCACCAGCGCCGCCGCCGCCAGCGCCGCCGCGCCCGCCCCGACCCCCGCCGCCAGCCCACCCCCGCCCCCGCCCCCCACATTCTCCCCCGCCACCGCCGCCCCGGCCGGCTGCACCGCTGCCGGTGGACGAGACACGATTTTAAAACAATGGAACACGCGAGTAACTTGGAAGCCCTCTGTGGCCGAGTGGCGTACACACGGTTTTCAAAAATATAATTTGTTTCAATAATAAAAAATAATATTTGCATGCTATGTTTATGGCTGAATAGGTGAAACAATTTATTTCTATGAAACCTGTAATGTGCTGTTTCAAAGGCAAATAAAGATTTTGATTTTTGATTTTTTTAGGTGTCGTCTGCTCTGACGTGCTGGGTTTGATACCCGGACGGGTCGATGAAAAAAAATAAGGGTTTTTTTATACATTTTCTCGGGTCTAAATGTTTGTGGTACCTTCATTGTTACTGATTTGCAAAATAAGAGTGAGTAGTGTATTATTGGGCACTCTGTCCCACCAGTCGTTCGCTTCGCTCCCGACCGTTCGCTGCCGCTCACTCTGGTAGGACAGATTAGCCCAATAATACAATGAAACCCGTTTTGTTCGTTCTAATTCACATTTTTCATTCGCTTCCTTCGTTCGCTCAATCAAAGAGCAATAATAATTAAAAAACTAATCAACATCCAAAACAAGTTAAAAGATTTAGCTGTACGCTCCCTATATAATGTTTACACATCGTGGCATCAATCACGCATAAATAAAATTACTCTATAATAGAGTAGTCAGTTTGTTAACACTTACGCACTACAGTGGACGAGTTTGCAACCAAGCTATGAAATTTCTTAAACAGAAAGAATTATTAAAGTTGGACTGTATTTGTCCTGTATCAACGAGTAACGTTAAACGACATGGGAAGTTATTACCAAATACAATTCGTAGCATTGTTTGCGGTCCCTCTAACTGTGGAAAGACCAACCTAGTAATTAGTTTGTTGTTACACCAAGACGGACTACGTTTCCATAATTTATATGTGTATTCCAAATCTCTGTATCAACCAAAATACTTGTTTTTAGAAAAAGTATTAGAGAAGGTTGCTGACATATCTTATAACAAGTATAATCATAATAGTGAAATCTTAAGTCCACACGAAGCTTTACCTGAATCAATTATAGTATTTGACGATGTTGCATGTGAAAATCAGAATAATATCCGAGACTATTTTGCGATGGGTCGTCATAAAAACATTGACTGTTTTTATATTAATCAAACATATACTAAAATACCGAAACAATTAGTAAGAGATAATGCTAACCTTATTATATTGTTTAAACAAGACGATATTAATTTAAAACATGTTTACGATGAACATGTTGGGTCTGATATGACGTGGTCTCAGTTTCGTGAAATGTGTTCAACTGTGTGGAGTAAGCCGTATAATTATGTCGTCATTGATAAGGATTGTGATCGAAACAAAGGCTGTTACAGAATGAAATTCGACACATTCATAGTAGTTGATTAAAGGTTTCCATTATAAAGCTGCTAAATACATTACCATGAATCAGTTTTATTTTAGATGTCAAACAGAGAGGAATCTTTAACAATGGATCGGAATCTGAAGGAACAAATAGTAAAATCTGCATCGGCTGTAAAAAGAAAAATAGAACTGATAAAAGAGTTAAAAAATACCAATGATCTTGCTCTTGAAACATTGTTCAAACCAATTATGAACCCGCTGAAAGAGTTGTCAAGTAAAACTGAAGGAAAACGTCAAATAGACGATGAAATTGAGCAGGAAAAAAATGTGAAAAGAACTAAGCACACAGAAAGCGAATCATCAAATACTTCAAATGAAGATTTTGATTATTTAAAAAAGATCCACGATGGTGAAACCTCTGATAATGATGCTTGTAAAACACCTAATAAAACTCTTACTACGTCTCCCTTTGAGGATAATGAAGTCAATGATAACTCGTTTAAATCTCTTCAGTCATCGCCAAGTATTGAAAGTGATTCTTTATCTTGGTCCATGTCATCTGAAGCTATGCAAGATGTACCTTATGGTGTTAGAAATGTGAAGGGAAAACTTTTGCTTGGTAATACCCGTGTTTATGATGATAATCGCATCCTGAAAATCGGAAAACGTAGCTTGAAAAAAACTCTAGGCTTAAAGGAATTATTATATAAAAAAACACCAAATTTTGATTCTATAACAGAAGTAGACTTACAAAATTATAAACTGTTACTTATGGATACCAATGCGCACAAACGTAACTTTGATCCATCCAAACCAATCAACAGTAACAAAGGGTTTAAATATATGCATGTAATAAGACCACTGTTTAAGTTCTCCAGAAGCCACACAAGTAGTATGGAAGAACTCGCACGAGGAGATGGTGTTGATATTTTAAAAGCTGTTAAAAAGGATACTGATTTGGTTTACTGGAATGATCCAAACGAGTTAGTGGAAAGATTAAAACTGCTACTTGCGTCATGGGCAGCTGGCAATAATGGGGTACAAAATGAAGTTTATTCAATAATTGAAGAATTGCATGAAGCTGGTATCATAAAAGAAATGAAATATATAAAGCTACCATCAGGAAAACTAAGCAGTATCATTGAACTGCAGAATCGGATAAGACGGCAATGAATATAGATAAATTCGGTCATCACGTTCATAAGCGTTTACGATTTTCTAACATTACTGACATTTTTACCGATGCATTAGTAAGGTCAGATGTGGGTGACTTTGATTTGAAATTATCAAGATTGAAAGGACTAAAAATTCCTGAAAAAGAAGACGAGGCTGTTAATAAAGAATATGTGGATAAATGTGTTGAAGAACTAACAAATGAAATAAAAACCATTCATAGTAATGTCAAGAATTACCTTAATAACTTAGAAAGGTTAACTACTAAAAACTTCAGTGCATTGTATTACACAAAGAAAGAAATAGATCTCATGATTGCAGGAAATTCTGCTAAAAATGAGTAAACAAGATATTGTGAATGAGCTTCACAAAGCAGCGAGAAGAAATTTCTCTCGTCGACATACAATCATTAAAGGATTAGATGATTTATGGCAAGCTGATCTTATGGATTTCCAGAAATACTCATCATTGAATAAAGGATATAATTATGTTTTAGTGGTCATTGATGCCTTTTCTAAATATGTTTGGGTTAGACCATTGAAGTCAAAATCTAAAACATGTGTTACCAAAGCAATGCATAGCATATTATCTAAATCAAAACGAAAGCCTAAACATTTACAAACAGATCATGGTAAAGAGTTTTATAACAATTCTTTCAACCAGTTAATGAAAAATTACAAAATAAACCATTATTCCACCTACTCTGTCAAAAAAGCATCTATAGTAGAAAGAGTTATAAGAACTATAAAATCAAACCTTTACAAAAAATTCAGCCTTAGTGGACGGTATCAATGGGTTCAAAGTAATTTAGAATCTGTTGTAAATCATTATAACAACACCGTGCATCGCATTACTAAATTCAAACCAGTCGGTGTAAATCATTCAAATGAGATTTTAGTTAGGTATAACATTATCAACCAAACTCAGCAACCAAAAATAATTCGTCAAAGATCAAATTTCAAAGTTGGCGACTTTGTGCGTATAAGTAAATATAAAGGAGATTTTTATAAGGGCTATACCCCTAATTGGTCCACAGAAATTTTTCGCATAGTAAAAATTAATGAAACCAATCCCTTAACCTACCAAATAGCAGACAAACGTAATCAAACTATTCTAGGTACTTTTTACGGGTATGAGCTATTAAAAACTATGTTTCCAGACCTCTACCTTATTGAAAAAGTTATAAAGAGAAAAGGAAACAAATTTTTCGTTAAATGGTTAGGATTAAGTGATAAAGAAAATAGTTGGATTAACAAAAGAGAAATATTGGATTAAATTTGTATATAAACAAAGCGTGAACACTTGTTATGCACACTTTATTCTTATCGATGAAGGCAGGCAGTGGCATAATAAATAAGTTAATAGATCGTTTACCTTTCGAGTTACATTTACCCGGATATCAATTTTGTGGTCCCGGTACAAAACTTCGAGAACGGATACTTAAAGGTGAACGAGGGATAAATCAATTAGACAAAGCTTGCATGCACCACGATATTGCTTATATTAATAAAGATTCAGAAACTCGTCGTAAAGCAGACTTAGAACTTTTAAACATGGCTAAAAGAAGATTGTTATCGAAAGATGCGAGCAAGGGAGAAAAACTTGCATCGTGGATAGTAAAAAATGCTATAAAAGCAAAAGTTCGAGCAGGCAGTGGCATTAAATCATTTAAGAACGGAATTAAAAAAATACAATCTCAACTAAAAAAACTGAAATCCAATGATCATACTTCAGCAATAAAGTATGCTTACGCAGCGGCAAAGAAATTATTTAATAATAAGAAAAGAATACGTTTACCACGTATTATTCCTCTACCAAAGTGTGGTGGAATTTTACCGCTCATTCCTATATTCGCGGGATTGTCAGCTTTGGGTTCGCTGGCTGGAGGAGCAGCGGGTATAGCAAAAGCTGTGAATGATTCTAAGGCCGCACAAAAGACTCTCAAAGAATCTGAAAGACATAACAGAATGATGGAAGCGGTAGCTCTTGGAAAAGGATTATACATAAAACCTCATAAAAAAGGAACAGGTTTATATCTCAACCCGTCAAAAAACTAATTAGCAGGCTACCTAGACGTGCGCTCACTAATCTAGACATTTTAGATCATGCTAGTGATATTCCTTACTTTCGTGGTGTTTACATGAGAGATACTTTACCATTGAAACCTAGAAAGATAGAATGTGGAATTTTAAATTTGGATAGCAACATAAATCCTGGCACGCATTGGGTAGCCTTTGCCAAGCAAAACAATTACGTAGAATACTATGATAGTTTTGGTAATTTGAAACCACCATTAGAATTTGTCAAATATATGCATCCTTTACAAATAAATTACAATTATATAAGACATCAAGCTTTTGGTACTACAAACTGTGGTCATTTGTGTCTAAAATTTTTAAGAAATTATTGGGAAAAGCATTTATATAATGAATGGTTTAAATAAATATATCAGTATAATAATGTCTTTCACTGTGTCCATAACTGGGAGTGGGGCTTCCTTGACAACAAACTATTCCCCAACTTTAGAACTTCGAGGAGACTATGAGTGTGGTCTTTTATATTTTTCAACGTTCAATTCTATTCCTAACATAGATGAACGAAACAATAAATTTTACTATGGTGAAAATGAAATCATCGAAATACCTGAAGGGTCTTATGAGCTTCAAGATATTTGTGATTATTTAAAAAGCAACATCGAGAACACTGTACTAAAACTAACTTGCAATAATAACACATTAAAAACACATATGTTTTGCTCCAAAGATGTTCATTTCAATAGAAGCGGCTCACTAGGTAAAATTTTAGGTTTTGGAATGAAAACAATAAACGCAAATATAAGTACCGATTCAGAATATCCTGTAAGCATTCTGTCAACTACTATCGTGCGGATCGAATGCGATGTAGTTAGTGGATCATTTGTTAACGGAAAATCTAGTCACATAATTTACGAATTTGTGCCGAATGTACCACCTGGCTATAGAATAATTGAAATTCCCAAAAATCTGATTTATTTTCCTGTCAATCAAAATTCTATCAACGCTATTAATATAAGACTGTTGGACGCTGATAATAAAGAGATAAATTTACGTGGAGAAGAAGTGCAACTATATTTACACTTCAAGAGAAAATGATAAATTTCAATAAAAACCCACCCACGTCAGGTACACAAATCATTACAAAAGGGACATCTCACAAGGGCGCACCACTTCAAAAGAAAAAGAAGCTTACCAAAACTAACAAGGAATTCCTGAAGCTAATTGGTTTAATATAATGAATATCTTAAATATATCTCAACAAACATCATACGACAACAGTATTGAAAGTTTTGAGTATCACTCGTACAAACCATACGTGACAAGTTTCAACAAGAATGACGAAATAAGAATTCCTATTAATCAACAAGACCTGTACGTGCTACCCTCACTCAGCAGTTTATATATCGAGGGAGAAGTGAACATATTCAACAGCACTACTAAAGAAAAAGTATCAAATGTACATTTCATTAATAATCCTGCATTATTCTTATTTCAAGATATTCGATACGAATTGAATGGAATAGAAATAGATAAAATTAAAAATGCAGGTGTGACTACCACAATAAAGTCTTATCTATCCTTAAATGAAAACGAATCAAAATATGCTCGAGTTTGGGGGTGGTCAACAAAGGGTACAAGTAATGCAGGTGGTGGATCATTTTCTGTGTCCATTCCTTTAAACAAAATATTAGGCTTTGCAGAAGATTATGAAAAAATTATAATGAATTGTAAACACGAGTTAGTGCTTTTAAGAAGCAACACGAATTTGAATGCGATTAAGTTAAACACAGGAGAGGTACTGGATAATATTATAATTAGCAAAATTATTTGGAGAGTGCCTCATGTTAAAGTGTCCGATCGTGAAAGAATAAATTTATTAAAATACTTAGAGAAAGATAGACCTATCCCATTAGCATTTCGTAGTTGGGATTTGTATGAATACCCATTACTACCTAAAACACGAAAGCATACATGGTCTATTAAAACTTCATCTCAAATCGAGAAGCCACGATTTATTGTAGTTGCTTTACAAACAAATCGAAAACATAACAGTCAATTATCAATGGCTGAATTTGATCATTGTCACGTACGTGATGTAAGAGTATTTTTGAATTCGTCATATTATCCATACGAAGGGTTAAATGTTAGTTTTGCAGATGATAAATTTACTTTATTATACGAGCAATACACGAGATTTCAACAGTCGTATCACGGACGTCGATCAGAGCCCTTAATGAATCTAAAAGAATTTAAAGACGTTGCTCCTATGTTTGTTATTGACTGTTCACGACAACACGAAACGTTGAAAGGATCTATTGACGTGAGAGTTGAAATAGAAACTGATCAAGAAATACCTGACCAGACAGCTGCTTACTGCTTGATCTTAAATGATTGTATATTTGAGTACAAGCCCTTGAGCAATATAGTGAAGAAACTATCATGAATAATCATACAATAATCGTGGATTTACAAGGGTTCAAAAACAAGGATAATGTATTCTTGGTTAAGGAAATGGCAATAGCCACTCTGGAGTACACCCATATATTTTTAATAAAACCTCCATATCCATATTCTGCACTGAGTGATGAAGAAAAAAAACATGTTCATTGGATAGAAAGGAATAGGGGTTATCGCTGGAGCGAAGGTTATATAGACTTTAGAGAATTTCATAGAATTATAAAACCTTTTTTGATAGACAAGAAAATAATCGTAAAAGGTGAAGAAAAAATTAAGTGGGTGGAAGATTTATGTGGACATAAAAATATTTTAGATGTAAGTTATACGGGTATACCAAATTTAAATATTTTAAATGAATTGTTTGCTAAAAATATGTTTAATTGTTTGTCTCATAGTAAAATATGTGCTCTAAAAAATGTACTATGTATCAAAAAGTGGTGTTCTATAAATAAACATACAATTTAATTTATTTATGAATACACAAGCTTTGTATCTACCTTTCCTATTAAAATGTGTTTTTTTTTTGTATTACGTATTTAATATATTTTTATAATATAAACTACTAACTCAAAAATAATTTCTGCTTTTTATTTCTCAACCTATTTCAATACTAAATTAAAATAGTTTTGGATATTTGAATAAAACTCAGGAAGTACATTAAACATGTTTTTAATTAGTTAGTTAATGTTACAAATAATAAAACTAGTTTTACATACTAAAAACTTAAAAATAGTTATTATAACTGTATCCACAAATTTTTTTCGAAATATTATTTATGAGGTTTTCGGTTTGATTTATTATTTCATCATTGTCATCTTTTACTATGTATTGCGAACTCAAGAACACACTGTCATCCTGTACACAATCACTAATTTCAGATTGCGAACTAGACAAGTCTAAAATTTCTATTTTTATTAATCGTCGACCCTTGCTTGGAACACTTTTCACTACAAATGATTGAGCTCTATTTCGCTTTCTGGTAGAAGAAGATTCAGCAGCATTATTTCGCCTCCGCTTAACTTTTGTTTGATACCGTTGTTGACCTTTGTGGTTTGCTTCTTGATGAGATTTCACTTTTAAGAATTCTTGAGTAAATCCCAACAGTGGATCTTGAGCGTATTGATAGGGGTCCGAAAATTCTTGAGGATTACAAGTAGGCGAGCAGTCTTCGTCCGAAATGGAGGCGATATTATGGAGTTCCGAAGCCTGTAGAAAGATAATAAAATTAGTTACATTAAAATACAAGTACAGCAAAGAAACGAATGGTTAGTGATAAAGTGTAAGATGTAGAAAAGTAACTTACCATAGTGTTTTTTAGCAAAACGTAGTTTTTAAAGTGACTAATAAAAATATGTGAAACGAGTGCGACTTCTATCAAATCTAGCTAAGGAATGAATAGTGCCTATTTACACCAAGTAGTTAGTATTTAGCTTATTTGTATTTTTTACCTTTCGCCTTCGATTTGCATTTCATTCACACTTATTGCAACAATACGCTAAGTATTGAGTTACCTATACCTATCAGCTGGTGCATAAAATCAAGTCACAACTTGATTTTGTCTATGTCAGCTATAAAATCTGTGCATCGATGTTAGCCTATTATAATGTAGTAGGTATTGATGTTTGCTTACTCGTATTTTTATACCTTTCGCCTCTTTCACACTTATTGTGTTTAACACTTATAACAATACTCTAAGTATTTTATTTTTATTTTTTTATTAATATTAGGTAGACCAAGATTTGCATTAACATCATGTATATTTAGATAACAATATAAGAAATCACTCATAGGTACACACAAATAGAAGCAGAACATAAAAACCACATCAAGTCACAAGTAGACTTTTTTTCATTAGAATTTGATTTTACTGTGAATGTATATTTACCAAACTATTCACAAAATTATGAAATAAATGTTAATTCGGTTCAACAAATCTACAGCTCAACTTCCTAAAAGGGAATGATAAGGTTTAAAGAGATAAATGAAATAAAATGATTTGATAATAAGACATTTATTACAGAATACTTATATTAACTTAACATAACTTAAATAACTTTACTAATCTAATCTAATAACAAGTTGTATATTATCTAGGTAACTGTTACATATTTTTTAAAAATGAAACACTACCCCATGCTTTGGTCTCTATGTTATTATGCGAAATCAAACGTTTATCATCATTAGCAGATAGCGCAACTTTATTAACGCTTTGCGTAAATATTTGGTGTTTAATTGATTTAAACAATATGTTTTTTTTTCGTATAACATTTTTATTCAACAGTACACTCTCATAGTCAAACATTTTCAAATCACGAATTACACATGACTTGACCCCTTTCGCCTTTTTAGTGACTTTGTCTTCTGATTTTATACAATACAATTTGGATCGCAATCCAACAAAATCTGTTATAATTTTTCCACCCATCTCATCCTTGAACAAACCAGGGATTTTTTTGTTTTGTTGTGGAATATTGAATACATTATTTATGTCATAATTGCTGCTGTCTATGTAACTTAAAAAGTATTTTTTTAAGTCTAAATAAAAATCTTTAGTATCTATAACATAAATAAGTGAATCCGTATCCGTATAACATAGACGCACGTTTTCCTTATAAAATGGTTTAACGATGTTATAATGAAAATTATACATATGAGATTTAGATAATTCTAAAACAGTAAAACCAATGTAGATTGGTTTATCCAAAACTATTTGGTTTGGTTTTAATTGTATCGCAACTAAATTTTCTGTAAATACAGTAGAACTGTGGAAATAAGGATTAGCTATTAATTTCACTGCTTGCGTAGACTTTTTCGTCGTATTGTTCGAGTCTTCCCATTGGTTTACTAACTGAACATTTACACGTTTTTCAGTATTTTCTAATGTTTTACCAAATACGCTATTATTTAAAAGCTTAAAAAAGTCTTGTTCAAAAGCACTCTTCGCTTTTTGACGCAATTCCGTGTTCAGTTCAATATAGCGTTTTAAATATTGGCTTTGTCTAAATGTAATGACTCGGTGAATTTTACGTAAGATTAATCCATGCTCCATACATTTTTTTAAATGAACATAATGAATTATATAATTATATTTATTATATAAGTTTGGAATTAGCTTTTTTGTTTTACCACCAGGTGGGATACATTTTTCAGGGCAAAATGGTAAGTCGTTATGTTCACGATGTAAGTATTCAGGGTACAACAGATCAACTTCGAGTATAAATCCCCAGTCTGCGTCATCATCAATACTTTGTATGTCTAATAGAGCTATCTCGTTATTATCTAAAAATCGAAAGTTAGAAAATGGTAATGATTGACACATACTGTATCCATACAAGTTATTGCAATCTAAGTATGCTATATAAGAATCGGGTTTCGATTTGTTGTAATTAGACATATATTTATGGTTAGCTGTAGCCGAACGATGTACACACACGCACACACCTCCTCTGATCCCATCTTGAATCATTCGTATGATAGCTAAGTCTGTGATAAGCTCGAGTTGCACTCCTGTTTTAAGTAACATTGCGTCGAACGATAAACTAGGCGCTGTTATGTAAAATGCTGGATCTAATTTATAATGCTTTTTGCATGTTTTTCGAAAACTTTGAAATATATCAGTTAACAAAAGAACGTCTGTTTTCAAGTATAAATCAGTATACTCCCCTAAATTTTTTATATTAAATTTTAACCAAACACTCTGTGCATGTTTATAATCAGAATCGGAAATACTTTCGTTAGTTATAGAGTTAAAAAAGTTTTTTTTCATTGGTAATAATGTTTCCTTATAACAATCCCAATTAGTCATATAGTCATAAGGATACACACCTTTTCGCGTTAATAAGCGAAACTGCTCGTCGTCAGGAAAATGGGATTTCAGACTAGTAAAATCATCTTCTTCCATTGTTTTAGCTAGTTTGTCTAAGCTTGTTCCCAAAAAATGGTAAGAATCTAAAAAACGTATCTGTACATACTCGTCTTTATTCACGTGTATAAATTTAGAGAAAGATATATATTTTTCTTTCGTTTTAGGTAAAATGTTAATTTTTCCAGGAGTTTCCCCCAATTCTTTTATAAAAAGGTGACAGTCGTAACCAGAAAGGTTATGGAAAAAAATTGGAATGAATTTTGGAAGTTTAAACTGAAGATTACAGTGACGATGAGCAGCACCACGATAACGTCCTGTCATATGACAATGATCTCTAACTTTGTATCCCCACAAAAAGTGTTCACAAATATGACAACGACTAGCTTTCTCAAATTCAATTGCATCCTGTTTTGTAAACACCATCGGTATATTTTGTTTAAGTTTGTCGTATATGTGAATGACATCTTTCTGCAACAAGTTTATGAATTTAGCAACGCAATCTTTACCACGATGAGAGACAAAGCGATTATAACTCTCATCGACTGTGGAAACGATATTATACGCAAATGCAACTGGTACGTGTCGCTGTAAATAAAAAGTGTTTGATGTATTTGGTTCGCTATCACTGTGTTGCACTGGTTCCAACATTGTCTCAAAATCAGCATAAATGGCAAAAGGAACGTTTTGTTTCCTTTCAAAATTTTTGAACTGAATAACTGAACCTTTATCGGGTAACACAGTTACAACTCCTCCGCACAGGTGATTTTCGCGTTGATCTGAGTTAGGAAAGAATAGCAAACAACTTTCACAAAGATAAATCTTTCCGTGGTGTTTAGTCACCTGAGATCTCACAAGTCGAGGTAAATCTTTAATCAAACAGTAATGGGTTGAAGTATTATTTTCAAGAAGCAGCAAATGAATGCGTTTAGCGCTCTTGGAATTGACCTCAGATTTATAAAGTGGACCGATAATACTTTTACCATTATTAATTCCATAAACATTAATGCTAAGGTTTGGATTATTTCTCTCAAAAACAGCTAAGTCCGTAAAGTTTACTGGAAATGAAATACCTTTCACGTTTAAAACGTCTCGAAAGTGTGGGTACGAAGAAACCCGTTCCGGGTGTTTAGTAGCAGGGTATAGGGCTGCAGTCACACACCACAAAAAACAATATTCATCCTTATTTTTGATATTTAAACATGCTTTTTTACTTTGAATGAATTTAGGTAAAGATATAAAACCCGACCCACTAAGAGGTTGATATTTATTTACATTGACTTCTAGATGTGAAGTACTTAAAAAAGTCCACCCACTATCTTTTTCTTCGAAATCTTCGAGTTTTTTTAATAACTCACATTCGACATTTGCGTACAATGTATCAAAATCGTAATTAAAATAAAAATTAGAATTTTTTGTGCTAAATGATTTCATTGTTTCTACACATGGTTCACTTTTAATCACAAGGAAATTACAAAAAAATTCAAAGTTTACTTTAATACACGTATGTATTTGTAACGAACGGCTCATTAGTGATCTAATTTGTTCTTTAATGTTATTTAAAAATAACTGAGGTGAGTTTCTTGCCTCATCGCTTAAAGCTTCAACTCTATAACTCGCTATGCGACCCTTGAAAGCAGACTTAATTAACTGTACGTTGTCACCAATAGGAACAGTACTATTATTTTTATGTGTGTTGCTACGCACATGTCCTGTCCATCGTTTCCTATCTACTGTAACGTTACAAAGTGAACAGTATGACATTCTAAGTAGTAGTAATATAAAATAAAAATTAATTATGTATTACTAAATCTGTAATTAAGTGCTAATATGAAAAGGAATTAGGCTATAATAGCAGTTACCTAATTAATTATTACTAATTAAAAATAACCCCAAAGTAAATTACCTATGCTCAATACAAGAATAAGATGTAATTATAAAAGGATTAAGGTTTTAAAAAACAGTTATCTAGAGATACCTTAATATTTATTGTTATAACAAAGGTATTGCCCAATTAATAGTAGGTCTTAAAACAACTAAAACTTATTTGTCTACATACAAATGTGGCTCGCTCTTAAATAACGAGTTTGCGCTTTTAACTAAATTCTGAATGCCGCGCCACTGGTCGGACTCCTCGCTGGTTTGAAATTTAATTCGTACCAGCGCTTTCTTCCATAGGTTCGCTGGTTCGATGTCTATTGCGTCCGAAGATTCATATATTTTCAGGTCTACGTAATAGTTACCAGACGTTTGTGCTGTTCGACGCTCGTTCCCGTTGGCCACTCTGTTGATAAAGTAGGATGGCAAAATTTTCTTTGTTGAAGACGGTACTTCTTCCTCCTCTCTACTGCTACCGATGCCGAAGAGCTCGTAAATCTTGCTTTTCCTGTAAACATTTTTGTATATATTAGCAAGTAAGTAATAATAGTAAGTTATACCTATCTTGTTTTACAATAAAATTAGTTATTAATAGGGTTAAAGTATGAAATTGTCGATTATTTTCCTACTTTTTATTTTGTTTATAGCTCTTAAGTATAGTTATATTATTGCGTAATTCTTAATCAAAAACTAAATAAAGTAACTTTGACTAAAAAACCCCTTACAATGTGTCAGCTGACCTTCTTGCTTCAATTAAGTATATTTGTATTATATACTTTGATTTTCAGAATTTTAAATACTAAAATGCGTAGCTTTATAACCATCTAACTATCATCTTTAATTGCATCGAAAACGGTTCAGGCGTTCTTAAAAAAACTAAAAAATTGTTAGTATTTAAAAATGACTTTCCTCGATTTCGTCCATACAAAACGGCAATTTCATATTTTAACACCTAATATTTGCATTGAAAGATATAATTTTTTTAATTCAATGATTATTTATCTACTTTTACATTTAATATTAATATTAAATTAATACTTCTTGCAAACTAATTATGATCATAAGAATTTCACAAAAAACTACTTTGTTAAATAAATTTAACTACGTATCAAAGTTTAATAATTACCTTAATGGTTCATTTGAGGTTTTACGCTTCTTGCCAGCAGAAGATGTTTTTTTAGTTTTTGATCGCCCTGTTGGCTTCCTGGACGCCGACTCGCCTTCACTCTCCGAGTCCGATATGATGCGCTTGCTTTTTCTAGCGCGTGTAGGTTTTTTCGGCGCCACCTCAGATTCAAACTCTGAGTCTGATCGGTAGATCTTGCTGGCTTTGCGCACTGAGGTTGATTTCTTTTGAATTTCACACTCGGAGTCCGACCTAAAACAGTTGCAAACATTATTATTTTATTTAAAAAACTGTGACCACACCATATGTTGCGGGAACTGTGTGCTTACTCGGTGCGAAATTGAAGAGGTTTCTAAGACAATTTTTATAAGTACTTGTAAAATAATCTAATAAAGAAAAACCATTAAATCACTGGAAAAATACACGAGAACAACGCCGTGGGTGGTAACTAGTTTAAAATAAAATCACTTACTTACATTATCACTTCTTTGTTCCTGAAGAGTCCAAGAGATAGAAATTGTAGACTGGAGACCACTGTTTCGCAACTGTGAGCTAATGAAAATCGATGAAAAATTTAGGCTATATATACGCATAAATTGGTATTGTCATCAAAATGTATTAGTGTATATTAACTAATATTATGTATTCATTAGTGTGTGTAAAAGTAAAAAACGAAAACCAAGCATAAGTTGTAATGTGATATATTTAAATTATGCTCATTACAGTAAACAGGGTTAGGTAGGTACTTACTTGACATTCTTTGTTACAATATTTTTATATTTATCCAAGGTAAATAAGAAATAGCGTAAAACCCTAAAACTCAATTATTACAGTTATTTTTAGTTCTGCAAACGATATCTATCGTAAATGTGATTGGTGAACTAGAAGATGAAAAAGTTTATGGTTCAACTCCCAGTCGACTCAAATTAGAAACAAAAACGAATTAGAACGTATTTTAAATCGTTACATTATTTTAGCCTTAGACAAAGTACTTTCTAAAAAATATGTTTATGCGATTATACCTTTTTGCAAGTAACCTAGATAAAATAGGATTAAAGAATAATATATTTGACAAGCAAATCAACAGTATGATTACTAACTTGTTAAAATATTGAACTTTGGTCGTAATAATGTAAATTGTTAAACGCTTGCTATGCAGAAAAACAAAATTGTGTACCAGTGAAAGATATAAGTAGTTAGAAGCTACGTTTTGTAGACACAATTGTATAGAAAATAAAAATATGAAAATCTTTCACAGGTAAAATAATATTACGAAATTATCGTTTAAACTTTATTATTTACTAAAATAACCAGATATATATTAGTTAGTAATTTATTATATTTACAAGAAGCAATTTGACAATAAATGTATACTTAAAACAAAACTACAAAATCATTTTTTTCCTTTGCTATGTTATAAATTCAAGTAATCTAATTATATATTATTTTCATAAAACAAACTTAATTACATTATATTCACTGTATATAGGTGTACGTGTAGCATAGTAACAGTAAAGTGGAACACAATCCTATCGCATAATGCTGCACAAGGTAAATGCGATGACGTCGGAAAGCGCATCTAATATCAACGTTGCCGTGTTAATATAGCAACAGTGATTATTTTAACAAGAAATGGCTTGACTTATAGCGATCTCAAACCATCAAACGAATGGTTCACTGCTAGTGAACGCTACTTAGAATTCAAGGGTTCGATTCATGCACAATACAAACTTATGCGTGCATGAAGGTGATTGTTTATTTTTTTTTTAAAAATGGTTGTCTAAGTTTGTTTATTGTTTTATAGTTTAGCTCTGATTAGTAGTACTTCTTAAAGTAGAAAAATGACGTGTAGTTTTAGTAATAATATCCAATGATATTTATTTATTATTTTTATTTAATCGTTGACTAATCTTATGAAGTTATGATACAACGAGTAAGCCCTCTAAAGCTCTAATTCTGTTTCCGTAGGGTACGCTACACAAAAGCGTGCTCTGTATATTATGTAAATTATTTTGTAAAGATCCCCATATCACTGAATGTACATTATATATTTAAAATAAATACATGAACCCAATTTTCTAATGATACGAATACTTTGCTTTACATATACATTAAAGATGTTATAACATTACATTAATATTATCCCTCATCGCTCATATTAAGCCACAGCTTTATCGATTACTTATTTTTGTAAATTAATTTATTAGTTCCTATTAGAGAACAAACTGTGAATACATACGTGTCGTCTGATTAGTTCTGTTTCTTTTAGCGATAAATTCACAAGGTCTTCCACGAAAACCTAGTGATTTCGGGATTTTGTGACTATCAAAAAAATAAATAGTTACTTATTTGATTTATATATACTCTATGAAATTCGTCTCAGACCTTACGCGGGAACCCAGCGCTCCCGGGGTCTGACCTCGACATGATGAAACCTTACGCAAGGACTCAGCGTCTTTGGGGCATTGTCAGAGTTTTCTACGAGAACTCAGTGTTTTCGAAACTCAAATGTTGAGGTTTATGGTGTGTTTGATATAGTGTATGTAAATTGATGTAGCTTTAAGATTAGAAAGTAGTGTTATTTTTAAAGTGCTAATGTATCCGGTTAACTCAGGTGAGTCATTCTTAATATTCACTATAAAGCAAGTAGTAGAACATTTATCGTCAGGTAAAAACTTTTTTATTTAGCGATAAATTCATAAGGTCCTCTACGAAAACCCAGTGATTTCGTGATTTTGTGATTGTTAAAAATGAAATAGTTATTTGATTTATAAATACTCTATAAAACTCGTCTCAGACCTTACGCGGGAACCCAGCGCTCCCGGGGTCTGACCTCGACATGATGAAACCTTACGCAAGGACTCAGCGTCTTTGGGGCATTGTCAGAGTTTTCTACGAGAACTCAGTGTTTTCGAAACTCAAATGTTGAGGTTTATGATGAGATTAATTTAGTGTTTGTAAATTGTTTTAGTCTTACGATATTAAATGAAATTAATCTTTACTTATCTAATAAAATTATGTCAGATGAGTTATCGTAATTTACATAAGTATTTTATTACACTTTATTTCTTAGTTTGCAGTACAATAATTATCTATTGTTTAAGTCATTAATAGGCTATGTGTGTCTACCTCCGTGGTGTAGTGGATAGAGTGTCAGACATGCGACCCTCACTTAACCCAGAAGTCGCGGGTTCGAGTCCCGGGTAGAACGAATAACATATTTATTTGTTTCGAGTTATAGGACAGTGGAGACATCACCTCGTGTATAAAGTAAGTTGATTTATTTTATTGGATGGACATGTAAATAAGCATCGCGACGTCGAACCTGCGCTGTCATTCTTCGTTCGTGTTGATTTGTCATTCGATCGGATTAAATAAGACCAATGTAGAGTATTATTACAATATGTGTAGCTTACAAGCATTTCACATTTAAGGTAATTTATCTCAGATTATGTACGAGATTGTCATTAAACATTTTGTATGATGTCGAAATTCTATCACACCGGTCAGGGGTCTTCAAACCTAATGTGATAGACGTAACATTCATTCACAGGCGGAACGGATTCTTCGAAGATTATGTACGAGTGATTAGGCGGAACGTGTTTCATTGTATTATTGGGCTAATCTGTCCTACCAGAGTGAGCGGCAGCGAACGGTCGGGAGCGAAGCGAACGACTGGTGGGACAGAGTGCCCAATAATACACTACTAGAGTGCTTTAAATATTTACTCAAATTGAGATCAAAACAATGTATGTTATGTTGTCCACATTTATTTTTTCGATTAAAAAAATATATAGTATTGCAAGATGCAGACACACCATTTGACGTTAGTGGCGATGGAACATCACATACCATTTATTTTAAGAAAGTAAACGATTCTCGGCTTTTTGTGTGTGAATATAGTCTTAAATTTCAAAAATACTACTTTTCTTTCTGAGTAAGTAAAAAAAATACTTATTTTCACTTAAAACGAGGTGACCGTATCTACAATATGTTATAAAAACCCTGTCCGATCCGAAAGGGTCATAAAGTTGCTATATTAACATAACCAAACTAAGTATCAAAATTACGTAATTCATGAATACAACTTTTTTATCGATTTTTAAAGTCAACAGGTTTATCACTCATTTACCCTACAACGGGGAAATTTTTAAAATGTGTTAACACTCCCCGTCGCGCGGCTCTATTGTCGGCATTGACGCAAGCAAACTACTCGCTTTTCGGCACCGCAATAAACATAGGCGGCGCCTTTGACATAGCGTAAAGGTAGCCGCCCGCTTTGATTCAACTCGCCGCGCGGCACGTGTCGGTGGATATATCCTGATCATGCATTATTATTTATTATTACGACAGGTCTGCAGGCTTACTCTTGACAAGTTCGAGTTACGATCAAAATCGAATCGACGTCGAGAATCAGTGATTTGGTACTCTGAAAAGTGAACCTAAACCTTTGAGTCGATGGTGATTACGTTATCAACCGAAAATGTTTTATCGGATCGCCATTTTAGATCTATCTTGACTTGATTTTGATTTCGATTCGATTGAATTTGTTCAGAATTTGGCTAGGTCGAATCGAGATCGAACTTAAATCAAATTCAAGAATAAGGGGGCAGTTTCGCGAAGACATTACTTCCGAGTGGTCGTAATGTCTTCGCGAAGCAAAAATGCGTGTGCGGATTTTTGCGCTTAAAGCGGATACGAGTGTGTTACAATCGGTGCGGGACAACCTAGTGCGACGCTGTGAAGCCTGTATTTCTGACGGTGGCAGAAATATGGAACAACATCTTCGCCACAACCATCAAATCAGTGTCCTTATTGAGTGACCTCATACTACCAAATAAAAAAGCTACTTGCAGAGCTACCAAGCAGTCTCAGTTTCGTACAATTGACACATTATTATCTGACTAATAAGTACCGGGGTCAACTGGGGTCATGACTTCGCTACCTGTGAGTGCGAGCGCCGGCGCATCTCTGCGCCTCCCGCGCGTCCGGTCACCGCCTCTTGGGATTACCATGTAAGCTTTTTTAATGTAGTGAATTTTGTATTTTTTTTTTCATGGGGTAATTTCTTTCCAATGTTTCATGAAAATTATTACACAAATAGAATCTTATATAGATACCTAATAACACCTTAATGGATCGGACAGGGTTTTTATAACATATTGTATAGAATAGTGTTGTACATACGAACCTAGCGACACCTCAAAAGCGGGTGTTAAAACAAGACAAAATAAAAAATAGAGCAAAAAAAGTTTATAAAAAATGAGTATACTCACATATTTCTCTAACATATGATTGTTTTGTCAAAAAGTCACTCTTCCTCCAGGGAGCATAAAACTGTAATTCCACTTTGTACTCCCCATTTGGAAGATGGAGCTTGCAAATAATCTCGTACACAGAGTACGGGGTCGAGCAGTTGGTGCTGACATCTCGGCATCTGGGTTCATCCTAGAAAAGATTGGAAGGTCTAAATTAAGAGGTAATAACGAAGTCAATGACGTACGTTATTGGTGTACGTTAAATCGTAAATGAAGATTTAGTATTAAAAATTGCAATCGGGAAAGTACTAAAATGGCGACGACGATCTGTGGGTAGGCCCTCCACCAGGTGGACCGACGATCTGGCTAATGTGCGGGCACAGCAGATTCAACGAGGCCTATGATCATCAGTGGGCATTGTTTGGCTGAGACAATGATGATGATTCAAAGACAACACTACAACACTAGACATTAATGCGTTACAAAAAAGATTTAAAAATGTTTTATTTAATTAACATTTTTCAAAGGATTTTTTAAAAGTAATTGCTTGATTGGTAGTATCATTACTGTATACTGTATTTAATACCTGTCATTTTTTAATACACAAGATAGTTTACAAGAAGCGTCTATCTTCCAAATGTTAGACTTTTGGAAAAAATGCTTTCAGAAACCTCTATGTCATTTTAAAAGACCTATCCATAGATACACTATACTCAAACCTTTAAGTAAAAAAAAATTCTTGTTTTAGTTCCATGTATGGGAAGCCCCCTTAAATATCATTATTTTTATTTTTTGTATGAGAATCGTAAACAGGATACACCTACCTACCAAGTTTCAACTGTGTAATGCTAATACTTTTAGAATAAAGTGGCTGTGGCATACGGACAGACAGACTTGACGAAACTATAAGGGTTGTTTTTGCCATTCGGCTACGGATACCTAAAAATTGAATTCTTTGATAACAAAAAAAAAAAACAATCCCAGGACCCTTATTGCCCACATTGTTAGGAACATTTATTTATTTATTTTATTATATTCGGAACACCAACAGCTACATCAAACAAATAATAGATTACATAAATTATATCTACTTAGCTATTTATAGGTATTCGCATATGAAAATTAAGAAGATAATAGACCACAAATCATAACACCAACCATGGAAATGTACCGACCAATAAAAGTCGATCATACTTTTACACTATCGACCTCCACCTGTCAGTCCCCCAAAAAACTAATAGTCATAGTAAAAGAAAGCAATTAAATATTTGTAGCGCTTTTGGAATGGGAGCCAATAAACTCAAATGTGAATAATTTGTTAATCCTAGCCGGTTTCGTTCTGAATAATTCCAATTCAATATTTCGATAGCTCGTTAAAAAGTTTACTCGCTCGGATGAGGAAAGAGTTACGCCGATATTTATTGTGGACTCTGGGTAGTGCTAAAGGTTGAGTACGACGTGTAGGCAGCCTCTGTGGGACCCAAATGTTTACCTGCTCCAACAAAGCAGGACAATCGACGATACCACTGACAATCTTTAGTAGATATGCAATGTCAGATACTTGCCGTCTCTTTTCTAAAGGTAAGAAGTGATATCTCCTACATCTTGTCTCATAACCATGATCCTTCACATCAATTTTATATTTTAAATATCTAAGAAACCTTTTTTCTATGGATTCTATACGGGAAATATAAACATTGTCACATGTTCTCCAAGTTTGACTGCTAATAAATGTTGACTATTCACGTTCGATTATCTTTTAAACAAATATGTAAGTATAAAGTTTAGATCTGTTCAGCATCAAATTTATAAAGATGGTCGAATTAATAGTACTAGAAATCGCAATTTTAAAGGAATATCAGTAATTTAGCCTGACGTTTAAAAATAATCATACGAAACGCCTTTCGACTGGAGAGTTGCGAAAATAAAACGTTAGATAAACATTGGTGCCGCGTCCGCTTGGTACCTGTTTGTCGAGCGCTGGTAACAACTACTAAGTGGATCCTGCTTTCTTGCCATCGCCGGTTTTAAAACTTGTCGCATGCAGATACCTACTCGCATTACTTATATCGATACAACGCAGAGCGACACTCGGTTTAGAAATTACCTATGCAACTATTTTAATAGTCAACTTTCTTATAGCGGATTTTTTCTAGGGATTCCTATTGTGTGCATACTATTTATTTAAGGCAAAAATAGCCCATAGCTGGGCATTTTTAAAAATAAATAAATAATGGGTTTGCTCTTGACTACATACTTTACTGTACGGTTAAGAAGAAGCCTAAGATGGAGCGATCTTACCCAGAGGTATAGCCTGGTGTGCGGCTTTTAAGTTCCAGTGACCGGATATCCGAAGTAAAAAATTCCGTATTCCTAACCGAATCCGATACTAATGCTTCGGATAGATCCGAATCTAGATGTGACAGGTTCTTGCTTTGACCTGACACGAGAATACTTTGTATTATACCTGACTGTAGTAACAAAAGGTAATATTATCTATGTTACCCTTTGGTAACATTACGATTTACCTATATTACTTTTTGGTAGGTATTTGTAACCAAAACGGTTTTGATCTAAAGGCTAGAAAATCCAAAATAATTTCATATCCGTATCCAGACCCGAAATTGCAACCCTTGTATACACGATTAAAAATACTGTAAAATCTATACTAATATTATAAAGCTGAAGAGTTTGTTTGTTTGTTTGTTTGTTTGTTTGTTTGAACGCGCTAATCTCAGGAAGTACTGGTCCGATTTAAAAAAATATTTTTGTGTTGGATAGTCCATTAATCGAGGAAGGCTTTAGGCTATATAACATCACGATGAAAAAAACAATCGCGAACATAACGGAAATTGACGCGGACGAAGTCGCCGGGAACAGCTAGTAGCATAATATAATGCTACTTTTGGAGAGGCTTATGTTCATTGAAATGAAAGATATGTTTACGGTTTATAGTACGCGTACTACATAATCTGTAATCATATCTTTCAATTCAATGTACCTATAGTGTTCGCGTAAACTCAAGAAAACAGTAGGTCTTAGTTCGTCAGTGGACTAATTTATAGGCTGATGATAATGGTTATTTCATAGTTTGAAGATGAGTAACACATAAATTAAGAGGAGCTTCAACGAAATATAAACCGTAAATGTCGTTATCTTCACAGTAATCATGACCCGATGATCTTTCGTAGACAAATACAACAATAACATATTTTTACATACCTATCTAACTATTCTGCTTACAGTGATGACGTTTCAGATATTTTTTATTAACACACAGTATTGTCAATTGAAATTTTAACTGCTAAATGTTTATGACATTTTTATTTCGTTAAATAACTAAACAAATAAGAATAATAAGTTATTTTACAACTAACTATACTAAGATACTACGCCACGATAAAATTTTATTCGCCTGAAGTTTTATTGAGATTTTAAGTTAAGATCACACAATTTGTCATAAATTCATTTAGATATGAATTAAAATGAGATATACCAATACTAAATACTGTCAACACTTGATAATATATCAATAAATTAATTGTTTGTCATCATCTTTGTAACCCCTATAATACTCACTTCATACTTTTCATTTTCGCATCCTTTAACGCTGCATGCAGAAGATTAGGAGTTTTATTTATCAGATCAAGATACTTGCTGGCACGTATGACTAAAATTTTTTGTTGTAATATGAAACCTAATTCAACTACATAAGATACATCAGTATTTATCCTGACATAAGATCATGCAAATCATGCTAAAGTTATGCGAACTTCGCTCGCCGATTTGTTACGGTTTACCTGTATGGATAATATTTTATTTCTTCTAAATAGAGGTTATAAATTCGGATTTAAACAAAAGTTAAAGAGCACTACGCAAAGTTTTGCATTCTAACGGCCATTTCCAATAACTTATCTATCTTCAGTTTTGGCATATCGGAGATAGAAAACAACTTCTGTCTTTGTTTCTCTGGACGGCAAAAACAGAGATAGAAACTGTTTCCTATCTTCGATATGTCAAAACTAGCGATAGATAGATTATTAGAACCGGCCGTAAAAGAAGTCAACAAACTTTGATATAAGAAAAACATTTTAAATAAACATTCCATTGACATAGTAGTCAAAATCAAATAATCTGTAATTCTGTTCAAATAACTTAGAATCTTCTATTTATAATTTTCGTGACAAACAATAGTGTCTTAATAATTGATAATTAATTTAAAAAAAAACCCCACATTATTAAACTGTGGGGTAATCAGGACTATCCTATTTATATTACTAGCGACCCGCCCCGGCTTCGCACGGGTGCAATGCTGATACTAAATACACTAAAAAAAAACTGTGAACGTTGTATATAAAAAAAAACATAGTGGCCCGCTCCAGCTTCGCACGGGTATGAAATATGTCACTGAAAAAAATGATTAAAATCGATCCATATAAATCCATATTCATTACTGCCCGTGGCCCGCACGTGTTAAATTTGGAGTAAAACAATTCCCCTTTCCCTAATACCATGAAGATTTCCTGCTGTCTTTGGAATATCTAAATTCCGCGCCGCCGCCGCCCTGGCCGGCCTACCGCCGCAAACGCTACGTCTCGTAATTTTTAAATCTGTAATATCTTCGAAAATATTTATTTGAATCATATTCTGTAAAGGGCCATATAGATCAATATTAAATCAACAATGTATTTAAAGTATTTAATTGGATAAGGATTAATGCTGTATTGGTTAAAATCGCTTCGAAAATTAGCCATTATTTGTCGTAAAAAGTAAATGACAAAAAAAATTTATTGTGGGATATCCATAACAGATAGACATACACCATCGCAGAGTTTTCTGTAGACCTTTTCAATATGTACAATACTTAGTACATTATTTTGATAAATTTCGTAGGGTTTAGCCTGCGTTTGCAATGTAAGCGGAAAAAAATGTGAATATTTACGACATCATATTATAAACCTCAAAAATAACAGTATTTCTCAGCTATTTAATGGATGTTATTATACATATGAACCTTCCTCTTGAATCACTCTATCTATTAAAAAAAACCGCATCAAAATCCGTTGCGTAGTTTTAAAGATTTAAGCATACAAAGGGACATGGGGAAAGAAAAAGCGACTTTGTTTTATACTATGTAGTGATGATAAACATGAAAGTTTGTGAGTATGGATGTATTGATGTCTGGATGTTTGTTGCTCTGTCACGCTAAAACGACTCAACGGATCTGAATTAAATATGGCACAGTGTTACTATATGGGATGGAATAACATATAGGATATTTTTTATACCGGGCAAAGGTACGTTACCAGAGGGATCAAAATTATTATGGATATGAATGAAATTTGGCGAGGTGTTAGTTTATGATTGGAATAACATAAAGGCTACTTTTTATACCGGGAAAAGCTATGGTTCCCATGGGATAATTATAATACATGGTTTGGATATTACGGATCTAAATTAAATTTGACACAGTATTAGTTGATTGGCTGCAATAACACATAGGCTGTTTTTTAACCCGGGATAATTTTAAATTTAATATTCCACGCATTCGTTGCGGGCAACAGCTACTTAACTATAAAATAATGTTAATAATTACCTCATGTCTTTTTTTGGTTTCATTGCATAGATCCACCCAATAATACTCAGCAGGAATGTTGGTTAGGAGAAAATTCACTGCCACATAATCCCTGAGAACAAATAAATGATTAGCTATTCTTTTAAAAAAAAAAATTTGCGCTTAAATTTAATATTTATACTCTTCAAGTGGTAGTGCATCAAGCATTATTTTATTAATGGTATGTACATGTTTTTTAATTAGTTTTGTATAAAAGAAGTCAGTATTAAGTGTATTAAAATAGGTGGTATCCTAAGTGTATCCCATAATAATAGCACAATTTAAAATCACACACTAAATTTCAGTATTGGACATAAGATTTTTCTCTCTTACTTAGCTTATTAATATTAATACATCATTAAAAAGACTGAGCAGATTGGTTGCAGGCTTAAACAATGGCATATGTTTAATTTAATAGCCCATCCTAATTATAGAGAAGGGGAGCATTGATCCCAAAACTCATCGGATTATTTTCCTATATTTTTTGAATGGACTTGTTTACTGGCATGAACGAGGTTACTCTTACTAATGTAGAGCCTCATCGGACCAGTGCCTTGTAACTTGGAACACAAGGAAGGTTCTTGAACATTTATCATTATTGATTTCATTCAAAAAATAGAAAACCTTTACCCATGGTTTATGTGAGCCCCTTTGACATCGAAACTGGTAAAGTCACTTTTGCGGTATTCATTAACAATGAAGTGGGTGGTGACGTCCATTTGCGACCCACGGTTAAGGAACTTGTTCTCGGAAGAGTATGTTGCATTAAACACCAAGTCTACATTAGTAGATAGGCATACCTGGGAAAAAAGTTAACCCTTAAGTGAGCACGTAACAATATGATACCACTGTTCTATAATTTGAACTACCTAAATACATTTGACTAATTTTTACAGTTAAAATTAATAAAATATATCGCTTTATTTTGCCCAGCCTTGTCTGGGCTACGCAGTAATGTTCCATGTAGAATACATAACCAAAAAGTGTTTTTTTTTGTTTGATAGATTTTTTTTTATGCATAAAACAGTTCCAGCATTCAGTTGAGCAGAGGTTGTAGGTTCAAGTCCCACCTTACAGTTGAAAAATGTTTATTGAAGGAATTGTATTTTTTGTGTATTATTTGGTTTAGTTATGCTGAAATAACCCTAGTTTTGTTACTTATCTTTAGCATATCGAAAATACTTTACATATACAGTGAGGCTTTTTAGAAATGTTCCAAGTTTGTCTTTTTTGCTGACTGATCATTCCCTATGGGAGAGGCCTAGTCTATTGTAGAATCAAGACAAGTGTGTTAGATTATGAAAGAGAAATAAACCTTACTTTACTTAACTGTATTTTACAAACTAAAATGTGACTAACAGTGCATCCACATCGCAGTTAGCTTTAGTTGAGCAAAACACAGTAACATTATCAGAATCAGAAAGTTTATTTGCTAGAATACATTCATGATATTAAGATCTTTGAGCCAAGTACAAAGTAAATGTATTCAACCTGCATGCAGACGTGCAAATTTTAACAATTAATACTAATTTGTCTTATAATCTATGAACTCTCTAACACTATAAAAACAATGCAATAATAGCCATTCCGTTAGCTTCCGTTTAAAAGCAAAACCTTCTAATACTTTTAATTCTTCAGGCAAGTGGTTAAAAATTAGAATACACATGTTAACAACATTTTTTTTTGTATATCACCTTGTGACATGGGGGGTGATATAATAGGTTCCTAAATTTGGCCCTTTTTTGCCGAGTTATAATTTCACTACGCTTTCATGATGCCTTTTGGTAAAAAGACATATTTCTTTTATGTACATGCAAGGCAACGAAAGAACATTAGAAATCTTAAATAAGGGTTTACATCTTTCTTAAAACCAGGCCTTGTTTATTACGCGAATGCATCGTTTCTGCAATTTAAAAAGTCTATTGACATCCACCGAGTTTCCCCACATTATAAGTTTAAAGCTAAGTGTTGAAGACACTTAACCATGGTACGCTGTTAAAGCAGCTTCAGTAGAAACCGTTTGCCTGAGTCTTTTTAGTGCAAAAACAAATCGTTCAAGCTTTTTGCATACAATGTCAATATGTGCCTTCCAGTTCAAATGGCTGTCTATAGTTATTCCTAGGAACTTAAGGCTCTTTACTTCAGTTACTTTTTTATGTAAGTATTTAATGTCAAGGTGTAATAAATTTGAATTATAAGAATTAAATTGAATTAAATTTCTCTTACCCACATTTATATTTAAATTATTATTTCTCATCCAATTACCTACATCCACTAAGGATTTATTTATATCCAATTCAGAGGTTTGTTTCTCTTTACTTTTTAAGACAACTGTGGCGTCATCGGCAAATAATATACAGACATGGATGGTGGTGTCCAGACGGTCATTTATGTACAAAAGAAATAACAAAGGACTAAGAATGCTGCCTTGCGGAACCCCACTATTACTTATAATTGACTCCGACTGAAATTTTTCTTTTATGTAAATGGTCCTATTATTTATTGATGTTACCTTAGTTACTTCAGTACACTGCTTTCTATTAGATAAGGAGCTGGTCACCCATTCCAGAGCCTTTCCCCTTATACCATAATGTTGTAATTTATGCAGTAGCATGGAATAATTCACGAAATCGAACGCTTTACTCATGTCGAGGAATAGTGATGTAACCGGAGTACCACTATTAGGTAGAATACTATAACTTTTGTGGCTAATTGCTGTTTGTTGACTGTAGACGGACAGACGGCAACATTAATTATCAATAAGTAACTTGTTAACCAACATTGCTATGGTAACTGAAATTCATTGATGGGGGCTTTTCCCTATATTGGAATGATTAGAGGCCTTTTCATGAACTCGTTACTTTATAACACTTGGAAATGTTGATCAACAAAAAGTTGTTGTGATAAGGATGCATCATAAAGTGTGATTGAGAAATGGCAATATCGGGGTCGCTATGAAGTTACCAAATATACATAAGCTCTAAGTAAAGGTAAAATGTTATTTTAGTTTCATATCCGTTTCTACTCAATTCCACAAAACATGCATTATCGTACCAGCCTACAATTATTTCGTTTACTAGGTAATACTCACATAATCGCAATTTGGAGCATCTGTCCAATTCAGCAGTTCGGTCATTCCTGAATGAGAATTTTTAAAAATTCGAGGATATCGCTTATCGAGGCTATACACCAGATTATACTCCCAAATAGTATCATTTGGGTTGGCGAAGGTACACCATTCCAGAACGTAACGCGCCTTCACACCGTCTGTGGAGGGCCTCAACGTTGTGGTTGATTCCGTACCGTTGCTGCACCGTAAAGAATGCTTCCCTTCAACACAACACAAGGACGACAAAAATACCACCGCAAACCAAGCCATCCATATTGCCATTATTGCAGAACACACGCTCATTTTTTCGAAAGGTATATCACCCTGATTGAATTTTTAACACATATTAATATTATTTAGATTTCCTACAATCCACTAAAAATAAAGCTGATATTTTAATCTAAAATTTTAATGAATCCAAACAACTGACGACAACGATAACACAAACTTCAGAATCTGTTATCTGACATAAGTCTATGGTATTTTCATATTGACATTTTGGACTTTGGTAGTGTTGTGGTGGATGGCTGGTTTAATTAAGAGAATCGATATTAACAGTTGTAAAACAAGACGGTATTCGATTGAAATATTATAGAACTGATAAACGGTTGTCTATTGTTTGCCCAAAAATTATAACATGCCTGAATTTTACTTGCCCGAATTGTTTGTTTGCCCGTACATTTGATTCCATTATGATGATACGAGTGCCATACGTATTGTTATCCATTTTTATAATTACTTATTATATTTTTTAATAATATTATTATTTAACAAAATATTTCAACGCCATACTTAATTAATTTTGAATAAAATGTAAGCTATGCATTTGCTTATGAAATTCCTATAGGTGCTCTGAAATTATTTAAAACTTGTTCTAAATACATTTGGAGGGTAGGCAAAACATATGTAGGCGATATTTATTAACAATAGTTTATCACAAAACTTTGCCGAAGCTTGGAACAATCGAATTAATACATAATGGGGAATTACATTAATGGAGAAATCCCATCCAGGCTTTCTGGCTTTCATGTTCTAAACTATCCTAACCTAAACCTACTGATCGTATAGTTTAAACCGATTTTATGATTTTTTCGAAGCAATTTCGATGACAAATGATGTTATGGCATACGATAATTACGGCTTACAATGAATAAAATCAGTTAAAATCAGTTAAAATCAGTTTTATTTCTGCAAATAGGCCCCTGGAGGCGCTTTTACACGTCCCAATATTTAACCTACCACTGCTTCGGGTCAAATGTGGGCTAGTGCCGAGAAGAAGCAGCGCAAGAAACTCGGTCACTATTGTCAGCCTCTTTTTAAATAAACATGTTTACATAAGATATATGCCAGTGCGAGCTGATACAATTTAAAGCCAAACGTTCCTATCATTTATATAATCATCAATAGTGTAATAGCCCTTTTTCATTAAAACAACTTTGATATATGATTTGAATTTATGTACAGGGAGGTCAGCAATTGATAGTGGTAATTTGTTGAAAATACGGATACAATTTCCCATGAACGAATTACCTACTTTTCGCAGTCTGAATCCTGGAACGGCAAGTTTATCTTTATTTCGGGTATTGAAATTGTGTACGTCACTATTTTTGACAAAAAATTCGAGGTTTTTACGGACGTACATAATGTTTTCGAAAATGTATTGAGATGCAACTGTTAGTATGTTGATCTCTTTGAATAGCTCTCTTAGAGAGTCACGGGGTCTAAGGCCGTAAATAGCCCGCACAGCACGTTTTTGCAATATAAAAATAGACTCAATATCTGCCGCTGAGCCCCATAACAAAATACCGTATGACATTATACTGTGAAAGTAGCTAAAATATACTAATCTTGCCGTTTCAACATCAGTCAATTGTCTTATCTTTCACACAGCATAAGCAGCAGAACTAAGTCTTCCAGACAGAGACCTGATATGAGCACCCCATTGCAGTCGAGAGTCTACAGTTATACCTAAAAAGGTAGAGGAGTCTACAGTTATACCTAAAAAGGTAGAGGAGTCTACTGTGTCTGATGGCTCATCTTTTACAATAACATTTGTGGCGGAAAACCTTACATTAGGCAAAGTAAATTTAACACATTTTGTTTTTCTTGCATTAAGCAAAAGATTATTCGTAGCAAACCAATGCAATAATTTAGAGAGGGTATTGTTAACATCGTCAAATGATAATACGCCCCTCTTAATTTTAAAAATTATTGAAGTGTCATCTGCAAACAATACCATCTCACAAAGATTATACATATAATATGGAAGGTCGTTAATGTATATTAAAAATAGCAAGGGTCCTAATACTGATCCCTGAGGGACACCCATGATAAGGGCCGACCCTGAAGACTCAGTTCCATCAATGCAAACTTTTTGTGTTCTACCTGTGAGATATGAGTTAATTAAATCTAACGAATCATTCGAAACACCATAATATCTGAGTTTTTTAATTAACGTTTTATGGTCCACACAATCAAATGCCTTTGACAGGTCACAAAAAACACCTATAGCATCTAACCTACTCTCCCAAGCATCGAATACGTGTTTTAGAAGTGTTACTCCCGCATCAGTGGTATTTCTACCTTTCCTGAATCCATATTGATTGTGATGTAATAATTTATTCAAATTAAAGTGCGATAAAAGTTGACTAAACATAATTTTTTCAAATATTTTACTTAGTACTGGCAAGATAGATATTGGTCGAAAATTAGCGGGATCGCATTTCTCGCCGGATTTAAATAATGGAATAATTTTGCTAAACTTCATTAAAGTTGGAAACTGTCTATCATCAATACATTTGTTGAAAATTATTGCGAGATGAGGGGCTATTGAATTTATAATTGTATTGATAATATGAACGGAAATTCCCCAAAGATCTTCAGTTTTTTTCATATTCAATTCTCTAAAAGTTTTTATAATTAAATCAGGGTTTATATGTCTAAAATTAAATGAAAATTTGCACTCATCGACAGCCGACTTGAGAAGGGATTCAGCTAGATCAGCGGAAGAAGCAAGCCCTTCAGTAGTGGAGGAAGCTATGTTTGAAAAAAAATTCTCAAATGTATTCGCAACCTCTGTGCTCGTGTTTATTAACTTATCCCCTAATTTGAGAGAGTAAGCAGGATTGCTTGGTTTTAGTCTACATGTTTCTTTATTTATAATATTCCAAGTAGTTTTCGCTTTATTTTTGGAAGCCGAAATTAAATTATGAAGATAAATTGACTTTGCTTTGGCGCATACTATTTTAAATAATTTGGAGTATTTTTTAACATGGTCTATAATGTTGTGGTTTTGAGATTCAGCTTTTAGACTATACAAATCATATAATGTTTTTCTACTTTTGTAAATACCAGGTGTAGCCCATTCATTAAACTTACAATTCTGTTTGTAGATTTTTACTTTTTTCTGCTTAAAATGATTATCAAATTCATTTTTTACCAAACCAAAAAGGCCCTCATATAATTGATCAACATTCAGACTACCAGGCTTTAGTAAATTAACACCATTTTCAATTTTTGCTTTAAATCTGTCTATTTTATTAATAGTAACCGGCCTATACACATAATCTACTATGTTTGGGACACGATGGTGCTCAAATGATGCTTCCTGTCCACTATGGTCTGAAGTTAGACAATTCAATATGTTTTTTTTTAACACTTTACCATTAAAAAAAATATTATCTAAGCAAGTAGCCGACGTGGGCGTTACCCTGGTAGGTTCATTGAAAAGATTTATTAAATCATATGACTTGAAGAGATTAAGAAATTGAGTGGACGTTTGTGTGTCTTCTAATATATTAACGTTGAAATCACCGCATACAACTACTTTTTTACACGATTTTGATAGCCTTCTCAGAGCCTCATCCATAGTGGATTCAAAAATATGGTAATTAGATTTGGGGGGGCTATACACGCTAATTATTATAAATTGTTCCAGCTCAACACATGCTAGCTCAATAGTTCGCTCAACTGAAAGCGACACGATTTCTTTGCGTTCTTTACATTTGAATTCATTTTTAACAAGAATAAGTGATCCTCCTCTAGATGCGGACTCCCTTATGAGTGAACTACCGACTTTATAATTTTCAATGTTTAAGATTAGTTCATGTTTTTTTATCCAATGTTCTGTGAGGCAAATTACATGAACATTAAAATCTTTTAAAAATAATCCTAAACCTAACTCTTTGCCGGCCAGGCCTTGAATGTTTTGATGAACAACATTAAAATACATATTCGGCCTAGCTTTTGTCTTCCCTCTTAGTTTAAAGCCTCAGAGGATGTCAAAGGAAAAATACTTGGATTAGTACATTTACTAATCGGTTCACTACAAAAAGTTTTTGTTTTAATAACAAAACTGTTAATATTGTAAGCTAGCAAACTTGCTATTTGTTTTTTCATTTTGTTAGGCAGGTGTATAGAGCTGCCAGTCATAACACAAAAATTTTTTTGTAAATTTGTTGGTGTCAAAAAAACACAAATTTGTCATTATTTTGACAAATATTATATAGTAAAGTATTCAATATGTGAATACTGTTATTGTCATCGTTACTGTTATTTTTACAAAAGGGGAAGGCACAGAGGAGAATTTTTTCTATATTAATTTTTGACAAAATTGTACAATTTTTAATTAAATTTGATTTGCTAATTTTTTTACTATTTCCCACCATAAGAATGAGTGTTGAATTTGAATTTAAATTACTATTTTGTATGCAATCAATTATTTTATAAAATTTTGCATCTGGCATACAATTATTTATAATATTACATTTCAAATAATTATTTAATAAGGAACCGTAGCCAACTCCTAATCTATCTGAATACATAAAAACATCATTAGCCTTTACTTGTACACAAGGTATTACCTGGCTTACATCATTAGAAATTAAAATAACAAATGATGTTATTGAAATTTACTTTTAAAACAAAGTTTCTATCGTGTGACTAATGTAGTAAACAATGAGTATGACATATGAATATTATGAAAAATAATATTAGGTCTGTTGACCATTATACATGATGAAATTCTGGCAAGTGGGTGTAAGCCGTGATAAACATCATAACATAATTATACTATCGAGTTCAGGATCTTTAAAGAATTGATAGAATATTCCAGTATGTGGACACAATTACCAAAGGATGATAGAATAGATACAATGTTAGTAGTTTAGTTGCTTTCACAGTATAATGTCATTCGGAATTCTATCAGCTCTTTATACTGCAAAAAAAAAGGTTCTGTACGGGCAAATGATTTGATTATCTTGATGATATAATTATAGGAACATGTGGCTTTAAATTGTCCTAGCTCGCACTGGCATAATATCTTATGTTAACATATTTTTATAAAAAGAGTCTGACAATAGTGACAGATTTCATACGCTGCTTCTTCTCGGCACTAGCCCACATCTGTCCCGAAACAGTGGTAGGTTTAAAGATTGGGACGTGTAAAAGCTTGGTAAGCTAATAAATTAAACAACTACAGGACACGCAATATTGTTAGTTATAAAAAATGCATGTAGGAAAAGAAAAAAAATAACCAAAACCACAATTCAATGATTTCAACATGATGCCACAAAGGAAAGCCACATTAAAATTCGCTAGCTAACTATACAGGTACTGTAATTTTTTTCCCCTTATTTTTAGTGCCATAAAGTGTAACTATGTAGTTTTTCTCATATGTACATATTAAAATGTTATTGAAATCGATATTACACAAAGTGTTTTAAATGATGATTGCTGCTACATCACTATGATGTTAAACAAGCATAGACTAATGATAACCTTCAAATGATTTTTTACTTAAACCCTCCTTGACACAAACAGGCAAAGAAGTTATTTAATGTGCAGCCTACGAAAATTTTGTGCGAATGTTTTGGACGAGCAGTAAACAGCCTGTATGTTGATTTTTGCATTATAAAATAGGTAAAACCAGCTAAGCTATACCATAGGGAATATTTCTTTCCATAAGGCTATACTAATTTGGAATCGACAAGTTCCATTGAAATGTTCATTTTTACAGTATCAATGTTTTAATTTAGGTTACGTACCATGTCGAGGCTGTGGTAAGGTAATTTGTTGAAAATACGAATACAATTTCCATTGAACGAATTTCTTATTTTTCGCAATCTGAAGCCTTGAACGGCCACAGACCAAAAGATCCAATATATGGGCTATGATTTGCGAATTATGATCTCGGGTAGGTCAAATAAAAGAGGCAGATAGGTATACATTGTACTTTCCGATTCCCATATAAATTAAAATCAACATTTCAAAATTCACACATACACACTTCAGTAGTCACACTAGCGTATTTCAAGCTGGGGTGTTCATCGTATCTAACTAGGTATACAAATTAAAGTAGGAGGAGCCCCTCACAAATAGAATAGGAGAAACCTTCTTGTTCCTCATAGTTTTTCTAGCAGAGTCGTTTAAGAAACTGCTAAAGGCGATTGCGCACTTATCTCATGTTACGTTTCTAACCATTATATAGGTCTGTTGACCTAAAATGATTCATCCTACAATCCAGGGTTTCCTGGATAGTACGCGACTTCAACGGCCGGGAAAATGTCGCAAGAAATTCTTATTTCTTACAAATTGCATCAATAAAAGTTTAATAATAATAATTTGATGCAAGCTTTCGATACCGCTACCGCACTGCGCGTTTTTTTTGACTGCGGTAAATTTATAATAAGTAGTTACTCTTAAACATCTCTTAAAGACGAGTAGGTAAAATAACATTCAACATGTAATATTTCAGTAAAATATAGCAAATAGGACGTCCAGACCAGATTAAATACGGACATAAATCTAATTTGAAACAAAATCCGCAAACGCTTATTCCCGATACACAATTTTTTTTTAAATTTATAACTTTTCATTTCATCGTGAGCATCACAAGATACAAATAGTTCATCAACTATATTGACGAAGCGCTAGCATTGCATTCGTTACGCTCAAACGCTCGTGTGTCTCAATCAGTAGGACGCGTACTGCGCTCGGCCGGCGTACATGGCCAGCGCCGCGAGCGCCGTCGCCGTCGCGTGCGTCGCCCTCAGCGCCAGCAGCGGCCAGGCCCGCAGCGCCAGGGCGGCGGCGAGCGCGTCCTCCAGCAGCGTGCGGTACGGCTGCAGCAGCAGCAGCGCGAGCGTGAGGCCGGCGTGCGCGCGCGGCAGGTCGGAGCGCGCGGCGAGCCACACGAGCGCGGCGGCGGCGGCGTGCTGCAGCAGCGACACGTTGGCCTCGGCGCTCGAGCGCACGTAGCGCCAGTCGAACTCGGAGCCCCGCGCGCCCACCCATAGGGGGATGGATCGAGTCACCAGCACCTGGATATGTGCGACGAGGAATGTTAGCGATCTATATCTATAGAAAATAGTATAGAATATTATAGCTAGTTTATTGATCATAATTAGTATTCATGCTCATGGCCTATGCTATGATGAGATGATCACATACCCATACCATTTTCAAAAATTCAGAACTCAAATCGAGACCTTGATCTGGTTCTTATACCCCTAGATCAACAGTGTTGTTTATAATTAACTTAGTCAATTTACTTTAACCCAAAAAGTTATCATAGTTAAATAATTTAACAACAGACATACCTCCGCACTCGCCCATCCTATTGCAGCAGTGAATATCTTGGCATGTCCTTTACCAGGCACCGCGTTAAGAGCAAAGTACAATCCCAGTAAATCTGCAAAGTCTACAGTGGCTTTAAGGATTTCCTGTAAAGTGAAAAAAACATTTATTTAGTTAAATAAAGTAAATGTTTTTACTTATTTGTTAACAATAAAAGAGCAGCTGAAGTGGCAGTGGGCATTACAATGAGTAAGTAGAACCGCTACGAATCTGAAATAGTGAAATCGCACTTTATGATGATTTGTGGGTAAGCCCAATTGTTGTGGAGGTGACTAAGTGGGTTCTTAGTCTAAAATTTGTATACTGATTAATGAAGAAAGAGACATCTGTGTCAGTGCACTAAATTTAACTCAGTAAGGCAGGGTATCTGAGTAGTATCGGTGAGCCTTATGCGTATCAAAAAGACTATGTAGGTCTCAAACCTCAGACAACCTTTCTTCATCTTACTTCACCACAAAACATACATACACACATACACTCACACCTTTTTCCCGGAGGGGTAGGCAGAGACCACATCTTTCCACTTGCTACGATCCTTACAGACTACTTTCGCTTCATCCACATTCATTAATCTTTTCATACACACTCGCCGGTTTAGGGTACTCTTGACCTTACCTTTCTTTAGAGCTTCCCCGATTTGATCAAGATAAGTTTGTCAAGGCCTTCCCCTTCCAACATTTCCATTCATACACTTCACCACAAAAAGCTAACTTTAATTTAATTTTGATTACCTTCTGAGCACTATTGTTCTCAATACTTTATTTGAAACCATAATGTAGGTACAGAGAAGTAGAAAGTGCATTAATGAATTTCAATATGATTAACTCATATTAAACCTTTGACTATTGGATATTCCAGACACAATTAAATTAGAAAATCGCGACAACCGGTTGTCGCTTGGGGTTTGAAGCGTTTAGTATGAAACAGTAATTGAATTCTAGATATTGGTTTGAATCTTACCCCCGTATTTATAAAGAAGTAATTACTTATTGCTTAAGAAATTAATAACTTAAGATGTTACTACCTAGTGCTTACATGAAGGAAATAGGTCACCATTAATAGACATATTGTTTGGCTGAGAATGCTAACTTTTCATAGTTCTAACTTCCAATAATTACTAGATTAAGGACTACAAATTGTCACCTGAGCAATTACTTTTAGTTAAGTAAGTACTTTTACTTGTTTAAAAATACAGGTGTTAGTCTCGGTCATAACATGGTATGTTCATTTGGATGGGTTTGAAAATATGAAAGTAAATAATTATGAGTATCAGTAATAACGTATATGCAATAGAATACATTATACACTTACCAAGAACACGTCGTATTCACCATTCAAGTGGTTATCAGAATCAGGAAAGAAGGTTGCTAACAGCAACATTTTACACAGCTGGGTGAATATGTACAACCCTCCCGCATACACGCATTTAGAGAACGTCGCATATTCAGAGCTGAAATATAGAAGAGGTGTGTTAATAAACCTGGAGATAAGTTTATTTCAATTTGGGACACCGAGTAGAGAACTTACATTCCTGAAAATTTGTAGGCCATATGATACGGAGCATAGACCAGGGCCAAGCAATTCCCAAAATGATACAAAGTCATTTTGATTTATAATACTTGAGCTATCGATAAATATTAACTAAATTAAATTAAATCAGACTTCAGTCAGACGCCATCATAACCTTAAAATTGGAAATGACATGACAATTTTTTTTTTTTTTTTTTTTTTTCATATAAATTTAACGGCTTCGGACGAGTCCATACAGCCTAGTCTTTAGTAATAATGTCCATTTTTAATACAACAATATCATAAATACTTACTTAAACATAATAGCCTAACCTAACCTAAACCTAAACTAACCTAACTTATTGAAATGTATGGGTGGTTTATACATTTCAATGATTACAGGAGCTTTACGCGAGAACGTGGATCAGAGTCAAATAGGAGCGCCTGTCTTTGTTTCTCACTTTTATTTAAATTATCCTACTCACTGACACATTATTATAACAATGCCACCACTTTATCACAATGAATGCCGCTTAGGATAATTTCACAAAATTACGAAACAAAGTCCATCTTTCTCTTCTCGTTTCCCGCGCAAAACTCGACATGACAATTGACTTGACACTGACAGCTTAGTGAGTGATAGAATTTTGCTAAGTGTCACACAGTCACACTGACAGATAGAGATGGCCAATCACAGCTGTTCTGCGCCGCGCCGTTCCGTTTCTCCATCTTTTTTCAACACGCTTAGCTTTTAAAAATGGTTGAGATAGTACTACGCTTTGATTATATAACCAACCTCTAAGGTACAACGTATTGTGTTGTGCTGTCCGTAGAGAAAATAGGTATTAAAGTTTAAATTATTACACCGTTCATCTTTCTTAACATTTCCAGTTTACAGCCTTTCAAAATACAATGATATTTTGAAGTCGAAATTCATACATACAAGAAAAATCCAATTAAACACAAATTACACAATCAAAAATTAAAAAGTCCTGACTCCTTACCAAGCACGTTAGGTAGCCTTATGGTATATTATTTAACTCTTAAATCATAAAAATGTTATCTTGATGTTGCAAAAAGGTTTATTTTTATTACATTAAGAATTATAAATGAGTTCTTCTCTGTTAAATCTTGAGAAAATTATACGAAAAGTATATAATTATTTCCTTTTATGTGGTGCTACTTGCTCCATGAGTTTGAGTGTAACGAAACGTTTAAACGCGGGTTCTTAGATTGTCAAAAGTTTTCATCCGTGGGTCTTTTGTTTGAATTGTATTTATTTAATATTTTTAATATTTATTTTGTGCTTAATGTTTTATATAGCTGTTAAGGTAATGCATGTGCTATGTAAATTGTAATTTTACTTTAGAAACACTATCGTGCGCATCAAATTTATTTTTATTATTTACAAATATTGAGACTGGACAAGTTTTATTAATAATTTTTTAACAAATTTTTCACTTAATACTACGTAACAAAATACTTACTGTAAATACTCGTATTATAAACTTGATCTACAATAGCTTACAAAATCTTTAACTTTGTTAACAACTTAGAGGGGTTAGATAAAGAAAGAGATGCAAAATGAGGGGTGCTGTATAAAAGGGGTAAGTTGTTTAACCCTTTCCTTTTTTAGCACAGGCGCAAAAGGGTGTGGGGTTTTTTACCCAATGGCAAGGTAGGATTTGTCAAATTTTGAATTTATTTATCCGGAGATCTCTCCGGGGTTGCATGTTGGGTTCTCCGGTGAACTTCTCGGGCAGTCGCTTTTTGAGTGTGAACCGTACAACCACTCTTGCATATTATTAAGGGGTGATTTGAATGACATACAACAAATTGTTCTGGTTTTTGGATTTAATTAGACTTTCAAAGATCTATTTTAGCAAAGTGCAATTTTATAGAAGTCGGTTTCTAGTGATGTGAATTTTGTTCCTTATATTGGATTGTTTTCCTTCAAATATTTATTGGGTAAGTCTCAATCATTTGTATGAAAACTGCAATTTAAAAGTTATGTGGTGTGTTTAAATATATTTTTTTGCAATTTAAGAAAATTTATTAAGTAAAAAAAATTCAAACAGGAATAATATTATTATTTTAAAACATTTGCTTATTATTTTAAAAAACATTTCGGCATACCTAACAACGCATTGTTTTTTTTTTAAAATAAAACTTAAAAAATAAGACAACCATCACTAATAATTAAATTTAATACCTGGCTTTCTTTATCTGCCTTGACTAAATATAACTATTGAATGAATGGTTTTTGAATGGTAAGGGATTGTAATTTAATGTTTTTTTAACAATTTTGTATGATGATGCAGATACATAAAGGTAGAATACATTTTACTATTAAAATTACTTTTGCAACATCTTTCATACACCTGTGTTAGACAACTAGTGTGTGTAATACATGAACTAAAATTTTAAATTGAATTATCTCTTTTACAGTCTCATCTGTTTTATTTGTTATGATAAGAATTGAATTATAGTTTTGGTAGTCAATTATTTTGTTAGGGACTTCTTAGGGTGCAATAATAACTATGACAAAAAAAATTGTCAAATAGCCATTTAACATTTAAGTAGGTATTTGTTTTATAAAATCAAATTTGTCATTCATTTCAAAAAATAAAAGATTAAATATGTAATGTCCACAGTGCAGAATATCTTGAAGCTTTATTTGCCCATGTATATAGCCTTATTACCTACTTAATTGAATTACCTAAGTATAATATGGACTATAAAAACAATTATTCATAATCAGTTCTTTAACATATTCTTATAAATATTTCATTTAAGCACTTTCAGCTGTTCAGTTATAGCCATTAGGGAATGCAATGCCGCAACATAATTTCAATACCGGTATTTGCGGGATCCCGCGTGATGCTAAAAGTGGCCATTGGTAAGAGGATAGGAATACTGTATCATAAATTCATAAGTGTATCTAGAACTAAAAACAAAACAAAAAATTACATACTATATTGATGATTAATTTACACACCTTGCATTTTTCCGTATGCGAATTTTATGCTTGGAAATACTTTCCAAATTTCCAAGGTTTCAAGTCTCTTGCGTAAAGACTCGACGTATTCCAACCACCGGGACAGGCTGGATTTCGGAGCGGATACGGCACCTTAGACCACATCCACACAGTGCGGCAGATTATACAGAAGACCGAAGAGTATAATTAGCCCTTGTGTCTGGAATTCGTGGACTATGAGAAAGCTTTCGACTCGATCGAGATCTGGTCCGCTTTGGAGTCCCTGCAACGTTGCCAAGTAGATTGGCGGTACGTCCAAGTGATGAGATGTCACTATGAAGCCGCCCACAATGTCCGTCCAAGTACGGAATCAGCAAATAAAACCAATACCGTTGCATCGAGGAGTGAGACAAGGGGACGTCATTTCCCCGAAATTGTTCACAAATGCAACGGAGGATATGTTCAAGACGCTGCACTGGAAAGGACGAGGCATCAACATCAATGACGAATACATCTATCACTTGCGATTTGCAGACGACATCGTCATTATGGCAGAAACGCTGTAAGACCTACAACGGATGCTGAATGACATGGCTGACTCTTCTGTACGCATCGGCTTACGAATGAACCTGGATTAAACCAAGGTTATGTTCCGGGGTTAGAGGATATTATATCGATGGATATATATCAAGAAATATATATCCCGCAAAAATCGTGCAGGATCCCGGTATTTCGGGATCCTGGTATCCCGGTATTGCATTCCTAAATAGCCATATTATAAATAGTTTATTAATGGCAATGGTTTACAGCAATTAGGTAGATAGGTTTAAATAATCCCTTATGTAAAGAATAAAATAATTAAGGTAAATAACTAAGTAAGTATCCCGTTATGACTGGCTTTTTGACCGGTCTAATTTGTAGCTTTAGGTGCTTAAAATTAACTATTTTATCTCATTGTCCAAATAAAAATTAAATAATTATACCATCTTAATATTTCAATTGAACAGCAAAGTTCCTACACGCATTTCTTATTTAAGTACTACTAAGTACCTACGTTGGACATATAGATATATTTTTTTAAATGTATATCTATAATCTTTAAATTAACAACCACCATTATTATCTTGTATAATTGTTTTAACGTGTTCTTTGTTTTATATTTATTTTAATACTTACATCTCAAGGTTTTGCTTTACCATTGCTTATGGCAATCATTTACTTCAGAAGTAGCTGAATTAAGGCTTCACCAAATTATTTTAGCGAGGTATAGCTACAAAGTTACGTAGATGATTGAATTTTACTGCACTAAAGTAAACATATACAACAAAGCGCCCCGTTGGTCTAGTGGTTTACATATCCGGCCAAGATTTCAGGGTTCCGGGTTCGACTTCCGGGTCGGACAGTCAAAAGTTTCGAATTTTTGAACATTGCTCGGGTTTGTGATCACCAACCCGCATTTGTGGTAAATTGAATTCAATGATGGAGGCCTTTTCCCTGCAGTGGGATCATTATAGGCTGTTACTTACTTTTACTTAAAGTTAACATAGATACTCCTGTTCGTTAATAAGGCAGAGGACCACAAAAACTGTTTCAAATGTTTTATTAATTATTCATCGAATGGTATTTGGACACCGTAGAATACAATTGATAGATTGCTAACTTCTTCAGTGGAGCGGTGGATGGCTCTGCGGTTGGTCTCGCTTCAACAACACTCACGATTGTCGTTGTTTGCAAATAGTTCAAATATCAACACGCACATAATCTCGGGAGTCACACAACACTGCGCTTTGGCTAAAACGCATTAAGGCGATGTTTAGCACAATATCCCTTAAATTCTCACCTAAGGCCACAAAGAAATTTTCTTTGAAGAAATTCATTTGTGATTTTTGAAGACCTAACAATCTTTAGAGCATTCAAATTATGGAACACATTTGGCAGTTTTTAAATCGTGGCAAGATCTTTTCCAAGCGTTATATTTCTTCGGCAATCATTTATCAATTCTAGGCTTTCAAATAAAGCACAACTTGTTGACAGATAAAAATACTTAATTGGCATCTTGTTCTCTTACTCACTTTAAGGGTTTTTCGTAATTATAATCAGTAGTAGAAATTGGGGGACCTGGATCAACAGAGATCCAGGTACCCCCAATTTCTACTACTCATCAATTCACTTTTCATAATTTTACGTTTTCATTTATTCATCTTTATTACAATTCTACTATTCATTTTGTATTAGGTATTCCCTAGTTTGATAATAGATATAATGATAAAGTTATTACTACTACCTACCTACCTACTTTTTTTAACTTTTTTGTTGAAAGGAATAAACAATGAAACAAAATATCGTACTTTGTAAAATATTTTAATAAGTCATAAATTTTCGATTCATTTTAGACAGTAAATCTTTAGCATTTCTATACACTTCATCAGTAAATGTGTTTTCAGCCACATGCTGCGCACAAACAGAAGCTTTACAATTACAAACTGTATTATTTAGTTCTTCGACGTCAAATATTTGCAATCTTATTATTTTAGATCCCGAATTAGTCTTACATGGTTTTTTAATGTACGAACATGCAATTTCATCCAGTTTTCTTTTTCGTCGAGTATTGTTATTGCCCACATTGGTAGTCTGAATGCTGGTGCGACTGTTTGGACGTTCTATTTCGAAAGGTCTTTCATGCTCGAAATAATTGAGTACATTTTGACGGAGTGTTTGCTCTGCTGGTATTCTGATAGGTGAATAGCTATTGCTAAAAATCAAATCATCAGATCCCTGAAACAAACATATGAAAAATATTTATTAATAAAGTCTTAGTAAAACATATAATACGGTGTATGTAAGAAAAAATTGAATAGAGTCATTTAATGTTTGTTTGAATACACGATGATGAAAAAAGCAACAAAATGGATATGAGAAACTTACCGGCATTGTTGTAGAAAATCGTTCAGTAAAAATAACGTAAGTTTGGTACGAGTAGCCCGGAAAAGATTTTGTGAATGATGTAAATTAATTTCGTTCGTCTTTTATATGTTTACAATATAGTCTTTAAAGTTCAAAAATAAGTGTTTCTAATTACGATCACTTAGCATACTTTTTCTGCGATACGTTACCTTAAAATTGAGCTTTATTTTATGGAGATAGATTTATTTTTATAGCTAACGGGATACAAATATTTACGTGTATTTATTTTTAGAACGTCATATGTTCATTCATCACAGGCTCCGACCAAATAGGGAAGATGGACTTTGCACTTTAGGTTGCGCTTACGCTGCATTTTGTCGTCACAGTATAAAAATGTTAAGGCAGTATTTTAGTACCTGCGTTAGTCTAATGGTTCGCCTCCATACTATAACACCAAAGGATGCAGGTTCGAATCTGGCAAAGGTATGTGTTAGTGTGATTGGCAATAATATTTGCGTTAAGGTAATGGATGTTATGTAATGCATTTGATATCATCCTACATTGGTTGGGGAGTGATAGTAATATTATTATGTATAATTTCTGCTTAACCACGTAAACAAAAGATTGTTGGTACTAATATAAGGTATAACTAATAAAAAATTTCACACGGTGGTAAGTCCGCCTTTTATACAAATGTTGGTAGTGTAATAAAGTTTAAATAAAAATAAGTTTCTTTTGAATGCTAACACACCGCATGAAGAGAGGTAGATGTTTACTATGCTGATGCTCGCGAGCCAGGGAGATGTAATACTGTTAACCTTCCTATACTATGGTTTTCTGGATATGGAAAATGAACACGTGAATTGAGTGTATTTAAGCCGGGATCGGGACAGAAATTATCACAGTCTGATCCAGCTACAAAGTCCTCGCCAACACAACAACCCAAAAAAAATGTAAGTAGATAATAATCTTTACCATCTTTTAATGTTTGAGATATTTAGTAATTTATTTTAGTTTGATTTCTAATCATAATTTCTAATATTTATTATGTTCTTTCTTTTTATTCTATTCATCTTTTCATCTTTTCATTCATTTCATTCAAAGTGTAAATTAAAATAAAGTTATTTATATATTTTCAGGTCGAAACATACAACTCTTGATGCATCTGAATATTCGGAGGAAGAGCTGAACGTGATCGTGCCCACACCTTCTACCTCCAAGAAGTCACGGTCATCGAGTGCTGCAGGCGCTTCTGCATCGAGAAAACGCAAGTGTCCGCTAATCACACCAGTAACACCGAGCAAGTATTCGAAATATGAACTCTTCGGCAGCGACAGTGAAGACGAGGATGGCGATGACCAAGTAGAAGTTGGCTCCACCAAGCATGGTAATTCACCTAATATGTATTCATATTTTACTGTAAAATACCCTAAAGCTTATAGTCGGCAATTACATAAAAGTAAAGATGGGAAATACTACATAGAATTAAAGACGTATGAAATAAATGAAGCAAATCTGAAAAATAAGCGACTACAAGCAGATATTGTAATAAAAAATAAGACTAATTTTGATACGAAAGCTTGGTATCATCTCAAAAAGTATATTGAAGTGTCCCGACGTCAGATAAAGCAAAGCACAATGTTTTCTTTACTGGCAGAAGACCGTCCACTGAATTAATTTCCGTTGTTTCTTATTTCAAGATCGATCATCGAAGTCCAAAAACATGAAAACCTCCAAGACTTCACATCGCAGCAGTCCCGACTCCGAGCTCAAGAAAAAGAAGAGCAGTTCTCACTCACACGCCTCCGAGCCACTTCCCACCAATGCAGACGCACTCTCTCGAAGAACTGCTGCCAGCGATGTGTTCGGCAGTGACAGCGACGACGAGGCTACATACAACCTACCGAAAACTGGTAAAAAACAAGTGGCGCTGCATTCTTATATAACTAAAAGGGTTCCGCATGGTGTATTACGCCAAAGTAATCTAGAGAAAGAGGGATCGCACTACATAGAAGTAAAAGTGTATAAATGTGATGACATAAAGAATATACAACCAATGAATCGATGGCGCCATGCTATAATAACAATAAAAAATAAGTCTGATGTAGGTAGTGAAGCATGGGAGCATTTAACAAACTTTATAAAGGCCACTCGGCAGGAGTTTAAAGATTGTCGACCGGAAATGATTAGTGGATATTCTTGAAAACTTGTTGTTTTCAGATTAATGATAAAGAGAAGTTTTCAAAATATCCATACTTATATATTATTTTTTCATATACTCTTATAATTTGTTAAAGATTTATTCAACCAATGTAATTATACCTATTAATACCTTTAGTTCATCGTATCCATGTTTATATTATACATTTATTATTATTTAATACATTGATATTTTATTGTGTTTGTTTTTTTTCTTTAACAGTTTCGTTACAACCAGCACCGCTCAGGCCATCTGCTAATGAAGACAATAAGTTAATCGAATGTGAAAAATGTCGAATCCTACTATCACGAAATCAATACAGATATCATTTGAGAACTAATATACACAAATCGAACTGTTTATTAAAGACTGAATTTGATAATATCAATATCGTTACTACCGCATTTAAGAAGCGCATAGTAACTTTTCGTTTAAACCCATCTCAGAAAGTCGAGTATCTCACAGCAGAATCGTTTCTGAGTGACAACAAAAAAGACATTACGCATTTAATTAACATGTCATTGAAAAAGCATAATTGCATTAAATTGAATTTCGAGTTATTTGCTTATTTTACTTTACCAACGACAACTGAAATGCAACTTAAGTCATTTATTACCATATACGAAATTATTTATCAGTCAACAGACTTAAACGAAACATTCTCGAGACTATCAGATCATTTAAAAACAAGATTAAGTGAATTTGAGCACTGTAAATCTGGTTGGGCTATCTTAAAAATTTGTCACTTAGAAATTAATATAAATAAGTACTGTCCTCTGCGAGGTGGTACGTATATAAATCTACCACAATGTATAAAAAAGTCTAAAAGTTGTTTAAATATATACAATACTGACAATCATTGCTTTCTATGGTCAATCATAGCCGCATTATATCCCGCTAAAAACAATGTATGTAGAGTAAAGTCGTATCCACATTATTCATCTATACTTAATATAAAGGGAATGTCCTTTCCACCCACAATGCTCGATATCAAGCAATTTGAATCCAATAATCCAGATATAAGTATTAACGTATATGGGCTAGACAACAAATATTGTGTGACTGGACCCTTGTATTTAACTAAATGTCGAAAAATAGATCATGTAAATTTACTCTATATCGAAAGAGATAATAAAGGTCATTATTGTTTAATTAAAGATCTTATAAGATTAGTGCGACGTCAAATAACAAAACATAAAGGTATAATATACTTATGTGAATCCTGTTTACAGTACTTTAATGATGAAACTAAGTATAGATCTCACAGATGTGATGGAGTTTTATACGTATTACCTACAAAGGAGTCTACGTTAAAGTTTAAGCATTATGAAAGACAGCAGAAAATCAATTTTGTTATTTATGCTGATTTTGAGTGTCTTTTAACAAATTTTAAAGAAAAAAAATCTGAAAATACTGAAATTTTAAAGAAACATGAACCCTCTTGTTTTGGGTATTACATTTGCTGCTCGCATGATCAAAACTTAAACAAATATGTATCCTATAGGGGTAGAGATTGTGTTCAAGTATTTATAAAATCATTAATTCATGATGCTAAACTTATTCATGAAATATTGTTACACAAAAAGCCTATGTTACCTTTAACCCCAAATCAAGAGACTCAATTTCAAAATGCTACTACATGTCACATATGCAGTGAAATATTATTCGATGACAGAGTAAGAGATCATGATCATATTACATCAGAATTTAGAGGGGCAGCTCATTCTAGATGCAATCTGTTGTATAGAATATGTTCATTCATACCTGTTGTATTTCATAACCTATCAGGCTATGATGCACATTTATTTATTGCAGAACTAATGAAATATGAAGGAAATGTTAAAATTATTCCGAAGTCAAAAGAAAAGTACCTTACAATTAGTAAATTTATCGAATCAGCAAAAAGTATACGCCCAATTGAAATAAAATTCATAGACTCTTTCCAATTCCTAAGTTCAAGTCTTGATATGTTAAGTAATAGTTTGTCTGAAAATGATTTCGTACATTTATCGAACGAGTTTAAAGATAAAGAACAATTTCAATTACTTAGAAAAAAAGGTGTTTATCCATACGACTACATTGACAGTTGGTCAAAATTTAATGAAATAAAACTTCCACCTAAATCGAATTTTAAGAATTCACTAACTAGCATGCATATTTCTGATGATGATTATGCACATGCTTGTGCTGTATGGAATTGTTTTAATATTTCAAACCTTGGTGACTATACAGATTTATACTTGAAAACTGATGTGCTGCTATTATGTGATATTTTTGAAAAATTTAGAACTACAAGTCTATTATATTATAAACTGGATCCTGCTTACTATATTACATCACCTAGTCTGAGTTGGGATGCGATGCTTTTTCATACGAATGTTAAATTAGAACTGATTAGTGATATAGAAATGTATCAAATGCTAGAAAATGGAATTCGTGGTGGTCTGGCACAGTGCTCCTTACGTCATGCTATAGCATCCAATAAATACTTACCAAACTATAATCCATCAACACCATCTTCATATCTTGTATATTTAGATTGTAATAACCTTTATGGCTATGCCATGACGAAAAAGTATCCTATTTCCGAGTTCAGATTTTTGTCTTCAGATGAAATCAAAAAATTTGATGTAACGAATATTTCTGATGACGACGACTATGGCTATATTTTAGAAGTGGATTTGTTATACCCAGATCACTTACATGAGTCACATCAAGATTTGCCTTTTGCTGCTGAAAAAATTACACCTCCAGAAAGTAAAGTCAAGAAATTAATTGCAAATCTTTATGACAAATTTAATTATGTTATTCACTATGTGCATTTAAAACAATGTTTAAATCATGGTTTAATATTATTGAAAATACATCGCATTCTTAGCTTTAGACAAGAATGTTTTTTGAAACCATACATAGACCTTAATACTTCTTTAAGACAATCGTCAAAAACAACGTTTGAAAAAGACTTTTTTAAGTTACTTAATAATTCAATTTTTGGGAAAACTATCGAAAATAAACGCAAACAAGTGGATATAAAACTAGTAAATAAATGGACAGATAATCAAAATATAACTAACAAACATTTGACTGCACAGAAATTAATTACAAAACCTAATCTCAAAAGCATACATGTATTTTCAGAAAACTTTGTAGCCATCCAGCTAAACCATGAAAAAGTTATGCTAGATAGACCGATATATATTGGTTTCTCAGTTTTAGAATTCGCAAAATATCATATGTATCAATTTCACTATGACTTTATTAAAGAGAAATATAAAGATAAGGCACAGTTGTGCTACACAGACACTGATAGTTTATTATATTTAATTAATACTAAAGATTTCTATAAAGATTTGAGAGATAATATTTCATATTTTGATACTAGTAACTTTGACTCAAGTAATGAGTACAGCATCCCGAAAATGAACCAAAAAGTTCCTGGTTTATTCAAAGACGAGATGGGTGGTGATATCATTACCGAGTTTGTTGGATTGAGAGCTAAATTATATTGTATTAAAAGTTTAAAGTTTGATATTAAAAAAGCGAAAGGTATAACAAAAACTGTAACTCAGAAATTACGAATGATTGATTACAAAAATGCTCTGTATAATAAAATTAGCACAAGATGTAACATGCGATTGATAAGATCGATTAAGCATATTTTATACACGCAGCAAATGAATAAACTACTGCTTAATGGAAATGATGATAAAAGACAGGTGCAAAAGGATAACATTCATACAATTCCATGGGGTCATTGTAATTCTATATAGTGAAGATAAATAAGTATGATATATATTTACACTCGTATATTTTACATAACAAAATAATGTTCCTAGTTAAATAATAAACTAATTAAAATATGTTTGTAAGTTTTTGTTTATTGTGATGGCTGAAATAATAAATATTTAAATAAAACTATTATAAGCATTTTTATTTTATTATCCTAATTTGAATAATACCTTACAACTTCTATTTATGTGAAAAACGATGTCTATTATCGTATTTAAAGATGAACTTACTTATATAAAAGGATGTAATTCAGTTTTTCTTTCATATTTAAAAATGAAGTTCATCAAACAACCCAACACTTTAGAAGTTAACAATATAAAAACAGAAAATAATCTTTACGTAACAAAACATAGTGTACTGCTGCCTAATACGATTCGATGTATAATATGTGGTCCTTCAAATTGTGGAAAAACAAATGTTATGATAAATTTGCTATTACATGAAAACGGTCTCAGATTCAAAAACATTTACCTGTATTCGAAGACATCTTTTCAACCAAAATATCGTTATTTAGAAAATGTTATTAGACATGTTCCTAATGCTAAATTATTTATTTTTAGTGATAGTAAAGACGTGATTCCACCAAAAGATGCTTTGAAAAATTCAATTATGATATTTGATGATGTAGCCTGTGAAAATCAGGTAAATATTCGTAACTATTTTGCTATGGGTAGGCATAGGCAGATAGAGTGTTTTTATCTCTCTCAGACCTATTCTAAAATACCTAAACAATTAATACGTGATAATGTTAATCTTTTAATTGTCTTTAAACAAGATGATGTTAATTTGAAACATATTTACAACGAACATGTAAATACAGATATGGATTGGTTAGAATTTAAACAGCTTTGCCGCAAAATATGGTTGGACCAATTTAGCTTTTTAACCATAAATAAAGACTGTGCTCAGAATAGAGGCAGGTATAGACAAGGATTCGATACATTCGTTTATTTACAATAAAATGCTTGATTAAAAAAATCTGATATTGAAAAAGGTTTCGATGTAATGTTTTTTAAATTTCACTAAATTATATAAATAGCATTAATGTGGAAAATACGTCAATTGAACAGAAATATCATCCGTCAACGGTTGGATGTAAAAAAAATGAGCAATCCGATTGAAGCAGAAATAAAACAACAACTGATAACGTCAGTTGATAATATCAAAAATAAAATAAAACAAATTCAAAATGATGAAGATATTGCTAATATGAAATTTAAGAAGGCATTTAAGCCTATCACTGATAATTTGGAGACAATGATTAAAGCGAATGATAAGGATAAACCTACACTAAATGTTTCGATAGATATGAACACAAATAATACCTTACAAGATTTAAACTTATCTTCAGACTATGATCAGTTTAGCAAGAACATACTTGCAAATTCAACTGAAAGTTTAGAATATGTAGATTTAGATAGTGATGATGGTAAAAGTTCATGCGGAAATATTAGCAATACTTTAATGTCACTAGATAAGGAAGAAGTAATGGACATATATGATAATGACATTAATATACCCTTCGGAATACGAAGTCAAAACAAAAAGTTAATGATAGGTAATCAAGAAGTTACTATTGCTTCCAGGAGCAATGCATCAACAACAGATAAAAGCTATGTGGTAAGCATAGGTAACAGAGATTATGAATTAACTCCAGGCTTGAAAGAACTCCTTATTCGTAATAAACCGAATCTTAAAGTTATAAGTGAAACAGATAAAATAATTTACAAAGACATACTTGAGTATACAAATGTTCATAAACGAAATTATAGTCCGAATGGGCAAATAAAGGGCGACAAGGGTTTAAAATACTGTAAAATTATCAAACCTTTAATTTCCAACGAAAATACAGTCAATAATAAAAATGTGTATAAAACATTGAAGACAAAAAGAGGTGGGTATATACCCGCATACAAAAAATATAAAAATGACACAGATTACATATTTTGGGATGACCCTAACGAATTAATCGAAAGACTTAAACTATTAATCGCTTCACAAAATGCTGGCAATACTAATCATGATAATGAAATATTATCAATAATTGAAGAATTAAAGGAAGCTTCTATTATAAAATAATAAAAACGTTGGAATAGCATACTTATCGATTAGTCGTAAAAAAAACTTTGACGATGAATGTAGACGAATGCAATCTTACTGAACCCATAAAAAGTAATAGCAAACATGTAAAAAGCATATTTGTTTTCAAAAAATTTACTGAATTAGAACATTTTACTAGCACTAATAAGGAAAATATTGATAAATTGAAAGCTGAAATCTTAGAAAATATTGCAAACATCAATAAATGTGTTAGAGTATTAGCCGACAAAATAAACAAGATTGAAAAAAGCATTGATATAAGAGATCTCGCTGGAAAATTAGATAAACATTATGAGCAAAGCAGATGTTGTAAACGAAATATGTAAAAATGCTAGGGTTAATTATCCTCGAAGAAATGTTATTATTAAAGATATAGACGATCTATGGCAAGCAGACCTAATAGAAATGGGAGCAATGTCGCGAGCTAATAATGGTAATAAATATATATTAGCCGTTATCGACTGTTTTACGAAATTTGCATGGGCTATTGCATTAAAGCAAAAAAATAAAGAGTGTGTATCCAAAGCTTTTAAAATGTTATTACAAAATGGGCGAATTCCGAAAAATTTACAAACCGACCACGGAAAAGAATTCTATAATGATACATTTAAAAACGTTGTGAATAAGTACAATATAAACCATTACTCCACATATTCTACAAAAAAAGCTTGCATTGTTGAAAGATTTATTAGGACGTTGAAGGGTAAAATGTATAAAATGTTTAATTTAAACGGAAATTATAAATGGAATAATGGATTACTAAAAAAAATCGTACATCAATACAATAATGAAGTGCATAGAACTGTAGGTCAACCTCCTACAACAATTTCTCATGAAAACAAAACAAAAGTATTACAAAGATACATAGACCAAGTTAATAATCGGAAAATCATTACATGCAAAAAGTTTAAAGTTGGTGATTACGTAAGAATAAGCAAGCATAAAGCTTGTTTTGATAAAGGTTATACACCTAACTGGTCGACAGAAATATTTAAAATCGTTAAGGTACAAGAAACAAATCCTCCAACTTATTTGATAGAAGACTCAAAATCACGCCCGATACTAGGAGCTTTTTATTCTCAAGAACTTCAAAAAACTAAATATAATGATATTTATTTGGTGGAAAGAGTCTTAAAAAGAAAAGGAAATATTGTATATGTTAAATGGTTGGGCCTGCCAAGTAGTGAGAATAGTTGGATAAAAAAAACGAATGTATTGTAGATGGTAGTTTGTATTCCGCTACCTGATTTTATGCTTATTTAAATTCATTGATTGCTGAAATTGGTTCACTTTGTATTAGTTCTTTATACGGTAAAGACTTCTTACTATATAAAAAAGTCCCTTTCTTCAGTATTATCACTTTAAATTTTAATAAAATGAAGAGAAAAAGAACTACTAAAGCTTTAGATGACTCGGATAACAAGGACGGATACAATGTACGAAATAGAACATCATCTAGTGGAAGTGTAAAGAAGACATTCAAAAACATTGTTTCACACACGAAAAAACATATTAATAAGATAAAACCTAAATGCAAAAAAGCTTTGTTACAATTAGCATGCGCAACAGCACAAGAATTAGCATCAGATTCGTCCATCAATATACCAAGAATTATACCTATACCAAAAACTGGTGGGTTTCTCCCTTTAATACCAATATTTGCTGGCTTATCTGCTGCAGGTAGTTTAGTTGGAGGTGCAGCCGGAATCGCAAAAGCTATAAACGAATTTAAATCAGCGAAAAAACAATTGTCCGAACTCGTAAGACATAATAAGCATATAGAGGCAGTATGCATTGGCAAAGGATTACATGTGAAACCGTACAAAGATGGGTTGGGAATTTGTGTCACAAAGAAAAAAAACTAAATAATAGGCTACCCAAAAGAGCTTTAACTAATATTGATATAATGAAACACTCTAATAATATTCCCTTTTTTCGAGGTGTATATATGAGAGATGAGCTACCATATAAACCTTTTCCAATAGAATGTGGTATCATGAATCTCGACACCGCTGAAAACTCTGGTACTCATTGGGTAGCCTACGCAAAATTTGGTAATGATATGGAATATTTTGATAGTTACGGTAACTTAAAACCTCCTAAAGAAATAATAAAATATTTAGGAAACAATTTAAATTATAACTACAACAATTTGCAAAAAAATAATGTATATAATTGCGGTCATCTATGTTTAAGTTTTTTAAAGTCATTCTGGAAGAAAAGATTACAATGAAGTTATTTTCTGTTCTGGCTGGTACACATAAATAACATCCACAATATTACCATAAGTACACTCTCTCATCATCCTTTAAAGGAACTACAACAATATTGCAATAGTAAATTGTAGTAAGTTTATAATTTATTATCGTCATCATATTATAACAAAGCATGATCGTATTTAATAAAAGTCTGGTTGTTAAAAGCAAACGTGATATTCCGCCTTCTTTATCAAAGGGTATAAGACGTGTCAGCACAATAAAAACAAGAAAAATTACTAAAGAAAATAAAAAGTTTTTACAATCTCTTGGTTTTAAATTACAAAATGTTGCAAATCACTGATTTAGCACATCATGATAACTCAATCGAAAGTTATGAAGTGCATAGTTACAATCCTTACAGTACTGGGTTTAAAGATAATGATGAAATTAGAATACCCATTCATCAGCAAGATATATATGTGCTACCGTCTGCTAGTTCTATTTACATAGAAGGTTATGCAAGCGTGACTTCTAAGGATTCTACAGGAAAAGCAATACAGAAGGAGATCAGTTTTATAAACAATCCTATCTCATATTTATTTCAAGATATTCGGTATGAATTAAATGGTGTAGAAATAGATCGCATTAAAAATGCTGGAGTCACAACATCAATTAAATCCTACATCTCTATGAATGAAGGGGAAAATAAGGCTGCAGCGGTATGGGGTTGGAATTTAAATGGAAGTAAACTAAAGGATGGACATTTTAGTGCTATTGTCCCATTAAATAAAATACTAGGATTTGCAGAAGACTATAACAAGATCATTATCAATTGTAGACATGAACTTATACTACAAAGAAGCAGTTCTGTCCTAAACTGTGTACTCACGGAGAACAATGATAGTATAGAAATAGGAATTCAGAAAATTCAGTGGCGAGTTCCACATATTAAGGTTTCTGATCGCAATAAATTATTGTTACTAAAACATTTAGAAAAAAATCGTGCACTGCAATTAGCCTTTAGAAATTGGGATTTGTACGAATATCCTTTATTACCAAAAACTACTAAACATTCTTGGTCAGTTAAAACTGCCTCACAGTTAGAAAAACCAAGATATGTAATTTTTGCCTTACAAACTAACAGAAAATCTAATAAAGCTAAAAGTTTATCCTTTTTTGATCATTGTAATGTTACAAACATAAAGCTATTTTTAAATTCACAATACTTTCCATACGATTCGCTCAATCTTAAATTTGATGAGGGTAAATATAATATATTATATGAAATGTATGCTAACTTTCGTCAGTCGTATTATGGCGTTGGTATTGATCCGTTGCTTAACTTGATTCAATTCAAAGAAAAGGCTCCGCTGTTCGTAATCGACTGCTCAAGACAAAACGATACACTCAAAACTGGACCTGTCGATGTTCGGTTAGAAATTGAATGTTCTGAACCGATACCAGATAATACAACTGCTTACTGTCTGATTATCAACGATCGCATTTTTGAATACCAACCTCTAAGTAACACTGTAAGAAAATTATCATGAATGTGATCGTTGATGTACAAGGATTCAAAAACGAACAGAATGAATTCATTCCAAAAGAAATAGCGATATTGGGGAGTAGATGTATTTTTCTTCTGTTAATAAAACCACCATACCCATTTTATTATTTAACAAAAAAAGAACGCTTACAAGTAGCTTGGATAGAGAAAAATAGAGGAGTTTACTGGAATCAGGGAAACGTGGCTTTTTCGGATTATAAAAATATTGTTGAAGACTTTTTAAAGAACAAACATATATTTACTAAAGGACATGAAAAAGTGTTATGGATAAAAGATATGGTTAATCATGATAACGTATTTAATGTGGAAAATAGAAATTGTCCTAGTTTTCTAAACTTGTATGAACAATATTCAAATTGTTTAGATATCGTAAGCTGTGTTTATCACAACAAAATCTGTGCTTTAAAAAATGTATTCTGTTTGAATAAATGGTGTAGAGAAAATAATGTATTAGTTGCTTAGATGTACCTTAACTTATAGTATTGTGTGACTTAATTTAGAAATAAAATATTTTATCCTAAAATACCTTGTTTTATTTTTAACTATTACTTGCACTTTTAACCAAAATTTAATGAGAGTAAGTAGAAGAGTATTAGTAATAACTTAATCATTCTATTATTGAGCTAGGATATTTAAAAAAAGGATAGTAAAATTCTAATAAAGTAAATAGATGAAAACTTGAAATGATGAAAAGTGAAATGATGAGTAGTAGAAATTGGGGGTACCTGGATCTCTGTTGATCCAGGTCCCCCAATTTCTACTACTACTATAATCAATAATTATGGGCTAGGCCTACAATGCCACAGACCTAAGTACAAGCACATGAGTAAATATAAGGTTAGTTTGTGAACACTATTCCCGAATGCATAGAAATGAAAACAACAACTATATTGCAATCATCGATATAATATGTATAATATGAACTAAATAGAAATACACAGTTTGATATCAAAATGACAACTTAAACTGTAGTCATTTGAATGATTGGCGTTGATTTTACTATTATTATCAGTGTCAACTTTGTAACCCAACCAAATTATATCGGCGTGCAAAAAGTATGGATATTTATGTCATTTTGTAACTATTCGATTAATATAGGTTGTGCTAAAAGTGCAACCTTATGTCAAATGAGTACATTTCTTGACGCTGATTGTGTATCTAGTTTTTAGGGTTCCGTACCCAAAGGGTAAAAACGGGACCCTATTACTAAGATTTCACTGTCTCTCCGTCTGTCCGTCTGTCCGTCGCTCTGTCACCAAGGCTGTATGTCAAGAGCCGCGATAGATAGACAGTTGAAAATTTCACAAATTTTGTATTTCTGTTGCCGCAATAACAAAAAATAATAAAAACAAAATAAATAAATATTTAAGGGGGGCTCCCATACAACAAACGCAATTTTTTTGATATCAAACATGGTAACTGGTCAATGGTACGGAACCCTTCGTGCGCGAGCCCGAATCGCACTTGGCCGGTTATTTTATATTACATCAATGATTGAATCTGGCCATTCAGATAACATAAACACGATGTCGATTAGTTAGACAGGTACCTACTTATTGTAACGGCAATCTCTGGGCATCGTGTTTTCATAAAATATTTAATAGTCCAATCGTTCTTTACCTAATGGCTCGCATAAAACACAAAACGTGATTGAACTCCCGAAACTCTACCCAGATAAGTAGTCGCATCATTTGAAATGAAAAGAATAAAATAAAAGCGTTTGGGTTGCGCGCGGTCCTCTCACGTCATCCCTCCATTACAGCATTGTCCTCGTGACAATGGAGATAGAAAATAAAGAATCGCGGCCATTAGGTAAATTTCCTTATTCATTTTTTGCGACACCCTCGTGTGGGGAAGGTTATTTGTCATGCGGCGAGCGCTGGGCTGGACGCCCCGCGAGATCTCAATCTTCCGTGTCGCTGCGACACTCGACACGCTTTTTACCTACCCCATAATCGATGGGCGATGTGCACGTTCTTGTCACAACGGCACTTGATGAAATGCCCTCACAGGTAGTCAAAGCAACTGATGTGACTCGCCAAATACGGTTCTTATGCTCGACTGAGTGAAACATGCCACTTGAACCGAGTATTTCGACTTGTTTAAAAATCAAGTTGTCTTTTCTCTCGATCTACGTAAGTAATTAGGATATACGATTTATTCAATCATTTCAGTTACAAATCACTTTTTACTGCTAAATCGGTTATTCCTGCTCTATGTACCCACGGATTGTTAGATTATATGTTTGAACTGTCTATATGTATGTATGCCACTGCTAACCAACTATGAGTCCAACTATGAGTTCAACTGTGAGTTCAAGCAAATTCATACAATAAATTACAGATTGTTTGACTTGCGAAAGCTTTGTAGGTACTGCGTACTGTCTTTAGAAACCACCTTCAAAATTACTGTGTTAAAATTAAAAAGCGTATGTCTTGGTGCGGTAACAGAAAGTGCACCCTTTCCAAGAGAGTAGAATATAGTTCCAAGTAAGTAGAATATAGTTATTTAAACAACATATCTATTATAATATTCCGACGCTCACATTCTTCCGCCAGGGGGCCCCACACTCCCTTTCGCCCGCGCGGGCTGCCGAGTGTAGCTCATTGCAAAATATGTATGTATCAGAGCGCGGCTGGCGCTCAATATTCAGTGGCATATAAAACTAAATTGGATTTTTTGATCTGGCACAGATCTATCAGAATAGGTAATATCGAATAATTTAGCTATTCAAACTAAGTATTCTGAATTTATAGAGCACATTTTTTGGACATTTTGATTTTCATTTTGCTCTAACCGTTGAGAAGACTAGTTAGGTTTGTTTAGCTTTGTTTTCTTCTATTCAAACAACACAAAAACAGAACCTAAAAAGTATAGACAGGGAGGATTATTTCCTCTTATATGAATGTAGGTATACACTTGTTTAACAAAAAAAGGATTTTTGTAAAACATTGTTTTGCACTCAAATAATTGTCTAAGCAAGTGGTGAGAGGGGATAACCCCGGCGCTCTAACGGTCTAAAATAGGATTAATACGCATATTATATCTGTAAAACTGGACTGTAAGTCAGCGTGCTAACTTAGTTACGCAAGTACTCTAGTTAAATTTAATGTAGGATTAAACTTAATAATAATACTTCATAACATAGCATTATGGCGTCTTTCTCTTTGTCTACTACTGTTTATAGTGTGCTCAAACGGTTTATAATGACTCTGCACCATCTTTTTATCCACCAGTAACACCTTTCAGATGTTTTAAGATACAATCAATTCTTTAAATTTAAATAGATATCTATTACTCGTATATAGATACACCTTTACAAAACGTAAGCAATCTACAATCAATAACCAATTAAGTACGATATGTACTTAAGTGGTTAATGCTTGTAGATTGCTTACGTTTTACGATTTTTGAGCTCGTCGCCAAAAGTATAAGATGCCAGCTTCTATAACACCTTGTCTTGTTTGCACCCGACTCAACAACCAGAAAATTGCAATAAAAAAAAACGAGAGTGAAACAAAAATATCATTGTGTATCGGGTCCGGCAATTTTGCATCAAGATCGATCGGAGGGGGCGCGGGCCGTGAGCGATGTCGCGAGGGAGTGTGCATGGGGTCACTGTAAGCCGTTTCCGATAAGGCCCCCCGGGCCGGGGCGAACTGCCGAACTGCCGAACTTTCGGCATTCGGCTCAATACGCGCTTATCTGCCTGCCGCACTCGCCTGCAGCGTGCGTGCTCTGAATAATGCATCCACGCACTATCCGAATTGATATCATAATAAGGACGCCACTTCTAAGAGGCTGGAGGAATCAAATCAATTTCTTAGCGCGACGGTCACCTACTAAATCAATGGTGAAGACTTTGTTTTTCAAACCTAATTTGAGAGACGAATTTATAATGCTGAATTGCCTTAAACAAAAAATCCCTAAGAAAACATTAATTAAAAGCAGTAAGTATCCAAAGTAATAGGTCTACTTCTTACTAAGAGGTTTTCCATCTTAAAAAAGAAGAACAATACTGACTACTGCTTCATAAGTTTATCTGATTGCTTACTTGTATAAGTAGAACCATTAAAAGTGCACATACGCAATAGTAATAGTCTATTTACATCGGCAGGCTCCGACACCGGTTCTCGTATGTATTCATAAGGTATCCCGTATCTTTTTACTGATCATAAATATTAAAGACGGCCGGTGCCACAAGGATTTTCAATTCGACATTGAGTCGGATCCCTCCAGATTTTAGGCTTCCTCTTTCCGCGGATTAGAACGGTTTGATGTATGGCCGCGGGTGGCGGTAAATCAAATTTTGATTGCTATTTTCTTTGTGGAAAGTCGGAATTCTCCTGCGGGATTGGCGCGTCGTGTAACGTGGGTTAACCGATCCCCAGGCGCCGCCTCCGTCTTATGTGGATTCCACCTATAATTCCTATTTTCGTACTCTGGAATGGAAGTAAAAACCGGTTTTATTTTATTTTTTTGATGGAATAGGTATCGGTCTTGACGGAAAAGATAATAACACATTTCTTTGGCGATATTTTCATAACTATGATGCTTTGTTTTGTGGATAGTTGCAAAGACTATTTATCATATTTAATTTTATGAAATTATTTTTTGGTATAATGAGATAGTACGTAAAAATATTTTAATAATCGGCAATTTCATGCTTTAACCCCTATTGGGTTAAAGTATGAAATTGCCGATTATTTTCTCACTTTTTATTTTGTTTATAGCTCTTAAGTATAGTCTTATTATTGCGTAATTCTTTTTGTATTGTATCAAAAACTAAATAAAGTAACTTTTGACTAAAAAAAAATGCAATACTAGTGCCTATTACTTCAAAGGAAGTCGTTGAAAAGACCCCTTACAATGTGTCAGCTGACCTTCTTGCTTCAATTAAGTATATTTGTATTATATACTTTGATTTTCAGAAATTTAAATACTATAATGCGTAGCTTTATAACCATCTAATTTTCACCTTTAATTGCATCGAAAACGGTTTAGGCGTTTTTAAAAAAACTAAAAAATTGTTAGTATGGAAAAATGACTTTTCTCGATTTCGTCCATACAAAACGGCAATTTCATACTTTAACCCCTAATATTTTTGTATAGGTACCTACATAAAGTTAGACATAAAGAAATGCTTTGTTACAGAATATTTCATCAGAACCGTGCACTTAAAACAATTTCAAGCATGTTCGTAAACTCCAGTCTATCGGGTCTTGGTTTACTTAGGGTTATCGTAATATAATTTGTTTCCATAAGTTAATTTTAGTGAAATAACGTGGATGAAAGACGGTCCGCGCTGTAACCGCTCGTGTGATCCAATTGCGGAGCCGGAGACGGACGGAATCAAATTCGGGGGCCTTTAAATATTTGAAATGATGGCGACTACGCCCGAGGCAGTCAAGTGGCCCGATGGGGATCGAATACGATTTGGTAACTTTCCACCAAAATGTAGAAATAAATATCTCAGGCGTTATGTTGCTAACATTGATTGTACTCGTATGCTGTGTATGCCATGACTTTTAAATATCGATTCTTGGGATAGAATAATGCCAAAAGCTATACCAGAAGATAGCAGTGATACGAAATATATTGGGACGTGTAAACCTAAACACCTTTCAGGACCTTAGGTACTTGCTAACATATTAACTCATTTCACTAAAGTGAACCCGACAGACCTATCATCTTACATACAATTATATAGGTACTCTTTTTTACCCAACATGTAAAAACAGGATATAATGAACTTTACAGATTAGATAGTCTTAACATTGAAGCTTCAGTTAGAACAAATTTCAGTTAGAAGCCAGTTAAAATAGATATAAAAGAGGGAGGCGGCGAAGAGTCCCAAACGAGAATTTTACAAAGAAAAGTAAAATACGTAGGTACCTATAAAAAATATGTTACCTTTTTTATTCCAGTGAGGCAAAATTTGTATTTAATAAGCAAGGCACGCAAATACATGTAGTTACTCTTTAAAAGCAATAAAAGTAGTTAAATAGTTAATGTAATTTGTGTACAGCGTGTGTATACGGAGGACGGTAGGGCGCGCGGCCCGCGCAGGGAGGCGGGTGGCCTCCTCCATCGGATAAAAAAGGATCTCGAGAATTTCTCGACCCTTTTTATACTAAATAGATAGCTAACACGGCCTGAGTGGAGTTTCAATAGATGCTTTCTCGGCGGAAGAAGCGACCTGTAAAGAATCGAGTCGAGGGGCCGGTGAAAAACCATGTTATATAGCCACCTCTCTGGCGCCCAGTGCGTGTCACAGAGTTTTTCCTTTTATTTTTTACGCGTGCCCTCCTCAGAGGGATAAGAGGTGGAATTCTTTTTAAATTGGGAATGTTTTCTAAGAGGATTACGATTTGCGGAGGTGCGCCCGTGAGCTATCGGAAATAAAGGAGCGTGTGGTGTGCTTTGTATTTTTACATGCTTAAAATTCTTTGCCGGGGGTGGCAGCGATCGCTACGAGGGAAACTTGTAATCCCGTTTATACGAGTATTGCGTAGTTACAAATCTTGTAGCTGTTATAAACCTTAAACGTCTGGCACCTGAAATGTAAAAATGGCAGAATCACTTCCATCCATTACGTTACGTATTGCACGTTAGATATTTAATATTTCACTATAAACTTTTGAATAACTAGAAAGAGTAATCTGACTTATCATAGCAATCATAAATATGAAGCTTTAAATGGATGTCTGTAACTTATACGCGCCAGACAACTAAACGGATCTAAAAGAAATTTCGCACATAGATAAACGATACGCAAAAAATTACGTTTAAGCCTTAAACATGAACCTTTACCGTTATAGGTATTTCCCGGATGGTTTACAATTTAAAATTTTCTATTGAAAAGTCAAAAGATACCTATTTATCAAAAGATAGCTAAAATTATTCTTGATGATTAAAATGCCTTGATTTGTTGATTGATTGAAATGAGATATTTAGCCCAATAAATCTTAATCATCCTATCTACAAATCTTATCTCTTCTCATGAATGTGCGAGTGCAAGCTCATCGTAAATTTTTCCACAACAACGTCAACAATCACATTTTATAATGACTGTAATTTCATCTTTGATTAATTCGTGACGCCTCAACTACGCCCATCATAAAACGTTGAAAGCCTCCTCAACGATAATTCTTATTCCCACGTTGCAAAGGGAAAAAATGGAAACGCTTTATTATAGGAACCCAATAATGGTTCTAATATACCGAGTGACCATTACTCGAGCAGCGAGCAAAGGCGGCGCACAAAGGAGCGTCGAAAGAAATAATTGTCAAAATGGTAAGCTCTACAAATTGTGCCTATTTAAACTGTATTTGATGTCGGCTAGGGGAGGGAACGGAATGTCTGCTCGGATGCAAAGCGGTGCACGCGCGATTATCCCTTGCATTTGCAGTTTGAGACGGCTTTAAAACTCTCCCCCGCCCTTTGTTGATTCACTAGGAGCTTTGAGCAATTTGATCATTCCCGGAGTAGTCCTGGAGATTGCTTTTCTATCCTGACTTTATATGGATATACCTACTCTTTATTATATAGATAAACAATTACGGTGGTCGTATCGCTACAAACGATTTCTGCAGATAATACTTGAATTTAGGTAAAACTTTTAAGAAAGAAGAAGGCTGATAGGCTTACAGAAAAATACTAATCTTACAAATATTAGGGGTTAAAGTATGAAATTGCCGTTTTGTATGGACGAAATCGAGAAAAGTCATTTTTCCATACTAACAATTTTTTAGTTTATTTAAAAACGCCTGAACCGTTTTCGATGCAATTAAAGGTGAAAGTTAGATGGTTATAAAGCTACGCATTATAGTATTTAAATTTCTGAAAATCAAAGTATATAATACAAATATACTTAATTGAAGCAAGAAGGTCAGCTGACACATTGTAAGGGGTCTTTTCAACGACTTCCTTTGAAGTAATAGGCACTAGTATTGCAATTTTTTTTAGTCGAAAGTTACTTTATTTAGTTTTTGATACAATACAAAAAGAATTACGCAATAATAAGACTATACTTAAGAGCTATAAACAAAATAAAAAGTGGGAAAAAAATCGGCAATTTCATATTTTAACCCCTATTACTAGGTATACCTAAATGATAAAGTTTGGATGGATGTTGGTTATTCTGTCACTCCAAATAAGCTGAATAGATCTAGATGAATTTAGCTACGGCTGTAGACTATAAGCAGGCAATTTTTTATCCCGGATAAATAATAGTTTTGCGGGATAATTTTTTACGTGTACGAAGTTGCCGGTAACCGTCAGTATTAGTACCTACCTATAATAAATGTGAAAAAAATTGTCTTTACATTTCTCAATCACACCAAAATGGCTGAATAAATCTGGATGAAATTTGGTATTAAAATAGATTTTACGCTAGAAGGAACAAATAGGCTACTTTATATCCCGAAAAAAAAAACCTCCTTGAGGATAGAATAGAATATCACATTCCACGCTTCACGCTTACGAAGTCACTACACAACATTGAAAATTGCTGAAACAAAAAATAAATCTAAGTAGGTAGGTATAGGTATTAACAAAATATTATTAGCCCCTAAACTACCTTTTGGAGTAAGCGAGGGAGTGTCGTGTAAAAAAATATTTTTCTTGTTACTACAGGGGTCTGCGCTTTAAACTGCGGCCGCCCTCAATAATTGAGTTTCGCACTCTCGACCGCCATCGTACGACGACGATTGTTATTCAAAACCTCGTGACAGGTGGTCATTTCGGATAATATTTCAATTCAAAAATATAACCGTCTCTATTGTAAGAAAAGTAAAGTAATCATCCCACTGCAGGGCAAAGGCCTCCATCATTGAATTCAAGTTACCATAGCAATATCTATTGACAATATAAAAAATATGGGCGTAGTTATCTGGACAACAGTTAATAGGTTCAGCGAGAGTGCAATACGATGTCGGGCCACAGCCGGATGTGAAAGAACACTAAGAGAATTCCGCTTTATGCGATATTAAGATCATTTTACTATCACGGCTACATCCCGCGGGCACATAAACCCAGTTGTAACACGACTCCCGCCATTTTCCAAATGTCCCCGAATATAATTGCGACCTGGGATGTTATTTCTAATAAAAACGCGCTCTCATTCACTCATAACGTCTAACCATATTAATTTTAACTATCACGTTATGCTTGTTGGTAGGACTGTCAGTCTTTTGTTCCAGTTGAAGCAAGAATAACAATCTTGCACTAACGCAATAATACCTTAGGGAAGTATATTACTTTCCCTATGATAACACTAAAAATTTAAATGAAAAGATATACAGGATGAAATTTTAACCACTTTCCAAAATTTGTATAGGCGTTTAGTATCGTATTTAGAGCCTATTTATGAAGTAAAAATGTAAATCAAGTTGTCACCCGAAAATATTTTTCGCGATATAGTTTTCAATTTTTACGGTCCTAGACCTGTTAAGGTATAAAGGGAAAATCGAAAACTTATGAATAGTATCGCATTGAATGAGTGAGATGCGCAACGCGTAAAAAAAGTGTTGCTAGGCGGCCGTATCAAAAATTTTAGATTTTAGGCGGACATTTTCTGAGTGCTTTATCTTGTCATTTTTGTACTGGGCTATACCAAAAGATTTTTGCCAACGTTTCGAACACTTTGCCACGTTTATGACCACGGGTAGACTTTTCATGAATGCTGTAAAATGTTAGAAACATCGCGATAAACCAAACTGCAATTTAACTGTACCATATGTAGGCGCGACGTTCTGGGACTTGCGGTAAGGTGAAGAGCGATGTAATGGGAATGCAGGCAAGACATATGTTAAGGAGCGACATTATGGGAAGCGACGTTCAGGGAAAAAATCATTTAAAATCCTAATAAACTCGGGTCAAATTCATAAAATTATATTTAAATTAATGTTTTACACGTATCTATTAAAGAATATTATTTTTGGAATCTACTTTGTCAATCACGAAAAGACTAACCAATTGACAAAAAGACTTCAAAGCATGGTTAAGTGGTTAAGTAAATTGAATTATCAGTGCTCAAAATTAGTCAAAATCCACAGATATTTACATCCACAGAGACTTCGAACACTGTGATTGGTAGCTTCTTTGGAAACAAAACAGTGAAGTTTATCAAATAGCTCAGCTTTGTGTTGCGCCATATAGCCTGGCCTGTGTCTCCAGCTCAACAGCGATAAAACGGATACATTATAAACGCGCGATGTGCCGCCATCGCGGAATGCGCGCGCATTAAAACTTTATTGTTCACGCCGCACGCGCATTACTCGCCTGTCAGTTTTACGTACGAGTAGGTATACTGTAACTGTCGCACTTAATTCCCTAAAGATGAATGGCACGTTAAGAATAGATTGTAAAAAAGTATGTAACTTCGTGGTATTAGTACCTACCCCTAATACTTACATTTGATTTGTTGTTTTAAGTCGAGAACTTATGATCCGAAATAAGTGGTAAATGAGGAAAAAATTTACCTACATCAGTATTTTGTTTTTACATACTAAATTCAATTATTATATGTATTATATTTTCAAAAGGTTTTTTTTTAAAACGTCATCTATTTGTATGCTTTAACATTTGCATTTGTAGTAGGTTGTTACGAATCGGTCGTCTAACCGGATTTTATGTAAATACTTTTTTACTTATATTGTCTATTTCTAGTTTTCTCCTTTTTATATTGCATGTTTTTGTTATGTGATTATTATTGTGGAGTCTTTGTCTGTTCTTCTATTCTGCTGTTCTTCGTCTGTGTGCTTTTGTAAGTTCTTAGTTTTCCCTATATTATATTACTTATTACTTTACTTTGAGCTCTGTTCTGTTTATCCCTATTCCCCGTAGTTTTTAATTATTATAGGTACTCATATAAGTAGTAAAATTTGAATACAGCGTTAACAGATTTTCAGCCAAGCGTTCATTTTAGTTAATATTACTTTTTTTTGTACCACACTCTATCAAATAGGCATCTATGGTAGATTATACAACAATCTAAAATATCGAGCCAAATTGTATGTTATATCTACCTACTTACTTGCAGAATATTTTATACCTTCAACGTGTCTAATAATTACTTAGACCCAAAACCAAGCAGAACTTTTTTTTAATGAATAACTAGTTCACATGATTTGATTTAAACATAAGAGTTGGTTGAAAGGGTTTCTATCTCATAACAAACAACTTACATGGTAGAAACCAAGTAGGTAACATCTAACTTTTATTTAACTAGATAATTTATAAATTTAACATTATTCACCTTACCTGATATTTGTGTGTCAGGTGCAAATCATTATCAAAAATTCGTTTTTCCATCAGCTAAACCAAAACAGTATCTAATACCAGTTCTTTGAGTAGTTTTGATTTATTTGGACATTACCTTTAACCTCTATCTTCACCTGAATTAGGTACCTACTAAGTTGTGCAATTTATAAAGTAAATCTTGCAATTTGGTAACGGTAGAGAAATTAATGAGACCATTACAGGAGCAAATTAATCAGAAAGTATTGCAACTCAATTCTGCGTTATGTGCTAACCTAGTACTTAGGAGAAAGGCGTAATTCATCATTTGCTCTTGACGCACGCCGCTAATGCGTCATTAAAGTTATCAGCGTGTTCATTACCGAAGCTTGAAGACTCCGGTAATGATGAATGAGTGATCAAGATATATCGAGACTAAACAAAGCGTGAAAGGGTTGTGTGACGCCGCATTATCGGTAAGTGATCGATGGCCGTTCTTTGTCATTGCGAATCAGTTTGTTGAGATTTGGGAACATTATATTGCTTTTAGGAAATTCAGTAGTTAATTTTCCAAATAAAAATCTATCAGGCATCTCCAATAATGTCTGTGCATTGCCGAGAAAGCATCAGAGCGGATCGCTATCACTTGTTAAAGGCTAGCCTTCCTTCTTCACTGTGTGCATTCAAAATTAAGAAAGATCGAAAAGATGCGATAATAATCACAACTCTGGTTGTGTCAATTTTTTTAGGGTTGCGTTACTTGCGTATTTTAAAAGTAAAGTTGTTTATTAGTATGTATCGATAGCCTACTTACTGTACCTAAAACCATTAAAATAGCAAAAAAGAGATATTTTTAGTTCCAAGCATACAAGTAAATTTCCTATTCAGACGACCAAATTGCCTAATTTATTGAGATTGTGTAGTGTTCGACATCTATTCCAATCTAAAATAGAAAGCATTCAAAACGATTAGTTACTTGACTTCCTGAAGTGACTGGCAACTGACCGAGTGACTGGCAGCCAGGCAATCAATACAATCCATTAACATAAAGACGTTTTATGAAATTTCCCGCCGAAAGCGCCGCCATGATTAATATTTGCGGCGTGACTGGCGAGCTAACGGAACCTATCGCTTATCTATGCCTCGATATGTGTCTCATGCCTTGTTTGAATCTCCTAATATACTTTAGTGTATTTTTACATAGGATAATCATAATATTCAAAAAAAATATCAAAATGTTGGCATAGAATCTGTTAGGTACATAAAGTAATTAATTTGAAGTAGCTAGCGCTAAAATGGCGACCTTCTACAATTTGGTAGCCTAGCTACTTCCTCGAGATACTTATATAAACTTAACAAAGGGCTTAATGTTTTATTTATGCTTTATCGAAGGCCGTTGTTTTTGCCACATTTCTTAGTGCGAGAGTTAAGCGTGAGTTTTTGCGCTTAAGCCAGGGGTGGACAGTCCATTAAAGCTGAAAAAGACTTGAAATTCAGCGACTCATACAATAAACATCGCGCCGGCAGCTTTTTGCTCCCAAAACGGTGCCCGCAGTTTTTTACGCGAGTTTGTTCTACCACGTTTTTGCTCGTTCGTAAACCGAAGACGTTTTTGGATGCCATTGAGTTAATGGTTGTGGCTTTTCGAGTAATAATCAGTATAAACTCTGATTACATTAAATCGAATGTCAATGTCTGGATTGTTGAAAAAAAAAAGTTAGTTTCGTGTGAAAAATGTATTTGTTCGTCAGTTCCCATGGCTCCCGCACGCGTGTTATTATTCTGCGCATAAAGTGGGGAATATTTTAGCGTGGAAGGCCCGTCGTCAGGGGATTGCGAGCGCCAGAAAAAATTGATGCGGCTTATCTCGCTCGCGCGTGTTTTTAACTCGGACTCAGCGCAAGGGATGGTTTATAGTAGGTTAAGTCCCGCGGGCATAAGAAAAATGGACTTAAAACATAGTTGTGACATGTGACACATGTTTTACATTTATTTATTTAAACAAAATTACAGTAGCTAATCTGAAATGGAATCTTATTGTTTTGCTTTCTTATAATGTGTTGTATGAATGATACGAATTGTAGGTATTGTTTTTTTGACGACGGTGCCGTTGGGGTTGTGTATGTTTGGTACTGAATAATGCCAGAACGGCTGAACTTATCTGGATGATATTTGGAATAAAGATAGATTACGAGCTGGAATAACACATAGGCTACCTTTTATCCCAGAAAAGTGGACGTTCCTCTGCGATAGTTTTAATTTTCCTGAAATCCATGCGTCGCTACGGCAACAGCTAGTGTAAAACACGAGTTTAATTCCGTTCAATTTACATCAATGTTTTATACTAATTTATTGCAACAAATTCTATTTGCGGTCAAATAACAACGTGAAATTCACTAGCACCCCCAGGGTAGGAGCTTAAACCCTCGGCCTGACGTCGCTATTCCGCGACTTGACATTCACGACATAGCTCTCTTATTACGCATGCGATGAGACATTCCCTACGTTTCCGGGGTGGACGTCTGTCTGTTGCATTTATCTAAAAGAGGGAACCGCAGCAATGAAATTTACGCTTCTGTGTTATTTGTAATTCGTACTTTTCAATGTAGAAATCTATTTATTGAAATCAATGTGTTAAGCACTACCTATGTGTTGTTGAAATAAACTGATTTTATTTGTTTTTTAAATATACTTCTTTATCATACATTTTATCCTTAAGTATAGTCAGACGTTTACAGCATTAATAAATAGTAAATTTATGCATAGTGTATATTTTTAGGATTGTTTTGTTAAGGTTCTTAGGTCCTGTTTTCCAAATAGTTATAATATGAGAAGCAGCAAGTTATTTAAAACCCAAGTTCAAATTGATAGAATACAGTAGGTAACGATTTGTCAACGCAATTTCCGTAGCTTTTTAATTGAATCCTATCCTAAATAACTTACGTTAGCAGTGCGGGATTTGTGAATTTAAAAGTAATCTGCTGAAACACATCAAGGAGACGTAAATAATTTAAAATAATAGACTAGTTATCTACTTATTAATACACTGATTAGGCTAAAATAATAATTAAACATGATAATAATAATATAAGGTTGTATTGCGGTGTTGTGTTTTTAAAAAATGAGTAAGTATCAATTTTATTAAAAACCTACTTAAAAACATAAATACTCATACTATTGTCAATTGTAAAATTTTAAAATTTTAAAATGATTGTAATTTAAAGAATATCTACATACTATGGTGTACGCCTATAACTGATATTCGTACGAATAAGCGCTAGCTTTAAGATTAGTAATTGTGAATGTTTATGTATGTTATATTGTTGGTGTACCTTTATAAATAAAATAAAATAAAATAAAAAATGAATGCTTGACTGTTAATTTAATACATGTAACCACCTTTGTACGCCCAGCCTAGAAAGCCTAGATATTTTTGTGAATGTTTTTACTCCTTCAAAATTAAAACAAACTGTCATTTAGCAAGTTAGTTAAACTAATATGTACACGGGTAAGAAAACTGCAGGTCATTAATGTAATACTTATATATAACTTATGAAATAGGAAAGCAAAGAGTTTAGCTAGTAAAATATAATGTATGAGAGGTTATTATCGCGGTAGGTGCACGTATGGCATACGTTTTAATGGCGACCAACGTCGTTTACGTATAACGAATGGCACTTTTATGTCCCTGCAGTTTTATGTGCAGTGCGGCTAAACGATGTATCGCCAGATCTACGCAGACTTGGCCATTTTGCATTGTATTATATTTTATATTAAAACTTGGATTTGATTAAAAAATTAAAACGAAACATTAAATAAGTATCTTTCGAGTCTGTTTATTGATTGTCGTCTAACACCGACTCAAAATGAGTTGCACAGCTAGATAGTGTTTCTCAAACACGTCAGAATAGCTGAATTTACCTGGATAAAATTTGCCGTCCTTATTTACTAGACTTAAAGTTAGTACATTCCAATTTGAAGTTGGACAACTAACATTTATAAATGCGATTATGATGTTAATTACATAGTAAATAAATAATAAAAGCAGAACCAGACACAAAACCTACAACTGGTGTGCACACAACAATAAATATTAAATTTCTTAAATCAGTTTATGTTAGTAATCAGAAGGTTTAAAGGTTTATTCAGAGAAATTGACAATTTTTGATTAATTTGTCAAATGAACCAAAAAAAATAAAACTACCTAACAATCTTAATTTCAGCTTTTTATCTAAACTCATAACCAGAGTTGAACCTAAGATGGGGCATCGGTTATTAGTGTTATTACAGTTCAAGTGAACTTGTTACTCAAATGCGCTCTGCATATAAATAATACGTAAATGCAGAGCGCATTAGAGTAGGTAACAATTTTAGGTACTTGATCTGTAATTATTACCGATGCCCTATTCTAAAGTTCAGACCTGTACCTTACCTACAACGATCCCAAATGTACTATACTTGAAATGAGTGGGTACCAACACATTTGTTTATGGTACAAGTCCACCCACTTCACTTCTGACCTCACCTATTTAGTTTTGTGCAGTAATTGTTAGCATATTTCCATTAGAAGCGAACGCAGCGGGATCGCAGCGGGGGCCGCGAGGGCCGCAGTGGCCCCGCTGGTAGATATACTTGTTTATGAAACGCCTGCCCACCTCTACTGATCTAAACAATGCTCAGCCAAATATTTGGAATAAGTACTTAACAGGGTTTAAAAACTAGACATTAATTTTACTATCTATTATAACTATTATAAGATACATAAAAATACAATTCCTGGAGTACCTACCTACACCTTTCGCTTACCGGGCGAGTGCTATATCCAAATACATTATTTATCGATCGATTACGAATTTATTTAAACTTTAAGCTGTAAGTCAGGAGTTTTAGTTTCTTTTTACTAATATTTATTAGTTCTTCTTGGCAGTAACCAACACCTGGTTTAATTATTAATTAGGACGTGTAAAAACGCCTCCAGGGGACTTTTTGTAGAAAAATAAAACTGATTTTACTAATGCTATTGATTTTACTTTAGTTACGATTTAATAGTTTCTTATGTTTAGACCTATTTATAAGCGAATAGCTATTCCATCTATCTAGTACAAAGACGAGTCCTGTCGCAAGAGCATTACACAGGAAGTACCAGAGCATAGAGCAGCAGAGTAGGATATGGAAGAAAGTATAGGCCTATACCATAAAAACAAAAAAGGTATTTTCGGAAAAAGACATTTCGTCACAAAGCTATTAAAGTTCGGATTTATAAATAACGTAGTAGGGAAAACTCTCAATCTTTTTATTCCAAATTACTTATTCAATAAAAATTTATATATCTTAAATGGAAAGAAATGTTACATTTTTCAATTACTTAAACTATGTAAAGCAGTCGTTCCATGCTCTTGTAGTTTGTACCATAATCTATATAACAACAATACTTTACATAGAATGTGTAAAATCGTTAATATACATGGATTGTTTCAACATTTACTGGATAGATGACAAAAAAGTGGTTAATAGAAGCAGTTACGTTCCAGTTACGTAGGTATAGCCAAATTGTTGATTGCGATTTATTACGGCGCGCATGCGCAGCGCTTCTCGGAACCGGCGCGCGCGCAGCCGTGTGACTTACGAGTTTACGCTAGTTTGATTCGTTGCCGTTTTAACGCAGATGAGAATGGTAAATACATTTGTTTTTATGTCCGTGAAAATGTCTTTAATACTTGCTAATAATTACATTTTTACTTTACTATATTTTGAAACTTGATGAATGTTTTTTGGCAAATTGGGAATAGGTCATAGGCTTGCTATTTTTGACGGTTCCATTGGTATAGTTTCTTCTTCTTCTTTGTCCTAGCCATTCCCATTAATATGTGGGGTCGGCGGCGGGACAGTATGTCCTGGGTTGTCGAAATGCACGCTTGGGCAAGCTTTAAGTCCTTGGCTACTGTGGACCACCAGGTGGCTAGTGGGCGACCTCTACTTTTCCTATAATTTGGCAGTGCCTTTTTCACGACATGGTCTTCATGACATGTCCGAACTATCTTTGGCGGCTTCCATTGGTATAGTTTCGTAATTAAATATAAGTATCTGGGCTCACGAAGTCACGGGCTATAGTTTAAAAGTTTGGATTGCTAGCTTGACGCGTCGGATAGGCTAAATCCCACTGAAACTATTATTTTTTTCCAAATAATATGTAGCATATGTGCTGCTCCAGCTTTTAATCTATCTGCAGGCAAAATCTCATCTCAGTTTCTGCGTGATTAACGGCCGGTCCCAATAATCTATCGCCAGTTTTGACATTTCGGAGATAGGAAACAGTTTCTATCTCTGCTTTTGCCGTCCAGAGAAACAAAGACAGAAGTTGTTTTCTATCTCCGATATGCCGAAACTGATGATAGATTGGTTATTAGGACCGGCCGTAAGTAACAAACATCCATCAAAACTATTGCAGTTATAATATCAGTATTTTGATTTACTGTTTTGAGGTAGCTACATAACTAAAAAAGTATATTCAGATAACCAAACCTTTAATTCTGTTCTACCCTCCGATCGTACCTCTTGTCTTCTCATCGCCACAACGTTCGGTGTTCCATTAAACCGCATATATTTCTAGCAATTCATTCATTATTAGCGTTTGGTATCAACACCGCGTGCATTAGGCTAAGTGCGCGGCTCGAGTGATGCGGCAGAGTCTCACCGCAGGACGTTCGGGCGCATTATAATATGAGCTATACATCTGCGGCTGCGCAGCTCCGCCGCGCGCCGGCCGACCTGCGAATGCCTAATGAGCCTATGCAGGGGCTCTCAATCTTTTGAAAAGATTTAACGGCTTTGATTTATTATTTTAACTTGAGGAATTCTGTCTCAGGCGGGATTTTTTTCCCTTTAAATACCTATGGACTTTATAAATGGTATTAAATTGCTAAAAAATATCTATAGTGGTTTTGATTTTTTAAAGAAAATTGAAAAAAGTTGCAAACTACCTACGAGTACTATGTTAATATTCCTTAGAAAAGCTGATTTGGTTGTCGGATATAAAACTATTTTCCACTGGACTAATACCATATAAAAACACGGCAATAGAATGGGTAGCACTATGATAAATAATGTTAGGTCTATTAATGTAAAAAGCATTATGATTATTATGCCAATAAGAAAAAACTTACAATCAATTCAAATTCTTACACATCTGATCCCATCATATTCAATATCAGTTTAGCCTCGTCCACTGCTGGACACTGATCGGACGTTCACCAAATCGGTCCACCTAGTGGAAGGCCTACCCACAGATCGTCACTTAGCGCAAGCTCGCCGTTCCAGAACCTTTCCACCCACTGTTGTTTCAGCTCAGCAATTTTTTGAGCGATGTCGGTTGTCTTAGTTCTCCTATGGATTCCTAATTTTATCGCGTATAGAAATACTAAGCGTTATTCTTTCCATTTCCGACTTTGATCCTCTCTTCTGCTTAAACGTCAGTAGTAAGGACTGATTGAACTGTTATCTAAAAGTTAGGTCCTAATTAGATGGTAGAGTGGAGGAGAGAAACCAGATAACTATTATAAATCTTGTGATCGACGTCAATCACAGCATAGATATTTATATCTTTCTATTTAAAGTCGCAACTTAATTAGCATACATCAGAATAGTTAGTGCACTCACTGGAAATGGGAATGAAAATAAAATTTAACGTCCCTACGACAATATTACGACAATTACAATGCTATGTAACGAGGTCCAGCTTCACCGGCCGTATTTGCCGCAGAAAAATGCTAGTAAAACTAAATGAATATTTTTTACATGATGATAACAGGCTAATGACGGTACTAGTTTAATTTCTCACATCAATCCCGCGGGCACTTTTAGATCACTCGTTACCGTCGCATTAGCTTTGATGCGGCTCTAATTAAGCGCATGCGGCATTCCTGGGTTCCTAGGTTGTATATTGGGAGCGCGGATTGCAGCGCCCCTGGCCCTTTGCGGCGCCGACGTCACCTGTCATCCATCAGTCTGCGACAACGCGCATGCGCATACCGCGACGCACACACGCGCACGCGCCCACGCACACGCGCTTGCGCATTCAAATTTAACGGTACAATCTTAGCGGAATGCAACAAAGCTTGACGTTTTGCATTCCCATTTGGACCGGCTTAGACTAGTTCCAGGACTGTGACAAAAAAGGTATGGATTACTTTGAATGGCATGTCGCCGATAATGGCCGGCCTATTATACGATACGTTTTCGTAATTCGTGAATACATTTCGTATGAGCAGTCGCTTTTTATGACGGCTGAATAATTGTCATATTTCTTAGCGATTTCATGACTTCTTGATGGTTTTATAGTGGCTGTATTCAGATCGGATAGCATCATGGTCATTCTTATAATGACCAAAAAATGGTGATGCACTGATTATGACTTGTTCTAGTAGAAACAAACGTGAACATGCTAGTAAAAGTGATACACTAATGACACTACGCTACAATCGATCCAGATAAACACAAAGTAGAGGCAGTTGAAGTTCTTAGTGTCTATAAAAAAACGGGTAGGTTGTAGCAGTTACGTAAGATTCTATTACCATCGATATGTCAAATTAATCTATGTACACGATCGATATTACCTAAGGTACGCATTTTAGTATACAGACAAACTAATAAAATAGGTACCTACATAACACATTGTTTTATAAGGTATTTGATAATATATTTCGATTTACACTTAATTTATGAGTATTTAAAATTACTTACAAGTCATCAATTTGTGACCACGGTCGGTGTAACACGGTCAAAACGTCAGGAAATAAGAGAAGGTCCAATCCCATTACCTTTCTAAATTGTCATGCAATGCAGTAGCTTAAAAGTAGGTTCTTAGGTACATTAAAGAATTGCTTCAAAACAACCGAGCAATTTGAATAATGTAATGACGCTCAATGTCAAACAAAGAAATACGATAATTAAGACAATGTTTGAGAGGGAACGAATTTGTAATCCACGCAAGCGAGATTGCTTCGTTGGGTTAGATTGCCTTGAGAGTCGACCCTCGACGCTGTGGACATCAGAGATTATGAATTTTATTCAAACGACTTCTACAGCCGGCCTTGACTAGATTGGCATATTGGCGTATTCTTTTGATTTCATGTGAAATGGACTTGACATATTGGCGTATTCTTTTGATTTCATGTGAAATGGAAATAACAATGATCTTATTGAACCTATCGCTTTTAGGGTCAATTATAGATTATGCAACTCATAAAAGATCTAAATTATAATTGTAAATTTTAAGAATTTAGGTATGTTTCGTCTTTAAGAAAGTTTGTCTTGAATAGGCTGTGTGTGAAACATTTTGATTTCGGCAATCAAAATAAAAGTCTCCTCACGTGCTTGTCATTTTGATAACGTTTTAATCCAAAATACATGAATATAAATAATTCGATATTAATATCTAACCGTGATCTGAAAATCAAAAATATATTTGATAAATTATTAGTACCTATTTGACTAAGTATTTCGTGGAAAATTGTATTAGTATTTTCAACTAATTACCACTGTCAATTGCTGTACTCCCTGTACATTAACTTAAATCATAGGTATGTATATCAAAGTAATTTTAATGAATAAGGGCTATTATACATACTATCAATTATATAAATGATAGGAACGTGTGGCTTTAAATTGCCCCAGTTCGCACTGGCATATTATATCTTATGTAAACATATTTATTTGAAAAGAGGCTGACAATAGTGACCGAGTTTCTTGCGCTGCTTCTTCTCGGCACTAGCCCACATTTGTCCCAAAGCAGTGATAGGTTAAATATTGGGACGTGTACAAGCGCCTGCAATGGCGTATTTTAAGAAATAAAACTGAATTTACTGATTTTTACTGGTATTGAAGGCGTATACTTTGTAAATGGTTTATTTTATATGTAATAAATCATTAAAACCGATAAGACTATCTATTTAAGTATTAGAAAATAACATTTCGTTTGATCAATTTGATTGTTCAACAGGAAGACTGAGTAGCTACCTACTAACCTACCTAAAAAAGCTGTAATAAACCTACGTAATTTTGGAGATTTTAATTTTTTATAAGTGATTTGACATATTGAAAATGTTACCACGTTTCTCGTTAATGACATTAGTACATAAATTGCGCACGTACTGTTGGGGTTTGTACCTAAGTAGAAAATAAGGAGTTCTTTTTTTAGTATCTCATGAAAGTGACCATATTCAATGATTAGCTAACTCCCAAAACTTCCGCTAAATTGTCTCAGCGAGGCATTGCGTGTGACCCCACCCGCCCTTCGTCAGAATGCGCCCGCGCCGCTCTCAATTGTTGCATTAGCATACGCGCCGAGGCGCCGCCGAATTCGCTTGTTCCGCGGCTGTCAAAGGAATGCCGATGGTCAACGCATTCGCAACCTTCTTGCTTAGTTTATACCGGTCAAACTGAGTTTAATTGATCTGAACAACATTTCTGGAATGGCTTATCATCATCGTCCGAATTCCAATCTTACTTGGGTCGATTAAAGACGGGTTTACAATGGCGACGGAGAAGATATTAGGATCGTCAGGCGTCGCACTCTGACCCGTGTGTAATGGACGCAAATTGATCGCGAGGCAAATTTTTCAACTCATTATGCGATACGGGCGATGATCGTGCGGTAGTTCGTTCGCCTCAGCAATTTAAACAGTATTATCTTTTGATTGGTTTTCGGAACATGTCAGTCATGAAATTATTCTATTTAATGTAACACGATTTCGGTAATGGCATCATCGAATTTCGTCTAGATTGATGAGTGTTGGAATTACCTATGACTTTAGTGGAAAGTCATTCACAGCCCACAGGTCACTTGAATGTATTTAGGTTGGTATTTCATTAGTCCACTTTGGCGTTTTAGAAGCGGTTTACGAAGAATATTTTGATTCAAATTTGTTATTATGATTAACAAAAATTGGAAATAAAGTCACTTAATTAAATATTAAGGATTGCTGGCCTGATTTTTGGAGATCGTAAGAAGCACTTAAAAGAGTAAATTACATCCAGAGGAAGATGGGCATCAGCGCCTAAAATGTTTCTTTCTTTCTTTCTTTCCTTCCTTCGAAATTGGCCATACAGCCATCGCTAAATCGCAAGCTATATGATGATTAATGATTATGGCAAAATTATCATTTGGTTAGAGGCTTGTGATATACGATAAATATCAAATAAAAATCAAGTTACCATTGCAAGGCACTGTTTTTTGTCCTGCCGTGTTATCATTACCTGTCATAACTTATAAGTATTTGTGTTGATTCTACCAACTATAATTCTAGAAAATAGGTATGTAAACTTCCTAACTTTCATTGAAAATGACGTGTTCTTACTGAAATAACATAGCGCTCTAGTACCTACCATCCTCTCTATCTACTATCACAAATTTATAACACGTTTGTAACGTTATAAAACTATACCTAAATTATTTTGAATAATTTGTTTGAATTGAATTTTATGTTGTCGAAATATCTGTAAAAACACTTGTTTCATTTAATAGGTATGGTACATTTACTGCCTGAAAGCACGTTGTTTACATACACGTGTCAGTCGCTTATTTATTTAATTATAGTGAAAATCCATCGTTTGCCCGGTATGCCCTGATGAACAATCCGCAAATTGCCACCATGAGACATCCGTCATTTAATGAAGCCGTACGCCATTGTCACCGCAATAGTCTTCGGGAAATTTTATGTAAGTAATTAAATCTTAATAACCGAGTTAGTTGCGTTTATTAACTATAAACTATGCAATAACCTATAGACACGCACCGTCAGTACAAACTAAACGTTTGAAGTTGGAGATGGAATTGCTAAATAATCTTAACTGGATTTTTTCTTGTGACTTCATCATGGTAATTAAAACAAAGGAAATTGTAATTATTGTAATCCTTTGTAGATAATTAGGACACAGCGTTAGTAGAATATGTTAGTACAATAAAGTAGGCATATAAAAGAATAAAAACTGTTAATAATACTTTGTCATTGATAGAAAAAATTCAGTTATAATCTAAATTTGTGCCTTAAGTCTTTACTTCATGTTTAACTGTACCCATCATTGCTGTGGTGGTAACTTGAATTTAATGATGGAGGCCCTTTCCCTGCAGTGGGATGATAATAGGCTGTTACGTTACGTATTATGTAACTTCGAAAGATACAACAATTGTTATTATAGCACTAATTAATATTTCATCGATAAATAATATATAATAAATTTCATGTTATTCAATTTAATCCTATTGACATTTATTGAAATTCAATTCAAATTATAAACAGAATAGTCTACTGTATTTATCCTGGTTGAAGACGCTTCCTCTCTCCTAGCCCTAAGTTGCGTGCCCGACAGGGTCCATAACACTGGTCTCTTATTAATTGTAACATCTTTCTGTATACATTATGGTTTTGCAATAAATAATTGAGTATTGAGTATTGAGTATTTTTTGTGTCCTTAAACTAAAAAAATCCTGAAAGTGTGTGACAGTTTCAGTTATAATTTTGAGAAATTTATATAATCTTCGTAACTACACATCTTACGACAAATTATTTGATTTGAATATCTTACCTATTAGTTGCAAATTACAGAGGCATACCAACTAAAAGGTACCTTTACCCTATATTTTATCAAAAGTGAGTGTGAAATGTGAATTGAAAATGTGTTACAGTTCCACCCCAGTTCTAAAATTATTTATTACAAAGCGTAGTTAAATTCTAGTCATCAGCCGCAAAGTGATTGTGAATTGCGTTCGTGTTGAACTCATGACCTTTGCGTGCAAACTGCGCACTTTTTGCGTAGAGTTTTTGCACTCGCCACTCCATTGCGATACACTTTCTCCTAATTAGCGATTAACTATATCCACACTAAATTGCATCTTAACCACTTTCAAATAGAGGCGATGGACAGCACTTTAATTGCGTACCACCTTTGTCCTAGCCACTGCGAACAAAGGAGTTTTTAGTTTGGTGCGATTCAGAACTCTTGGATTATAATGTTTTGACGTTCGCATTTGTTAATAGGCCACTTTCACCATACTATCGGCGCCGCAACTCGTTAAATTCACTAAAAGACAGTTATTAACCGCACAAAGTTCACTTTAACAAGACGTTATTAGGTAAGGTGGGTTCGATCGTTACTACCTATATTTTTGCTGTCAAAGAGCGGGCGTCATGTTTTTTGTGTTAAAAAGAGATTGTTAGCGAAATTACTCCCTCAGCAGGAAAACTATTACTTACTTGTTTCTAAGAAATGTCTTAAAATCATTGTAATGGGATTTGAGTTGTCGACAATATTTTTATTTATCTAATGAGTTTTGTGATTGATCATGTTGTTCGAAATTAACAAGCTCATTGCTCATTTATTGCTTAAGTTAAGGCATCAAATAGTAGTACTTATTCCGTCACTGCTTAATGTCTTTTAGAGTAGTGGATTGAAAAGCCGTAGATATCAAATTGGACACATTAGCAGTGTCCATTTGGTTTGGTTCTGTGCCCTTAGGTATCACTAAGGTGTGGGATAACTGTTAGAATTTTTAATAGCAATGGAATTCATTCAAAGTCATAACAATACTAAAAAGATTAAATACTATATAGAAACACTTATGGTCAACCTTTACTTCATTAAAATGAACTTAAACGTCGGCTAAAGTCCATTGGATATGCAATGGATCCTATTATAATTTTTAAACATCAACACATAAATACCAATCCTTAATTCCTTACTCTTACTGATAATAAATGCGATAGTAACTACATCTGTTTGTCTGTTAGATCTGAAGATCAGACCTTAAGAGAACTTAAAAACCGGTGTGTACCCCTCTCCACCATATAAATCAAATGGGATATTACTATTTTTATCCCACTGTCGGGCATAGGTTTTCGCCCACGCTATGTAATGTGTAGTGCACTCGGGCAGAGCCGCGGGCTGAAATTGTAGTATTGTATTGTATAATAAAGAAAACTTGACGTTTCATGGTAAATTGATGCTCTGCTAACTGTACCTCTGGGTAAGCTCGCTCCATCTTAGGCTTCTTCTTAACCGTATAGTTAAGTATGTAGTCAAGAGCAAGCCCATTATTTATAAAAAAATAAATAATAATAATGTACTTTTAGCTGTAAACATTGATTGGACTGTAAATAACTGGCTTCGTTAGTTCGTGAGGTGAAAACAAATGTCAAACATATTTTGTAGTAAATGTCAGAGAAATGGCCATTACTTTTGTTCACGCACAATAATTATACGAGTAATTAATTGCCGTGTTTGTTATCTTTAACATATCAATTTAGAGCGTAGGTCACAACCATTTTAGCAGGGTATCATTTGAGAGTTTTAGACAACACAGTTTATAGAGATATTACAATAAAATTTAAAGTTACAACACCAAATACTTTTATGTTAAATTCTTAAATACATTTTCTCAATTACGTAGGTCCTTTATATTATTCATTCGCCAGTGTATAGAGAAAAGTTATTTTAAAACCACGTTCAATACACAGACAATAGATCAACAACTTTCTACAAAAAACAACAATTTTTACTATACAAATTTACTTTATTTTCATACATACATACATATTATTACGCCTACTTCCCAACGGGGTAGGCAGAGACGAAGGCCTTCCACTTACTACGATCCTGGCATACATCTTTCGCTTCTTCCACATTCATCAATCTTTTCATGCATGCTCGTTGGTTTAGATTACTCTTGACCTGACCTTTCTTCAGAACATCCCCGATTTGATCATGGTAAGTTCGTCTAGGCCTTCCTCTTCCAACGTTCCCTTATTTTATTATTTTCAGTAGCTATCAAAAAAAATTGTAAGTAGTTGGTCATGGTTAAAGATAATAAACTTTACTATACCTGTACAAACTGTTGTTGGGGCATAATTTCGCCATGGCAATTGCAAGGGCCGGTGGCGGCCACCCTTACCTATTGTGTTCAACCCCAGACGCCGATTCCGAAATGCACGCAGTACCAATATTAGGGTTGCTATACCTACATTATAAGTTTGACGGCAGAAGATGTCGCTTGCTCCAAGATCCCGGGTTCGATTCACCGTTGTTTCTGATTTCCACAAAAGAGTGCTTTAAATTGTTACTTACTTTGGTATCAGAGCAATGTTTGCCATGATATCCACACTTTTTATTATAATAGCTTGGCATTTCAAAGCGTCTTAAAGTTTTAACACGTTTTTAATCAGTATTACCGAACTTAGGTAAATTGCAAGTCCGTCAGTCAGCTAAAACTAGTTGGTATTTTAAACTAAATATTCTGTAAATATTTCAAGCGTTTACCTATTGCTGTTATTAATGTTGAGCAAAAATCGAAATATTATCACGTTTGTTTAGAGCCCCACTTAAATGTTTGTTTTAATTGGTTTTTATTTGTTGTTATAGAGACAACAGAAATATGTCATCTGTAAAAATTCAACTGTCTAGCTATCACAGTTTATGGTATGTAGCCTAGTATAGACACACAGATGGACAGTTGAGTCTTCTCGTCTTAGTAATAGCACAGTCTGTAAAACCATATGATGGTTTCATGGTTTCATAGACTGTGGAAATAGAATCTCTTTGAGTACGGAACCCCGAAATTGTACTTTTTATTATTAAAATTTTTATAACATTTTAAAGAACGTTAAATACAAACGTAATAATACACCATTATCATAATCATACAGCATTAAAGTCATTTGGCAATACTTTCTTTTGCAACCCTAGTCGTAACGGAAACTGTTCACGCGAGAAATGTTGCGAAGGAAATGAATAGTTTCTACTTTATTATAGAAGTGCCTACACATTATGATAAAACGACATTTTAACATTGAATTATTCTTTTAATATTTACAAAGTTAATTCAGTAATGCTGGATATTAGTTGTTTGGTATATACTGCAACACGTTCGTTTATTTTATTAATATTATAAATGCAAAAATTGAAAGAATATTTATTGTTACTTAATCACATCAGAGCGAAATAGATAGCACATGAGATACTTTTTATTCGAAATGAACCCGTCTCCCGAAAAGGTTCTCCTAGGATAGATACATAGACATAATATGTTTACAAATTAATAAAACACAAGTGATACATACAAAGCTGTATAATTTAGGCGGTCTATCGCTTAAAGCGATCTTTACCAGACAATCTTCAGGTAGAGGACAATTGAATCAGAGTTGAGAGGGGGCGGCGGCAAAGAGTTTTAAAATGTGAACATTACAAAAGATATATTCAGATATAAAGCCAAAAACGTAATATAGAATAAAGTATTAAATGCACAGTAAACTACAGAAACTACATTATCAATATACATAAATATTCTAATTATTACCCAAGACAATAAGAAACACTGGATCCCATTGTCCAAAAAGCATCAAAAGCAGGAAAAGTATTTGAATATGAAACAAACAGATTCAAATAATAAAATCCTCGCAAACGAAGCCACAATCTACAGCTAGTATGGCTTTTTAACAATAACCATTAATCGGTCCCCGTCAACCGGTATGTTAGTTATTTCAACAAGCCTCGCCTTATTTTCCTCGATCTATGTCACTGATGTTTGTGCTGTCATGATCCATTACAACTATTGGTCAAATGCTATCCAATTCCTCCACCTTCGTCACGTATCAAAACTAAGACGACCGCTGGTCTGTTTGCTGTTCAAGTTTGCACTGTCTCCACCCTGCACCCCCTGCCCCTGCGGGTACAATTTAATTACCAAATGGAGCGTTTTTTTGTGATCTGTCGAGCGTAAACGCTTCAACGATGGCTGCTCCCGTAGTACACATAACGGGACTGTTTATACTTTGACCTTCTGATAGATGGTAGTTAAAACGTTGGGCGTGAGAATTGGGTTTGTCTGGCGCGTCAATATCGGTCTGGGACTGTGACTTTGAAATTTAAAAAACTTTTTTAAATTCAATGAGCTGAAACTAAATTAGCTCCAAACAGATTTTATCTTTTTGAATTGTTGTTATATTTTGTTAGATTAAAAACGTTATTGTAACGTACCTACATACATATTTAGGGTCAATCAAATTGCTTTGAATTAAAGTTGATTTGTAAAAACATATTATTAATATAAGACAAAGCCCATTGGCCTAGATCTCGGGGTCCTGGGTTCGATTCCTGGATCGGGCAACAACAGTTTTTAAACATTGCACTGGCTTGTTTCAACCCGCATTCGGTAAGCGTGGTTATTATGCCTGTACCCATCATTGCTGTGGTAACTTGAGTTCAAGACCTTTGTGCGGAGGGATGGATTATAAGCTGTTACTTTACTTTTATTATAAGACATACCACATTCGATCTCGTGAAATTGACATTGCAGCAAGAATAATGTTTGCTACATTCCATCTTACAGACGAGGTAATCTTAATTCCCAATGGTACCAAACAAACGACAGTAGTCTCCCAACTTACAAAAGAGTACTCTAAGTCATTACTGTAGCTCGCTGTGTACGAACACGCTTCGGTAACAACAACAAAACTCTCTCGTTATTTTAAACAATTCGATAACGAGGGCCCTGATTGTGCCTCAAAGGGGCCCCCTGACCCCTAATGAGCTGAAATAAAGGAACTTCCAATGTTTGCCTAAGGCAGCCTGTTTGGCGAGTCTACACCCAAGTAATTTGAGGTCCTACATGTTTTAATGTAATGGGAATCTTGTTGGCTCGTAAAGTTTTAATGAAATTGTTTGATAGCTTTCGTTATTGCGGGCTAGAGTTGTAGTTTATTGTTTGTTGAAAAAAATCTTTGATGTTTGTTCTGAGAAATTAATTGTTACCTACAGAGGAATAACGCTAAATTTGTGAAATTATTGTTTAATAAATGAACTAACACTAATAAACCGGAATTGTCAGGGTAAAGGAATGCAAATCATTTTACTGTCATTTGCATACTATGGAGCTAAACAATTTAAGATTATAAGAAACTTTTTGTCTTTTAGCTGGAGTAAATACTTGCATGTTTAAAAATATCTACTCTACCAACTACCCGCTACATCAAAGAAATTTACTAGAGTCTGTGTGGATTCCATAGGTACCTATTTATATAAGGCAACTTTGAATACGATGTTGCGATATAGATACTTATGTAGGTACTATTGATCAGCATGCAAACTAAACAATTAAATAAATATTCACAAGCGATGACACGAACCAACCATATACCGGTTTTACATTGTCAGCGAATCAAACCGCGGCTTGCAATATGACACTTTAAAACACCCATGCGTCGCTTTGCGCAAGACCGTACGCAAATGACCGACCAATCGCGGCTCTCCGCGCCGCGTATGTAAATGTTCTATATTCAAATCAGTTTAAAATCAGAACGCGCATGCACGTGCCGCCGTTTTTTATTGGCGGGTTACGCAAAGGGTTCTTTTCAGTAGCGATTCGAAGGGTGCGTGGCAGGGAAGGGTTGTCTTTCAACCCTTTTTGGGATGCAGCTGTTTTTTAGCTTAGTTTGTGGCACACGACGCGGGTTTAAGACGTATATTTTAGCGTTGTCGTATTATTCTTTATTTTACACCTTTTGCTATGCACGTGCCAACTTTTTATTAAGGCGCTACCTTTTTTTCTTCGCGTTGTGTATAATCGACAATCATATTCAGAAAGACGAAACGTTTGTGTATTAAAAGGATGAAGTGAATTAAGTTTATTAAACTATGCGATCGGGCAGACCTGTCCGAGAAAGCAGCGAGCAAGCAGACATCCTACCGTGTCCAGATATGTTTTAAGAATCTATCCAAACTAAGTTTCATAAAAATAGGTCCAGCAATTAAGGAGGAGCTGTGACAAACACAAGTAAAAAATAGTAAGTAGTGGCCTTAGTCAACCCACGGCAGGGCGAAGGCCTCCATCATTGAATTCAAGTTACCACAGCAACACCAGGCTTGTCAACTGCAGGTTGGTGAACACACACGGTACTAAAACCACTAGAGTCTAGCTAGACAAACGGGGCGTTATCGTCTTACTAAACTTGGATAAGTACTATACGTTGGATAAACACAATCAATCATACCAATTGGCAATACGGTCATTGGTTTAATTAATATAAAAAAAAAACTATACGCACATTCAGCATCAAAAAGTGTCCAATTAAATGTGCAACCCTCTGACATAAGAATACACTTTAAGTATAATCTAAATCAATCGAATAGATGCAACATGACATAAACATCGATACTATTGCATGTCGACGTAATTTGGCCGTGTTATAAAGTTGACACTGCCATAAAAAAGTAACAGCCTATAATCATCCCACTGCAGGGAAAAGACCTCCATCATTGAATTCAAGTTACCACAGCAATGATGGGAACTGGCATAATCACCACGCTTGCCAAATGCGGGTTGGTGATCACAAACCCGAGCAACGTTCGAAAATTCGAAACATTTTTGTTGCCCGACCCGGGGATCGAACCTGGGACCCCGAGATCTTGGCCCGGTGTTAAAATAACTGACATAAAATCGACGTGAAACAAATGAGGACGGTTTCGGTGACATTTTTGTATCGCTTATTGCATGAATATGGTCGTAAAATCCCTTTTGTATGAACAGCGACGTGCGGTTGGGCTGCGACAGCGGCGCGGGTGCGGTGCGGGCGCGGCGCAAATATTTCTCTAATCAGCTAATGTGCGGTATCGTGTGCCGGTTATGACATGAAAGCACAGGAAGTGGAAGCAATATTATGATGTATAGAGTATAGAAGCGCTAATGAATACTACACAATGATAGGAAAATATTAATAAACTAAGTAGGCAAGCTTTTCGTACTATAACATCAGTGTCAGGTTTCTGCAGAAAAGTGGCGTACGTAACGCCTTAAGTGCCGACCTTTTATTCAAATGTGAACATTTTTTTGGTTAACATTTTAGTGTACTATCATTTTTTTGATTTTTCAATTCCACCGCTGGACATAGGCCTATCCATCAGATATTTTTGATACAAGTACTTATTATTTATCTACTAGTGTCAAAGGAACCGAACGGAACGGAAAGGAAGGACTCGAACCCGTATCTCCATGCATACGGGCGTAGCGCTATACCAATTTAGCCTCCGAGACACTATGTCACAACGACAATTTTTCAATTCTTATCGCTGTAAGCCAGCGTAATTTCATCAAATGTTAGGAGTTTGCACTCTTAACGCCAGAAAGAAACATTACACTAACATTCATTGAGTGGGTTGACTGATAAAAGCAAAAATAAGCCAAATAGTTCCTAACAAAAATACAATATCTTTAAAAATAACACACTTTCAGCTTTAGGTTCCTGTGTATACAGGGTGATCCAAACAACATAAGAATCCGGAATACATCGTATCATGTATGTCACAACAAACATCGGATATGCCTGCGGTTTTTTGACGACGCACGACGCGGACGCAACGCAAATACCGTCGGTCGCATGTTTGCTTTTACTTACGCTGTTTGCCTGAAATATTTTTTACGGAAGTTTTCGGTGTCTGGTTTCAGCTGATATTTCTTTATTTTATGTTAGATTTCGTCGCTATGTGATCTGATTCCTTGTCACTAAATTTTTATTGTAAAATCGCTTCATCAAGTAAGACACCCCAGTGTTAATACGGATGTGCTGACGTCTATACCCATAAGATTAAAGCCTAAATTTGCACATTAAAAGAATAGCACCACCTCTTCTCTTCCTATGGGTGTCGTGCGAGGTGACTATTAGAGGATAACTGTCAGTAGAAGACGACAGCAGTAACGACAGCAGACTTGTCCCGAAGCAGTGGTAGGTTTAAATATTGGGACGTGTAAAAGCGGCTCCTGGGGCCTATTTGCAGAAATAAGACTGATTTTAACTGATTTTAGAAATGTTTTCTCTTTACCATAGCCCAAACTGCGTAGCCCAAACTGTGTAAACCAACCTACCTTCCTAGCGATTATAAAAACATCCTCCTTTTGTTGAGGCCAAGGTACAGCAATGAACTAATAATGATGATGATATAATCAAGGTCGCTACATAAACCAATAGGTACTTTTGCAAATATATTTGTTTGTGCCTTTATCAAAAATAGTCTTCAGAAAAGCTATTGCAATCACCAGGCAAAATTATACATTCATATCGTATGACTACAGTGGCCATTGTCTGGTCGTTTATTACGCCGGCGCGAGGGCCGGGAGGGGCGAGAGGACGGAGGGTGGCAACCCTTTCCTCGCCATCCATCACGGGGACGGCGAAATGTATTTTAATCCACTACCCGCCCGCTTCATGAGTGTGAAAAATGATCGTCGACGCTGTCGAGCGAAGGAATTATACGGGAGAGAACTGAGATACAGTATTTTGGGCATACAATTCTTTTGCATAGATTAATTTGCTTAATTTATCGATTTAGGATTTAATATACATATATTTTTTTAAATAAGTATGTAATGAAATCTTTTCATAAGGTTATAATTAGTTGGAAGGTCTGAAAACCTGTCTATAGTTGAATTTTTTGGTAGAAAGAATGCTTTTTAATTAAATCATTAGAGAATAATAACCGCTAAACTGCGGGCGGCCATTGACCTAATTATAGATGTTGACAAATCCACCTATCACGAGTAAGATAATGTTTATAATGTATGTATAGATAGAGCCTGAAATAACTGTCTTAAAATACAATCCAAGGGAGTACCTATATACTTAAATAGAAATTAATAAATAATCCTTATTGCACACCACATACCTACTACAAATATTGATGAATGGTATCAGTTGAAAGCTGCACAGTTTTTAAAATAAATGGTCGCAAAGCTGCAGGCAAAGTAGATACACTGTGTCTGCAGCCATGTACAGAGCAAATTTAACCGGTAAATTCACTTCAGCAACTGTTTTTAAATATCTTTAAGAACAGGCATACGTTTCAAGTTGATATTTGCGCTTAAAGAAACTAATATACTATGTTCAGATCTTATCATCATCGAGATGATAAAAATAATTACAATTACTATCAATTTGCATTTTCATCAGAACCGTTTTCAACCTAGATACATACGAGTATTTGCGTATCTAAACGCAATATTAACCATCTCATTCACATTCCTGTCGTTTCGCATCCAAGGCGGATGTTCTCAACTTTGATAGTTCGAAGCGCTCCCTAGGCTCCGAGGCTATTAATCATAAAAAATGTTGCTCTGACTTGTCGTCAGAACCCAGTCATGGTCCTTTGACAAGAAGGCCCGGAAAGATGCTGCTATCTCGCGAGCGAGAGTTTGAATAGATGAATGGTAAACTGCAGAATGATTGATAGGTCTCCGGGTAAATGTTGTGGAATTTTGGGAACCTTCATGAAGTTGCTGTTTTTGATAGACTGAGAATGTTTGGACTATGTGTAGTGCGTCAGTTTAGTTGAGTAAAATCGGATCCGTTCAGATCTGGGGGTGTAAAATTATATCTCAAATGTTTCACTGATTTATATCGTGAGTGTTTTCTTATCATATATTTTGTAATAATCAAACTCACATTACCGAAGTTCATGTGGACAAAGTAGCGGGCAAAAGCCAGTCACATATAAATCTTATGTGCCGAAGAAAAAACACAGAATGGAATTCGAATTTAGGTTTATTTTATAGCAAATTTATGTTTTTCAAAAGATTAATAAAACATTTCAACATTACGTTATCAAATGGAAACAGTCACTTTGTAAAAATGCTTATCTATTATTTCAAGTTATTAATGGTTTAAAATGTATTAATATTCACATGTCATAGGGATGAAAGTCAAATTGCGCCCTACATTGTCTTAAGCAACAAGAATATAAAGTCAAGAGTGTAGATAATACGCAATCAAGTCATGAGCATCATTGCGAATGGTGTATTTACGTCGCCATCATTTTATATGGCTTTATGGAAAGCTGCTCATTCACCGCTATTGCGAGATCACATTGGGCGGTGGACTATCGCAATCTTCGCATAATACGGACGTTTTAGGGAGACCACCATATCTTGGATTACTAAAACATCTGTCCCGGAAAATTCACTCTTAGCGTTTATCGCGACCTCGAGGGTAGATAGAGAAAAAACTGCAATAACGCGGTGTCATAACAAAGACGCCGCCGCCGACCGATAATACTATGATTAATACCCGGCGTTATCTTGAGAGTGCAGGCCTCGCCCGCTGCCGACCTCCGACCCTCTAACGATCTATGATGCGACCTCTTCTACACAATTTTGAATCCTATCAACTCCACCATAGAGCTTCAGGTTCCTCGTCTCATTCGTAGCCAGAGGTATTCTCGAGACTCGGCATAAGAGTTACAGATTTCGCATAATGCATATTATATTCGTGAGGGTGGACTGCGAGGGGGGAAGAGGGGGGAAAGAGGAGGGCGCGTGACCGCACGTCTTTTGCACGCGACAAGCTCTCGACATTTTTTTATTATTATTGCGCTTCGATGGAATTTATTCCCGCTAGGGTCCTAATAGAATAGCGGGTACGCTCGTTTGGGTCTGATAGCGATTTTGAATATGATTTTTAAATCACGTAATGGAGTGTGGGCGTCTTTTTACAGTTATTTTAGAGGGAGAGCGACTGTCTAAGCTCGATAAATGCACTGCGAAATCGTTATTTCGAATGTCTGACATTTGAAATAAAGTTTTAACAGTAAATTGTCTCTACATACGATGATATATCAGTTTGGTTTCAGTTCACATGTTTAGCTACATCCAAAAGGCTTTAGGTATTCGGGTAACGAAACACAATTAGTGGTTGTAATTAATTTCGCGGGCGGCTGCGTACAAATTAAACAAACGATTAATAGTGGAGCAATAAGGGATGTTAATCTCAGCCTTCAGACGCAGGTGCGGCGGTCGTGGGGCGCATTGTCAATTAATGGCGGGTAATATGAGAAATATCACGCGAGTGCACCCGCGCTCCGTAATTATACCAAAGGCATCCCAACCCCACTTACCCCCAGGCTACCCCCGCCCACCCCTTCGCTGTCGTATGCACTCATATTTAAAAGCAACTTAGAGAAATGTATAAGGAATGTATGATACAGATACGCCGTTTGTGCAGTTATTTCATTCAGTAAAGAATGGCTTTATAAGAGACTGTATATTGTATTGAATTATTGTAATGTTGTAAACTTATAACAATATACTGTATTCTTGAGTTTTCACGAGCACTATACATTGAAATGAAAGAAAATTTATGGATTTGATTTGCGTTTATTAGAGTTACATTTTAGTTTATCCCGATGTTTCGAACACTTTACGGCGTTGTGGTCACGGGTGGGATAAGGTGTTATTCGTCTTATATAGAAGGTAACTTAGAATAATTATCAAACTACTGCCTTTCGCCAATTATGGAATATTCACGTTATTTGAGTTAGGTAATTGTGTCTGGAGTCTATGCATTGTCTGATTTCATTGATGGCTGGTAATTACCAACCATCTGTTCCATTAAAATTCGGGTGTTTTCAGTTTCTAACTAATATCTAAACCTAGTAAACACGAGATGAATTCGTAAATATATCGACACACTTGTTGTAATGTGTAATTTTTTTTAATAACATATTTTTCCTTTGTTCTCAGATATTTTAAGATGGCCGAAGGATTAAAACGTCGATCGCATCATTTAGAATTTGGGTGAAGTATCCATTCAACGGTACTGAGGTTGAAAAAATACTTATAAGTGTGAGTAACGTCAAACTTATAGTCTCAGGTAGTTTTCTGAAGGTTTTGGTGGAAATATAAATATAAATAATTCAAACTACTTAGTAACAGCCTATAATCATCCCACTGCAGGGAAAAGGCCTGCATCATTGAATTGAAGTTACCACAGCAATGATGGGTACTGGCATGATCACCACGCTTGCCAAATGCGGGTTGGTGATCACAAACCCGAGCAACGTTCGAAAATTCGAAACTTTTTTGTTGCCCGACCCGGAATTCGAACCTGGGACCCCGAGATCTTGGCCCGGTATTTAAACCACTAGACCAACGGGGCGTTACTTATCCTACAAAAAATCAATTGTTATTTTGCTAGTTGCACTTGCTTATGTACTTATTGTTAGCTTAAACACTACTTCGAACAAATTTATTCAGAACTAAAATTTTGGTTATAGGTAGGTAGGTACTCACCCCACCTACATCATTCCACCACCAAATATATTAATGTAATTTTTTTTATTTTCAGTCTTCAGCTCTCATGATGGTAACTAAAAAAAGGACGTATAATATGATCGAAATAAAAGTCGATACATTGTGACATTTTGAAAACTAGTATTTTCGTTATATTTCAGATAGGGGCGCCCAAGGTGCTTCGAAGAGATGCACGACACTCAATAAATCTCGGATAATAACTACTTACCCTATAATAAGGTAGTTACAGTTATTATTACATTTTATTAAAGCTTACTAAATCTAAATTTATAAAAAAATAAATGTAAACAAATAAAAATTCGAATTTCTTACGCCATGACAGATGCGGAGCTACGGTTGTAGCAGCATGCTACGCAGCGCGCTACAACGAGCTACGGAATGCTACGAGACCTACGCAGGTGTGAAAAATACTGAAAACCTTGCATCCCTATTTTTATATTTGTGCGTCAATTTAAATCTTTGTGCGTTTGAATAAAGGTTGAGAATCATATTGTGCGTAGTTATTTGCATGTCCTGTAGTGCATGATTATAAATATGTTCCATCGTTATGTAGCAACACAATGTTTAGTAAAACCGTCCGTATCTCACGAACAATGTCGTCCGAACACAATGTCCGAGCGATCCCATTAGGCGGCAATCGATAGAGGCAACATTTTAAAGCCGTATAACTCATATAGGTAACGGGTCTATACATCTTTTCTTCGCGTCTCAAACGTGTGTAATGTCGCCCAGCATTCTCTGGTGTGAGCGGCCATTTTGTGTTGACCTCGCCCGCCTTGCAGCATCCCCCGGCTCTGCCGTGGATTGTTAGAGTAGCCGGAGGGGGGGTGGGTCATGTTATGTTGGTAATGGGTCGTACATATTTCTGCAATTGATTAGGCGGGGGCGGTTGCCATGGCGACGCTGCAGCCCCCGCCGGGACTGAGTGTAGCGGTCGTTCTCTCGGGGCAATGAATATTTTACTTAGATTTTGTATTTGGGTATCGATTCGTTTTATTGCACTGTTTGCATTTGAATTTATAGTAGTTTGGATATATTATTTGTACTAATGGTAAGACAAGAGTAAATTTGAGGCGTATTTGCTAGGAAGGCGCACTATATTAGTATAAATTGTTAACTTAATTTATAATTATTATAATTCTATTAAATTATCATCTTTGTTGTATCTATGCGTTTGTCTACCAACTTACTTGTATGTTTTGATTACAACATCTTGGTGCAAAATTGACTTCTTCGCTTGTATCGGCTATTATTTGACTGGTGCATTTGATCCCATAGAAATGACCTTTATATTGACCGTTAATACTGTCATTAAACTTTTGGAAAAGTTGAAATTATGATAAGAACATTAGATCTTGTATGTGGAAAATGATCTACGAAAATAAATACAAAATGAAATCAGCACTTTCTTTGAATGAGTTCAAATATCAACATTGATAAAATAAAAAAAAAACCGAAAAAAATATTTAATTTTACTAGTTAAAGCTATCAAAAATAATACAAAACATGCCGTTGCTAGTACCATCTCCTAAATCGCCACAATTACGACTCAGGTAATAAACCGACGCGATTGCCGCGGATGGGTTCCTCGCGACATTAATCGCGGGCGCAATCGCCGATTGTCCCGGGTTCGAAGCCAGCCAGTTTCAAGTTAATTTGCGCTGGAGGCTAATCCGCAAGCCTAATTATTGCACCCCACTCAACCCCCTTGGCACCCAACCTCTGTGTAGGGATGATACTTCTCAGTATGGGGTAAGAGATAAAAATGACTGCTTTTTAAGAACCGAGTTCAATTAATTAGGATTTCATGTTCGGTCTGCTGTAAGAGATGTTATGTTTACTTCGTTGTGATCAGAAGTTTTCGCTACAAACAATAACTTTTTTTTTTGTTTTCATTTTTACTGCAATAGTCTCATGGTATTGAGTTGCTTTGATAATACATGTTGATTTTGAGTCAATTTTCACATGTCTGACTGTGGCCTCAAAATTATATGTTAAGCATTTCACCTGTAAAATATTGTTTTAAAAATTATAACTGGTACCTTCCCCTCCTTTTAGAAAGAAGCACGTATTGTGCCAATTTTTAAATCAGGTGATCCTATCTCAGTAAAAAAATGTAGACCAATATCGATACTGTGTGTGTTCGGAAAAATCTTCGAATCCTTAGTGTGCCCTGATCTGGCGTGGCAGTTGAAACAAACAATATTACCTAACAATCTGGCTTTTTTACATCCCGTTCTTCGGCTACTAATCTAGTCTCAATTGTGGAGTATGTCTCTGAGTCACTCGATTCACGCTTGTCCGTTGACACCATTTACACAGACATCAGTAGGGCTTTTGACACCGTGGACCATGAGATCTTGCTTACCAAACTTTTATCTTTCGGTATCTCGGGCATGCTTTTTAAATGGCTTTCTTTATATCTTGAACAAAGGATATCACAATTTGTTGTAAATGGCTTCTCTTCGAAGATATTCATTTCAACATCCGGCGTCCCTCAGGGTTTTCGTTTGGTCCGATTTTCTTTAATGTTTTAATAAGCGATGTTGTCAGCGTCTTTGACAATGCAACCTGTTTTCTTTATGCTGACGATATGAAACTTGCCCTAAGGGTCAAAAATGAAAGTGACTCACTCTTATTGCAGGATGACCTGAACAAGTTGGCTCTATGGTGCATTAGAAATAAATTATTTTTGAACAAAGTTAATTGATTCAAGCTGTATACTATGTACTCACCTTCTTTTTTCTGAGCACCATGACCACAAAATCATTTTCAGATGAAGATCAGACAGTGCCCAAATATCGGAAATTTATACAAAACAAGGTGCATGGTATAAATCATAAATCGATTAATTCTAGTATTTGCTTTATGTTTGGTATATTGTGATATTGAAAGTAACTTATCTATGAGATTTTGAATGTTATATTGTATTCTATTCAATAAAAAAGTGGGTACCTAAGTTATAGGCGGCTTTTGTCAACCCTGTTGGCAACACCAGCGCTAAGTCGGGCAAATTGATTCCTTGTAACGACCGCGTACGTGATTATTGCAACATTTTAAACGCACACTTTATTTGAGACAAGGCCGTTCCTTTATTTACTAGTGTCGTATATAGTGTAGTATATAGGGCCAATATTTTGGTAGAACTTCACCTTTCACTATTAATTTAAAGGAATCGTCTTATAGCACATTTTCTTGTGCTTTAATTAAAAGAGTCTTTTGAATCTGAGTAAGTGTATTACTGATGTTACCATTACTCGTATATGTATTAGATATTGTGTTTAAAAGCTAACTAGTTCAACAAATTTAGAATCAGTATGGGAAACGAAATATCAACACTTAGTTATTAATTGCCGCTAGGAGGTTACATAAATTCGTTTACACTAATTAATATTTCAGTAACGATAAATTGCGATATATTTTGCTCACGGGAAGTGTTTGAATTATAATCTATGTTTTAAAAGTAAAAAAGTAAGTTACAGCCTATAATCATCCCACAGCAAGGAAAAGGCCTCCATCATTGAATTCATGTTACCACAGCAATGATGGGTGTACTGGCATAATCACCACGCTTGCCAATGCCAAAATGCGGTTTGGTGATCACAAACCCGAGCAACGTTCGGAAATTCGAAACTTTTTGTTGCCTGACCCGGGGATCGAACCAGGGACCCTGAGATCTTTAATTATAATTAATACTAATTAAAACATAAACGCCCCGTTGGCCTAGTGGTTTAAATACCGGGCCAAGGTCTCGGGGTCCTGCTTTACGAGGGTTTCAATACTTAAATCGAAAATGCAACATAATCATGCCTTAATTTTAGCTGCTAAATTATTATAACCTATTTAAATTGTAGTAATTTGGAATAAAAAGATTAAGAGCTTTCCCTTGACGTTTGGTCGGTCAGGTAATTGGTTCGAATCTTCCACATTCCGTACACACAGCTGGATGCGAGAAACCGAGGATCGACCTAAGTGGCGTGCAATTGGAGAGGCCTATGTCCAGCAGTGGACTGCGATAGGCTGATGATGATGATTGCAATGTCAGAAATATGTACAAAAACAACTCATGGCATGTAGCATTAATGCAATGAGAAAAAACACAATGCAAAGAGTTGGTAAAATTTAATATAATTATTTTGTGTAAACTAATGTTGATACACACGACATCACGCTAAACACTGGGGCATCTTATGTAGTTGACATAGGTGCTATTTTGCAACAAAAATGTATAGTCTTTAACTGTATTAGTTGATGAGATATGTTAGAAGTGGTGTTGTTAAGTTTTAAAGAGTGTAGGTATCATCATCATCATCATCATCAGCCTATTGCAGTCCACTGCTGGACATAGACCTCTCCAAATGCACGCCACTTAGGTCGATCCTCGGCTTCTCGCATCCAGCTCCTGCCAGCCACCTTGCGCGAATCATTACTCCACCTGGCCTGAGGGCATCCTACACTACGTTTTCCGAGACACGGTCTCCACTCAAGAACTCGTTTACCCCATCGGTTGTCGGTGCTGGGCTAATATGGCCAGCCCTCCGCCACTTCAGCTTGCTAATCCGGTGGGCTATGTCGGTATGTATGAGTGTAGGTATAGGTAGGTTTAAATATTGGGACTTGTAAAAGCGCCTCCAGGGGCTTATTTTCAGAAACAAGACTCATTTTACTGATTCACTGATTTTAAAATCAGTCATTGTGCACCGTGCTTTTTGAACCATCTGGAAAACAAAACACGTCATTGGACCATTATGTTTAACATCATGGCAGTGTTATTTTTTTTTTTTTAAAATAATTTTTGAATAATTTTTAATTTTATTCAGACTTTTAATTTTGTAACACGCTGTGACGCGCCCAGACGTATTATTTTGCTGCGGCGGGGTCTTGGTTGAATGGGCTTTACACAGCTACATCTGTGTGCGTCACAGCTGTTTCAAAATAAATAGCTGAACTGATATTTAATATTTGAATAAAACAATTTTTTGGTAAAAAAAAAAATAATAACACTGCCAAAATGTTACACATAATGGTTATATAACGTGATCTTCGCTTTACAGGTGGTTCAAATTGCACCGTGTATATTCTATTAGTTATTAACATAGGTGCTGTCGATACTATTGTGAACCTAACCTAAACTAACAAACCCAGTTGGTGTAGTAGTGCGGTAGTTCACCATATACACAAGAATCCCAGGTTCCATTCCCGGCCATGTCAATTTAAGGAACGATCTTTGCAAAATTGGCTCTGGTCTAAAAGCAATTGGGTTTATAGTCATTAGTACTTTAGAGGACACGTGAAGCCGTTAGTCTAAGCTTCTACCTCAAGATGGAAGTGAAAAAATGTCACGTCAGAGCCCTTATAGGCGACTTGGAAAACTAACACTACACTATCCTTGAAGGAAAGTCATTAGAAAAAGACATAGAGACATAACAAACATTTATATCTAAGTTGGATTGATTTTATTGTGTACAGTGTGGGAGTATGTCTAATGATATCCGAACCTCCGGACCTCGCCCCGGGCTGACCGGACCTACCGTAACGAGGCGCAAAGTGTCGCAGCCCCTAATTAGGGGGTTAGGCAGGGGGGAGGGGGGATGTGCGTAGATGTGTAGTGTATCTGTTTGAGTCGAGAGCATTGACAAAAATTGAAAAACAAAACTTGTTCATTCGAAATCCGTTTAAATAAGTTTTGTTTCTGTAAGTAAGCTCCAGGAGGTGCTTTTACCTACACGTCCTAATATTTTAAACTGCAACTGTTTTGGAACAAGTAAGCCACGGGTAAAGAAACAACTCGGTAACAGCTGTCAACCTCTTTTTAAATAATTACTTATTTTGAAATTCCCAATTTAATGTCACACCAGAAAGCATAGAGATTACATGTTTGTTTGTTACTCTGCATGCCATGGCACCCTTTAAGTTACATGTGTAAAAACAAAACAAAGCCAAGTGATAAAGTTTCTTACAACACTTGTATCATTATATGAACTCTAAATTTGATCGAAGATGTAAATTGCCATTTGAATGTCAATATTATTCCGCATTATACTTTTAATCTTACTTTATCTTTCATAAAGTGATATGTTACTTTAATTGTAATAATTGCACTTGAATCCCTGATAATAACACTATTTAAATTGCTGAGGTACAAAAGAAACTAGAATATTACCTAAAATTTTTATCAATAGTTTAACACAACGTTGGGCGCCAAAAACATGTCAGCGTTCATTATTGGGTATTCTTCATTATGAAATAAGAAAATCAACTAGATCAAAGCAGATAATATATTTTAAATATGATTCAATTTACATGTCACTTTAAAACCACCCCTATGTACTCGTATCTACCTATCTCAAACTAGAAGGGTTCCGCAAACATTTACAATAAACTTTATTTACGTCCAAGCAAAACAGGCTCTCCCTTCGCAGACCGTCCCCTCGTAATGAGGGTGTCTCATCAGCTTATGCAAATACCGGTTAATGTATTCCCTCCGCGTGCTGGCTGCAGGGAGATTGCTACGCAGGGAGGAGAGATCAGCCAGCCACGACGATGATTGTCACATTATCTTATAATCATCTCAGTCAAACGACGCTCATTGCTGGACATAGCACTTCCCTGTGGATCTCCACAAGGATCTTTCTTCCATTCCAGAACCTTCCCGCCCCACCGGCCATCGGTTATTCTTACTATGCGTCCCGCCCACTGCGGCTCAGCAGTTTCGAAATTCTTCGAGTGATGGCGGATATCTTAGTTTTCCTACTGATTTCCTCATTGCTGATTCTATCACGCTGGAAAATATTCCCTCGATTACCCGCTGTGCTACCTTAAGCCTTCTTTTGAGACCGATACTAAGCTACGTTAGCTAAAGACTACGTTTTATTAAGCGACTACATTTCTCTACCAATATTCTTTATAGTACGTAGGTTTTGGGAGACCTATGAGTCTAAAATAAATGCCTCAGTAGGCCTCGTATTTCTGAAATCATGATCATAATGTAGTACCTACGCACAAACACTTTTTACTGTCATTTAAACACATCAATTCCTAGAGCAACTAAAATATAATTCTTAATTTTCTAACAGATCCTCAGCCACACCTTTTCGCTTGCCGGGAGACTGCTCTCACCCTTAAGCTACGAAGACATTGCTTGTGTAGACGGATTCATTCAACCTACGAACTGTAAGCTCAGCCGAGTTCAATCAGATATTGTTTAAAATGTTTTTTATAACTGTGTCATTGATAGTAGCTTGAGCGCGTTAGGACAGTGAAGGTAGTAAATACAATATCAAAAACGTAAAACGTGATTAAAATCTTACTAATGAAATAGATTTTTAGTAAGTAGTTATGCATATTTAATGTGTTGAGACTTAAAGAAAACTGATTTGTAAAGAAGGAAAACAGAAAGAATTCCAGAAAAAAAAAATCTGTTTGATTTCGTCTCGCTAGCGCGTGCACCCTGCATTTGCACGGCATGCATAATGCACGTCACCCTCGTCTTAACGAGACATTGTCCGAATCGCTAATGTCCTCGCAAATTATGCGTGTGGGGTCTGCGCGGTGTTTGGGTGGCCGTACGATGCTTCGCTGATGACAGCGTCTCAGTTTTGACAAACACGCTGAGCTCAAGAAACATTATTACAAAAAATCTTACTGAAGTAGAGGAAACCAAGTCTTTTTTGTGATTTGTCAAGGGAAACAGTACCAAAATGAATGTTATGCTAGCGAAAATATTTGAAAGTAGCAAATTCAGAAAAATAAAAACGGCTAAATAATTATTCTATAATTTTTTTTAGCGTTGAGAATATTCGTTCAAAAATGATGCCAGCTGAATATGCTTAATTAATTTCGAAACAACAATATTCTCTCACCCATTACACATCCCTCTTTGAACTCAATTCTGAAGTCACATAAAAAATTTAGTATATTAAAAATTTTATAGATTTTTAATAGTCGAGAACATTGAGAAACAGTTTATATCTAACTTCATACTCAAATGGTTATTGGTATTATTTTTTATTAAACTAATAATAATCAGTAAGTACTTAATCAGTATTAATAATTGACTCGATTGACGTCTATACCCTCCACAGTGTGGGGCAGTGAAGCCTTGTGGAAGGCTTGGGGCGACGGCAGAGGTCAAAAGTGCTCGTCGGCCATCCGCTGCATCCACACCCTTCTCCAGTCGTAGCGGCTCTCCGTTCCACTGGAAGTAGAAGGGGAAGGACGAGAGAGTGCGTCTGTGCCAGCGCAATCACTTACGCACTTAAATATGTCACGCACAACTGACTGCTTTAGATTACCGGACGTGATCAGGTCCTACGGCGATGGGCTGAGGTAGAGAGGTTGGGTTGTGGTGCACACCCAGCTTTGTCTGAAGTCTGCACGTATGGCGGCCTAAGGAGAGTGGTCGTTTCTGCACTGCATTTGGGACAACAGTGTGGATTGGGCAGCACCTTAGGTGACGAAGCAGCCCTATTTAGGGAGGCACTGCTTCCCCCGCTCAGCCGGGGAGGGGGCTAGAAAAGGTGCCCTAAAAAATGCTTGTCTCAGTCATTGGGGGAGTAGCAACCGCGGCTGCTAAGCACCTCACACAACGCGGTAGACGCCACAGAAAAAATAGTATTAAAACATCAATCGTGACAATCGGCGCATGGAACGTGCGTACTTTAATGGACAACGACGGAAACCGCTGTCCGGAGCGTAAAACTGCTGTCGTTGCACGCGAACTTGGTCGCTACAATATAGATATAGCTGCGTTAAGCGAAACACGTCTACCTGACCAAGGCGAGCTCGAGGAAGTTGGCAGTGCCTATACATTTTTCTGGAAGGGAAGACCCCAGGCTGAAAGAAGGTTAGCTGGCGTAGGATTTGCCATTAAATCCACTATTGCAAAAAACCTACCAGAATGTCCACAATTTATTTCGGACCGTATTATTACATTGCGACTTCACCTGCAAAATAATAACTTCCTTAATGTAACAAGCGTATATGCACCAACCATGAGTAACGAGGACAGTGTTAAAGATCAATTCTACGAAGAACTTTGCCAGTGCCTTAGCAATATACGTCTAAGCGAGCAGATACTGTTGCTTGGCGATTTTAACGCTAGGGTTGGCAGAGATGCAGAGTCTTGGCCGGGCGTGATTGGGAGTAATGGTGTGGGTAATATGAATAGTAACGGACAGTTACTGCTTACGCTCTGTGCCCAGTTTGGCCTCACTATTACTAACACTCTGTTTAGGCTTCGCGACAAATACAAAACTACCTGGATGCACCCGCGTTCCAAACATTGGCACCTCCTCGATTACGCCATAACCCGACGAAGAGACGTCTCTCAGGTGCTCATCACCCGCGTCATGCGCGGCGCACATTGCTGGTCAGACCACAGACTTCTGGTAACTAAATTGAGACTCCGTCTACGCGTTCCATATAGACCATGCAGGGTCAAACCAAAATCCCTCAATTTAGACCGATTAAATTGTACCGAGCTCCAAAGAGATTACCAAAAAAGACTGGCAGACACGCTAGATGCGTTTGACGCCCAGCAAGGTGACCTAATATCTAATTGGCAACGGATCTCGTCCTCTTTACTGACAGTGGCTACAGAAGTAATAGGACTTAAAAAACGTATAAATGAGGACTGGTTTGACCAAAATGATAGGATCCTGACTGAGGCATTCAAACAACATCGTTCACTTCTAAAGTGTACCGAACGTAATCGGGGTCTCTCTCAAGTCGAAAAAACTAGCAGCGCTTCCTTGAGAAGACTAACCAGGGATATGAAAGACAGATGGTGGCTTGAAAAAGCAGAAAAAATACAGTGGCTCGCAGACACGCACCAACTAGGCGCTTTTTATGAAGAAATGCGTAAGTTGATTGGTGTTTCTGTAAAAAATAGCGTACCACTAAAATCCCTGGATGGCTCTCAAAGAGTTACTGCTAAGCAGGATATACTCGATCGTTGGGCAGAACACTTTAACAACCTGCTTAATGTTGACCGCTTAGCAGATCTGGAGCATATAAGAAATATTCAGTCTCTTTCGCCTCATGATTCACTTGCTGAGCAACTGACACTAGATGAAGTAGTTCAAGCTATAAAACAACAAAAGAATGATAAAGCAGTTGGTGTCGATAACATCGCCGGAGAACTGCTTAAATATGGAGGGGAGCAACATCATACTTATATCTGGCACATTTTCAGTCGCATTTGGAACCAGGAGATGGTACCACCTGAATTTAAGATATCCCGCATACAGACTCTGTATAAAAACAAAGGAGATCGTTCTGACTGCAACTCCTACCGGGGTATATCGCTTCTCTCCGTACCTGGGAAGATATTCGCCAGAGTTCTTCTCAACCGGCTCTTACCAGTCTCCGAGAATATATTGCCAGAAACCCAGTTTGGGTTTCGTCCTAATAGGGGGACATGCGAAGCCATTTTCTCTATACGGCAACTCCAGGAAAAAAGTCGAGAGCAAAACCAGCCTTTGTATATTATGTGTTTTGTGGACTTGGAGAAAGCATTTGACTGTGTACCGCGGGAAGCCCTTTGGACCTTACTGGCAAAATTGGGTTGCCCTGAAAAGTTTGTTCGAATGGTTCGTCTTCTTCATGACGAAATGACCTGCTGTGTGACCTACAATGGCGATCAGTCTGGGTTCTTTTCGGTCAGTTGTGGTGTCAAGCAAGGCTGTGTGCTTGCACCTACACTGTTTGCACTTTATTTCTCTGTTGTTGTCAGTGAGGCACTCAAACAAGCTTCTGCTGGCATCCAAATACGTTTTCGGACTGATGGAAAACTTTTCAACCTGGCCAGATTAAAAGCTAGTACTAAGGTATCACATGCACTGATAACGGAGATTATGTATGCGGATGATCTGTGTTTTGTGACTAGCTCGCCACAAGAGTTGCAGAGCCTGATTACGAACCTTCAGGAAGTCTGTTGCAGCTTCGGTCTCAAAATAAGTGTAAAGAAGACTGAGGTTATGGATTCTCTTGGACCTATAAAACCTATCAAGGTATACATTGGCAATACTGAGCTGAAACAGGTGGATAAATTTAAATACTTGGGCAGCACAATCACATCTAACTGCGACCTTGATGCCGAAATAAATCATCGCATAGGCGCCGCATCAATCGCTTTCGGCAAATTACGAGCCAAGGTTCTGCACTCGCATGATTTGAAGCTCTCAACAAAAATCTCCGTGTACAAGGCCATAGTTCTCCCAAACCTATTGTACTCTTCGGAGACATGGAGCCTTTACCGGAAACATATAAAAGCGCTGGACAGGTTTCATCAGAAGTGCTTACGAGACATCCTTAAAATCAAATGGTCGGATCGAGTTAGAAATACCGAAGTGCTCCGACGCGCGAAAGTCTACGGTATTGAAGCATACTTGATGCGGCGACAGCTCCGATGGTGTGGACACGTCTCACGAATGGATGATGTTAGGGTGGCTATACGCATTTTCTTTTCTGAACTCCAGGCGGCCAGGCGGCCAGTTCCTACGTTTTAAGGACGTTCAGAAAAGACACATGAAGAGGTGTAATATTGATTTCCAGAAATGGGAGAAAAATTCCAGTTGCCGCCCTGAGTGGAGGAGACTGGTAAATAACAAAGTCAATGACTTTGAAGAGCAGAGAAAATCCGAACTGGATGAAAAACGCGATGCTCTTAAGGCTACATCACCAGCAGCCGTCTTTTACAATTATGTCGGCGGTGTCCTTACGTGTTGCTAGTGCTCGCGCACGTTTTCTAAAAAGTCTGGATACAGTAGCCACCAAAGGGCACATGCGAGAGCTAACCATCCTAGCTCCAACCATACTAACAATTAGTAGCAGTCACCGTAGCCGGAGTCGGCTGGGGAGTATATATACCCTCCACAATTGCCTTTGAGTTTCTTAAATTCTCACTAACATTATAAATGCAAAAGTAACTGTACCTGTCTGTCTGTCTGTTATGTTTTCACGCACAGAACCAACTATGACGTATGACATAAGAGATTTTGTATCCTACTGTTGGGCACAAGATTTCGCATGATTGATACTTATATTGTGTAATTCACGCGGGCAGAGACGCGGGTGAAAAGCTAGTAATTAATAACATTAAAGATTAAATTTAAGTTTATACCGCTAAGGACAGTGTCTCATAAGTGCTTGGCTCGTCGAGTGCAGCGCGGTAACGCACCACTTTACGGCATTTTCATACCGCTTCGCTTCGTTTTCTTTTATGATATCCCTTGATACGACACAGTTTATTAATAATGATATTTATGAGATTATATTAATAAAGCATTGGAACGTTCCAGACCACGCAGAGTTGCTTTCAGTCCTTTATAATTGATTGTAGCATGATAATTTTGCAGACAGTAAGTTGTTATGGAGATCCTTAGGGATGGCCAAGCATCTGGCAATAGGCGACGTTCTCGGCAAAAAAATATCAGCATTTAAACTTGAAAAATGTTACCTCAGGTGGGACTCGGACCCGCATCTCGGTGCTTTGCCCAATTAAGATATTACGTCACGTTCTTATCGTTCGTTAGCTGGCGTAGTATCATCAAATGTTAAAAATTTTTCACTCTAAACACCCGAAAGAAACATCTTACAGTCAGTTAAGATGAAGCAAGTATTTAAATACTTTATATGATATTTCAGCAACTTTCTTTGCGATTATAATAGTTCTTTATCAGTATATAACTCTTAAAATTTTCTTATTATTTTCTCAAAAGAAATAATCACAGCCTAGGTTAAATACTATTGCCAGTGGCAAGCAGTGTCCCATGGATTGGAATTCAATTTTGAACGCGTAGCCAGCGCAGGCGTCTTTGATTCGCACTGTTATTGCTTCTCCTTAGATTTCAGTCCGGAAATTCTTTACTTTCAAATATTCTACATTCTTAGAAATTGTCTTGTGATGTTAGTTTTAGCTTGAAGTAGCCTATACTGGTGCCTAGATTTGTTTCCCTTAGTACAAATAATTATATTTTTTATTACCGATCCCTTTCAATATGAAAAATAAATATAATGTTTTCCCCAAAAGAAACTGAATATTTTCCGGGGATAAGAATACCCTGTTTGCTATTCTCCATGTGTGACAAATTTTAACAAGATCCGTTCAGCCATTCTGGCGTAAACAAAGATTCGTTCAAACTATCGCATTTATCATACTAAATTAGGCCTAGAGAAGAGACATTTTACTTTATGTAGGTACCATTGCTGGGCACAGGGTTTCGCCCGCGCGTGTCATTCACGGGGGCAGAGCGTTATCATTTACCGTAGAATCACATAGCGTGTTTGTAAAAACTAGTAGCTAACTCTACATACTCAATAGAAGCATATAGTTTTATGTGTGTTTACGAAAGTAAAGTAAAGTAACAGCCTATAATCATACCACTGCAGGGCAAAGGCCTCAATCATTGAATACAAGTTAACACAGCAACGATCTGTACAGGAATAATCCTCACGATTGCCGAATGCGGGTCGGTGAAGACAAGCCTTAGCAATGGTCAGAAATTCGAAACTACCGTTGCCCGACCCGGGTATTGCTGCCAGAACCCCAAGATTTTGATCCGGTACCCAAACCACTAACCAACTACGTTATTATGAATAAAGTTTGGCTAAAACTGAACAGCTTTGCTCACAGTGTAGAGGTACTTTATTTAGAGTTATGCTGCATCGCGTAGGCATGTTTAGTTGGTCCGCTGAAGGAGGGTCGCCTCTCAGAGGTCTGAGGGGGAGGGCGCCTCCAGCCAATATTATACTGGCGTAGTTAGCGCACACTGATATTAAGAATTCCACAGCGTACAGGATAGTGGGAGGAACAGAGGGTTTTGTAATTAACTGAAAAATGCACGTTAGGAATGTGTGTTTAAATGAATTGCCATGGTTATAGAGCTTTCAGTATCTTTCACGCGATTCAAATAATCGGTACCTTCCAGCAAAAATACTACTAAATGTATAAGAAATAATTAGTAGTTATTCCTTACATTAACTTATATGAAGCAATTTTTTTATAGGCACTATGTTCTTGTAGTACCTATTGTATAAAATTTAGGTATTGTTAGATTTGTCTCAAATATATCGATAAGTTTTTGAAAAAATAAAATGTCGGATTCGGTGCCAAAATGTAATTTTTTAAAGATCTCTTCCGTCATCATGCACTAGCCCAGACTTGTCCCGATACAGTGGTTAGTTTAAATATTGGGACATTAAAAGCGACTATTTGCAGAAATAAAACTGATTTTACTGATTTACTCGTAGGAAGAGAATGGATGCTATTCTTTTCATATGCTAGCACAACACGGCACAAAATAGATATGATTAGCCTTTTTCTCTGTTCCCATACACTGCTCTGCGCCCCGAGATTGGAGCGAGCGGCACAAAGTTGGTAATTGAAAAATCTTTCCGGACTCAGACGCCCCACCCTCCCCCCTTCCCCCCACCAGTGGAATTAAACTATCTACAGTCGCATGGACGCAATTAAAACTACTTTGTAAGGGGGCTAGCCTACTAGGGTGTTTCAAACATCGATCCATGAAAGTATCGCGTAGTGTTTTAATTCAAAGGTTTCTCATTTAAGTACGAAATCAAAGCGACATACAATCAGTAATTGTGGTTTTGTTTGTTTCAGGACAGATCAATAACGTCATTAACTGATTATAATATCTTTTAATGATCGTTGGGTTTATTTCGTGTCTATTATACTATTAATAATTATATAAATGATAGGAACGTGTGGCTTTAAATTGTCCCAGCTCGCACTGGCATATATCTTATGTAAACATATTTATTTAAAAAGAAGCTGACAACATTGACCGAGTTTCTTGCGCTGCTTCTTCTCGGCACTAGCCCACATTTCCCGAAGCAGTGGTAGGTTTGAATATTGCGACGTGTGAAAGCGTCTCCAGGGGCCTATTTGCAGAAATATATCTGATTTTACTAATATTTGCATGCGCTGATATAACTTGTTTAATTTTACCACTTGGATGCGACACAGAAGCCGGGACCAACGGCTTGACGTGACTTCCGAAACACGACTAAAACCCTTCCAAATCCAAGACAATATAGAAAAGATAGATTCCTACATAACGAATTCGAGACCTTGCGTAGTAGATGGAGCGCCGTACACTAAACCAGTTGGGTCGTCAATAATTTCGCTACAAGCTTATGGAAAATGGTTGAATAGAATTCCCTTTATTCTTCGGTAACTCAGTTTTGCGATAAACCGGTTATGTTTATTTAGTTTATTGCATAAAAATCTAAACACAACAAAATGTTGGTTTGAATGAATTGACACCAAAAGGTTACCTAATTGAAAAAATTAAGTTTTTGCACATAGAAAAAAATTTATCAGCGACTCTATGTTATTCTACTTAAGTTGTGTCATGAGGTGCTGACCCCTTTTCTTTTTATGGGGAAGGAGAAAGGTCCTCATCGCCTAAGTTTCATCATTGGCCAAACTGCGATCGCCAACCGTTAATTTGGCAAGCGTGGCGAGCATGGCAGAATACCCCCGGAGAGGCCCGTGTCCAGCAGTGTTTATATACTGATTATGATAATAGATATAAACATTAGAGGGTAGGTATGTTCAGTTTTTGTTCACCATATTTTCGTTCATTGCAAAAATGGATCAGCGATTCAGGTAATTCCACTTAAGTATGACGTTATTAAATAAATAAACGTGGACAACATCACATACATTGTTCTGATCCCAAATAAATAACTATTTGAAGCACTCGTATTGTAGAAATCAGAAAAAACAAAGGCACAAAGATCCAGACCCGAGAAAATGTAGAAAAACACTTTTATTTGTACATTGACCCGTCAGGGAATCGAACCCGGGACCTCGGAGCAGGCGACACCTCTAAAACCGGTGTGTACGCTGCTCCGCCACGGTGGTCGTCAATTCGTATTGAATTAAATTTACTTTTTCTAGTTATTTTTTTGTAAAATAGGAAGGAAAGTTCAAGAGCTAGCATACGCCGGCTACTTGAAGACTCGGGCAATTGAAATTCAATAAGGCTCAATTTGCCAGCGAAGGGCCAACGCTGCTAGCATATTGACGACATCTCCGGCGACACGGAGAAACCTACCGAGTTTGAACCTTAGCGCAGTCTGTCCTTAATGTCTTCAAGTGACAACTTCTCTTTTTGGTTTAAATTATTGACTTCCTTAAAAAGATGACTTACATAGCTCCCTTCCCAGTTACCCCAGTTATATATCTTGTTTAGAAAGCACGTACTTACGTAAAAAAACAAATAACTACACTTACAAGAATCAAGAACAATAAGAGATAACAACCATCATTGAATTTGAAATTTTATCAAATTAACCAAAACAAAGGACTTACGAAAATACTACTCACTATTTGTTAATTATGTTTTTCGTTAGTTGCATTATAATTTTAAAAAACTAGCGGCCCGTCCCGGCTTTGCACGGGTGGACCCAAGTTTTAGTAAGGATCCCTAATCTTTTCTAGCAATAAATATAGCCTATGTCACTCAAGGTGAATGTAGCTTTCCAATGGTAGAAGAATTTTTGAAATTGGCACAGTAGTTTTTGAGTTTATTCATTACAAACATACACACACACTAAAATACAAATCTTTCCTCTTTATAATATGAGTGTTGACTAAAGTAACGGCCTATAGTCATCCCACTGCAGTGCGAAGGCCTCCATCATTGAATTCAAGTTACCAATGATGGGTTGTAATGTTCAAAAATTCGTAATCCCCTGTTGATCGACCCGTAGATCGGACTCAAACCACTAGACCTACAAGAAATCGACTTCGAAAATAATACTCCTTTAAATCTGGTAATTTGGACTTCCAATAATTTTCTTTCTTTATTTCCGCCATCATAGTTAATAAAACCATCACATTATAAGGAGTAATAAAGTTCCAAAGTATTGTATCTTGTTCAACTTTAAATTTATGTAATTGTAGTTTTCGAACAATAAGTATTGTCAAGTATTCCTATATGGAGCGGTACAAGGTGTGTGAGTTGTATGTCGCGAAGCAGACCCACCCCCCTCCACCGGGGGGAAGGGGTGCCCCCGCGGGGGCAGGGGGTCGCGGCGGCCATTCGTCAGCTCTCCGCAGAAATGTTTTCATTTTTATTTCATAAATAAAGAGTGGAATTCCGGCTAGCGTAATGAGGGTACCAGCAGTGTACGAGTACATACGAACGCGAGCATATTATTTTCTACGTTGACGTCTTTACGTTTTTAGGTACAAAGGAGATATTTGTTGTGTCTACTGAATAGTTTATAGGGTTTGTTTGGTTTATAACTGACGTCGTCTAAAATTGCTTCGATTTACATGTTTAGCATCAGTTTCAATTATCGCAAACTTATTATTAACAAACGATTTTTACCATTTTTAATCCGTTTAGGCGGAGAGATCGTTGGAAAGCTATTTGACCTACACGAACACGACTAGTACTCGTAGTATTATATTATCTGTAACTATAGTATATAATTTAAGACACCTTTTTAACTTAGAACACATTGGAATTTTTTATGGTTTTTACTAAAACTAAAAACGTTTTAAAGCACGAAAAAAGTTATTAACTGACGGTGACTTCTTGGTTGCCACCGACTGTAAAAGTGATGGCTGTTTTCGCGCTTTCCGGCGGTGAATTTCTAAGAAACGTTTTTATAGGTTGTCATTCAACCTATTTTTCTTCCTGGAATAATCTTTTGGTGAAATTCAAAATATCGGGAAGTAATTTTTCGTGCCCAAAAACGATGCGTTCGAGCCATATTTGGTCTTAAACCAACTGATTGAATTTGGCTCATGTTTTTGTATAAATCTTCTATCTGTCGTGTTATTATTTTTATTTTTATTGTAAATGCCAAAATTTTATAATGATGATGAATGTGTGTTGTGTTTGTTTGTTTGTTTTTAGGATAATATTTGTTTGTGATATAAAAAATCTAATGTAATCTGAGGCTGAGCGCTCTCTGTCCCAGTGGTCTTCGCAGAATACCAGTGGCTGTGGCGTACTTGTTGACGTCACTGCCTTATACTGAGTGAAGACCATTTTGGTACCTTATTCTAAGTATAATTCTTTTTTAGTTTTTTTAGTTTTAATTTCCATTTGGTTCTCTTTCTTTTGTTTCATTTACATTATTTAATGGTACCAAATAAACGTTTTTTCTTTCTTTCTTTCTTTCTGATAGTTTTACCTATTTTTCTTACTAAGAAATTGTTAACTTTTCCATGTTTATACATTTTAGAATCTTGTCTGTTTGTGAAATATAACTTAGATAAATACGAAAAAGTCGAGTCTTTAGCTAGTTTTCGTCCCCGTAAACCTGCAATTGAAAGATACAAATGTAAAACTGTTGAGAAAAAGTTTTGTTTCTATGGCAACGCGACTTTACAACAAACTTCCAACATCCATACTAGGCCTGGAAAACAAACCATTAAGATGTGCCCTAGTCAATTTATTACAGGGTAAATGTTATTATACACTGAATGACTACTTTAATGACAAGCTAATATAAATTATGAACAAATCAATTGTTTGTGTGCGTTGCTATTGTCGAATGTATAAATAAATTCATATAAATTTGTATGCCTACACTTGGCCTACACGGTGAATCATAGTGATACTTCCTTTATGTAACATCTTCTTTTTCTGTACTTGTGATAACGAAACAAATTATTCTATTCTATTCTATTCTATTCTAGGGCCTTCACCTAACGTTTAAAATAATTGCTTTCAATGAATATGTTTGACTCTAAAACTAAATTTTTTAACTGTTTGATATTCAGTTAAGCCACATTGGGATACATATACTTTCAACTTGATATCTTGTATGGTATCTGGCAATTAAAAGACAGAGGTACCCCAAACTCCTCAACCCGACAGTATTTAACAACTAACACTTATAAAACACTATCTATGTTTAATTGCCCGTATTTACCAGATCGGAGATCGAACCCTGAGGTGGCAAAGAGTTCTCAGTTTCACTCACCATTATAGATAGTATTTTATGTGAAATCGTACTTGATACCGCAACCATCTCCACCAAAAATGGATAATCGGATTCCATTTCAAATCCGAAAAAGACATCCCCTCACCGATAAAACAAAAATTCGATTTGCTCGTCGATTTGTCATATTTTACAGCGGGGCGCATCGGACTCCATGTTAACAGCCATTGAAGTTTATTCAAAGAGGGCGCCACGGTCGCGCTGTAAACAACTTACGACATTCCTCGCGAGTGTTTAAAATTGTGTTCTCACCGGCGCCGCGGGGCGTAAGGCAAGCCCTCCGACATATTGCCAACATATTCCCTCTTCAAATTTATTGTAAATCGCCGGCCGGGGGATTTGAATTCCACCCCTGTCAATAAACCGAATGGACTTTCCAAATTCGCTACAATCGTGTTTGTGTTCTGTTCTAGCGGAGCAGTATCCCCGTCCCGCCCAGGGCGCTTCCTTTTATTTATCTAAGGTTTTCCATTCCACCGTTATTGTGTGAGTCGAGGCGATTGTTGCTAAAGCGAATATTTATTTGGGTTTCAGTTTGCTTTCCATCTCCAGGCCGCGGTATCGGCGCATTGTGCCACAAATTGAATTTGCGGGACTCAAATCAAATGTTGGCGCAAGAAATGAGTGGTCGCCGCGAGTGACACTATCAAAAAATTGATCGACCAGCTTATTACCGACGCTGTTGCGTTATGACGTTCGAAACATGTCATTCAAGCTGCGAATGTTATTGTTCAGGTCTTTTCAATAAACTAAAATTGATAATAGAGCGTTTTCGTTTTTCTATGTCCGTTTGTTAGACCACCTGATGATAAATGAACTTAATAATGTAATGACGTAACCTTTGGGTATCTAGTTGGGTTTTCAGATTTTGCCACAGCGTTTTCTGTGTTGAAGCAATTTGACTAATTGACCCGGTGAACTTTGCACCGCCTCAGAATAATGAAATGCTTTTTTAACATTACTAAATTGATTGAAATAAAACATACATATATTTACTTTTAGATTAGTCGCATTTACTTTGTTGCAGATTGCATTAACGTAAAGAAATAAAGTCTTCCGAACGCCCCTTGACTCCAACCCAAATAAAAAGTGTGCTTTACCGTAATTTTATTTTGGAAACGTCATAGTAATCAAATATGGCGTACTTAAGAAAAATCTACAAATTTTCTTGATTTTTTATTTTGTCGTTAGTTTTCCCGATATTTAAATAGATAGGTATTCTGATATTCAGAGCGGAGATAAATTTAACGAATCCAAGAACACAAAAATTGATTCAGTTATTTTTATCTCTTGTAATGAAAGTGTAGATAGATTTGACGACCTCTGTGGCGGAGTGGCGTACACACCGGTTTTCAAACAGTAGCCTGCTCTGAGGTCGCGGGTTCGATTCCCAGACGGGTCAATGTAGGAAAAAAGTGTTTTCTACATTTTCTCGGGTCTGGGTGTTTGTGGTACCTTCGTTGCTTCACATTTCCAAAAAAAAAGTGCTTTAAGTAGTTATTTACCTACTCTGAGATCATTAAACAAAAGTAGCAGGCCTCCGTTTCCATTAATAAAACCACCGCCAGTGTCAGAGCACAACCTTGATAAATCAAAAACCAAATAAATGCCCCTCATACAGACGAACCCAAAACAATTTAATCTCCATACATTTGCGTGGGACATTATTACAGTAGTACATAATCAGCATTAGGCGGAATATATTTCGCGTAAATCTTTCACGGCGCTTTTATGTATATCGTAAAAAACGCGTGTCCGGAGTGAGCCATAAATATCGCTCGTAAAGGGGAAGGGGGAGGAGGTACGCGAGGGGGGGGGTCTCAAAACACGCACAAATTATGACATTATTTGTCTATGGATTCGAAAGTTTGTTCGCTCCAGCAGCGTTGTGAGAAATCGCAGATGCGCTGGTGTTGCGATTCTACTATCAACAGCTTATTTATTGTTTGAAGTGAAACACTTGAAAAGGGCGCATCAATTTACTTTTAGATTTTTGTAAATAGACATGTAAAAACAAAAGAAATAATAAATGTGGACAACAGCACACACGATGTTCTGATTCAAAAATAAAGTAACTTTTGTAAGCACTTGTTCTGGGGAAATCATAAACAAGGAAGGTAGCAAAAACATGGCACACAAATAGAAAGAGACAATATAGAAAAATGTTTTTATTCTAAAATATCCGTTAATAGAATCTAGAATCTCGGAGCAGGTGACACCATGAAAACCAGTGTGTACGCCACTCTACCGCGGAGGTCGTCAATAAATAAAACCCATACAGTTACGACAGTACCTACATTGATTCAAAATGTCTAGTAATGATAGAATTCGCTAAAGACGAAGAGTAGAAACCGTCTTATTAAGTGCTATCTACTATACACAGACCTTTCCTGATTTTGAAACTGTTATAATCCAATTTAATTGCTGCTGTAAATCTATAATATACATATAACCGGCCAAGTGCGAGTCGGACTCGCGCACGAAGGGTTCCGTACCATTGACTAGGTAAACAACAGTACATTTAGTTAATGTAGTGTTACCATTTATTGATATCGAGCAAAAGTAGGCAAAAAAATTGCGTTTTTGGTGTGAAAACCCCCCTCAATTATTATTTTTAGTATTTGTTGTTATTGCGGCTACAGAAATACATAATTTGTGAAAATTTCAACTGACTAACTATCGCGGCCCTTAAGATACAACAATAACAAAATAAAGAAAAATAATACTGGTCATATTGTAGGTATAAAATATTTTTAAGTAATTGCCTGGACTGTCTCCACAAGGCAATAGTTATTTTTTACTATAAAAACTTTAGCATGTAAAATGTTGCATTTTATTTATTGTCTCAGTTCGCGAGGGTGCATTGTGCATGGTTGGCAGGAATTAGCGTAGCATTTATTGCTCACGAGGGGGCGCCACGCTGCGCCTTAGAACCTATGCAACTGCCACATTCGCAGCCGATTTGATTTTCAAAATTGTACTGCAACCATCGCCTGTTGTTAAGTGGAATGTGGATTAACATGTCTGCAGAAAGTTAGATGGTTAGCCAAGGAATAGAGGATAAATAAATGTTTGAGTAACATAGTGAATCCTCTGATTTACTTGCGGTTTTGGCTACTTTTGTTTTATGCGGCTAGTTCGGACTTTCGCTGACCGGGGGTGTTTTCTGTAAGATTTTATCGACAGTCATGAATTTATTCGAAAGTTTTTCAAGGGGAATCCAAATTATATTATTCTTTTTGTGGTTTTATTTGGAGTTTTTCGCAGTCACAGCTGGGGTTGCCGAATTATTTAGGTACACAATGTTAGCATTTATCACCTAGCATTGGGAAAATGTTTTTAACGTTATAGTTGCTACAATATTCATAGAGTACTTTGTTATTTAAATATTGATTTGTAACCAATTATACATTTTTAATAAAAGTTTCTTAGTCTTTGGTTTAGCAGTGCCGTTTCTAGAAAGAAAGAAGAAAGAAAACATATTTATTTGGCATTCAAATTGTAACAATAAAAAGTAAATAAGAAATTGATACATAAAATAAATTACAAGATTTAAAATACACAAATAGATTATACAATGCCAAAAAGGACTCCCGCTCAGCATTTGTCGTGGCCGCTTAAGGCTTGCCACGACGCTGGTATTCTGCGGGAGCCTTATAACTTATAAAAATTATAAAAAAGAAAACAGATGAAAATAAAAAAATAAAAAAAACTTATACTTTCTAAATCACTTCCACAAGAATATGCTATTTACTTTGAACAAAGAACTGTACTGTTCTTTCCCTTACGTTACGTACCTGTAGGTGAAATATACGGGGTGGTTAAAACGGTGACGCACAATTTTTTTTCTGGGATTCAATACATCCAAATATACCCTACCTATAAATTATTTTACCCGATTTTTCTGTTTTCGAGATATAAATTTTTTTCTGAAATTTTCAGAGTTTTCGGTTTAATAAGTTTAAAAAAATGGTTTCTCCACTTTTTATTATGTTATGTCAGGTTTTTTTTGCAGTATGTTCTTTTTAAATTAAACTTAATTAGATAAAATTATTAGCTAGCTAAGCCTAACCAAAGTTTCCGAAAAATTTACCGAAAGTCAATAGTTTCCATTCATTCTAGTCAAAGCTTAATTTTTAACTGTTAATTTAAAAAAAAGTGGTTTCACAGTTTCATAGATCATTTTAAAAACTTTTTTTTTCGGAAGCCTTACCATGGCTTAGCTAGCTGATAATTTTATCTAAGTAAGTTTATTTTATAAGGATCATACTGCAAAAAAAAATCTGACAAAACATAATAAAAAGTGGAGAAACCATTTTTTAAAACTAATTACACCGAAAATTCAAAAAATTTGAGAAAAAAATTTACCTATATCTCGAAAACTAAGAAAAATCGGGTAACATTTATAGGGTATATTTGGATAGCCCTGGATGTAAGGAATACAAAAAAAATTTTTGGACGTCACCGTTTGGACCACCCTGTATTTAAGTTTTTCTACACAACTTATTCGTAGTATTACTGGTATTGAGAGGAAACTCAACTTATGTCAAAACTATTTTTTACTTTACGTTAGAATTTAGTTTAAGCGATTTATAACAAAAATAATAAAACCTTATAAATAACTTAGGTGTTCACAATGAAATAACACAGTGTAATCTATGAAAATGGTTTAAAAGGGTGAACTAGGTCCCTAGACAAATCTTTTATAGTAGGGATTGAATAATTGGAAAAAATTGTCAAGTCAATTGATACACACTTTTACAGTTACCTTTTATTTATATAACTTTGTTTGTTAAGGTTATACTTTATAAGGTTTATAACGAGTAACAATTATGAATCTATTTATTTTGGTGTGGTTTATCCCTTAATTTTATAGTCTGACCAAAGGTTGTCTGGAAGTAATCGCTCTTAGCGATAAGATAGCCCTAATTGTACATTATTCTTTAATCAATGTTTAAAGAAAAATGTACAATTTGGGCTAATTAGGTACTTTGTTTAGTGTGCAATAAAGAGTATTATATAGTAGGTAATTACCTATAACTAGTAGAGTCAGGATTCGTTTTATAGGTATATAAAAACATAACTTAACTTACCAAAGTATTTCACAATAACTGCCCTATTCTCATTATATACTTAATTCTGTATCAAACAAAAAATCAACATTTTCCTCCGCAGATGGCGAGCCGTTGAGCCGATCGGAATCAGCGTCGGATCGCCACGAAGCCCTCAATTTCGGTAAATATCTTTTATTTCGTGTACGTAACGATGCAGTACTTCAATCATTCTACTACAAATTTGGCAACAATAGTTCAATCACACTAAACAAGATAGATGTGCGCCACCGCGGTAAGTAAGTAATCCTTCGCGATCGCGCGTAAACGCATCGCGATCCCTGATTTAGCGAACTGTATCATTACGTGTGATACTACTTGAACACATTCATCTACGAATCAGAATCTCCTTTCGGCACATGACTGTAAATGGAAAATAAGAAAATTACTGTACACCAATTTTATTCATTCCCTGGCTCTAGAGCTACCTAACTTTAGGATTCAGTTCGTTCCTTAAAGCGAATTTTTGCACTGGTCATTTCTACGATGATTAAATTAATGAATCAAACAGATACTGGTATTTATTAGTAATATAGGATACTCATATAATAATAATAAGCAGAAGAGCATAGTATTAACGAAAATCACCACGCTTACTTACCAAATGAATAGTAATCACAAATCCGTGTGATGTTAAAAAAAAAACACCCGATCCAGGGACCGAATCCAGGACCCCGAGATCTTGGCGCGGTACTTAAGAGGAAACACTAAGGAGGTATTTGTAAAATCTATTGCTGTCGCACAGTCCCGAACGCCTCCCCCGCAGAGCGCGATAGAGACAACTGCATCTTGGACCGAAAATACCTACTAAAAACACACAAAATCAAGGTTTCGTAGTCCCCCGATTCTTTTTCCAAAACTAGACCGATTTAAATACTTTTAACATTATAAATTAAAAAAAGGCTTTGGCTGTGTTCGTATATTTTGCTTTTTTCCTTAAATTTAGCCAAATTTGTTTTCTGGATGTTTGAACACAGCGGAAAATCTGGCGAAATTTTTAGATTTTTAAGGGCTCATATCTTTTTTATTAATTTATTTATGAAAAAAAAGGAAAACATAGAAACATGCCAATAGTGACCATAGATTTTTGTAATAAAAATTATTGCTCTACTGGCTTTATCCAGGGAAGAAACAGGGGACTACGTTTGTATGAGAAAAACGGCCCTTGTGTTTCCTCTTAAACCTCTAGACCATCGGGGCGTTAATAATCAGGTAGGTAATTGAATTTAATGATAAACCTATATCCCAAAAAATGTTTTTTTATTGTTTTACAAGTAGAATAATTGCAAAGCAACATTTCAATTGCCTTCACATATTTAATGCCGCATCACCCATCACTGCGATCCCTGTCCCGCGATTGGACGCTATTCCCTATAAGACAAAGTGTGTTATTTCTCGCGGGACCTCTGGGAGGCGGGAGGGAGGAAGGTACGTAGTAATATTTTTACGAGCACTTTTTATTGTCTGTGTACGATAAATTTGTCATAGGTCCGGAGGTCGACGCCCGCTGGGCGATGTACAACTGCAATTTCTATGGAAAATATTCATGTCTCTATAGAACGGAGGGCTAGACTCTGACGTTATGGGATCAGAGTGCGGTGTACAAAAAATAGGATTGAATTTGAACGCGTGGGAGTTTGGTGTGATTACGATGTTTGTAAACTCAATTATTGTGGGATGTTATTTGTGAGTAGGGATTTAGAAATGAGAGTGAAATGTTTCATTTTTATACGATATCGAATGTAAAAAATTAAAGTAAATTGCTATTGCCCGTGACTTCGTACTCGTTTTTCTACACAAGTTGTACCTATATAAAAATTATGCATTTTAAAACATAGATAAAGCTAATAAAAAATCGTTTATTATTAACAAGTTAAATGCTCATGGAGCATTGAATGTCATATTTTGGGTAATCATAAAACCTTGTCTTTATGACTAGTGACTATTAAAACCCAGCCAGGCTCCAAAGTTACAACTAAAAACAAAACACCTTTTTTAACAAATACCTAACTGGATTGCGTTATCGAATCATAACTGATTGATTTATCAATTTTCAGCAGCAAGTTAAAATGTGCTTTTGTCTCCCATCTCCCTTGAGCCTATCGGGCTGTGCGAAAAGCTTGTTTGTGTGTAACGAGCGTCGGGCGGCGCCTGCGCACCCATTAGGTGCCACTCACGCGCCGCTCCCACGCACGACAATACTGCCAGCCGCTCACCTTGCCGAGGGACCCGTTTCTCATGCAATAGTAGAAAGTTCACATTCGTAGAAAACTTCGAAGTTGTAATTTTTTTCCAAAGAAACAGCTTGCGTATCTGTAATCTTTACATTCTTTGAAGCTTAGATATCAGAATTACAATTACATATAATTTACCCCGTAAAATTTCCATGGAAACAAGGCTAACAGTTGTATTTTGTAATAAGGAAGAAGATGGGCAGCATCCTTAGTCCTCCACCATTGGTCAAACTGCCATCACCAACCTGTCAATTATTAAATATCAAAATCTTCTTCTTGAAGAGGCCTAGTCTAGCCGTCTAGACTGGTATATTCTGGTGATGATGATGACATACGGACGATAGATGGCCCTACCGGTTGGTTACTATTTTTTAAGCAAACATTATCCTTTCCTCTCTGAACTCAATAAAAAAGTCCACGAGGACGAATTTTCACATTATAACATAGCTAAAAACTAAGGCAGTCAGTTCTAACGGCGCTCGTTCATAGCGCCGTGAGAGCATACCTTTACTCCAAAGTAGGAAGCCGCGAGATTCCCACGCCATAAGTGGGCAGCGATCAGCGGCAGTGACACAGCGATTCACACACGACTTCCCATGTTACAGGAGCCAGTCGTGACGAGAGAGGTGACCTGGCGACACGACGGCGACACGACGGCGACGTGACGAAGATCTCACGACGCGACTCCTCCGGCCGGTCGAAGTACAAGGATTTAACCAGTAAAACTGTTTAGGTAGATTTAATAGTAGAAGCTGTATGAAAAAGAGGTGATTAAAAGGTATTGGATTACATAACGAGAGTTCTATTTGAATCCATAGACAACAATTTTCAAGCAAGCTATATAAGTTAAATGTTCGCGTATTAGCCAATTTTTAATGATTTCCATAATATTTGTAATTATTAAACATTTTCTCTCCACTGGCCTACAGCATCAAGCCTGAAATAAACTCATCTATACAAATAGTGCATTGGCAGCTCATTAGGTTAGACAGACGCCCGGCAAGCGACAAGTTCTGGGTTCAAGGCCCACCTAAGGTAATCGAATTTGTTTGAGGAATGCTTAAAAGGAAGGAATTTCCAATTTATAATGGCAATTTAAATGCTTAAAAGTTAAAAAACATTATTAACTAACCAATATTCTTAACAAAAATATCGGTTAGATTATTTATTATATCCATACTTTAACAATGTTTAACATTTAATGTTATTTCCCCATACTAAATACATAAACATTCATCCCCTATTTACCCTCTTTAATTTTTTCGGAGCATAACGAAGCTTATAAGATTTTCTTCATAAGTCAAAGGTATTTAATGAAAAGGGGCTACCTACTATATTTTTAATGATAGATATGAAGGCATTAAATTGTTCTAGCTTGCTCTGGTAATATATTTTATCTTTATGAAAACATAATTTATTGAGAAAAGGCTGATATAGTGACCGAGTTTATTGCGCTTCTTCTTCTCAGAACTAACCTAATCCTATCCCGAAGCAGTGGTAGGTTTAGTATTGGGACGTGTAAAAGCCACTTTACAGATATTAACCTAATTTTACAAATTTTTCTCAGAACGTCAGGTATGCCGACGGAAGGCGTAGTAATAGTGGTCTTTTCAAGAACATATTTATCAAATTTTCTCGTTTAGATAAATGGTTTACTTGCAAATTAGATAAATTAGACTCCATCGGCCCAGACATAACTATATTTAGAACGACATTTTTTTCTTTTGTATCTCAGTAAAGAGTTTCCACTTACTGTAATAAAGACGCAAATAATATTCTATGTTCATTGTTATTTGATACTTTTTTTAACCATCGCTTTGTTAGAATATATTACAGTATTTTTATTAAATAGTATTTTCTACAGTAAAAGTATTAAACCACATAATATAAATATTCAAATATCTATTAAAAGCATCTAACGGAAAACTTACTTTTTCCCGGGATCAAAAGTAATAATATTGTTTTTTAAGGCTCTAGTTTTGAATTTGAATTAGTATGTTGCTGTTTGGGTCAGAATATTACTTCAAAATCAACAGGAAATATTTTGTGGGTTTACGCTCTCCAACAAAAAACACCGAAACCGGTTCCCCTGCTAATAAGTTATGTGATATCAAAGGTATAAAAATATCTTAAGATCTTTTTTGCATCGGCTACAAGTGTTTGAAATATTTTGGATACCAGAATCAAACCTACAAAATGTGTTTTTTCTTTAACTATGTCGCCAACAAGAATACTGACATAAACTTTGAATTAAAATATTGTAACTTTGTCCTTCATAAAGATAATATACTGAACCAATCTCACCTTCAAGCTAGACCATCGCCCCGTAGTCCGCTATCGGTCGGCGCCCGCGCATAATAACTTTACCTTTGCTTAATCGATAAAATCCTGCGCATACACTGATTGCACACAATTAAGCCGCGTACCCATTAGGAGACAAAATTTTAATGTCGCGCGACTCGTGTCCCGGAAGACGAGGCCCCAGGGCGACTTCACGCGACGTTGCCACACTTCGCCCGGCATATACCGCGACATCGAGCAACTTGTATCTTGTCGCCCATTCGAATAAGTAATGTCACTCTATCAACTAAACTGACGCGGACGTGGCGATAATATATCGAGCGCCGTAGGGCGATATTTCACCATGTCGCCCAATGTCTCTGAATACAAATGTGGGACGGAAAATGTCCCTTAGTGAGTACGCGGCTTAACATGTGGAGATTGCATTTCAATAGCAGTTTGTTTGAACTGATACGAACAACGGTTTTCCTTAATCAAATAGATAGTTAATAAGCAGGTACGGTATTATTTGAGCAATGAAATCACTACAGTTATGTGTTGCAAGTGTATCCTAACACCTATAAACAACGATGCAAGGGTTTTACGTTTGATTGCCGGTTGGGTCAAGTTACGAAAAAATCTTTAATAAATTAGCTCAAGTCTGGAAGGGGTGTGGTGTTGTAGCCGTGCTTCGGAAGGCACGTCAAGCCGTCGGTCCTGGCTTCAGCCACAAGTCTTAAGAATAAGTCACTTTAAGGGCGGGTTGGAAAAGTGAGATAAGATCATCTTTGCAAGAAAGTTTTAAGAGAGAAAAAAACTTACTGAATTGTGCAAGATGGCCGACATTTATGTTTTTATAGCACCTGTCAATTATTAAAATTAAATAAAACTAAAGTAAATTCATGTATGACAAGCAATTGATTTGATGAAATAAAAATATAAATAGCACGACGCCTTCTCCTCCTATGAGTGTCGTAAGAGGCGACTGAAGGAGTAGCGCGGGATGAACTGGCAGCGGTGACTCCTCACTATTGGTGAAATGCGTTCGCCAACCCTCGTTATAAAGTAATGACTTATAATCATCGCACTGCAGGGCAAAGGCCTCCATCATACCACAGCAATGATGGGTACTGGCATAATCACTACGCTTGCCAAATGCGGGTTGGTGATTAAACCCGAGCAATGATGGGTATATACTGTCATGATCACTACGCTTGCCAAATGCAGGTTGGTGATTAAATCCGAGCAATGTTCGTAAATTTGAAACTATAGCAGCCCGACCCAGAGAAAGAACCCAGGACTTCAAGATATTGGCATGGTCTTTAAACCACTAGATTAACGATGGCTTTAATACGTAATGTGCCTTTGCTATTGATATGTTTTTGACGACCTCCGTGACGGAGTGGCGTACACACCGGTTTTCAAGGTGTCACCTGCTCCGAGGTCCCGGGTTCGATTCCCGGACGGGTCAATGAAGAAAAAAAGTGTTTTTCTATATTTTCTCGGGTCTGGGTGTTATGGGTAGCTTCGTAGTTTCTGGTTTCCAAAATACGGGTGCTTTAAATAGTTATTCAAATTGAGATCAGAACAATGTAGGTGATGTTGTCCTCATTTATTTACCTATTTATTTTATATGTAATGTTATATTCTAAACAGAAAGCTACGCACCTGCGGGCGCAGGCGCAGGCGCAAGCGATAACGATTGGCGACACAGATCGATAGCGCGAACTGTTTGTTGATCGATAACTTTCTCGATATCAATATTATCGCCGAAAGCAAACACCCCTATCTCCGGCTGCGCTAGGACGTTAGGAATGCGTGTCAGATGTAAAGTTTAATACTGTATTCAATTTATTTCCCGCGTTAATTTATTTTTTGTTTGTACATTCGTTTTCCCGGGTAATGGCCTATTCGTATGAACTACGTCATTATCATCAGCCAATCTCCCTCTCTAAATTATTGCATTGGTTTGCTACGAATAATCTTTTGCTTAATGCAAGAAAAACAAAATGTGTTAAATTTACTTTGCCTAATGTAAGGTTTTCCGCCACAAATGTTATTGTAAAAGATGAGCCATTAGACACAGTAGACTCCTCTACCTTTTTAGGTATAACTGTAGACTCTCGACTGCAATGGGGTGCTCATATCAGGTCTCTGTCTGGAAGACTTAGTTCTGCTGCTTATGCTGTGCGAAAGATAAGACAATTGACTGATGTTGGAACGGCAAGATTAGTATATTTTAGCTACTTTCACAGTATAATGTCATACGGTATTTTGTTATGGGGCTCAGCGGCAGATATTGAGTCTATTTTTATATTGCAAAAACGTGCTGTGCGGGCTATTTACGGCCTTAGACCCCGTGACTCTCTAAGAGTGCTATTCAAAGAGATCAACACACTCTACAGTTGCATCTCAATACATTTTGGAAAATATTATGTACGTCCGTAAAAACCTCGAATTTTTTGTCAAAAATAGTGACGTACACAATTTCAATACCCGAAATAAAGATAAACTTGCCGTTCCAGGATTCAGACTGCGCAAAAGTAGGTAATTCGTTCATGGGAAATTGTATCCGTATTTTCAACAAATTACCACTATCAATTGCTGACCTCCCTGTACATAAATTCGAATCATATATCAAAGTTGTTTTAATGAAACAGGGCTATTACACTATTGATGATTATATAAATGATAGGAACGTTTGGCTTTAAATTGTATCAGCTCGCACTGGCATATATCTTATGTAAACATATTTATTTAAAAAGAGGCTGACAATAGTGACCGAGTTTCTTGCGCTGCTTCTTCTCGGCACTAGCCCACATTTGTCCCGAAGCAGTGGTAGGTTAAATATTGGGACGTGTAAAAGCGCCTCCAGGGGCCTATTTGCAGAAATAAAACTGATTTTAACTGATTTTTTTAACTGATTTTAATCAGTTCACTGCTGTATATAGGCTGGTTCAAAGACAGGATTTTGTCATAAACGCCACTCTTAGGTTAGTACTCGCAATTTCGCCAATGATGGAGAGAAGATGCTCATGCCCGTCTTCTTCTGGTAATGACTTCTTTAGTCGCCTCTAAATACCCACATAAGAAGACTACATCACGTACTGTTTTCTTGAATTTATGCGAACACTATACATTGAAAACAGATAAGTCTACGGATTTTAATTCGTGTATATTTTACATTTTAATTTAGGTTATCCCGACTTTTCGAACACTTTACAGCGTGAGTTCAACCTATCTTTCATTTCAACAACACGTAGCTACGTTTATAATTCAGTCTTTTTCTGACTAACGCATTTAACTAGTTAAGAAAACTGCTAAAGTGGCAGCATATAAACATTTCCACGGCAGGGCAAAGGCCTCATTGAATTCAAGTTACCACAGCAATGATGGGTACTGGCATAATCACTTGACTACGCTTGCCAAATGCGGGTAGGTGATCACAAACCCGAGCAATGTTCCAAAATTTAAAACACTCGTTGTCCAGGCCCCGGGATTTTGGCTTGTTGATAAAACCAGGCGTGATATTATTTTGAATTTAAAATAGTTCACCTGTTTTGTTATCAAAGCAGTGTGACGTCACATCGTCGGTAACGCCTTATCGTTCAGGATAAGTTCAGTCGGTAAGAGCTGTCGTCTGTCACTCCAGGGCGATCGCGTAACGCGGGGTTTCGCATAATCACTGCGTTATCAGTGAAATAAATCGGGACTTTAATTAGTGAAAGCCTAATGCTTTTTCAAAAGCTTCAGTGTTTTGTCAGTGGTTTATTTTAGTGTAGAGTAGGAATTAGTGGTAGGGTAAATAGGGGTGTGTAAGAGTTTTTCGTAAACTAAAATTTTTGTTAACATAGAAGTAACATTGAAATGAAAGATAGTTTACGGATTTAGAACGCGTTTATTTTTGATTAAACCCGACGTTTCGAACCTTTTACAGCGTTCATAGAAGTAACACTAATTTGCATAGTTCATTTTAATTAATTAAGTTTGCATTTAATTATATTTACTGCTTAATTTATTGAATTCTCTCTACCATTGGGTAGAGATAAATAGTATTTGTAGAGTAAATTCAATAGAAAAAAGAACGAAATTAAATTAAATGTGGCTTACCTAAATAAAGCAAGTAAAATGTTTAAAAAAACGGAATTGCTGACTCATGTTGCATATTAAGTGACTAAGCAAGTGTCAGTGTCGCTATCAATATCGATCAGTGAGTAATTTTAAGAAATACTATTGAGAGATAAGATTTTTTTAGAATCTAGGTTATTGCCAGAACTTTGCTAAATACTTTTTATATTTTCATTTACAGTAACTGAGAAGTAATAATGTGGTATATTTTGACAGTTTTAAAAGTCTGATTGAAACAAAGGCATTTCTGACTACCTTCTTAACATTTTCATTCTCGTAAATAGTTAATTTCGTGGTCACAGTTCAGAAATTTAAAAGATACTTAGTGTGTTGAAGAGTAAGAGCTTTGGAGACTGAAGGAATTAGATGTGAATCTTTGGAATAGTTCTGTTTAGTTTATGTGTTTGACTAAGTGTAGGTAGCGTGTGGAGTGAAACGAGTATCGTGTGGCTAGTTCTACGTCCATTGTCGCCGGGAGATCGTGCAACCATGGATCTAAGTCAGGTATTTCTAATGTAGATTTCTATATACTTGGTGGTGGTAAACAAATGTCAAACCTGATCGAAGTGGGGTATGACCTCTTTTTCTAGAAGAATGTTGAAAATCATTCAAGTTGATATTGTAGTGTACAATTATTTATGTAGGTAGTTTCATATTCAACAAACTACTGTGATGGTTACTCTGGTAATGTAATTATTTATTTATGGATTCTTACCGGTATAGTGTACACATCTTTTGGCAGTGCCTACGTTTATTATAATTTTAAGTCTGAATTTTAAAATAGAAAGGGTTTGGTGTTTTTCATTTAATGTATTTCTACAAGTCGCAAGTTTTATAGTCCAGAAAACCACATTTAACGAAACAGTCTTAAAATTACGAATTGTTAATTATATAATTTGCGATGTTGCAATGTTGTAAGATTATCATCGAAAATTATGCTGATTATATTATTCATGTTGAGTATTCAGTACAATTTAAATACGATATAATATATTCCTACAGTTTATATAATAGGTATAGGAACCGCCTTGTAATCATAAAAATAATGTACCACATTTACTGCAATAAAGATTATTATTTATTTTATTATTTATTTATATAAAAACCAAGCGAACGGTATTTTGGAATCACGTTGACATCTAATTTAGTATCAACACTGTTAGTTAAAGTTGTGACCAATATTATTTATTATCTTTATCGTAATTATTATTTTAAATGTAAATAATTTAAGCCGATAATTTTAACAAACTTTAAAATGAATAATTAATAATCTTTCAAACTCGTATTCGAGATTTACTGCAACCAAATTAATTATTGCCTGCGACAATGATTCGTGCAATCGGATCGAAACGTCGTCGGGCAGGTAAAATACTATTTACATTTAAAATATATTTTTTTTACAGAATTTCTCAACATAGTTAAAGTGATAATTGTCTTTAACATTTTTAATATTCTTTTCACACATTTTGTTATCTGTTAAATATTAGGTGAAATGCTGATACGACTATCTGATAAAATATCCATATTTGCTTTTCGCTACATATCGAATGAATTCATTGAATTACTTCAGATATAGAATTGGGAAAAAAAGGTTTTCTCAAAAAATAGTTTTACTGATGAAAAAAAGACTAACAAACTTTATTGTGTTTAAATTAAGATTTGTTAGTAAGATTATTGTTTACAAAATAAATACAGATATTTTTGAAACAAAAAAAGAAAGAAAGAAATTTTTATTTGACACAAAAAACAAACACATAAAGCACAAAAATCATATTAAAGAAAAAAAAAAGGAAATAAGTGTCAAAAGGTTCCCGCTCAGCATTAGTCGTGACAACTAGAGGCTTATCACGACGCTGGTTTTCAGCGGGGACCTTGATTGGGAGCGTAGGTGTGACAGAGGCAGATAGACCCACCAGGCTGCTACCTAATCCCCCGGACGACTCCGAAACCTGTACCAGTAAGTAAAGGTCCGAAGCCTGACCTAAGGACCGAAACCTGACCTTTTTTTGTAACAGTCTCCTATCCTCTTAACTTTAAATGTATACTCTATTTGTTAACAAACTTATACCTGTATTTATCTAGTATACATTTTAATCTAAAGGAGAATGGGAAGCTCCGTTGGTCTAGTGATTTATATACCGTGTCAATCTCGGGGTCCGGAGTTCGATTTTCGAACATTGCTCTGGTTTGTGGTCACCAACCCGCATTTCTCAAGCGTGCTGATTGTCTTGTGGTCTGCACCCATCATTGCTGTGCTAACTTGAATTTAATAATGAAAATCGTTTCCTGCAGTGGGATGATTAAAGGCTGATACTTTTTTTTATCGATAGGATATTTTTCTGTCATTTCCAGGCGCGACCGGCGCCTGCGCAGCTATCGTGTTTGCTCGCGATAACCGCATTACCGCCTGAATATTGATACTTTTCGCAATATTTCTTAGAAAGTGAATTTTGTTTGCGCTGATAGCGAACCGGGTCACCGCAACTTAAAGTTATGCGGCTTGTATTTGGGTCAAATTATCATTTATCGAATTTTTTGTGATTTAGTACTTCATTTGATTTAACTTGTTGCATTTGTCGTGGTCATTACATAATACGGTACTACTTGCCTTTTAAAGTAATACATGACATGTTACTATTTAAATATTTAGAGGTACACAACATTAATTACTTATGCATAAGAAAATAAAATTATCTTATCTTATCTTATCTTAGAAAATATTGGGGTTTAGTTATATATCTGACCGTGTTTGAGCATAGAAAAGTGTGTAAATATTTTCTTTTGAATTATATTACATTTTTTAATATCCCACCAGAGTTCAACTGTCTTCAAGATCCTATAAACATTTTTTTAAAGACTTTTAATTTTAATTCAAATTATTGTAGGTAGTTGTTTATTCTAATTATATTTTTACGATTTTATTCGATTCGATTCGAGATTAGAAAAACCACAAAATCTAGCTTAAAAAATAACACTATGCACCTAGAATAATACATGAAACTACAGAATTTTAGTAACACCCTAATTTCAATAGAAAACATGGTTAGAAGTTCCTAGCTGCTTGGGACTGCGTCATTCAATCAATCGAGTCCACAAAACACCGGACACAGTTAGCTCATATTGCGAGGAATCATAACTGATAATAATAATTAGAGGCGATAGTTTAAAGATTTTCCCAATTACTTCCTTCCATAAGACGAATAACACTTTATTTTACCCGTTACCATGAAAGCTGTAGTGTTTGAAACGTTTCGGGATAAACCAAAATGAAACGTTAGACCTAATAATCGCGAGTCACACCTGTACAATGATTTTCATATCAATGTGATTGTGGCGAACTGCATAGCAAACCTTTTTTATGTATATTCTTTATGTTTAGTTTTATTGTTTTTATATGTCTTTTGGCATTATATCAGTTGTCATCTGTTACTCGTGCTATTTTATTGTGTTCCCGAATTCCCTAGTTAGGTTCCATAGTTTTCCCATTAATTCTGAGCTATTTTTAGTGGCACAGTGATTTTTAATGAACTGATTTCAACAATTTTCATTATACCATGTGAGTTGTAATTTTTTCGTGTTACGTTTATAGACAAAAACACTTCTGCATTACTCATGATCATCACCACCATCTCAGTCATACGACGCCTTCTGCTGGACATACCTCGCCTCCCCTAAGGATCTCCACAACGAAATTCTGAGTTACTAATTAGATTTATTATAATATGTACTGACCTGCGCGATATTTAAGAATCGCTTTCAAAATTGCGATGCTTGCTTATCGGTTCTCCATCTTTTTTTTGGCTTGCGTGTTTACAAATTACGTGTCAATGTTATCTCTGAAAGTAACAGGTTACATTCCCGCCGTCAGTCATTACATAGGCGCGTGTCGTTTGTATCACCCTGCATCGCGAATACATTTGCATAGAGGCAGATTACAGTCACAGTGAAATTGAATGAACCAGTCAATTCAGTACGAATCGGACTACATGCCCTTGAATATTGTATATTGTGCATTACACATTATTTGTGTTAAACATTTACGTTTGTGTTTTAACAATTTAAGCGATTGTGCAAATTGAAAGTACTTTTCAAAAATTCTTTGGACAAAAATCGCAAAACATATTCAAGTAACTACTTATACATTTTCAAACATACGAGTATTCCAGTGTTTTCAATTGTACCTATTGTTTTGTATCAGTATTATTCAGACAATTCTTTCAATAACTCTAGTCACTTGTGATCAAAAGAACCTAAGTATCTATTAGTATTAAACTTGAAAAATGATGTCTCACGGGATTACGCGCTCCGCCCGGCATGCGAGGAGATGCGGGTTCGAGTCCCGCCTGGGACATAATTTTTTTCAAGTTGATATTCGGATATCATAATTGCAATTTAATTGCTTAAAAATATCATATAACCTATAATTATATCAAGACGTGTTTATTATTCCTTCGGTTTCTCCGATCTTACATTGTAAGGGCTACCTGTAAAAACAAATGACGTAAAAATGCATAAAATTGTCAACGTGATGACTGATTATGGAAAATACAAGAAGCCTAGATAGCCTTTATAGAAATAGAAAGAAACGCCAAACAAGGACAGCATTGATAGCAATCAGACTTTACAAATACTATGACTAGCTTAAGACATCTTATTACCATTAATAAAGCAATTAAAGCATCGTTCTTACATTGTGTTCTGACATTGCTTTGTCTTAAATAAGGTTCGTCGCTGCGCTTGTGGCTGTGCTCATGGATGTTTCAGCCGTCACATCGACGCTGCTGTCACGGCTTTTGTTTGGTAGCCACGCGGCGCTAGTGTCGATCAGCGTTTTAAGAGATCACGATAAGTATCGTGCGTTCATTGCTGTGACAACAGCTCTTATGATTTGCATTAAGAGAATCGCACTGCAGTTTGTGTCGTGTGTTCTGTTTAGGCTGCGGCAATCGGGTATGTCGAAGGGCAGGTGAAAACAATGTCGGTGTAATAATTGTATTATTTAATCGGCGATAAAACAATTAGTGCTTTGTAATCACACGGCACATCGTAATTATGCGTTCCGTATTAGGCTAATTGTTTCGCGGGAAATTTGACGGGGGGCGTTTTTTTTTATCGCGATTTGCGTACGAAGCCGGAAGAGTACGTTTTGTTTGCAATAATGGTTTGTTTAAAATTAACTACTTAAATTATTCACGTTTTTCTTGAAGTAGAGCTGGTAATTGTGTATGTTACAAGAATTATTTTTTTTTCGATGAGAACATTATGAGAACTAATGTGAAAATGAATGTACTCGTAGTTTAGTCAGAGTCTCGCCTCTGGTCATAGGAGTCATTGTAATTTCAATGTTATGAAATTGATCAAAGCGCTAAATGAGAGACAAAGTGTATCTTTATTTTTACTTAGTGTTGTTTTTCTAAATTAAGGAAATGTAGGCATTTTATTAAGCAGTTCTGCCTCTTGCTCTCTGCTCTGTCTCTTCTGTTAAAATTTTGATAACATGAGAATAGGTCTCACAAATTATTGTTGAAATTTTTTAAATAATTTCTCAGATCAATATTTGTGCCGCAAATGTAGGTAAATCGTAGGTGCGAAGGTGCGATATACTTATCTGGCTTCGTGAGTGTTTGCGGGGTTTTCCTAAATTTTAAAGATAAATTTTGTTTGCAATTAAAGCTAGTAGAAATGTTAAAAGAGGTTTTTATTACAATATTTGAAACAGAAGTAATTTGGATATTACGCGCTTGTAGTCCTACGGCCGTAGACCCTAGTTGCTATCTAATATCGTTTATACGATCGACGAATACTTAGATAACAAATGTACGAGTACTTATGAAAATGATACACATTGAGCGCCATGGACTCACCGGTGACCTCCAAACAATAAAATTTTAATTGTGTCTAGTATACTGTTTTCTTTAGTTAATTTCAATAGAGAAGATGGTTGGAATTTACCAGCTGCTTGGGACCCTGTCTTATCATCATTGAAGTCCACAACCCATGGCAACACTGCGAAGACTCCGGACACAGTTAGCTCATTTTGTGTGAAAAGGAACATAACTGACGATAAAAATTAGAGGCGGTAGTTACACATTTTTTCAAATTACCATCTTAAAGACGAATAACACCTTAGTCTTCCCGTGACCATGAACGCTCTAAAGGGTTCGAAACGTCGCGTCGGGTTAAATCAAAAATAAACGCGTTCTAAATCCGTAAACTATCTTTCATTTCAATGTGTCTAGTACTTCGGCAGTTAAATTTTTAATTTACGAAACATCGATCATTTTCATACATTTGTTATCTATTCGACCAGCCTAGTTTACGATATTAGGAAGCCACTTTTCTAAGGCCGCAGTAGGTAGGTAAGTACGTAGGTACTACTTGTCTTTGACGTTTTTTAGTAGGTACATGATCATTTTAACATAAACTTGAATATTTCTATCAAAGAACACCAAAAATGCTTTAGAAAGACATATTTCAAAGAATTTTGAATAATAAAGCACACTGAGTCCGAAAAGGGTAAGGCAGTGCTTTTAAACTAGGTAACATTACCTACCTTTTTATATCTATTTGAATGATATCAAATATAATAGTCCCAGACAGACCTATCAGTCATAACCGGCAATTAAAACCAGCTATCCCGATCGATACAGAATAGTCGCGGTGGGCGGGGCGAGGGAGGCGGGGGCGTGGCTTGCGCGCGCGCAGCTCCGCTATTCGCCTACTCACGCTTCCTAGTCGCAAACTAGTCACCATTGGTTCTATCGATGTTTGAAACAATTAATTGCACAGTTGACGAGATGCAATTACAATAGAATTATGCGCAGATTTGCATAACTTGAGGTCACAGGATAATCGACTTATTGGAAGGCTGAGTTTTCCATGGGATTGAGATTGAAACATTATTAGCTGTCATCTGAAAATCAAACTAGGTAAATTGGTCGATTCTAATTTATCATTATGTAATCAATTACCTTGATCAGATTTTAGTTTACGGTTTACGTTCCGAGGTTGAATTCATAATAGGTATTCCTTTATTTACACAATAAAATAACAGCAGTCTGCAATCGTAGGTACCTATACGAGATGTTAAATACATAGCTGATGACCAGCTAGAAGTATTTGCAAGAAACATTAATTAATAACGTTATGCAATCCATAAAATGTTTTAAAAATTAATAACATTACGTTTTGTGTCGGTTTGTAAAATTTCAATCATCTGACCTGAGTGAGGTCATAGCAAAATTGATAATCTGGTACAAACTTACATTCAGTAACAATTATGTTGTTGATTCTTTAGGTTTTGATCTTATGAGATTAGTTACTACCTACTTACTTATAATATTAGGGGTTAAAGTATGAAATTGCCGTTTTGTATGGACGAAATCGAGAAAAGTCATTTTTCCATAAGTACTAACAATTGTTTAGTTTTTTTAAAATCGCCTGAACCGTTTCCGATGTTATTAAAGGTGAAAGTTAGATGGTTATAAAGCTACGCATTATAGTATTTAAATTTTTGAAATTCAAAGTATATAATACAAATATACTTAATTGAAGCAAGAAGGTCAGCTGACACATTGTAAGGGGTCTTATCAACGACTTCCTTTGAAGTAATAGGCACTAGTATTGCATTTTTTTTTAGTCAAAAGTTACTTTATTTAGTTTTCGATAGAATACAAAAAGATTTACGCAATAATATGTCTATACTTAAGAGCTATAAACAAAATAAAAAGTGGAAAAATAATCGGCAATTTCATATTTTAACCCCTATTACGTAGCTAAGCTAACTTTAAATTGTTTAATTCAACCAAGCAGTCATTGTGCAATATGTGTCTTAAATGCAAAAAAGCTAAAACGAAAGTTACACAGACAATTCAATTGAATTTGTGTTTACAAAACCTGTGTAGGTATATATAAGAATAGGTCAGATACATATTTAATTATACGTTAGCAAATAATTTAAAGAATGATATCAACAAGAAAACAATAAAACAATTAATATGAATAAAATACTGTTATAATTAATCTAGTATTAATTATTCAATGAGTTAACCCCATAAGAATTATTCTTAGCAATAATATTTTAATTTGGAGCAAACACTAAGCAAGTCTATCAAAACAAACAGACGATCAAACTGACCGAACGTCGGATGCGGTGCGGCTAATTTATTTTAATTTATTACCTATTGTCTCGCATACGGGCTGTCCACTCCGTTAGCCATCGATCGAGCTAATTGATTGGCTCATTTAGCCGGCAGATGGCGCTAGCCGCGCTTATCTGATCACGCAGTGTCGTCTATAAGTTGAGGTGATCGGGATACGGATACGGGTATTGAAGGATTAATATCTAAAAAAAATTGTCGTGTTGATAAAAGTGATAAGCATGTGGGTCTTCTGTTTTGACAGTCATGCATAACCAATTTTTTACAATGAAGCAATATAATATTTTTAATTTTATATAAACAACTGCATTAGTGACATTAAACTTTAAAGCCTTACATTCAACACTAGAATTAGACCTAGGCTTGATCTCGTCGTCATCTTATGTTCGTTAATGAGTTACTTAGGTAAGTAGGCTTATCAAATGGAATCAGGCAGAGGCAGCCCACTGATAAAAGAGCTGTTTCGAAATGAAATTCATTTTTAGATAGTTCTACAAAATTAAAGGTCCTTAGAGAAAACGAAATTTGTATCTCCAGTTGAACATAAAAAATAATATCCATGGTTAAATTATCGCTTTTTTTCCTCTGACGGATAATTTAGATTAAAAAAGGTCTTTTTTGTCACGTATTTTCGTAGGTATTCAATTTTCAAACATATCGTGTATAAAAAAAACTATACTATTATTATAAAGCTGAAGAGTTTGTTTGTTTGTTTGTTTGTTTGTTTGTTTGAACGTGCTAATCTCTGGAAGTACTGGTCCGATTTGAAAAATTCTTTTTGTGTTAGATAGTTCATTTATCGAGGAAGGCTGCATCACGCATAGGAACGAAACATCAGAGAAAAATCGCGATTATGATAACAGAAATCGACGCGTACGAAGTCGCGGGCAACAGCTATATATGATAACCATTAAGTAGCTTTCGTTCAACCTAAAATGACTCCAATTAATAACTGAATGTGCTCTACGCACGGACGCCTATTAATAGCTCAAAAGAGATGCATTAGAGCCATATGCAATCTAAAAAGTAGAGTAAGTTGCAAGCCATACTTTAAAAAACTTAAACTGCTGACAATACCCTCACTATACATTTTTGAAGTTGCACTCTATGTAAGACGACACTCTGACCTGTTTCCACGTGTCTTAAGCGCTAGACGATGTGATTTTGTAACTGTTAAACAAGGAACTGTAAACAAAACAAAACTCCGCAGCAACAGTATCTTTGGCATGTCTACTAAAATTTACAATAGCTTACCAAAGAAAATTAGGACAGATAATAATATCTTGACATTTAAGAAAATGCTTTTCGAATATCTTTCACAAAATGCTTTCTATTCGGTTCAGGAATTTGTTGATACTAAAAATAATTGACATTTCACCAGACACACTAATTGACATTACATATTTTAATTTAGTTTTATTCATAATTCTTACATACAATGACATGTTTATAAATTAATGAAGTCATATTAAGTAATTGTAATTTATGTAATTTGCAAGTAAATAATGTAAACCAATTGATTAGGATTAATACATTTGTACGCCAAATGGCAGATCACAGAGCACTATCATTTAAGTTTTGAACATCTGTATCACCTGTGAATCACAAATAAACTATTTTGAATTTGAATTTGAATTACGATGCGATATCAAACCTTTAATGGCAGAGCACGACTCTATTCTCCACTATAAAAAGTAAAAAAAATAAAAACCAAACGACCATTGACGCATCACTAGCTGCCACCGACCACTTAACGACGACGCCAGCGCCCCCCGCCGGTGTTTGGGTACCAATTGACTACCTGATGACGGCGGGACATTATGGCATTTAATTCCACTAACAACCCCATGATTTATCAGCCCCTATCAGTGGTAAAACACAGAATTAATCGGTAATTTGTGAGTCCATGTGACACGTCGAGGGATCTCAATCCAACTGTTTGTTATTGAATGATTCATTAATCTGTAATATCTTAGATTGGTGCGATACTATTAAACAATAATTATAAGTATCTAATATTGTTTCATATGTCAGGTTTTACTAAAATGTTTGAGTGACTTGGAATCACGTAGGCAATTAACCATGCAATTGTCGGTACCAATTTTACATTTTAGTATGAACACATCATTGAAATCAATTAACTTGATGAAACTAGGTAGATAAATTTTTGTTTGTGTATTCTAGATGCATAAAAGTAACAGCCTATAATCATCCCACTGCAGGGAAAAGGCCTCCATCATTGAATTCAAGTTACCACAGCAATGATGGGTGTACCGGCAAAATCACCACGCTCGCCAAATGCAGGTTGGTGGTCACAAGCCCGAGCAACGTTCGAAAATTCTAAACTTTTTTGGTTGCCCGACCCGGGATTCGAACCTAGGACCCCGAGATCTTGGCCCGGTATTTAAACCACTAGACCAACGGGGCATTTCTCGGTAGTTTTAGATGTATATTCTGTAGAAAAAATATATCCACAAAAAAAGTGAGGAAATACGACGTAAAACTAAACCATTTTCACTACGCGTTTAAAAAAAAAACTGTCTTCACCGACAGTCGGACGGACAGCAAACTGATCATTATAAAGGTTTATTTTAAGTTACAGAACCCTAGAAGTAGAATTTAATCTGACCACATAGGTAATACTTGGAAGACGAACGCCATAAAAGGTTATTTACTTAATTAATCATACATTAGCCTAATTTAGGCAGGCAGATCACACGCCGCGTTAGGCATTTAGCCAACTCCCGGGCAAAGGGAATACTGATCGTTGAAAACGGACATTCTGCGCTTTTTTACGGTTTCCTCGAGGATACCCCGGGGGGCGGACTAGTGTCGCCATATTACAGTTAAATTAAAGCTAATTAATAGGACAAAATATTGCGGATCACAGTGTTAACATAGGTTTTATCTAAGTGGCGTGCAATTGGACTGTGATAGGCTGATGATGATGATGATGATAGGTTTTAGCCTCAGACTTATAACTACAAGTGTTTCGCCCGTGGCTTCGTTCCGGTTAAATTGCTACTTAAGTAGATCACTTTGTTTTTTTTTTCAAATACTAACTTCCATCGCCTTTTAATGTTTTGAGGGATGCTTGTCAAGATTAAAAACTATCTTATATGTCCTTCCTTAAATTAAAAAAAATGAAACTTTCATTTAAATTGGTTTATCGTTAAAGTGTTAAACGTACCAGACTAAACGGAATTTTCACATTTGTAACAATACTATCAATATATATGATTCATGATTCATGACGATAACTGAGTAAAATGAATGAATAAAATGTGAATAAATGTTTATTTGGCACTTCGAAAAAAAAGTTTACAGAAAAAAAAAAATTAGGTACAATGAATGTGCCAAAAAGGCCCCCACTCAGCATTAGTCGCAACAGCCTAAGGCATACTGCGACGCTGATTTTCAGTGGGCCTCTACAATGAATGTATCTTGCAATAAAATTGCTAAAATATCATATCGGCAATAAATGTATCTTGTATTGAATTGTACCTAGGTTTTTTGTACATAGTAACAGCCTATAATCATCCCACAGCAGGGAAAAGGCCTCCATCATTGAATTCAAGTTACCACTGCAATGATGGGAACTGGCATAATCACCACGCTTGCCAAATGCGGGTTGGTGATCACAAACCCAAGCAACGTTCGAAAATTCGAAACTATTTGTTGCCCGACCCGTGGATCGAACCTGGGACCCCGAGATCTTGGCCCGGTATTTAAACCACTAGACCAACGGGGCGTTATAGCGTTATAAAATTTTTTTTTTACAAACCTGCTATTAATGTAAAATTATCTAAAATTACCTATTGTCGAGCTGATATACTGAAAAGTTTTATAAAATTAAATAAGAACAGGATTTTATAGGTAGGCCATGTTCTGTTTTAACATTTTGGGACACACAAGAAATTTTTGTGTTCTGTACAACAAAAAACTGAATGATACAATTTAAGTATTAAATGCATTACAAAATAATTGTATTTTTTTGCGTCGGTTTACTGTACAAGTGCTTTAATAATTACTTACTTTGCGATCAGAACAATGTGATGTTTGTAGTCCATATTTATTATTATGTTGGCCTATTTCCGATCACGGGACTAAAGCCTAGTTCGCATTAGGCCAGTATTTTAGTCGAGTGACTCGCTTTCAACCCGCTACTGAATTACTTTCTAACCTACTCGACAAAATTTTTGGTGTTCAGACGCCTTTAGCTACTAAAATACTCGTTACTCGACTAAAATATGGCCTAATGCGAACTAGACATTTGGAGGCGTACGAGGGGCCGAAGCCAATTCGCAGAGGCCCTTTAGACTATTATTAAGTTTGTCTTTTCAAATCTCGGAAATGATCCTCAAAAGATAGCCTGAAAATGGATGAATATATTAGGGTCACATTTTAAGGTTTTTTTCTTGTTGGACATTTAAAATGCCTTGAAAAACGGCTATATCATCATCGTCAAAAGGGCACTGGCAGTTGGCAATCACAGTAAATCAGTTTGGCTAATTATTACCTACTTATGGTCAGGAGATGGCGCTGCCTGTCCTACTCTTTTTCACTTTAACTCGCTGAAAACACTTTCAAAATATCCTGCACAAAACAGTAAGCTTGGTATCAACAGCGCAGAACCACCTACTAAGTTGTTTTCGCATAATCTTTCGAATACGCTTACCCTATGCCACGGGACTGAGATTTACGTTTTTGTTGGACTAGCTCGCTTCGTGTGGCATTATGCCAAGTGGGTCGCCATCGGCCCACCTAGTTAGAGAATTTTAATCGACATCAAACAATTAACAAGAAGTACTTAGGTAATAACTATTGAGTCAATGCATATTTTTAACTTTAAGTTTGCTTAGTGTGTATCAAACAATATTTTTATTAGGTCGACACTTTTCTATGATTTGATTAGTAGCCATTAGACGGGTTTACGTCTGAACATTTGTAAAAGTCCAAAAACATTGTCCCTTCGTCATCATATCGTCTTGTATTATAGTTGTTGTCATTTATATTACCGAGTATGTAGCTTAATAACTTAACGGTTTGTTGATAACGGTTCTTGATTAAGTTTTAAAAACAATACCGCAGTCAAATTTAAAAACGTAAGCAATTATTAAGTTTAGTTAGTGTTGAGCATAAGATGCTTTACACCGTTTTTAGTCTATGTACCTAATCATTGAATTTTGAAGAGAACGAAACGTTCTTAAATAGGCACTAAGCAAAAAACATATTGAGCTTATTCATATCTATGTTTCAACGTTGTAAAAGGCGGAATAATTCATTGCATTCACAATTATTTCGCGAGAGCCGAATGAGGAGAATATTAACTGAACATTCGCAATTTTCGTGTCAAATTGCTATGTGTAATATTTATGGACGAAATTCAAAGGGAATGCCAATTAAGATTCCAATATCATTTATTTCCCTTTAAAAGCAATTGACGGTTAGGTCGGATACACATAGAAGGAGTATTTATTAAGTTCTTGAGCTATAAGTGTAACTCCCCGTTTGGTCTAGTGGTTTAAGCAGGCCATGATCTCGGGATCGGACCCAGGTTAGATTCCCGGATCGGGCAACAAGAGTTTCATATTTTGAACATTTCCCGGGTCTGTGAACCTCGCATTTGTTGTGCCCGAACAGGGTCTATAATGAACTGTCTACATCATACTTTATAACATCCTTGTAACATTATAGAACGCAATAAAATATTTGAATTGAATTGAATTGAAACGTGGTGATAATGCCAGTACCCATCATTGCTGTGGTAACTTGAATTCAATGATGGAGGTTTTTACCATGCAGTGGGATGATTGTAGGCCGCTACTTTACATACATAAAAATAAGAACAAAATTTTGTGTCTTGAGCATGTCGATTATTGTTAATTTAGTGTGAATTTATCCTTCTTACAAAATAGAGCTTTTTGCTCAAAAACAATGTGGATGTGTCCTTAGCGGTATACATGACAAAACCTTCTCGCATGAGTCGTGACACTCGTGACACTCATAATAACACTTCGCTACACTTTTTTGTCTTCCGATCGTACGCGACCCGACACGGAGAGTTGCGTGTCCGTCATAGCAGTATCACGTCAAGTGTCAAATGTCATAAAATGTGAAGTATTACGCAAAATTTTCATATCTTTAACGACAATATTAATGGCTTTGTGTACACAATTTGTATGTGCCCTTATCAGTCGTAAACTTGAAATAAAAATGTTGTATTCAATGTTAAATATGTCGTCAATCCTATCCAAATGTGATCTTTGCATTAATTAGGCTTTAAATGCTTCATTTATTATGGACTATATTTCCATACTACGAAGAAACAAAGTAACTAACAAACAATTTTATAAATAAAATGTGACTTTTAACTGTCCTTAAATATGTTTCAACCATCTAACTACTTAAGAATGAAAATTACTCGGTAGCATTTTAAATATTTAGCAATGGTAGGAGCCATTTCATTTCATTTTCTTTGGAAAGCATACATACAAGTTTGAATTACCTACTTAATAATAATAACACATTAAAACTATCTACCATTTATATGTTTTCGCATATAGAGATTTCGCACACTTAAGATATTCTAATATAAAAAAAATGTCTTAAACATTTGTATGTTAGTTATTATGTATATTTATTTTTTGCGCTATGTTACGCTCTCTTCTATATTTGTATCCTATTTCTTTAAATTAATGATTTATTGTTACATCAAACGAAGCAATTCACTGAGGATGTTGAAAAATGATGTATCATATTGGCGGTCTTATAGCTAAAAGCGATCTCTACCAGACTACGTTTCAGTTGAACTACTTACCGTAGGTACAGTATGAATGTAAATGTAATTATAGAACTATTTAAAGCACCCGTATTTTGGAAACCAGAAACTACGAAGCTTCCACCAACACCCAGACCCGAGAACATGTAGGAAAACACTAAGTATTTTTCTAAATTGACCCGTCCGGGAATCGAACCCGGGACCTCGGAGCAGGCGTCACGTTGAAAACCGGAGTGTACGCCACTCCGCCACGGAGGCCGCCAAGGTACAGTATTGCCATATACTGCATAGATTTTTTTACCATAATATACTGCATAGATACCAAATTGCGTGATTTATATTTCCGTTGCCGCATTTATACCTAAACAATAAAGTGACGACAAGTTGACCAATATTGCCTGGAAATAAGTAATTTAAATCGATCGTGTTGGCATGACTTGGATAATTAACTGTCATCATCATCATCATATCAGCCGAACGACACCCACTGCTCGGCATAGGCCTCCCCCAAGGATCTCCACAACGATCGGTCCTGTAATATTTGGGGGGGTTTATGGCAACCCCCCCCCGGGTTGCCATAATCGCCACGCTTGGCAGGCGGGTCGGCGATCGCAGTATGGCCTGCTGTTGTTAGGAGACGCTGCTGCCCATCTCCTGATGGCAGTTTTCCCTCTGTCGGCTCTTACGACACCCACGGGAAGAGAGGGGGTAGTGCTATTCTTTTTATGTGCCGGCACTACACGGCACAATTAACTGTATTTCTTTAAAATACGAGTACCTAATACATATATTTTATAGGCATATGTTGTTGTGAATTAAAAACAGCTAATATAGCAAAAGACGCAAATTCAAAGGAGAATGCAATGCTAGATATTGTAGACTTAATATTACAAAAGAAATATTTGTAAAGAAGAATTCATTTAGAATCAAATCATGTTAAGTATACCTCACTTTCTTACCCCCGTATTTATAAACAAGTAAAAGTAATTACTTGACTACAAGTAATTACTTGAGAGACAATTTGTATGCCTTAATCAAGAAATTACTAGGAGTTATAACTACCAAAAGTTAGCATTTTCAGCCAAATAATATGACTATTAATGGTGACCAATTTCTTTCACTTAAGCACTAGGTATGAACACTTTAAGTTATTTCTTTCTTAAGCAATAAGTAATTACTTCTTTATAAATACGGGGGTTAGTCCCGCGAGTCTTATAATTCAATGTGTATCATTGTTATTCTACAACTGTATGTTGTTGTATTAATTTTGTAGAGAAATTAATCTTTGTAGTCTTGCATCTGGTGTAGAGTGTTAAATTCAAAATTTTATTCTACGCTAACAAGAAATAGTAGATTGTTATAAATTCTGAATTGGTTATTCTCACATCCGATTGTATAGAAAATATATTCTTAGATTAACTATTACAGCTATTTGTGATTATTTAAAAAAAACATAAATAGAACTCCGATCAGCTAGACCCACAAGCAACATGTAGTTGTAAAGAAATATTAAAAATAGCCTGACTACGAGTATGTTGACGTACCTAATAATACAAAATGGTAGTTCACGCGCGCAGGCGCATGCGCAGGTGGTGCTTTATGGTTATTAAACTAAATCCAATCAGCGGACTCGCTGTGCTACTAGTGATGGGACACCACTGAATAAATATAACATTCTTTAACCCTGAAAACTATGTCTCAGACGTGACTCGAACCCGTACCTTCATGCATACTTCATTTTCCAATTGAGCTACCGAGACAATTCCTCACAGCGTCAATTTTTTAAGCGTTTTCTTATCGCCCGTAAGCCTGCGTAGTTTCATCAAATGTTAGAAGTTTTGCACTAAGAACATCCTAAAGAAACACCTGTAAAGATATTCATGGCGATTCGGTTTCGAGTCTCGCCTGAGACATAATATTTTTTCAAGTTTAAAAACTGATAGGCATTATGATAGCAATTAAGTTTTGAAAATATCATACAAAGTATTTATACCATATTATTATAGCTAAGTACCTATATGGTACATCGCAAAATATATGATGTATTCAGGCAACGCAATCCTTGCTTATTTTTTATAAATTAACTGGCTGGTGCTTGCAATTTCATGTGCGTGGAATTTTGAATTTGAATTTTATAAAAGGTGCTATTTTTAGCCTAAAACTTGTATGTGTCATTTCATCGTTATACGTACTGCAGTTCTGGCGTGATTAAGTAATAAACATACATCCATATTTTTGCATACCTCATATAATATGAGTAAAGTTTATTTTATTTTATGTTGTACAAACCCTTGGCTTGGTATTTTTACAAACACATACAGTTGTCGATGGTTGTGCGGGAAAACAATTAAATATTTACTGTAAGACGCCTGTTTTGCTATCGTGGTTCTTTTATATCGTGGCTCCTGCATTCTTTTCGAACCTATTTACCACCACAAATATATTTCTAACCTTTCGATTTTTAGAGATAAATAGTTAATAATTATTAAAACTATCCCTCCTTTAGCCACGTTACATCACTATTGAGTATGAACGAGTGAGTTCAGTGTTTTTTTAGCTAGAATATCAGCCACTGATTGAGCCAGCCAGCGGCCAGCCACTTTAGCTCTGTAACAGTAACGCACAAACCGTAAAGCTTTCGAATCACATCACTAATATCAACGGTAATATCATGTTCCAAATTAAATGTCATGGAACCAGATGCTTTTTTTGTAGTTCCCCTGCAAATTTTGGGAAGCTTAAAAGCCTCTTAGCTCTTTCCGTTGAAAATGATTTTTCCTTTAGAGAATAGACGCTTATATTTTTATGGTAATGCAACTTTTATGTTTGGACAGTAACTTAAACTTTTACTCGCAAAATAAGTTTCAGTGAGATTGAGATACAAATAAACAGCAAGCGCTAAATATTTATGGCAATAATATTAGGTAATATATAAGAATAAAAAGACTACAATACCGTTTTATTGGCAAAAGTTTATCATTAGAAGTTCACGTGGATATAGTAGCTAAACTATTTTCTATTCTCAACTGTACTACAAACCCTCTTTTCAGACTTCATTAATAACAAAACCGTTTTCAATAGGTTAATTATAAAAATTTTCATACAAGTTCAACATCCCATATTACACTTATTAAACCGTAAGCACAGGTTGTTAAAGCTTAGCAGAGAATTATGTTGCATAATAACAATGCGTCGGCGAGAGCTTTGTGAGCTTTTAAGTTTTGCATGAAATGAGGCAACAATGCATTAATAAGACAACAATCATTGTAATAAAATGATTTTTAAACTTTTACAGTCACTATGATATGAGCTAGTTTTTTCGAAATTTCTACCACCATGTTTTTTACGAGTTTTCGATATTTCGGTACTGTAACAAGAGCCATGATTCTTCCGGGTTCTTCCGTAATAATCCAGTGAAAGGGCCTTATCGAGCTGTAGACTACAATTACTGTTTTCTTATGAATATAACTTATACAGTTGCAATCGTCCCACCTTTGTTCTACGCTACCTTTGACTAACAGCTGTCCTCTCATAAACTTCTCAACCACAAAAGTTTTCGTTGCTGATATTAATTATAGTATTTATTAATTCTTATTATCCTTATTAATTCATTGACAGGCTGGTGTCAGAGTTGTCCAAGGCGCCTATTACAGAGCACTGAGTTAACTTGTTTTGACGTCTTTCATCTCGCGACAGAAGCCAGTACCAACAGCTTAACGTGCCCTCCGATGCACGACTATACACCACAATGCCTTCCTTCCAGATCCAAGCCAACTTAGAAAATGTCGTTTTTAGATATGAACACTACACCAACCGGGCCAATTCGTCTCTTACAGGCCTCTGCACTCTGATGTGAAACTTATAACTCGTTACAGAAGCCAGAACCAACGAGTTAACGTGCCTTCCAAAGTGACTAAAGCCTGCCCTAACTAATGAAAGATCCAAGGCAATTTAGACAAGGACGTTTCATAAAATGACCCAGGATCCTTGCGTAGTAGATGGATTACTGAATCACCACACCAACCAGGTTATTGCATTGACGCATAAACACACAGACATTTGTGTGTGAACTTGTAGAATAATGGCGGTTGTTTGATCCTTACACCAAACATTGTGTATGATAACATTTTGAATTCAAAAATCGCAAGCAAATATTTACATATTCCATCATCCAAAACTCCTGTTGCATTAGAAGCGAACAATAAGAGTGGACGGGAGAGGCGAATTAAAAATGCCCGCAGTTTATAATGAAGCCGGGATGATCGCTGCGCCCTCTGATTTCGCTTATTATTAACGACGCCACAATTTGTGAGACACCGCTCGTGAGCGTGTTATTATCGGTGGCCTGTGCGCTACGGTGAACTCGCTCAGGGAGAACAGCCAGCCCACAGCGGCGAGCCAACGGGGATATTTAAGACAAATAAAGGAGTGGAACTATTGACGTAACATAAAAAAAACTAGGTTTCCAAGTGCCCCAAATAAAAGTGCACCTATTTCCCAACAACAATAGTAACAAAATAACATTAATATTCATAATATTGGATGCTGACATCATTTGGCCTGGTTATAAAGTTGACACGGGCATAAAATCAACGTCAATCATTAAAATGTAGATGATTACGAATTCCCCAACGACTAAAACCATACAATTTTTGAAACTAAAGTGAATACGCTGCTTCTGGGTAAGCTCGCTGCATCGTAGGCTTTCTCTCAACTTTAGGGTTCAGTGTTAAGCCAAAGACAAGCCCATAGATGTGATGTGTGCCACTGAAGGTGCTACAAGGTGGATTCAGCACCGGTGGTGATGAGGGTGAAGTTTAAGAGACAAGTTCTTCTATATGCACTGAACAAAAAAATTGACAACATGTTGTTTTCTTGGATTTACGCGGACACTATAAATTGAAATGAAATATACATATTGTTAAGGAATTGACTCTCGTTTATTAGGGTTTTAAATTATTTTTTCGTATGTACTCAACATGCATCATATTATTTTGCCAACCTTGAAAGGTATTTAATCTAAGAGCAGCGATGCCAGTTACACTACAAGTAATAAAACCAAACCATTGTCATAAGCCGTCGATGCAATTGCCTACTATTTCAAATTAAACAAAAAAGCTGTAAGAGGCGGGAGCTTATCGCAAGCAATCATTTTTCAACTGGGAATCTTTAACCAGACTCGGCATGATTGGCACATTAGAAGCTACTTAGCTTATTCGGTCCAATGAGCTCGTGATAGACGGCTGACATCAACTGCATGATAGAGCCGTTTGTATATAATTATTGGCTGTTACATAGACGGGTGACGTCACATGTTATATACGTAAGTATAGGTTTTGACATGCGGAAACTCAGTCTAGGTTGTGTGAGATTTTTCTATAGTGTGGTTTTAATCATGACCCTTAACAATAGCTATTCCATGTTATTATAACGTCAAATGCACTTTACGGCAAATATAATAAAAGGTTGAAGTTAACTCTTAATTTATGCCATCATCTTTTTAACTATTCACCCTAATGTGGTTTAAAATATGTTATAAATTTAGAACTAAGATAACCGACAACGCTCGAAGAATTGAAGAGCTGAAGTGGCAGAGGGTAAGACACAGTACGAAGAACCGATGGCCGTTGGGACGGGTATGTTTTGGAATTGCAACCACGCACCAGATAACGATCATCAGTAGGCACAACCAGGCCCCCAATGCCGCTAATTTACAAATGGCTCAATAGCCATTTATATATTTTGACACATTTAATTTGGAAGTAATGTCAAAATATACGATTGCGATGCTATTGAGCCATTTATAAATTAGCAGAATTGGTGCCCTGGTGAGCCGACAATCTGGGTGGCCCATGTGTAGCTCTGGGCATCGTTTGGCTAAGATACTGTTGATGTATCAACACAATTATTGAACAAAATGTGCTAGCTCACCTCTCTCGCGTGTGGCGGCGCTGCGCGTACGCAAATCACGCCGCGACCGCCGGATAAAAATAATTGCACCCGCGACCGCCGCCATTATCTCAAACTATACACAATTACAGACCCGCGCTCGTACCACGAGACGCGGCTGTAGCCCTTCCGCTCGGGATGCACTATATTTTGCGACCAGGCTTTGACATTATTGCGAATGAAGGGAAAAAGTGAAATTTGAATAATTTGATGTACCTAGTAAAGTTAAAATTGAAAATATAATGTCTTGAATATTAATTTTGTTGATACAAACAATTTGTTGGTAGCTCAATGCTTAGTCGAAATTTTGAATTCGAAGCACAGAAGCTACTCAGGAGTCGTATTTGCAATTATAACAATCATAAAATAATAGGTAGGTTAGTTATACTTTCCGAATAAATTTTATCAGAAAAATCAAAAGACGATATCAATATCTAAATATTTTTGAGCACACTTTTATTTAGGTCTGGAGTCAAGCAGTCTAGGAACATTTAGATTTTGTAGGTACTCGCTTCATTTCACTGTAAATAGAAAAATAGTCGTACGATCAACTAGTTATAGCTCAATCGATGGTTTCTGTCGTTTTTTCAAGCGTCCCATGGTAGGAGGTACGTTATTCGTCGTGCTCATTACAATATTAATCAATGCTTTCACATCGAAGGCATAAATAAAGCGAGCCGGCATTAGTTGGCAAATGATAGTGCGCGCCCGCAGTACTCGTATGCCTCGATCATTACTCGTCGTTGTAGATCAAACATATATTTGGTATAATGATTTAATACCGATATTGGTAGACTTTCTAAAGTTCTATTGTCTTTTCGTTTCGTCGACACAAATGGCTTAGTAGCTCAGGTTAGAGAAATCGGCTGGTAAGCGAAATATTGTTAGTTCATGCCTGGGCAGTTCTGCAATCCATGCCGCGATGCAAAGTCGACTGGCGTTACGTTGGGCCGAACTGTCGATAGTTTTGTAACTTTTATTTAAGCAGCTAAGCTAAGTGGTTATCTTTCATCAATGATTGTTGCAACAAATGAGTAGTAATGTTTAACAAAGTGTCATCAGTCCGCAGGGCCCTCGAGGCAGTCGTTGCACGCCGCGCCTACTTGATGTTATTCACAGAATTAATTCAATGTTTGCTTCCGAATGCGATTTGTTTGCGACAGACGACCTAGGGCTGGTGACATGCGAAAACGTATTTACTACTGTTCTTTAGAATAATCAGTATATACTTAAAGTTATGTAGTATTATTATTTGCTTTGGAATATTGGCAGGGAAATTCCGTTGTATTTGTTTAAATATTTGGGGATTAATCCTTATTTATAACAGTTACAAAAAGATTTTTATTACCATATTTAGGTAGAACCAATTTCAAGGTAATAAAAATCGATTAGTCGTGCATTATTACGCCCCGTTGGTTTAGTGGTTTAAATACCGGGCCAAGATCTCGGGGTTCCAGGTTCGAATTCCAGGTCGGGCAACAAAAAGTTTCGAATTTTCGAACGTTGCTCGGGTTTGTGATCACCTACCCGCATTTGGCAAGCGTGGTGATTATGCCAGTACACCCACCATCGCTGTGGCAACTTGAATTCAATGATGGAGGCCTTTTACCTGCAGTGGGATGATTATAGGCTGATACTACTTAGCATTATTATGTAACTACATTTGTAAACTGTGTGATTCGAACCTGCAACCTTACACTAAGGTAACGTGGTCAACATTAGTATAAGTAACCATTATAGCACTTGTTTTGCGCAAATCAACAACGTAGGTACCATAAACACCCATTGCAGACTCATAAGTCATGACACCAAAGAGACACGTTTTATTTCTGAATTGACCTGTCCTATAATCGTACATATAAACCCCTGAACTAGCTTGAGAATCCATTGAATATGTCATTTGACAAAAATAACTCCACGTCATATCGCGCGGTCGGAAACCTGTGCCTAGCGGTGGCATATAGAAAGATAAATTAGATAGGCTTAATACGTTTGTTAAACCATGGATATACACTTACAAAATTTCAACCCAATCCGTCAAGGCGTTCAGTAGTTGACATACCGACGGCAGCCCCACCTACCGGGTCCCGCGTTAAAAGTAGCTTGTTCATCAGGGATAATGTCGGCTTCTAATGGTAAAATAATTATTCAAATCGGTCCAGTAGTTTCGGAGCCTATTCAGTACAAACAAACAATCAAAACTTTCTTCTTTATAATCTTAGTGTAGATAACCGAAACTGTCAGCCCTAGCCATATTTGCGCAAGCTATCGCGCAAACAAAACAGCGCCATTGTAGCGGTATCAGTCACGCCCGCGCTCTAAATCGCTTCACCTGGAAAAACCCCGACCTGTCGTCGCACAGATGATTTCAGAACTAGGTGCATTGCCAACTCTTTTATAAACAACGATTGATCGTATGATTTGATTATCAGCATATAAAAGTAGAGGGGAAGAAACCACGAGCAAGGGCACCATACAGTTGGTTAGGTTAGGTTAGGTTAGGTCATCAAGGCCATAACGGCACTTCCAATAAACTTGGCGTTTAGTGAAACCAAAGACAGGCAAGGGTGGAGAGACCTAACTAAGACCACCACAAACCACTTCTAAGATGGAAACGACCTTCAGCAATGAAGAGGACGACTGTGATGATGATGATGGTTAGCATATTGCTACAGAAACTGGGTCCAACTGCTTAACATATCTTCCGAAGCGATTAGGTTTAAATATAGGGACGTGTTAAAGAGCCTTGTGGGGTCTATTTGTAGAAAAAAAAACACGATTTCATTACAATTTACCATGATACTTTGTATGCAACTGCCGAGAAGAGAGTTCAAGCCATATCTGCAATTTCACCAAAGCTAAACTAATGGATATAGCATTACACGATGTAATCGCTACTCAATAAAAATAATATTCGGCTGACGCACCGAATAACATCATTCTTTTTCGTAGTTTTAATGTTCGTCAAACTGGTTTCAATCAGAAATTTAACCTGTTCAATGACTTTAGCAATGTCTCTCCGTCGGAATATAGCTTCGATGAATCGATTCGAGTGTTATCGATTCACGAAAGTGTTCGGTAAAAACGTACGGCGGCCATTGATGCCCATTGATGCGCGCAGGATGTTTGTGAGCAATTAAGTGGGTTCTTGTCCCGCGCGAGTCACTACGATGCACATTACTCGGAGGTGGGCTAATATCTATTTTGTTCTTATTGAGGTAATTTCTGATTCCTTGATATCATGTGTCGTGTGGTGACTTAGTAAAAGAATAGCGACAAACGCCATATTTTCTTTCGTATGGGTGTCGCAAGAGGCGAATTAAGAAGTAATGCAAGGCAAAGACGGGCAACAGGATTATATACTTATAGAATATTATAGGTTCAGCTGTCAGTATGTGGCATTTTTAATACTCGCTGTTAATTAATCAATCCAATAGTGCAAAAACCTAGAGTAGTCCAAATAAAACAAAAAAATATACTTTTTCAATATACAGTATCCAATCCTTATCTACTAATAATATAAATGGCGAAATAAACTCTGTCTGTCTGTTACGCGTAAATTACTTGAATAATTTTGATCCAATTATAGTAAAAATAGTTTAGACAAATATAGGCTATTTTCCGCCCACGCGATAAAATTTACGTGAAGTTCATGCGGGAAGAGCAATGCGACGGGAAAAAAGTTAATGTCTCCAATCTAATAATATTATTATGTATATTCTGTAATTTCATTTAGTAAACTAAGCACAAACATTTCCAGTTCCCACAGATACCGAAACGGCATAATAACGAATAATTTACACACTTTTTCAAATAACAAAAATACGGACAAACGTGGCTACTTTTATGTAGATAACACGCTGCAAGCTGAAAACAAATGGCCGATAATGAACAATACCTTATTTTTACTGTTCATACAACTACATTAAGAGTTTCTTCACTAATGCACATCACAATTTAAACAATTTGAACTGTAGTACTATAAATTTAAAGATACTTGTTACGTAGCAAAATATTTTGGTGTTTACATTTAAAATGGGGTACCTACTTACCTAGTTAATTTTAACTGTGAGACTTGTATCGTTTCCCTTTTAAAGAAAAGCGACGACATTATTAATCGTTTTGGGAATATGTCTGTACCTATTAGATTCAACGATTTAAACTGTGAGAGAAACAATAAAATTATAAAAACCATTTGGGACACACCATCTTTGAAGCCAGTTAATGTATGTTTCAGACCAGTTACAAACTCCACAAAGAACAGTGTGCTTATTAGAAAATACACATAAACGAGTAGAGTTGGGTAAAAAAAAATTAAAATATAATGACAGTAGAAAAAAAAACTATATTTTTTTAGGTCAGGGTGTTCTGTAATGAGTGCTCTAATGTTTTTTTTCTAATTGTAATGTAGCAATTAATTATAAATTAAAATTAAAATAAAAAAATCAATATGACAACAATAAAGTAAATTACTTGATACCATGAATCCAAACTACCCATCATTGCTGTGGTAACTTGAATTTAATGATGGAGTACTTTGCCCTGCAGTGGGATGATTATAGGCCGTTATAATTTAATGAATCCAAATAGACATTTGAAAAAAAAAACAATGCAATAATAAAGCTATAGAATTAATGTTTATGAAAAATATAAAGTATCAATTAAAAGTTTCAAGAGTAGCCCAGATATTGGCAACTTGGAGGGGTGCAGTAAATCATAGCACGCGCGTGACCTGCGCATCTGATATAACTGCAGCCTACAGCCTGCGCGCGCGCATGCCTCTAGCCGCAGGGCTGGCTACCTCACCACTGGTATTTGTTCGCTTATTAACAAACATAATGTAACAGCCTATAATCATCCCACAGCTAGCAAAGACCTCCTCATCATTGAATTCAAGTTACCACAGCAATTATTGAAACTGGCATAATAATAACCACGCTTGCCAAAATACGGGTTGGCGATCAAACACTTGAGCCATGTCAGAAAATTCGAAACTTTTCGTTACCCGAGCTGGGGATTGGACCCCGAGATCTTAGCCCGGTATATAAATTAATTATGAATTCGGGTTCGATTCCCGGAGGGATCAATGTAGAAAAAGATTGTTTTTCTACGTTTCCTCGGGTCTGAGTGTTTGTGGTACCTTTTTTTGTTTAATGAAATGGTTAAAAAAAAATACTTTGTTTCAAAGACAAATAGTCTTTGAAACAAATTTTTTTTAATTTTGTTTTAGTACTCCATGATAATAACACAAATTATAATTACGTCAGACTAAATTACGTAATTAATCGCACATGCGACAACTTGTGCCCAACAGTTGGATACCAAATAGCCTATGTCACTTCTAACACGTCCAAGAAAATCTGTAAAAAGTTTCATGATGATCGGTTAAGAAGCTTTCGCGTGAAAGAGTAACAAACAAACATACATTCGCATTTATAATATTAGAGTAAGGATCAGAATTAAAATAAATATTATCAAAATACAAACGGATACTTTAGCGCACCTGCCGCGCGGCCCACAGCCCGCGGGGAGGACGGTGCGCGGGCGCATCGTTGTAGGGCTGACAAGCGTGTTAGCGAGATATTTATTTATTTTATTTATCATTTATATCAGGCAACAGAGTAAAAAGATACAGGCCCATAAAATAAATACCTTAAAGACTAACATACATACAATATTTATATCAAGATAAACTACACTATAAACACACAATTTTCACGGCGTTGTGTTACGCAACTTAGTGTCAGGTAACCGACCACGAAACCGACGATAAACAACACCCTTCGGCCAAAATTCTGCCCATGTTTCCACTCAGTAGCGAAAAGCAGCTCCTGGGTTCGATTCCCAGATAGGGCTTGATGCCCTATCTGGGAATCGAACCCAGTTTAGAATTTTCGAACATTGCTCGGTTTGTGACTACAAACCTGCATTTGGCAAGCGTGGTGACCTGTACCCATCATTGCTGTGGTAACTTGAATTCAATGGTAAAGGCCCTGGCCCTGCCTGATTATAGGCCGTTTCTGTTTAGCCCAATGGCTGATTGCCACGTGGCATTAGCTTCACCTTTTGTGAAATCTTTTTACTTGTTTTTGCAATTAAGTTTAGATAAACCAATAAAAACTACAAGAAGAAGATCAAAATTTGTGTGTAAGTAATTTCTTTGTTTGTTATGCAATAAAACGCATTCTATCTAAGGATCGGATACAGATTCATTGGCGCACCTGTCGTGGCCCACAGCCTGCGGGGAGGACGCTGCGCGCGCGACTCCGTGCGCGGGCGCATTGCCCTAGGGCTGACATGCCAATTTGCAAATTGTGTGTATAATCAATTGCGAAATCTGCTTATAGGGACTACTAGAGCTATGTGCTGTCAATTGAAACCAATTCTCAAAAAACTGGAACTTAATACTGTTCCTCTAGTATTAATTAAATCTCAGTAAACAATTCATTTATCTGTTTATAAAGTCGAATTTGTCGCTAACGTACAATAATGTACTATACGAAAGAATGCCAGAATGAAAAGCAGTTAACAGTGATTCAATAATACCAGATGTTATTCGCTAAGGTAAATACTGTTCTAGTTTTTAGGGTTCCGTACCCAAAGGGTAAAAACGGGGCCCTATTACTAAGACTTCGCTGTCTGTCCGCCTGTCCGTCGCTCTGTCACCAGGCTGTATCTCAAGAGCCGCGATAGCTAGACAGGTGAAATTTACACAAATTATGTATTTCTGTTACTGCAATAACAACATATACTAAAAACAAAATAAAATAAATATTTAAGGGAGGCTCCCATACTACAAACCCGTTTTTTTGGTACGGAACCCTTTGTGCGCGAGTCCGACTCGCACTTGGCCGGTTTTATTTGAGAATTGGTTTTGTTTAGAAGTAATAAAATTAAATCAAGTGGGGCCAGCAGATAGCTTTCGTAGTTCCAAGCAAGGTAACGTTTCTCACACAGTCATACGAATCTCAATAGATGATACTTGAGACAACCCCCTTCTCACATAGTCATACGGGATACAGCTAAAGTTTGGCCAACGAAAGTTGAACCTAGCAAAAGGCGGGAATTACAGGAAATCTAAATATGGCATCACCTACCATATTTGGAATAAACAATTTTGATACTATTCCTGTTTTCTTGTTTTTTGTAAATATTAACTAATTTCAATATTAAACTTTTGGCTTTTTATATAGAGTCGGTTGACTTTTAATTCTTTTACACGAACACTTACACGGTTAAATTAGGATAAGTCCATTGTAGTTACATGACGTTTATTTTAATAGTAGATTTAAACGTTTCCCCTGAAATCAAGTATCAACATCAATCAATTCTCAACAAACTACAGTTTGAATGACATTGTCATAATGTCATTATAGTTAATGTTTCTATTTCAAAAAACCCTGGGTTCAGCTTTCATTAGCCAGACTCTATCTCTCAATAAATGATAGGTACTGAGGCAACCCTACACATCTCTCGTCTGAGGAAGCCCCCAAATGTCACACGACATCTCAACTAATCGATACTTCCATCCTACATCAACTTACTTCCGAAATCTCATTTGAACCTTTTTGAGGTTAATTGCAATTATCGAATCGAGAGTTTCCTGCAAAACTGCTAAGTTATTACAATAATTAAACTATTAATGAGGCCCAGGGGATAATGAATGTTCGATGCGCGTTAGTTCTAATCGAGTGGATCATACTATATAAATCATGTCTGGGCTTGCATTGGGCCCTTGTTGCGGCGGCGAGGCCGCACGGCGCGACTCCAATAAATAAATTTAACTAGATTATCAGCGGCCGCAGCGCGGGCGCATCGTGGTATGATACGGCCATCCAAGGCATAAAATGCAAAAAGCAGAGGTTAAGACAGTTCAATGCAAAATGGATATGCTGAATTTGTCTTCCATAATCTTTATAATATAAAAAGTAAAGGCGCTTTTAGGTCGATTACTTTTTTGGCTTTTCCAATGCCTACCACAAATATTTGGTAGATGAGAGAGATAAGAAAAAAGAAAAAAATGTATTTCTTGTGTTCAAGTGGATACCTCATAGATAAAGTACTGGTGAAGTATCTACTTTAGGACATATTATTTGTACTTATTATGAAATGTTAAGTCTTGTTAATCACTTATATAAACGAGTTACCTAGCATCCTGTTTAAGATTTGATGTGGATCTACTTATTATTATGTGGGTCCACACAATTTAGTTTTACAATTTTTTTTCGAAGTCTTCAACTTCTTTCTTTCCATCTTCTCTACCTTTGACGTACGAAACCTTCCGGTTAACAAAGCCCACCCGTCCATTTCATACCCAAGTTAATTTTGGAAAATTATTTTCCTTAATTGGCCCAACCGCGAATCGAATCTGTAACTCTTGCACAGTATCAAACCACCGCACTACTACTAGTACACCAACTACATCATTGAGGTCAGTAATGACCAAGCTATACTTCGACTTCGACAAGTAAGCCCAAAACGGTAGTTAGAAAAAACTATGAACACAACATGGTAGCTACTTACCGTGAAGCGTCCAAACGGCGGGCAGCGATATTCAAAGTCGAGCATTTGCTTTATGGCACTCCTGCACATGCAATTACAATAGTCGGCCGCCCTCCGCCGCCTCCGAGATCCTCCGAGGCACAGACCACACAAGAAGAGTCCGCCCATTGCACAGTGTCACTATAAAACTGGTTTCCAAATCGATTTTCAAGGTGCCGATGTCTGAAGTCTCTGGCTCGATTCCCGGACGGCAAAAAGTACTTATATGTGTACTGTTTTCTTGAGTTTATGCGAACAATATACATTGAAATGAAAGATCAGTTTACGGATTTAGAACGCGTTTATTTTTGATTTAACCCGCCGTTTCGAACCCTTTTACAGCGTTCAAGGTCACGGGTAGACTTATGTGTGTATATTGTCTTCGGTCTGGGTATTTGTTGTTTGATTTCCGCAAGATAAGTGCTCAATATAGTTACTCACTTTAAAAACCAACAAGTTAATACAGAATATGCTTTTCTTCTTTACTTTTGTGTACGTTAGTGATACTGACGCCCCCTCGTTGGTCTAGTGGCTTATGTACCGAGCCTAAATCTCGGGGTCCTGAGTTCGACTCGCTCGGGTTTGTGTAAGGAAGGGCTAGTGCCGATTTATAAGAAGCGTATTAAGAATCTTGCTTTGTCAAAATCTTGTTAATTTAAAAAGCAAGTAACCTGGCTTATCTTCCTAGCGTGTGTCCACAGCACGGCATCGCCACCGCGCGTGAGAACACCAGCTCCTTATTGAAGTTGTTACTTCTAACCAACAATCGCTCGTCGTACCACTACAATATCGACTCTAACCACATCCGAATACGGCTCTCAAAAACATCCCTCAAACTAGCATCGCTGTTAAATTGTATAGCGTTTACACAAATATTATTTCTAGAAATAAATTCGCTATCTGACTCAACTTGTCTGTCTGTTTGCAACGTGTTTGGTTTACCATAGTTATAAACTATAGCGCGTCACGCGAGACAAGGGTAACACTGTAAATGTATGACCGCGATCATGTAGGGGAATATTTTATTGGCAACATTATAATTTAATTAAGTACCTCCGATTATGTAGGTATCAAGTAATGATCTCTATCTGGAGTGTATTAAGAAACCTGGTTCAGTAATATTTATTATGACTGGTTTCACGTCTGATCAGAAACTGATTGTGTTCTTCAAGCTGCAGTCATTGTAAATTATTATTGCGACTGTAGTTTTGTCAATGTAGTTTCCTTGTTTATTTAGAATGAGAACATTATTTTCCTGAATTTGACAAAATAAATAATAAATTATAAAATGTTTATTCAGTTAAAGTATATTGGTTTACAAATAAATTGTTGTCTTCCTCGATTTGGTACAGTAATGACTGTGTTAGAGGACGCCAATTTTCTTTTATACCACATTACCGATTTATTCCTCAAAGACGACGGACATTTTATTATGGTAAAACTGGACGTGCATCCACTGTTCAAAATTTAGTAGTTCCCTGACTTGAATGCTTTCACATGTCCCAATACTGATTATTAAAATTGAATAATTTAAAAACAATCTTATCTTAATATGATGGAGAGGTTTTGTACTATTGACTCTTTTTTTACACCCTGTATGAATATCAACCAAGTGGCAGTCTTCACAGAGACTAACTTTTTCGTGCTTGTGGAACTGAAACAGGGTATCCAAAGCAAAAGCTTAACTCAAAACATTTTCTAAACTCCATTCTTTATTCACATATAGTACAGAATGCTACTAATTTCACGACTATTTTTGTGTAGCTTACCTACAGTATATTTGACGAATGTAGAAAGTAGAGAATTAAAATGTAATTCATTCTAATTCTCTACTTTTTACATTCGTCAAATAATGAGTCCCCCTTCGCCTCTGTAACGGTATCGCATCAAATGAATCGCTTCCATCAATGATCCGATCGGGTTTCGAACCGGCTGACGACGACCAATTTTCCTCCTAAACATTCCTAACCTTGAATATAAAAATGCCGGCAGCTGGGGACATGAAAAACACCGAGCGACAGAGAACTGCTGCGGTAGAGAAGAACGTATGTCGGAAATTTACAAAAATTGATGGCATACTTGCATATAAAGCAAAAGATTTCTAAATACTCGTCTGGCCACGAGTTAACAGATACTCAGCCTATATCTAATAAAGATTTTGTAAAAGGTTACAATAGGTCTAATGGTTTTCTTTTAAATATTGGTGGAGTACTTTCAAATTTTATGTTGTTTATTTTTGATTGATAGATGGCGCTGTCATCCGTGTTCATAAAATATATATTCCGTATCTTCGATTAAAAAATCGAATCTGAATAATCAACAATTGTTGATCGAAGACTAGTCATGTCATCTTCCGGAGAAACTTAGTTATTCAAAAACCAAATTGCGGTGTGTGGCTAGAATTCACAACTTTCTGGAGTCCAAGAACTGGTCTCACAAATTCATCGATAAAGAAATAATATGCAAAACTCCTATAATACAATCACAACAACTGGAATTGCAAGAAATGTGTACAACATAAGAATGATGCCTGAAACATTATTTAAAAAATCTCAATTTATACGTCCTAACACTTTTGGAGTTACCTGCCTTTCACCGCGCCACATCATCGCAAAAACCTCGCAACTCCGCGTCCATGTTAAATCAGTTGGAGGCAAATGACGCGCTGATTACGGCAATTAAAGCCGTCGCCGGGCGCAGGCATACGCGGGGGAGGGTGGGGGGAAGAGCTGGCGTACAAAAACTGCGCGCGCGCATCCTCATACATATGCGCGCCGCGCTCGCACCGTGGGAGATGTCGCCGAATATGAGACGCGGCGATGTAAGTATAGGACATGACGTATATTGGTATGTGAGGGCGCGCGAGGTGTGTGCAAATGCTTCACAGCTCCGTCGGAATACGCTGAAATGAACCAAATTATTGGGTGAGTCGGTCCTAGACTAGCTAATGTAGCTTGAAGTCGTAATAAATCTTAAGATCTTAAGAACAATGTCATATCAGGAGCCTGTTATACAGGCGACTTGGAAAACCCATAAACCCTGGTTTCCTGATCATAACAATGAATCATATCCATAAAGAATATCAAAAATTTTCAAGCAGAATTCTATAGTCATCATTTGAGACACTCCTATGAAAGATCCATAGAAATGGGTGGTAATATTGTAGTTTTGGTCTCCACCACACAGCACTAGCGTTTATGAACAAGCCTTACTTAAGTAATAAGTATCCTTATTTAATTTTATAAATGCAAAAGAATCTCTCATGTCAATCTGGCTATCAGTTGGTTACGCTTTCATCTAAGCTAGTGAACATTGAATTTTGGTGTAAAGATAGAGTAGCTACACCTTTGAAACGGACATAGAATATTTTGTATCATTATGCTAGTTGGGCGGTTTGGAAAACTTTGATACTACCCTTTAAAGTTAGTCATACGAAACGAGACGACGTTAGGATAAAGAGTAGAACATGTACCAGTTTCACTCGATTAAGCTAATTTGGATTTCATGGCATGGCATTAGTGCCATCAAAATTAAATTTTAGATCGAGTAAAACTCGGAATCACCACTCTGATTGCAAAATTTTAAGGAACAAGCATCGAAAAACATCTGACATCGTCCACCGACTATCAGGCGTAGCTTAATGGATCTGAATTTTAAGTTTATTGAAAAAACTCTAACTTAAAATTAGCATTTACCCAGAAAGTTGCTGACTCTAGTGCTGCAACTTTTTGTCGTACACCAGCACTTACCATTAGCACAATCGCCTTAGTTTGAAAGTCACACACTGTGACATTAATTAGTAGTTTACTTAGAAGCGAATGACATAGCCGGTGAGATTGCCATCCGATAACGCTCATAATGGGGAAACTCAGGAGTTCCTGTAAGTTGTAAAAATTTGCTTTTAAGTGTTTATGCACGCGGGTGAGTTATTTGACGTAGGGACAGCAATGACAGTCTCTCAGTAAATGGTCGATTTTTCAATTGATTAGAATCATTATCTGATTAATCGATTTGCAGAAAATGGAGGTCTCCAACATTGGATTTCGCAAAAGCAATAATTATTTAATTTTGTATTTATAAGGTCACATTAACTCAAGGTGCAAAAGTATATCTTCTATTGAATAAAAATCTTTCAATCCAGTAAAAGTTTAGTTGAAAGAACAAAGGATGCGTGTCGATTTAAGACACTTAGCTTTTATTGTTGGTTTAATAACGAATTGTGGTAGCCGAGACCAAACTGCCTTCTTCTGGCAGTAACCCTTAGTCGCTTATTATGACCCTAACAGGAATAGAATGGGGGAAATGTGACGTGCCGGCACCAAACGTTAACTAAAAATGAAAACCTAACCTACTTTATATATTCTGCTTGAGGCACCGGAATCGCATTTCTTGCAACATGTTTAAAGATAGAAGAAGAATATTAAAAAGTATGTAAAATATGTAACACATATTTTATACCTGGTCCTATGGTCAACCCTGGACTCCCTACAATGTATTACACTTACTTCGCTTAGGTTTAATCGATATTCGTCGATTTAATCTACTTACTTATCTATGGCTATCTACCGTCGGAACAGACGAATTCTGGAGTGCAGACCGCATTTAGGTAAGTGTTGTGTAGGACGCCCTGCGACGCTATGGAGTGATGACCTTATATAGGAGAACTGTTGGCAGCGGCTGGATGAGGAAAGCCCAGGGCAGAAATTTGTAGCGTAACTTAGAGGAGGCCTACGTCCAGCAGTGGACGGACAAGAGCTGTTGATTGATTATTTGATTGATCTATGGGTTAGTCGTCTATCCCCGATCTCCTTTATCAATAAACAGTATTTCCACTTACTTCGCTTCATTAACTCTTTCATTCAAATATGTATGATATTCAAACATCTATGTTCAAATATGTATGATTTACATTCGTCATACCATAAGGGTAGAATTGTCGTCACTATGCGACAACATCCAGCCGCAGAAAACTTCGCGACATGTCGGTCTGATAACAATCGGCGCGCGCGCATCCGGCCTCGCTTTTTGCGCAGGACAATTAGCGGCATTAGTATGCATGCACGGGGACAGATATGATGGGGATTGATGTGCCTTGTTTTTAACAGTATAGGAAGGAGTAAAGTTACCGCCTCGTTGGTGTAGAGGTTTGAGTACTGGGCCAAAACCTCTGAGTACTGTTTTCGATCCCCGGTTGGGCAACTAAAGTTTCGAATTTTCTAATATTGCTCGGGTTTATGACCACCCGGATTTGGCAAGTGTCGTGACTATGCCCGTTTCATGGCATACAAAGTTCATACCTGTCCATACTATATCGATTACAACTCTAGACTTTCTCATCTTAAAATGACAACACTGACTGATCGACGTAAACTCTCGGAGTTAATGTTGTTGCATAAACTTCTTCACGGCAACCTAACATCACCGATCTCATTGCAGCAAGTATGTCTCAGGATACCTTACAATATCCCTAGACACCCTATAACTAATATTTTTGACATACCTCGTACTAGAACCAATCTGGGAAAGTTTTCCCCATTATATAGATGTATTCAAAAGAAAATGTAAAGAGTTACTTACCTCGACCAGCTCATAAATATTAATTTTTTATGAATCAATTTTTTTTTTGTTTGTTTGTTTGTGTTTTAGAGCTTAGTTTACTTTTGTTAATGCTGTATACGCCTGTAATGACATATCTTTTGTCTTTAGACTTATACTGTATTTTATTCATTTAATGTTACTGATATTGTCGATGGTGGGTCTAATAAATAAAAAAAATAATAATAATAATAATAAATGCCTGTACCAATCTTGCTGTGGTAACTTGAATTCAATAATGGATGGGGCCTTTGCCCTGCAGTGGGATGATTGTAGGCCGTTGTTTTACCTTTTTTTACTTTACAACGCTGGCTTACAGCGTAAGAATATGCTTGAAAAATTCGCGCCCTGTCGCAGTGTCTCGGTGGCCTAATGGTATGGCGCCCGCCCGGCATGCGAGGAGATGCGGATTCGAGTCCCGCCTGAGACATAATTTTTCAAGTTTATATACTGATATTACAAGTGCAATTAAGTTGCTAAAATATCAAATAAAGTATAGAAAAAATGTATGCTTCTCTATACTACCTCGCTAGGATAAAATATTGGTACATGTCAAAACGCCCCCGGGGCCTATTTGCAAAACTAAAACTGATTTTACAGGAGCAATCCATGTTTCAAGAATTGCATGAACAGTAATAGTGCTCTTCAAGTCCAAAAATGGGACAAATGTAACGAACGAACATAACTGTATTTCGGGCGCAGTCAGAGACGAACAGTCGCTGTGTTTTTGCGGCGCGCATGCGTGGGAGCCGCGGGCGGCGCGCGCGTCGCACGTCGATATAATCGGCTATGTATGGGTTACCAACTTGGGGGTATTTGGGATCTTTGTAGGGGTATTTTCCGGACTTTATTTACAAGTAGTTTTACGGATGTTTTTAATTTCATGCAAAGAACAGTTGGCAGCCCGCTTATCATATTTAATTCTTGAGCCAGACAATCATGACTAGTAACTAATCTAGTTTCAATTCCTCGTTACTAAGTTAGTGTGTGGAGTTAATTTAAAAAAAAACATATAAAAAATTGTGTAAATTGATTTTAATATTAGGAAACAGGTAAATTTTATAATATTTAATACGAGTATCTTGTTACGAAGTTATTTATATTTAAGTAGAATTGCCAAGTGGTTTAGCAAATTTTTGTCGTAGTTTTTGGGGTAAACATTTCTGGAAGTTGGTAGCACTGATGTATTATTATCCAGCAACGATAGAGACGTGCTGATATTTCTAACGAAGCGCCTTTCATTCAGTGCTGTAGGACACTCCACAAGAAACAGATGCAATGATCTCATGTGAGAATTATGATTCAACAGGAATTGTGAGGGATGTAATCATAATCGTTGAATGTGATCTGTTGAGTACTAGCTGTTGCCTGTGACTTCGTATTCATGGAGTTTTAAATTTGGAACTAGCTAACAGATTTTTTGTTGAGAAAAAAAGTAGCCTAACTGCTATTCCAGCTTAAAATCCATCTGCGCCATATTTGGCATAGATTTTTTGAACCGTTTTGACATGATTGAGTAACAACCTTCCATAGACATTTTCACATTCATAATATCATTAAGATTCCTAAAAAATAGCCTTTACTCGTACATGTACAAAATATGGATGGATGCATCTTTCCTAGTCAACCTTCAGCCTTAACAGTGTGCAAAGTGTTTGATGGATGAGAAATTAAGAGAGACATTGAAAATAACTGAATCTAATGACGAAATAAATTTTGGTGGAAGTTATACTTACTAAAACTACTTGTTTTATTTCTACGTGTACCAATACTTATTGATAAACGTAGTTACTTAACAAACATACATTTTATTATAATAATTTAAGACCTAAGCTCAAAAAGATGATGAAAGTTATAATTATCGTCTTAAAATTTAGGATCACCTTTTCGGTTAAAATTCGCTCCTGGCTTAAATCTTTTTATTAAGATATCATAAGGTATAAGCTGGACATAAATGTCAGGTACGTGTCTCTTCAAAACAAGTTTTTTTTAGATAATCGCTAAGTTAAGTTGGCGAAGAGAAAACGTTGTATTCAGTCTTATTATATATAGCATATTTCGTTTGACCGGAAGGGGTAATGCTGACATTTTTTCGCACTACACTGCTCAACAAAGTATCGACTGATTGGATATGATTTATTGCGACATTCCATAAGGATTTTCTTATTATTTTCGCAAATATAACGAGTGTCTCACCCTCCGCAGTATGCGCGGTATCGGTATGAATGTTTTATTCAAAGATCCCAAAAACCCGCCGAGTTCGCTGTGCCCGCGCAAAAACCGCGCGCCATTCATCGCGCATCGCCCTAATTATATGATAACGAGCTCTCTATGTAGAAAATGGAGCTGAAATTAAGTAAATATATTTTTTTGTTAAGATTTTTACATTGAAATGAAAGATATGTACGGATTTTTAATTCGCGTTTATTTTGGTATATCCCCACGTTTCACAGCTTTACAGCGTTCATGGTCACGGGCACACTGAGCCTAAAGTAGGTGCTATTGTCCTAAAGTAGGTAAATTGAGAAAAAAATAATTTACCGCCTCTATTTTTTATCGACAGCTATGTTTCTTTCATTGCAAATCGAACTAATAACTGTATCCGAAGTCTTTGCAGTGTGGTTAGTTTGCGGACTTTATTGATAATATGACAGGTTCTCAGCAGCAGATAAATTCCAACCATCTTCTCTAACATAATAAAATTAGGATGCTTTCCGTGCGTATTCCGTTGTATTCGAAACGTCGGGTTAAACCAAAATAAAAGTGAATTCAGCATCCGAAACTTCTTCTTCTTTGTCCTAGCCATTTCCCATTATTTGGAGTCGGCTCTCCTCGTTCTGCGGCGCCAGGACAGTCAATCCTGGGTTGTCGAAATGCACGCCTGGGCAAGCTTTAAGTCCTTAGCTACTGTGCACCACCAGGTGGCTAGTGGGCGACCTCTACTTTTCCTGTAATTTGGCAGTGCTAGGACCTGTTTCACGACATGGTCTTCAGGGCGTCTCATGACATGTCCGAACCATCGTAGGCGGCTTTCAGTGAATCCGAAACTTCGTAAGTTTAAATTTAGTAATTGAGGATAAGGATTAGTCATAATTTCCTCGCTTGGCAGGCGGGTTGGACAATGGTGGATTGGTTGGCAATACTTCTTATGTCGCCTTTTATGACACCAAGGAAGAAAGAAAGAAAATGGGTGGTGTGTTACTTCTAATGTGCCGACCCCACACGACACTTAAAAAGAAAAAAATATAACAGCTTTCAAACATTTCCAATATTTTTGTTAACCTAATTTAACCCATCATTGCTGTGGTAACTTGGATTCAATGATGGAGGCCTTTGCCCTGAAGTTGGATGATTGTAGGTCGTTACTTTCCTTATCCAATTTCAAATTTGTTTTCATGTTCCAAAAAGACTGAGGTCACTACAAGTCTGTAGCGTTGCTTTAAGCCAACACTTACATACAAGCAGAAAAATAATGACCCATTAGGAAACTGAGTTCCAAAATCGAGGCGAATATTTTTGTCGCTCAATCGCGCGCCGGCGCAGCATCCCAAATATGAGCGGGATATTTAAATGTCCTTTGATAACTCGCCGCGCAGCCGCAGCATAGGTTTGGATATAGAATTCCTCACAGTTCCAGGCGGTATCAGTAATGAAGTTTTTGCTAACGTTTGCCGAAAACATATTCGGAAACCTTTTGATGTGTCCCTAGTGTTTATGCGGGAATCTTGACCGAATTATACTTTGAATTTGACTACAGATAAGTTTTGAGATTGATTTTAAATTCTTAGGACACATTGCATGTATATGGATATATGGTATGTATATTTAAATGAGATCTAAAGAAAGGTATAATCATCCACCTGCAGGGAAAAGAACTCCATCATTAAATTTAAATTACCATAGCAATGATGGGTACAGCCATAATCACCAGACTTGCCAAATGCGGGTTGGTGATCAAAAACCCGAGCAAGGTTCGAAAATTCGAAACTTTTGGTGCCCGACCCAGGGTTCGAACCCGAGACCCGAGATCTTGGTCCGGTATTCAAACCACTTAACCCAAAAGGGGCGTTAATAACTTGAATTGAATTGAAAGTAGGTCGGGATTTTGGCACAGGACTTCAACCCGCCACAACATGTCACAATAGAAATGATAATATGACATAATATCCACTTTTTTCAGACAAAAAACCTTATAAGACATTTATAAATAAATCTCACGTGACGCTCAACAGCATAAAAAACATAGTGTTCAAGACAAACATAATAATATTGTAAACAACATTATGTGTAAGCGGAGCGAACCCCATCAATCATGGTCGCCGCCGCGGGGTGAACTTACCGAGCTTTGACGGTCTCTGTCGGAGCTTCAAGGTCAGCTTTTTAGTAGATACTGTTAATGTTGTTGTTCGATGTTCTGCTTCTACACAAAAGTCCTGGATACGATTCCTGGGAAGGTAAACATAAGAGAAGGTATCTTTTATTAGGTCTCAAATACCTACAGGTTAAGCCGTTGTTGTTTCGGCTGCTGTAGCAGTGACGTCAGAGGCCTGTAATAGGCAACTTGGAGAAAACTCTGATAAAAACTGCCCAATTCTGACTCGCGTACGAAGGGCTCCTTGCTATTATCTACAAAAACGGCATAAAACATATATGTTATTAAATACGAGGGCCCCGCTTAAATACTGAATATATCAATTAACCTATTTCAATAAAAGCTTGAAATTGTAAAATCACGTTTGTTGTATGAGAGCCCTATTATATTTTTATTTTATCCTGTTTTTAGTATTCGTTGTTTTAGCGGCAACAAAAATACATTATTAGTAAAAAATTCCACTGTCTATCTATCACGGTTCATGAAGTACAGCCTGGTGACCGACGGCCCCGTTTTACCCTTTGCTTAGTAACAGCCTATAACCATCCCACTGCAGGAAAAAGGCCTCCATCATTGAATTCAAGTTACCAAAACAATGATGGGTACTGGCATAGTCACCACGCTTGCCAAATGCGGGTTGGTGATCACAAAGCCGAGCAATGTTCGAAAATTCGAAATTTTATTGGTGCCCGACCCGGGGATTGAACCCGGAACCCCGGGATCTTGGCCCGGTATTTAAACCACTACACGAATGGGGCGTTTTGCGCACCCTTTGCGTACGGAACCCTAAAAATTTATTTTACCTACACTTAAATAGTAAATAATATTGTATTAAAAGTATTGTATAAAGTATAAATTCTCGCCCTCTCGGTGTAGGCCATTCCTTTAAGCTATGAATATCGCTTCGACCCACTGTCCTTCAAATTGCTGCCATTCCTGTGATGGATGATGTTCCATTATAATCGAGACAAGTATATTTTCACCTTACTTTTAGGGAATCCCCATACAAATTAATCGAGAGGACTTTCATCTAGACTCCTCGTAGTCCAGTTAATAATTCGTACTCGTTCTTGTCTGTGGCGTGAGAACAAATATTTAACATCATATTTTTTGACAAATAACATACCGTATTAAGTGTCTAAAGCAAACAAATTAATATCTAGGTACATATACAAAATATTATATAATTAAGACTTAAACTCCACAAAGCTATCCTGGATACCCTGTATATTGAATAAAACGGATTCAGAATATTTTTATTTAAACAAACATAACACTATTATAAACTTTGATGGTCACGATCACTTAAATTAATTAATTTGTAGTTTATTACTGGCTGTTCCCCGCGACTTCGTCCGCGTCATTTTCCGTTATTATGATCGCGATTATTTTTGCAACATTTTTCACTCATGCTTCGCTCCTATTTATCACAGCGTAATGTTATATAGCCTAAAGCCTTCCTCGATAAATGGACTATCCAACACAAAAAGAATTTTTCAAATCGGACCAGTACTTCCTGAGATAAGCGCGTTCAAACAAACAAACAAAGTTTTCTTGAGTTTAAGCGAACACTATACATGGAAATGAAAGATAGTTTACGGATTTAGAACGCGTCAGTCTACCCGTGACCATGAACGCTGTAAAGGGTTCGAAACGTCGGGTTAAATAAAAAATAAACGCGTTCTAAATCCGTAAACTATCTTTCATTTCAAACAAACAAAGTCTTCAGCTTTATAATATTAGTATAGATATCGGAAACTCATATAAAACCAGGTCCATGTTTTAAACGACAGAACACGGAAAAAGATTAGAAAGGCGATATAGGCGGGGCAGGAGCTCCACAGCGGTTATAAGCAAATGCTCCTAACATGAATGTGAGTGAGGGCTGTGAATGGTCCTTTTGACGTCGCGCAAACCTATTGGTCGCGCGACGTCAAAATAATTTGCTTGATTGGCGTTGTTTGAACTCGTGTATGTGTACGAAGCTTGTGTTTATTATGCGCACAAGTGGTGGTGGTTCTCATACAAATGGCACAAGACAGCCTTTCTAACCTCTTTCCATGTTCTGAGTTATAAACCCTTAATCAAATAACTCTTGAAACATAACACTTTATAACTAAAACTAAATCACTTAGTTCTGAGTCCCCAGTCACTACATCCATTTTTCTGTTCATCTTTTCACTCGCTCAAGGATTTTAGTTAATTTAACGGTTCACAAGCAGCTCACTTGACATTATCATTAAATGTTCTCATTTTCTGTTAAATGATTCACCTATCTGTTCTGTTGTACAACGTTTAACACACTAAATATTCTTGTAAAATAATGTTATTGTAAGGAGATTTGGCTCCTGATGTGTTTTAAAGTCTAATCGTTTACTTAATGCTTTCCGTGGCAACCTTTAATTAAGGCAACACTCACCGTAAGTAATCTTATTTACTCCTAAGTTACAAACATGTTCTAGTGTATGTCCTTGTTGGTTGTCCTAATAAAAAAAAAAAAAAATAAAAAAAAAATAACTAAATGGCAGTATGAGTTATTATGACGTATCAGAAACGGCGTATTAAACGCATTATTAAGCGTCCAAACTAGCGAACATGATACACACCGGTGTCATAATATGACGATATGATACACCGAAATAATACAGACGTATACCAGAATTACAGTCGTCATCAATCATAGGCCACCGCTTGGCTTCACCGCGGGCGGAACCGAAACTAGCCCGCGGGGACCCTTTGATTCGACTGAGCTATTGCGTTTAGTGTAAACAATTTTAATGAGTTGAATTACTGTTCAGTTAGTTATAACCGATCTTTGAATCGGGGTGAGTATCTGTGTCATGGAATACGTTGATTAAAAATACACGGCGTCAAAAAAGTGTGCTACTGAAAGTGCACCCACTTGAAATAAGGGTACACATTTATTACAACCTACGTCGGTCGAATAAATACAATATGACATAAATATCCATGCTACTGCATGGTGACGTAATTTGGCCCGGCTATACAGTTGACTTTGTCATAAAATCAACTGTTACTGCTACGAGTACTTACTGTTGAGATACATTTTAAGTCCAATTTTGACATCAGTAACTTTTTTTTGTAAACAATAGGCTTGCTCTTGACTACATACTTAACTCTACACTGAGAAAACGAGACGGTTAAATGCAACCGTATAATTGTTATCTACAACCGAGTAAATTGGTTACGATACAGCTTACAGTGTAATTTGCTAATAGCAACCGTGCTAACTCTGTTACGCTGATACGGTTAGTTTTAACAGAGATTCTGCTATCATTATAATATACTTTATATATTTAGTATACTATGAATATTAAAAAAACTTAACGGTTGTTTGTAGCATATTTACTTTAATGTTAGCATGCTGACACTGTTAATATTAAACGAATGCAACGGTTGTTAGATATTAACAGAGTTTTTTAGGTAGTTGAAATCGTCAGTTTTAACTGCTAGATTAGCAGAGTGTTATGCTATTTTTTTCAGTTTTACAATAACCGTTTCGACTCGGTTGTTACCAGCAGAGCATTTTTGGTAATTTTAAATGAGTACTCGGTAGGAAATAACAGTTTTGCCACTAGCAGAGTACAAATCGCGTTTTGCGAACCACCCGTTTTCTCAGTGTACGGTTAAGAAGAAGCCTTAGATTTAGCGAGCTTATCCAGAAAGTGGCACTGGTTGTCCCACACACCAGCGGAACACAGTAAAACTGTTTGGCGCTGGACTCCGGCAGGAGGGTGGTAAAATCCAGGCAGCCTCTTACGAAGCCTACCACCGCATCCACAGGGATCTGATAACCGTTATCATTGGTTAGAAAACCAAAGATGCCGTTGCCCAGGGTGGACCACTAGGAGGCAGATTCCACCACAACAAATCCTAATCATGCAACGTTATAATTATGTCTTAAACTGGTTACAACAACTAGTTACACAGTTTATTTAACATAATAAATTTAAACTTTAGTTCTCAATATCCTAAGATTAAAATATTTGTTACAAGTACCTCGTTCTTTATTAGTTTCCAATACTTCGTCACTATTGCAAGCAGAAATCGTTTGAATTCAATTCTTAAACGTTACTTTAGCTTACTATTGGCACACGAATAAATATTTGGCATATTTTTCCACATTTTAAATAGGTGTTTTTCTACTTTTTCTCGGGTCTGGGTGATTGTGGTATCTACAATAAAGTAGTAAAGTAATAACCTATAATCATCCCACTGCAGGTAAACGGCCTCCATCATTGAATTCAAGTAACCACAGCAATGCTGGGTACTGGCATAATCACCACGCTTGCCAAATGCGGGTTTGTTGATCACAAACCCGAACAATGTTCGGAAATTCGAAACTTTTTGTTGCCGGACCCGGGGATTGAATCTGCGACCCCGAGATCTTGGCCCGGTATTTAAACCACTATTAGACCAACAATACGAGTGCTTTAAATAGTTCCTCATTTTGGGATCAGAACAATGTATGAGATGTTGGCCGCATTTATTTATTTATCACTAGAGAAGTACCATGCGGTGCCGCATTGAATTAAAACAGCTCTACTTCCTTATCCTATGCGTCTCATCAGTGCGTAGGTATTTCAGTAGATACTCCTTCAAACATTTCTTAGGACACAGGAAAGTCAAAAACGTCTTCTTTTCACGATTAGCCAAACTGCTATCGCCAAACTGCCTTACCACTCATATTAAAAGCCTTTTCTAGCGGTCTGATTTACATAATAAACCCTCTGGTATTTCGGAAGCAAACACTCGCTTAGGCTGCGCGCGCGCCGCCCCGCGCCGGCGGCTGCGATTAGGCTTCATTTGTAACTATTATCGCGATATACATTTGGGAACAGTTTTATTATTAGCCCACCTACATCACACGGTTGGATGCAGTAGGCTTACTCTTAATAATGTGTAATTTAAAAAAATATTTCTTTTAATTTTTTTTGTCATTTTTATAAAGGTGTAAGGTGAAAACCATAATACTTAATGAACGGTTATTTAGACCATCCATTGGGTAACTTTTAAAAGGCTTCCTGTACGCACCAAGTAACGACTTCTGGCGCAAAACTAAAACTAAAAAGGCGAGTCTAGATAAGCTATAACAATTGCTTATAAATTCAAACATAATTAAGACGATACACTAATGTATTCACTTTATTACTAATTTTAGTACCTTTCCCTAAAAATAGAGATGTAAGATTAATGACGAATTTAATTCGAATAGGCAGAAAAGATTACTCAGCCAGTTAAAATGAGCGCTGACGCTCATTGCTAGAACGACTTTCCTAAACCTAAACCTGGATTGCAAGTGCCAGACACTGCCAGAGCCAAGTACATTTTTGGAAATACGATGCCGATATATTCGTCGTTTTGGAGATTATAAGCCTATGATGGAACGAGCTCTTACTTACTTTCAGACTAGACAAGTGGTTTTGAGTCCGAAGCAACCTTTTTCAATATTCCTTGCGAACCAGAAATATCGAAGAATAATTACCAACACATTTCCAACGCCATCATTTTGGAATTTATACAAACGGTATTACTGTTTCTCTCTCTACTATGCCACCGGTCTATGATAACTGTGTCTTTCTGTTATTCTAATTTTAACTCTATTTTAAGCATATAAGACTGCTTTTGAATGGTACAAGTTGGGTAGATGGTGTTATTAAAAAGGCATTAACTAAAGTGATACACGTGGCTGGTAAACATTGAAGCGGTAGATATGCATGAATTATTGTAATTAATTTAATTAAACTTTTTTCAACTTCAATGCCAGTAATCAAACACATTTTTTATTGTTATTTGAATAAGAATCTTTTGAATGTGCCATTACTTCTGATCATTAGCATTTCAATGTTTAGGTATAACGATGTCTGTGGTCGAGTGACGTAGACTCACCGGCTTCAAGATGACGCTAGCTCTGAAGTCCAAGGCTCTATATCAGATGGGACACGTATAAAATCCCTTTTGTGGATTGTCTCGGGTCTTGGTTTTTGTGGTACTTTCGTGTTTCAAATTTTATGAAACATTGGCTTTATTGAGTTTTTTACTTTGAGGTTATAACAATAAGATAATCCCTAAATAAATAAAGAATAAAAAATAATAACAATAAGGTTAGATAAATAATGTTGACCAAGTTTATTTTTATTTATATAACACTATTAAAGTTTTCATAAACGTTGGTTCAACGTTGGTCCATTTGGTGGGACCTACAGATCTTTGACCGGTGCGAGGTCGCAATTCAGAACCCTTCCGCCGTAACAGCTATCGGTTTTTTGTCCTATGTGTCGTTCTTGTAATAAAGTTCTTTCAGCTCAAAGAAATACGTTTTTGGCGTATTCAAAAACGTTTTGCTCTATTAAAGTATGCAGACAAAAGTTTTACTTAGTTATAGATTAACTTAATCGGAATAAAATAGCCTTTTGGCCGACTGATTGATGCGTCGGATTCACTTAATGTATTCAAAATTGCTTGAAAGCTTTCTTAGTGGGCTGGCTAATGCTGCGTAGATTTGGATGTTAAATACGAGCTTCGTGTTCTCTGACTGATGTCGGGGTCTTGTTTGATCGTACGGGTCGGGCAACAAGTGGTTCGAATTTCCGAACACTGCTCGGGTTTGTGATCATGTGGTATGTAGATACCTTTTAACATATGTAAATACCTTACCATTTGTTTCTGGTTCATCTCATTAAATACATTCTCTTATTTTCATCATATAACTTATAATTTCTTGTAATTTTATTTGTTTACTAATTTTGACACTAATATTAAAATTTTCTTGTTATTTTGACAGACATCGTTACCACTGGCAACCACCTTGTCAAATGATATATATTTTTTAATTATGTAAATTTCATCTAAATTTCGGTTAGGAGATATTGTATTTTGGCCAATTTTATGTTAAACTTACCTTCTTTATGTAATTTTTATAACTGCTTATGTAAATATAGCTATAATTTTGAAATGTTTAAAAATAAATTATGGTTCCATCAATTTTGAGATAAATAGACGTTTTTATGTCAAGAAAGGATGACTTCTTCTTATTCTATTGTTGTGAACTAAATATTATTATTGGGAGAATTATCTTGGGCACTATTTATTCATTACTCCTGGACCCTGGTACGGTCACGTAGACCGCCGGGCCTTCTCCATCTAGTGCTGTTGGATCCTGGCGGTCACGTAGACCGCCGGGCCATCTCCATCATTTCGGCTTGATCAGGCAGATCGCCGGACTATCTCACCTCCGCTGCGCAGTTGGATCCTGGCGTGGTCGACCGCCGGGCCACCTCTATTTATCAAACCACTAATTGGACTTTCACGTGTAAATTTAAGTTACGTATATATATTTTATCATACTTTTAATTTTAATATATTTAATTTATATCTTGTCTTGTATTTTATTTAACTCTTAGGGAATAATTATAGGGAGGTAGGTTCCCATTAACTTCCCTCTTTCCAAATTTTCTTTTGTAGCGTAGCAGAACCTAGGTTTCCGAGGGTATTCCTCTTCAAGGGTACCCCAGATATTCTGTTACGTTATAATCACTACTCGCATTTAGCAAGCGTGGTGATTGAGTCCATATCCATCATTGCTGTGGTAACTTGAATTCAATGATGGAGGTTTTTGTCCCGCAGCAGTGGGATGATAATAGGCTTTTACTTAACTTTTAAGCTATTGCATAGCTTCTATCGCGGGCCTTGAGCGTGGAGGCCGAATCCAGAAATTCCGTAACGAAAATAACCTAACACCCCCCACTCCGACCGGCACAGCGGTGATACTTTTTAGTTTTATAATTGCATAAGTTGATAAAAAATGCTAAGCAATAACTTTACCGCGGCAGTCTCCGAGTGCCACACGTTTTTTTTTAACATTATTTACATCTACATTATGCTTTAGTCTTTAAGTTGTTGCTTGCCAGTAATGATTTATGTAACTGAAAATGGTCGTTTAATATGGGTCTCGTATGAAGGTTTCAGTCGCACAGCGGGCATTGGAGATAGCAACGCTTGGTATTTCCCTGCGTGATAGAATCAGAAATGAGGAAATCCTTAGGAGAACTAAGATAACCGTCATCCCTCGTAGAATTGCGGAGTTAAAGAATAACCTTTAGTCGTTTCGTGGTAATCCCTTAGGTGCACATTTTGAACAACCAAATAGATGCAATGTGACATAAATATCCATACTATTGCATGTCGGCATGTTTTGACCGGGTTATAATGTTGATACTGACATAAAAACAAATGTCAGTCATTCAGTCGAGGACAGTTTTAAGTATCATTTTTGCAACGGACTGTGTATCCAGTTGTTATATAATACAGCGTGTACAAAAATACTACGAGCCAAATTCAAGGAGGTGGTTCAAAGTCGAGACCAGAATCTATACTAATATTATAAAGCTGAAGAGTTTGTTTGTTTGTTTGAACGCGCTAATCTCAGAAAGTATTGGTCCGATTTGAAAAATTCTCTTTGTGTTGGATAGTCCATTTATTGAGAAAGGCTTTAGGCTATATAACATCACGCTTCGACTAATAGGAACGAAGCACTAGAGAAAAATGTTGCAAAAATAATCGCGATCATAATAACAAAAATTGACGCGGACGAAGTAGCGGGCAACAGCTAGTACGGGATAAAATAACACCTATGTGTTACTACAGTTATTTAGTTAATCTAGTCTTGTCTAGTTACTAGAGTTATGGGAGAACTCCCGTGATCAACAGTGCCGAAATATCGGAAACTCATAATAAATAAGGTACATGGTATAAACTCAGAATCAAATAACTCTAGTGATAGTTACCATGAATGTTTAAATCAGTATTAATACCTGTGTGTTATTTTTGAATCGGACTTTTTAACTAGTTCTTTCTAAACATTGATGTTGTGAATACATCAAACGTAATCTCTCAATCAATTCACCTAGATGCACTATTTACTAGTCGGCCATAGCTCCGCGTGCTAGTGCGGAAGTAGGCATAGCGTTCAAACGTTTCCCATGCGACAGCCGCGCGGTGAGTGACCGCGCTCATACATTTTCATAAAGCAGAAAAACGCGGCGTCGCCGGCCGGCGGCCGTGCGTAATTGCGATCGTTCCCGCGCCGGAAAAACGCCGGTTCATAGAACTATGCCGTATCAATGGCATTTTTGTGCTTTCATTCAGCAAACGCGTCCTGCCCGCCCTATGTAGGCTCATTGGTCGGTGAATGTGAGTATAATACATATTTTTTTAAAACAAAACAAGTGTGAGCTTGATGAGAATCGTAGTTCATGGCTTGTTTGGCAACGATTCACATCTTAATTTTTTTTTCTTTATCTGCGAGGGTTATCTATGAGGGTTGGTTGTTGTTGTAATATTTGAAGGACGTACTTTGAACTTTCAGATATTTAATCAATGTATCGTCAAAATCTGTTTTAATCTTGCAAATTGCGAAAACGAGGCGGTTCAACATGTCCCAATATTTTAACTTACCACTGCTTCGGGACAAGTCTGGACTAGTGCTTATTATACCTAATAACAGTTAGTGTTGTCATATTTCTGGGAGAGATAGATAAGATACAGAGTCGTCTAGTTTGGGAATTAGTCTTTAATTTAAAAATGTACTTTGTTCACAATAAAGCTATTAGAATTTGAATATGAATTTGAAAAAAGTGTCGAGCATAAGCAGTGCAAGAAACTTAGTCTCTGTTATCAGACTCTTTTTAAATAATTATGTTTACATAAGATATATGCAATATTTGTTCGCGAATGCTACGATATGTATACCTACCCTATGTTGTATTCTGACCATTAAACTACCACAATATTAGGGGTTAAAGTATGAAATTGCCGTTTTGTATGGACGAAATCGAGAAGAGTCATTTTTCCATACTAACAATTTTTTAGTTTTTTTAAAAACGCCTGAACCGTTTTCGATGCAATTAAAGGTGAAAGTTAGATGGCTATAAAGCTACGCATTATAGTATTTAAATTTCTGAAAATCAAAGTATATAATACAAATATACTTAATTGAAGCAAGAAGGTCAGCTGACACATTGTAAGGGGTCTTTTCAACGACTTCCTTTGAAGTAATAGGCACTAGTATTGCATTTTTTTTAAGTCAAAAGTTACTTTATTTAGTTTTTGATACAATACAAAAAGAATTACGCAATAATATGACTATACTTAAGAGCTATAATCAAAATAAAAAGTGGGAAAATAATCGGCTATTTCATACTTTAACCCATATTATAAAAAAAATCCTTTTCATTATGAAATTAAAATTTGTTTATCCTACGGAAACAAAATATTTTTAAAATATATAAGGTACCATTTGTGCAATTTCAGACTATCATCTATCCCTGTGCAAAACTTTATCCAGATTTGTACAACAGTTCCGGTGTGAATGAGTAACAGACGCCCGTGCAAACTTTTGCATTTAAATATTAGTTACTACTAAGATAATAAACTAGGTGCATTGTATAAGGAAAATGATATTTCCCATAACTCAACATGTAGAGTTTTTCTTGCGTCATAAAAGGATTCATTACAAATATTATGCATTCATGCATTACCTTGATATTGCCTCCACCGCGTTCATATAAGGTGATAATGTGCTGACACGTTTCGAGCTAAATGATGATTGAAAAAAAGTATTTTATCCTTGTGATACATTTATAAAACTTTATGTTAATGAGAGGGTTATTAATAAACGAATCGATTGGCTAAGTAATATTACAAATATTATGTATCTTAAGGGTCCCGTTAGAGCTATTTGCTGCTCTCAATTTTATTACTTCTTAACAAAACCAATTCTAGAAAAACTAGAACAGTATTACCTTGGCAAATTACCTCTAGTATTTATTGAATCACAGTAAGTTTCATCGATTTGTTTAAAAGACAAATTTATCGCTAAGGCCAAAAGCGGCCGCTTTAAGCAATTAATATTATGTACAATACGAAAGAATGCCAGAATGAAAAGCAGTTAACAGTGATTTGCTAAGGTAATACTGTTCTAGTTTTTTGAGAATTGATTTTGTTTAGAAGTAATATCGGGGACAGCACATCGCTTTAGTAGTCCCCTTAATAAATCATACATGTGAATGTTTGAATGGATATTTGTTTCTCATTTACGCCAAACCGACTGAACAGATCCAAATGAAATTTGGTAAAGAGTAAGGCTGCCCGCCTACGTCCGATAATCGGTGACCAATTTTTTGTAGGAGAAAAATAGAACGTACTGATAGCAATGGAGCAACGCACACGTCCTACAAAAAATCGGTCGTGATTGTGTATGCTGCTGCCTATTATAGAAAAATCGGTCCGATTATCGGTCCTACAAAAAGTCGGACGTGGGCGGGCAGCCTTAAAGTGAATGATCAGGAATAGCATACTTTAAGCTACTTGAAATCCCGGAAATGTACCTACTTAAAATAACAAACATAGTCAACTACTACTAGCTGGTGGTTTCTGAAAGAACAATCATAACATTTGTAAGGATTTGTAGCTGACTGACTGACTTATACACACACGTCTATTGTAATTCAGACGTAATTAATTCCTATCAGTTGTATCTAGGGTAATTTAAAAGCAAATGTATCCTAATTAAGAAACAAAATACGAAAATAAATCAATGAACACACCATGCAATTAAATTTCAAACTTCTCGATTAAATTCTCCAATGGACAAACTGCCTAATTGATGTTTTTTTATCATCTTTCCGGATGAGTTACCGACTTAATGATTTCACATTTCAGATTCGCCTAGAATACATATTTTTTTAAGCTATATTTTATTGCGTGTTTAATATGCCATGCTCATTAACAAAATCATGACTATTTAACATCATTTTCATTGCATAATTACCAGTCTTATTATTCTGAAGATTATAATGAGCATTGTTGCTTTAATTAAGCAAAATAATAACCAATTATATTATTAGAATCTTGTTTTATTGCAAAATGATTAATTAATTTAGTTACAGTAAAAATATTGATAATAAGCAGTTTGGCATACGTTAATATTAATGAATATCGTAATTTACGTGTATACTATTATAATCATTAAATTTAAAAGGTTTTATAATCATAAAACGTCATAAAGTAATGATCGAAAAGTTTTAGTTACCTGCTTATTGGAGAAACATTCAAAATATATTTATTTAGCTGAACCGGTAAATTTTGTTTTATATATAATAATATGAGAGGTTGGTGGTTGAAGAACGATACATACTTTTATAAATTAATGTCATATTTTAATAACTATTATCCTATTTTGGATGAAGACAAATCCAAAAACACAAAAAAAAAAAACATTAAAATCGGAAATTGCTTGTAACGTTATATTCATTTATTATGTAGTTTTTTTAAAATGTAATTATAGTGTTACAGATATACTTTTTTATTTGCTACACTTTTTTGTACTGTACGTTTTTTGAACTGACTATTATCGCGTGTTAATATTTTAAACATAATACCTTAAAAATATCAGAAGCTTTGGCACTTCATCATCCATCACCATGAGCCCGTATAAGTCCACTGTTGGATGTGGGCAACTCTAAGAATAAGGTTTTGTCATAATCTCTTGTAGATGATAGCAAGCTTTCCAATATGTCATAGAAAAGAGACACTGAAGCTATCCGTCTCGCTCCTGCAGTACTCCTTCAGTCGACTCCTACAATACCCATTGCCTATAGCCGAGAAGAGGTAGCGATATTCTAATTTAATTCGAGCACCGCATAGCGAATTGAGACTTAATGTTTTTTAATCACATCATAAAACTCTAGACGCATACCATATCGTTACCATCCATGTGAAAGATGTGACATTGGTGATTGAGGAGCGATTGAGTCATGTTTTTTTTGTGTCACTCGCATCGGCTTGGCCGACGGCGCCGGCGCGATGCGTATGCGCGCGCATAGAGCTATGAACATAGAATTGAACCAATACGACTACGAAAAAAACGGCCTATAATCATCCCACTGCAGGGCAAAGGGCTCCATCATTTAATCAAGTTACCATAGCAATGATGGCTCACAGACATTATCATTACGCTTGCCAAACGCGGGTTGGTGATCGCAAACCCGAGCAATGTTCAAAAATTAGAAATTATTTGTTTCCCGACCCGGGGATTGAACCCGAGACCCCAAGATCTTAGCCCGGTAATCAAACCACTAGACCAGCTGGGCGTTGTATGACTAGTGTCTAAACATAATTGTAGGGTGGGAAATAAATTGTCCGTGAAATCAAGTCTTTTGATAATCTTTCTATTTGTGACGATCCCAGCAATATCTGTCAAATCTGAATATTTGATCAAAGTAATCTGAATATTTCATTAATTGGTTTTTTTAATTAGTATTTTGGTACGAAAAAAACATAAAAGCACTGTGTAATTTTTTTTTTGATTCGTTATCAAAATTAAAACTAACATAATTGGCACTTTTAATGGACGAGTGAGTCAGTGAATCAACTTGTGTCGAAAAGATATTTCATAAAATTTTGGATCTAATCTAAGATTTTAATCTATATAAACTTTTTATTATGTGCTCTCATTACTTGTACTATTTTTATGTTTAAGCCTGACATTATACTAATAATTACACTTTAATAACCGAAAAAAAAATTAGAGTTTTTTTTCAATACAACAAAAAATAGCAGTTAATTTAGGCTTGCATGTTTCACCAAGATGTTGTACATCAAATGTGGTTATTCTGTTTGTTACTATCTCTCGTCTGTTCATAACAAGGTCTATGGCATTTCTAGTTTGTATTAATGGAAACGAACAGAGCGAGTGTCTGCGAGTTATCATATTTGCGATTAATGGTGCAGCCTGCGCTCATCAATGTTTAGTTAGAAAAGCGCTGCCTCAGAATGTGGGCACAGCAAGTGATAAACCACCAGTTCTCTTTGCTAAACTATTGAAACAATTTTCTTATGGTAGTGTGAATTTAGAGGTCCCTAGACGATCTAGAATCTAAAAAAACCTTTTTTCTAACATTAACAATTTTTTTACATTTATTAAGTGTTTTTGATATTACCTAAAAAACTATTTTTTTCATTTAATATTTTGAATTCTTTTGGCAGTTAAGATATTTTCGCTGCATTGCTTAATCGACTCTTTCTCGACCACTAACAAAAAATATTTGAGTGTAAATAAATATAAGGTAAAGATAAATAACATCTATTGCTAAAGGACATTACAACAAGTCTTTATACCCAATGTAAAAATAAAAAGAATTACGGAATAAATGGAAATAACGTGATCTAACTACTGAGATACCCAGAAATTTGGTGTGTCCACGAATTTATTTAAGGCTTTACGCTGTAAGTTAACGTTAGTAATTTTTCAAGTATTTTTCAAGTATGAAACCGCTTTTGATTGTTTTTGGAACTGTTCTCTAAGCGGACTGTTTTCTTCTATTTACACGAACAATATTAAACTTGCGTATATTTTAAATTTTTATTTAGTGTATCCCGACGTTTCGAACATTTTACAGCGAGCGTGGTCGCGGCTAGACTTTAAGCAAATAAATCGTCTGACTCATAGTCTGACTGTTGTGTTTGCGCTATCCCCTCGCCCGGAAAGTTGCGGGTAGCGCGACAAACCGGCGCGTCACCGCCGTCGCGCGCCGCATGCGACACGATGCTTCCTGTTAGAAATTATCTTCGCAAAAACATGGTTTTTATGGAAGCCAGTTATTAATGTCTTCTGCGGGACTGCATGTGAAATTAAGCTGTTTCAATATTTATTGGTCTCGTTTCAGTATCTACGAGTATGTTTGAATAGAGTGAATGAACCGTCTCCAGTAGATAGTTGCTTAATATTAAATTAAGCTCTAGTCATTTTTATTCTGTTCCAGTAAATAATCAAATTGTAAATCTATAGATTTGTTTTTCCGATAACATACCTACCTACTGAATGAGTCTCAATTTATTTCAGTGCAATATAATAATCGACCAGTTTATTTTGGTGTACCACCAGGAAGTATTTTAAGTCTGCAGCCTACTTTGTTCAAGGCAAAAATCATCTAATTACATAGATAACTATGCCATATGATAGCAAATACTTAAGAACACACGGAAAAAAGCTTGTGCAGGTTTGCGAGCTACTGCTGCTTCTGAATACTGACAAAAATAACTTCAAGTTCATTTAAAAAAGACTGCATCCAGATGTGTCTGAAGAAGTTGGTTTTCATTTACTTTTTTCATTAGCAGCAGAAAAAGCCACAAAAATATATTTGCGAAATCGGAACAGGTATTCTTATTGATCAAGAGGTGATTAATATCCATAGTAGATAATATGCAAAATTTAAACTAATTTTTCTAAGACCGAATGTAGCAAGAGGCATATAAGCATACAGAAATCTATATGCTTTCGTTAAGTCATTAAAACAATATCAGCATTGATTACCAACATAGAAAATAGAACACAGTCGTGTCAGAATGTTGTTATTGCTAATGCAATTAAGCTAAACCGCGTATTCAGTGCGTATGCGCAGATGTTCCCAGTTAATTTTTTACCATTTTCAACGTATGTAATCTAAGCATACTTCGCGATCATGAATATTGATGCCATCATACGTGTCACGCCACTCACGACAGTACGAATCTTAAAAATTCACAATGACATACTCGTAATGGTTCGATTACATGTGCAGGCGATCCCAATCACTGCTACACATACATTGACGACATACTTAACTGATAAGTTTTAGCGATTCTTACAAAAGCAGCGATGGTTGTAAGATGTGTTGTAACCTAAGAGTGGTCGTTGTATCCGGGCTGCAGTGGTCGGTATGTGGTGGCGTGGTCTCACGGTGGTTCCCACGGCACAGTTGCCCTTAAACGGCCCCCTCCCCCCCTCGCCGGTAATTAATGCGCGAATAAGCTGCGCCCGCTCGTACATATCGACAAATTGTATCGATTCTGATTTATGGGAGCGTTTGCGCACGTTTTGCATAATGTTTTTTTATATCGTGGTTAAATGCTAACCACTAACACAGATTAAGGGATATTAATGTTGCAATTTAATTTTAAGTGAGTCTTGCACAGTTATTATAACACTTACTTTGGTTAGAAGATTATTTTTTAGTTGAATCGGGTTTTTCACAGTATACCTATCCGTATTTGTTTTTTATGAAGTTACGATATTTCGGCAGTGTTGCAAGCGCCATTGACGGTATAAGCCCACAAACAATTAACTCTTGTGGTAGTGCAGAGGATAAAAGTTTAAGTATACAAATAGATATAAAAAATGAAGTTACCGAAGACCAATAATTGTGGTATCTGTTGATAATTTTTAAGTAAGATCGTCTTTCAGCACATCGAGGCGCGACCGAGTAGATTTTACCCATAGAATTTGAACCCGGAAGCCTAACAGTCTACGCAAATCAATTATTGCGTCATTAAGATCGATTTTCCAACTAGTCGTTAATTGCGAAACTAGGATTCCGTTCAATCGTTACTCCGCCTTTAACACGTTGGTTTTTTAGAAAAAAAGTATTAGTAATTAGTACTACGAAATACTAATTACTAATTTTAAGTGCAGACAACATGCATACGACAGTTAAAAAACAAACTATGTATTTAAATAAAAAAAACAATATGAATAGATAATGTTTAAAAATTGGATTACAAAAAATACATTTGTTTCGCTGTAGGATATTAAATAGGTAAAGATTGTGTTATAAAACCAACAAATGAGACTTCCTCCACTCTCTGACCTGAAACAATGCTATACTTAACTTCTTTCGTCTTGTTTTGTACTTCCATTGCCTTAAATTTGAATTAAAAACTATATACAGGGTGAAATTTTAACCACCTTCCAAATTTTAATATATCAATCTACGAGGCCAAAAACAATAGACGTATTTTTTCCTTTGGTTTAGCCCAATACAAAAATGTCAAGATAAAGAACTTAGAAAATGTCCGCCAAAAATCTAAAATTTTTGATACGGTCGCCTAGCAACACTTTTTTTTCGCAATGCACATCACATTAATTCATTACGACACTAATCATAAGTTTTTGATTTTCCCTTTTTACCTAAACAGGCCTAAAACTGTAAAAATTTAAAACTATATTGCGAAAAATATTTTCGGGTAAAAACTTGATTTACATTTTTTACTTCATAAATGGGCTCTAAATACGATACTGAACGACTACAAAAATTTTGGAAAGTGGTTAAAATTTCATTCTGTATAGTTTGTTGATTGATTAACAGAAAATTTACTTATTTAAACAAAGTAAAATGACAAATACGAAGATTTTTTTTAAAATATAAACGAACATGCGTAGATATACAAAGGACTAATTCTACCAATGTTTAATCGGTTGAAAAGGGTATGAGGCGAAAATAGAATCATCAGTTTGATTAACTTATAACTAAAAATATACAAAAACGCTGTTAATGAAACGGACACATCAAATAATCTCTTGCCATATACGGTCGAGCCCCAGATTAGTTCCCCTGATTTGGCGACTAATATCTCAATCTTGACCTGCGATCACCATGCTAATTTGCGAACAAAAACCCCAGTCCGATAAAATAAACAATCAAAGCTATTACCATTCGAGAGGAGCGAGTATTCCAGTACAGCAATTAAGAGCCATCCGCACGCAGCGAGCAAAAAGCTCGGAACAAAAAGCTCGACGAGGCATTTGCGAACGAGTGAGCTATAGCCGCTCAATGGCGGATACGGGGATAATTCAGTTTTTCCAATCATTCCGCGTAATGCCGACCACGACTTAGAATGGACGGTTTATGCAAACGATGGACATCACGTCAGATTTCATGAGTTCTTATTCATGGGTATTATTTCAATTTGAAGCTATCTATATACAGAGCTAGATTGTAATTAAATAATTCAGACGATTGCATAAGCGTATTTAATCCTGAATAAAGAAAAGCTTAAAATGGTTAAAGTCCTGTTAAACAAAGAATCTCAACATCTCAATCTCAAAAAATAACTTAGAAATAAACATTTGTTAAAGCGTTAAATTCCTTGAAGCAATGTATAAGGCTCTAGCGGACCTTGCGAACTTTGTATCACCCCACAGTGTTCATACAGAATGAAATTTTAAACACCTTCCAAATTTTAATAATATCAATCTACGAGACAAAAAACAAATGACTTATTTTTTCTTTTGGTATAGCCCAGTACAAAAATGTCAAGATAAAGCACTTAGAAAATGTCCGCTAAAAATCTAAAATTTTTGATACGGCAACGATAGCAACATTTTTTTTACGCGATTTGCATCTAATTCATTCATTACAATACTATTCATATGTTTTTGATTTTCCCTTTATAACTTATCAGGCCTAGGACCTTAAAAATTGAAAACTATATTGCGGGTGAAAGCTTGATTTACATTTTTTACTTCATAAATGGGTTCTAAATACGACACCGAACGCCTATAAAAATTTTAGAAAGTGGTTAAAATTTCAACCTGTATACTATTCAGAATAGTATCGCCTCAGAATAGTGATTGATTTGATGTCTTAAATGTCATCGTCATCATCGTCATCAAAATTGAAAAAAAAATACATTTCATTGTGATATTGTGCCGTTAACTTTCCAACGTTTTCAATACTTATTATTCTATTCCCGTCGAAGGCAAAACCAAAAACACCAAAAACGGTCCATCCGGTTTCGACTTATAAGTATATACGAGTAGATTAACAAGTATATTGATCATATATCTAAGGAAGTATATAGTTGACGAATGCCATAAATATTCGGTATTAAGAGTACTTTAAGATATTTGATATCATTAGAAAAGTTACTTAATACATTTTAAAACACGAGAGCTTGTAACAAATCGTAAATTAATTAAAATCATTCATGTCTCAGTTTTTGTTCGCGGTAAAACATTGCTCAACTTGTATCGAGGATAAATAAATATTAGTAATGTTTCATTAGAAATCGTTCATATTTATAATCCAAACCTGAACCTATTAGGCATTATCCGTGGGTAATTATACGAGAGGCCCGTATCTACGAAGTGGAAAAAATCAACGCAACTGTCGCCGCGGAGAATGTACGTGTCGGAAAACGAGACAAAAACTGAATAATTTAAATTTCTAAGAATTTATCAACTTGTATCTCTATAATATTAAATATTGCAAGCTCAGACACTCATTAAAGAGCAAGCGCATAGCTGAATTGAAATAAAACAGTAATATAATTCATAATATTGCTACGTCGCTGGAGCGAAATTAATAATTTTTGATACATGATCTCGTAAGACGTTTGTTTCAGATATAATAAAATAAGAATTAAGTATTGTTTATTGAAATATCGTCAATGTAAAGAGACACGTTCCTATGTTAATTGTTTTAGTTATCAAGTCTTATCTAAAATGGAATCATAACATTCTAAATTTTAAAATTTCCATTTCGAAATTTAAAACTGTTGTTATACTTAGAAAACTTGTGCTATTAACCTGATACTCTCAATAGATAATGTAAATGTTAAATTACACAATATCCGATTCATGAAGCCGCCATTGGAAGAGCATAACTCGCAAGAAGGCTGGGAAAACTCTTATCTCTCGAAACTGCATTCATACAAATTGAATGTGCTGCCAATGTGTTTCTTATTCCCTCCCGAGTTTAAATTTAAAATCTCGTTGGCGCAGGGCGGGAGGCAGGGTGGGGGCGGGCCCACCTGGCGTAATATCCTATTTATGAATAATGTTTTATTCTATGAGCGTCCGCCCGCCCGCCCCGCCGCCCGCCGCGCAATATTGTCCAGGGCTGAAGCTTCTTGAGTTATTGCCGCGGTATCTGGAGCTTTTAAATTATTGAGTTTTCATGTTTCCAAGAACGAAGCTTTCATTGTTGTTTCATTTTTGATAATGTCTCTCGTGGAGTTATGATGATAAATAAAAGCTTTACAATTGTATTTACTCTAATAATATTATTAAGTTATTGGTGATTGTGACACTGAATACTTTAAAATTTGAACATGATCTTTCTTTACAGTGATATGAGTTGGATGGACATCAATTATGTTTACTTAATGTACAAAGATGACTAAGTAATGGTCTGCATTTTTTATAGGCATGCAGGTAGTTATGATAGCATCTTAGAGCTTACTAAAATTTTATTTTAGTCATACAAAACAATGTATCCGTACGATATCCTTAGATTTCGATTATTATAACACCATACCTACAGTTTTTAGTATTCTTTCATTATACTTTCTTTTACAATAAATATTTCTCCAATTAAATTCTTACTCGCAACTACACCCCAGTTAAACCTTTTGTCCTCCACAAATCACGCTAACGCGCGAACTCTTTCCATAACTCTGCATTCTTCCGCGATTTCTCGATTCAATGACAGCCCTGCGCTCTTATTGCTTGCTTTGTTTCAGCGCCCCCAGCCCCCCCTCCGGGGCCGAACCGCGCTTTAATTAATGGAATAACTCTAGCCTGAGTTCGGCCCCACCTAGGTATAGTCTAGCCCGGGAATTGTCTCATAAGTTTTGACGCGGACTGTCCAAATTATTATATCTTGGAGAAAGCATTGCTGTTATTTAAAAGGTTAGAGTGTTGGCAGACTCTGTCGCGTTTTACATTTGTATTTTGTTTTGTGTTATTTGTGGTAAGTTTATTTATGATTAATTTATTTTAATTAACATCTACACCATTGTAATACTATCTATTCTCATCCTTTGGTTGGCGTAAGAGGCGACTGAAAGAGTGCTGTGAAATGCAGATGCGGACAACAGCGTCTCCTTTGTACCATTGGCCAAACAGCGATCGCCTACCCATACTTATTTGTTAAGATGTGCTCTTGAATGTTACCAAAAAAAACATTTGAAAAGGCTTTTATTTAATTTTTAGCTGACGAAAAATACCTACGTTTAACTTTAATTGGTCGAATATGTTTTACGAAGTTGACTGATATTGATGGTAATTTTTGTTTTAATAGAGCGTTTTCAATTGGTAAACATGAGGCAAATGAAACTGAAAAGAAAATCACATTTTCAACTACAGTATAAAGTTATGCATAAAAAGTATCAAAATATCCAAGTCAGTGCCACTCAGAAATAAACACCAAAAAAAAAAAGATAAAAACTAGTAACAAACCACTTGTTAAAACTAAGTAATATTGAGTTGTCAACTCAATTTTTGTAGGGTTTTTTTTTTGTAATTTCTGCTATTTGTCTGAAATTTATATATATTTTTTGAATTAGTTTAAGACCTACAAACTTAAAACCTTAGCGTTTTATTTTTATTAATGATGGATAAAATAAATTCAAATGTGATTAATTAACTTCTGCTTTTTTTTTTATTGAAATAATACGAATTACGAATCAATACGGACGGATGACAAACCTCTTTCAAAGCCCATTACGCTGTTTGTAATTACATTTCTATTTTTCCCTCCCATCGTTATAATGGTGGTTCGTTGGCTTCGCAGTTCAGGCATGGTCCGAAGGCGTTTACTTAGAACTTGTTCCAATTGTTTACGGCAAACACGGGGACGTCGCAAACAAAAAGACACGGGCACGATCAATTGTCGCTCGGTAACTCCTTGCACCTTAACAAACTTCTATCACGGCGAGGAGGGGGCGAAGGGGGGAGTAATGATACATTCGCAGGCCGAAGTGAGGCGCGAGGTAATAATGAGTTATGTACGTGATCCAATTATTTGGGCGCTCGCTCATTACCGCTAAGTGTGAAATATTGCCGGCTTTATTACCGGCATCGCTGACTTCTAGGGGGCGCGGGACGGCCCTGCTTCGCCCCCTTGGGGGGGTCATCTGCAGCGCTGCAACTGTGCCGTACTAAATCATAATAATGTAAGGTGCCGAGCGACGACGGCGGACTCGCTCAATTTTTACTTGATATACCAGTACCAGCTATGCACATTGTAACTAGTGCGAAGTTGAACCTTACGGAGGACTCGGGGTGTGAGTGAGTTTGTTACGTCTGGGAGTCGATATGAAACGGCCAGGTAGTTGTTAGTGATATTCTTGTAGCTGGGGCCGACTTCATTGAAAATCTAGACTTCTTTGCTTTGGTCTGAACGCCCCGTTGGTCTAGTGGTTTAAATACCGGGCCAAGATCTCAGGGTCCCAGGTTCGATTGGACAGGACGTTGTTCGGGTTTGTGATCACCAACCCGCATTTGGCAAGCGTGGTTATTATGTCAGCTTTCATCATTGCAGTGGTAACTTGGATTCAATGATGGAGGCCTTTTCCCTGCAGTGGGACGATTATATGAAAATATTGAACCTTTCCCCTCCACAACTTAGTAAGAAAATTCCAAAGAAGATATAATTCCTATAATCTTACTGATCTTACCTTAAAATCATTAAAACAGTTTTATTTCTGCAAATAGGCCTATGGAGGCGCCTTATCTTACTAGTTTTATAAACCAAAAAGTGGATGTTTCTAACTCGATCACGTCATAACTGCTGAACAAATCTTGATGAAATTTGGCGAAGAGGTAGATTAAAGGCCTGAATTGCACATAGACTACTTTTTATCCCGGAAATGGTACGGTTCCCGTGGGATAGCTTCAAATTACATCAAGCTAGGTCCTTTATAAAACTAACTAATTCAGTCTCAGAGCGACAATTTATGATCCACCACAGCCACATTTTTTTAAATCTATGTTGCTCTCCTACTCTACAAATCAGCAAGACAATTCTAAAAGAAAATCTTTAACCCTTTTTATAACTCTTTAAGTCTGGTCCCGTAGCGCTTCGAGTGTGATGCGTTTTTAATTCCACTCCTTGCCCTCTGACTCGCGTGACGGGTCGGAGGGACCTACCGTTTAGCCGTAAACCGAACAACAAACACCTGACTGTCGTTATTATTGGACTTTAACTGCGTTAAGTAACTACATTGATTACAAAATGTAGATTAATATAAAATAAATGTAGAATAATATATCTATCCTACACCAAACAATGCAAATAGAGTGTGTCTAAAACTGTTTTATAGGCTAATTATATTGCTAGTGTAAATTGCAAATACAAATAAAAAACAAATAAATTCGGTTTTTATAAAAACATTTTTTTTTTTTTTAATATTTGTAAAATTATTTCCCTGGGATGTTGGTACAATACCGCCAAATTATTTAAGTTTCAAGAAATAGTTATTTAATATTTTAGTATTTTTTTTAGTAGTTAATGTATATTACCAAAAACATAGGTGAATCTGCGCTGGCTTACAGCGGAAAAAGCTTTGAATAAATTCGTCGACACAATGTATTGGTAGCTTAGTGATCAATGCAGTCACCCGGAAAGCAGTTGTGGGTTCGAATCCCACCTAAGGCAGTTCATATGTTTATTCGAGGATGTATTCCCCATTAGAGTGTGTATTTTCAGACACATTGACAATCTTGAAGAAGGGTATGTATGAATTTAGATAGAATTGCTTGCTCTTCCAACTTACCAATATGCAAACATTTTTTTCAAATTAATATTTTTGACTCGCAATCGTTACTGGACTGATTAGTTAGCACGCTCTCTTTAAATGTGCTGTGTTGATTGACGTTACATGATCCTCTTAAGACCATGTCCTTAACCCTTAGACGTGCGTGTCAGGTCGACGCTACTTTCACTCGTTTTTTGTTGCACTCGCTACGGCCAATAAGGAGCGAATTATGTCGAACTAATATAACTGTATTCGAGGTAGTAATCGAGATCTGCGACTTAGTACTTAGGCCCTAGTATTTACGCCCTAATACGTATTTTAAGGCCGTGTGAACTTTTTTGCAAACTTGTTGCTGTTTTTAAGTAGACAAGCGATAAGGTCTGTCGTAAGACAACACTGGAGTGGAAACGGTTAAAAAAGTTTTAAATGTTTTTGAAGAAACGTTTTTATTTCATTTATTCTGGAGTATCTACTTTACACGAATAAATAAAAAAACATTTAATAACGTCTTAAATACTAATAAATGATTTTCTCGTAATTATTTAGAACGTATATCGTTTATTAAATAAAAATCGAAATCAAACTATATCATTTAAAAAAAATGAAATGATTAAGGATTTTAAACTACTTATAAGTCGGTCCAAAGTATTGTTAAGTCGTTTCTATATGAAATTACCTTATTACCTTATTGAAATGAATAACATATTTACGGATTCAAGTCGCGTTTATTAGGATTTTAGATTGCATTTTATGGAAGATATCAAACTACTATGTACAGTATGTAAAATATTTAAATGTAGTGTTCGAATAAATTTATGAAACCAAAAAAAGTTGCAAGCAGCCGGCATTGTAGTAAAATATTTCATTTTTAATTGTTTTAAAAAAATATAGTATCACTAGAGCCATGCAAATATCTTTCCACAAATAGCGATTAACGAAGCATCAGTCAGCGCGCATCACGCACGCTATAAATCGGCGCGGGCGCACGCAATGCACATTCAGGCATTCAGTTTGCCGCTCAGCTTGTGGTTAGACCGCGTCTTTTAAAATTAATTTGCTGATCATTTGTTCTAATTTACAGTCTTCTAGCCACTGAGACTTTTTGTCTAACATGTTAATTTGGTGTACTAACATAATTACTTGGGCGTGCCTAATTGTAAGCTAAAACTTTGGAACGTAATATAACAAAAAAACTAATTTTACGATTCGAAAACGTTTATTAAGATCCTTGTTTTTCAAAATGGTAGAAATCTCGAGCAACTGACTCATTTGATGATGACTATGAAAGTTTATAATAGTATATTATAATACGTTTGTTCTTAAAAATACAAGTAGGTACTAAAATTACAAAAATTAAAGCAAAATACAAAAATTAAAGCAAATCTTTACTAAATAGAGCATGAATGGATTATATCACCTATACCACAAGCACATAACAAATGTTAATTATACTATTTAATTCTCCACCTTTCTCCTTCCGATTTCTCCCGCTTAACGCTCCGCTAATCGCGTCGCTAGCGCCCGGCCACGGCCTACAGTGTTATTCAACTTTAGCATTTACCTCGCTGCTGTTAGCATATTCATGGAGTACGTATAATTTCACCCTTTCTTTGTAATGAATATGGAGATGGAAGAAAGTTCTCGCGCTTAAAAACTAGTTGCTACTGTAATTGGCGGTCGTTTGATAGTTTTTGCGTTGCGCCCGCGCATCGCGCCCGAAGCGTCCGTGTTTACCTTTCGTTATGTTTCGACATAGTTGCTAATACTGATATCAATATTGAGCCTAACATAGTAATCAGTTCCGATTCTTGAAAGACAATTTCTTGAATAAAAATTCGCCGACACACAAAATGTCTGGGTAGCTCAATGGTTGGAGCAGTCACCCGGTAAGCGGTAGGTTGTGAGTTCGAGTCCCAACCTCAGGCAATCGACATTTTTAATCAAGGAATTCTATTTACAATAAAAACTTGCAATTTCTTTGCTTGAAAAATCGTGTGATTATCTTTTTAGGTAGATTTGGAGTCAGTTCTCCAAGGTCCCGACGAAACATTTTATAATTTCCAATATACGATAAAGTCTGATGAATATGCTCTCTGAAGCACGATTATAAGCCCTTTCCAGACTCAAGCCCATTTAGGAAAAAAAATTTCCTCAGTTGCAGTTGACCCGATTAGACTCGATCCCAGAACCCTTGCATAGGAAGTACTTAAGTCATCTATTACCGCCCGCTGGAAGTTTAAATTGTGTTTGATAGAAAACATAACGTCTATGTTCTTAGTAATATAAGTGCAGGCATGACGACTATGGGAGATAAGATTTAGATTTTTTGAATTAACACATAAAACGCTATATGGTTTAGCTGTGACACCCAAACAATACAGTTTTAATTGTGTCTATTTCCTCGGCATATAAAGTCTTAAACTTATTCAGTCTGCCATACAGTCCTTTGATCGTGTGATGCTTGTATAAGCATTTTAATAAAACAGCGGTACAGTAATTTCCATTGACATGAATATAATGCAATTTTAATTTACTTTACACAATAAACATTTTTACAAAATAAAGTTTAAGTATGATTGCAACCTTAATCATACACAGAAACAGATTCATTGTCCCATACAAAAGAACTACTTACTCGTACCTACTCATTTAATGAAACACTATTTATTCTTAACTATCTGTTCGTCCGGACATTGCACGGGCTAACCAATAAACATAATGCAAATAAATGACCATATTTGACGACCATTTGGACCAGCGGTAGTAAACGCTGCTTCTGAGCCATGAGTCGCGGGTTCGATCCCCGCACAGTACAAATATTTGTGTGCATGAACATGTCTGTTTGTACTGGTCTGGGTGTTTTCTATGTATTTTAAATAAGTTTATCAGTTGTCTAGTACCCCTACGACAGGGTACTTAATAGTAGCTTAATTTGGGACTAGATGGCTCTGTGTGGCCCAGTGAGGTATGTCTTAAATATTTATTTATTTATTTATGTTTACCCTTGACATAGTTACTTACTTTTCGCATAAATACTTGTCAGTTTTTTTTTTCAAACAATTACCAAACATTATATTTTTTTTAAAATATTTTTCAGACCATTAGAAACATAACAAAAAAAGAATTATTCAAAATCGTTGCAAACATTCTTAAAAAGTGATCTGCGCACATAGTTAAGGTAAAGTGACGGCCTACAATCATCCCACTGTAGGGTAAAAGTTTTCATCATTGAATTCAAGTTACCACAGCAATGATGTGTTACCAAAGCAGTTACCAATCAATACACTTGCCAAATGTGGGTTGGTGATAACTGATCACAAACCTGAGCGCCTTATTGCTCAACCGGGGACCGCGCCCAGGACCCCAAGACCAATTAATTAAGAGGCGTTATTGAAACTCAATTCTCATTCCAATTTTTAACTCACTGGTTTACATTAATGATATGAACAAAACTATTCGCCAACATCACAAAATGTCACATCGTTATTTCTACAGGCGTTTCATAAGTATTGACCACAGTTCACTAAAGAGAAAGTTGATAAAAAAATGCAGTTTAGTCCCCGTTATCCCTTGGGTGAATATTCTAGGACATAAACTGTCATTAAAATCGTCCAGAGGTCACGGCCGCCGTCAGTTAGGCACAAATACTGATAGGTACAGAAGCCAATCTACATACAAAGTGCACTGGAGCAACGCACTCGTACACACACGGACCAGTTCAGACCATTGCGAGCGTGAGAGTCAATTAAATGTGACATCATTGATATCCACTTAAGTTACACGTCTGTGAAATTTTTGGTTGGTAGCATATAGTACATAAGAATGCTAATTTATTATACTTCAAAATATAATAACCGTCCATTTCGTCAAAGTCAAAATCGTCGCAAGATATTCTCCGTGATTTTGTAATATGTTGTGTGAATGTTTACAGCATTGGTTAATATTTTCGATCTTACTGTTTCATTTAAACAATAAATCGGACAGCCAGATACGAGTGTTACTACTACAATTGTCTTGTGTGGACGACCCTAGCGCAACCGCCGATTGTAGGTATTAAAGTAAAGTGCATACACGAGATTGACTTCTGTTCCTGTATTTTGTGAGTTAGGGCATCGGCGCCTGCGCAGTCACGCCCTATTGAGCGCTAACGGTGAAAGTACCCTTCAAAAGGCATAACAGGTATTTTTGCTATAATTACTTTTACTACCATACATCGTGGCCGCAAAGTATAATGATATAGGTATTGACTTTTACTTCGAACTATGCTAGGTCCAGACAACGGCAAATTTTATCATAGGGAAAGATGATTTTATTATTCTCTTGACAATAAAAGTTAACGTAATTAGCAATTTGAACCTTCAAATCATCAGGATGTATCAACGATGAAATTTCAATATACATACATACATACATATTATCACGCCTCCTTCCCAACGGGGTAGGCAGAGACCAAGGCCTTCCACTTACTACGATCCTGGCATACATCTTTCGCTTCTTCCACATTCATCAATCTTTTCATGCATGCTCGTCGGTTTAGAGTACTCTTGACCTGACCTTTCTTCAGAACATCCCCGATTTGATCGTGATAAGTTCGTCTAGGCCTTCCTCTTCCAACATTCTCTTTCACACTCTTCTTGTAGATCTGTCTAGTCATTCTTCTCTCATTCATCCTCTCTACATGCCCAAACCATCTAAGCATCCCTTTCCCAATCCTTGTGACAATATCTTCTTTCACATCACAACGTTATCAACATATGAACAAGATATACCTACATTCATATGCAATCTTCGAACTGTCCAACTTTAAATGCAAGTACAGAGCTGCTAAAGCCACGTGACATACCTACCTTGTTACAATGTAAATTAAATCTAACGTAAGTATATTATCATTTAAAGATGAATGCAACTTTTGTAATTGTAAACCCAAATATTCAGTGGGTGCTCTTTCGTCAGGACGTTTTTCTGTTACTGATTGTGTTTTGGGTTTTTTTCTTATATTATATCTTCCTATTTATCGTATTATAAGTGGTAACTTTGATGACTAGGTATACAGGATGAAATAACCACTATCCAAAAATTTTATATGCGTTCAGTATCGTATTTAGAGCCTATTTATGTAGAAAAAAATGTACATTAAGTTGGCACCCAAAAATATTTTTCGCGATATAGTTTTCAATTTTTACGGTTTTAGACCTGATAAGGTATAAAGGGAAGGGAAAATCAAAAACTTATGAACAGTATCGTAATGAATGAATCAGATACGCAACGCGTAAAAAAAGGGTTGCTAGGCGGCCGAATAAAAATTTTTACATTTTTGGCGGACATTTTCTAAGTGGTTTATCTTGACATTTTAGTACTGGGCAATACCAAAAGAAAAAATACGTCATTGATTTTTTGTCTCGTAGATTGATATATTAAAATTTGGAAGGAGGTTAAAATTTCATCCTGTTTAACAGAAAAAAAAAACATAGTTATAGTACCGTCACTAGTGCAAATCGCTCTTTGCCTTTTGCTAGCTTGAGATGCTTGCATGACCCGAAGGGAGTTTCCAGCGTCATGATATTGACATATTTATCGTATGGTTTTAACTCTCATCAATAATTTGTTTTGTTGAAATGGTAGTTAATAATTCTAATACAAATATTTGAGAGCTTTCTCATAATGTTTAACTTTGGTTACTTACGGTCGTTCAGGTAATTAATTCGTGTCGTCCGCATGTCCTTTATTAACATTTTTAATTTCTGCTGAATAACATGAGAGAGAATAGGAACAGTGCTTAAACTTCATACAACCGCATGTATGCGTGACCACTGGCCGGTGTTCACCAGTTGACAATCTGTGTCACACACATTAAGTTGACGTTATTCAGAAGCTTAAACTCTGTTCCATCTATTTACTCATGTAGCTCAATGAAATTTAAACCGACCTAATTATTAGTAAATAAACCTTTGATAACTTTTGGAATGGAATGGTAATCCGAAAATTATTTTTTCTGTTCATATGGAATATGCCTGTACTTTCTCTTAGAGTCTTAGCTTTTCTATGCTCTATAACTACCTAACAGTTATTACTTTTTCAATATTTTTGAGGCGATGATATTTTTAATTTTTTGTTTTTACATACTGGTAAAACAGCGTCTAGGGTCAAAATGAAGTTAATAATAGGTTTTTTAATAGCACCAATTAAAATTGATACTATTTCAGTCTTCCCTAAAAATGTGAACCGTGCGAAATAAATTACCAGTAAGTATAATGTGGAAACAGAGCGTGTCGCTACGTGCGCGTGCGCAGGCGTCCTTTAATCTGCCCTCAATGACATTAAGAGACATCTGCTCGGTTGCTCCTTATTGGAAAGGATTAGGGTTCAAGTTTGCAACTATCCGGGTACCGTTAAACAATGACCAATGTTGTGATGCAGTTGCGATAACTTGATTAATGAACTGTACTATTAGTCAGCTTAGTGTTGTTTGATTATTTATCGATAGATTTGCTACCAATATTAACTATGCCTATCTGTATCCAGGTTCAGTCTCAAGTTTCAGTCTATGTTCAGTATAAATAACAGTTAGGATAACTTGAGTATGTGAATTTGATGTATATATTCTGTACTTAACTCGCTTTTTAATGCTCGTCCAGCCCTTTTTCGTTTCTAGTCTTCCGTAAATGGAGGATATTGCCACAATTGCCACGCTTTTCAGCCGAGTTGGCCATCGCAGTTAGGCTAATGTTCGAGAAGACGTCGTGGGCCGTCTTTTTCTGGCAGTATTTCATTAGTTGCCTGTTATGACACCTATGAGACGAAAAGTAAATGTTTTGATTTTCCCATTACAAACTCTGCCTTTCACATAAATATTTGTCCTTCATCTTTGTGCTAGGTGCCTCACCAATCAAATGATCTTAAATTGTGTAACGTCGTTTACACATGTCAGTTATTCCATTACTATCATTATCAACTCACACCAGTTCATTTCAAAACAGAGTCCTCTCCAAATAAATGATTTGAATGGAAAGTTTTCGGTCGCTTATTGGCCAATTGTAGAGAGAGTATGCAGCTGACATCGTCTTGCGACATTATTTTAGTCGCTAATTAGGATAACCATGGGAACAAAAGTAGTTTTGTTGATCTATTTTACGAAAATTATACACGACACCGTAACGAAGATCATCAAGAAGCATAATATCTTATCTTATTGAAAATGATGCTATTTTGTAACAAACATGTTGAGTCTGATACTCTACCTATACGGTAAAAGTAAAGAAACAACTTTTACTGATAAAATACATAATTATCGATGGTTGAGTACCGTGTGACATCACTACGCGTTTACCCTTTGGAGCGGGTTATGTTCATTCACTACTTACTACGTTTATAAAAGTACCGTTGATATATCATTTAGCTACATTTAAGTCTTCTGTTTCGTTACAATTAATGGTTTATGTCTAGACCTACATTGTTAAGACAGTCTGACATTTCGGGATGATGAAATTACTTGAATTTGTTAATTCTTTAATGGTTCTTCATTAGGTGTCCAAATTGGTTATGCTTGCTAGTCAAGATTAAAACGTATACAACTAAAAGATAATTAATTTTTTTGATAGAAACATTGTAAAGTTAAAAAAAAAACTAACAGAAACGCGTTAAAACAATATACGAGTAGTAAAGCAGTTGATTCCCTTACATTGTCTATAAGTGTTTAAAAAAAGAAGACACTGTCACTATGTGGAATATAGTGATAATTTTCTCACTCATCTGAAGCCATAACTTGAATATCTTGTAATATCTAACTTGTAATATCAAGTAATATCTGCTCCTTGCGTATGTTTTTTTGTAATCCACAAAACATGGTTGGACTTTGCGGAAAGCCTTTTTAAAATCACAGTGAAATAAACCTATTTACCATTTTAAAAAATGATTTGTTCTAGTTACAACTACTCGTATATTCGGTGTACCCTTACCGGCCCTAACTATAGCAAGAATCAATAAGTCAGTCGCGTTGTATCGGCGCTGCGATCGCGCCTCCCCGCACCCTGCGCCCGCGCATCCGATGCGCGTGGTCACGACTGCGCTCGACCTTATAAAAATATTTTCATTAAAATTTGAACCGCTGGAATGATCAGATTCACACACCTCTGTGATTTGTTGTTTTTCATTGATAGGTATGATATGCTTCTTAATGTTGTATCCACTTTGTAACATGCTATTTACTTTGATTTGTAGTGTATGTAACATCTTACACCTTGGTACTTAATTAGTATATAAACTTAGGATAACCACGATATTAGACACATAATAAATGTACACTCTGTCGCCAAACAGTCCTTTTATAGCAACACTTACCACACTACAAAATAGTGGATCATCAAATTGAGAATGCTGTTATTTATGTGCATTTTTTGTATTTCTTTTGCATAGCATATCCAGTGAAATATTTCTAGGTGTAAACTGAAAAGTAGAGTTGGGGTTTACAAACGAGCGGTAAAGCGATTGTCACATGGTCAAATGTTGTTGTTGCAGCGCTTTAATTTCTTAATTTTGTTGTGTAGGTGTTGGATGACAACGAGAAAACTCTAAACACTCGACAAGAAATTTTGAGACTTATGACGGAAGTTTAAAACAGTATAAGACGGTAGTTTTTGTTTTTTCTATTAAAATACGAACATTGATTGAAATGAAAGATAAGTTTACGGATTTAGAACGCGATTATTTTTGATTTCAGCCGATGTTTCGAACCCTTTACAGCGTTCATTTCAATGTATAGTTTTCGCGTAAACTCAAGAAAACAGTACGAACATTAAGTTTGTGTTTTAAGTATTTCATAGTTTTCGCTAATTCAAATTCTTATCCTAAGGTCAGCAAATATTAATGTTCTTATTTTGTGGAAATCAGGAACAATGAAGGTATCACAAACACTAAGACCCGAGACATTATAGAAAAATGATTTTTTACATTGGGTCAATGTAAAAAACATTGCATCCGGGGATCGAATCCGAGATCAGTGTGAACGCCACTCTACCACGAAGGTCGTCAAACATTTAATCACAGAACTAAGGAAATTAATCATTTACATGTATTTTTTGTAAACTAGATGATAAAAGTGCCTTAAGCGGTGTGGCGCTGCAAGTCAAGCCACATCCCGCTCGGAAAAACAATTACGTTAATATCTGATAACTTCACAATTTATATCGATTCGAACGCTCGATTGGCGCAAACGGCACGCTCGATACATCGCGTTCGGTCGATATTAACAAATGTAAATAATAAGGGAAATAACCTTCACTTATTTACGATTAGCGATTACTGTTTTTAATTCACCGTGTTTATACGAAGTTATTGCTTTGTGTTACTTGGGAAGTTGTTTAATCATTTTATCGTCGACCTCCGTGGCGGAGTGGCGTACACATCGGTTTTCAAGGTGTCGCCTGCTCCAAGGTCCCGGGTTCGGTTCCCAGGTGGGTCAATGTAAAAAATAGTGTTTTTCAACGTTTCCTCGGGTCTGGGTGTTTGTTGTACCTACGTTGTTTCTGATGTCGACAATACTGCTTTAAATAGTTACTGACTTTGGGATCAGAACGATGTATGTGATGTTGTCCACATTTATATTTAGGTATTTATTTATTTTATGTTTAAAATAATTCAAACTAAATCTTATGTTTATACTAGCTGACCCGGCAAACGTTGTTTTGCCATAAAAATGATTAAATTACTAAAATGGTTAACAAAAATTTTAATATTTTACTACCCTACCCCTACCCTACCCCTACCCTACCCCTACCCTACCCCTACCCTACCCCTACCCCTACCCCTACCCCTACCCTACCCCTACCCTACACCTACCCCTACCCCTACCCCTACCCTACCCTACCCCCTACCCTACCCCTACCCTACCCCTACCCTACCCTACCCCTACCCTACCCCTACCCTACCCCTACCCTACCCCTACCCCTACCCTACCCTACACATACCCTACCCCTACCCTACCCCCACCCTTACCCTAAACCCTTCCCTACCCCTACCCTACCCTTACAAAAAAGACGATAATTGATCAGTTATCGAGCGGGATGAAAAATGATTATATTACTAAAATGGCTATTAAAAAATAGGGGTTGGTGATAAAAGGGTAAAAATTTAGGATTGTATGTATTTTTGTATGTTGTATCATAAAAAAATAGAAATTAAAATTTTTGTCTAAAAAATAAAAATAAAAATTTAGGGGTGGACTACCCCTAACATTTAGGGGGATGAAAAATAGATGTTGGCCGATTCTCATAGATACCGGATAAGCACAAAAATTTCATCAAAATCGGTCAAGCCGTTTCGGAGGAGTTCAAGTTCGAACACCGTGACACGAGAATTTTATATACGAGTATTAGATACGAGTACTACTTATTAAAATTCGCGCCGTGTCGCAGTGTCTCGGTGGCCTAATGGTATGGCGCCCGCCCGGCATGCGAGGAGATGCGGGTTCGAATCCCGCCTGAGAATTTTTTTTTTCAAGTTTATATACTGATATCTAATGTTTATATTAGATCTCATATCACATGGTTTCGAACTCCTCTGGAACATTTGGGTAAGCTCGCTCCATCTTAGGCTTCTTCTTAAGTAGTCAAAGCAAGCCCATTGTTTATAAAAAAAAAAATTTGGAGGATTCCTATTAAGTTTTTGAAATCTAAGCTTAGGACACATACCTACTGTTTTTTAAAGGAGCTATGTACCGTTTTCTAGCTTCAAACTCTAAATAAAATAAACTCTCGGGTTATACAGCGAGTTTTTGTAAATATTTATTATAATTAGCAGATTAACAGAAATACTCATTAGCACCACCTTTGCTCTTCCTATGGGTGTCGTAAGAGGTGACCATGGTTTATTAAAATAGTTAAAGTAAAGTAACAGCCTCCAAACATGCAGTTGAAGGCAAAGGCTTTAATTATTGTGTGCAGGCATAATCACTATGCTTGCCAAATGCTGGTTACTGGCCACAAACTTGAGCAATGTTCGAAAATTCGATAGTCTTGTTGCTCGACCCGGGAATCGAACTCAGGACCCCGAGAACTTAAATCACTCGACCAGCGGTGATTGTACTATTTATACAGGAGATGCCTTTTTCATCATCTTCCAAATTGTTTATATGCGTTCAGTATAATAGGGGTTAAAGTATGAAATTGCCGATTATTTTCCCACTTTTTATTTTGTTCATAGCTCTTAAGTATAGTCATATTATTGCGTAATTATTTTTGTATTGTATCAAAAACTAAATAAAGTAACTTTTGACTAAAAAAAAAAAATTCAGTGCCTATTACTTCAAAGGTAGTCGTTAAAAAGACCCCGTACAATGTGTCAGCTGACCTTCTTGCTTCAATTAAGTATATTTGTATTATATACTTTGATTTTCAGAAATTTAAATACTATAATGCGTAGCTTTATAACCATCTAACTTTTTAACTTTAATTGCATCGAAAACGGTTCAGGCGTTTTTAAAAAAACTGAAAAATTGTTAGTATGGAAAAATGACTTTTCTCGATTTCGTCCATACAAAACGGCAATTTCATACTTTAACCCCTAATATTTAGAGCCCATTTATGAAGTATAAAATGTAAATCAAGATTTCATCCGAAAATATTTTCGGCAACATACGAGTAGTTTTAAACTTTTACGGTCCTAAGCCTGTTATTAACTAAAGACAATTAAGATTGTTATATTTACCTATACATGTAAGTACAAATTATAACATCTGAATTTGTACTTACATGTGTAGGTAAATATAACAATCATAACTGTCTTTATTTTAAAGAGGAGGTCCTGGAGACCTGTCTTATCAGGTTTCTGTGAAACCTAGAGCCTGACTCCAGTCTCTCACGAAGTGATACATTTTGATGGGACTATAATTACTTCTACTGTTCGTAATACTAATTTGTGTTGTCAATACTAATTTCTTGGTATGAAAGGAAAATTCGCATTGCGTAAAAAAAGTGTTGGTCGGAGGCCATATTTTTAAAAAAATTTGGTTTTTTCGCAGTTTTTTCCAAGTGCTTTACCTTGACATTTTTGTACTGGGCTATACCTGAAGGAAAAATACGGAATTGTTTTTTGTCTCGTAGATTGTTTTATTAAAATTTGGAAAGTGGTTGAAATTTCATCCTGTATTCAAATAAACTACACCTCGCCAATACTAACCACCTTTGTTTATCGTTAACAAAGTGTTATGTAAGAAAATATACGTTAGTTAGAACAAAGGCCGACAGTTTATCTGTCGCGTTCGGGATGCGCTCGCGCAGCAAAAACGCGTCTTCACAACCTGTCAGTTACAACGCTGACAAGTTTGAAGGTTTAAAAAAGTAGATAATGTAGTTCTTATAAATACTTTCAACGAAAATTGGTTTGATTTGAGAAATAGCACATTTTTAACACCCGCAAATATACTTGTATTATATTTGTCTTTCATACAAACACTATGAAAAACAAAGTTATTTTTGCATTCAATTAAATATTGTGGTATTTTATGCTAAGTGGAAATGAGTGGACCCCTAATTCAGTTAAAGCTGGTACGGAACGGTACGGTGGTCCGACTCGCACTTGGCCGGTATTTCTCTATGTATATCAGACATAATAGGATATATAATATATTTCCCTATTTTAATTTGGTATAAGTACCTACAGTACAGTAACGCCCCGTTGGTCTAGTGGTTTAAATCCAGGCCATGATCGCAGGCCAGGTTCGATCCCCGGGTCGGGCAAAAGAAAAAAAAGTTTCGAATTTTCGAACGTTGCTCGGGTTTGTGATCGCCAACCCGCATTTGGCAAGCGTGGTGATTAAGCCAGTACCCATCATTGCTGTGGTAACTTGAATTCAATGATGGAGGCCTGCGCCCAGCAGTGGGATGATTGTAGGCTGTTACTTTACTTTTACTTTACTTTTACCTACAGTACAGTAATTAATAATCGTAGCTGCAATAGTGCCGCTCCATGTGGTGCCGTGATAAAGAGTATATACACTTACACCGTGCGATTTGAACCACCTGAAAAAGGAAGCACACGTTATCTGACCATTAAGTATAACATCTTGGCAGTATTATTTTAATTTTTTTATATCAAAAATATTTTTTTACAAAAATATAAAGTAGCCCTCGCCGCAGCAAAATAATACGTCAGGATCAAAATAACAATTCCACTTACGTAAATTATCAAAAGCCTTTTACTTTACTAGCGTATGCTCGACCGGTAATTTTGACAGTTGAAACGTTGGTCTTCGGCTGCGCGCGCTTCGACTGACAGCAACGTCAAATCACTAGTGGAATATGAATTTAGGATATCGTTCAACTTAGTTTCGATCGATCGATAAGGTGAGCTGAAACGCTACTGATATTGCTAATAGAATACGAAAAGTTGACATTTAGTTGCGTTTCGTCAATTGTTGCGTTTACGTTTTGTTATTTTACGTTAATAGAATTGGTCTTCTGTGCGCGTCACAGCGTGTTACAAAATTAAAAGTCTGTTTCAATATTTTACCGTTTAAAAAAAAAAAGTTAATTAAATAACCCTGCCATGATGTAATACATGGTCACATAGCGTGGGCTTCGTTTGGTTAAAAATGCACCGCGTAGAGCCATCCCGTTTCCTTCTATGTAATTAATCTTAATAGGTAGTAGGTATACCGCCAGAGGCACACGAGCAGCACCATTTACTACTCTTGGCCATACTACAATCGCCAACCAGCCCAAGTGTGGCGATTATGACAAAATCGTCCTTTAAGGAGCCTCATGTCGAACAATGAAATGATACTTTACATGAGATTTAAGCAATTTCATTGCAATTATATCAGTATATAAACTTGAAAAATAATCTCCCATGCGGGACTCGAACCCGCATCTCCTCGCATGCCGGGCGCGGCGCTTTGCCAATTCAGCCATCGAGACACTACGTCACAGGCGTCAATTTTATAAGCATCTTCTTATCGTTGAAAGCTGTAAGTGGAATGTTGTACGCTTATAATGATTATGTGGTTAGTAGTACCTACCTGGACTAGGTATCACGGTCAGGTATAGCAAGATTTAAAGTCATAAAAAAACAATACAACCATTAAAAAGGAAGGTATTGAAGCAGACGCGTATGTTTTAAAGAATGGGTACCAATTTTGATTCGATGCCAAATAAATAATCAGCAATGAACTATTTGCCAAGTAAAACTTTCATAGGGTTTCATACGTCTGGCACACATTTCAGCGGTCCAATTTATTGTTTAAGAATCATGTCTTTCATTGGAAAATGTACCTACGTTGAATAAATACCTAAATGTGGACATCACATAGTTGTTCTGAGCACAAACGAAATAATTGCTAAGGACTTGTTTTATGGAATCAGATATAATGAACTTAACACAGACCTGAGACAATTTAGAATGGTTTCTTTATGGATCAAACCTGGGGCCTCCGAGTTGGCTTCACCATAAAAACAGTGCCTATGGCACTCAACCATTGGATCTTAAAATGATACACAATTTCAACTATTTCTTTTTACCTTCGTAATGTTTTATTTTGTTGTCAGGTGAAAATTGCTAGGCTTGTACCTCAAATATGTATATCATGAAATTACCACAATGTTTTCTCTGAAAACTACCTAGTGTTTTAACTGCTTAAAACTCTTAATAATTTGAGTATTTATTTCTAGTATTATTAATTTTGTTTCTTTGCCATTTTACACATAATCTATTTAGTTTTAAAGCTTTAACAAATGTACTTGACTTTGTTATACAACAAATATTTATTACTAGTAATGTTTTGTAGCATTTAAACTAACTAAATAACAGCTGTGCGTGACAATAGTGAGATGTTGTAAGATTTTACATTACTTATCTGTATATTATATATTATATATTATTTAAGACATGCCTCACTGAGTCACACAGAGCCAAATTAAAGTACTATTAAGTACCCTGCCTTATGGGGTACTAGATAACCGATGAACTTACTTAAATCCTTTTTTTTAAATACATACTTATAATACATAGAAAACACCCAGACCAGTACAAATAGACATGTTCATGCACACAAATATTTGTACTGTGCGGGGATCGAACCCGCGACCCATGGCTCAGAAGCAGCGTTAGCTACCGCTGCTAATGGTCGTCATCCAAATGAATCTGTGGAAGATTAAGGATTTACATGAAAAGCTGCCCTCGGCACAATGACACTTACTTAAGATAATGCAAAATAATTTAAACAATGTGTCATATTAATTAGTTTCTCAAATATAGGAGTTTAGTTTCTTAGTCTTGAGTAAAAACAATAGGTAAATAAAAAATAAACATTATTCCAAGATGGATGCCTTCAAGTGTTAAAAGAGATAACGACCGCGTCCCGCACAGCGCATTAAGACAAAAGTTTCTGTTGCAATTCTAATTAATTATTAAACCGTAGCTTACTGGCTACGTACATTGTTATAGATCGACCGATTACCATTAATTATCACAAACTGTATCGTTCACGTCAATCTAGCTCAGGTTTTTGTCTAGGTCTCAGTCTGTATCAGTTTTTTTGCATTTCTTTTTCCTCCCCCCGACTGCGGACCCAAACCTTTTGCATGTTTTTCGTTTTTTAACCTACAAACAAAATGCGTGAAAAAACGACGATGATTTATGAATGTTTGGGAACCGCTGGTTCCGCACGCAAACATCCACAGTCTGATTCATCTATACTAATATTATAAAGCTGAAGAGTTTGTTTGTTTGTTTGTTTGAACGCGCTAATCTCAGGAAGTGCTGGTTCGAATTGAAAAAATATTTTTGTGTTAGATAGTCCATTTATCGAGGAAGGTTATAGGATATATAACATCACGGTGCGACCAATAGGAGCGAAGCATCAGTGAAAAATGTTGCAAAAATAATCGCGAACATAATAACAGAAGTTGACGCGGACGAAGTCGCGGGCAAAATCAGTAGTTACGCAATTTTAACAGTAAAAGGTGTCGTAAATTACAAATACAATACTTATCTTGAATTAAAATGTTGACTACCTTTTTTAACGTCACTTGCACTCACAATCTTTGTTCAGTTGCATATACGAGCAGTTTTCAATCAATTGAATTGCTTAAAAAGTTAAAGGTACCAATAAAAATGGCAACAATAGTTTTTACAGAAATATTTAAAACACGTACGTACGGCAACACTTGAAGGTTGTGTTTGGCAAAGAAACATTGTTGGTAGAATATAAAGTATTTAACTGTATGATTTTTACTAAAAAATTTATATTTTATATATTTTTTTGTGTCAATAACAACAATGACACTTCAAATTAAAATAAAAGTAACAACGCGCTGTCGATTTTACTTCAGTGTGTCGTGAGGGGCACAAAAAATGTGCACTACCTTCTCTTCCTATAGAAATCATGCTTCATAGGGAGTAGATATTTCCAGAAGAAGCCGGGAGCAGTGTCTTTTCTCCCACCTACCTAACATTTCTCGATAACTTTTTGATTGATAAAAAGCTTACTGCTTATAATCATTACCAGCCGATTTCAGTCAGTGTTCGACGCAAGCTTCTTTAAGAGGAGGATTTGGTTTGCGATTTTGTATGACAGTGTAATAGAAGATTCTGATGCCCGTCTACTTCTGATGTGATTTGGATATAATTTTTTTGAGTACCCTATTAACTAACAGATTTATTTATTTCTCCACTCATCACATCAAACGGATATACTTCATTACAATTTCAATATAAACTGCGTTATTAAATAAAAGATCGCACTAGTAAACAATGAAGTCTCGTTCGCATGCTGAATATGTGAGTTTGTTTATAAAACGGCAGTGATTCGGGCGGTCACCGGCGCACGCGCAAAAAGCTCTCCATTCATATGCGGGGCGCGGGCAGTTTTTGCGCGGTCGGACGTTCCGCGCGGTTTATTTGTAAATTGGGCGAGATGCGATGCGCGGACGCAGCGAGCCCTGCCAGTGTTGCCAGGGTGGCTTGTGGAAAATACCCTTTTCCGGGATAAAATGGTAATAATGAAAAATTCGACAAACAAGAATTCGACTGCTTCAGATTTGATTTCAAAACAAAACCTCAAAAATCAGTTGATTGACACAAATTATGTCCTGGTTTGATTTGATCAGTTCGGCTAGCTAAAGGTTGTGATATCAAATATGTATCACATTAAACAAATTCAAACAATCAGAAAGGCATTGTTTGGGATGTAAATAAATACCTACTGGATTTTTGACATAATTTAAATTAGAACGTCTGTAATCAATAAGTAAGATGTTTTTTTTACTGACTAGTTTAACTTGAAGCTGTATTTACCTCTACATCTTAATAAATAATAATAATAAATGTTGTCCACACATCACATACCTATGTATTGTATTGTTTGGATCCGAAGTAAGTATAATATCACTAGCTTCTGCAAAAACCTACCTGTACCTGGTAGGTACCAGGTTCGTCGGCTCTGGGAACCCTTGAAAACTAGAGTTTAAATTTACCACGAAGGTGGCCAAAAATAAGATATATAAACATAATATAGACTTTAAAAAACCCAATATCCTAATGCCTAACAGTTATCCCCATCTCCCGTACCCAAGAACCTGGCAACACCCCGGCCGAGCGACGGCAGGGAGCGGCCCCGCGCCGCTCATTCTAATGCGCGACTAGTTTTTGCGCACGCGCATAATTCCATATGAATGCTATCTGTATACTCGGAACGAATCTAATGCGTCCACCAGAGACACGTAATGAACTTCACTTGACCGCTCCGACGCCTTTATGTTTAAGCAAGTAAAGTCCACTTTAGAACAGTCGACGGCTGATACAGATTTCATCACGTCTCAGCGTCTGTGTGAGTACGTTTGCGCTTCTTTAGTGGACACTTGGAGCTAATTATCTATAAACTATACTCGCAGTGTCATGTCTAAGTGGTTTTTACTCGGATTTAGATTATTAGAAGAGTTGATTGGTTTGATAAATTGCTTTTTGTTTATTGTTTTTCGATTTCCTGTCTGCATCATTGTGTTAGTCAACTAGACTCGGTTAACTATGCTTAGGATGCAATGTATAATATAACGAGGAGTTTTATTTTTTATTGAATTAATAACCTGAATAAAAATTTCGACAGCCTTAGGCAAGGCAGACCTCTGAACCTTTCGCTTGAGGTAAAGCTTAAAATTTGTCAGAAGACGATCGCATTTTGGCTAATGGCAGAAAAAAACCCTGACGTCCGTTGTTTTCTTCTAGCAGTACTCGTCGACTTTTACGATACCCAGAAGAGACGTGGTGCTATTATATAAATCCACATTGCCAATAATAACCAATTCCAAAAGGTCATAAAGCACACACAAAAGACGCTAAACTAAAATGATTATCAAATGGGCAATAAGAGTGAGCGGTCTGAACGGCCGAGTGTCCGGAGCTGGCTCTATAAACACTAGGCTTGGGCCTGTGCCAGGGCAGGGTCAGACGTAAGGTTCTGCCAATTTGCTTAGACTCCACCGCGCACTAAACACGGGGCTTTAATGTTTTGTCCTACAACAACATCTTGTTACAACATGGTGCAATAAAGAACTTTGACTTAACAAAATCTTGGTGCATATTTTTTTACCCTGGCACAACACTCGAACGTTTCAACTCCTTGTAAAAGAAGTCATCGCCAATTTTCAGCAATTGACAGCTGTACGTTCTCTAAGTAAAGAAACAATGGATGTAGTTATTAATTTAAAAGCAGGTCTTCAGAAAACCTGGTGGATAACCTACCCATGTTGCATTGAAAATGTCTTTGTTAGTCTGTTCTGCAACATCTCCTAAAAAGAGATAGGTACCTACCTAATTAGATGTTCCAGTTTCTCTATTATTTATGTAACAGCTGTAAGTGGATGATAGAAACTCTTAGCTAGGAAAGAGTCAAATGTAAGAAATGAGCTATAGATAATGTTTTATTTTACAAATAAAATACTACAAATTGCACGAGAATAAAGTCATAAACTGTACATGTGTGTAAAAATGAGATGTAAGAATTTGTGATGCTTACCTTCGTCTTCAAAATATTGATGAGAATTTTATTCTGTAACAAAGAAAAAACACTTAAACGAGTTAAATGTGCGTAACTGTCAACGTCAGAAAATATCTGGTTTTACGTAAAAGTGCTGGTTCTCACACAGGCCAGTTAGAATCAATTTTGACCTAAATATATTCCGAACAAACAATTATCCTAAGTATTTAAAACAACTAGAAGTATGAATATAGACATTTTGGAATGGATATATTCTCAATGGTTCCTTTGTTTTGTATCTAATCTTAAAATAGTTTTATAATCTTGAGTGTGTGGCCAGCTACTTAGTCAGAGCCCCTGCCTTAGGAGGGAGCAGACCGTACAGTGGAGCTTGGGGACTGCAAATTGCATCGTTGTCCGCTAAACGGATTACTATTGTCACGTCTGAATATTTTCACTATAGACTCTGATTTTCCAAGATATTCTAAGTAGGTACAGATACTAATCTAATACCCTTCTAAAAAATAAAAATGAACTTAGATTACTTTTTTATTTATTAAAATGGTTTGTCATTATTATGAAGATGTAATTCAGTCGATATTTTTCATATCGATTTTATTTTTCACGAGTTTCTTAATGGTCTACTATTCTGCTGTATAGTGGGCCAAAAATCTGTGGTTGGTTTTTGGAAAAACGCATTAATTTGTATAATGCGGCAATACACTAAGGAAAACTTTTCTTTATGTAAATCCTATTTTAATTCTCAGTAAGAAAGAACTACAAACTGCATTTACTTTTATATATAGTCCAAAAATTTTTTTATTTAATACAGCTTGATTGGTCTTTCCCAAATTCCTTAACATCTTATTGCATGTGTATTGTTAAGTTACAAAAACATTTTATAAAATACCATTCTGATAAACATAAGGTTAAACTAAAAACGGCCATGAGAATTAGGTAAGCAATCGTGGCTATAAGCAACATCAATGTTTTGTTTGAATTCACCATAGTACGACGTAAGTATTTTTTTTTAAATAAATATTTTAAGACATGCCACACTGGGCCACACAGAGCCATCTAGGTAGTCCCAAATTAAGCTACTATTAAGTACCCTGTCGTATGGGGTACTAGACAACCGATAAACTTACTTATATACTTTTTTTTTTTTTTTTTGTAAATACATACTTATAAAATCAGTTAAAATCAGTTTTATTTCTGCAAATAGGCCCCTGGAGGCGCTTTTACACGTCCCAATATTTAACCTACCACTGCTTCGGGACAGGTTATAAGACATAGAAAACACCCAGACCAGTACAAACAGACATGTTCATGCACACAAATATTTGTACTGTGCGGGGATCGAACCCGCGACCCATGGCTCAGAAGCAGCGTTAACTACCGCTGATCCAAATGGTCGATCCGCTGATCCAAAGTATACACCTTAAATAAATGAATTTCCCATTCTCCTAAGTATGTTACATGAATGTAGGTTCTAGCAGCAGCAGCTTTACTCTACATAATCGTGAATATCATGAGTAGGTAGGTACCTAAGGCAGTCACGAAGCAAGTCTACGAACCATCACGGAGAAGCCCTAATGACACGGCATCAGGCCCACTCATCAGGCATGTAGCCCGCATTAAGTGGGCATTATATTTAGCCGGCCGAGCTAGAGCGCTTATATCTGTTAATTTATTGCCTTATTTTAATTAAGCGTTGCATCCCGACGTTTGGATCTCGTCGTGGCATTCAATGTAAATGCGATTTAAAAGTAATGGCCTCGTCGCCAATTGACTTCGCTCGTCCGTCCGAGCTCACGGGTTCAGTACCCGATCGGTCTAGTTTTTGTCGTGCAGAAAAAACGCTGAGAAGTGACGACTCCGCGATGTTAGGATAAGTAGCGAGATGCGCGCGCGCCGGCCGCGGACGCGGGGACATAAATCGAGAGTAAAAAGCGCCGCGCCGCGTCGTCCGGCCTTTTTTGCCGTTTCTTGTTATGCGCATTCCTTCGTTTTTGTAGTGACATGTTCCCGACAAACGAGCTCGGGCGGGATTGCGAGTTTTTGCGACGAACAATGGTGGGTCGTTGCGCAGTGATTGCGCGGGCGCAAGGCGCGTACGATTTGCATGCGGCGGCCAATGGCGGGCCGCGGCCACGCCCCCCGCCCCGCCCCGCGTGCGCCTAGTGCTCTAATGCTAATACGCGCGCGCACGTGACGGTAACGAGCTGTGACGTCACGCGGCTAGAACAAAGCTCTCAGCCTGTCGCATAATGACGTGAGCCGTGGCATAATACCTTCCAACATCATTCCGAATAAGTAATTTCACACACGTCATTATTGGTATGTCGCTGTTTTATTCTTTAAATCGATTACCTTCATCTTACCGATACATTATGTCAAAACATTTTAGAAAACCATGATAGTTTCAAAATGTTGTCTGATGCTGTTAAGTGTTCAAAACACCGGGATAAACCAAAATATGTGAAATGTAAAACACTAATATTTATAGTGTTATAGTTTTGGTTGTTCCTGTTTTAGGTAGTTATAATTTTTAACACATATGCATCATACAAAAAAAAACTTTATTCTCGTTTGAAAAGTTGCCTATATCAGTCTTTTTTTCTGTTACAAGTAACTACAAAAGATATCACAATCAGCGAGAATTTTTCAGTGTCACTCCCTTAGCGTATTAATATAGGTATTCCTATATTTATACTCTAAGGTCACTGTAAACGCCGGCGCGTAGTGAATATAAAAACAGGTATAAATAACGTATTTGCTATATTGCTGGATTAAACTTGTTAAAAACTGGATATCAAAATGTACAGACGACAATGACACAGGGAATTCAAAAACACAATAATACATGAGATGTCAGACCATAAGTAATAAGGTATTAAGCAATGAGTTTATAATACGCGTCGGCAACACTCCCCACCCTAGTGCTGAATCAGAATTCAGTACTCAACTCCAAGGTATTATGTACGACGCGTACTGAAGATCGAAGCCAAACTCCACTCTTCGTTTTTTTGACGTCTACCATTCGGAGCCTTATCTGTATAAATTTGTTGAATATTTCCTTCTAGCCATGTGTATCATGGCTATAGGATAAACTTGGGTTGATCAACACAACATAATATAATCAACTATCTGCAGTGAGACCTATTCTACGTTTCATTCCTTGCGTGGTAGCATGTCTGGTTAAATATTGTACCCTACTGTTTCCAAACATGTCTGCCTAACTATGTAAATTACTTCACTGCTTCCATAAGCTCCACACCGGATTCAACAAATTCTCCAATAAGATTCACGTCACTCGCGCTTTTCCCTTCGTCTGTCTGTAACAATTTTAATAGAATCGAAAAATGACAGTTTGCAATATATAAGTAGGCGCTGGTGGTAAGCTATTCAAACTCGAAGTAAGTCGCCTATATGTGGAACTTGATGCTTTTCTAAACAATTAAACCATAGCAGGACCACAACAGTTATCAAGTTCAACTCGATTTAGTAAGCCAGTATCATAATTTGAAAACATTCTCGTGGCACTAAGTTTATGTGATGATCACACGATGAATCCTGAAGCAGAACGTCCTCGTCATCAGGAGTAGATTAGAGTCTACAGCATCATTGATGCAGTGTCCAACACGTTGCAAGTGCTTAACCAATTAAATACAAAGTGCTGTATCAGCGGCTGCAACTAAGATACATTCCAATAGTAAGAATACAGTACAAAAAACGAGCAATAGACATACAAAAATAAATGAAAAATAATAACATACGTTTAACTAACTCGATAAGACTTATTTCTGCAAAGAATTCACTTGTTGGTCCCCTTAATAAACCATTACTCAAAGGCTTACTGTTACCAGTTGCTGCAATTTAATTTACCCTAAAGTGCAGCATAACACCATACAGCGATAACAATAAGTAGAGACCTGTAAGCAAAATTCTTTTAGACAAAATATCCTATGAGTGACCAATGATCCTTGTAGTTATTTAGCAAAAATGCTTTATTCATAGCTAAATAAACCTGTGTTTTCCATTATTTGTCCGTTATCTGGTAACACTCCCCATCCTAATGCTGAATCAGAATTCAGTAGTCAACTCTAAGGAAATAGGTGCGAGACGTGCTGCAGATCGTCGCCAAATTCCAGTTTTTGTCTTGACGTCTACCATTCGGATACGTCCATCCTTACCCGGATAAATTTGTTCAATTACTCCCTTTGTCCAGCTATTTCGAGGTGAATTTGGATCGACCACTAACACATAATTGCCTACCTGCAATGGGGCTTGTTCCAAGCTCCATTTCTTGCGTGGCAGCATGGTTGGCAAAATTTCTCGGACCCACCGGTTCCAAAACATGTCCGCCAAACGTTGCGCCTTACGCCACTGCTTCCATAAGCTCCACACCGGATTCAACAAATTCTCCAATAAGATTCACGTCACTCGCGCTTTTCCCTTCGTCTGTCTGTACATTTTGATATCCAGTTTTTAACAAGTTTAATCCAGCAATATAGCAAATACGTTATTTATACCTGTTTTTATATTCACTACGCGCCGGCGTTTACAAGTTCGAGCCGGATCCAGTGGGATCCATGTTTTACACGCCACCTAATATGGTAAATACACGTAGTACTACACGTCGTGAACAGGAAAAAAATGACGATCAGCCGCAAATACAAGAAATTGTTCAGCCACATCAAGGTACGAGTTCATCCTCAGCTAGCAATAATGGTTTAAATATGATGCGAAGCAACGCTGAAACGTCGATTGTGCCACCTCATGGAATAGAATCGGAGCAACCGATACCCGAGCATAATACGACGTTTCGTAAAACCGGACGTACGTCCAGAACGTCTGCATCATCTTTGTTGGCTAGGAAGAAACGGCTGGAGCTAGAAACGGCTAAGCGAAAGGCTAAAATTAAAATGGATTTACTTGATAAACAACTAGAAGCGGATATCGCTGATCTCGAGGATGGGGAATGCAGCTTTCTGCATGATAATGAGAGCACATCACACATTGTTGATCAATGGTTAGAGCGAAGCAGTCAGACTGTAGAAAAGGCGCAAACTGCTCACGATTATGGCAAACAACCGAGCGAGTTGTGTCCTCCTGCACCACATCATGGTTCGTCAGCGCCTATTGAAAGTGCTGACACGGTGCATATGTTGGCTACAGCCCTTAAGGATTTTGCTGCTGCTTCTGCCGCACACACGCCAAACAGAAATTTTATGAGCCGTTTATGTACACCCCGAGATTTGCCTGATTTTAATGGAGATCCAATGGAATGGCTGCCATTTAGAGAGGCGTACAACGAGTCAAGCGAGGTATGCAATTTCACTCCTAAAGAAAACTTGTGGCGTCTTAGGAAGTGTCTACGCGGAGCCGCTAAAGATGCAGTTTCGGCTCTACTGATGAGTGCATCCTCGCCCGAGACTATTATGTCAACATTGGAGCTGAGATTTGGCAATCCAGATTTTATTATTTCAAGGGTACTGCTGGACATCAAAAAATTACCACCCTTGCCCACTGACTACCAAAAGGATATCGTGCCATTTTCCGTCAAAGTACAAAATCTAATAGAATCAATTCGATGTTTAAAGCGAGAAGAGTATTTGCAAGGTATGAACATTGTTTCTTACGTACTGATGAAACTGCCTACAATTCTCATTTCTAAATGGTCAGACTATAGTTTCCCACTGATCACTGAGGGGAAAATTCCTCGCTTGTTAATGATGTCAGACTTTCTTAAGGTTGAAGCTTTGAAGATTGCCACAACGTCCAATGCACACCTTTTAGACAAACGATATGAGCTGGTGAAATATAAACCAAGTGACAATTTAGCTAATCGTTCGCATGCTGTACTATTACATTCCAAGCAGAATGAATTTACCAATTGTCAGTTTTGCCGTGTTGAGAATCATACACTTATCAAATGTAAGCGCTTTCTTAAAGCTAGGCGTACAACTAGATGGAAATATGTGAAGCGCATTGGACTTTGTTTTAAGTGTTTAATGTCTCGACACAATCGAGAGACTTGTACCGCACCAGCTTGCAACGTGGAAAATTGTGGTCAAGCTCATCATAACTTGTTGCATTATCCTGTCTGCAATCGACGCAATAACTCTATTGTTGAACCTCCAAGTCATCAGAATGTTTCTACGGAAACTGTCACGCAAACAAACTCGAGGGATCGGAAAGTATTATTGAAAGTTGTACCTGTACTCATACATGGACCGAATGAAGTCATCAGTACTAGTGCTCTCCTGGATGACGGATCGACGGTGTCGTTGATCAGCGAATCCTTGGCGAAGCGCGCGGGACTGTGCGGTCGCCGCGAGTCACTGCGCTTGTGCGGCGCGTGCACCGACAACGAGCTAGTTCTTGACGCGATGATAGTGACCGTTGACATTTCTGGTATGGACCATACGATTCATTCTATTCGTGCGCGAGGTGTAAGTGAATTAAGTTTGCCGATACAAAGAATGTCTTATGTAAATTGTAATGAATATTTAAGTTTAGTTGATATTCGAAATCACCTATGTACAACTGATGTCAAACCAGAGTTGCTATTAGGGCAGGATAACTACCATTTACTTTTCCCCATCGAAGTAAGGTTAGGAAAACCAAATGAGCCATCGGCTACGCTCACTCCCCTAGGGTGGTGCGTTCACGGTAGTATTCGAGTACCGCGAGATGTCCATCCATCCCCCCAAGTCACTCTTTTCATCGCGAAGAGTGGAGATACATCTAGACAGGATGATTACCAGCTGCAAAAGATCCATGATGAGGTAAGACGTTCGTTCACATTGGACTCATTGGGTGTTTTAGGTAAGCCACGTCAAAATTCTGAAGACGTCCGTGCTACTGCAATTTTAGAAGAAAGTGCTCAATTCGCCAACGGACGCTGGTATGTTGGATTGCCCTGGCGAGATATGGGCTGTTTACAATTGCCGGATTCGTACCCTAACGCACTAAAACGTTTAAAAGGAATTGAACGAAAAATGTCAAAAGACAAGGGGTTTGCGTCTAGATATATTGAAAGAATACAGCATTTACTTGAGAATGACTTTGCGGAAGAACTTGCTGATACTTCTTTCACTCCTAAATCTTGGGTATTGCCTCATTTTGGAGTGGATAATCCCAATAAAAATAAACTTCGGCTTGTATTTGATGCTGCTGACAGGGTAAATGGATATTGTCTTAACGATTTTTTACTTACAGGACCTGACTTATTGTTATCGCTGTTTGGAATTATGCTGCGCTTCAGAGAAAATGAAATTGCAGTCACCGGTGATATTAAGGACATGTTTTTGAGAGTGAAGGTTCATCCAGAGGAGCAGCAAGCATTTCGATTTCTTTGGAGAACTAGCCCTACAGAACCTGTAAAAACGTATGTTATGACTTCTTTAATTTTTGGTGCAAATTGTTCACCCTTCGTAGCGCAATTTATTAAAAATAAAAATGCAAAACGTTTTGAATCAGCAATGCCAGCAGCAGTTAATGCTATTGTCAACTCGCATTACATGGATGATTACATAGATAGTTTGCCCGACGTGCCAAGCGCAATCGAAATGGTAAAGAATGTCACAAATATTCACAAATCTGGTGGATTCAAAATTCGTAATTGGACTAGCAATAGCGTTGCGGTGCTAGATAGCATTCCAAAAGCAGCTTTGGGTCCAGTAGCAGTAAGGATTAAAATCGACCACTTTCAAGGGGAAAGAATTCTTGGTTTAATATGGTACCCCAAAGAAGATGAATTGGGTTTTGATGTTTCTATGAAGCGAATTCCTGAGAGTGTTATTCAAAATAAAGACAGACCTACAAAACGACAGATGTTGCGAGTTATAATGTCCGTATTTGATGTTTTAGGGTTTTTATCGCCCTTCACAATACAAGGAAAAATTATGCTTCAGGATACCTGGAGGTTAAACATCAGTTGGGATGATTTTATTCCAGAAGCTATTTATAAGAAGTGGTGCCAATGGATTGATACTCTAAAGGTAATTAACCAAGTTCGCATACCAAGGTGTTATGTAAATGTACAACCTACCGCTAACAGCGATGTAGATACTGAATCAGTAGAACCAGCGAATATTACAGAAAAGAATGCTGCGAATGGGAAAAATTATAACAACCTTCAGTTACACGTCTTTAGCGACGCTTCTACAAAAGCGATGAGCGCAGTTGCGTATTGGCGCTGGAAGAACAATAGTAAAATTTGCGTTTCATTTATAGCCAGCAAATGTCGTGTGTTGCCAGTTAAGTCAATGACTGTTCCAAGAGCCGAACTTCAAGCTGCAGTTTTAGCTGCAAGATTAGCATTCACGATTGAAAATGATCACCGACTAGTACCTAGTCAACGCTTTTTCTGGTGTGATTCGTCTACAGTAATTTATTGGATAAGGAACAGTACACGCAAGTATAAGGTTTTCGAAGCTAATCGACTGGGAGAAATCGATGAATTCACACGTGTTAGTGAATGGCGTCACATCTCAACCAAGTTAAACATAGCTGATTTGGCTACTAGGGACTCCTTTAGTCTAGATTGTTTTTATGGTGAATGGTTTAGTGGGCCAGCCTTTCTGTACAATGATGAGCTGTTATGGCCCGCAGACATAAATACTTACGAAACAGAGCAAATACAGTCAGCTTATGTTATGGTTATAGAGGATACGCCTGTAGCTTTACCCGTTCCTGACCCTAAAAGGTTTTCATGCTGGAATCGTTTATTGAGAACCACAGCGGTAGTGCTAAAGTTTATTGATAAATGCAGACGGCTTAACGGTTATATTGATTGTGACACGATGCAACGAGCAGAATGTTTGTTGATTAAGCAAGCGCAGCTCGACTCCTTTAGGGATGAGGTAACTGCGATCAAAAATGGAAAATGCGTAAACCGTAGCAGCCGACTAGTAACATTATCTCCAATAATGGACGAACAGGGCTTACTTCGAGTTGGAGGCCGGATTGATGCTGCGGAAGACGTCACTATGGATGTGAAAAGACCTCTTATTCTTGACGGATGTCATCATGTGTCACGGCTTATTGTGCGACATCATCACTTAAAATTCGCACACGGATCTCAAGAGACTGTGGTGAATGAGATAAAACAAAGATACTGGCTAATTAAATTAAGGCCTACCGTAAAAACTATTGCAACCCAATGCATGTTTTGCAGAATAAGAAAATGTTTACCTAGAGTTCCGCGTATGGGGGACTTACCCCGCGCTCGATTGGAACACCACCAACGTCCGTTTACGCATTGTGGACTAGATCTTTTCGGTCCCATTGAAGTTGCAATAGGTAGACGCAGGGAAAAAAGATATGGTGTACTTTTCACCTGTTTAACTATTCGAGCAGTACATATAGAGCTCGCTTGTACACTTTCTACGGACTCCCTTATAATGGCGTTACGAAGAATGTCGTCTCGGCGTGGTTGGCCATGCCATTTGTATTCCGACAATGGTTCAAATCTAAGAGGAGCCGAAAAAGAGTTGCAGAGGAATATGGAAAATTTAGACTTTGAGAGTTTGGTGCAGGAAGGTGTAAACAACAAAATGGATTGGCATTTTATTCCCCCAGCCAGCCCCCACTGGGGGGGGGGCGTGGGAGAGACTTATAAGAACTGTCAAAACGTCACTGAAGGTTATTCTAGCTGAAAGGATATTAAAAGAAGAAACACTGATAACATTATTAGCCGAAGTCGAAAATATGGTTAATAGCCGACCATTAACACACGTTTCTGTAGACCCATCGACAGTTGAGACGTTGACACCTAACCATTTTCTTTTAGGAACATCATCAAATTTACCTATGATTGGAGAATTTGACAACTCTGATATGAGCTTGAAGAAGCAGTGGCGTAAGGCGCAACGTTTGGCGGACATGTTTTGGAACCGGTGGGTCCGAGAAATTTTGCCAACCATGCTGCCACGCAAGAAATGGAGCTTGGAACAAGCCCCATTGCAGGTAGGCAATTATGTGTTAGTGGTCGATCCAAATTCACCTCGAAATAGCTGGACAAAGGGAGTAATTGAACAAATTTATCCGGGTAAGGATGGACGTATCCGAATGGTAGACGTCAAGACAAAAACTGGAATTTGGCGACGATCTGCAGCACGTCTCGCACCTATTTCCTTAGAGTTGACTACTGAATTCTGATTCAGCATTAGGATGGGGAGTGTTACCAGATAACGGACAAATAATGGAAAACACAGGTTTATTTAGCTATGAATAAAGCATTTTTGCTAAATAACTACAAGGATCATTGGTCACTCATAGGATATTTTGTCTAAAAGAATTTTGCTTACAGGTCTCTACTTATTGTTATCGCTGTATGGTGTTATGCTGCACTTTAGGGTAAATTAAATTGCAGCAACTGGTAACAGTAAGCCTTTGAGTAATGGTTTATTAAGGGGACCAACAAGTGAATTCTTTGCAGAAATAAGTCTTATCGAGTTAGTTAAACGTATGTTATTATTTTTCATTTATTTTTGTATGTCTATTGCTCGTTTTTTGTACTGTATTCTTACTATTGGAATGTATCTTAGTTGCAGCCGCTGATACAGCACTTTGTATTTAATTGGTTAAGCACTTGCAACGTGTTGGACACTGCATCAATGATGCTGTAGACTCTAATCTACTCCTGATGACGAGGACGTTCTGCTTCAGGATTCATCGTGTGATCATCACATAAACTTAGTGCCACGAGAATGTTTTCAAATTATGATACTGGCTTACTAAATCGAGTTGAACTTGATAACTGTTGTGGTCCTGCTATGGTTTAATTGTTTAGAAAAGCATCAAGTTCCACATATAGGCGACTTACTTCGAGTTTGAATAGCTTACCACCAGCGCCTACTTATATATTGCAAACTGTCATTTTTCGATTCTATTAAAATTGTTACAGACAGACGAAGGGAAAAGCGCGAGTGACGTGAATCTTATTGGAGAATTTGTTGAATCCGGTGTGGAGCTTATGGAAGCAGTGAAGTAATTTACATAGTTAGGCAGACATGTTTGGAAACAGTAGGGTACAATATTTAACCAGACATGCTACCACGCAAGGAATGAAACGTAGAATAGGTCTCACTGCAGATAGTTGATTATATTATGTTGTGTTGATCAACCCAAGTTTATCCTATAGCCATGATACACATGGCTAGAAGGAAATATTCAACAAATTTATACAGATAAGGCTCCGAATGGTAGACGTCAAAAAAACGAAGAGTGGAGTTTGGCTTCGATCTTCAGTACGCGTCGTACATAATACCTTGGAGTTGAGTACTGAATTCTGATTCAGCACTAGGGTGGGGAGTGTTGCCGACGCGTATTATAAACTCATTGCTTAATACCTTATTACTTATGGTCTGACATCTCATGTATTATTGTGTTTTTGAATTCCCTGTGTCATTGTCGTCTGTACATTTTGATATCCAGTTTTTAACAAGTTTAATCCAGCAATATAGCAAATACGTTATTTATACCTGTTTTTATATTCACTACGCGCCGGCGTTTACAGTCACTCCACTTCCAGATAAAAGAAGTTACGACAAGAAGCACATTATTTATTTATACACAGCAGTTTTCGAAAGAAGAAAAAAACTAAAAGTTCCGTCAAATTAGATAGATAGATAGATAGATAGATAACACTTTATTGCACAAAATAAAAGAAATTAAATTTGGGCAAAACATTTTTTGACTTATGATAGATACTGTACTTACAATATTAACTACTCAAGTCCATATAAGTAAGTAGATACTTACAAACCCATACGGCACAGTATCACGATCAATTACTTTCAAATGGTCATAATCATCCATATATCAGATAGGAACATTACGCGCATCAGTTAGTTAATGATGTTAATGGCGCGCGTTTCGGAGCCGGCATTATAAGGCCATTAGACGGATAGCATCGCGCATGCGCACGCGCCTCCCTGACCCGCACCTGCGCACGCGCACCGATCACTCATCACTACGAGTAGATGCAGAGATTGACTTAGGACTAAAGCCTAAGTCAGGTTTCACAATAGACTTTCTTGGATCAGTGGACGGACATGTTTTTGACAATTGATACCTCAAGAGTAGTAACATCCTATATACATAATAATATAATAAAAAACCACTGCAGGGCAAAGCCCTCTATCATTGAACTCAAGTTACCACAGAAATAATCTACAAGCTACTAGGGAACAGGCATAATATAAGCAGGTATTCCAAGAGTACCTGCTTAGATTATGATTTGAGGACCTAGTATGGTCATGCGGAAGTCCATGTCTTCGAAAAGGCTATGGTTCGACTCCCGGTGAAGGCAGTTTGGGTAACGATGTTGATGTGGCTTCGATATAAATGGGAGAGTGTCATCTATAGGCGTGCTTTGGAAGACATGTTAAGGCATTGGTCTTGGCTTCTTTCTCAAGATGATAGAAGAAGAAGCAAGTCACATCAGAGGCATGTATGGGCTGTTTGGAAGACTGAATTAATTTGTGGCACATCAGCTCTGGTGGCATTGTAACCTCATAAGCTACTTGCTATATTTGAGGGAATTGACTAACTATTTACCAAATGGATTTATTTTTCTATTTAGAATCAAACGACCAAATCAAATGTTATGAAAAGATAAAACAGTTTTTAAACTTACAGACTGGAAATGCTTTGCATTACATTATAAGAATTTGCATTTACCAACCAATTTTCTCTATAAGAAAGATAGACACCGTGACTCAACGTATCATTTGTCACACCACGCTAATTATACACCAGCTAATAAATCGCATTAATTACCAATTTTTCAATGAATCATCTCAGGTCGATTTTCTAATTAGGCCAACAAAAAGGTCAATCGATCACTAAGCTCAATAAATATGTACGGGACTAGCAAACAGCTTCTACCCGCCATCCATCATGGTATCTATTACACTGTTGTACCTTCAGATGTAAACACGTCCAAGCATATTGTCGTGGGATTGAGATGGAAAAAAATGGAAAAAATGTCCCTTGCCCTCCGTCGTACATCAAAGGGGTGAGCGGCAGAACTGTTCAAGCTATTCGTAACTTTATCTGTTACCTTTAAGGTTCGTTTTGGGCTTGTTGTGGAGAATTAAATTGCATGCGGGTGCAGCCGGCGACATTTGGCGTATTACCCGGGAATTAGATGTTTGCGCGTTAATAGATCATGTGTGAAAAAAGATGTGAGTCGGAATTCGAGGGTTCTGATCCGTTTGGGTTATAACTGACCAATTCACTTTTATATCGGTTCACTAAAGCTTTTTAACTGAACAAGCTTTAAATCTGTTGTTAGTGTTAGGAAATATTTTTACTGATATTATTATACTTAAAATCGATTACCTACTAACTTTATTAATATTATAATTACGCAGAATGGCCAAACGGAACTCGATGAAACTGATTGATTTAAACTTTCATGGTCATGGTATTACCGAAGCTAATTAATTCGAACCTTGTTATTTTATTTCTATTATTTTTTGAATTTATCTTCTGCAAGATTTATTAACATTCTAGCTTGAAACATTATTCATGTTCTAAGCGTTCGCTTAACATATCTCCAACAGTGCTCGACTGGTTGGACTCATGATAACTTGCATGGACGTCGGAAACGTACTCGTGCTAAGGACTGTTTATCGGTCAGCTATATAATTGTCAGTGTTTCTCAAGGTAGCATAAGTTGGGAAGGTAATAACGCCTATGAGAAAAGAAGGGTTGTGGTGCCATTCTAGTTTAGGCGGGCACCGCTCGACACTCCTATGACACTATTGTCATACTCACAGTCATACTAGTCAACATAGACGACCCTGATAACAGTGTAGGACTGTCGCGTGGTCGCACAGTGTAGGAGTGTCACCCGACTTAATATGGATCACATAAGAAGGCTCAAGGTCACACAGCGGGCAATGGAGAGAGCAATGCTTGGTATTTCCCTACGTGATAGAATCAGAAATGAGGAAATCCGTAGAAGATCTAAGATAACTGACATCGCTCGGAGAATTGCGGAGCAGAAGTGGCAGTGGGCGGGACATATAGTAAGGAGGACCTCTGGCCGTTGGGGCGGAAAGGTTCTGGAATGGCGACCGCGCACCGGACGACGATCTGTGGGTAGACCCCCCCCCCACCAGATGGACCGACGATCTGACGAAGGTCGCGGGGAGTCGTTGGATGCGAGTGGCGCGGGACCGATCGCTGTGGAGATCCTTGGGGGAGGCCTAAGTCCAGCAGTGGGCGTCAATTGGCTGAGATGATGATGATGACTGTCGCGTAACGTAAACCAACGCTGATACGCACTGTTTATAGCAGCAAACCCATCGGTACGCACTTATGCCTATATTATAGACGCACCACAATCCCAACAGTGTCCTCAAAGCACCATTGTAATCTACTCGAAGATCGCTGTATGGGCATACAACGCTCTGCGCTCTATAACTTACCCAAAGGCTGCATGTGTAAAAAGTGTGGCTGTGCTTATGCTTTGCATGCAGTGTAACCTAGTCTGGCCTTGTGAAACTTTGTGTTTCTTTCTAAACCCATGTCCCAAGTTTACGCGAACGTAGTCGATGGCATAAGCTAGTAAAACACATACCACAATCCAATCTTCCCCTATTCTCTGAGGCACGCATAGCAACAAAATGTGAAAATAAACGCGGGAATTAACGAATCCATGACGAATTAATATGAAATGAGTCCCGAGAAAAAAAGTTGTGCGTACGCGATATAAAACCTTTTTTCAGCGTCTAGCGCATGCGCAGACCGCTGTAACGTTTACGAGCGCCGTGAGTAAAGAGTCTCACGCGTGAGTCGATCGAGAGATAATGGTCAAGTGCGAGTTGTAAATGAGGTTTAGGGTCCTAGTGTCCCTTGGCATAAATACAAAGTTTTACGACCTCCGTGGCAGAGTGGCGTGTCAACACACCGCTTTTCAAGGTGTTGCCTGCTCTGAGTTCAATATAGAAAAATGTGATTTTCTACATTTTCTCGGATCTGGGTGTTTGTGGTACCTTCGTTGTTTCTGATTTCTCAATAGTTACTCACTTTGGGATCAAAACAATGTAATGCTGCAAAATATTTGCTGTAGATCTTCAACTTTGTACTGTATCGTTATGGCATTACCTATTAAATGCGTCCCGACGTAAAATTGAAATCGTATAAACATCATATTTGGTAGACCAGGTTATATTACCAGTATTATTGCCACAATAGAATTTAACACAACAAAAAATAGGATAATCTTGCTTCTGCCGACAAACTGCTTTGCTGCAGTTTGGCAGATGATATAAAATAGAATAGAATAGAATATTTGTTTCCAAATTATATAAAAATGTAACAAATACGTCGTGTACAATTTTAAAGAAAATAACTTAAAAAAACAGCAGATTTTATGTGTACCATAAAATAAGGTTGAATTTTCTGCAACCACTAGATTATATTCAACAGAAGTTTTGATTACAGCTAGTTCAATTTAAATATTTCCTGACTTGCACTTCATCTTGTGCTCTTTAAGATTTCCTTAGCCTTGTCCTGGATCCCTAATGAAATGAGCCGGTAATAAAGTGTGAAGGCGGCATAATGCTCGCGTTCGTTCCGCGCACCGCATTCGTCAGGCGTCGTGTGCGAGCGCGAGCTGACTTGCGCAGGCGCAGCCTTGTAGACGATCGATATTCAAAGTTGGAAGATATAGGTACTATCTAATTACTATTACCGTGAAAATCAAAATCTTGATAAATGCTTTTGGACGTAATTTTTTATTTAATTTGCTGTAATTATTTAGGTTGTTTTTGGACGTCATTAATTTCTTAGCAACTACGAGTATGCCGCTTTTGTTTATTAACTTTATTTTCTCTCCTGACTTTTTGTAGTTTTGACTTATTTATCAACAAGTTAGTAATAATGATTACGATGTGGATTCTTAAATGCTATTATAATTTCTTCCGGTTTTTTAGCAGCTCAAATCAAATGAAATTGCATTTTCCATATTATGATGCTTATATTAATTTAATCAATAAAATATGTTTCTTTTAACATTGATTTCATTTTTACTAAGTAAAAACAGCAAAAGTATTTAACAATTTATGATAATTTTCAAAATTACGTACAAAAATATTGGTTGGAATAACAAATTACTACTTACAACAAAATACAAAATATTTCAGTTGGTTCACATCAAAAATAACAATAATAAACGTAATGGTTGCTGCCACTACTGATTATAATAAATCCAATCCGAATCTTCCAAGTGTTCTTTACACTTGAAAAAAGTGTCACATAACAAAGGGTTATTGAAATCGTAAGTAACGATTCGTCAGGGGGTTCCAGAAGACCACCGCGGAGACGCCGATTGAAATGTCACGTGTGAGCGTGCGCGCGCGCCGCCTGTGAAATCTGTAATGAGGTGCGCTCGGCTTCCCCCACCACCGCCAGCACGCGCGCCGCTATTATAATCCCATTTGCAACTACCCGCAATTGTGTACGGATCATTTTCGCATTTGAATAATTTTGATCGATGACGCTCACGCGCACTGGGAATGGTTTTTCATTGCAGTTGCATCATTATTTTCTCTTTCACACGGCGTTTTATCTATTTTATGAGATTCAATCATGCAAAGGCTTTTACTTGTTATGGGACAATTTGATTTATCTAGATTTATGATCATTATCATGCAGTTCGTTTTGTAAGAAGTCGTTTGTTGGATTTCGTCGGGTTTCGTTACAAAATCATATCAGAACATTCAGAGTAGGTAGGTACTATGGTGAAAGTCAAAATTTGGGAACTGACTCCAACTCTTGACATGCAATAATGGATCTCAATTGAAGTTAGGGGATAAATGAAACATTATAATATAGTATTTTTTAATAATTAAAAATTATTTACATTTTATCTACACTAATTATTATTTCAAATTTAAATTCGATCGATCGATCTTTTGAGGTTAAAAATCCGTTGACGACATTGGTTTTATTTGGTGGCTTAAAAATTTCAACCGCATCAAAAAAAGATTATACAATAACATATTTGTATAATCTTTTAAAATAAAAGAAATAACAGAGCAAAAATCAAAATGTTGGTGCTTGAAAATCTAATAACATTATTTTAAATCCTTTACAACATGAGTAGACCACTCTGCTTTTGTTCGTCGGCTAAAAAGTAACCTTTTCGAATAAGTTCGAAAAAGTTCGTCCTATCAAGAGGGGCACCGGAGCAAAAAGTTATGTTTTTAGGGTTCCGTAACAGGGACAACATGACTCTAAAACATTTTTTTATGTTCTCTGCCTGTTTGACTAATTGTCTGTGGGTCAGGACTTTTACTTAGAAATACATACAAATAGAAAATTGAAATTAATAAAAAAGTCTGCAGTGCCTTGAAACTATAAAAAAAAAGACGTGTGGCACTCGAAGACTGCCGCGGTAAAGCTATTGCATAGGATTTTTTATCAACTTATGCAATTATAAAACTAAAAAGAATCACCGCTGTGCCGGTCGGAGTGGGGGGTGTTAGGTTATTTCCGTTACGGAATTTCTGGATTCGGTCTCCACGCTCAAGGCCCGCGATAGAAGCTATGATATAGCTTAATTTTATAATTTTATGTATTTTCTAATTTTGACTTTTGTAATTTTGGCAGATATGGTTACCATAGGCAACCATACTGTCAAAATCCTTATTTTCTTCTAAATTCTTTTAAATTTCGGAAATTCAAAATTGTGCGATCGTGCCTCGCCCCGAGTGTTAGGTTAGGTTATTTTCTTTACGGAATTTCTGGATTCGGTCTCCACGCTCAAGACCCGCGATAGAAGCTATGCAATAGCTTAAAAATCAAGTCTAGTAGGCTGAGTCAAAAAAAAAAAAAGATGTGGCTGCTTAAAGGTATCGCTTTTCCCATACCTTTGCAAAGGAATCAAAACTTATAGAGTACTTCCCGTTGACCTGAATCATGGAATTTACAAGAGACAATATTTTTTTAAGTCGATAACGCCGTGATAACGGAAGAACTAGTATGAAAGTCTAGTCACTAGCCCACATTTGTCCCGAAGCAGAGGTAGGTTTAAATATTGGGACGTATAAAAGCGCCTCCAGGGGCCTATTTGCTGAAATAAAACTGATTTTACTGATTTTTACTGAGTGACCATGAAAGTTTTAATAATATATCAGAAGCTTGAAGCACATCGTCATCATCATCTTCACTAGCTTATATCAGCCCACTGCTGGACACAGGCCCCTAAAAGGAGGGTTTTGCCATACCTAATCGCCACGCGTGGCCGGCGAGTTGGCGACCGCAGATTGGACAGGGGTAGAAAGAAGTCGCTGCTGCCCGTAAGTAGTACTCCTTTAGTAGCCTCTTACGACACCCATAGGAAGAGAAGAGGTGGTACTATTCCTTTTATGTACCGTTAAGACACGACATTGTAACACAATCAAAACAAAATTAAGAATTATGTTGTGATGCGGAACCCTCACAGCACGTGTCCGTCTCGCGCTTGCCCGGTTTTTTCTAATGAGGTTACGTCCATCACACAAACTTCCTTAATCACAACAGAAGCGTTTCTATAACTACCAGTTCAGCCTCCCCCTGCATTTCCTATTGGGATATCTATTATTAGATTGTGCTTTCCATCTTCCTGAATATATTTCCACTTATATCATAATACTAACAAGACTCTAACCCCGAATAAAATGTTATCCGATTCCAATAAGAGTCGACTAACTAATGACCTATTGGTCTGTGGTTCACTAATAGGGCCAAGGTCTTACAGGGCCAAGGCCTCGGGCAACGAGAGTTTAGAATTTTCGAACATTGCTCTGAGGTCTTACTCCGCAACACAATGTCCGTATATGAGAATACATCTGTCCCTATCACTCATACCGTTGTCTAAAAGTATCTGAAAGAGACAGATACATACATCCGTAGATACGAGCTTAGCGTTGTAGAGTAAGGCATCTGGCTCATGATCACCAACCCACATGTGGCAAGCGCTGTGTTCATGCCTGTACCCATCAATGCTGTGGTAACTTGAATTCAATGACGGAGGCCTTTGCCCTGCAGTGGGGTGGTTATAGACCGTTACTTAGAGTCGAAGTTATATTGTAATAATCTATTAGTCCATACATTAAACCAGAGCACGTATGCCTTGTCACATTCTTAGAAGAATAATAAATAAGTTCCAACAACCCATATTTTGGTGTTCGAATATAATCACATTACTATGTACTTTAATGGTAATATTGGTTAAGTTAAACGCTGTTTGACTCGCTAATGTTCGGTCTTGTTCCTTTGTCTATATTATTAGTAGGTAGGTACCTATATTATCATTAGAATACATACAATACAATACTCTTACTGGGTCACATTAGAATAGTCGCTCGTCCCGACCGACGACACGCGCGAGATAGTGTTGGAAGACAGACTCTAATTATTATTTTTTGTTTGCCTAAGGTGGGAGTTGATCCTCCAACTTTACGCTTACTGGGCGACTGGGCTAAACTTTTATTTGAATTGCTTGAATATGTAACAAAATACTCATTGCATCGGCTTCACTTCTTCGATAGAGTAGATTTTAGAAGAAAAAGAGTGAAAGTAAAGTGACTGCCTATAATCATCCAAATGCAGGGCAAAGCCCCGTAGGTATAATTGAGTTTAAGTTAGCTTAGCAATGATGCAGGCATAACATCATCACAACGCTTGCCACATGCGGGTTGGTGTTCAAACTCTAGTATTGTTCGAAAATTTGAAATTTTTGATACCCGACGTTGGATGAACGCAGGACCCTTGGGGAAGTTCTTGGCTCAGTACTATTAATTTGTTATTAATCAAATAAATCTTTCTACTTTGTCAAACAAAAATAATAAAGGGTATTTTTTTTTGTAAACAATGATGTGGTCGCAATATTCAACAAAACGGTGGTACACCAAAATTTATAGCCGACTGTACCTGCATGAATGGAAAAGTTTCTCGGAAACAGGAGAGTTCGATACGCGATGTTGATTGCTTGAGACTATTTCGGGTCCTCGGTAAGTAGTAAAATACTACTCCTCGCACAGCACTTAAATTACTAGCCATCACTTATTGTACACTATAAATACTTTTGGACATGTAATTCACTCATTATTAACAACTTGAATAATTTTATTGTATTTACACTTAATATTTAAAATAAATCCACTTTTTAAAATACAATCCATAAATCACTTTTTAAAATAAGTCAAGCATTTATGACGAGTATTCAATAAACTTTCACTTTGAATGCTGTTCTATTTTAATTCCTACATGTAACGTTATAATAGTTTGCGTATATCGCAGTTCGACAGCTTCTAAAAAAAGACATTTTGATCTATTCCTAGATAAATTAGACCTATTATTGAACAAATACTTATCTAAGCACCCCAAATATAAAATAATTATAGCTGGAGACATAAATATAAATACTCTAATAAAAAATAATGTTACCAGTCACCTCTATGACATACTATCTAATTACAACCTGGTGCAACATATAACGCAGCCAACAAGAGGAAAATCTTGTATTGACCATATTTTTAGTAATGTGAAAGATGCTACAGGCACCATTCATTCTTTATGGCTGTCCGACCACAACACAGCACAAATGCTGAGTTTTGAAGTTAAATATAAACCCACAAAGCCAAAACAAATACACATATTTAAGAAGTGTTACTCTGACGAGAATATCCAAAAGTTTAGAAATTACCTTTCCAGTCTCGCTTTTATAGAGGTATATAATGAGGAAGATCTAAATTTAGCTTTTAATAGCTTTCATGACTGGTTCAGCTTACTTTACAAACTATGCTTTCCGCTCTGTAGGGTAACAATAAGCACACAAACAAATCAGCATTGGATCTCGAAAGGAATCAGACAAAGCTGCGCTACAAATAGAGTCCTTCGACTAAATCACTACAAAAAGAAAACATATACAAGCAAAAAAAAATACCTAACTTATTCTAAACTACTAAAAAGATGTATATTGCAAGCTAAAAAACAATCAAACAATAAGTACATATTAAAAAACAAAAATATATGTAAAGCGAGTTGGAAAATAATAAAGGAAGAAACAAACACCACATCAACATCGAACAATTATATTGAATCTGTTATATACAACAACCAATTGGTTAGTAGCCCAAAAAAAATTGCAAATGCCTTCAATGAATATTTTATTAATTTGACTAATAATTCCAATGATAATTTAATTAATGACTTATCAAACGATATTTTAAGCAATTCAATTTATCTGACCCCTGTTGACGAACACTATGTAAGGAAAGTAATTAATTCCCTGAATAATACAAATTCTGAAGGATTTGATCAGATAAGTACAAAAATTCTCAAGTCATGTAAGGAACAAATAGCCCCCATTTTGGCATATCTGATAAATCTCTCCATGTCCTCGGGAACCTTTCCAGATAAGTTAAAGCTATCATTGGTCAAGCCGTTACATAAAAAAGACAATAAAACAACTATAGACAATTATAGACCAATCACACTAATATCCATCATATCAAAGATCTTTGAAAAAGTTCTACTTACTAAACTTACGCTATTCTTTGAAAAATATGACATACTACACCAAGACCAATACGGATTTCAAAAAAAAAAATCAACATCCCATGCAGTATTCAATTTAGTAAATGAAGTACTGAATAGACTTAATGAAAATAAATATGCAACAGCTGTCTTCCTAGACATGTCAAAAGCGTTTGATTATTGCTCGCACAATCAGTTATTAAAAAAGCTGGAAAATTTTGGAATCAGAGGTCTGGCCTTAAGTTGGATAAAAAGCTATCTCAGCAGTAGAATGCAAGCTGTGGAAATAGTGAAACCTGATACAAAAAATGTAATACAAAGTTATCAGTCAGAGTTTAAAGAAAATAGATTTGGAGTACCCCAAGGGAGTGTATTAGGCCCTCTCCTCTTCCTTGTTTATATCAACAAACTGCCAAATTTGACAAAGCACCGCTGCATCCTATTTGCTGACGATATTGCTATAATAGTGACTACTGACAAAAATTCGACATTAAATGAACATATTAAGGACATAAACAATACGATTAATACAATAACAAATTGGCTTAAAGGTAACAATCTAAAAATAAACTTTGACAAAACTTACTATATAAATTTCAATAATGTAACTCATGAACAATTAAATATTAACTATCAGGGAAAACATATAAAAGAGACAAATGCGACTACGTTTTTAGGTATAGAGATTGACCATAACTTAGACTGGAAACAACAAATTATAAAAATATGTAGTAAAATAAATAGGTTTTCATTCGCACTTTATAAACTAACTAAAGTTGCATCACAAAATACAGCTCTTACGGCATACTTTGCCTATGTGGAGTCAATCCTACGATATGGTCTCATCATATGGGGCAATAGCACGGACATCAAAAAGGTATTTCTTGCACAAAAAAAGTGCATCAGAGCAATCTGCGGTGCTCCACCAGACGAACCGTGTACCCCTCTGTTTAAATCATTAAACATCTTGCCGGTCCCATGCCTGTACATATATGAAATAGCCAAGTTTGTAAAACAAAATCTACATTACTTCAAACAGGCACGTGATATTTATCCACGAAACACAAGGAATGGAAATAGGTTGGTGTCAGCATTTGTCCCAAAAAGTGCTCGTTTAAAAAAAAATGTCGCCTGGATGTGTATGGTCATTTATAATAAATTGCCTGAAACAATTAAAGAACTGACTGGTAAAAGGTTCCAAACACATTTGTTTAAATGGCTAATTACACATGTCTTTTACACTGTAGACGAATATTTAAAGCACGATTGTTATAATAATGCATGTACCTTGTAAGGCTTGAATTTGTTTTCTTTTTTTTTTAACACTAGCTTTGACATTTGTTTTTCTTTAATATTGACATTAAGTATAATTGATTGATTTTATAAGATTGACATTGATTTACATAAAGAATCTAAATTGAAATTTAATATAAATAATGCATGTGTTTTAAGAAAGGATTGAATTAATTAAAGAATTATGTACTGTAGCTAAATTTAATATATTTGTATGCAACATTGGTTTGCTGAGGAAGAGGTTCGCAACTCTATGTAACAACTAAAATGTACCTTCTTCAAGGACAAATAAAAATATTTCATTTCATTTCATTTCAAAAAAATCTACGAGACCAGGAAGACACAAATATGTTTACATTAAATACTATAAGTTGTCAGAATACTGTCAAAAGGTGACAAATAAACTGTCATGACTGACACAATACATGTTTTCATGTTTTTTCGTTTATAGTGGCCAGTGAAACGAAATATTGGTGAGTTTTTTTATTTAGCGTAATATAAGGGTATGTTATATCGTTTGGTAAATGGGTTTTCTGCAAATGAGTCTCAGCTTTCGTATCAACGGCATTAGCGATTACCGGAACATTGTTCCCGATAGTTATCTGCGATTCAGAGCCGCGGTTAGACGGGAGACGAGCGCAATTCGACGAAATTTATTAGAAAGCCGCTCGCGCCCTTCTCCTCGCCAATTTACTAATCGTAACTCATCTCCGATAAGAGGTGGATTGCTGCGCCCGCGCACCCGCGTAGGGCCGCCAGAACACATACATTATCTGAGGCTAGATCACGTGAGTCATAGTTTGTACAACAATCAACGGCCAGCCTTGACTCGGTAAGTTCTTTTGTAAGGATGGGCAATGCATTGGTGGAGCATTGGTGACCACCTTCGACATTAATGGTTCATGCTGACCAAATTAACCAATGCCCGCAGGACTCCAAGTCATTTGTTCAGATAACAGAAACAAACAAAGTACCACAAAACCCTGACCCGTAAAATATAGAAAAAATAGTTTTTGTTCTACATTGACCCGTTTGAAAATCGAATCCTCGGAGCAGGCTTGGCGGCCACTAGAAATCTGTGTGTACGCCACTCTACCACAGTTCTTACATTTCATAAATGAGGTAACCTGTGCCCAGCATTGGGATCCAAAATGATGTTTGTCCTTGCTCTAATCTTTCTTTGTACCAAATTTTCTGCAAGAAAGCGAAACAGGCAAACTCACATTCACATTTATAATATTAGTTAGGATTGACATTAAAATGCAGTAAAATTTTAATTGTGAAGATCCTAAGGAAATCCTAGCAACCATGACATTTTGGCAACCATATTGCACTTCCACCGCTGCGCCTGCGCATTATCGATCGCCCATCGTCTAGTAATAATAAGGAGCAAGATTGGACCGCTTTAAATAATATCGGTAACGAACAACGAGACTCGACAAACTCCCCATTAAGCTCGTGCAATTTTAAAGTTGATGGAAGATAGTGGTTTAATGCTAATCGGGAACATCCTTTGACGTAGTGGACAGTCTATCTAAAAAGATAGCTTTGATGAATAAAGTAATATAGGAACAAGATACACAAGTGCCATACTAAAATGTCATTTTGGGCCTTTGAGTTGTTCATGTTTCAATTTCAGCTGCAGCAGCTGTTGTTGTGTATAATAAGGTATGAAAAATGATCTAAGTATGATTTAAAGCTTACGTAAATTAGTTTGAGTTTACATAATATTATTTTGCAAACAAATTCTGCGTTACCAAAAGTTAAAAAGAAAAACTAATGAGAAATTAAAACGGCTCTGTTTTAAGAAACCAAAAGAGTTATTGTAAACAACACGAAACATTTATAATCAATTATTTAACATGCAAGTAACGTTAAGACAGCATAAACTCAACCCAATTACAAAACACACCAATAGTCGAAGGCAGCCTAAGATATGCCAAATAGACAAGTGTAACACCGCCTTTTTACGTCGTCAAACAGTCTTTCTTACTAAATTCTTATACAACAAGTTAAACTCGATACTGCATATTTATCCTAAAATAATATATGAATGCAAAACTTCCCTTAGAAACTATTTATTGCGACTGAACTACTAGGAAACGGAATTATTAATAAAATAGCATAGGTAATTATTAAGGTAACTAATGCACATTTATAAATCTGCACATACACACACATATAGTTTGACTCATTTTGAAATATACACACAGTCTGGGAGGGGGGATCCTGGAGTCCTGAAATACAGGAATATCTTAGGTTAGGCTCCAGTCTTCCTAAATATTATGATCCTTTTTTTTTTCTCTTACTTTACTTTTGTTAATTATCATTATTGTAATGTAATATTCTGGTGGAAAATAAAAAACATTTATTATTATTATTATTTATAATATTACAAAAATTTACACTGACAGGATCTGAGAAGTTTAAAAGGTTTCAAATCCTAAATTTGCTGGTGCAGTATCATGGTAGGTACCATGGTACATTTCACATGGCATAAATAAAGATCTGCAACAACAGGATTTTAAGTGGAAAATTTTGCAGTCAATCAAAGTTTTATTTCAAGGTTTAGCTAGATAAAGTCACTGACACAAAATTACAAAAAAAAAAAGTTTAATACTGGCCATGAAGTTTTAATCGTGCAACCTTTACAAGAAAAAGTGAAAATCATGAATAACATACTCATTCCCGTCCTGCTGACGCCCGGGCCGCCAGCGCCATTACCGCAGACGGCTACTCAAAAGATTAGTAACAGCAGATGACCACAGCTTATTTATAATCGTTTAATTCTAGTCTTTTCTCACGTCATTTCACAACATTAGGTACATACCTTGTAGTTTTTATCTATATCAATCACACGCGAAAACGATCCCAGAGTAGCCATATTTTTATCCTGAATAAAACCTCATGTTCAATTCCAGTCTATATTCTATCTAAGTAAAAAATATTGTCCATATCAGTTTTGCTATTCTTACGTGATAAAGTAGTAATGTCAACTTCGGTTGTCACTCAAGATTGTATTCTATAACCATTTTTACTAAACGAAATCTAAATATAAGCTGAACCGCTAGCTATTGATCCAACAGAAGTAGCCTTATACTAGCGTATGCTCGACTGGTTATTTTGACAATTGAAACGTTGGTCTTCGGCTGCGCGCTTCAACTGACAGCAACGTCAAATCACTATGGAATATGCATTTAGGAAATCGTTCAACTTTACGTTACTGTTGTTATGTTCAAATCATTGCCAATGCAGACATCTCCCCCGCGACTGCAGGATACTAGAAAACCGCGATGGGTTGCAGCCCGTCGGCACATTCTCACGTCTTCGCAATTGATCGCCGACCAATTATACAATTAGTCGCTTTACACACAAAGTGCCTGGGAGCCGCCTAATTGTACAACAACCGCGTCAAGTTCAACCCATGCGAGCCATTATCACGCTTGAGGCGATCGACTTAAAACGTCACATGGTTTTTATTGGGCTCCTCGCTTGACTCGACTGTACCGCGGTTTGTTTTTGTCCACCGCTTCGCCCACTTTACGCCTCAACAATTTAATTACAAATTGCCAGAGGTCTCGACCGTTATTGAAAGCTGTGTGACCCGCCTTAATCTGTTTGGGAATTGGACGGAACGTGACCTCTCCAGTGATGCGTGGTACACCTTTGACGAGGATACAGCAAACGCAGCGGTGCAGAGAGACAAACTAGAATTTCGTTATGTAAGGTGTTGTGTTGATATAAAAGTAAAACAATTAACGTGAAAAGTCTTATTTCAGAAATGTTCAGACAAAATGATTTGACATCATCATCATTATTATTACTAGCCTTTATTAGTCAACTGCTGCCATTCTTGATAGGTATCTTGGCGATAGTACATTGACCAATATTACATAAAAGTCGTTGCTATCTGTCTTCTTCAGTAGTACCCCTTTAATCGCCCTAAAAATGTTTTGATAAAGTAAAATAAAAATTAATGTTATTTTTCACGTTTAAAATACTGTTCACATAGTAAACGGCGAATAATAAGCAAAAGTTTTATAAAAACGGTACATGTTTTTCTTTCAACGATTATGTTATAAACTCAGATGTAGACATAGAAACGTTACGCGGTTGATCGGGCAAAGTAATCAAAACAGCTATTTTTGCTGTCTCGACTCAAAAAAGCTATGCATTAAACATGCCGTTTTTCTGATGCCGGTTTAATCTGATCGCCGGGCACTGGGCAGGTGACCTTAGCATACCAAGAAATAAGTTTACAGATTTTTTTAACTCGGAGAAAAATAATAATAGTTAACAAAAAAGTTGAAACCCATAAAAATATGTTTAATGGTAGTCCTAATTTTTAAGTGACTATATCAAAAACAAACAGCCACTTTTCGCAAATCACCCTCATACTTTCGTAGACCTAATTACAGGTTGCAGTATGATTAATGAACTCTCCCGCTCCCACAGAGCCCAGTGAGCGAGGAGCCGCGTGCACAGTGTAGGCAAATCGTTTAATTGCCGCGCGCTCTATGGTTAGCCTCCATAAATTACAGAATCATCGGGATTATTCAAAGGAGCCGCCGCAGACGTAATGCTCTGTTCCGTTTGACACCAATCCCGACCTGGCCTTGTTCTGTGACTTCTGCCGACGACGAATGATTCTACTAATCATCCAATAGGACTGCAATTGACTAGGAAACCATCAGGTTTAACTAGTTGATATACACTGATGAAGCAAAAACAAAAGTGGCGCTAGAATTGCCCCTTGCGGTAGTTGGAATTCTAGAGCACATCTTTCAATATCATTAGCATTAGTATTTACACAGTGTATTTAGATTTACCAAGTGACAAAACAACCATTGTTCTTATGAAAAACAATACATTGTCCTTCGTTAGTGTATAGACACTTGCACTCCAAGATAGCACCTTATGGTTTTACCTTTCGATATGCAACAATCGGAACAAAAGCGGTCGTTTGCGTCGGCGCGGGCGCTGCGCATTGTTGGTACTGATTCATTGCATCTCGGTTTGTCCTTCCTGCTGTGTGTCAGTGATAACGCGCTATCGCGACGCATGCGCGCAATCGCGCTCTATCGCGCCATCGCCGTGAAATATTCCACCGCTGCCACAATACACTAAGAAATATACCACTGCATTTTCTGCATCTTCACTTATATCTATGTTTATTACGATAAAGTCTACTTTGAGAGGATTCATGTGTATGCGCAATGTTGTGGAACAATAACGACCAGCGCCCGCGTAATTCACGCCAGCGCGTTCATCATGCAAAGTGACCAACGGCATATCTCCACGCAAATGTTCACCTTCTCTTTAAGGATTAGAGTTGAATTTTAGTTCGTTGGGAAGAGATTTATGTCGCGGGGGTGTATATTCGCTATCGGAATTTGAATGTCGCCGGGTGCGGCGGGCGGCGACAGATACGCATCGTCTTGTTAGCGCTATCAGATGGTCGATGCTGTAATTGGCACGGCTGCGCGTGCGCCACAGCGACCAATATCGCCGCCATTCATAATATGTTGAGGGAATTTAAAACGTTTTTATCAATTTTATTAAAATCTGTATCATCGATATTGACTTTAGCTTTTGGTTTTACAACACTTTCCCACATCGTGATCAGGTTTTTTCTTTTTATATGTATGTGTTATGGGATGCAATGTTCATCATCATTATCTCATTCAATCCCTTAAGGATCTCCACGCAAATAAGTCCCATGCCACCCATTTTATACCATCAGCTAGAGCATTTATTAGTTAGCAATGAGATGCCATTCAAATATTGAATTATGTATCGATAATGACTTTGAAATGCTTAATCGGATACCGAGTGCGGGACGTGTTGGCCATTTGCATACAATGCTAGGGGCGATCCGCGATATTGTGCCGCTTCTTGCGATGTAATTGCCGCTTCAGCTCCTTTGTGTGGATTAATAACCACCGTCATTGGAGACGGATAATCTCTCAGGTTCAGGAAGCCTACATCATTGTTCCCGTTCTTTTGCTGGTATAAATGAAGCTATGACTTTGTATGATTGGAGGCAATCAATTGTGTCAGTTAGTGATTTTGCAACTTTGATGTTGTTTGTTTTAAATGATCTGCAAATATTTAACATTTTGCACAAATCGCTACAGTGAAGTTAAGATTAAAATTCTGTCGCAAATAAAAACAGAATTAGTCTGATAAGCTAAAATGAAAACAGCGATTGTATACTGTAAAGGTAATTCACAACTGGCTTGATGCTTAGTCCTATTGTATAAACCTGACTACTACAAAATCTGTTAATCCTATGTTTCTCAATATTCGATCAAAATTCGTTGCTTAACTTTCTTCATGCATGTACCTGTAGTTACATAGTATTGACCCAGCTGGCCAAAGTGACATTTGGATGCAGACCAGTCACCCTTAAAGGTTTCTTATAAGAAAAATGGTATGTGTACTAAAGTCATCATCATCATCAATCTACATTGCAGTTCACTTCTGGACATAGGTATCCTCAAATACGCATTTTTGCACTTACTAAAGAAGCTGTTAATATTACCTATTTTATTTTTTATTAGTTAACTCTCTGAAAGTGGAAATTAAAATTCGCTCTAACCTTCATCGTGATTAAGTCACTTAACAGCGACTACACTTCGCAACTATCCCACAGGCTAATCTGAATCAATTCGGCGACGGTTGGATATAAAATAAAAAGCGAAAAGGAAGCGGCCTCGTAATTTGCGGCGATTAAAAAAGACGCCGACAATTGGCGCAGGCGCCGCTCGCGAATATGAATGAGTCTGGCCACGTCGCTCCAACTACTAGCCCTCTCATTCATGCCGCGACACGTGGTATTAGTTGCACAATAATTAAGGGGTTATAAAAATAAATGCGCCATTAACCAGGAACGAGCAATTGGAGTTTATTTATAAAGTTGCGGAAAGACACTGGACTGGAAGTGGGTTGAATGGTTACATACCTAAACAACATTAGTGATGTCATATTTCAGTTTGGAAGTGAAATATAGTACAAGTACGATCTTAAAAAATACTCATGCAATCTATGCGTAAAATGCTGTGCATCTATTGATTTTTTGTGGAGTGCAGACTCAAACTGTTTGGTATAGCCTGTGACAACGGTCGGTGTAACCCGATCAGAAAGTCAGGTAAAATAACAAGGTACAGTCGCGTTTAATTTCTTGTTAAAGATCAAATAATCATGCAAAACAAAGACTGATAAATGGACAATAGTTTCTGATTTGCTTGTATTGCTTTTCATTGAATCCAGTCCATGTTCGTCTCGAAGGAGTGGTTGCATAAAATAGTAGACCTTGTAAAAGAGCGTCATGGCCATGCCTGCTTTGCTTGCAAAATAAACACGAAATATACTAATTATGCAGTACAAGATTATGTCGTGATGATCCTAGTGAATTGTAAATGAAGCCACTAGCGGTGTCTGTGTTGTTGGCTAATGACTCAATCGCGAGCGCAGGCGGCGTTCATTCGTTCGCCCTTGAGCCACCAGCTCACTATGATCTATCGCTGGTCAGCTGAATGTCTATTATCTATAGCCTAACGTCTGTCTAGATTGGCTGGGAACATAGGTAGCAGTGAAAAGCGTCCTTGTTCGTGCTATCTTAGATTCAATATGTAATTACAATAGCTTTTAAGCTACACTAAAATATGTTTATATCCAGCAAACTGTATTTTGGTCAGTCGTTTTTTTATATTTTCCGTTTCCACAAAACAATAAGTTTCCAGGCTCCTTTTCTTCGCAAATATTGCGCACACGTAGATTGACATAAATATTGACCTACAAGCCACAAATGTAAATTTTAAACCTATAATCCAATGAATGTAGAAAGTTTGACATTGTTTAGCTGTTTACTATTTGTGCTTTATTTAAAAGACAAAGCATGTCAAACTACCAACTTTTGATGAATATCATATAACTCCAAAATCAAAAAATACCTTTTGTTTTACATCTCCGCTAATCCACTAAATAATTTATTATAATAACTTTTTTTATACGAGTCTTTTACCCAAACATCTGGTACTTCAGTTCCAACCGGCCATTTGCTATCGATGCTTCGGGCGACATATGCGCGTGAAATCGGCGCGTGCGCATAAATAACGCTAACCAAACGTCCTAATGTGCGATTAGTGGGGCTTTATCATTAATTAGCTAATTTGTTTTGAACACAGACGAAGGGAAGATAAATACATTTAGGAAAATATCGACACATTTATCGGACCGTTGAACTTTAGAGATTGCAATTTGATGCTATGCTAATATTTAAATTCATTTCTTTGGGCTTTACTAATACAAATACTTTATTTGCTATTAAGTTAGTATACCTAATACTTTTTGTTTAATATAATATAACTAGCATGTTATTCCAAAAACCAATACCTGTCTGGTGTAACGGTGCGGACTACCGTTCTGAGTTCGATCAATATAGGAAACGATGTTTTCTAAATTGGCTTGCGTCGTGGTGAGAGCTATAGTCGTACTTAGTAAATATTTCTTTCTTTCCTTATTTCGTTCTTTCTTTCTTTTGTCCTTTATTTGCACTTTGGCACTTGAAGACGTTGGTCTTGTCTTCTGTAGCAAGATGGAAGTCGCAAAAACAAGTCACATCAGAGGCCTGTGGAAGGCAGCTTGTTAAACTCTGACATCAGGCTATCTTTGTACAGGCAACAGCACGTCAACCTACCACAATACAGCAAATTTTTTTAATTGATATTGATCTATACTGGTTGGATTTAAAGCTGAAAATCAATTAAATGACCTTTAACTATTTCGGTAGGTCGTCCTGCCGTTGTCTGTACGATGATCACAAGATAAAAAATGTCAAAGATATTGAACTACCTTAGTATACTAATTAATAGATTCAACTAAAATATAATGAATCCATCACATCTTATCTTTAATATCATAGAAAATATAATAGTAATTTCCCTTCCAATAATTTAAATGACGTCAATTATCAGTTGCGTTTATAATTGACGTCATCTAAATAATTACCATAAAAATATAGGTCCATCGTTCCATCATTAGCAAAACTCATGAATTCCTTTAATAAATAGAGTATACAACGTACGAAGACACAGAAGGTCTATGTATATGAATAAACATAAGTATTTGTGATATTTTTATACAACACGTGGTACCTATGCATCAAATCATTATAAGACTAAAACAATATTGAGGCACTTCACATAAGAATAGCGTACACATAGGGACACTTTAGTCTTTTTTTAAAGTACATAATAATGTACTAAATGCATGATTTTTGTATCTGCCAGTATTTAAACTTAAAAAAATTTCGGAAATATTTTTATTGACACGCGTAAATTTAATATTGATAAATCTAACAATATCGAACGTCAGAACAAAATGAGTCATTCACAGGAAACTACACTTACTATTCCTACGTGTATTGCGTATCAATTAAATAACAATAATCATGCGACGATTTGCATGCGACATTGTTGACGCATCTGCATCTTCGCCGAGAGGACGGTCGCAATTACGCGCAAAGGGCAGCGAGCGGCCATTACGCGCGTGCGCCTGCGCGTGCGTGACTCGCATCGTGCATTAAACGGATAGGCATAGAAGTCAGTAAAATCAGTTTTATTTCTGCAGAAGACGCTTTTAAACGTCCCAATATATTTAAACTTACCACTGCTTTGGAACAAGTCTGGGCTAGTACTGAGAAGAAGCAGCACCAGAAACTCGGTCACTATAATTGTCAGCCTCTTTTTAATGTTTACAAAAGGTTTATTTAATTATTTTTTTTTAATTTAATATGAGCAACCAACAAATCTTACACTAATATTACAATCAAGACTAACATTAAATATTATATAGCTAAGTGCAGATCAGATTCAGTTACAGGCTGCTACGGCTGGCAAATGTGAGAGTTATTTAATAAATTAATTAATTTATACTTACGTTATTTCTAAACAATGACCAAAATTATGAGCCGAGTTCCGCGTGCAATATATATTTTTTGAAGTTAAGAAGACTGTTATTAAATATGTCTATGGCAATACTCTTTTGTAGCACATTACATTGCCGTTGAAGCCTGTTTATAACTGAGTAGTGGCCAAGAGCGCCTCTGGATCCCTCGGCAGCAAATGGTATATATTTACCTTGTCTCGGGATTTTAAAAGGTATATTAAAGTTAAGCTGTTCCAAGAGACCAGGGCTGTCCAGACTACCTCTCACAATCTTAAATAAAAACATTTGATCCAACATGAATCTTCTATGTTTTAGGCTGAGTATTTTAAATCTTGAAAGCCTGTCAGCGTACGACGGCAACCGCCTAGCTTGACCAAGTTGAAAGCAGATATGCCACAAAAATCTTTTTTGCACTCGTTCTAATCGCTTGCTGTGCACCTCATAGTGAGGCGACCACACTGGACTACAGTACTCTAAAATGGAACGTACATATGCGTTATACAATAGGATTTTTGTGGCAGGCCTCAGTTCCTTACAATTTCGAACTACAAAACCCAGCATTTTAAAAGCTTTACTCGTGATGTATTCAATATGTCTATGAAACTGTAGTCTTTTATCTAGTATCACACTAAGATCCCGAGTGAACTCTACCTCTTTAATTAATGTCCCACCGATGTGGTAATTGAGTGATATTTGTGATTTAAGTCTCGTGAATCTAATTTAAGGTTTAAGCGAGTTCGAGCTAGAAAATTTTAATGCCATACGTTCCTATTATTTTAATAATAATTTATAGTGTAATAAATAGCCCTTTTTCATTAAAATTACTTTATCAAACGATTTAAGTTTATGTACAGGGAGTTGAGCAATACCTGTGGTCATTTGTTGAAAATACGAATACTGTTTCCGTTGAACGAATTTCCCATTTTTCGCAGTCTGAAGCCTGAAACGGCAAGTTTATCTTTTTGGTCAAACTCATTTATGTAGTTACTTCGCTTCTTATACCTACACTCCACGATCGCGATAGGGTCGTCAAGGCAGGCTAAAACAAAAAAAATGTGTCATGGCAGTGGCACTTATATGTAGTTGTTGGATTTATTGTTGAGAGCTAAAGAAAGAAGACAGAAATATGAACCAATAATAACTGAACTCGCTCCATTTTTGCCCAAAAATCAAGCGGATGGCACACACGCTCGTAATGGTCCGAGATATCATGCCCGTGAGCAGTGTCTATGTGTGCCTTACTCGAGGGCACTTTGTATGTAGATTGCCTTCTGTAGCTATCTTTAGTCTTTTGTGCATCGGGCGATGCTTGCATCTTCGCTAACGACTGACAGGTGATGAAATGGCGCATAAGTGTTTATGATGAAGCGTGTGGAACGATACCTGTTAGCGAATATGTAAAGTAAAATTAAAGTAACAGCCTTTAATCATCCCACCAATACCCATCATTGGTAATCAGCACGCTTGCCAAATGCGAGTTGGTGAAAACCGAAAAATTATCGAAAATTCGAAACTCTATTTTCCACTTTTTGAACTTTAGGCTCCAAGATATTAGCCCTGTATTTAATCCACCAAACAGGGCATTTATCAGATTTTAGATTGCTATTTTGCTATTGCTAGTTGCTCAACAATCAGCCGACACAGAGCAGCTATGCGTCAGTTGCATATCGCACGTACTGGAGAGAAAGTCAGCCGCATACGATTAGAATTCCGATCTCCGTAATAGCAGAAACCGTTCAGTGTGCATAATCCGCGCACTTAGCGGCAATAAAACTAATGCTGATAGCACACAGACGCAGGGAGCGGAGCGGAGCGGATAGCGGACAGCACTGAAAGACACACCATAATCAAAGATAAATTATAAAGAGGAAACGTATGAATTATTGTATGTTTGAAACGAATACACAAAGAGAGTATTTTTGACAAATTTAAATTAATTTGGCACTTAGATTGTTAAAGATCCTGAAATAGCTGATTCCCATGCGATGCGATATGTAGTGCTGTTAATGGCGATTGGGTATATTTTTAATATTTGTTCAAGTCGGAGGGGGAGCTGAACATAAGATTTGAAATAAGGTACTAATTTTATTGGTGTCTCGATAATCTAAATTAAGTGCAAAATTAATACTTATCAAAAATACTCACTGGGCTTCCTATTTCTAAGTTCCTACATAGGGATGTACAAAAAAATTGGCAGCACTAGGGCCATTTTTTTATTCAGAGTTTTTTTTCTTTGGTAAACAATAATATTACAAGCTTTTAAAGCACTATGGGATGGAAGTCAGTTGTAATTAATTGTACTTCTACTTTATTTTTATTTATTCTCCTAGATTTTTTCAAGGATATTCCAGTGTCAGAGTTTTTCAAGCTGCCTGTCACAGACATCTACGTGATTTGGTTTTATGACTTCCTTCTTGCGAAATCGTCGAAAACCATAAACACGAGTGACACTGGAAAACAAATTTAAAATGCGTGTAAGTAGTTATCAATAATAAAACAGATTAAAAGATTATACCACAGCTCTGCAACTCTATGGTCGCTACCTAACGAGCGCGCGCGCAGCCGAGAATCATCGCACCAATCAGTATTTCTCGGCTCGGTATTCAAATTGTCGAATATGCACTCTCAGACGCAAAGGGCAATTTCTGATCATGGTCGTGTTTCTCACCTCATTCCTTTAAATGCTTTTGCGCCAATAGAAGTATGGAAAATAAAACCTTATGTATTTAAAAGAAAAATAATGTTAGCATCCTAATGAAGGAAATAATAGAGAACGGTTGACTTTAATTACACGAGAATGGAAATTTTGCTACTAAAACTCAAATTGAAAACCTTGTCTCTGGTTTCAATCAATATATTTTATTCGTTAAATGTCTAGATACAATATTAAAACCTAATTAACAATCAGTAAAAAGAAAATAGCCTCACCAAATGAGCGCCATCTTAAAAGATGTAATTCATTGGAAGGTTTGATTTAGGGTGAAAATTATCGATGGAATGAGCAACTATTTTCCTGTTCCATAGATGTTATCAACATCAAAATATTTTACGGGAGACTATGTATTCAGTTAAATTAATGAAATGCACCACAAATACAAAATACGGTTATAAAAATTGTAAATAAGGTAATTAATATATTCCTGTATTTTTTTTTGGGTTTTTATAGAAAAGCTTAACTTGATGTCATGCTATTTTATAGAGTATCTCAACGTGTAACCTTTGAACAGCCATTCAATAGTAGTTACATTTTAATTAAAGCCCATCTTAGACATCTTAAATTCTGGTATCTACAATGTCATCCAGTTATAAATATTTAGTATTGCCGTACTATACATTGTTGGACTATCGATAGTTTTTTTTTTAATCAAATGAGATAAATAGGGATTTTTGTACAAATATGTGACGATAACAATCCCATCGTAACTTATTAACTATAATATAAACATACAACTTATTCTTTTAATATACAAAGTATACAGCATTTTGGCCTCTACTGAGGTAGGTTTAGCCAAAATACTGTGAAAAATTCCAACATCAAGCTAGTAGTTCAGCCTTTTCAGAATCCATTCCCGTTTAGTTGCGTTACGGACACATTCCATCAGCATGTGTTGCACGTCTTTAAAAGTATAAATCTTAATATATAAAATCAGATATAGGTAATATCGATACTAGCGATAGTGACCCTTCCATCAATAGTATTGATTGTGCTTTCGGTATTGAGCTTCAATAATATCGATACTATCGATAATATTGCACTTAAGGGACATATCTATACTATAGATAGACTATACAGGGTGAAATTTTAACCACCTTCTAAATTTTAATATATCAATCTACGAGACAAAAAACAAAGACGTATTTTTTCTTTTGGTATAGCCCAGTACAAAAATGTCAAGATATAGCACTTAGAAAATAACCGCAAAAAATCCAAAATTTTTGACACGGCTGCCTTGCAACACTTTTTTTACGCGATTCGCATCTTATTCATTCAATACGATACTATTCATAAGTTTTTGATTTTCCCTTTATACCTTAACAGGCCTGGGACCGTAAAAATTGAAAACTATATTGCGAAAAATATTTTCGGGTGATAGCTTGATTTACATTTTTTACTTCATAAATGGGCTCTAAATACGATACTGAACACCTATAGATATTTTGGAAAGTGGTTAAAATTGCACCCTGTATACAGTGGATTATTAAGCAGCAACACTACAAATATTACATGTAGTTTACACCGCGTCTGACTCGCAACTTGATCACCCTAAACAGAAGTGACCTTCGAAGTGTAGTGGGATCACTGACTGGACATATCCCCCTAAATAAACATCTCTTCACCATTGGTGCCACAGACAGCCCTCTATGTAGAGGCTGCCTAGAACAGGAAGAATCGGCTGCCCATGTGATTCTGGAATGCACAGGGGTAGCCACCCACCGGGCATCTATCCTCAGCACACCGAGTTCCCTTTCAGAAGCCTGTGAACGTCCTAAAAGACTTCTGTGCTTCTGGAAGGAGTTGGGGTGGTTGGACTAACCACCCTAATACCCCCTACGCATAATGGGCCAAATAGAGCCTAAATGCGGAAAAGGGAGCCCGTTACCATACCATACCATACCATACATGTAGTTTAACTTCGAGTACTAAAGCTCTTATCGAGTCCCTCGGCATCGATGTGCGCGATGACGCGCGGGCGCATGGTAATATTTCGCGCGCTCGTGCGCAGCCCGGCTTTAATTACATCGTATCGACGGCCGATCGCGCGGGTCGCCATACATCCAGCCTCTGAGTGGCTGCAGGATTCCAAAGTTATTGTTATGGAAGGAAAGAGATTCTGCGAGATTGTGACCTTTAATAAACTTGGGTCGGAATTTGATCTTTATACTTATTAATATTTGTAGGTTGTTGCCGGCCTAATCCAGGCTGGCACCACCATTTCTCAGTAAGTTGCAGTTGTTGTTAAAAATATTAACTACAATTACTTGAATTTTTTTTAAGCAGTATCTTCTTCACATTTAATTTACACAACCAAAATAATTTCTGATAATTTTTACCAATTGACAAGACGTAATTGCGTAAATATTTAAGTATTGAAAATACCTAAAAATCTCGACTTTCAGCACAATTCTTTTAATAAATTCCTTGATAAAAATTATATCTTGTTAGCTTAATAAAAATATCAAACTGTATTTAAAAGATATACAAGGGTACATGTAGGCCGTAGAAAAGTCACAGTGGCTATCCTATGCTCCACTGGTAAAGTATTAAAATAACAAACTAAAAAAATATAAAACACAACAGCCTTAGAACTGTGAATCCCACAGTAGGGTATCTAGTAAAATTGCTACTACTACGTGTTAGGTCAAAGAGGATCCGATTGGTATCTGCGCAAGTGGAGCATCTTACGAAACAATTTCTGTCAACGTGTGAAGCGCCGTCATGTCACGTGACATGTGAACTAGCTCAGGAAGAACAGACTCATATTAAACTTGGAGTTAATCCAGGAGTATCAGTTGCACTTAGTTCAAAGCTTGCTTGATTAGTGGTGTCAACATGATCACTGTTTGCATTACATATTTCATACAATATGATATACACACAGTGAAGTATGATCTTGATTGAATAGCATGCTCGTTGCCCCAAAATTTTTACATCTTGTTTGCTACTAACACGATTCAGTCATGTAAACGTTTATAACTATTTTTTTACTCTCTACATGAAACTGATCTAACGGGTGATTTTTTAAGAGCTAAGTTTTTCAGGTTGACAGCACTAATTGGTAATGGCGTCCAAACGACATTTGTCTAAGTGAAAAGTTTTCAGTATACTCTGCCATTTCATCATGGAAAGAATTAGAAATGAGCAACGATTGCAAATTGCTGAAATCTAATATCAAAATTCGTGCTCTGTGAAAAATGTGCATCGTTTGTTCATCGCATATTATGGTCGTCATAATCGACCTGGTGAATCAACAATTCGTGCTGTTATCACCAAATTTCGCTCTAAATTTACTTTGTTGAACATTACACCATCGACTCGCATGCGTACAGTGCGTACCGAAGAGAATATTGCAGTCGTAGCGTCCAGTGTTAATGAGGATCGTGAAATGTCAATTCGTCGCCGTTCTCAGCAATTGGGCATGTGTTACACAACCACATGGAAAATTTTACGTGTCGATTTGGGTTTAAAAGCCTATAAAATTCAACTTCTGCAAGAGTTAAAGCCGAATGACCTACCACAACGTCTAATTTTTGGTGAATGGGCCTTAGAAAAGCTCCATGAAAATCCGCTGTTTTATTAAATTGTGTTCAGCGATGAGGCTCATTTCTGGCTTAACGGATACGTAAATAAGCAAAACTGTCGCATCTGGAGTGATGAACAGCCACATGCCATACAAGAATTACCGATGCATCCCGAAAAAACGACAGTTTGGTGTGGTTTATGGGCTGGTGGCATCATCGGTCCATTTTTCTTCAAAGACGACCGAGGAAGAAACGTTACCGTCAACGGCGAACGATATCGAGCCATGGTACGCGACTTTGTTTTGCCCCAGTTGGCTGAATTAAACTTGGTTGACATGTGGTTTTATCGAGACGGTGCTACATGCCACACAGCTCGTGAAACAATAGACATGTTGAAGGATAAATTTGGTGAGCACCTTATCTCTCGAAATGGCCCTGTGAGTTGGCCGCCAAGATCATGCGATTTAACGCCTCTTGATTATTTCTTGTGGGGTTATGTTAAGTCGTTAGTTTATATGGACAAGCCTAACACGATTGAAGCCTTACAGGATAACATAACGCGCGTAATTCGTGGAATACAGGCCGAAATGCTCGAAAAAGTAACGCAAAATTGGATCTTCCGAATGGACCATTTGAAACGGAGCCGCGGACAACATTTACATGAAGTTATCTTTAAAACGTAAATGGCAAAGTCCAATTTCTCGATTCCAATAAAATTTTTAGATATGTTTTGCAAATTTGAGTGTTTTATTCAATTTTTAAAAAAACTACGCTTAAAAAATCACCCGTTATTAAGGTAACCGATATATAAAAAGTAATTTTAGACTTCCCGGACTTAATCGATCAAATGAAAGCCAGTTTGTCTAGAGAACTCAAAACTCCTCGTTTCGCCTCGACTCGATTAGTTTTACAAGCACAAACATACACTGGAACACAATTTCGTTTCTTACACTCTATTTAAATGGACTCCTTAATTATTTTAAAGTTCCTTAACCTGCTTTTTTTTAAATTCTTGCAGTAGAGGACTATTTTTCTGTTTTATTACCAAATGTGCTTGCGGTTCTGCTAGCGATGTGTCATCGATTAGATCAGTCGTGTCGCTTATCGTTCGCGATACGACAACTAACGCCGAGCCCCGTGAGAATGAATATGCATGAGATTTGATAACCGCTTGATATTCTTGTAAACATCAATGTGTACGTTTTTGAAACAACTGGTATAAAAATCTTGCTACCATGGAGTAATACAAAAATGGATTTCAATTCTATATCATCTTTAATCGATAAGTGTGTTGTGTATAAGGCAAACTTGAAACAGGCCATAAACTGAAGTGATGTTTGATGTAGTGGTGCAGCCTACTAAGTAAGGGTTCTGAGGCCCTACTCCACAACACAATGTCCGTATTTTCGAATCTATCTGTCCCTATCACTCATACCGATGTCTTACAACCATTTCCAATAACCTATCTATCTTCAGTTTTGGCATATCGGAGATAGAAAACAACTTCTGTCTTTGTTTCTCTGGACGGCAAAAACAGAGATAGAAACTGTTTCCTATCTCCGATATGCCAAAACTGAAGATAGATAGGTTATTGGAACCGGCCGTTAATGTATCTGAAAGAGACAGATATATCTGTACATACAAGCTTCGTGTTGCAGAGTAAGGCATCTGGTTTCTATTCCCTGTCAGGTCGGTCCCGATTTCTGTCACAAGTCAACGCCAGAGGCTTAAAAACTTTGACACCATACTCTTGAAGAATAGTCATAAAATTAGATAAAGAGAACGTGCCTTAATGCAATTACTTTAATAACATGACTAAAAATTAAATGAAGTCGTAAAAACCTATAACAAATATGTGTTTTGGTCCAACCAAAAAGGAGAAAAATCTCAAGTTTTTGGGTTTAGTAACACAACAAAAATCACATACCAAATTCAGAGCGAACAAGAAGTTAAGGGTGCTCGATTGCCAACATTGCATGCTCGATTGCCAATCATTGGTTGGAGTGATGCCAGCATTTCTGTGACCAGCCGCCCATACACTTGTGTAAATGAATTCATGTGTACATTAACAATTGCATTGCTTAATCTTCTTTTCGGAATGTACCGCTACCTTACCAATCTTAAAATGATTCTGGCTAACAAAGTTGCGTTTATACCTTTCAATATTTTTAAAAGATAAGAAATTACTTAGACATATAACAGAGCATAGTTTCAAAACTTCTGTCTTGTTTTTGATGTTATTGTAATCTGAAATTGTAGAAACGCGTAAAGCTCCGAAAAAAAGCTAAACATTTAGTCGGGTCATTTTATATTACCATAACTTTAAGGCTTGATTAACTTTGTTTGAAGAAAGAGCGAAGTACATTATCTAAAGAAGCAATTGAACCTGTTGAACCAACTGTTTTGTAAAAATTAAATACCAATTGACATAATTTTTATTTTGTGTGTATCAAATACTGCATCTTCATCATTTTTCGACAGTTTGATATTAACAAACGCATTTTAACTCCCATTTCAGGAAAACCGTAGAGATTGCAATTTTTTTGCATTGAGTAATATCAATTCCCATAAACTGCGATTCGCAGCAGGCCACTGACGAAGTCACTCATCGTTTTCAATTATCTTTATTGTTACAAGATATACGATATTCTTTTTGTCTGCCCACCACTGACGCATATCAAGAACGTTTCATGCGAATTCGAAAAAATACAGATACGTTCGTTCCATATTCATCCCGCGTATTTACATTTAATCTGCGAGACGTATTGAGAACAAAGTTAAACTCAACGCCCAGATTCGTAAAAAGTCGTAAGTATGTAAAGTTGGTGGACAATGTTATCATATTAAACGAGTGGCTGGTCACTTACTGTTTGCGGGACCTGTATTTGTATTATGATAAGGTTTAAATTAGGCTGTTGAAGGTGTATGGTGTATGTGTGCGGTATTGCTTGTAATGCAGCGCGCGCGCCGCACACCTGCGCGCGCCGTGACCGGCATCCCACTCGGTCGCGTATTCCCCAAATCGATTTAGCGTATTTGCCACCTTTATAATAACATCCCAAGTGATGGTTCTAGGAATTGAGTAGAATGTAGAAGCCGTATTTTATGGTGTTAGAACAAACACTAGATTCGCACGTGCTTGAATTAATTTTACATTGTTTTTAAGTTGATAGAAAACGTGTGTGTTTTGCTGATCTTTGGTACATACGTGTGCAAAAATATTCCTGGTTCATTTAGAAGTCATAATATTCGTATCATAATAATATCATCAAGCAGGTAACCAAAATGTTTTATTATCTAGAATTTCATAGGTTGGAAACAGAATCTAAATACTTGCCTAAGTTTTTTTATAACATTAAAAGATAACCCAAAGTATCACATAATCACTTGGAACTTTCATACTTCTCTCAATCAATACATAATACTTCTTTCATGTATAATTTGCAATTAATAAGTGTGCTAGATTAGCTAAGTGTATGTTTTTTTTAAATTTGTACATACAAATGTAGAACATTAGAGAAATCTGAAGCGTCAATCAGAAAAATCACCTTCACCTCTTTGAACTGGTATCAAGTTGTTTATAGAATCGCTTCATTGTAACTACTAACCTGAAGTGTTATTAGCAAATACGCGATAAGTTGCGCTCCAAATATTATAAAGTATACCACCTCACCTGCGTTGCTGAGATTCGGCGCCGCCTTATTGGCGTAATTGCACCGGACGTAGTTAACGCTGGCCTTGCTAGCCCCAGGATCGACCATCAGCTTCTTCTTGATTCTCGCACAGCATAATAAAAGGGTGATCATGAATAAAAAAGAGGTGACTTTGTGGTGGATGATACTGTTCCAGCTGATAGCTTTTGGATAATCTGGAAATTAATGATTAGTTGTGGATTTGAGGACATTGCAAAAGCAGACTTGGGGTTCAGCTTATAGCCTTTCTATTCAGATTTCTTGATGATTATGCCTCAACAAACTGTAGCAGAGCCAGTTGCAAACCACAACCACACCAAGATTCAAGGAGTCCAATTATTTAGAGTACCACTGTTCTATATTTTCTCATTGCAGATCTGGGTGTTCGTGATGTGGTTGTTTATATCCAAGTGTTACTATTTACATGAAAGTCACTGTGTGTGGCGTCGTCCACATTCATATTCAATCAATTAAATTCAACTGTATATTTTTTGAAAACAACTTATAGTTTTAAAATAAATTGTAGAAATTGTACGTGCATCAATTGATAACGACCTACAAAATCTTCACCAGCCTGTATCAAACCAGTGCTAGACAAAAGCCTCTCCAGAAATAGGATTTTGCCAAGTTTAGTAGAGAAAATAAGTTCCCGTCTTTATGGCAGCTCGACTTAGGTTTTTAGGTTATATTCGCCTCTTATGCATAAAAGAAGATAGTATTATTTTTACGTGCCGGCAATACAAGACACACCTACAAAATATCTCTAATAACCAAACCAAAATATTTGTTTGTCGCTGCAAAAAACTAGCAGTTAGTCTTTATAATTCAAAAGTGTCGGATATTCATCTTCATTAATGTTTTACTCAGGGTGATAAATAACATTTAACAGTCTCCAACAGCTAATCGTTCAATGATTGACGGTTAGATTGAGCCGTCATGCGCAGGCGCAGCACAGGTGTCGCGTGGCGGAGGCCGCAGGCTTCGTGCTGATAACGACTGGCTTAATTGATCGCTATGCCTTGCAGATAAACACAAAAGTAAAATATAGAAATAAATGTACATCGGTAAAAATAACAACAATCTAAAATAAATGTATTACCCTAACATATTAAAGTAAGTAACGGTCTATAATGATTCCACTGCACTGCAGTGCAAAGGCCTCCATCTTTGAATTCAAGTTACCGCAGCAATGATCTACATGCTTAATCATCACACTTGCCAAATGAGGGTTGGTGATCACAAGTCCGAGCAATGTTCGGAAATTCGAATCTCTTGTTACTTGACCCGGGGATCGATCCAAGGACCCCAAGATCTTAGTCCGGTACCACTTGACCAACAGGGAGTCAAAATAACAACCATCTCAAAATAATGTATAACTAAAGTAGGTTCGTGTGTAAAACCTGCAGTCAACAGTAACCTTTGGTCGCACACCTCGAAAATAAAGATCAGCCTTTAATAAAGATTATTGCCCTCATTTTATCGAGAAACAATGTGGTATCAGATCGCGCCCCGATGGTATCGCGAGTGAGTGACCCCGGTTCCCACCGACTCCTGGCCGCAGTAGATCGGAAGCCGATGGACAATGCGACCGAACACCAGTTTATTATTAATGAGAGGTGACGTTCTCCATACTTGATTCGGTGACGCACGCGACTTTAAGACTTGGACTTTGGAGCGGGATTGGTGAGGCGTTGATTGTTTTTGTCCCGTAACACTGGGACATAAACAAAAAAAGACACCTCAATTTACTGTTCTACAAACTAAAAAAGTGCTAGTTCCACATAGGCATATTGGTATACTCGTAGAAAGGTAGAGCTTGTCAGGACGTAACTCCTTTTCTGTCTATAAGGAATAAGTCATTTATTTTACAAGTGGATCCCGACATGCTTAACTAGCACAATCTACACATTTTTGGTATCTCATAAATTGAAAATATCTAGACATTGTCAAGAGTATTATTGTGAAAACTATCATTATGATATTGTTTTTGCACGGTCACTCGCAATGTCATACAACATCAAAATATAACAGAAGTATCTCATCCTATGAATGTTGTAAGAAGGGACTAAAAGAGTACTGCCATAAGATGACGGGCAGCAGCGTCTTCTCGCTACCTCTCTCTTTTGAGGAGAAAGAGAGAGTTTTTTGAGGTAAACATGGTTATTATGGCAAAGTCTACCTTTTGAAGATGCCTACATCAAGCGATGGTCTGTTGTAGGTTAATGACAAGTTATAAGATGCTCATTTATCATTTTACTTCTGTAAAGATAAGGTAAGAGGTTCTCTAAACGTCCCGTAAGTTCTCTACACTAAAGCAGCACCAGTAAAAGTGTAGCTGGCGCAGGTGGCCGGTTCCGAGAGCGGCTTCCTTCCCCGAACGCGCGGCCATTGTGTGCGCACGCGCAACGCATAGCTCACGAGGCGTTTAGGCTAATGCTCGCTGAGAGCGATGATTAAACAGATTTATTTGTTATGGTGACCGGTGGCGTAAATGAACTAAGAAAATGTAAATAATGTTTTTCTCAAGACCTGGAATTCAATTGCAAATAAGATTGTAATATGATAATTGATAAATGAAGAGATATTTTTGTCAATTCTTTATAGTGTCTGTGATTTTCTAATTATAATTCCATAACGAAAGGTTTAAGATCAAGGATCTAAACCGGTAACATCGTCACCGTGTTTGTTTGTGGCTGTCTACAGATAACTTGTATAGGTTTAAAGCACCGATGTTGAAGCAGAAAAACAGAGAGACTATACAAAGTCTTCTGATTCAAAATACCGTTCCTTGTATTAATATTTCGACTGCTGTGACCTGACCCTCGGTTGCCGGACATCTGTTCTAAGTTCTAACCATTTTGTACAATATTCACAAAAATATTTCTTTCGGATGCTACTCGTAGAAGTGCATAACCAAAAACATTTATGAAAATCCGCTGATTTACAGCGTAGTCTTGAATAAGTTTGCTGACACATATAATATCTAGGATTAAAGCTCAATGGTCAGAGCAGTTGCCCGATAAGTAGAAGGTTGTGCGTTCAATTCCCACCTAAGGCAGTCAACATCTTAATTTAGAGGGTTAAAATCTTTGCGCTATATTATTAAATCGGGTCTATGTTTAGACATTACATGTAACCATTTAATATTGCTTTCAAAACAAAAAAATATTTAAACACGCGTCTTATTTTAATGGCTCTCGACGCCGAAGTACAATTAACGCTAATTTGACTAACCTCACATGACGCAGGGATGCGCGCGCGCCGCGGTTAACGAGCACGGTTTATGGCGCGCTATAAACCTAATGTCTGCCGACAGAAAAGGGCATTTACACGACGCGATTAAATGGCGAGTGCTCACTGCTTGATTATCACGTGACATGACAAAAAAGGCTGAGCAAGCTTTTATTGATGACTTCTTTAAGGTGTGACAGTAATGACGTACGGTGCTATGATACTACAAGTTCTTGTCTTAAGGTCTCTATCAGAATTATAAATTCGGCCATAAATCTTAAGAGATAATTAAACATTTAGCATGGAGTTATTTAATTCGGGATTTATACCATGTACCTTATTTATTATGAGTTTCCGATATTTCGGCACTGTTGCAAGCGCCATGTTCACGGGAGTTCTCCAGGAAACTCATAATAAATAAGGTACATGGTATAAATCCCGAATTAAATAAATCTAGTGATAGTGACCGTGAAAGTTTAAATCAGTATATTTAGCATGGATTTTTTTTTTGAGATGTTAGCTCTTAACAGGTTTTCCAGTATTAATCATATTAATATCAACGTCTAGGAATCCATAGCTAGACATTAGCCTATCCCATAGAACACCGTAATGAGCGAATTAGGGTTGCACAAACTGAGTGAACTTAACCAGGGCATCTATTTATCTCCACGGTATGGCTTCTAATGCTCTTTACTAAAAATATTTTCATTTTAAATGTGGACATCTTATACGAGTACATTGTCCTTAATCCCAAAGTGAGTAACTATTTGGAGCACTCGTATTGTGGCAATCAGAAACAACGAAGGTACCACAAACACCCAGACACTAAGAAAATGAAGAAAGACAATTTTTTAAGCTATTGCATAGCTTCTATCGCGGGCCTTGAGCGTGGAGACCGAATCCAGAAATTCCGTAACAAAAAAAAACTAACCTAACACTCGGGGCGAGGCACAATCGAACAATTATGAATTTCCGAAATTTAAAAGAATTTAGTTAGAAGAAAATAAGGATTTTGACAGTATGGTTGCCTATGGTAACCATATCTGCCAAAATAACAGAAAAACTTAATTACAAAATTCAAAATTAGAAAATACATAAAATTATAAAATTAAGCTATTGCATAGCTTCTATCGCGGGCCTTGAGCGTGGAGACCGAATCCAGAAATTCCGTAATGAAAATACAGGCACCGACCGGCACAGCGGTGATACTTTTTAGTTTTATAATTGCATAAGTTGATAAAAAATGCTATGCAATAGCTTTACCGCGGCAGTCTCCGAGTGCCACACGTCTTTTTTTCTACAATAACCGTTACGGGAATCCAACTCAGGATCTTAAAAAGTGGTGTGTTTACACAACTTTGTCCGCAACGGACGTCGTCAAGTATATCTATCATTTCATTTTAATAAATATGAAAGCTACAGTAGGTGTTGATTTCTGGTACACAATTTATTTAAGGTCAGTCAGTTACATAGATCGATTTTTCCTTAGGATTAAGGAAAAATCGATCTATGTAACTCTCTCTGTAAGGGCTTTCGATATAATAAACCTCTCTGAATAAGTAATTCGGCGCATATCAGTACAGCACAGTTTAATGCGAGTGAAGCGAGGCTTTATCGTTGTTACCTTGGTTTGAGCGTTTTCAGCGTAAATATTTAAAATGAGACGACTACGAAATTCTATTTCGTAATGGCTATCATCGTGGCGGAGTGGCATACACACCGGTTTTCAAGGTGTCGTTTGCTCCGAGGCCCCGGGTTCGATTTCAGGCCGGTCAATGTAAAAAAAGATTTGATTTTTTACATTTTCTCGGGTTTGGATTTTTTGGTACCTTTGTTGTTTTTGATTTGCACAATACAAGTACACAACACATTTTAGGAACCTCAAAAGTTACCATCGCTTTTCAAATCCTGTTTATTCAAAAGATTCCGTGAGCGAAATTAAACGGTTCCGAATTCTTCGCAAAGTACACAGGGCCCGATAGGGGGCAGTGCGTGCGGTTATCCCTTTGAGTTATCGCGTATCGATTTGTTTACTCCTCGGCCTCCTGTCTCGGCGGGAGAGGCCGGTGAGTGACCTAATCTTGGCGCAGGCTGGCGAATTAATAACACTATCGAACATAATTGGACAGATCGCATCAGATACGCTGCTATTGCTGAAAATTAGCTTTGACTTTTCAGGTATAGTATAGACAAAGAGCTTTTTGAGTTAAAAATAAGTTGTTACAAGCTCGGATTCCAAGCTAATTCGATGTAATAACAGTAAATTATGATTTGGAATATTGACTATTGTGTTGGTAAAATGTTATTTAAATATCTTTGCGAAGCATCTACCTCTGTCAAATAAAACAGGTGACATGTAGAGTTCAGTAGAGTTCAGTAAAAAAAGTACTGACATTAGCATTTATTTACAAGACGTGTTTCAAAAGAATCGTTTATCCGGTTTATTTTGATAAGATTAAAATTCTTTGGCCTTATGAGTATAAAAGTTATAGATTGTATTTCTTACAGTTTAAGATTACTTCATCACAAATTAAATCTAACTTGCTTTAGAGCTTTTGCCAAATAATCGACTAATAGAGTTATTACTCTACTACTCATTTAAAGTAAAGTCATCAACATCAGTCCACTGTTGAAAACAAGCTTCTTTATATTAGTGGATTTCGTCATTATCGCCACATTTTGAAGGCGATCGCAGTTCGACCAATGATAAAAAGAAAGACCCTTGCCTTGAACTAGCATTACTCGTACCTTCAGTTAGGATTACCACACCCATAGGGAGGTAAGAGATGGTCCCATTCTTCTTAGTGCAGTCACCACACGACACTATAAATCTGTATATTATTATATAAAGCTAAGAGTTTGTTTGTTTGTTTGAACGCGCTAATCTCAGGAAGTACTGGTCCGATTTGAAAATTTATTTTTGTGTTCTATAGTCCATTTATCGAGGAAGGCTTTAGGCTGTTTAACATCAAGCTGCGACCAATAGAAAGGAAGCATCAGAAAAAAATGTTGCAAAAATATTCGCGCTCATAATAACAGAAATTGACGCGGACGAAGTCGCGGGCAACAGCTAGTTTAAAATATAAGGCATAGATTAAATATTTACCTTTTTACCATAGTAGTTGTCAAAAAAGTAAGTCCTCAGAAGCGGTGTTGGGTGCACAATGTTTACGCGCGAGCTCAGAGCTCGCAGGCCGCGACCTTGACCTCGACGCACCGGAACGAGACCCCGCGGTACTAAGGCGTACGGCGTATTTAGAAACAAGAAGGCACCTTCAATAAAGGATTATACACTTTTGTTAGAAAAAATTATATGACAATCACGACGACCGTCGGTGATTTCATGTGTGGCATCATCTTGAAACAAAAAGGCAACCCTTAAGAGTAGAATTTTCTTAAATTGCAATAGGACCTAAGTTAAGTTAAAAAAACAGGACTAAACTCGATATTCAGCTGTAAGTTGCTTTGTGATCACAATCTCTGGGATGCGACCAAAACGTGAAAGGAATGGAAGTATACCAGCTATGCAATTAATGTCTTGTTCAGTCCCTATCGTATAAAATATAAAACTTTCTTCTCTCATTGCATTTTAACTGTTAATTTATCAATCAAAGTAAAAATGGAAATCAGTCACCCTGTATATTTTTTTGCAATACATCGCGCGTATTATCACTGCTTAAGACACTCCCGTATTAAAAGGCTTCAGACTGCGAAAATCAGGAAAATCGTTCATGGGAAATTGTATTCGTATATTCAACAAATTAACACAGGATATTGCTGAACTCCCTGTACATAAACTTAAATTGTATGTCAAAGTAATATTAATGAAAAAGGGCTATTACACTGTTAATGATTATTTAAATGATAAAAATGAATGGAATTAAATTGTCCCAGCTCATACTTGCTTAAACCTTGTAAAAATTACCTTACCTAGCAAAAATGTATTTAAAAAGAGGCTGCCAATAGTGACCGAGTTTCTTGCGCTGCTTCTTCTCGGCTCTAGCCCACATTTGTCCCGAAGCAGTGGTAGGTTTAAATATTGGGACGTGTAAAAGCGCCTCCTGGGGCCTATTTGCAGAAATAAAACTGATTTTAACTGATGATTTTTTAACTCGTTTGGTTAGGGGTTTATCGTCCCAAATCAGGGGGTTCTAAGTTCCATCCCCTGGTTGGAAAACAAGGCCCATCATTGCTGTGGTAACTTGAATTCAATGATGGAGGCCTTTACCCTGCAGAGGGATGATTGTAAGCCGTTACTATACTTTTTATGACTTTAAATCTTAGCAAACTAAACACTCGTCAATGACTGGGGCCTTATTCAGCTATTTCAATCGCAGTTCGATCGTGATTGAATTGGAAGATTTTGACCTGCAATTCAATTACGATTGTGATACGATTTGGTTACGTGAATTAGGGGTCTGGTCAGTTAACTGAACTTCAACGATAAACTAAACACACGTAACTGGCTAGTTAACTACAAAAAGTGTTATTTTAACTTCTTTTAGAAAACATAAGTTCGTTATACGTACTCTTATATTTAATTTTACATCTAGCCAGTAACTTTTACGAGAAGCATTAACCGTCTCAGAACAATGGCCGTTGTAAATGCAGTTTTGTGGCTGTAACTTAAAAATAATTTCATATAATCGAATTTTGATAAGATTATTGTCACTAGCTTTACCTTTTGTTGTTTCTAAAACGAAATCATCATCATCACCTGAGACAAACAACGTCCACAGCTGAACTTATGATCTCCACAACGATCAGTCCCTCAGCACCTTAATTAAGCAGTTTCCCGTGATCGTCAGTCTATTGCTAGACAATGATAGAAGATGATTATGCAAGAAAAAAATTGTATTGTTCTTGAGTATGATAACGCGAAATGACCTACGGTAAAATCATTACGTAGTACAGTTTTAGGTTTACAATATTTTAACTTTATCGTAGTAATTACAAGTCAGTAGGACGGCCTCAGGCCAGGTGGAGTGATGGTTTGCGCAAGGTGGCTGGCAGGAGCTAGATGCGAGAAGCCAATGATCGACCAAAGTGGCGTGCAACTGGAGAGGCCTATGTCCAGCAGTGGACTGTGATAGGCTGATGATGATGATGATGATGAATTACAAGTACTAAATCATTTTCCAGTAACATGACATTTCGAACACTTTAGAGTGGTCGTGGTCACGGGTAGTCATAGAAGGTAATTAGAAAAACGTGTAATCTACCGCCTCTAATAAATTATTGTCAGCTATGTTCATACCCACGCAATATGTGCTGACTGTGCCCAGAGTCTGTGTAGCGTTATCATGGTTTGTGGACTTCATTGATGGTATGACTCAAGCAGCTGATTATTTTCAACCATCTTCTGTATTGCAATTAGCTTGTCTTACATTTTAAAGTCTTTTTAATTTGAATATACAGTGTTCGCGTAAACTCAAGAGAAGAGAAGAGCACGTGCTTTGTACACATACTAAAATAGCTGTTTTTAGAGCTGCCTTCTTATTAATGACGTCACAAAAATAGCTCTTTTCAAAGCTGGTTTCTTCCCGTTTCTAAATTCACACAATAACACACAGTGTAGCCACAAAACCTTAACATTTGGTGTTTGAAAAACTTGCTATTATTGACAGCTGTTTTACAGTGTTGCCATATAAGAAACTGGAATTGGATCACCTTTTACAATTGGCTGATTTTACGTGTGGCTGTACAATTGGGTGGTTTTATTGTGTGTCGTAAACTCGGTCCGGGACGCGGCGGGCGCGACCTCTGAGCCACTCCGCACAGCACATCATGAGGCTTGCTTGATTCTGTGTCTTTATTAAATTCAATATTTTCATTTGACGAAGTACGTGGCGGAGTTACGTACACACCGGTTGTCAAGGTGTCGCCAGCTCTGTACGGGTACATTTAGAGGATTTTAGTGCCTTCATTGTTTTTGGTTTCTACATTACGAGTGCTTTAAATAGTTACTCTGGGATCAGAACGTTATGTTGTCCATAAAGTAAAGTAATTCGTTTTGCCGTGAAAGACGGACAAACAAACAGACACACACATTTTCCCATTTATAATATTAGTATATATGGATGGTACCTCGTCGTAACACAAGCATTTCTACACGAACTATGTCCATACATGTAGGTATCTTAGATTGGGTATCAATTATACGGGTAGAGTGGGAGTAACAGTATACTGTGTGTTTATTTATAAACTACAAGTAAGTACCTAATTACATACACGAATACACAACGATATTCTAAATAGTAGCAATGTCTACCTTAACGACGTGACCTCTTATTTGACCTTGAAGAAGTCTTCCCGTTTATAAGATTAAATTACATGTCGTTATAATTTTATGACAATAGGTTACAAAACCAATCTTGATGGTTTCAGTAGGTATTTGGCAGTATTGTCGATTGCTCTTTGTTGAAAATACGAGGAAAATCGATTAAAAGCTAATTATGTGATTAAAACTTTACTTTATGTCGACTCTTGTTACCTGCTTAGAGAGTTGTTAAATAAAATGCGATCAACTTGCATTGTATGAAGTTTCTGTAGCCTTCCTATATTATAATGACATTGGGTAATGTAACCTGCATCTTTGTTACTTTGTGTCTTTAAGAACTGCCGCCATTAAATCAGTATTTACCTAGAATAAAGCATAGTCCCTGTTAAAACGCAGATATATGAGTAGATCATTGATATACGGTGTCGCTGGTTCGCTCGAGCCGGAAGCGGTTGCCTTATCGAGCGCCCCCCTCCGCCCCGCCGCCCGCGCGAATTTACAATGTACCGCCCGCCCCACACCACGCCGCCCGCCACCACTCCGCTGAGAAAACTCCTGCAAGAACTACAGACTAATACCGTCTTTATGTGTCTAAAGATAGAGTAGGTTACCGTTTGGGATTAAGATAAAAGTATGTGTGTGTGCGTGAGATTTTCTCGCCTGGAAATTCTAATGCCGCGCGACTGTGATAAAAAATGAGCGGCCCGGGAAACGTGAATATATTACCGAGTGAGACAGCTAGCTAGCGCCCGCCCCGCCGCTGTTTTACACTACTTTATATTTCGAATGAGTCTGAAAGGGAGCGTTATGTACTTTACGCCTGTTAAATATGTATCTAGAGCCGCACCCCTTGCTGAAAGTACGGCTTCATTGCACGGTTTCATTTTGATATGTTCAATTTTTAACGGGCTACTTACGTTGGGCTGCCTTACCACTTTATAGGCTCATTAAACAAATGCTGAAAACGCTCGTGGTCAGCCATTTGTAAATGGGTACATCCTTCAATTAAGACTTCGTTTAAATGATTGCAGCTTGGATACCTTGTCCAGACTATTGGGTCAAATAGATATTTATTCAGTAATTTCAAAAAATACAAAAACATCGTTAGTTAAACAAAAAATAGTTAGTACCTAGTAGTACCTACAAGTTAAACTGTTTTATAACTCAATGTGTTTTTTGTGCACACTGCGGGGTGTAAAGTAAAGTAAAGTATTGTTTAAGCTTTTCATTATATTTTTGAAGCTCATTTATGTTAATAAATTTAGTCCTATCTTGCAAGAAGGGATGAATCCAAAACCGACGATTGCTGCGAATAATTTGTTGTTGACGCCGTCGGCGACGTTATATTATGAAAACAAGTGCTCCCTCTTCGGTGTCCATCGTAGACTGAGCAAGACTGAGTAGACTCACCTATCAAAGCAGATTGCCATAAAATTTCGGTCAGCGTAAAGACTAATTGGTGGTTGCTGCGACTGGAACTTTTAGAACAATTACAAAAAGTTGATAGATGCAATGTTGTCAGTTGCATCAATTAAAGATGCTCCAGTTGTAGCAACTGGTAACTTTAAAAAAAGTTGATAATTACCTCAACTAAGTTGTCATTTTTCTAAACTTAAGTTTCTACGTCTGCAAAGCGCCTAAATGAAACGTAATTTGAAACCAAATAAAGGGCAATTTCAAAGAAACCTTTACGAGGACTTACACAAAGATTGTAATTGTGCTCAGAAGACGGAAACTCATAGCAATCTATGGACATAATAAAAACTCACAACTAATTCATTCATAAAATAATCACTTTTAAATTTTCAATCACCAAAATATTTGATATTCTGTGCAAAACAATAGTCTTGAGACATGGTTTTGTTGATTACGAAAGCTATTTAAATTGTCAGACATAATTTACAATTCTCGTTTGAATCTTAATAGGCACAGACATCGGAAGTCTATATCAATCAGGTGCCTACAAACTGAACATATTATTTATTTAATCGACTCAAAAGAAACTGCTACAATTCCTTAATGATTGATTAGTTGGAAGTGTATTAAAAAAACCGCAATACCCAGTTACTTCTGTTTACAAACACCGGAACTAAATAATAAACGCTCGGCTACTAGAAATATCAATGACGCATTAAGTGAGTAATTATCTATGGGGCACCTTAGATTACTACAGGTGTTAGATGTTATAAAGTGTGGGAATCTAACAGCTAATTTGTTCCGGCAGAGGCGTTAGACGGTAAAAAAACGCTCGTGACAAAGGGTGGTTTTTACGCTCGTTCTTGCGTCTAACGCTCGCACCTGGGAAGGGTTAGACGCGTGCCAAGAGCGTTTTTTGCGCCACGCGACTGTTTTGGGTTGAGCGTTGATTTATAACGTCTTTAAGAGGGTAATAAAGGGGTGAGGCAGCGCTTAGCAAGTGTTCTGGTCGTATCAATGGATTTAATACTCGTAGGTATAAGTTGATCAATATAAGCAAGACATAAATCTTAATTTCTTCTAGTTATTCTAAAGAAATGTGTGTCAAACTTTGGGAGAAAAATTTTTTTGAAGCTAATCAGACGAAAGCAAATACGATTAATATTAAAAGTAATATACCTACCTACCTTAAAATATACTAATAGAGCCGTTCGACGCAGACGACCAGCCATTTTGACGGTAACAACTGTTGAATACAAAATAGCAAAAATTATCAATCTGTATTATATCTTGGCACCAAATTCCATTAAAATAGCTTTAGTCATTGAGGCGTGAAAGCATTATTCAAGGCTTTGTTAAGCTTTTTGGCACACCAGTAATATTCGTCGCATAAATGTTTTCCCTATGTGAGAATCAAATAAACGACCTCTGTGGCCAAGTACTCAACCCGCCGTTAAACAATGGAGGTTGAGAACCTCGAGTTGGACAAACCGCGAATTGACTAACCGCGAATTAGGTAGATTAGGAAAGCTGCGAATTGGACCAAACGTGCCTAAAGAATACACAGACAGACAGAGGTACTTTCTACATTTATAAAATTAGCAAAATATTGTATGACGTCTCTCTATCAACAAAGGTATGGTCTACATCCGTGTTCTGTGGTATAGTCCATTACTTACACGATGTCTTTGAGACTGTCACAATGACCACAAATATAACAAACTGCTTTGTCGACAGAGACGCCGCGAGGTGCCGACATGGATGGAGTACCCCTCGTCGAGGCTGCAGCGTATTCTGCAGGATGCCTGCAGCGCCCAGCACAGGCCCACCGTCATCACAGGTGAGCCATCAATTTCCAACGACGACCCGGATAATAGTAGCAAGAGCCTGGGTTCGAGTCACTTCAGAAAAGGCTAAAAATAGTGATAGTGTTTCGGAAGGTTAGGCTCTCGGACCTGACTTTTATTGTAAGTTTGAAGTCGTGAAACTAATCACACCAGAGATCTGTGATAGAAAATTTGACACCAGGCTATACTTGAAGGAAACTTATACGATGAGAAAAACAGGAGGGAAATTAGTTAGTGTCAATATAAATTTAAAATTTGAAACTATCTCACGCAGGACTCGTAACATCTTCTCGGGATTAAAAGTGACCCATATAAGCTACTGGCGACTACCTATGCCAAGTTTTATCTAGATCCGTCAGCCCTTCTTAGGTAATTCGTAACAAACATTAAGATGTTAAATGCGAAAGTTTGTTAAACCTGCGCATTTCCCATTCTTTCGCATTTTTAAGTTGTATTTATATGATATAACTAGCTGTTTCCCGCGACGTCGTCCGCGTCAATTTCTGTTGATAAGGATTCGATTATTTTGCAACATTTTTCACTGATGCTTCGCTCCTATTGGTCGCAGCGTGATGTTATATAGCCTAAAGCCTTCCTCAATAAATGGACTATCCAAAACAAAAATAATTTTTCAAATCGGACCAGTACTTCCTGAGATTAGCGCGTTCAAACAAACAAACAAACAAACAAACTCTTCAGCTTTATAATATTAGTATAGATGATAATGAAACCGCATTTGGCAAGTGTGGTGATTGTGCCTGGACCCATCATTGCTATTGGTAACTTGAATTCAATGATGGAGGCCTTTCCTGCGGTGGGATGATTAAAGCCGTTACTTATTTATTAATTTATAAACTTTCTAAAAGTGTATCTGCACTATTGCAAGCGCGATGATCGAAGAATTGTTATTGTATAAGGTTAAAAAAATTAAGTAACGTTGATATCAAATGTTCTGCAGAGATTATGAAAAAATCCAAAAATCTAAATTCTATGCTCCAATTACAACGTCAACAATTGAACTAAGATGGGTATTACATTTTTACGAGTATAAGCATCATCATAACATTTATGCGTTGATTAACATGCTAACGGTAGTGTTCATGAAAGTTAACTGCCTTCTTTATTGTTGTTATAAAAGTTGTGTTGATAAAAAAATATACACATTTCGTAACAAAGTTGTAGTAAAATTATTGTGTTGTAAGTAGTTTAGCGTTTTTTCTTTCGACAGTAAATGAATGTAGACAACATCACATACATTTCTAATCCCAATTTGAGTTACTATTTAAAGCACTCTTATTGTGGGAAATCAGAAACAACGATAGTATGTCAAGCACCTAGACTTGAGAAAATGTTGAAAAACACATCTTTTTTACATTGTCCCGTCCGGGAATCGAACCCGGGACCTCTGAACAGGTGAAACCTTGGGATCCGGTGTGTACACCACTCCACCACGGAGGTTGTCACTGGTTATTACAGTAAAACGGGTCAAACAAGTGTCGGGAATAACAAATGGTAGCTTTGCCACTCGTGTGCGTGCTTGCTTGTATGTGTGTATGTGTGTTCGTCGCGCAGGTGGCGAATCGGAAGCACACCCACGTTTTTGTCACCTCAAAACGCTTAATGCGGCCTTCGGTCTTATTAGGCAGACGAACCTTCGAATATCATTCTTTGTATGCAACAGGCGGGATTGGATTTAATTGACAACGAAATTATTCGTTTGAGCAGGATAAGTATTGTTTAATTGTCGTAACCAATTATGACATTTTATTGCAAGGATATCCTGAACGTTATGTCTCAACGAGTTTCAAAGTAAAGCTTAGTTTAAAAACAATAACAGACATCAAAACTCAGGGTATACTTTTTTTTTACTTAGGTCAATGTTATATCAAGTTAAAATTTGCGATGACATCAAAAAGATGCATAATAAATGTCACCTATTAGCTGTTTGTATTTTTAATAAAAATAAAAAGATTTAAAAAACCTTTTATCGTAGTAGTGCGCTGGTCCTCATTCTACACAATGGACCTGAGCCCTGGCAATCTGAATATCCAGTCAATGAAACGATATTTTAAAAGTTGACTTGAGTCTGTTTTAATCGTGTTTCCCGTCTCAACTTCTCTTGCAAGATTGAATTCGTAAATACAAGTGAACTCAGACTCCCGTGACAGGCGCCTTGTTCTTAGACGTTATGAGATTATTTAAATTTCGTCACATTGTCATAACCAGTCTATTCACGGCTGGACACGGACCTCTTGAAAAGGAGATTTGCTATAATCCCCACACTTGGCAGGCGTGTTGGAGCAGTTTGGCTAATGGCAGAGAAAAGACGAAGCTGCTCGTCGTCTTCTGGCGGTACTCCTTTAATCAGTAAAATTTATTTCTGCAAACAGGCCCCTGGATGAGTTTTTACACGTCCCAATATTTAAACCTACCACTGCCTCGGGACAAATGTGGGCTAGTGCCGAGAAGAAGCAGCGCAAGAAACTCGGTCACTATTGCCAGCCTCTTTTGGAATAAATATGTTTACATAAGATATATGCCAGTATAAGCTAGGACAATTTAAAGCCATAAGATCCTATCATTCATATAATAGTCTCTTACGACACCCATAGAATAAGTTGTTGCTATTCATTTAATGTGCAGACACCACACGACGCAAATCAATTGGATTCTAATTAACTATCCAAAAACGTTCTCACAACGTCTCACTCGGATCGGTTGATCGCATCTCAAATTTTCCATTATTCTCAATTCAAAATCTTTATAAGGCCTACTAAGTAGAGCTAAATGGTGCTACATATATGGCGTACCTACCTCAGGGTAATTGAGGTTCGCAGTAGCGGCCCCACGCAGGGTGCCGTTCTGAGAATCCTCGCCCCCTACCACCAGGAGCTTTCTCCTTTCGCGGCGAGACACCCTCACTAATGAAAATGCAGTTCTCGACTTAATTAAGTGTTAATTGATCATGTCAGCTAAGCATTTTGTAATTTTTAGTACTTTGTCAACTGCATATTGAAGTCGGGAATTATAACGATTCATGATTATTTCTAAACGGTACGTTTTTAGTTAAATTAAGTTTATAGACTGTTTTAAAGATTTTATTGCTAGTGTCCATTAAAAATACAGATATATTCTTACAATTTTTAATTGATTGGTCGATTGACATACATTTTTTGGATGCTCTTACAACTTAATTAGCATTCAGCTTTATTTCTTGTACGTTATGTTAAATTTACATTTAGGCAGACACAATAATATGAGAACAGCTTATCCATCGAAAATATTTTAAGTAATAAGGTATTATCAAGGGGCTGTCTTTCTTTTTTTATCGTGTCATAATCCTTCAAGGGTAGTCTAATGTCAAAGTTTTCTAAATTTATTTGTATTACAGAGCTCTGTTCTTGTTTATGCGACTTCCATCTTGCAACAAAAGCCTGTATGTACAACACCCCCTAATATAATTTAATTTTCTAAAATGACTCGATCAAATTTCGAAACCTGCACTGCATCATTTCATCAGCCGATTCCTCTGCGTATCTTTGTTCTTATTTATCAATGACATGTGCCTTGGTCAAAGTCTGACTTGACATGTGAACTTCATAAAATACCACTTTTATGGCATATAGATATCATAATAGGGGTAGTTTTATCAGTAAGTTTTTTGCAAACGGTGCGTCGCATCGGGTGTGCGCCAGCCGCTGCGCCGGCGCACCCGGGCTGATAAATGATTGAACACAACTGACACTATTGGGATGTAGAGAAATGCTGGATGTGACAAACTAGAAAAAGAAAATATTCGAGGAACTGTACTTTCAATTAACATCAGTAAATTAATTGTACAGAATACTAGGAGCTAACATGAGAATGACGGGGTTGTCAAGTGTGAATGATTTGGTATTTTTAGATACATTTTATTAGTATCGGAGGTAAAGTTAGTTTAAAGATTGTATCATGATTGGAAGAAGCTACCGATTTCTTCCGATTGCGGGAAGATAGCTACATAATGTGTCAAAACTTTTGCCATGGCAATGCTGTTTTCTTCCGTTTACGAATGATTGCGATCTGCATATTTGGAAGACTTAGCTGAAGAATAATTTTATTGACTGAGTTGGGAAAGCAGTCATCCGTAGCATTGTACTTGATTCCTATAGACACTTGATTAATATAGACACAGAGCTGTTTGTTTAAAAAAATATGTGAAACCGAACTTGAAAAGACTCTGAAGTGATCTTATTTAGCAACTCTAAATCCATAATTGAAATTTCGGTTGTGATAAATCTGCATGCGTCGGAGCGGGACGCGTGCGCATGCCAGGTGCGGGGGCGGCAGATGTCGCCGTGACGTCACTGACCCATATCTCACACCTTTCTGAGCACTACCACACCATTATAAACCTTAACTCCAAGACCTAAGAACCCAAACTTTTAGTATAGACCCTCCACTAATTGCCGACGTGGCGCGGGTCAAACGACACTCGATACACAATGCCTTTGTCGAATCTCTATTGAAGTGAAGGGAATTGGCAAAACTATTGAACGTGACGGTGAAATTAAATATTTTGTTGTGATAGAAATCACCCTACGAATGACTGGCTTTAATGGAATTGGGAAAACAAAAGTATGTAGAAAATAAATTTGCAAGCTCACGTTAAAAGCATTAAGAAATTAATTCATTTAAAACGATTCGAGTTATCAAAAATACTAAAAAAAATATATATTTATTGATGCGGCGTCAAATATTTCCTTTCGTTCGTTCCTTAAATCAGTAAAATCTGTTTTAATTCTGCAAATAACGAAGGACGAATTAGGATACGAAGAGAGTTTGCAACATTTGTATGTTAATGTTAGGCTTGAAGCTTTGTTTGATGAAAGATTTTTATGAAGGACTGTTATAATAAGCTGTGATATCAACAGCAAATAAATTTGTGAACCATAGAATAGTAATTCGGGTACAGTAAAACATACTTCGCTACTGCTTATTTAGGTACTGCTTAGAATTAGGAGCGCAGGTGTTGCCAGTATCTTTTAATCAAGACGTTGATTATGAAAATCACCTATTGTTATCAGCTTCTAATTGGTTCGCGGCCATACTACTAATATTATTTAATCCTTATATACTTATTGTGAAGACTTAAATTATTTGGTGAAGTACTTAACGTTATGGGGTTTATAATTATGTTTCCAAAAACTTGCACACAAATACATAAGCCCAAGTTTAGTTCTTGCTTGGATGAATGAATTAGTAATTACAATACACATACACTCAATTCGTTATTTTCACTCCCGGAAATAAATAAAGATTTTGCTACAAATATATTTATAGTATTATCGTTATTGTTTTCTTGAATTGACCGAAACAAAAATAAAAAAGTTTCAAAATTGGTATGTTTGGTTGCTTGAGGTACTAAAAATACTGTCTCAACAACATAAAGACAAAAACTATTTTATTTCTTACCTCAACACAGTGACTATCAAATGTTTAGTGCTCAGCAAGCAACTGACCGTGAACTTAAAAATGGCATATGTTTCGTAATCAACCTGTTTGTACGAGTACTTGACATTTGGCCCGTGTGTACCGCTACGCGCTACCTGTGTGGCTGCCAAGGGTCGCAAGTGCCTGTCTCCACTGCAGCCGAGCCCGAGGCACGTGAGCCGTCTTTGTGTTCCCTGACAAGATGCCGGGTTAGCAATGCTATAGTACATTTTGCAAACTCACACCTTAACACCTGACAACCACTTAAAACGAAATACATTGAAGATCTAAAATTCTCATAACTTTTAAACATAAACAGCGTTTTGGTTTTTTGAAAGTGATTTCATTTATTTTGCGTGAGCAAACACCTTTTATTGAAATAAAGTAATTTGTATTTAACAATTTTATTTGCGATTATATGGATTTTAGATTGAATTTCATCTTGACGTTTCAACCATTTTACAGGGTTCATCAATTATTATGATTGCATTTTTAATAGCAGAATGTTCTCGATAGAATAGACTTACAAGACGTGTTATAAAAAGGAAACAAAACGACTTTAGACTTAATTAAATTTGCCCTGTTTGAGGTGAACTGACAAATCATTGATTTTATTTATTGATTTATTAACAGACGGTTCACACAATGAAAACTTAAAAGAACAATTAATGCTAAGTGTATAGGTAAGTAAACCCAGCATACATTATGATAAAATGTTCAGATATATTAGAAAAACACAGATTGATTTTAATAAAATTTGTGCAAAAATTACGGGCGTTTGCTCTGAACTGAATTGCAATATACTGTATTGGTAAATAAAGATATTCTTTAGTTTCATTAAAAGTGACGTGCTATCTCATTATAAGCCTCTGCCAGTCACAAACACGCTTACAACTAGTGTAAATTTGACAACAAATACGAGAAATGGCTTGGTGGAAAAAGATTTGACTCCAATGATGAAGTCATCTCGCAAACAAAGGCCTATTTTGAGGACCTCGACAAATCATATTTTTTGGAAGGGATAAAATAATTGGAGAAGCGTTGGACAAAGTGTATAGAGCTCAAGGGAGACTACGTTGAAAAATAAAATGATTTGTTTATCAAAAAATCTGTGTTTTATTCCAAAAGTCACGGACTTATTGACCCGCCCTCGTAAAATTCAAAATTGTCACGCAGAATTGTAATCTCAAAATCTATACAGGTAGATTAGTTATCACGCAAAATAGTATGACATCATTAGATGACTGTTATCGAGTGTGGGTTTATTGATCACAATTAAATGACATCAACAAAGAAGAAGACGGCGATAACTATTACGTCATTAGAATATACTTTTCCGGCGTCCTTTTGCTATCTTTGTAGAGTTTTTCATATAAATAACATCGATATGCTTTTGATTGACGTTTTAGATTGGCTTCTGTTAAATGAATAAGCTACTATCATTCTACCATTGAACAAAACTGCGGTTGCCAACCCGCCTTGCCTCCTTTAGAGGAGACTCGTATCCATCACTGGTGATGATGATGATGATTACAATAGTAAAACGTCAGATGAACAATAAAGCGAACCTTTTAAGTTTTAACGTATGACCGGCGTACGTCAAACAGCTTCAGAATATATATTTTTTTAAATTGCTGCAATCGGTCCAGCAATTTTTGACATTAGGAGTGTTGTAACATAACTAACACGACTTAATTAAAAATGTATAAAATTTATGATCATATTTTGTTATTTTGAAACACAATAGGGTGAAGATTAATTAGTTTTAACCTCATAGTGTTATAAGGCTGGTGAATTAAAATATATGTTGTTGACAATTTTTATTGTTCTTGGAATCATCCTTCATAGTAAAGACAAGTCTTAACTATTCAGACTTACTATTTTAAGGTAGAGCGGTCTCATCCTAATAACTACACGTTTTTAAAATCATAAAGAAAGAAGAATAAATAAAGAAAAAAAATTGGTAATTTTGTATAAAAGAGATCTTAGTCAGTGATTAAGACTTAGGTTATGAATAAAATAATTTGTATTATTTTTATTACCCCCACCACCCCGTTACCTGTGTTTAGTGTACGAAAAATTATAATTTTGAATAATTTATCTGATCCATTCAAGCAAGCTCACTACGTGCAAAACAGATTAGCCTGTCCTGCCCTGTTACTTTGACATACATAAAAATAGTTAAACATACCTTGAGTTATTTGCGCAGTCATAATATACAGGTGTCAATAAACAGATAACATGGTTTATTTATTTTTTTACAGTGAAAATGCTCATAATTAGTGAGCATAGGGTTTGGATATGCCTTTTTATGATAGGGTGATTCAATGTTAGATGCCGTCAAAGGCATTGTCAACATATCTAACTGAGCAGGTGATGACTGACTCGCTATTATAAATATCTACTCCACCTTTGAGTTTTGATAGACTTACTTTTAATATTGTAACAACAATCTTAAAAGATGATGTAGTTACTATTTAGTTAGTACTATGCCATATTTGACATTTCGTTGAAATAAATTGATTATAAGTAACAAAAGATAAATTTAAGGATTTAATTTTAGTTTATTAGGCTATTTCAGCGTTTGCAGTCCCAAATAGGAGATTTTCTTTCATTTCAATGTAGTTTACAAAGTTTGCGTCAATTATACATAGGCGCCAATTGATTTAAGGATTATAATATTTATTATTGATTCCAAATTAGCGATTTATTAAGTACACATAGTATCTATTTTAAAAACACTATGATTAAAGAAAAAAATATAAATAAGACAGTTGCACCAATTCGTTCCTATCAAAACTTACCTATTATTTACTTAGAAGAAATAAATATACAGATGAGAAGTTTCATGTCTCTTATTTTCAGAACTCTATGTACGAAAATTAAATATCAGTAAACAGGCTGTCGGTACATCGTCGCGATGTCAATGTATTAATTAGTTTTCGGACGAGGCTGCGCGGGTTCAAGTTCAGCGCGGTCGATGACCCCGCCCAACCACGTCTGCTCTGCCAAATGCTTCACACAGGGATAAACTATATTTAGCATAACGTTACAATAACAACAACAATAATTATTATTATGACTGATAAATTTAATCACTGTATGATCGCTGATCAGCAATGGCAGCATTGTTTCGAAATGTTTAAATCTGTATTTCGTGAAAAGCAAAAAATGCCCATTCCACTTAATGCCAAAAAGAAGCAACTAAAATTCTTTTACAGGACACATTAGTGTCGTTTAAATCGAAGTCCGATTCATTCCTTAGTCCTCAAAAGGGTATACGCGAGCGGTCCGCTCCCGCCATTCAGTGGCACTTTTTGTAGACACTTCGAGTTTCGGACGCTACAGCTCAGAAACGGCCGGCTCGGGCCGCCACCACCTCGCTCCGTATGTAAAACGGCCGTAGGAAAATCCATAACGGCACGCGGAAAACCCTTTTAATATACGCCACGTAAATAAGAGTATACGCGGCGGGCGGGGGCCGCGGGCGGGGGGCGTGCTGCGATTGGCTGACGAGCGCGCCCCGCCCCCGCCCGCGCAGAAAAAAAACCTCGGAAAAAAGCGGCGGTGGCGCGGCAGTGTCTCACGGACGCGCTCGGTGGGCGGACGCTCGCACCGGAGAGACGGCGCGACCCACGACCGGCGGCCGCGGCCGCGCCATGCCCGCGCTGGCCCTGCGCGACCAGCCGCTCGACTGCTCGATGCGCCTGCGCGACCTACCCGCCTGGCCGCCGCCACCGCGCCTGCCGCTGCACCAGCTGCACCAGGACCGCCACGGTCAGTAGCAGCAGTGCTCTGTGATGTCTTGTGATGTGCAACACCGCCGGATGATAAGCGAGCCCGCGGACGGTTTGTCATACAGTGCCCAAAGTTGTTGATAAACAGTGATTCTAATCTGCCCGAGAGAACCCATTGACAGAGTTAATGCGACTCTATCCCGCTCTTTATCATGCGACCCCTTCACGTGCGCTGTCCCGTCTCAGGGGTCAGATTTGGGAGTTTATTGTTATCCCTTGTAACCCCAATACGCGTTATTTATACAAATTCGACCCGCAATGTCTGTCAATAAGTTTAAAATATGGAACCACCTCCCTCTGTTTTGACTTGACCGCTGCATGTAGATAGGCCCATTTCGTACAGCCATTTGCAACATATTCATTCCACTTGAACATGATGGATATGTTTTTTCACTCATCATGCATTAAAACATGAACTTTAGTGATGTTATACTTTTCTCAGCAATTATTTTAAAAGCTATTTTTTTACTTTTTTAAATTAAATACCCTAAATTGTCTGCGTTAAATCTAGGGTTCAGTAAGCAAATACAATTTAATTACTGTTTATGTTTCTCATTAGATATTCATTTGATTAGTAAGCAATTCTTCAAAATCATTAGCCTTGAATAAAAAAGATTTTTGCGTTTTTATATTTGTCTAATCAAACGTAAAGTTATTTGACTCAATAGCAACGGAGGACTTTGTGTTATTGCGTTTATAATGTATTAATTGTTAAGTATGATAAATAAGTTCTAAAAATTTTATTTGCGATATAATTAAGAATATCACACAACCCATACAGAATTAACCCTTTCTCAAAAGTATCGCAGAGTCCCGCGAGGGTCAGGTGGGCGCAGGTCGCATTGTGCAGGCAAGGGTTACGTCCCCCGGGCCGCGGCCACCCTCACAAATAATATTAACTCTCTTACTTGCGCCTTTGTCGCCTCGCCCACTCTCGCCACTCATGTGCAAAATGATTCCTTTGACATGCCCCATACACTCTACCTTTTTATTATGGACCCAAGACTTTCCATTTGGGTTTGAAGAGCCTTTTAATTCATTTTATTCCTCGCTCCACTCATAAATCACTTAAAGTAAACACTGAAGCTCAATTCGTTCGTATGTTTTACTTTTTAATACGCTTAATAGATTCTATTAAATTGCTTCGAAAAGTGGCTATATTGTTGGTACTGTTATATGAAGATGATGATGACCCTAAAGAAAATTTTCACACAGTTAAGTGTCATAATCACAGCACGTTGACAGATGTCCAGTGACAACAATCATCTCAAATGTCTCCATCTCATTTCAGTTACCACTTTGAAACAATAGAATTGTAATTTTTATCATGCTCACATCAAATTATAATGAAATTACATTTGAATTGGTAGCAAATCACTATAATGTATTAGATGTAAAATCTGTGTACGCTTTCCAAGCCAATTTGGGTGTAATAATGTCATCTAGGTAAGTGAATTAGCAGTAGTGATGAGGTCACGCGTTGTTTGCGGCGTAATGACACGTTCTGGCGGCCCCCAGGCCGAGCGGCGCGCGCGCAGCGCTCCGCCCGCGCCTGGGACCGCCGTGAACTTTGCACGCAGCTCTTGACATACAAACACGCATCTGCTCATATTCACCACACCTGTCTATCTAAATTAGACGCCCAATTTTGCATCTGTTACTACATAATCAACGATAATGATTGTAATACACTTTGATGTGCAAATACATTGCAATTTGTGATAATTATTTTAATACAAGTATGTAGTTTATTTCAAAACGATTACGATTTTAGACAAACGTATACACGCAAAGTTTACTATAACCTTTTACCAAAAAATACTTTTACAGAATTTGTGGTACATTAGAAACAATCTTATCATCATATTAACAAATAATGTCACAGAATATATCCGCCAAACAGTTTAATTTTAATAGACACTAAATGCCATATTACAACTATTTTGCTCGAGTTAAAAATTAAGTACAGTACAATTGTTGATAATAATTAGTAAGACCCTTAACCATGTTTTTTTTTTAATTAATTTAATTTAGTTTCGGCACGAATAGATTGTGACATTTATGCTCCAAAATACATAATTAGTTCTTTCTTTGTACATCATTTTGCACCAATATGCACCAATCTTTAAGAGACATAATTTTAGTAATATTTTTGTCATTTGAGTTTTTCTCATTATCTTGACTTATTGTCTAGGTTTGGAATCTTCTCTGCATTGCCTAGAATTAAAAAAAAAACTTATTTTGGAATATAAGATTGTGATACAGTTCGTTTATTCTTTGGAACTATTTTTTTACCACACGCAAATAGTGGTTACGCATAGGAACCAAGATAAATTATGTTCCAAATCATGTTTTTATTTCATAACTTAATAATAAATGTGGACAACATCACATACATTGTTCTGATCCCAATTTGAATAACTATTTAAAGCATTCGTATTTTGGAAAACAGAAACAACGAAGGTACCACAAACACCCAGACCCGAGAAAATGTAGAAAAACACATTTTTTCTACATTGACCCGTCCGGGAATCGAACCCGGGACCTCGGAGCAGGCGACACCTTGAAAACCGGTGTGTACGCCACTCCGCCACGGAGATAACTTACCTCTAGAGCATTGCGTGACGATATTGAAAGTCTCATGTGGCCGTGATAGATGCATGCGAAAAAGTCTTAGATGAGCCGTTTTTATGACACGCAGATAAAATCACATAACAGTTGATAAATGCGCCACTATCAGCTCATATACTGCACCCTCATTAAGTATTATCCGATTCTAAGACATGTTCATATCATTAATCTATTTTTATAAAAATATTTTTTGTTACTTGTAGGCAATATTCCTGAGTTTACTTATGCAAATTGTAATTTTATCATAAAAGAATGCGCATTAAGTAATAGAGGTGTAGACTATATTAAGCACTTATCTCTCCGGCTCATAAAGCATACAAAATTAGTACAAGCCGTGATTCCATAGAGGCAGTTCATTTTTTGTGTACTAAAGAGTTTACGTTGCGTGAACCGGCGTCGCCGAGTCGCCGAATAATATAATGGGCGCATTTGCATACCGCGGTAATATGAGCCAGTTAAGTATTTTTAACATAAAATCACATAATGCAAATTTTCAAGTTCGCGAGATTACACGAGCATGAACGCGGGCACTAATCACGACCGCCGTTGTCATTACACCCTTCCCGCTCCTCGACGCATCAGCTAATAATAAAGGTAATAATACAAAACGCCTCCACATCATTTATTTCGTGATGAGATGCATTTTTATTACACCCGTACTATAATTTGTCATTTTGAAAAACGTTTAAAATGCAAATGCTGAAGGGTATCTTAATTTTATTGTTGTCGATGTAATCAGTTGATAAAATTTGTCATTTCGCTGACTAAATCTTTGTTAGATTATTTTAATAGTCTATTCGGATCTTGGGAAAACTTATTACTTCTACATAAGTTACCATAATCAGTTAAATGATTAGCATTATTGATGATTTGCAAGTATAGAAATAGAGATGTGGTGGATTATGTAGAAAGCGTTTCAGGAGCAGTATTTGCTTCACAAATGATCTTGACGACACCTGGCTCACCTACTTTTGATAGTTTTTACTAACATCACCGTCAACAATGCTGAATGCGTGCTGCACTTCTGAGATTCACTCGTTGGATGCATTCCCAAACTCATTTTCCAAATTTTTTAAGACTACTTTTCACAACACCACATCTATTAAGTGTATACGCTATAAGTGTTTCAGTATAACTTTTGGTTTATGTTAAAAAAGTTGTCGTTAATGCATAATGCATCACTAAAAAATAGGGTTAACTAATATAACTCAAAGTTTAGATTCCTAGTCATAGGTACCTTTGTGATCAATTTATTAAGTCGAAATAATACTTTGTGACCTTTTGTCGACCCTAGCTAGTGCTATACCCTTTGTAAGCGGGAAGATACTGTGAAAGTTTTTTAAACTCATTTCTTTCTTAGTGAATTTAATACTTGTATATTGTATTTGCAATAAATTTCTGTAAAAATGAACAGGTTCGTCGTTAATTAGGTGGTTATTATTAAACATTACTCGCTCCTTAAAACCTTTTTTATCGGAGCCATATTCTTAGATTGGATATCTAATTGCTGCCTCGTAAATAATGTTAATATAATAATTTTCTCACACTTTCACAATGGCTATTAAGTAATTGAGTTTCGTGAAAGGTGCTAATGTGAAAGGTTTCTTTATTTACAGTTGATTTAAGAACTTGCTGCATGTTCACTCCGGAAAATGTAGTACATAAAACTGTTGAAACTTAAAGTACGTACTTTAATGCGTACTTAAGAACGTCAACTTCATGCAATTAAATCAAATAATCTACTATTTTGCAGATTTTCCTCTCAGTAGTGGAGCAAGTTATTGAACTCCATAAATTAAAAAAAAGTGTTATGATTGAAACTTACAAACCCCGGATTATGAGACGCGAGACCCCAATCTTTAAGCGATCACTAAGCTAAAAAGTTTTTTTATGCAGGTAATCTTCGAAAATCCAAATCATGTAAGATACTTACTCGTTGTTACTCAACAACTATTTGAATATCATCTGCTTTAGCAATTATAGAATATTCTGTTATTTTTTCTGTCATGAATTATTCATTACAATTACATTTTTATCGTCGTCACACTTTTAAAGAGTCAGCATATTGATGAAGTGTACCCTTTCCTTTGTGACTAGCTAAGTTAAACTTAAAAGAAGTTAGCCATTACAAAGTGTCATTCATATCAATCACCGCTGACTGCAAATCCATTGAGCCTTAACCTGAGTAATCTCCATTGATGCCGGCGTCGCGTGTCAGCTGCTATTTTTTTTAGGACAAAGCTGGCATGAACTTGTTCCCTTTCGCATCGATTTCCGTATATAGGGCAAATGCCGTGGTCTGAAGGTCTGCGTGACCCGCGCCGGGGGTGGGGGATGAGTCTCAATTAGCCGCCCGGGGCGATGACCTCGCGTATGACCAGCTCACCTGCTCCGCACTCCGTAAGTTTGACATTCAAACTGATAATGATGACGCGGGGTTTTAGTGGAATGCACATTTTATATATTGTGATATCGACATTGTTTCAATTGTATTATTTTTTAAGTTAAGTGGGTTTACGGACGGTTGCATTAGAGTTTTATGGTGCAGGACAATAAGCTCGCATTTAAATTATTAAAATTGTGTTTGTGCACAGTTTTATGGTAAAAAACTTGCATTTGATTCATAAGTAGCTGACTCCGCGACATTTTTACCGCCTCAGAGTAAATTTCATTGTCATCATCGTTACTTTAATGGCGTGGTATTAGATAAATTTATGAGAAAATACATTTCTTATTTTGTCCTTACTTATTTCTATGTTTGGTAGAGGTAATGGTGCTTTGCACGAAAATCTTTGTTCTAGTTAGGAACTGGAATGTTTACTACAGAGAAGGAAACATAGAAAGAATGAATTGATAGTGAGTAGTACCCATGCATCACTTTTCGCTCGTAACATGGTTACATGTTAATGTAACTACCTTCATAACTTGTCTCTAACCTTCTTTGAATATTTCCAACTCGTCTTGTAGGTAAATAGCGTTGATTAAATTATGTAAAGAGCAATTAGGCGATGTTCTCGTGTCGGCGCGCTCGTTAGCTGCGCCTGCGCCGGCCGCGGACGGTGGGAGCTTACTTATGCAAAAACATACTTATTTATTTTAATAACTGGGAAAACACAAACTCGATGTCTCTTGAGCGTGAGCTTGTGGTACAAAGTCTGAACTGTTGCGACTTTTTTAAATTCACTATCATGATTATCTATCTTTTGCATTGTTATTAAACCTGCAATAAAGGGAAGGTAGGTAAAATAATTGAACTTGTACCATATTCTATTCAAGTCGATAACATGGAAAACTCGTAAAAATTGATGTTTTGTTTTGTAGTCGCGATGTTATACCTGAATATTTTTTTGGATTTGGTCACAATTGATTCAGTAAGATGTATTTATTATACCGGTTTGAAGAGCATTTAATTTTATTAGATTATAGAACAAGCGCTACATAAAAACAACCAGTATATTACATTAAAAAACAGTAAATTAGGTATAACAAATTACCGATTTTTTTTGCACAACAAGAAACAGTTGGCTTTATGCTATTACATAAAGAAGATAACGGTTCTGATTAACAAAAATAGTGCAGCATTCTCAACACTCAGTATACAGAATACGGCTATAGCTGTCGTGACGATCATATCACCAGTGTCGGTGATCATTATTACTTAGACGAGAATGCACTTGTGATCTGATCGCCCTCTTTTGCTGACATGCTTGTACCATAAATATTTTTATTTTATTAACTTCTATGTCGTTCATAAGTTTTAAGCACTCATTGTACCTATTTAAATTTTGAATCTAATTGTATTGTGTGGTGGAAATGCAGTTTTTGGGCAGATGAAATGTTTATAGTTACAAAATAGTCGATGCTGCTCTGTCTTCATTGTCTTTTATGTTTCTGGCCCGACTCTATAATGTCCGGGATTGTGTTATTTTATTTCTTGTACATACAACGATATAAAATAAAAATTAGATTCACAATCAGTGGCAAAATAATTCATGAGCACCGACTGAATGTTTAATTGCTATTTCAACTTCGTAACAATCATCTTTAAATCATTTTAATAAGGTTCAATTTGCATAGGCAGGCAGTTCTCTTCATCTTATTTATTGACTATCCTTTAAGAATCTTCTGGTACATGCGTCTAACGTCACTTGTTCTCAAGACTTCTATCTTGCGACAGAACCCGATACCAATGGCGTACCTTCCGAAGTTCTCATCTTTCATCATCGTCTAGACCCAAGCCGGTTTAAGAATAATCTCTTCCCTTATTGTCCAATAAATCAGTAAAATCAGTTTTGTTCCTGCAAATAGGCCCCAAGCGGCGCTTTTCAACATCCCAATATTTAGACCTGCCACTGCTTCGGGACAACTCTGAGCTGGAGCCGAGAAGAAGCAGCGCAGGAAACTCGTTCAATATTGTCCGCTAAGACCCGTCTCGGAATGGAACTTAAGATGCTTGGTGGACCACTGCACTGTTACACCAACCAGTTCATCAACGCAGGTTGAACCTCTCACATGTGCCATAAATATCTAGAGACAATAAAATTAGATTATATCTGAGACGGATCCTTAACATGCGAGGGCTTCAAATATGATAATAGCTGTTAAATAATCATTCGCGATTATTTCGAATTGTCGTTCATAGGATCATGTTCTTCTATTTACATGTATAAATGTATATGTATAAATTTGAAATCATTCTAACTATGCTGTCTGTCATTCATTCTCTGTCCTACACCTAAATGCGGTTGTAGCAGTTGAATTGTGACAAATAATTTATATTTTCTGAGAATAATTTGTAGTCTCGCAAACTACAAATTATTATTCTATCTGCAGGTAGAAATACTTACATTAACGTTTAATTTCAACGAGTGTCTATATTGTACTACTTAGGCGTGGTTAAAAAGACTTGGTCAATTTTGATTTTTAAAAACTAATAATGGACAGTTTTCTTAAAAATAAACCATTTTGAATTTAACGCGTGACATTCTTCTTTGATGCTTTGTTCAGCAATGACTCAAATTTTATTAATAACTGTATGGTTATCGTCAGTGCTTTTTAATGTTTGTCTTTTTGATATTTTATTAATTTGTCATAACCTTAACGGTCTCATTTCATTTTAGAACTTCAATGTACCATCGAAATACCCAGCTAAACTGTAACTGAATTTATGTGCGAGGCATTGAAATTACCATTTTTTATTCTACTACATAAAATTTGCGAAACCTTTATTCTCTGCCAAATGATTTAAAACGTCCCTTTCTTTGAACTGCGCAAACAGCATGTCTCACGAGTTGTTAGGCTTGTCTCAGTTCGCACACGACTGCGTCCCGCGGGCCGCATACGAATCGTTGCGACTCGACTACAATAAGCTTCCATTCGCATGCAGGCCGCTCCCCTTTCTATTTCAAATTGGATTTAAACATTGCGAATTACCTCTTTTGATTCGCGGCCGCCAAATGGGGTCGATTTATGGAGTGGAGTAGTCCTGGGTCCCTTGGGGTATGGCGTTTGTCACGCGGGCGATATACCCGCGGCCCGCTGTGGCCCGCACCTGACCCGAGCGTCCCAAACGCATCGTTTATATTCCGGCCGGTAATGGGATGCCACTTTTTACGTCTGATAAGGAAAGGCCGGGATGGACTGCGATGGGCTACGTGTTTACGGAAACAGGGAATTTTGTTGACGCTTTTTTAATAGCGGTTACAAGTATTTTGACGTACTTAGATGACATCTCAAATGACTGACGAGCGTCAGGCGTAGTGGTGGTTGGAATCCCATAAGTAGTAAATGTTATGCGATAAACACTAAAATCTTTGCTTCAATCACTGATGTTTATAAATATGTTTGGTGGGATCTCATCCGTTATCTCTATAGTATTTGTTCCTTAGTTCAGGTACAAGTTTTCTTGTTCTGGTTGTATGATGAATTTATTTATTAAGCTTCATAATGATAAGATCGTTATCGTCAACACATTGAACAATTTTTAATAGACTACCTACACTATATTTCCCGCTCAAATTCAAAACGTAAGCATGTTACTTGATTATGTTTTTGTATATTTATGCTTAACATCACCCAGAATAAAACAGCCCTGTAGTCAATGGCAGTATAACTCACCCATAATAGTTATTTTGACTGGCGAACGTTGCAACACTTAAGATCCCAAGTCACATGGCATTAGCAAGTTCTAAGTAATTAGTGCTAATTTAAATGCACGCACACAGACACGCGAATATAAAATACATATTTTAATTGTTACTTCTCGTACGTAATGACATAGCGCAGTCCAACTTTTTGCTAATTTACTTTTATTTATTGAGAATGATGCTGAATAATTTGGCTCGTTTGATATTTAATTAGTTATTTTATTAATACTTTTTTAAACAGCCAACCTATAGCTGAGTTTTCTCAGCGCTATATGGTTAAAAATATTAATTTCAAAGCAAACTGGCTGTTATTTGCGACTTTGTTCTCGTGAAAGTTTTGGATTATAGGTACTATGTACTTATGTGTGTAAAAAATTGACGGCTAATAAATCGCTTTCTTCAAAAACTGAAACAATAACGCTATCTAAAAGTTGCGATCATCTTTAAAATTGTAATATCACTGATGATATTGCATTCTCTCTAGTTCTAATTAAAGCTATGTTTTTTGTTACATTGCGACTACCTTAGATGGGACTCAAACGTACAGCTTTTCGCTTATCGGGCGACTGCTCAAAACATTGAGCCGAAATTATTATTCATGAAATTGTATTTTCAGTTTACACTAATTTAATTACTTAAAATATAAAACAGTTTTAAATATTATGAGAAGCTGTTTTTACTTTAAAAATACGTTGCAGCGTTATTAAGTAGGTACCTACTTATCCCTTACGTTCCGTTAATTTTGCCTCTACATTCACGTAACATGAGCTTTGCTTTACTTTCTTATCATAGTTTGTCCCGTACCCAAAAACATCCATATTCCGTCATTTACTTCATTTTAATTGAAAAACTGATCAAAAATGTTCAAAACATATTTTTTGTCCATATTTTAGTTTGGTGAAAGATTCCACTTTAGAATTATTTTGTGTTGTAATGGTTCACTTACAGACCTTTTACAATAAGCTACCATAGACTATAAGTGACTCTAAGCAGCTTACCCGGCTAATATCGTTATATCGAGAGCTGTTCCATTAGAAAGTTATAAGCAATAATTTGACGCCATTTTGATTTGCCCAGCCTTCTCTGCGTAGGAGCATTCGTTCAGTCGACCACATTATTGTAATTTATATCGAACGCTGATTTACATTCGGACGGTAATGATCAATTTTTTAACCGCAAAGGTCGCTACAGACGCTCCCGCGCAACTGAATCACGAAAATGATCACGCACGAAACTAAATTGCTTTTCATTTGCAAACCAAAGGTCATGCGGTGTCAAAAACATGTTACTTGAATGACTTTAGTTACGAGTACAACTCTAAAGCAAAATCCGTGTTCCAAATTAACATGTTTCTAGACTAACTTTAGCTATTAATCTACAGAAAGATTCGTGTTCCAAGTGGCATCAGATTCTAGCGTGTTAGTTTTACTGACTTACAGACTTTTTATCAATATTTGTTTGACAGTCAGAGGCCTAATCGTAAACGTCATTGGCGATTAATTTTGACTTTAACGTTCAAATAATTTTGCAACACGAAAATTTACAAGTTAGTTTCAGTTTTGATTTTAGTTTCATTTGTTGTTCAGGTATATGTATAATACTCGTATAAACAAATGTTGTTTTGTTTCTTTCTTTATTTCTGATTGTACAATTTACTAGAGCATGTGTTTGGGTTTATTATTTTCATTTACCTAGATTAACAAAATTAGTCATACCCGTATCTGATACTATCGAGTGGTTATCAGTTTTTAGAGATAGCTTGACGTTCGTATTATCAATTCAAAACTGTTATCGAAATATGTAAATTAAATATTTTAAATAGTATCTACTTATAAATAAAATGCAGTAGGTACCTAGCTACCTACACTGTTCTAACTTCTAGTACACAAATCAGTAATTAGTCTCTCGAAGAATATAATTTGAATGCAAAATAGTAGAGCTAAAGTGGCAGTTGGCGGGACACACAGTAAGAAGAACCGAGGGCCGTTCGAGTGACGACGATCTGTGAGTAGGTTCCTACCAGATAGACCGATCATCTGGGTAAAGTCGTGCGGGACCGGTGCAGCAATGGTCGTCGTTTCGCTAAGATGATGATGAAATCTGTGGTTGTCTTTTTTTTTACCGATTGAAAAAACAAGAAATAAATTTGCCACAAAGATTTTTACCCTTCTACAAGTAGACGTTTTTCGTTGTCAATTGAGAGTAAAATGATCCCAAGGTACTTAATCGATTATTTCTATTATCTAGATAGATATAGAGTAGTTAGTTTTCAACGTTCACTGTATACAAGGTAATCTAATGAAGCCTATCAAGTGTATGTTAATCCATACACTTAACACGAGGACTAACACCACTTGTGAAACTTTTGACGATCCATCTACTTTCTTTCATAGCATAATTTTATATTTTTTTATTTAGAAAAACTTGTATATTATAAAACCATCAAATAAAATTTCTTTAAAATCATTGGAGCTGTTGATTGCACCGTTGGTCTAGTGGGTTTAAATACCGGGCCAATATCTCGGGGACTCGAGTTTGAGTTGCCAAGTTCGACCCGGGGGTTAGGCACAGGTTTGTGATCGACAATCCGTATTTGGCAAGCGTAGTGACACCTGTACCTATCATTGGTATAGTAACTTGAATTCAATGATGGAGGCCTTTGCCTTGCAGTGGGATGATTATAGGCTGTTACTTTACTTTGAATAATGTCCTACATACATGTCACGTGGTCCCAAAATCGTAGCACATGCGTTGTCCGTAGGCAAGCTGTAACGGCCAACTGCTGACATTGCAAAAAATCTCTCACACATCTACTAAGATGTGTGTATGTGTGTGTATCGCTCTCTCTATCTTTCTCTGTGTGTGTAGGTATCGTGTGTCTCTCACTCTCTCTCTGTGGGTATGTGTGTGACATTGCAATAGTTATTCCAATGTTAAATGTCAACTATTGATGTCTAGGCGCTAGTGATTTAGTGGCGGGTCTTTGTCACGTGCGCGTGCGACGGTGTTGAGCTCAGTCCGCTGGTCAGTCGGAGGATGAATGGCGATCCACCCCCGCTATTAACGGTACAAAGGCTTCATTCCTTTGTTATCGTAACGTATTTTGAAGAATCGATTTGGTTTTGGGTAATATTAATTTCAGTTGAGCTAGGTGTAGTTTGCATATTTCTTGACTATGATTTTTTATAAGTTATAGTTGAAATGAAAGATTTGTTTTAAAGTTTTTTTCTCGACGTTAAGAACACTTAATAGAGTTTAAATAATCAAGATAAAAAGTAAATTCTCTATTGCTTGATTGATTTGTTTAATCCATACCTAAATTTATGTATAGCGTTTACGCAAACAAATTGTGGTTGCTTTATGTTAATGTTAAGTAAAAAATTGCAATTTTAAAAATGACTTTATTAAAATCTTAGTTCCCTTTCTACTAGGAAATTAGTAAGTTAATAAGTACTTAATATGAACTAAACTTGAAGTGTTGCCACTTGCCACTCATGTTACAAGGCATCAGATAATATGCCAATGATATGTTTAAATACAATGACAGCCTTCTAATCTCCGCTTGGGTCATTTTATACAACTTGTGGAAAACCTCAATGACGCCTAACTTCCTTGATGAAGTGCTCAGTGCTCACCCTTTGAGCGCATGCGGGTATCCCCGCGGCAACGTCGGCGCGGGCGCATCGGCAAACGCGATTTTAACGACTCCGAAACATTCCGCCGCGTCTAATTAACTGTTATCTCTAATTACATTATAATACTGTTGTTGCAGTGTCTGGCCGCGGTGACGTCAGCAGCTTCTTCAACACACAGATGGTGCTCGACCTTAACGGTAAGAGAATAAAACTTATTATCGCATGACAACGCCTCATTTGAATATTACGGAAGCCGTGGAATTACCGAATTATCTAATTATGTTTTTGTGCGCGGACTGACGTGCGTGAGCTATGGTTTCCTTCGCTACATCTCTCCCATTGATTACTAGTTTTTTGTTTTGTGAAATGTAGCTTATTACTTGTATTATTAACGTCAGTAAGTTTGGTAACATTACCGTATGGTAATATGGCTGTCCCAAACTAAATTATCGGCTATTGCAGCACAATAAATTCTTGCTTAGGATCGTGACCTCATAGTAATACTTTTTGTGCAAGTTCCACGATCTAATTCAATCGAATAACAAAAACACAAAAAACACGTTTACATAGAATTCTGGTGATGTTATTTAAATGTTTAGATCATTGGTTTTGATAATACTATTACATTTTCACACTTGGTTTGTTAATGAGAAGTTCCCATTGCATAATTTATTTAATTGCATGTTTTTAACCAATTCCAATATTTCAATGAGAATATATTTTTACTGTCGCAAGTAGGGTTTGAATCCAAATATTAATTATCCATCTTCCAACAGAGCAACGGAAACTCCATGTGTTAAGAATTTATTTAACTATTTTGATTTTAGTGATCCAGCTTAGTTTCAATGTGTTGGTTACACTAACAATATTACTCGTATCATCCTGAGATAATCTGGTTGACCAACCGAAGCCAATACTGCTGGGCATAGGCCTCTCAAAAGAATCTACACAACGATAAGTCCCACATTCAGCGGCTTACCGCAGCCTTTACCACATCGTCAGTCTATCTAGTGGAAGCTCTACCATCGTCCTCCGGTGCGCGGTCGCCATTGCAGAACCCTTCCGCGCCAGTGACTATCAGTTTTTCTTACTATTTGTCTCGCTTGCTGCCACTTCAGCTCAGCAAATCTTCGAGCCATGTCGGTTATCTTACTTCTCTCAGTTCTGATTCTTTCGCTATACCTGGAGCGTACTTATGGCACGTTTCAGTTCCATAAGTCATCACTGGTCAAAGTCTTTCATCTAGCGACACTAAGGTGATTTGGACGCGACGAGTTTAGAAGCTTACTGGACACTACCCATCCAAGTTACGTTCTAGAAAGGGTTTCTTTCTCGAAATTGGACTTACCTAGCTGTACTATCTCTCCCAAGTATACGTAATGGTTAATTTCTTCAAGTGTTGATTTCCTAAGGATTTCCTCGTTCCTGATTCTATCGCGCATCTAACAAAGCATCACTCTTGGCCTATAGTTAATCTGTTCAGTGTTATAGCATCCAAAGCGAATACTTTCTTGCATCTAAGGCAGTTCTAGCGTGACGGGAGACAAAACGAAGACTTAATTAAATTACGGATTCACAGCTGAGCCGTTTTTGTCGCGACATTTCCAATTTTCGTCGCGGTGCGTTTTTTGTCGCGTTAATTATCGGATGAATGGCGGCCGGGGGGGAGGGGGGAGCGGGCTCACGCTGGCTCCACAAAATAGTGATGCCATAACTAGATGGCATTTATTGAAAATGTAGACTTTAACTGACAACACGAAAACGAACAGTATCATAAATAAGAAATGAATTCGCTTCAATAGCTAGATCTGTATTTTATCAGCATTAAATTAATTTTCATGTGTTTAGAATTTATGTTTTTCCTCCTAACTTGTATATTTACCATAAAAAAGCCTTTTTGTATCAATATTTAAAGACAAAATGTTTGACTTATTTCTAAATTAAACAATATTAAAAAGGATGAAGGATAAATTCAGGTTTTGTTTACGTAGGTACCTAAACTCTCCATCAAAATCTTTATATCCAATATTGCTTGAATATATAAAGCTTAGGCAGTTGAATCCTTTTTTTGAAGAAATAAATTTCTTTCTGCTCAAAAGAAGAACGCTTTTACATAGAAAAGTTATAACACCTCTTTAATTAGCAATCCAAGTGGTGTCGGCTTAAACGAACAGCAACTCTTCATAATATGGGCTTAATCAGAAGCGACTAAAAGTGTATTGCCAGAACAAAAAAACATGGCTAAAATGATCACCAAATGGAGCCAGCAGCATAAATAAATGCAGGGTTAAACCCGTAGTAATGATCACCTCACTAGTTCCACCGCGCTAGCGCTCGCCCGCGACGCCGCCTGCGCCCGCTCAGCGACACGCCGTATTCAAATGCGAACAAAAACCGAGAGCTCGGGACAGTCCATCTGTCACACTCGGCCGCGACTTTTTGCCCATAATCACCTGATAACCGTTGAAACCGTTTAATTCGAAAACATTCCCGCCCGTGAGCAATGCTTAGTATAGAAAATATGGGACGTCATAGTTTTGCAAGTACACTGCTGTCAAGCGTGAAAGTTTAATTAATTTGCCATTGTGTAGTACATATGAGTTATTCTTATTAAAATCAGCATATCGTTCATCAAGACCATTAAACCTTTCACGCTCGTGCCACCAGAGCTTAAGACTGTAAGCTCCTGCTAACAGATTAACACCTCGGAACTTAATTAAGCTTTATTCTAACGCTTGTCGTTATCAAACGAGCAGCTTAATTAAATTTTACTAGTTATGCAAATGTTTTACAGAAGTATTTTCTTTGTGTTTTGAATTTATTTTCGCTCTGTGGTTATCGTATATAAATAAATTTGATTCCAAGAACATAAACATGGTAACAAAAGATTGTATAGCACAAATTCGACATAATCTGCCATTGCTTTTGACGTAAAAATATTGATACTTATTACGAAATGTTTTATCAAATTATACATTCTAAATTGAACATTATTAAACATTAAACTCTTCGTCGTTTTTTATCAGTGAAATATACAATCTTTCAAAGATTATATTATGGCTAAATCCTCCTTGTCCTCCTATATCCAGCAGTGGTCTGAGTCACGTTTATACTTTATGATGACTTTGCCTTGAATATTTTACAATAATGAAATGTTTCTTTTACATCGGCACTAGCCCACATTTGTCCCGAAGCAGTGGTAGGTTAAATATTGGGACGTGTAAAAGCGCCTCCAGGGGCCTATTTGCAGAAATAAAACTGTTTTTAACTGATTTTAACTGATTTTATCGCATTGATCCTAGTTTATAATTTTTTTTATTCTTAGTAGGTACTCTTATAATTTTGTATTAATTAGACGTAAATCACTTGATCGTTCCTAGAGTCTGCAATGCCCACTTAGGCCTCGTAAGTATACCTATGTGTGAAGCGTGCCCGCATTGCTGCTGTGGCAAAATTATAATGCAATGATTGCGTCAAACTATTCCTTATGTAATCTATAGAAATGAAATCAGTTATATTATGACACGAACACTTTGCATGTATTTCAATCAAATCGTTAAACTGTGTAGCAATTTTCTCAATTGAATGCAACGTTACTGTTGTATCATTTTCTATTTGAATAAAAATAATTATCTACTCGAAGAATATGAGTCGATGTTAAACAAGAATCATGCACGACTAAATATTGCTGGCTTGTTTTGTGCTTTTCGGGTTTTTGCAAACATTGTATTTATAGCATGTCAGCTTTATTTTTTTATTATTAGAAGGTGTTTTAATCATGTGTCTAACTTTGAGCGTTAGGTAAAAGAACTTTTGAAGTCAGTGATCCCTGTAAAAAAACCGTGGTCACACAAAAAAAATACAGGAATATCGGCGTCGAACTTAGTTCCATAGTTTTTTGTAGGTTAATGATTAAGATTTGTACTTGATAAAAACAGTAACACGTAGTGATTGCCTGTCACGGGTTTACACTCCTATTGAGCCACGCGATGTCATAATTTTTTTAACATTCATTCATGGAAGTGCACTCTTTGGTATTTCGTTTCGTGAGGTCTTTAAAACATCATTCAATCGAATATTTGTGAAACGCCTTGCCCGGGTGTCACCACACCGACTCAAATAAGGCAACTTTTACAATCTCTTTTTTTAATAAGAGCCATCCAACCGAAAAAAATAATATTTTTTCATTTAATGTCATTCCGTATTGCTGGACTGATATATTAAAATTTGTGTTGCGTATTATTTTGCGTACCATAACACCTTTTTCATTACATATTCTAAGTTTTTTTGTAAATAGGCAGGCATACAATGAAATGGACATAATAAAACTTTACAAACTACACTATACCGTAATATGTGTACACAGAAATATGTTAATATTTGAAAGAGAGGAATTATAATCAATGTGAAAAATACATAGAGGCATAGAGGTCACGCTTACAACACAGAGATGACTGACTAAATTATTTAATAAAAAATAAATCTTCCAGTCGGAAAATTACGCAAAAGAATTCTACTAAATCCATTTCGAAAGTGTTTATTCCATTTAAATCAAAGATGACGAAAGTATAGTTATTGTTAGGTTGTTTTTTTGTAAAGTGAATAAGTTTTCTTATAAATGTAAGACTGAGACTTATAATTACAAGAGTTTGAGTCAAAGAGGAAATAATTATAATAAAAAATATAATCGTTCTAATTGAGCAAGTAAGACGTGCGTCGATAATTAATTTAAATGTGAACATGCGACAACATTCCTACTATGACTTAGCAATCATCGGTCGGATTTAGCTAACTTACAACTTCTTTACTGCTCAATAAACTAACAATTAGATTTTTTTGCAATTTAAATGTAAAGGAAACCTTGATATATTTTTGTGACAAACTAACGTGAGCAACGCATTTGGTTACACCGGTTACGCGACTTCTCCTCCTCATTCATCTTCACAATATGTATTTATAAAAGTGTTTCTTACTTTTATAAATATTTCAATATTTTTGTTATGTAGAATAATGTCATTAATTTCGTCCATTAATGTTAAATAAAAAAAACATCTTGTATTTGATGATTATCTACGTCCTAGTAATAGCACAGTAAAATCAACTTTCTGCAAATAAGCCTAAAGAAACTTTTATAACCTAATATCGCCTCGGGAGTGACAATTATGGGTTTGTACTGAGAAGGAGCAGTATCTACCTTTGCTCAATATCTTCTTAAAGCTTAGTCATATTCCTAGTTGAGTAGTTAAATTCAACGGCATTGCTAACTGACTTTTATTATCGAGGAAATTTTGATACTACATACGGCCTATAATCACCCCACTGCAGGGCTAAGGCCTCCATCATTAATTCAAGATAGCATAGGAGCAGGCATAATCACCACGCTTGCCAAATGAGGTTGGTGATCAGTGTGATCGCAATGGGAATATAACTTGACCCCGAGATCTTAGCCCGGTGTTTAAACTACACTAGACCAACAGCGCCCTAAAATTGGAAACTTATATAATAATGAAGTAATCTTTATTTGTAATAACAGTTTTTTACATAAACTTAACATTTACGTTAACAACTATATTAGTCAAAGACTGTATAAGTAGCAGTTATTAGCGCCCACCTCGAGCATACATCAACATTACAATAAAGACATAAGAATTATCTGGATGACAATAAAAACAAAAATACACCTGTTTTAAAAAATAAAAAACATATACTAACGCTTGTGTGTGTGTATGTGCGTGCGTGTGTGTGTGTTAGTGTCAGCGTGCGTACGTGTTTATTATTTTACTTATTTTTATTTTATCTTTTATTACTTAACAAGAGACTCAACATCTTCATAGGTCAAGACAAGTAACCACTCCTTTAAGACTTCTTATAAAAGACTTTCTATAAAAGCAACGTACAAGGTAGGAACACCGAAACACGTAGCTCTTGATTACGATATCCACAACACCGACGGTAGTCTAAATAAAACTTGTATCAGTCATCTCCCCTGATTACCATACAAACCCGCAGCTAATTACTTATTTATGATGTTTAATTAGCATAATAAACGTAACGGACATACTTTGTAAGTTGAGCCAAGTGCGTCTTTTATAGTGTTGTTATGAAGTCCCATCTCTGTAGCGTTAAGATAGTCTGTTTGAGGAATAAAATGCAAATTCATTTGTATTGCTCTGTGCTGTCGCTGCACTCTTCAGCTGCCGACAACCACGATTTGTTTATGCACATTAAAATTAGTCTCAAGTTTTTAGATTATCTAAATATCTGTTTTCAGAATATTCAGAAGAACTGTCCGTAAGTAAATAAATGTGTAAAACATTATGCATACATTGTTCTGATCATTAAGTGAATAACTATAAGGCGCGCTATATTAAAATAATGCAAGTCGCTTGCATGAGGATACGCATACCTAATAGGAAACTCGTCTGTATATTAGATTACTAATAAAATTGATTGCCATTAAAACTAAAATGCGTATGTTATAAAATGTAAGTACAAATAATTTCTCAGAGGCGTGAATAATACATTAAAATAAAATTTCAATTACATAATCTCTGTGATCGGACGCATCGGGTGCGCGCGCGCCGCATTGAATTATTTTATGTTACTGCATCCACGAGACCGTTCAACTCGGTTTATAGCCCAACTTAGCATACGCTCTAATAAAGAAAACCGTCCAAACGGCTATTGGGTAATAGTAGGCGATGCGCGCATTTGCATGGCTACCTGCGCCCGCGCATCTGCTCGCTTTTTTCGCTCACCTCCGATGCAACAATCGCTTGCATATTTCTTCCATTTCCATTAGTTTTTGTCATGAATATACATTTTTTTCGAGCGGAGATTTATACGCGCTCCCGGGGCGCAGGCGCAGGCGCAGGCGGTTACATGCTAATCACGATATTAATGTGCGTATTGTGCTATTGTCAGACTGTCTACTAGGAGATCGCTATCTCGGCCGTAAACTTCACCTGAAGCTATTAGATTGACGGTTTGTTAAGACAAATATTTCAATTTATGAACCAGGCTAGGCTATGTGTTGTGAAGAATACAAATTTAACGTTAACAATTCAATTTATCTTAAAATGTCATTCAAACATTTAGACTTACTCAAAGTAAGGTAAAATTTTTAGATAAATAATACAACTCAGTTTATTTGTGATGTTACAACTAATATGCATGAAATTTAGTTAAATTGTGGTCTAGGAAATACCATTTTACCTAAACGACAACCAAATTAGAGGTCCATTCATTAAGAATAACACTATTTGCTTCGCGCTCGTCTTTGCGGGGGCACTGCCGTGCCCCCCCATTATGAGATTTATTCAAAGTATAGTCACTTTAACTCAAAATATTAATTTATTCCTGTGTTATAATTTAAGGCGTCAATTTTAGAAATAAAATATGATAATAAACATGTTACTTGTTATGTTGACTCGGAGGCAAACAAACGTCATGATTAGGCAGGCACTTTTATGTCAAAACTGCCCACAATAACAAAATTCAAAAAGAAACAGGTAAAGTTAAACCTGTCTTTTTTTAATAAAGTGTTTTGAATTTGAACACGTGGTCAGTAGATACTTGTGTTGCAACAGTGAGTCACTCCCGGCAGCGAAGCCTCGACTTTTTGCTTCTCGAAACGTCACGACCGCCGCGATCTGATCAGTATATTGAACTCATAAAACATCTGTATTGTCAAAGTTATTGAGATTATTTAATAGGTACCTACTGCAAATTTGAGCAATGGCCAAAGTCTTGTGGCTCGCATCCGTGGACCGTGAATCTGTACGAACTATAGCACATGCTCGGTTAGAGTCTCGTCATATAATATGCACTTTCAGTAACATAATAACATTGTATGCTATGTGCTCCAAAAATGGTCTGATTTAGGGCAAGTTTTCGAACTTGCTCCGAAGTATTTATTTATTTATTTATTGCATTGCACATGACTTAGATGCTAAATACATAACATGGGTAAGTATATAACTCTAACATTCATATGCACCCTGACAGGCACAGCAACGTGGAAGAGAGAAAGGCAGATATTTTGTCACACAATAATATAATTATGTGATACACTTCGTAATTTGTTTTAAATCGCATTTGTTTAGTAACTTACGTAAATTTTTCTTCTAAATATTCATTAATCGTATAATAATTTTTATCATTAAGTAACTCTTTAAGTAGTTTCACAAATTTAGGGAAATTATTTTCATTTTTTATATAGTGGTAGGTTTAATGTTAGCACGTGTAAAAGCGCCTCCTGGGTCTCAGTCTGTCTCAAACTGTCTATAAAAGATAGATAAGTACTTAGGGAAACATTGCGTTTAACATTTTCATACACTTATTCAATGAGACCGTTTGACCCATGTTCACACCGGAAACGTCAGAGTTTTTTTGCTATTTGTTTATTATTTAAATTCAAACGATGCGGTATCATATCCTCCGTGGTATGGCTCCATTAACGGCTGAGTTTTTCTTCCGCGGTAATGGATGCGCGCGATTTGCGTACGATTTGCGTATTGCGTAGGTACGATGCGTGTGCGCACCGGCTGTGTGACGCGTCGCTGACGGCCGCATATTCTAGTGGACAACGCACTTGTGAAAGTAACAATACTAGCGACTCTTTTATATTTGCTTTTCTTAAACTTCATGACTGGACGCAAATCAATTGAGAAAAAAATATATCGTAATGATATATTTTGCATTTTCTTCATTCTTCTTTTTATAATTGACATGATCCAAACTGCAGTACATATCAAAAGTAATAATAAATATTTCACTTAGTTTACCTGGTTAGTATAAAAAACTCAAAAGCCGTTTGCAAGTTCGAATCAGATAAATCATGGTAAGAATAAGTAAAATTGTTGAGGACAAAAAAATCTAAATTTATCGTTAAAGTATTACACAGGTAGCGTCTACGTCTCGGATTTCGGACAAAAAGCTTCCTGGCAAAAAATGGCAGCTAAGATAAATCGTATGCAAATCCTTTGTTGGGGCAGCAATAGGCGATCATCACGGAAAATATATTTTTGACCTTATTTACAATTTCTAGGGTTCATATTAGTGTGCGCAGGTGCATGATGGCACACACGCAAACTTTTTCACGTGCATTACCTGGCGGTACTGCGCGATGAAAGTGCGTTTAGAAATTTCAATATTCACTGCTTAACAAATTCTCGGAACTTGAAAAAAGCTGTGATCGATGTCTGCACCCGCGCACCCGGGCGCGGAGGGGGGGCGCCCTGGACTCACTGCGCATAAGCACTTTTATGCGCATTCTGCAAACAGTAAAAAGCGTATTTTTTACGCCCCATTATTTATTCATTGGAACTTAAACACTGCCAACAATGGTCTGCTTTGAGCAAACACAATTAGACTGTACAATTACACAAGAGGTTTATGCATTTTACTTTATATTATTTTTTAATTGCTCGCAGACAGTGCAGTTATAATCAGGTGTGACGATAACTTATTCTATATTCTGTCTTATGGTAATGTAAAATTATCTAATTTTAAATCGAGTGTTTTATTCCAAAAGCTAAGACTACTATTTGACTTGTGGTTTTAGGGCCCAAATATGAAAATTTATTGGTGTGGGTCTCTCTTTCTCACCCGTACTTTCACCTGAAGGGGTAAATAGTAACCAAAAAAGTGTCAATAAGCACAAATTGTTCAAAAAAACCCAGTGCAAACAAGCCTGCCAAATAAAGTTCCCATGACAAATGCCTAATAATTAGGTAGAGTTAACAGCACACAGGCGAATTTATTTCTGTATCTTATCATTTTACGTGTTGAGCACTAAATTGTACGTAAATTAGTAATATGAGATCAATAAATGGTTATCGACCGTCTGTTTTAAGTTGCTTTGGTAATAAAGAGAAGCCAGGCAAGTTGTATAGTAAGAGAGTTTGTTATCCCTTCAATGTCAACTTTGCGTATTTTCCCTCACTGTCGAGAAAATGATAAAAACAGACCAAAAAAAAAATTACGTACGCGCTGTAATTAAACCTCACGCCTCTCATATTATGGCTATATGCAAGTCCCCTTAAAAAATAGTTAACATCCATTAAAACCATATACATAAAAGTGTTATACTTAGCAATAAACTTCTACAATACTAATAAACTTTAAATTCTTTCACATTATGCAAAAACTTTAGTAAAAAATAAACAAATACAGCTACTTCGAACGAGGTTATTGTAGTAATTGCCGGTCGTAAACGGAACCGACGCGCATATGCTCGCCTCGCCGATTTACTCGCCAATTACAAGGATTTATCTATCACGCTTCAACACGGCGCGGCTTCATGAGTCCATCAGCCCAATTCACTGCTTCTCAGGCAAGTAAATAGCGATGACAGATGTCACAAAGACGGAATACCGTCCCTTCGAATGATGTTTATCGTGACATGTAGTCGTCTGCAAAAGTTTCCTCATTTCCTGATCTATGAGGGTTAAAAAGTGAAATTAACAAATATAATGAGCCATCATAAAACTTTAAAATTCGTCAAAGCGAAACTCGAAGGAGTTTAATTTAATATCAATTTAGAAACTTTGACGTCTTGTGGTTGAAATTTTTGATAAGAACCCAGTCCGTTACATAAAGACGTATACTATCAACACCATCAACAGTTATAGGTATCAGTCGATTACTTGACTCAAGCCTTTTAGAAAGGAGGATTTGCCATCGTCCCTCCAACGCTTTTGGCGATTGCTGTTTCGTCAATGGTGGACAGAAGACGGTGTTGTCCATAATCTTTTTGGCAGCACTCTTTCGACACCCATCTAGAGAGAAGGGGTGACGGTATTATTATACGACACTGCTTGAACATTTTGTCCAATTATTAAAAAAAAATAAAAAATTTTCACAAGAGATAACATTTCAAATGCACAACATCTCAGTATTTCTGATTCAAGTTCAGCTACCTAATCATTGAGTTGAAACCACATAAATATATTTTAACATAAAAATCTAAGTATCATATATTTATCAATACATGTAACTGTATTGTTTTAATGCTTGCAGACCGTTACTTTTTACAGTCAATGAAGTTCTAACAAAAAACTTTTAAAAATAACTTTAGTTTGATAGATTGCTTTGACGTTAATGGAAAGTGTTTGATTAAAAGCTCTTGAACGCAAGCATTTTTACACTAGCTGTAGGGATTAGGAAATAGGGAATTTAATACAGTCAATAATATTTAAAGACTCCGCTGTAATAACAGTAAAAGTTAAAATAAACAATACAATAGAGGGAAGACGTTAAAACCCAGCGCTATTCTTACTTAGACCAAAACAGACTCCACCAAACAAGGTGCTGCTGTCAATTATAGTATAATCGCGCCGGCTCCCTTACTCCAGTTCCGACCTGAGTACCGTTACTCGCTCCCCTCGCCCTGTAAATCGCCTGACATTTCACTTTTTGCACCCTAGGGTGAATAATGTGGGCTAGACTGGTCTAGCCCGGGAGGGGGGGATGCGCACGCGCCATTCACTACCACCGCCTTCATGGACTCGGGTGAGTGTCATTGTCACTCTGCTGGAACATCCATCTATTGTACAAAAGCTTCTGCACTATTTTATTTTTAAGATATATGACCTTTAATGAACACATCTGCACCGCATCTCCGATCGTTAGCATAGTTCGGTACGCTTAACTGTATTTTTAAGTTTATTTAACAGTTGTTACTTATCGATATTCTCAGTCGTGTATTTTTTTTGGGTTTTCATGAGTCAGCAGTATTTCAACACTGTCTACCATGTGACAATTTTGAACGATTGTCATTATTTTTATTCAACGTCTTTGCATTTACCCTTCCAAAGCACAAAAAGCACATTATTTAACATTAACTGGTCAAACAATTAATCAAAACACGAGTACATCAGGTTGTCTTGTAAAGCAGTGCTTTAAATTTTCAGAGCATTAATTCTAACTTAGTACTATTGTGAATTCATACGGCCGTAATATCACTGACCCACACAAATCAGTAACGCCTCAGGCCTCCATTTAATTACGGCTCGCGTGACCGCCCTGATCATCCCCCACTGCTGAATTTTTATTATCCTGTTCGTGGTAACGTAATAAGCTTTTTAACTTTTATTACTTTCTTCGGACAGCTAAACGTGCGTTAATGTTTTTTCAATGAAAGCCGTTATACGGCTGTTAGAGATGTGCCGCGCAACCGTTCCGGTTTTAAATGGCACCGGCGAGTTTCAACACTTACATTTAGAAATAGCAACGTTATTTGCCACTTTGCCATCATTATTACCTTTTTTTTTACAAAGTTGTAGCAGTCAGGCGTTGCTACGAGATTTTCTCGTAGACAGTCTTATCCCCGTATTTATAAACAAGTAAAAGTAATTACTTGAGAGACAATTTGTATGTACCAATTAGCATTTCCAGCCAAATAATATGACTATTAATGGTGACCAATTTCTTTCACTTAAGGACTAGGTATGAACAATAATTGAACATTTTAAGTTATGACTTTCTTAAGCAATAAGTAATTACTTCTTTATAAATACGGGGGTTAATATCAGTGATAGTTATGGTTTTTCTCGCGAAATATTAAGGTTCACATTTGACCTTTGCAACAGAATAGGCTTCAAAATACTTTCATTTGAGTTAGTTCTAAATTTTGTCTTACGGACAGTGCAAGCTTAAATCCTTTCATATGTGGGAGAAGACTTTTAAAAACATATTGTTTTACAGAGCAGTGTAACAAAATTTCAAGACATATCATTACAATTGGCCTTTATTATATTTTTAGGTTTTAATCACCCACGCAAGGTGCTCTCACGCATAACAAATATTCATATTGTTATGACACAGAGTGAACTTTATCCACATTATATTATAATGAAGTTATTATAACCTTTCTAGACAGTTTTTAAGTTGTACTCCACATGTGTATTCCATATTAACAGTTGTACTAAGGCTTTTAATGTGTTAATTATTATAATCACATAAGTTATTCCCATGCTGTGTGTATCGGCGCTATCAGAAACACATGTTCGGTTTTATTGACGTTATTAGTGTTCCGCGCAATTAATATCGAACCTATTCCCGTTTAACGAACATTTTACAGCTACGCAAACGTCCCTATTTCTGCAATAAGTCCCGTTCAAATTGCTTTTTAAATGACAACACATTATTGATAAAAAAGACCTATTTTTTATGATAGGGTTGTTAAGCAATTGGCGGGCTTTGTTCTGGTGAAAGCTGTTCCAAAAAGTTTAGGCGGGCAGTGATAAAAACACTTAAAACAGACTTTCTAATTTATTGGCTCCGCGCTAAATCATTGAAAAAGTAAACTAAACAATCGGCACGTAAAATTGCGTAACCCGCCCCGCGCCCCGCGCCCCTCGCTCGCCGTTAGCCTGTCCATCGGCGCGCGCGCACCCGACAGCCATAAAAGAAAGTCCCATTGTTGACAAAACAACATCTTTAACGTTTTTAAACAAATCCAAAATAAAAGTATTACTGCTGCAATATAATTACCGTAAAATTCATGCTTATTGAATACTTACTACAACTCGCTTGCCGGTACCGTATCTGTTTATTGTTTTTGGGTTCGTAAAATCTGTAAAGGAGATACCGTATTCTTTTTACTCAAAGAGATAAGGCACCTACTGCGTAGTACCAAAATGGCTTGTCAGAACATAAAACTTGATTCGTATACCTATGTAATTATAATTAGCATGTTACAGTAATGAAGCCGCGTTTGTAATCTTATCTAAGTATCGCCATTTCACATACCTATCTACTACGTTCCAATCCAACCAAAGATTTGGTGTCTCATCATTTAAAGATAAAAAACGATGTTACCTATAACTATAGTGGGCGCTTGACCGCTATCAATTGGGACTTTCTGAATAAGTAGCATTTCACCGTCTTTATGGAGTGTGAAGTGAGTGCGAGTGCATATGTTTCAGGCTCGGGAGGGTAGCCCTCTTCGATTTATAGGCGCCCTCGGGAGGGTCGCGACACGCTGGCCCCGTGACAAAGTTTAAGTGCTTAATGCACCTGTGCATCTTTATAAAACGAAAAAGTTTCTAAACATGTTTTGGTTCTTCCCGCTGTTTTCCATCAACTGTACTTAAATTTTATGGAACAGTGTTTTTCTAATAAATATGACACAATTGCACAACAATTATCTTTAAAAAACAATTTATTTTCTACATATTTTGCCGGTGAAAGGAAGAATTTCAATATTTGTGTGTAGCATAGATCAACCATCCCTACTATAGGCGTTTTAATACCTTAATGTGATACGGTATCACAGGAACATTATTTTGTGACAAGCAGTTTTCTATTTAATTTTTATCCCCGATAGCAAAAACTATCAAGTATGGTAAAGCTGCTAAAACAACTCTAGTTCTAATCAGAATCCAGAAACTGGCGTATTTTTATACTGGTTTTTAAACAAATAAGTTTCTGATGTAAATTGGAAATACAGTTCCTTGAATATAAATTCTCCGACTGTCTCAGATGATACTTGAACCCAGTCTCAAAACATTTGTTAAGCTTTTCACCTAAACAAATTCTAAAATATTTAAAGGCTTAATTATTTTCGTCTTGCCTGCCATTTTCGCCTCGGGGTCGGTCAGTTGCGACCCGTGACATTCCGCCCGCGTGAGCCCTGGCTGACCTTTCCCGGTCCCGTTAGCCGCCACCTGCGCGGGAGTCGTTACGGTCCCGCTACTCGCATCTCACCCTCTACCCTCGGCGAACTTTCATTCACTTGTAATTACATAAACGCTAAACTTGTATTCGTTTGCATTTATGGCAATCACCTATTTAAATATTACTTTTTCAATGATCGATTAGCGATGGATTATCTAAATTGTTTTTATAATGTCGTTGATAAATATAAGATTAGAAAAAAATATAATATCCTCGTCATGGTCTATCTTTGAACGTAGTTTGATTATGATGACGATTGTTTTGGGGTTTTCCAACTACGTTAGTTGCTTGATCGATTAATTAATTAATTATGCAATTATTTTAGTAAAGTCGAAATAAATAGTAGACGTTTTATCACCTTTGGTATGGTCTTTTGAACAGTTGAATAACATGCCACAGACAATATTATGAATAATTCAAATAATATAACCTATTAGCTGTACCATGATATACGACGTTTGTCTTGATACGCCTTGTCAGTACATAGACTGTACATAACCTTATTCCGATACGGTAATATACTGTTTTACATACAAGGAATCCCCATTCCTTGTATAATAAGCAGCGGTGTTTTGTAAGTTCATAACGAATGATTATTGTGATACGTGCCGCGATCGAGGCGTCGATTTATAAATCGATCTCGTTTCCTCCTGGATCCAATAACAAGTGGTACAATTCCCGCGCGTAATGCTGCGCCGGCGCACGCGGGCCTACAATGCGGTCATTAGTGAGATGGGCAATCGCGCTGATCATAACGCACGCGTATGCGGCTTCGATGACTGATGCATTCAAATGCGGTGGACGTGCGGCGACCGAGCGGTGGCTCCGCGGCCACACGTCTCAATCCCGCACCGAATCATCAAGGCGCGTTTCTCCATTTAGCACTGATAACGATTTGCTAATAGAAAATAGCCATCAACTTAGCCAAACGAAGCTTACTGCTGATACTACATATCCCTAAGTATCTCCCTAATCTGTCCCGCGCATCAGCGGCTTCCCGCGACCTTCACCAGATCATCAGTCCATCTGGTGGAGGGCGTACCCACAGATCGTCGATGCGCGGTCGCCATTTCAAATTCTTTCCGCTATGTACTGCTATATTTATAAGCTGTATTTAAATATCTTAACTCCATTCCGCTATAAAGTATAAAGGCTGTATTTTAACTCCTTTTAACGATATATTAACGAAGACTTCTTACTACCATAAAAACAAAATATGATTATCGTTTTAAAACAGCAGGATCACACCATTGTTATAACTATGTGATCTTTTAGAAATATTTTTAACACTGGCAACATTCGCCAAGTTCAAAAATAGATGATCTTTAAGTGTCAAAGTATTTAGCGAAATAAGATCGGAGTAACGGGATAGATAACGATATCGGGGGTGGATGACATGTGGTGATATTTGCGCGCGTGCGCCCGCGCACCTGTCGCGCGCACGCACACATGCGCGCACGTAGGGGGCGCGGGGTCAAGGCCGCCCGTACACCGTAGCGGCTTTTTTATGCATCCACGCTAACGGCGGATAACTGGATGTATAGATAATTTTCTGAAATGTGACTGAAATTTTAAGAGTTCCGCGGTGGAGTAGCGTAGACACTGGTTTGCGAGGTGCCACCTATTTCGAGTTTTCTGGTTGGATTCTCGAAACAGAAAAAGTATTTTTCAATATTGTCACGGTCTAGGTGTTTATACCTTCGCTGTTTCTAATTTCCAAGTGAAGTAGTCCACATTTTTTTTAATAATAGATTAAATTTACAACATAAATCCTTAGCACTTAGATTATTTTAAATACAGACACAAATAGTATTGATATTGTGTACTTCATCTTTATTTAAAACATATTTTGTAAAAATATTTTAAAAGGTAACAATAAATATTGACTGGGACCAATGACTGACTGCCCCAAACAGTAGACGGGTAAAATATTGAGACGTGTAGAAACGTCCATTATTTTCCTTGCAAAGTGAAATCACTACTGCTCATCATGACAGTCTGTAGCGACATTATTATGACAGATATCATTTTCTAAGTGCCAAATTGCCCAAGTTGAAGTTTGTCCACACATTGTCGGCAATTAGCACAGGTCGTGGTCGCGTGCAGACTGCGGAGGACGAGCAAATTTGCGACTTCCACAGAGTGGGTGTCGCAGCGTGCGTGACTTGGGGACAATTAGTGCTCGTCTGGATATACATTGTGGCTCTTTGATAAGCCAGCAAAGAAAATGCTGCATTCCTTTTATGACATTTTTGACGTAAAGTAAATGTGTAAAACATTTTGAATACTTTACAGCGTTCATGGTCACGGGCAGACTCTGCCAACATCTTTAGATACATCAAATGGAACTCGAATATTAAAACTGTAAATATTTCTTTCATTTCAATGTATAGTATTGGTGTAAACTTAAAAAGACAGTAAATGTGAATACTTTAACTATACCTGATGAGGTACTATGGCAATCTTCTTTGATAAGGGAATACACCAAATACGATCGACATCATTCTCATTTTATGACAATTTTGACGTAAACTAATTGTAAATACTTTAACCTTTGGCTGAGTACTTATAATTTTTTCATACGTCAGTAAAAAGTAAAAGTGCTTAATACAGTGACGGTTCATGTGGCCGAAGAAACAAAGTTGTTGTAAATTATGAATAGTTTATGATGAGTTTTCCCCTGTACTGTATCTAATGCATCGTTTTTATGACCAAAGCAATAAATCAACAAAGTGGTTATTATTAGTAAACAATTATTTAAATTAGATAATAAAAGCGACACACTGCAGAAACATGCAGATGGCTGTTCAAGTCCAGATTACACTGGCATAGAATAGTCGACAACTACCAAACAGCGGGCATTACATCAATCCGACTCATGTTCCTGTCACGGTGCGCATCTTGCACGCTAACGAAATTACGGAGGGCCATTAAAATGAATTCATATTTAATTTGTGCAGTAAGATGTAGATATATTGATATGAACATATTTATAATGTATCACAATAAGCCCGAGCTAATTAACGGGGCCCGCTCGTTATTGTTGTGGCTCCCCCCCCCCCCCGTTACGCGTGTAATATGCTAATCGGTGGTAATGAGCTCGTACTCAAATGACTATCGCGGCCTTGCTTTAATTTTTAAAACTAACGAAAACAGACATGGTTTTTTTTTCACCTTGTACTGCGGACGGCTATAGACGTTATAGCGATAACAATTCCATTTTGTAATGTATACTAATGTGTTAATATTTTACGGGGATTTAGTTGATGACCGTTTCCCATCAGTTTTTGTTTTGTTCCATTAAAGTTAAGATGGTCTCATCAGTCATCACACAAAGACTAGAAAACTTTGTTGATTTATGCGAAAAATGTTACTGTCAATGAACTTTAAAATACTATTCTTTGAATAAAAATTGCGACAGCCTTCGATAGGTAGATCTGGAACCCACAACCTTTCGCTAACATTTAAAAAAAATATAAACCATATGTATGTAACAAATTTTATAAACTATATGTAATTTTGATTTTTAATGTTTTCCTTACCTCAGCAACTCGCCAATTCCCGTTGACCCAGAGGCGCGCGCGCGCAGCTACACTTTGTCCCAACTCAATGGCTCCTGTCGCTATCAACTAAAAGCATAAATCATTGAATTCAAATGCGGCAATAAATACAAATTTCTAGACGCGACTCGAGCCTTATTGGAAGAGACACGGTTACTTAATGGGCTAAACTGATTTTAGATTGAGTTTCGTTGCCCCTAAATAGCAGGCAGTGCTTTAATGTTCATGATTATGTAAAGTTTACGATTTATTTATAGTTGAAATTGGAACAGCATTGCAACTTTACATTAAGACAAATATATTTAAAAAGTCGAACTTTGCCTTGTCATTAGAGTTTAATATCGGGAAACAAATAACAAAAGAAAGGTTCCGTATCAAAATATTACAGAAATATTCAATTAAATGTTTATCAAATTCATAATTCGAAACAAAAAGAGCTTTAGCCAGGCATGATAGTGATGACAGTTTGGCCAACGGTGGCGAGAAGACGTCGCTGCCCGTCTTCTACTGGCAGTACTCCTTTAGTCGTCTCACTACACCCATAGGAAGAGAAGAGTGCTATTCTTAATTATGGCGGTACATAACAAATTGCTCATATCTTTAAGATCTCATACAGTTACACAGAACATACCTACTTAGTATACTAACGGAACACTACATTTATGAAGCTAGACACAGCTTAAAGCGAGTGTCGCAATGCGTTAGCTTGTTTGTGGACCTAATTAGAGGAGCGGCGGAGCGAAACGCTTCCTCCTGACAAACTACACACAGAGAGCGCCAGAGCCTAGCGGCAGGGGCTACTAAAACTTACTTTGAACTAGACAAAGAAATAAATATTTATTTGACACAAAACCGCAACAAAGACAGAAAACAAATATTAAAAAATAGGGAATTAGTAACAAACTTGGTAGTTGTGTCAAAAGCTCAGCATCGGGGGGCACGGTAGTGCCCCCGCCAAGTCGAGCGCGAAGCAAACACTGCCGGACCATCCTTTACTGGAACAATTTCGCCGCATTTTCAGGCCCCTATTTGAGAACCTCTGGATAAGACCAGAACGCAGAAATTTGCGTCATCTAGTAAGCTATTATCACATACTTAAAATCCATTTAGTTCCGAAGTAAAGCGAAAGCAAAGTTTCGCATTTATGACACTCACTCACTCATGATTATCAAAATAGAACTAGTACTTCCCATAAACTCAGAGAGCTGAAATTTGGTACAGAGTTAGGGTTTAATGGCCACATAAAGGGAAAACTATAAAAACTATGATATTCAAAGATCTGGAGTGCCTGGTGACCGTGATTAGAAAACACAAGAGCCCAACCAAACTATTAGAGATCGACATACCGCCTTTACAAAAAATATTCAACTTGGTGGGCCGTTTCATTTGATGTCAAAAATCGAAGGTCAGAAGTATCTGATGAAGAACTAGTGGGACACATCTCTAATTTAATCTAGCCTATAGCGCCCCACTGCTGGACGAATGCCTCCCCTTCTGCTTTTAATACGCATATAAATAAAATTAAAGGAAAACTCTGGATAAGACTAGACTGGCTTTTATACTTATACTTACAAGTTTACAAGAAGAAATAGTCGAACGATTAACTTTATTCTACTCGATCGAACTCGAACTTTATTTCGAACATTACACAAATTAAATATACAAATTACACTAAAATATAAATTAAATTCGCTCAATACTTGGTCAAAATATGATGCACTGGACTAAGAGTGGCGGTGATACCCGTACACGTTGCTAAATGGCGCTGACTGTATTTTAAAAGATTTGTAATAATAAAAAAACTAGCCCTAAAAAGAAAAAAATGTGTCAAATAAGAAAATCTAATAAAATAAATCAATATGCCCACGTTTCTACAAAAAGAAGTGAAATCCCGCCAAAACATTCTGTAAAAAACTGGCCAAGTCTCGATGGAGCTGCTTGTTTATCTCTAAAAAGTAATGAAATCTAGACAAAGTCGTGCCAAGTCTAAGGTTCCTTACTGCGATTTCTTTATTATTATAGTTAATGTTGTGTGACTTGGCCGTTAAAGGATACACAAGGGTACAAAACCAGGTTCTCCATGACACCTTTGCACCAATCTGTCGCCAGAATCGCTACTCATTGACGATGGAAAATTGCCACTTGGAAAACGTTGATTCAATAACCAGTCAATTGTAGGGTTGATAAAGCTGCGTATTTTAATAATACTTATGTATAGGTGAGCCAGAAAGTTACAACAGATATAACATTACGTGTAAACAAAATTGACTTGTACCCACTAACGCATAAAGAATGTTCAACGGCCAAGTCACACAACATTAACTATAATAATAAAGAAATCTAAGTAAGGAACCTTAGACTTGGCACGACTTTGTCTAGATTTCATTACTTTTTAGAGATAAACAAGCAGCTCCATCGAGATTTGGCTAGTTTTTTACAGAATGTTTTGGCGGGATTAATTTTTACAGCTAGAAGCTTAACACGACGCAGATTCTCAGCGAGGACCCCGATGGTACTGCTACATGTTAGTGTGATAGAGGCAAATAGACCCATCAGGCAATATGTTAGATACATATTGCCGTTTAAACGTTAAAACGATTCAGGTATAAATAAGAAACAAGCCTCACTTGAAATCGTTGCTGTACCAGATTGATTAATGTGACTATTGTAAAGAGATTTTCGTATAATTACTTACAAGTGCAATATAACTATCTTAATAGAGATGCAATAAGAAATACATGATACATATCTAATTAGGATACCCTTTGTAAGTTAAAACTTACCAAGGGTTCTTAGCTAAAGCTAAGAAGAAAAATACAATTCTAACATAATAGGTACTTGTAGTTTGACGATTTAAAAAACAGATTATCTAAGTCAATTGTCATTGAATAGTATTCTAATACGATTTAAACCAAATAGAAGCAAACAACACAAAAAAAATGTAAATTTATCTCAACGTGTACTCGTCTAAAAATTTAAAACCAACCCGACAAGTTTTTTCATTCATTATTTTTTATGGCCGTGGCTAATTTAATTTGTAATAATAAAATTACGGTAACGACCTGCCGCGGCCGTCAGCCCGTCAGCCGGCGCGGGCGCAGCCGCGAGGTGAACTTATTATTCGTCGAAGACAGCCCGTGCTTTACCGAGATGCCTATGAATTATTAGCACCAATAAAGATTTCACATAAAAGTAACATCCTATATCATCCCACTGCAGGGAAAAGGCCTCCATTATTGAATTCAAGTTACCAGAGCAATGATGGGTATTGGAATAATCACCACGTTTGCCAAATGCGGATTGGTGATCACACACCCGAGCAATGTTCGAAAATTCGAAACTTTTTTTTGCCTGATCCGGGGATCGAACCCGGGACCCTGAGATCTTGGTCCGTTATTTAAAGCACTACCAACGGGGCAAACATACTAATAATAAATACATTGACAACAGTGGAGTGTCTTACACACCGGTTGTCAAAATTTCGCCTAATAAGAGGTCACCCCGAGTTTGATTCCTGGACGGCTCATTAGTAGGCAAAAGTAAGTTTTCTATATTCACTTGGGTCTGGGTGTTTATGGTACCTACTTCGTCGTTTTGACGAAGTTCCTACAAAACAAGTTCTTTAAATAGTAATTTATATTGGGGTTAGAACTAAATACGAGTATGTGCTGTTTTCTACAATAATTTATTGATTTACTTACTTATATATGTACAAATAACTGTCATCGTTTGAGAACGAAATTCGTACTTAACTCTCAGAAATCGAAGAAAATCATCAAGTAAACAGTAATTTAAATAGAGAGTTTATAAATTCGTAATGATAAAACTTGGAATAGCACTTAGTTTTGAAATAATGAATGAGTAATCATATTAATTTTTAACGAAACATGTACACAAGTAGAAATTAAATGTAACTGTCTGATACAAAGATAAGTCGATGTCAATGGCGACTTGACGCTCCTAACATAATAATATGCGCCGGCTCATTATAGTACAAGTTATGAATCAAAATCAGCTTAAATATGTATGAATTAATTACGAGGAGCCTCGTCCCACCCGCGGTGCGGTCACGGGACCAAACGTAATGCGTCTGCGCCGAAACAAATCCACTTAGTTCGTAATTAGCGGAGACATAATATATGTATAGTGGGAATTAATAATTATGATGAATAATTGTCTAAATATTATAATGAGTTCGCCATTTTCAATTATCCGTCGTGCGGTAATGAGCTCCCATAGTAATTCGCTTGGGAGTTCCGCTCCGAATGCCTGCGCCCGCGCACGCCGGCGTTGTTAGGCGTTATATTTAGAAATGCTAATTAATGTTATACGCTTGCTGGTAATTATTAATCTCGCACGCACCGTCCGGGAGACGAACTGCGTACTGCACGGCGCAGGCAGCGTCTGATGCGTGCCGCGATATAGGTACTGTTGAAACTCATCTAAATATTCCATGAAATCAGTAGGTAGAGTGGTGGCGTACACACCGGTTTTCATGGTTTCGCCAGCTCTAACGTCTTAGGTTCTATCTCTGGATGAAACAATGTATAGAACCGCTATACATTGAACCGAACTCTGATGTCCTTGGGTCGATTTCCAGACGAGTCAATTTAGATAATCATTTTTCTGCTGGGTATTTGTGACACTGATTTTGTTTCTGATTCTATGAAATTCGAATGTGATGGATTACTTTAGAATCAAAATATGTATGTATTTCTTGTGATATTTAACATTTATGATTTATTAGATTTGCTAAATCAAGGAGGAAATACGAATCTATACTAATATTATAAAGCTGAAGAGTTTGTTTGTTTGTTTGTTTGTTTGTTTGTTTGAACGCGCTAATCTCAGGAAGTACTGGTCCGATTTGAAAATTTCTTTTTGTGTTGGATAGTCCATTTATCGAGGAAGGCTTTAGGCTATATAATATTACGCTGCGACCAATAGGAGCGAAGCATCAGTGAAAAATGTTGCAAAAATAATCAAATTCTTATTAACAGAAATTGACGCGGACAACGTCGCGGGAAACAGCTAGTTTAAAATAATTTAGTTATGCATGTGGTAATTATTAAAGATAATTTTGTAATGTGTGTATATAGGTAACTTCATGTTACTACTTATGTGAAAAAACAATATTAATCATTCTGTATATTTCATTTGATGATGATCTACATTCAAGGATAATCTAGTGTCAGCGTTTTCCAAACACTTTATTTCAGGCCTCTAAGCTGTTTTGTTTTTGTGTCTTCCATCTTGATACAGAAGACGGGACCAACTCTATCCCGACCTCTCAAACTTTGTATCCTACGAACTATTAAAGTTTTAAATGTATAAGTGTAATAACAAGTTTTATGGCGTCATACTCTCTGTCTTCTAACATTTATATTGCTGTGCCCGAACAGGGTCTCTAATGAACTATATTTAATTACTTGTAACACCTTTGTAACATTATGGAATGCAATAAATTATTTGAATTGAATTGAAAAAGAACTATATGAGCTCCAACAAAAAAAAAATACGTTAAGTTTCTCCACCTCATTGTTAGGCTAATGATATCCCTACAACACAGGAAGGGAATTAGTTTACCGGCAGCACAGTCGCCTGTCGCGATGTCTATAATGTCTTTATAATGCGCAACTACGAGTAACAATGCGTCAAATTAATTGAGCGTATAACGAAATAAGACGATATGCGCAGGAGTCGCGCTACGTACCTGCCCACTGTGTTATTAGGAAATGATTGAGGGTGACACGGGAATGCCTCAGTCAATCAAACGTCATTTTATATTAGTGTTGCCATTTGAAAGATAACTAACAGAGTTAATAGTATACTTGAAGGTATTTACAATGTGCAAAATTAGAATGAAAACTTCAAGAAAAATGTTTAGAGGAGTCATGTGAACAACATCACATAGGTACTTTCATTGTTCTGATCCCAATTTGAGTAACTATTTTAAGCACTCGTATTTTGAAAATCAAGAACAACGAAGCTACCACAAATACCCAGACTTGAGAAAATCGAAAACGGAACCTCAAAGGAGGCGACACCACATGAGTAAATAGTGGCGACACCTTGACAACCGGTGTGTATGCCACTCCGCCACGGAGGTCGTCTTGCAATGGTCTAAAAAAAGTAAAATTGTCAGTAAGAATACACCCAACACCATCAATCTCAAATGTATTCTTGCAAATGCTTGAAGTTTCTCTTAGGGATAAAATCGGAAATAAGGTGATCCGGAACAGAACTAAAGTTACCGGCATAGCCCACCGGATTAGCAAGCTGAAGTGGCAGTGGCCTGGCCATATTAGCCGCAGAACCGACAACCGCTGGGGTAAACGAGTTCTTGAATGGAGACCGCGTCTCGAACGTAGTGTAGGACGCCCTCATGCCAGGTCGAGTGATGATTTGCGTAAGGCAGGAGCTGGATGCGAGAAGCTGAGGATCGCCCTAAATGGCGTGCATTTGGCTCTCCAAATGCCTATGCCCAGCAGTGGACTGCGATAGGCTGATGATGAAATGTGATTCTATTCTATTAACCTATTGTGATATTATTGATATCAGTATTATTGATACATTTAGTTTATTGGTAAATGTAACTCTACGTTTTATGGCTGTTTGTCACATATTCTGACAAAAAAAAAAAATTGTCAGCTGTAAGTTAGTATGTGTGATAAGCAAGTACTAATGAAAAAAAACTTAGTCTTAGCTTCAACTATTTTATAATAATAGGTTTAATTAATAAATCAGTAACAATGACATGTGTTAAGTATCCTCTTAAAATATTGTACAAGAAGACGATTCAATTCATACACATCAGGGCCACAAAAATGTGTTTCTCAACATTTATCACACCAACTTCAATATGAATCAAATTTGTCCAGCTCTGCAAGCCAATTCAAATGCATTCAATTTTCTAAGGCATGAAGTATGAAGCGCGGTCACATTACGCGCTCCGGGGCGCGCGGTTATCTTCGCCCGCAGCCACCGCCGGCCACTCGACCCTGCGAATTCCGGCCACTGTTTATTCCGCTTATCTGAATTTTAAATTCACTCGCCCATCCCCCGCACCACACCCCTCGCCGCTCCGGACTCGGATTCCTAGCGGTCCCGCCAATCCACCCGTAAAAACCCAATCAACTGGCTATTTTTGCAATGCACGCCGGCATTTGACACACGATTTCACTTTTCGAAGGGCGCTGCTTATGATGCGTCTTCTTCTTTTTGAATTTCCAGTTCCATTGTCAGCTTTGTCGCGGCTTTGATGCGATTGACGATGGAACACAAAACAAAACAATGATTTTATTGTTTAACAGACACAATATTATATCTTTTCATATCGTGTTAGTGATTTTTCAAAGATTATCTGTTTGTCAGAGTTTTCCAAGACATGTCTCTGACGTGACTTTTTCTTACGACTTTTATCATGCGACAAAAGCTGCATCCAGCAACTTAACCTCCCAAGCAGCAAAATTTTCCTATAGTGATTGTCTTATAAGACATTATATCTAATAAGAATCTTATAGACGCTTTACCAAAATCACTAGTTTTAAAACAGCATCTTATAAAACTATTTGCGCTAATAGAACTTTCGGTCCTAACAACTAGTTTTATAAACGTTTTTAGGATTTACTTTATACGATTATTACTAGCGTCCTAGTCTTATAAGCACACGTTTTAAAAACAATTAGCATAGCTTCGCTTTTGATCCTTTAAACGCATGTAACAGGATTGATAACTCCTGTTAACATCTTGTTCCGTTCTTTTGTAAGACATGCAGCTATATAAGCGTCTTGAAATAGCTGCTATAGGTCAATGATGTTTTAGGATTAATTTGCTTTATTTTTGACTTTTACTAGATTCTTTGCACCAAATTAGCACGCTCTCAGAGTTCTATAAGTGAAATTTACACTATACGTGTTCTGCAGTTGCTTTTATAAGAATGATTGGCCATCTTGTTTTCATTTAATATTTGATATTTAAAGCATTATGCTGATTAAAAATGGATGTAAACAGATGGAAGCGCTTTTACGGTAGTGGCAGTTATCGAAGAACTGTTTTTAAAAAGTGTTTTGAACTAAGGTTGGGATCGAAATCAGTGTCGACCCTCTTTTAATAAGAAAGTCGAGACTGGCGAAGGACGTGATGGTTCCGCACAAAACTTGGAATGCTAAAACAGCAAAGAAAATTCTTGTATAAGTTGTGATAACCAAGAAGATATCAAAAATAATAGTGGAAGCAGTAATAGTGACTTTCGTCACGACAACCTTACTGATTTCGAACAAGATTTTGATTTAAGAGAGAATTTAAGACATTGGCCAGGCCAGAACACACTCAGCCCTAACTGAGTTTTGTGTTGTTTTAAATAAAGGAATAAAATATGCTTTACCTAAGGATGCCCGCACTCTGCTTGGTAGATGTTTGTTTGTCTAAGTTACAATTAAGCGGTCGGGCTATGCGAACAAAGCTCGCACTTGATTATTGTCTTGATATTCTAATTGAAAACAAAAAAAACCCGACCGCTTAATTGTAACTGAAAAGAGACAAACAAACACCTACCTATGTTCAACTTTTTTATACCATACTGTATATAAAACTAAAGAATAGTCGATCTTTAGTTGTTTCTTGTCTTTGAGCCTTTCAGATTTTGCAGTTTTTTAGATCATCTTATAATATCCCTTGATAAATGTGGAAATTGATTTTATATGTACTAGTAATACGTAATTTTAACACGACTAATTTATTACTTTAGATAGGTATGCCTCGACATGCGGTGTTTTTCCTCTATAATTTCTCTCAAAGAACCCTAAAACTTCAATATGGTGGTGAATTAGTATGTCCTATAACAGTCTTATCTTTACTAAAAAGCACTATAAAGGTTCTGACAAATGCAATATGATGGCTGTGATCAGATCGTAATGGCTGCCTTATTATTTGCTAATTAATACATAATAACTAAGAACTAAATATAATTAGATTACAACGGGCATAAATATATGTTTATTATCGTCAAACAGTTTATCAATAAAATTAATTTTGCAGGCTGAATAAGCATTCACTATACGATAGTCGAAGGCATAAAACTTACGCTACGGAAATATTATTTACAGTGTTGATTACTTAGGTACCTTTTAAAATATTTATCTTCAAAAGACAACACAGCAATAGTGTCTAATCCAAATGAAAAACGAATGCTTGGTATTGGCATCACGCTAATTACTATTAGATCAATTACTCCAATAGCGGCAAGCCTAAGATTATTATAAGACTAAATAAACCACTAACGGCATGCGCAAAATCCATAAAGGATTAATCGCGCTTATTCTGTGCCTTAACCAGATTTTTATAGGCATTGTTATCTTGTAAAAGCATATTATAAGTCAATTATAAGGTCAAATTGCAGTTTACCAGACTATAACAAAACTACTATAGGGTGTAATAATCCTATATACTGCGCCCAAATCGAGCTTTATAAACGTTTATAGGCTTATTATTAGAGCAAAAAATGCATGCTCCTAGGATATTTACCAGACTACTTTTTGCTGCTTGGGCTGTCTTCTCCCAATCCTTTTTTTTATAATCAATGGGCTTGCTCTTACTACACTGAACTCTACGGTTAAATAGAAGCCTAAGATGGAGCGAGCTTATCCAGAAAGTGGCACTGGTTCTCCTACTCACTAGCGGAATACAGAAAAACTGTTCGGCACTGGACTCCGGCAAGAGCATCCAGGCGGCCTCTTACGAAGCCTACTACCACAGAGGGATTTGTTAGCCGTCATCATTGGTTAGAAAACCAAAGATGCCGTTGCCCAGGGTGGACCACTAGGAGGTAGATCCCACCACTTTTATCCCTCCACAATTCCCCTTCTCTTGACTCAAGCCAATTTAAAAATATTGTTTCCCTATATTGACCCGAAAGGAAATCTTACTCGACAATTTCATCGCTACACCAACCGTGTTTTCGGAAAGCTTCATTAGGGATTTACGTAAGACTTTTCCAAGCTTAAAGCAGTAGGTTTCTAATCCTAATAGGAAAGACATTCGAAAAACACTAGTGTAATAATGTCGGGCGAGACGTCTACGTGCGGCTGGTTACCCGTAATGACGCGAGATTGTCGCGCCGTGTGTGCGCGCGCGCCGCCGTTCCCAGAAGCCGCACCAATTTGTCCGTCACGAGATTTAATATTCAGGTGCGTCCGTGGGAACCCACGCTCCTCGTGCTGGCTCGGCTTCGACACGTAACTCGAAACATTCGGAAGCTATCCTAGAAACGAAGACTCGATTGCAACACTTCAATAACTTTACTTCATTGATGTAATTTAAAAAACTACATAAGAACCTAAAGAGTGCAAAGAGAACTAAAAGTGCACCCATCTGACATAAAGGTGCATTTTTAGTACAACCAAATAGTTAAGTAAAGTAACAGCCTATAATCATCCCACTGCAGGGAAAAGGCCTCCATCATTGAATACAAGTTACCATAGCAATGATGGGTGTACTGGCATAATCACAACGCTTGCCAAATGCGGGTCGGTGGTCACAAACCCGAGCAACGTTCGAAAATTCGAAACTTTTTGTTGCCCGACCCGGGATTCGAATCTGGGTCCCCGAGATCTTGGCCCGGTATTTAAACCACTAGACCAAATAGTTACAACATGACAAAATATTCATTGCATATCGAAATAATTTGACCGGTTTTTAAAGATGACACTGACATAAATCAATGTCAATCATTCAAATGTAAATAGTTCCTTGTTTATCGATGCCTCGCGTCGTAACAATATCGTTTATAACAATTTTCAGTACCTATAATTAACACCGGACCCGGTCTCTAGTTAAAATAACTCTGGAGGCATTCGTTTTTACGCGCGTTTTTGCGGCGTCTACCTGCGCCCGCGCAGGACACGCTAATTTCTTCACAATAGATATTAATTGCTCTCCCCGACGCCAGATACTTATTGTTTAATTTAATAACTTTTATAAGACTGCGTAATGAGTGTAACGTTTAATTAATATCGTGTTGCGTTAACTCGAAATGCAGTAGATCAATTATATTATAAAACAGTCCACGTATATCAAAATTTGCTCATTTAAACCATAATATTCTTCCGGACGATAATCATTATGTGTGTTCTTGTTCATCTGGCCACTAATTTAATATCCTCATTATTAAGGTATATATTTTATCTTTAAATTTCATATTTACGAGTATTACATGATATACTACATGATATTGTGAGAAAGCATTAAAACTATTAATTAAAGATATTACCAATTTTATGTTCATATTACTATTTTAAAATTTCTATAAAATCTTGACATCCATTGGTATCATTCTCAATTACAAAAAAGTGGCGCCAGGCTTATGAGTTAATTACATATGAACTACTACATAAACATATTTTTATTGTTAATTTTAGTTATTGTAGATTTATCAAAGCAAAATGTGTCTACCCTTCAAATACACTTCGCTAACTTCGTTATTTAGCTGGATAAGTTATTTAAAATCAAAGCTAATGTTGTCAACCTGCCGGCGATGGTTACTATCCAAAACTCAATATGTCAGCAGCCATGATTTACATGTGATTACGGCAAAGGACCTATGATTACCGACCGGCGCCGGCGCAGATCTACTACGTAACGCAAAGCCCATATGAACGCAAGTATCTGTCTCTTTTAAATACTATGAAACGTTGGTATGAGTGAGAGAGACAGGTAAAGTCAAAAATCCGGACAATGTGTTGCGGAGTAAGGCATCAGGTGCGGACACGTATGGTGATAGAAACTAGTATACAAACGTAAAGCTACTTTGAAAGTCAAATGCTTTTTTTTATTACTAATCAAAATACGTAATACGTGTCGGGTGGTGCCAGCACATAAGAATATCACTCCTTTTCTTGCTATGGGTATCGTAAGAGGAACTGACAGGAATCAGAAATAGACGGGCAGCACTCAGCAGCATTTTCTCTCTACCATTGTTCCTACTGCGTGGTGATTTGGCAAATGTCTTCTTGTGTAGACGACCACCATGGCTTTCGTGACTTAGACACCGCTTTTTAATAGGTCGCTTGTTCTGAGGTCCCTGGGTCAATTCCCAGATAAATCTGGTTCTGAAAGTTCCACATTAAAACTCGATCACAGGCTTTTATTGTCACTTGATTGAATCCTTTATTATCTAACAGTATTGTAACATTTTATAATACTTTATTGATTTAATGACTTATCGACATAGCTTAATAAAAGCCATCTTACCCTTGAAGTTCTTACACTCATAATAAAATATACACAGAACCTAGTGTGTTAGTAAGTTATCGAACATCTTTTAACATATTTCACATGCAGCCTACCTGTTCCTAACAATAAAAACGTGTGCCCCTTTTGTGGATTAGTATCTTTAAGGATAGCGACTACAAAGGGTACGTAATGAGGCCTACGGTGCACATTTTGATGTAGGGTTTGTTTGTCCAGCTCGCACGAATGGCTATTACATATTAATAACACCAAATTCGTCTGTCCTACCACTTCCGTGTGGTTTGGAGTTGGACTTTGTTTCATAATACACCCTTTTATTAAATGAATATCGATCCCGTTCTAACTGATTCGCATTGTCTTAGTATTACAATTAGTGGGTATTTCCATCTCTCTTTTACTGCTAACGATACTATGTCTAATTTTGTGCTATACCACGATATTAAATGTCATTACAATTGCTTTTTAAGAACACAGTATTATTAGTCATATAAATGACAAGTCATTCTTATAGATGCATGCATACTGGACCCATTATCTGATCTAAGTTCAGTGTTGAGTTAGTTGCGAATAAATTCAAAGGGTAATTCTGAATATAAAGCCATGTGAAGCCCTTGTTTAACAGTATTAGAAAAAGCAAAAGATCCATCCAATTAAAACATAAGTAATTTTATACATTGGCCCGCCTAGAAATCAAAGTTATTATTCTCATCAAATCTAATCGTGCTTTCCAGACTAAGTCACATAACCCCGGGACCTTTGTACTGTATGTAGATCCTTAGCGAAGGCATCTATCTAGAAATGGGCGTCGTTCGGCTAACATTATAATGAAGATTACTGTGCAGTAGGCAGTAAGACCACCGCACTACAGAGGTAACCTAAATTCAATGATGGAGGCCTACGCCCCGCAGTAGGATGACTATAGGCCGCTACTATACCAGGTTTTTTCACGAGGTTCCACTTAAGCACAGCCCTGGAAGCCCAGGATCCCCACCGTGGGCATCGCCGCGGGACCCTCACGACGCGCGCCCCGTGGCGCCGCCCGCCTCTGACGGCTCCTCGCTAAAACCGCTCGTAATTATTTTATCCGCCGTTTAATTATTCATCTCTTTGCCGCGGCAAGCTTTATACCCTTAATGCGATCTCATTTTACTAAATACCGACTCGGTAATCAATAATAAAGTGACGGCCCGCAAACGGGACTTGAGGTCGTTTACATTGTGAGTCTTGTATTTGTGTTACTAATTAAATCATAATGATTATATTTTTCAACAATCTAAGTCGATACAAAATTAAAAAAAAACACCAAACCGTTATTTTCATATTTAAAAAAATACCAAAGTAAAAGTCGTAGGATACTAAAGTAGTACTGCTAGCAGTAGCAGATGACGACCAGGAGCGTTTTTCCTTAAAAATTGATTGCGATTGAAAACACTTCAGATCTGGCAAACGTGGCGATTAGACCAAAATTTTCTTTTTTGAGAGGCCGATGAACTAACTACGGTAGTTTCCCGGACTTGTGCTTGAATGTTGTCAAACAACAAGTTAGTACAGTTTTATTTCTTTATTAATTTAAGCCTTTAACTGCCGAAGGACTAGACACAATTATTTTTTTATTGTTTGGAAGCCAGCAGTGACCTCCATGGCGCTTAATGTGTGATTTGGACAGCCAAGGAAATTTACATTCGTCATAGTATGCCATAATAGACAATAAGAGCAACAGAAGGAAGATAGCAACCCAATTCTTGCCCAAAACTACCGAAAGGAATCGGAAAAGCACTTACATGTAGCGGCTTCGGTTATGCAGATTTTATTTCTCACAAAGAATACAGTCTACGCCGGGTCGGCCCACTTTCCTTTTATTGTCACAGGCACAGAAAGTAATAAGGAGTAAAAAAAATATAAATATCATTATTTAAGAACACACAAGGACTATTTGAGTATTTTCTTATATTTTTTCAATTTTTAACATAGATTACGCATTCAATCACACTGACACAGCTCTATGACGTTTTTCGAGCGCTGTTCAAATTTCGAACTGCATGCGTTCGATGCTTCCAAATTCAAATAGTTATTTTTTCTAAAAGTTGGAATTATTAGAAGTGGCCTGAAATTATTACCTACACGAAGGCATTGACCTCACCATCTGAAATTAATTTCAAAACTTGTTTTCAATCATTAAGAAGTTCGGTCTAATGCAACTCTATCTAATATTGTTAGTACTGTTGATGTACAAGGTCGCTCCAAAAAGCACTGATCCAAGTACAAGCCGGTTATTAATGTTTGCTTATTGATCGCTGACATTTGAGTCGTTGGTGATTAGCTCAACGCAAAGGGCGATCGAACAATATTAATACGCGGTACTGATTAAAGTTTCATCGCGGGGACACGTGCGCCGACTGGACTTACAAATATTGGTTGATTTATACGAAATCGTTAAACTAAGTTGATTAAGACTTTTTTTATTGAAGCTTAAGCTTAAAATATAGTAATAATCTTAAAATCAAGTTTTCTTAAAATATAAAACATAAGTACGATAATTTCAAGCAATCACTAACTATCGATATGCATAATTATTGATACAGATTTTATGTTTTTTGACACTGGCAATTTTGGTAAAATTTATTTTTAATACCTACTGAAAATCTAAAGCCATCGAAAACGGTGCTTATAAAGAACGCGTCGTACTAATGAGGTTAACGCCCTATTGGTTGAGTGGTTTAAATACCGGACCAAGATCACGGGGTCCTAGGTTCGATTTGGGCAACAAGAGTTTCGAAATTTGAAACATTGCTCGGTTTCGTGATCACCAACCCGCACATGGCAAGCGTGGTGACTATGCTTCACTTTTACTGCTAATCATATTTTCGTTGGTTAAATGGAGTTACGCAGTTATCAAGGAAGTAAAAACACCTTTATTAAATCACCCCCCCCCCCCACCCCTCCTCGAGCGCTAATTACTCCGCATTCAAATGATCGCTCCTGCGCTAATCCGCGCCATTGTTCCGCAAACAATCGCTTCCCATCGCCGGCGTAAACAAAACATAACCGACATATTATTATATTACACTCTATACCCCTCAATCAAGGTTGGTTTTGGATTGTGTTGTTTTTCGCTATTGTGTCGTAATGTTAAACGTAAATCAGGCACTCATTACGAGCGGTGACTGGCGATTAGCGATCGACGCAGTAACGCACCGCATTTGAATAACACACATTTTAATGAGTGATGGGTAATCAACGAACGAACACACATTGTGCCCACACTAAATTGACTACTGAAGAAGCTAATGAAGTTACCCACTTCAAACATAGGTAACATCTCATCTAATGTTACGACAGTAAACAACATATAGGTGAAGACTGACTTGTACCGTTTGTTTGTAATGTATCATTCGAGGCGATCTTGTTGAAATACGGCGACACAGACTGACATGTAAGTGTAACGTGTGTTTGTAATGTATCATTCGAACTCTTGGCTCAAGTGTGCTCCATCCATTTTGGATCATAATGTCAGACGTAGAGGTTGTGTGTGCCTCTTGCTCTGACTTGTAATGTAACATTAAAAGGGATTCGCAAAAAAACCGACAGTCGAGTCGAGATACATTACAAACTAACGTTTTAAGTCAGTCTTTGGTTCTGTTACACGAACGCGATACATTACACCAAAATGTTACAAGTCAATCTTCACCTTAAGGTATTTGTAGGTATGTTTGTAGTGTTTCAAGCCTTTTGATTAACACCGATCATTATTTTTGTAGAATTAAAACACGAGTCATAAATAATTCTTTTTTTTGGAGTATAGGCACGCAGATAGTGATCTACATAAATAAAATAGATGTATACTAATATTATAAAGCTGAAGTGTTTGTTTTTTTGTTTGAACGCGCTAATCTCAGGAAGTACTGGTTCGAATTGAAAAAATATTTTTGTTATCAGTTGAAATCACAAAACTTGACGCGGACGAAGTCGCGGGCAACAGCTAGTGAATAATAAATGTGGATAATATCACATACCTACATCGTTCTGATCCCAAAGTGAGCAACTATTTACTGTCAAAGTAAACAGAAAGTCGTTGAATGGCTGAGAAGTTTAGAATATCTAGAAATAGAAAACCTATTGAATTTTGGATTGTGACATGTGAACATTTAAGTAAAATAACACTTTTTTCACACACACACACACACACACACACACACACACACACACATGCATTTTAAGCGGTTTTTGTTTAGCTATAATACTTACTACCTAAGTTAAGGAAGAGTGGCTTATTTCTGGTACAGACGCTTCTCGCGTTCAAAAGAAGAAGTCTACCTTTGTTTTTGCTATTGTAAGACCGTGTTTATGAATAAATCATTTTTCATTTTTCATTTTCATTTTCATTTTCATTTTCATTTAAAGCACTCGTATTATGGAAATCAGAAACAACGCAGGTACCACAAACACACAGACCTGAGGAAATGTAGAAATACACTTTTCTAACTGTAAATAGATTAAAGGTTAAAACAATCAAATTAACATAGCAATCGCTAGGATACGAGTACAATAAATAATTAAATGAATAAATTCATGACTAATAAATAAAAAAATAAATATTTTTCAGACATGCCACGCTGGGCCACACAGAGCCATCTAGTCCCAAACTAAGCTATTACTAAGTACCTTGTCTTATGGGGTTCTAGACAACCGATAAACTTACTTATATATATTTTTTTGTAAATACTTATAATAGGTACGTAGAAAGCACCCAGACATGTTCATACACACAAATATTTATACTGTGCGGGGGATCGAACCCGCGACCCATGGCTCAGAAGCAGCGTTTACTCCCACTGATCCAAATGGTAGTCAATAATATATAGTCTATCTACTGATTGGAGTTGCAAGATTCTACCATTTCTCCATCAAATTCCAACTCCACCAAAGCTCACAAATCTTATTGGTATTGGCACTTACAAGACCTTCTTCCGATACTTGTAAGATTAAAGAAAGTTAAAGTAAATTAATGTGATGTTTATCTGATATTAGATTTGTGTTAACAATACACAGTATTGTTGTACCTAAGAAGACGTTATCATCGACATAAAGGAAATCGTAATAAAGAGTGCGGAGTTGTGAAGAGGTTGGTATCATTTAAGGCACTTTAATTTTATGTAGAGCCGCGTCCCTCCGAGGGGAGGCAGATAAATGAGTGCATTTTATATTATCCAGGCCGCCCGCGCCCTCCCGGCCGAATAAAAAGGGAAATGCTACTATTTCAATTACATCATTTTTACTGCACTTTACAGTTAATTACGCATTTAAAATTCGTTTAAATATATTTTGGACTGCTTAAAAGGTTAAAAGGAATGCTATATATCACGTAAAATGTTATGGTACATTTTAGTTTGGTTTCTTTAAATAGTTTACAAAGAATATTATTACTGCGAATATTTCTATGATGGATGATTGCTCCTCCATTACTTCAAAATGGCTGAAAATTAATAAAATTACTTAAAGTGACTAAATATTTTAAATAATACAATCTAAGTTTTCTTTCTGATTGCGTTTGTAACTGAGCCCTTAAATCTTATCAGAATACTTCCCTTCAATAAGATTAACTGAACATACCTTACTAGAATATTAACCGCTCGTAAGTAAGTACCATAACTTTGTTGAAGTAAAACCTCCAGTTAACATATTCATTACGTATTGAACTTGATTTAATTCTCGTGTATTTTATGAAATTAGCGGTTTGCGGTAATCGCTTGCAAATGACGTGCGAACGACACTCGGCGCGGGCGCAGCGGGTCACGCGCCGCGGACGCGGTAACGAGCGAGCTAATGCACTTGCGCACTGAATGAAAATATGAACATGTTTAGGTATGAACGTGCAAAGATATTTCTTTAATACTAATTCAGACTTAGTTTTCGGGTTTCAATTGCAATTGTATAGGTATTACAACATTCAAAAACCAATTGGAATCTCATTTTACTGGTATGCACCATTTCTGAAGTGATACATTACTATTTTGTGGTTTTGACGAACAAATTAATAACATCATCTATTGCATTTTTCATTAATGTAAAAAATATTCCATGTCTGAAATAAAACATCTTCTAAGCATGTGGTAAAGAACGGTATTAAACATGTTTTTTTACTTTTCATTGCCCCCAGTCATATTGGAAATGATATCACCTACTAACTCTGATTGGAAAACTAGGTATAGATAGCAGACAATTTTGAAGCAGAGAGAGAGAGAGAGAATAACGATAATAACGAACGAACGTATTTAAATAAAGATTGACGAACAGATATTTTTTCAGTTATCGTTAGTTTGAATCAACAATGAAGTTACTTGTAAATGGAAAACACAATTCCTTGAATATTGTCTCGACTGCCTTATGTGAACTCACAAACTTCCACCTAAGCGACTGCTCCAACCTCTACTTCATAGAGTCAAATCCATACTTTAATATTATAAATGGGAAAGTGTGTGTGTCTGTTTGTTTGTCCGTCTTTCACGGCAAAACGGAGAGACGAATTAACGTGACTTTTTAAGTAGAGAAAGTTGAAAGGATAGAGAGTGACAAAGCCTATTTTTTCTCTTTCTAACCCCCCACTTCCCTAAACTTTGTATGGAGCATTCCGCAATTTTCAAGGTAGAAAGCTAAAAATTGGTATGCGGACTATTTGTGAGTAACAAAAAATCGTGCATCTTTTTTTTTGGAAATCCACCCCCATCCGCTTAAAAGGGGGGGGGGGGTGAAATTTTATTAACGCGAGCGAAGCCCCGGGCAAAAACTAGTAACTAAATAAATAAATTTGGACAACAGCACTTAGGTACATTGTCCCACTTACAACCCCAAAGTGAGTAACAATTGAGAGCACTCGTATTGTGGAAATCAGAAACAACAGTGGTGCCACGTCCGGGAATTGAAGCCGGGACCTCAGAGCAGGCAACACTTTGAAAACCGGTGTGTACGTTATTCCGCCATAGATGACGTCAAATGAATATGTATTTTAGTTAGTGATTTCAAATCACTAATTCGTAAAGTTAACAAGTACTTCAACCACTAAGAAACAAAAAAGAGTACCTAAGTACCTACTAAAAGTAAATGTTCGCGTGGTCTATTAGCCGCTCGCCGCCCGCTGCGCGGGAGTGCGCACTGCGCGGCGTGTTGCCGGCTTTACTTTTGTTTGGGAGCAGAGGTTAATTTATTATACCACCTTGTTATTGCAATTAAATGTAGATCTTTAAATTCTTTTTTTGGCCATTACACAGTACACACACTTTTTGGTTAGTTGTGATAAGACCGTAAGTGTAGGAAGTGGGTATACTCCGGTTCGGGTTTTATTGCTCGCCTCGGAAATCAATGCTTCAAATGTAGCGATAGTTGGAAAGTTTTTTGATATTCCCTTGTCCAGCTGTGGATTGAAATAGATTGGTTATGGTGACGAAACAACCAATAAATCTATACCTAATATCCTGGGTGTCTGTCCTTATTTATAGTTCATCCCATTTTTTAAAAATTAATATGCACTGACACTATAGATAATTTTCTCGAAACTAACAAAGTTGCCAAAGCTCTGTATAAAATATTGCATCTCTACGTAGTTCACATAATTATCTATGTAACTCGGTACCAACATAAAACCACAGCGAGAACATGTCATTACACATGTGCGAAGTGAGTGTCGCGAGAGTGCGGAGGAGGGAGCGAGAGGGCCCGCCTCCCTCGTGCGAGCGAGACGGGTCTCGTGCGACATCTCCTCGGTTACAATACTATGCCCAGGCGCATGTTATGAGGTTTCATGTAATCACTCTAGGTTACCTGAGTTGACACTGATATAATTCATTTTTTTGAACTGACATCGCTATAGATGCAATTCCTTAAAATGCAAAAATTCTGCGACTTGTAAGGGTCATTCATTTGTATCCCGGATTGTACCATTGAGGTTGAAGTTATTATGGCTAGGGAACATTAAAACTTATTTAACGATATGTATACTTAACTAATGATACGTTTCAACCAACTTACGAAAACCACTGGAAACACACTATTTGGTTACTCAGATCACAACACCAAATCATTATTACGATACCAAAGGACCGGTGATAATTTAAAGCAAATCGTCATCATAAAATTTTCAAACACTTTTTTGTCGAGTAGATATCATGTAATATAGGCTTAAAAAAATCATAACACATTAAATTAATTTAATATGTTAGTTGTTTTTAAAAACATTTTATTAAATCAAAATTGTCTCCATACAAGTAACGTAAAAAGTCATGTGCAGACCCGATTCATAACATACATTCATAACATAACAGAGTTCAGACATTTACGAGCACACAAATCCGTCTGACATCAGTCCATCGGCAAATTGTTGTCTTCAACTGATCACTGTAAATCATTAATTATAGCTTATTCAAATCAGACTGACGCGTCGTCATTGTGCGCTCGGCCGTGAGAACATGCAAATGCGCACGAGTTTAATCGATTAATTGTAACGATGCCTATCGCGTCTCTCGATGCTATCTAATAATGGTGTTTGGGCTGCGCCGGCGACTGAGTGAGATGTGAGACGCGCGTTCACTGCTCAACAGGTTAATTGTTGTTTGTTTTGACATATTGGATGTGTGTTACAGCATTATGAGATTCAGATAGTAAGTTGTGCTGTATACATGCCTTAATTTTTGGATTGAAGTCTTTTGAAAGACTAATTAAATTGGTTGAGAAACATGATAGGTTTGATCTTCTCGTATTCTGTATGCACTTTTAAAATCGAGGCACACTCTCTACAGTAGTCTCTCTCTCTACGGGAGTCTCTAATTATTTGACGACCTCCGTGGCGGAGTGGCATACACACCGGTTTTCAAGGTGTCGCCTTCTCCCGGGTTCCCGGGTTCAGTTCCCGGACGAGTCGATGAAGAAATAAAGTATTTTTCTACATTTTCTCGGATCTGGGTGTTTGTAGTACCTTCGTTGTTTCTGGTTTCCAAAATACGAGTGCTTTAAATAGTTATTCAAATTGGGATCAGAATATGTTTGTGATGCTGTCCACATTTAATTATCAGGCCTTATCAGTCCACTGCTAGACACAGGCGTCTTGAAAAATCTCGATTTTTTCATAATCAATGGCAGGCAGGTTAGCGATCATAGATTAGACAATGGTGGAAAGAAAACTCTGCTGCCCTGCCCGACTTCTCTTAGCAGCACTTTATACTTTTTAGTCTTTTAGTCGCCTATTACGACACCCCTGAGGAGACTATTAGAATATATTATGGACATAATCTTAAATTGGCTCTACATAACGTTGACAAGACTAGTCCAATTCACCAAACAAAAATAGTTGCAGCCAGCTAGTAGTTTTATCGAAGCACTTATCTATAGCAAGCGGGTCTCTTCACCCGCTCAACTACGATCATCAAAATACAGTTCGTACGATATTCTTTCGATATAACAAGATAAGCAGCGGTGATTGTAATGCAATCTGCCGCGTTCGGAGGCCAGTTTGAACATAACAATGCGCCGCGGTGGGAGGCGGGAAGGGGGAGGGGTCGATGACCCCGATCCGATTAATAAATTAAGATAACAAATTAAAAGCGAGCCCGCGAACAATCGCTTTGTCAATGCGCGCGCGCCGGTCGGACACTATGGCTTTGTTGCTCGCGGAGGCTTCGGTTTCTTGCTACTTCAAAACCCATAATATTTGTGTTTGATCAAACTACACAGTTCTTGATGGCGTTGATAGCCCCAACCTGAAATTTGAATATTCATCTTCTTAAGGAAATGTCAGCGATATTCTAAATGTATCGGTTAGTGGGATAAGTAACTCTACCATGTTAATAATATCCCTGTAGGTAAGAAATGAAATAGAGTCACAAACTATTAAGCCTCTATCATTGAATTCAAGTGACCACAGCAATGATAAGTACAGGCATGTTCACCACGCTTACCAAATTGCTGTTGGTGATCCAAACCCAAGCAATGTTCGAACATTCTCAACTCTTCCTGCCCGACCCGGGGATCTAACCGGAAATCTTGGCCCGGTATTTATACCACCACTAAAGTGGCGTCAATAGATTTCTAAAGGTGGGTACTTTGCATTAAATGATATTTAGGATACACCTGAGGATGTAAAATAAGTACCTAGCAAATGTACTTTCGTAACACTCTAAAATGTCAACGTCAACACAATATAGACTGATGCGGTTATTGGGCGTGTGTCTGCTGACACGATGTCCGTTAAGCATCTTACAGATACTATCGCGTCTCTGGTCCGCCACCACCGCGCTGCGCGGGCGCCTGTCAACGACCTGTCACTGTCACACGGACGCGCTTAAAAGCTATCACCTTGATAAAAATTAAAAGGTAAGTTCCTGTTAGTGTATTTAACCCCCAAGTCGGACAATTTGCTCGGGTTTGTAATCACTAATCATCAACCTGCATTTGACCAGCGTGGTTATTATGCCTGTACCCATCATTGCTGTAGTACCTTGAATCCAGTGATGGACGCATTTGCCTTGCAGTAGGATGATTATATGGCTGTACTTTACTAACTTTTACTGTGCATTTTGCAAAATTATCATTGTATACTTTTACGTGAATGTCACCAGAGTATTATGGTTTTTAAGTGTAAGATACCATCTTGTTCAGCCCAAGCCCACGTGAGGGCCGATGTGTATCGCACGCGCGATGCTATCTGCGCGCGCGCACGCGAGTCTCACTCCTCGGGGCCACACAAAATTTACTTTTAAAAGATTTTACAGTGTCAGATTAAAAAAAAAATTAAGGAAATTTATACTAAGAAAGGTCTAGTCTATTAGATGTAGAATGTAAACAGATTGTTTTTTACTTGAAGCAATATCCATGCAGCCGGTGCGTCCCGCAGTGGCGGGGTGCGGGGCGAGGGGGGCGGCCGACAGTAATTGATTGACGCGGCATACGCGCTGCGGCTCGCACAAAGCGGATAATATCTTCATAAATCGATATTTCCTCCGCTAATAAAGCTATATTAATTATCTAGTATTCAAATCTCGGATGTTGGGCATTCGTGCTCGCTCGTGACCGGCCCCGGCCGCGGCCCGATTATTCGAACTCGTGCGATTAACGATCATGATTCGATTACCGAGTCGTCAGCGCTGCGCCCGCGCCTGAGCACGCGCCTGCGTCCGCTCTCGCTATCGCTTTAGACCTTAAGTGTCAACGCTAATCTGAAATAAAAAAAAATTGAGAACGAAATATTAAATCTCCAAGGAGAGTGGTAATCCGATCATTACGAGTATGTTTTATCTTTGCCGATTTAAAGGAAAGTGTTCTTAAACCTAGGCAAATTCATGTCAAAAAACTAGGGTTCTGTTTTGCGTTAGGTACCTATAGGTACTACTGTACTTACTGAATCAGTCCCTTTCAGAACTCGTTGCTATCATTTAGAAGACTATTTGAATAAAAAACACACAAATTTAATGTTAATATTGCATAGCATCATAACGTTATTTGGGTTATAACAACACACGATGCTAAAAAAAATAAGCAACTTAAGAGAGGAGCTAAAATCTGCATGATTTTACATAGACAATTATATTATAGTTGTTACTTATTAAGCACTACGTTAATATGTCTTGGATATTTATTATTTTTGTATCAGTGTTTGTATAATATTTTGCGATACGATGTTAAAATAGCAAAGTAACAGACCAACTCCTGAATGCTTTGTGTTAAGTACAAGCAACGGTATACCAACCTTTGCGACCTTTGTTCTACTAGGTATATCTTTAGAACCTTTTGGCCCAGTTCGTTATCAGTGTAAAAATACATGAAGTATGGCAGGGCATCACCTATTTGTTATAATAACGAATGGTGGTCGTGATGCCGCGCGCCAGAGCGATAGCGCCATCTGCCGAGAGAATCTAGCCATTTCCCAGCTTTGCAATTTCGTGAGAATGAAACCAGATCTTAATAATAATATGGTCTTTTTTCTAATTAAGATGTATTTTATGGTCACCTAACCTTTGATTTATATGATATTTAAGCAATTTAATTGCAATCATAATAACAGTATTTAGACTTGATAAATCAGACGGGACTCGAAACCGCATCTCCTCGCATCTAAAGAGTGTCAGGTTATGTCATAATGTTTTGAATGTTTATTTCATAGAATTTGTAGGGTTTTTGAAGCTACATACTGAAATAAGAGTTTTCTTCCTATGGATGTCGTAAGAGAAGATGGGTGGCAGTGTCATCTCTCCACATTGATCAATCTGCTATTGTCGACCTGCTTAACCTTAGCGATTAAAACAAGATCCTTCCTCTGGAGAGGCCAGTTTCTACCAAAGGATCAATATAAGCTGGTGATTATGATGGTGATCGAAAATTGTAGAGCCCACTCTGTTGAGACTGTTCTAATTTCCTTACTTGGTATTGTATTATCGTGATTTTCTCACATTTACAAAGACAACCATATAGCAAAGCTACAAAAATCTCTAAACAACAATTCAACTAAAAAGGCTCACAAAATTCTAGGAAATTTCTAGACTCCCTCTACATTTAGAAACTTTTACAAAACCATTTCTCGCTGCAATTCAAAATAGTTTGAATAAAACACACAGCAAAAGGATTTTTATCGTTAAATAAATAACATCAAATATTATTCCTAGTGACGTAACGCCGATTCAAAGTTGCGACATCGAACATAACAGAACAATCAGATCCCGAAGCCGTTGCAAAAAAGGGATTCGTTTTTTGGAATGCATCCGGCACGCTCCGACCCCCACTTAGTCATTAGGGCTTATCATGCCCCACCAAAAGTAATGTCATATTATTTTCTCGTAACATTGTATTAACCTCCCAATTGTTTCCTTACTTCATGTTTGTATGGGTTGATCACAATTAACATATTATTAGGCTGCGTCGGTATGCAAAGGTTATTAAAATTGATGATTATCATCTGGATGAAATGTGGAGTCATTGATCGATTTTTTGTTCTGAGTTCGTATAACGTTGGGGCTTACTATGATCTTGCAAAAAAATATTATACTAACTTTGATCTGTTGTTAATTGTTTTTGAAATTGCTAGGGAGATTTGATAATACAATTACTTGACATGGATACCATTCACTACATTTTGTCTTCACTTGAAAATGTCAAACTTTGGCACTTACACAACTGATACAATTTGCAAATTAGATGTAGATACAAACAATAGTATATTAAGATAAATAACAGTCATTTGAATTTTCAGTAACGTAGAGCGTTGGCAATACTTAGCTTTTACAATCAGATCGTTTCCAATTTTTTACCCGCGCATTTCAGTATCAATCGTAATTGTAGTACATGAAACGGATTAACATCGTTCGCGGAGAAAGTACTATAAAATGTACATCTGCATAATGTAATTTGCGACTCACACACGCGCGCGCACGCACACACACACGGTTGTGTGCGCACGCCGCTAATTGCGCGATGTGATCTGCGCCCGCGCATAATTGCGGTGTCGCGCGACGTCGCCGCGTCGCTGTGACGCGGATGTGACGCCACTCGTGCGCGACGTGATACCACCAGCAAATAATGTGACCGAACCATTAACAATCTGAATGTCTAATTTTTTAATCGATTTTATTTCATAGTTGATACAAGAATATTAGGTTTATAAAAAAATACGTAAAATTTTAATAAAAAAATACGTACCTAAAAATTTTATATATTTGATTGTCCTATAAAAATATCTTGACTTCATAAATAAACACTAACATCGAAATGTTTTGCTAAACATAATTTGAAGATAGTACCTACCGCAAAAATCATGATTGTCAAAATTGATTGTGATTTCTAAACTATTCAGACATTTTTAAGTAGTATCGTGTGGCACCGTTGCCGGGAAGTTAAAATAATATCACTACCGTTTGTGTTCCTATGGGTGTCGTAGGAGGTGACTAAATGTGTACTACCAGAAGACGAGTATCAGCATCTTTTCTCCACAATTGACCAAACTGCGATCGATTAAGTACCAAGCGGGTTGTTTAGGATGGCAAAACCCTCGTTATAAGGCCTATGTCCAGTGTAAATTAATATAGTCTAGGCTGAAGATGATAAAATTTTTGTATTTGTACAACATTTTTGTAAAAGTATACTTAAGTTAATAACGACTTTAAATCGCATCTAAATCAAAGTTGACTCTGTTTAAAATATCGCGTGCATAGTGTTGTGTCGCCGTGCCGCTCGAGGGCGCCCGCAATTTTGCGAAACAATCATAATTACGAGCGACGACACCGGTTAATTGCTGAACCGTTATATCCTCCGTGTGTAACGTGATCCTGACGAATATTATTATGATTGTGAGGCTTAAAACTTCAAATGAGCCCAGGTGCGCGCCAGGAAGTGAAACGCGTCTGAATCCCGCTCTATTAATGCGCGTGCGCTGACCGCACTATTTAGTTTACCTGCCATCAATCACCTGTTTGATTGTGGGTCATACGAAAAGGTAAAAGCGATCAATGTTGGTGTGTTTGACTTTGAAATGAATTATCATAAGCTACTTGGTGTTGGGTTGCGATTAGTACTTTGGGTAAACTATTTAACTATGTATCTTGGGTTTGTACTTGTATAAACATTTTAAACAAGAAAACTGCCTTTCAAGATTACCATCTGTACTTATAGAAACATCACCATGATTGGGGTTAGCGTAATTGGCGTAAAAACATGCCAGCCAAAAAGAGAGTTACTACTTTCGCAAAATAATTCAACTAGCATTAGTTTTAATGTTTAGTCTAACTTTTTTAAGCTTAATTTGGCAAATATGTTCAAGTGCTATTTTATTGGTAGAGAATGGCCTAAATTTTATACATAATTATACAAATTTCAAGCAATTTAAATCAAGTGAACCTAAAACAAATCAAAATTATCATAACACCGCACGTTACCGCAGAAGTAAGGCAGTCTGGGTCATATGAAGTTATTTTTAGAATAATTTGTTAATATGCTACTTTTTTTTACTTTATATTTTGAACACCCGCTGTTAAACTTATTATTCATGTAAAGAAATTAAGGGCACTAAGTACGTTCCGTGCGTATTGTGCTACGAGTACATAACAAGTTACAACAGTATATCATAAAAATTATGGCGCTTGTAAGACATTCGTTGTTAATGGAGCACCGTCACCTGGTAAATGTTGCATAACAAATGTTCTACGTGTATAACGGCCATAGTGAATAATTTGTCAAACAAGCGCTACTACAGTTATTAAAAGTAGAGATGCGCCGAGTAGCACTTCTGCCGAGTAACGAGTACCGAGTTTTACTCGGTTCAATTATTATCCAACCGAGTACTCGACCGAGTAACTCGGTTCAAGCAAACACCTGTTTTCGCGATGATCCTAAAAGCCCCATTCCTTTAGAATTTGATCGCTAGTTAAAAGAAAATTTGCTGGCAAAAGACAAGAGTCCTTTTTCGATGGGGTAGCAGGACACCAAACAAGGGATCCAGAGCTAGTTTTACACTTGTGTTTCTTTAACATGTTTTTCATTAACATTTTCTTAATTTTTTCCCATCACTACTTATTTAATTAACATAATTGAGATTATCAAAGATTTCCCAAATTAGTAATAGATAAATATTTTTTGATTAACACTGATGGTTTAATTATATCTAACTAAATTTATTGCTTTGCTTAAACTGAGTATACTCGGCATCAAAACTGAGATATTCGGCCGAGTACGAGTATCAAAATACCTGCCGAGTACGAGTATCAAAATACCTGCCGAGTATGCCGAGTACCGAGTAATAACCGAGTACTCGGCCCATCTCTGTTAAAAAGCAAATAATGTTTACTTTTTTAATCTAGTCTAAGGCAGCCTTCTTTCAAAGGCATTGTTATACCATAGCGATGGCTATTGGAACAAAAATCTAGACCCAGTTCAAAGGGTTGAGGGCCAGATGACCAACATCATGAATACACTTAAAAACTTGTTATCTGAACGTCAATTTATTTTCACGACGTTTTGCTCACCGTCAAGTATGCAGTCCTTCAACAGTTGGACGTTACTGTTGTCTTTTATTGCATCGGCTCCTACTTATGTGTTCTTGTTTAATAAATAACATACATTTCACCTCAAAACGGAAGACCATTTAAAGTATTCCAAAATGTTTTATTTAATTAAAACCGCTGCAGTTGTTTTTGGTCCGTCAAACAATTGAAGTCATCTAAACGACGCGCGAACACATCGCCTCCTATAAGGAGCCGGGGATATTGACGTGTAAATCAAATGCAGACGCCGAAAAAGCTGCGCAGGAGTGCGTCGCGGAGGGCGCATGCCGCTCACAGCCAAATAAGTCGACGTTAATTGCAGGGAGATAACGCTGTGGCTTCGCACGTCTCACTGACAATCAGTGCAGTGATTAGAATACGTGTTGGGACGAATGGTGTTCTGCTAAAAAGCTGCGTCTTAGACATAATTATAGTTACCATTAAATGAAATCGCGTAGGTGTGGTCCTCGATAAAGAGCTGATAAACATGGTTTCTAACAGCGGATGGAAAGACAGTGTCTGGAAGTGGACTGGCTTGGGATGATTATATTATAATAGCTAGCTAAATGTCAAGATGTGAAATTCAAAAGAGTAATCTTAACGCTCGCAAAGTTTACAGTTATAGCTGCTGTATAATGGATGTTGTTAGAGTGCGCATGCCAAAATTGTAGCTGATACAAATAAACAGAAGTTATTCCTGTTTGCTAACTCACTGTGTTTACAATATTTTCGCACACGAAGCCAATAAACGAGAACAGGCACAGGGAACTGGAAATATGTCCGGCGGAGTCATTTGAGTTAGGTAACGAGGGTGTCTGCAGGTGCCTATTGGCACAATATTGGCGGGGAGGGTCGAGAGGCGCGCAAACCTCGTTAGCTGAATATGCACTCCAATCTACGCTGGAATCGAATCTGCGCCCTCGGCCCGAGTGGCCTTTAAAGGGCGCGACGAGATGTTGATGGATTATTTGTGAAGTGGCCGCCGCCTTTGAAATCTTTCGCGCGTTAAAACGGAGGTAATCTCGGCCCTCGACCCCCGGGCCCCGCCCGCCCCCGCACGGCCTGCAGCCTCCGCTTTGTTTACCTAATCATTTTATAGCCTCCCGCGCGCCCCGCTGTACCGCGGCCGCGACAGATGTCTCCAGCCGACGACAACCCTTCGCGCCTCTTGTACTACAAGCCGTTATTAGATTTATCACGAAAAAAAACCCGCACAACTCCTGAGAAAACTCGATCGCAAGCTGCGTCGTAATTTTTACATTTTTTACCCTAAAAAAGTGTGTCAGAGGGGCGCGCGGGGCGCGGCGGGAGGCGACAGGTCCCCGTCTCGCCGAAATCTCTTTTTTAGCGAAAAAACGAAGGAGCGGAACAATGCATGACCCATTTCCCGGCCGTGGGAAGGAATAACGACTGCGTCTCCGCCGGTTTCGTACAATTTTGTAATAAAAAGTGCATTACCCCACATTTTAAAAAATCAGCGAGTGTAAAAAAGCACCCGCGGATGCATTGTTAGGGGATATTGAAATTTGAAAGTTGGAAGGGTGAGATTTATGTGTAAAATAACGGTTTTTCGCAAAAAGCGGAATCAGCTGCGTTTGATACACGCTGCGCGACGGTGACCGAGTGCCGACCGCCGACTCCGGCGCACCTCGCTCGCTCACTACAAGCGACGACAAAAACTAGAGACTATCATGTTGTCTAGACACACTGAGTGAAGCCAGTAGTACGAAACATTATCAACATTTCCTAACTATACATATTTTAAGTTGCAGTGTTTTTAATACTGAGAAAAAAGTTTATGCGCTGCTTTTTAGGGTTCTGTACCCGAAGGGTAAAAACGGGACCCTATTACTAAGACTTCGCTGTCCGTCCGTCTGTCCGTCTGTCCGTCTGTCTGTCTGTCTGTCTGTCTGTCTGTCCGTCGCGCTGACACCAGACTGTATCTCAAGAGCCGCGATAGCTAGACAGTTGAAATTTTCACAAATTATGTATTTCTGTTACCGCAATAACAACAAATACTAAAAACATAATAAAATAAATATTTAAGGGGGGCTCCCATACAACAAACCCGTTTTTTTGGCGTTTTTGGTACGGAACCCTTAGTGCGCGAGTCCGACTCGCACTTGGCCGGTTTTATTTTAGGTTGCTGTAGGTATGAAATTAAAACTCTACCAAATAGAGTCTACGTACATTCTTCACTTGCTTTAATTTCATAAAACCTTATATTTTAGGGATGAAAGATGTGTCTTTTATTGTTTGGTGCCTTCGCACAGATTCTTCAAGCTCCTAAACCAAACCGAATTAGATGAAGTTACAGATAGAGATAGCTCAAGAACCTAAAGTTGCATAGAATAGTTTGTTCTTAAAAATATCCCTTGAATAAAATGAATGTTTGCTTAATTTTTAATAGAAAATAGCAAAATGAAAAAACTTTTAATCATTTTTCCGAAGTGCGATATAATTTGGAGAGCTCTAGGCTCTAGCATAAGATTTTATACTTTCATGTCTAGAAATTTAACACTAAACAGGACTCGATGCAACTTATTATTATTATTATTATTATTTTAAAAGTTAATTATTAATTACACAGCTATGCAATATCACATCAATAAATAGTTCTTATTGTGTAAATACAATTCCTAGGACAAAAATTTCAATCGTCTGTGTTGGGAGGCGAACTCACAACCTTCCACTTACCGGGTGGCTGCTCTAGCCAATGAGCTACCGGCATTTTGTCGACGAATTCATTCAAGGCTTAGTTCGTACTTGTGTTAGATTTAAAATAGTTATCTCTAGTTTTAAACATATATATCATCATCATAAAACTTCAGTGCTCTCCTAAAAGAAGGATTTCGCCATATTCGCCACGCTTGGCCAGCGGGTTGGCGATCGCAGTTTGGCCAATGGTGGCGAGTACTCCTTCAGTCGCCTTACGACACCCGTAGGAAGCCCTATTATTTTTGAATGCCAACAACGCACGACACAATAAAAAAAAAAAGTAAAATAATAATCATCCCACTGCAGGGCAAAGGCCTCTATCATTGAATTCAACTCGAATTCAATTCAAACCACAGCAATGATTGGTACTGGCATCACCACGCTTGCGAAATGTGGTTTGGTGATTAAAAACCCGAGCAATGTTCGACAATACGAAACTCTAATTTACGAAACTCTAATTGCCCGACCCGGGTGTCGAACCTAAGACCCCGAGATATTGGCCCGGTATTTAAACCACTAGACCAACGGGGCCTTAACGAAAGTATGTTAAGTAATATAGAATAAACGTGGTAAACTGTTACAGCTTCGTGCACCAACAGTTTTTGTTCGCGCGTGTGGCGCTCGTGTGCCGACGAGAGATTTATGATTTTATTATTAAGACGCTGACTGCAGCCGATGACCTTGAGCAATGAATACGCCCACAAATTTATTCGTCTTTGAATTTCTTTGCAACGCGCCGCAGCTATCACTGTCGATTCCCGTAGGAGTGATAGAGAAAAAGCGCATGGAATAGAAGGGCCAAACAACAAAATTCGTTGTGCAACTTAAAATTGCCATTTTATTAAAAATCTAAATCAGCCATTTGCTTAAGCAACATGTAACATACAATATAGCTAAATTTTAATATCATTGTTATACGGACTGCTGAGAAAAATGGTAATTTATGTATTTTCAGAGGCTACTTTGAGAATATATTCTATCGAGAAAAGCTTTTAGAATCGTGTTTTGGAAACAACCACCTGGTCAAAAATATGATAAATTACAACTACATAGAATTTGGCAAAAATACGAGCCATAGGCTTTAAGCAAAACAATCTTCATTGAGCTCAATTTGGCTCATGTCAGCGTCTTAAGTTCATAATGCAACACAACCGCGACTACTCACAAGTCACACCGCGTGCGACACACTGCTGTGATACACTTTTTATTAACAACGTTTACATTTAACAGATTCATAATACAATTCATTGTTTGAAAATGTCGAATGCCTTAGTTAGGACTCGATCCAGAATAGTCCGCTTACCATATGACTGCTTTTACCATTAAGCTACTAAGTCGCCAGTTGAATTGCTTGAAAAAACAATTTAATTTTTTTTTCCATACATTTCGATTGTTAAAAACTAAACGCGAGTTAAACATATACGTTTGTACAAAAGTATCTTTGCAACACAGGCTTTGGGTTGTGTCTTGCAAGCAAAAAAGCACACTTCATTATCGGCTTAAAAGTATTGAGACATACCAGTAAACAACATTCAGTTACAAAAGTAATTCGCAAACTGTTTACAACTGTTGAAACGCTAGAATTACACATTTTGACTGTAGTACGAGTATTAGTGACCAGCATATTTAGTTGATTAATAAAACGTCTCCAGAAGTAGCGAGAAAAAACCTGGTTCAGGCGTTTCCCTTAACTTTATATATCTCAACCAAAACCACACACACATAGTTAAATATAAATATATAAATATTTAAAGGACATGCCTCACTGGGCCACACAGAGCCATCTAGTCCCAAATTAAGCCATACCCCGTCGTATGGGGTACTAGACAACCGATAAACTTACTTATTTTGTAAACCTACATAGAAAACACCCAGACCAGTACAAACAGACATGTTCATGCACACAAATATTTGTACTGTGCGGGGATCGAACCCGCGAACCATGGCACAGAAGCAGCGTTTACTACCGCTGATCCAAATGGTCGTCAAAACGTTCTGCCAAAACATTCTCTTTCAACTCGATAATTATCTGTAATATCATAAAATCCATTTGTATTTAAGTATTTAGTGATACCCTCTATCAAAGAATTTGACACTTTCGCAAACAGATTATAACGCGGGATGGCGGCGGTTTTCATTTTTTATTTAACTTGAAGTTGTAGGTACTTCCGGACGCAACTGACTGTGACTTGTTGGCTTTTGAATCATTCGTGATGCATTCAAGAGTAATTTTTGGCGAAAATGTGTCTGAGAGTAAATCTAACTTTTATTAAATTGGTAATGAATGGTTTCCTAAACGCTAAAACGCCCTGTTAATTTACTGGTTTAAAACCGGGCCAAGATCTGGGAATCCTGAGTTCGATTCCCAGGTCGGGCAACAGAGTTCCGAATTCTCGAACCTTGCTCGGGTTTGTGATCACCAACCCGCGTTTGGCACCCATCATTGCTGTGGTAACTTAGATTCAATGATGGAGGGCCTTATCCGTTTATATGCCGTTACTTTTTTTTACTTTTATGGTTCTCTATCCGACCATAATATATGGAGACATTTTTCTACTTTTACTCCTATAATTATTAATACAATCTTGGCAAAACATTTAGTCCCAGACTACTGTTGACTTGTTTGAATGCAAATCCAACACTGTGGCGATATCACGGCACGGGCGAGCGAGTAGAGCGAGTGAGCGACGGAGAGGCGCGAGGCGCGAGGCGAGAGGGCCGTATGCAAACGAGCGGGCGGGGCCCGCGTAAAAAACTCCTCCCGACGCCCCTTACCTGTGCAACGGAAATCGCGTAAAAAAATACGCAATCTGTTCCGCGCGAGATGAAAAGTGAAACGGTGAAGGGTGACTCGCGACTTAGACAATGCCGCACCCGGCGCGCGCGCACGCACACACACACGCGCGCACTAGGCTTCCCCTCCCCCCTCTCCCGCGCCTCGCCCCGCGCTCGCCTTCTAACCCTTCTCAGTGCACGTGCGCCATATGTAGTACATACAAGCGAAGGGATTCTATTTCACTTTTTAACTAATCGAGAACTCAAAAAAAAGAAAGTGATTGTTATTTTGAACGCGGTTCAAACGGCTGCACACAACGCAATGTTTGCTGTTCTTTAGACGGTTTCAATTTTATTTTCATTTTAATGGATTACTTCGGTACTGCAGCTTCTGCTAACGTACATTCAAATCCATGAATTTTAGCATAAGAGACAATACACAGGTCCCTAGCAATTCCGGTAACTTTATTTTGAATGCACAACCTGTAAAAATTTAATTACCCACTTTATATCCGTAGATAAAAATACATATAATATTACTTTTCATATCACCATACGACAGCGAAGGTGGTACTCGTATTTTGACTAGCTACCTTTTTGCATTATTAATATTTTTACTTGTCAGTCATTTGTGAAATCTTGATATGCATGGTATGGCAAATCTTTAATTAAAATCGCAAATATTTAAACTACGAACAGTGCTTATTTCAAGCAAAATGTTAGTATATCATTTTTGATAAGTATCTTTAGAAAAAGGAGAGACAATGATTGTTTTTTCAGTGAGTTTCAAAACGTACCTACACGAATGATGAACTGCATACAAAATGACGTGTAAGAAAAATGAAAGAGAAATGATAAAGAAATGGATAATTAATATCGATGAATCACACTATTTAATTTTCACCAAAGCAAATAAATAACTCTACATCCTGGTTCAAATGAAATTTACATAATACATATAATAAAAATATTAAAAAACCACCAAATGATAATGTACTTTTGCGTAAGATATTATAAAACTTTTAACGATATACTTTACTCATATTTCATTAGGAAGTTTATGAGTAATAATAAATGCTGACTGCAGAATTTATGTTTGAAGCTAAGGTAGGTATAATAGGTATTCATTTATTTGAAGAAAAACTGCACACATACAAGCTCAATTAATATTTAAAGCTAACTTTAGTAGTAAGCGAATAAATGTTTTAAGCTTAATCTAGAATTTTAAAAAACTCCGTTGGGCAACAAAAAGAACTTTTCAACATTGCTCGGGTTTGTGAACACCAGCCATGCATTTGGCAAGCGTAGTGATTAAGCCAGTACCCATCATTGCAGTGGTAACTTGTATCCCATGATGGAGGCCTTTTCTCTGCAGTGCAGTGGGATGATTATAGGCTGCCAATATGATTTTACATATTTTTTTCTAAAACAGAAATATTACGTTTACATCACATTTAGATTGCCAAAGTAATTGAGGCACAGATATGTCAAGACTTAAAAAGTTTTGGAAGTCATAATGTCATTGAATAATATCATTTGGATCTTCTTTTGTGTTCTGTATATTTACTTTGTTAACTCGTTACAGTTAGGCTCTCGTTTTTTAAGTCAAATACCAAAAACATTTATGGGTATTATACACCATCGAGCAGATAGTCAAGATCTGGTTTTAAAGTTTAAATCTCATTAAAAATAAGTATTACTTGCATTTTTTTTTGTATGCCAGTATTTACTTTGTCGAGCATCATAGTAATACTGGACTAGCAGTCAAGTACCTAAAGCACCTATAAGTAAGTAGGTATAGATATTATGCACCATGGAGTGGTCAATGTTTGCGCAGGCATTCCCTCCGACATGATTGCGGCCGTTACAAGCCCGTGAGCATGTAAAGAGGTCGGAATTCAATTTCATTGGAGTCGGCACACAGAATGTGAGCAAACAGGGGCTCAGAGGCAATATTAAATTTGCGAATTTGAGAGCGGGCAGTGAAGCGCGAGAGTTTGTTTAAAGCGAAGACGCCCTCCGAGATCTGACCTCCGGCCTCCGCCGCGGGCCCGCTTTGATCTCCGCGCCTGGCGATGACGCACGCACACTACCGAACCAAACGCCGCACACTCCACCGAACATTAAGTCCGATTTAAACTTTAGAAATTATGTCTCAGGTGGGACTCGAACTCGCATCTCCATGCATACTGACCGGCACTATACCAATTAAGCCACCGAGACACTACGTCACAGCGACAATTTTGAAAGAATATTTTTATCCCTGTAAGCCTGCGTAGTTTCGAAGATGAAACAGTTATTTAAATACTTTATTATAATATGGTAGCAACTTAATTGCAAATATAATACCTATCAGTATTTAAACTTGAAAAATTTTGTCTCAGGCGGGACTCGAACCCGCATCTCCAAGCATACCGGGCGGTTTTAATACTGATATTATAATTGCAATTAATTTGCCAAAGTATCATAATAAAGATTACGTTCGATTATCTAAATTCCATCTCACGTAAAACAAAACTTATTAACGTCCGATGTTTTATCTGCCGCTAAAACAGGACGAAAGACAATAAAAAATTGTGTGGCACCGACGATTGTCAGATAATAACGAAATGCGTCTCGTTATGCGCGTACCCCGTTACTATAAGTTATGTCTATCGAAGACCATTAGACGTGATTAAAGCAATTTATAATGTTTATTCGGCCGCGATATAAATAACTAAAGCAGCTATAACGAGTTCGGCGGAGGCTGCGCCCGCATCCCTCGATCCGATCGGGACACGCGTCTGCTAAATACTTCGGCGATTGTCGAGTTAAATAGAGTTAACTGCGGCTAAAGGGTTGCGGCGCGTGGCGCGGATTGCCCCCCCCCCTCCCCTACCACCCTCGCCCCCGCAGGCAGCTGCGCCCGCGCACGCCGCGATACTCTCGCTATTCTTCGACGATTCCGAATTCAATTTCATTCCCGTGACGAAATATGTTAACATTTGTGTGGCTCGTTCCAAGATTAAACAAGAAACTGCGCTGCGAACAGATACGACTGTCATTAACTCATGTAACTGCTTATTGTTACACGTAGGCAGTGTGAACAAAAACATTTCACTGCAGTACGCACATTAAACCTTATCTATACTAATTTATAAACATTAGTATCACTCGAAATGCTCAAGCGAAATTAATTCACAAGTTTTACGATTATTATGTAGATGCACGAATTAACATGACTCGTCTCGATGGCATGTTGATAAAAACGATTAAAGTCTTATTGTTTGATCGTATGATTGATAATATGGTAATCAGTACATGCGATGCCTCTTAGCGGCGCTCATTATGCGGACTTATCGCATTGAGCTCGCCGCGGCTCGGACTGATGAGGAATCACAATTATTTTAAGCCGTGTAAAAAGTGTTACTGGCTATTTAGCTGTGCACCGTTCGAGTTAGCATTTCCCGACGATGGCGTGTGTTGTGATAAAAATTCAATAGCGAAGTCCCCGGAGACGCGGCCGATACGACGTCCTGATTCGCGGTTGTAACATTGAGCATTCCCGCCGCCATCGCTCCCTTTGTAGACGATTACTTGTTATTAGAAAATTAACATTTACCACTATTCAGCAGCAGTCCTCATGCCGTGTGGTGTCGGTATTTAAAAGAAAAAGCACCTTGAAATTGTGACTCGTAAGAGACGACTCGAAGACGACGACGAAAGGAGAGATTGGCCAAACAGCGTTCGGAAACATGCCCGCCATGTATACCAAATATGCTAAAAGTCTCTACATGTAAAGGCCTAAGCAGTAGACTAATGTAAGCTAATGACGATTATGAGTCAACATTTCATCATAATTTTTACAGCAATATGTTACCGGCAATACTTATGCAACTAATTGTAACCGATCATTTACTGCTTTGTGTTCGTTTTGTTACTCTTTGAAATCATTCAATACTTCATTTTTGCAATCCGTTTTGTTTATTTATTAGAAACGATCGTGTACCCCTCTCCTGTTTGCCGTTGCTCGTTCCATTGCTGTTTGCTTTCTTCGTGTTTACACGATCATAAACTAACAATCGACTGCGCCTCTAGAGACACTCTTTACTATGAATTGTTATGTCCAGAATCAACTGGATGCCTTGATTGTTACTCCCTCTTGAGGGCTGACAAACAACTGTTCTTGTTAAACCACATTCAAACGATACCCTTGAAATTATAGCTGGCGATGTCTACAAAATTTGTCACATTTCATTAAAAACCATAACTCATCTAAAACTCGAGTAAAACACACACAATACATGGCAAAGTGAAGTTTTATTTCATGTTGTAAAAACATTACTAGAGAATATAGCTTCATAGAAAAGTCGATGTGTTTAAAAATGTACATTTATAAAATTGTAACGGACTTCAAACGCGATGATACCTTATTTTATTGCCTCACATTTACTTAAAAGTAGTAAAACCAATTCTTAAATATATCGGGAATAGTTTCAGAATTAATCTAACAAATGAAAAAGTAAACCACTTTAAGCTTCGAAGACGATGTGAGCCATTAAATAATTTAATGGTATTGTAACACTGAGTGCTTTTTATATCCTTCATGAATACATTACCATAACGCATTTGAAAGTATATTCGTAGTCGCGTCATGATACCAAGTGATCTACTTTCAGTACCGTTAGCGACTTGTGACAGAGTGGGTTACATAATTTAAAGTATATAAGCGCGTGCATCACAATAAAAGTCATCAATAGGATTATCGTGCGTATCCAACGCATAACGACGCGCGCGATAATATTACTAGTACGAGTACTATAACGAGGTTGCCCCCCAGCGTAGGGTCATACATCATAGTTTAAATTAAACCGGCCGATATTGTCGTGACGGAATAATTTACAAATGACGTTTATCATAAATCACATACATGTGCCGCAACCCTTGCCTCCCCCCGCACGCGACAATCCGTTTTTTACTCGCCTATTTCCATACGGGTAAAGGGTAAAGAGCAAAGGGTGCGTTCGAGCCAATGGCGGCTTCGAACATCTACATATCATTTACATACGCGCCGGCGCGGACGACACCTAGCCTATGTATACTCTATTGTCCTGATTTACATACAGGTCATGTTGTCACATTAGTTTATGTCAACGTAGCATGACCTGAACCAATGGTGACTTAGGTACATTTTGACGATACAATTGATCGTCTGTTATAGGTATAAAAATCTCCTTATGAGCTTTTTTGTTGGTAAGTGCGATAATTATAATAGGTAGTAAACTGTTTTTCACCCCCATACACATCTTTTTATCACAGTTTTGGTTATTTTATTTAAACAATATCAGAATAATTCAACCGTCGTTCATGACGAGAATTGTTGTGATTTTTCTTTTCATTCTACATCAAATATGTTTATATTACATTTAGTATTATATTGTAAATGAGTCTCCAAAGATTCCCCCAAGATAAATTATGCTAATATGCCCAAAGGTGACAAAATGTGACAATAATATCATTCAAGTTTTTTATGAATCCACATAATAGAGTAACGGTTTTTGGGCAATGGCGCTGTCGATTCTTGAGAATTGGAGAGTCATTCACTTCAATCTTTGCACGCCATTTTGGCGGAGTTAGTCGTTTCGTCTGTATATTTAATGTAATATAGTGTAGGTAAGAAAATCTTTGAGTATTCTCATTGGATGTTAATCAACTTTATTGCAGAATACTCGTAATACATACCTACTCGTATTTTCAAAAGACTTTCCTAAACGACAAAAAAAGGCTCTACAGGTTGTATAGCGAATTTATTACAAAGATATTTTAATTAGTTGAGTTGTTCATTGTAATTATACTAAAATTCTCTCTACTCTACAATCTGTGGAGGAGTGGTTGGAGTCACGCCTATATCATCAGAAGGTCGTGAATTTAAAGCAAAGCGAGTATTTCTGGATCTTTCAGAATTTACGCACTGATTTATGACAAACCATCGCTTTAACCGCTTAGGTAGCCCGGGAGCAATAAAAAATTTATTTAATCTTATTACTAAAACTTTCTAGAGGACGCACAAGTTATCTAGAAGAACTGTTTTGTATATATTTGTCTGTAATAAAGTCTCCTTTTTCGGTGTGCAATAATGAATATTCTATCTATTCAATTTGTCACATCGTGGTCAGCTGAATTTCGAATAGAATCGAGAAAAGTCACTATGGAAAAGTGGGAGAGTTAAAAGCGACTTTTAAAGTTTATGTGTGACAACAACTCCAAACTGCCCCCTACACCTAACCGAAATCTTATCATACTCGTACAAGCCCATTTCTAAACACCATCAGCTCGAAGCGCTTCGCACAAAGGTCTCTGTTATTGTATTTAAGCAGTTTACTGCGCGCGCCCTGCCCTAATGCTGATTAGGAGATGCCATCGGTCCTGATGCCCGCTGATGGCGCCGGCGCGGGGGGACACTAGGCGTTTATTTATACTTATTCTGTGAAAACATTTTGTTTTATAAGAGGATGTATGTATGTTTTACCATGTGAAACTTGAGTTGGTTGTCAAAGTTATTCTCATACCATAGAATGAAACGATTTTCAGGGTTCATCTTAGGTATTTCTATAAGAAAAATATACCCTTTTCTAATCACTTCCTCTTTTGTCTGTCTGCCAGTCCGTCAAGACTCTCCGTGTCAGGAACGCGTAGATGTAGGTATTAAGTTTAAATACATATAAAATACTTCAGTATATGGTACAAATTTAAACTTTCTGTAAAAAAAAATAAACCTTTATGTCTACGCAATCAAAATGTGGGCGTCGCATTTCCCTTACATTCGAAAAGCGATTCAAAACCTATAGAGTTCTTCTCCTTGACCAAGAACTATATAATATGGCTAGGAGCAAGAGCAAGAATTTAGTGCAGACAAATATCAGAAAATCGTTAACTTATTGTTACTCGTACATCTATGTAAATCAGTAATAGTACAGAACTCTTACCCCCGTATTTATAAACAAGTAAAAGTAATTACTTGACTACAAGTAATTACTTGAGAGACAATTTGTATGCCTTAATCAAGAAATTACTAGAAGTTATAACTACCAAAAGTTAGCATTTTCAGCCAAATAATATGACTATTAATGGTGACCAATTTCTTTCACTTAAGCACTAGGTATGAACACTTTAAGTTATGACTTTCTTGAGCAATAAGTAATTACTTCTTTATAAATACGGGGGTAAATGCGCAGGTTTTAGGAGAGGGTTTTTACCTTGCGTAGGTAAAAAGCATGCTCCCAGTGATGTCCGATGCTTGCACTTTTTTATGCAAGGACAGTGTTAGGTACTACTAGTATCACAGATGTAATGGTGAACTCAAAAGCTATGGTTGCTAGTATCAAATCTGTAGTATTCAGTTTCTGAAATGGACTGTGAGATGATTTGACTGAAGGAAAGATCTTTAATCTAAAGTGTGTTTGTCTGCGTGCAACCTGTTGTGTGCGTCGGCCGCGGCGGGGTGTGCGGGGGCGATGCAGCTGCAGCTATTGATTAGCGCCTCATCAGCCGCCCGCCCCCGCCCCCTCCCCCGCCCTCCCCTCGCCATTGTTCTCCGCCCGGTCGCATCACGCCTCCGCGACATGCCAATAATTACCGATCCACGTGTAACGGTAATCGGCGCGTAAACAAATTAACTGTCATTCTTCGTACGTTGACTTTACGAGAAATGATTACGCTAATTTTTTTCTTCCTCAATAGTAATTAGAGTTGACAGAAGAAGATAATAAGTGCCCACAGTAGCTTGTGCCTATCCTCTTCTTATCTTAAAGGCAAGTAACCTTTTACAAACCCAAGCCAATTTAACAAAATTTCTAAATTGACCCGACCGGGAATCAAACCCGGGACCTTTGCGTAATGGGAAGACTACTGCACTATATCAACCGAGCTAGATTCATCAATTGTATCATACAAGCAATATCAATTAATACAATGTAATAATAATGTCGAGTCTTGCAAAAATCACAGATTCTTATACCTAGTTCGATATTGATAGTAAAACTGCAAATCAAGTAACTCACGTTTATATAGTCAAGTAGGCACACTGTTTTTTTAAGGTACAAAATATACTACAACATCGAACAAAGGCTCCACTCTTTCATTTCACAGCGAATTTCACGGCACATTATGTAAATGAGGCAACTAAACGTCGAATGTGAACAGTTGGAGTGAAGCTGGGTAACGGGATTAGAGGGCGCTCCCTCCCTCCCTCAGAATTGAAAATGCAAATACGGCGCTAATGCAACATGGCCGACCCCTGCCCTCTGAGAGGATTTAATTAAACTGCCGAGCGCAGGCCCGCAATACGAGCGTTTGCGAGATAAATTAAGAGATTTTTATGGAAATACTATTATTTTGCTTAATTTGTGGTAGTAAGGGTTAAGTAAAATGTTATTTAAAGAGAAAAAATATAGACGATATGAAAACTAAATCCAAACTTACCAACAAATACCAAATTTTAACTTTCATAGAGGAAGTGACGCAACCAATCTGTTAATTTTGGTCACTGACCTACGAGTATTTGGCCTTTAACATTGCTAGTGTTTTTTTTTATAAAATTTTAATTAATTTGTTATTTCTTGATTAACACGTTATTTTTATTCGTATAGTTTTAGTTAATTTATTTGTCTTTATTTTATTAACACGTTGTTAAAAACTTTTATAATTTACGTGTGCTCTGCTCTAAATCTTTTCCAAATTATCAATGAGCTTCAAAAACTTTACTTACATTATATTCCAAGAATTGAATTTTCAAACACCATCAATTTATTTGCATAAAAAGATTTCCTCTTTACTTTAGAATCGTAAAAACGTTACACCTCTACAAAATAATTAAGTGATGCTATTATATGCGGACTCAGAACAGCGGGTCCTCCTCAGGTGAGCTACGACCTTCGGCGGGACGGCTCCCGCGGGAGGCCGGCTCTGGGCTCCGCTGACGCTCCGCTACATTTGCAATGCACCGACTTTAACCCTTTAAATATTCCACGTAGCTGTTAATGTCATGAGTGGTTTAGTGCCGATAAAGTCGATAAGAAGACATGATCTAGAACCAGTTTGTTTAACATACTTAATGCATACTCGTATCTTAACTGCAAGGACGATAGTTACTCTGCCCAATCTAAGAATCTAAGCAAAGCTAAAGCAATATTTCTCTAATAGGTAATAATCTCAACTGCAAATACAATATTAACTCTGTCTAATCTATGACGCGTTCAAAGCTTAGCTTTTGGACTGATTCTTATAAAATTTGGTACGGATGGAGAATGCTTGAGCACTGCTAAGCAGCGAATGTTATTTTTGGAAATCATTCCGCAATTCTATACGTGGACAACTGTAAGGGCAACTAATGGAATACTCCTTAAGATGATATTAAAATTTGTAGAAAGACGTTTCCAGAAACCCACACTTTTTGAGGCGGCTTATTTCCTGTAGTACAGTAATGGCGACCTGTAATATAGTAAACTGTAATGATACTTAACTGTATACTGTAATAATAACAAAATACTGATTATACAGGGTGAAATTTTAAGCACTTTCTAAATTTTAATATATCAATCTACGAGACAAAAAACAAATGACGTATTTTTACTTTTGGTATAGCCCAGTACAAAAATGTCAAGATAAAGCACTTAGAAAATGTCCGCCAAAATTCTAAAATTTTTGATACGGCCGCCTAGCAACACTTTTTTTACGCGTAGCGCATCTAATTCATTCATTACGATACTATTCATAAGTTTTTGCTATTCCCTTTATACCTTAACAAGTCTAGGACAAAAAAAATTGAAAACTATATCGCGAAAAATATTTTCGGGTGACAACTTAATTTACATTTTTTACTTCATAAATATGCTCTATATACGATACTGAACGCCTATAAAAAATATGGAATGTGGTTAAAATTTCACCCTGTATATTTAAAGCAGGCAAGTCTGCTTTCTAATAGCTAGTAAAAATAATAAATTCTGTGATTGTCCACTAAAGAAACGCGATTGTTTACTAATATTCAAAACGTGATTTTCAAAGTGTTATCTTCGAAATAAAGCAATGAACTTGGCTTTTGTTAGAACAAACTGTAAAAGACTAAGATAATCGACGTGGAATAAAAGCTCTCTATGCTCCTCAGATTAAACTATCAAATCACGCTACATATTTTGAGGTGAACAATAAACAGTGCGCTAAGACAACAGATAACATCTTCCTCAAATCACTTGTCGGCGCTGCGTCCGCGCAGAGATTACTAATCAGCTGGTACGAGTAGTTAGCGAACAACAATTGGGCAATCGAATATCTCATTGTATTTTATTCCGTTGGAAAAATGAACAGCTCACTTTAAAGAACACAATTTATAATATGCCGCAAACATGAGTTTACAATGTAAATTTACATACGATTTTCGTATAAAAACCTATTTAATTGGTGTAGTGACAGTCCGCTTTCTATAAAGGGTCCCTGGTAAAATTTTCGATCGGGTCAATTTAAACAGTGATAATTTTCTAAATTGGCTTAGTTCTGGAAGGGATGGGGGGATAACCGTATTTCTGAAGGCACTATAAACTGTTTCCTGGGTTTCATCGCAAGATAGAATTCGTAATAGCAACTCACTTTAGAGGCTTAGGTACATCAGACGGCTTGGTAAACTCTAACACTAAACTGCCTTTGAGTAAAAATCTAACGGTAAGGAGAAAAAGATAAAAATAGCGAACCAAAACTTAACTTCAGCAGTAAAAAAATTAAAAACTGTTTAGTTATTATAAATTAGAGTCGTTAAACAGTGCATGCTTTCTTTATGATTTCAAAATAGTGGTCTTAAAACCTAATAACCATCTTGCCTTTGCATCATCATTTTCCTTCAACTAAATATAATTATTTTAAACAATAACTTTAGAAGAATAGATGTATATTTCACAAGAAAAACTATGACTTCATCAAGTTCCAAAACAAACAAATCGATCACCTACTCATGCCCTTCGAGTATGAATAAATACATTTGGGGCGACGATCGCGCGGCTCCGTCCGGCTTCGTGCGACACTGTCCGGCTGGATTTATAGCGCACCCGCGGAATGGGCCCCGAGAGATCGGACACATGTCGTATCTTTAGGCCCGTACGCTGCAGCATTTGCAAACTTAACCAATACTCCTATAAGTTATAGCCACCAATAAACAAGCGGCATATTAGACGGCGATTTAGTCGTAACTTCTTTGCGATTGGGTATTACTAAAGTTATGGACATTACATTCCACAGCAAAAGCTTTGAATGAATCTCATAAAATGTCATTGTAATTGAAGTTCTCACTTTTACTCACTATACAATAAGTTAAACAGTTATGAATTAGCTATTTCAGTTTCCACCCTAAACGGGGTAGTTATCGCTCTCAACCCTTACAAAAGAGGTCGCGACCCTCACGACACCTCATAAAACTCGCGAATATAGAAATCAGTGTTCATAAAATGTCCATAGGATCTAAAACAAGGGGCCGCCCCCGCCCCGAGCCCCGCGCCCCGCGACTCCCGCCCTCGCCGTAGCCGCTGACCGCTCGCGCTGCTACGTCCGTAGCAAATGCTACGAGAACTAACTAAAAATATTGCTACTTCTACACCACCTAATTAGATGTTAAAATATCTAATAAAACACTTATAAATTGATATTCCAGTACAAAAAATTCTCAAGGCAGTCGTTCTGTAATATCGAAATACGATTGTACGTCATTAAGAAAATTTATAAATAGTCAATTATTAATAAATAATTTGTGCTTGAACTAGTTCTCGCCTGTCGTTTATCATATTTATTTATGATCATGATTTAAGATTCTGTCTTGGCAGTTGCAGAAATAATAAGCTTTATCCATCCGGTATAAAAAATAGCAGCTGATTGTGTTTTTTTTCCGTACTAAATTTTTTGAATGAAAATTGGTTGCGTTACAAAGAGCTTATTTGAACGCGGGACTCAAAAAGACGCAATGCAAACATTGCAAATAAAACAACACTTGCAAACAGTCCGGAGACATACAAAGGACAAATTTCTTATTCAAAGTAGCAATATGCGGCCTAAACAAACATCAGCACATTACGTAAATGCATTCGCTGATAACGATGCATGAGGTTCAAAGTGAGTTGCGGCCCGGAGGAGGAGAGGGGGTGGGGGGTGTTATTAAACTTTCATTGGTCAGTATTTGCACGCATTACCATCACAAAGATTCGGAGATCTCTCTCGAAGTAGATCTGGCCGCTATTTAGACTTTCATAAGTGCGAAACGTGTAATAACATGCTGTCAGGGATGAAACCTGTATTTTACGTGAATTTTAAATTTTTGTAAGAACATATTCGTTAAATGTGATTGAATGATGGCACTCTTAGCCAGTCAAATACAATCATTGTAACTATGACGCGCGATTCGTGCGCTGTCGACCTACAAAAACCTACAACTTACAAGCTTTTGCCAGCGGCTTCGTTCGAGGATAAAATATAGCCTTAATTATACACTCACCTTTAAACTAGGTATCACTATGCAAAAAACATGATCTAGTTCAACATGATAAACAAACTAGTTTATCTTGCGGTCACCGAATATTTTTCGAGAATAGAAAGTAGTAGCCTATAGGTACACCGTGCTTTTTGAAGCACTTGGAAAACGAAGCTCACGTTATTGGACCATTATGTATAACATCATGGCAGTGTTTTTTATAAATATTTTTTGTGAAATTTTAAATTTTGATTCAGACTTTTAATTTTGTAGCGCGCTGTGACGTGCACAGACGTATTATTTTGCTGCGGCGGGGTCTCGGTTGAATGGACCTTACATAGCTACATTTGTACGCGTCACAGCGTGTTTCAAAATAAATAGATGAACTTATATTTAATATTATTAAAAAAAAATTGCTAAAAAATGATAAAAACACTGCCAAGATGTTATACATAATGGTTACTTAACGTGGACTTCGTTTTACAGGTGGTTGATAATGCACCGTGTATAGGTTATATTAGACTGTCAGCTAGAATTGTGTTAATTTTAACCAGATTAGTTCAGGCGTGATTGATTATCAAAAGTCCATTCAAATTATTAATTTATAAAATTATTAAGATATATCAGAATCTTACAAATTCTAGAATAATCCTTGGGGTAGGCTGACGGGTAGAGCGTCTTTTGACTTGGATGATGATGCACAAATCTCTTACCACCTTCGCTTGGTGGTGTACACAAATGGCATGAAGTATATTAGCAAATGAGATTATTGTTCAACAGGTGAAATTTTTTGGTATAAATCTGTGTTCGCCACAAAAATGGACAAGTGTACCGCGGAGCAGCGGTCACCTGACCTGCATATTGTTACCCTCCGACCTCCGACCTCCGACCTCCGGACGGCGTCCACATTGTTATTCATCGCCTTTAATCGCGGCCTCTCGCGGTATCTCGATCAAAGGGCCCCAGCGGCCATCTCATTTCCTATTTCAATGCAAACACTCTACGCACTAAACCTTTTTGCGCTGCATTGTAATGGGTACGCCAAAGTGAAAACAGCCTTTCACCGAAAGGTTTGGCGGAGGCTTTAAATATTTAGAATTGCGTGTTTTTGGTACAAACATTCTGATACCTCATAATACACCTTTTAGGAGATTTAACTCGAAGTCATAAAGTAATGCAAATGTAGAGACGCTCTTTTTGTAAAACACAAACTAAATAAGTTGTATTTGCCCAAACATGAAGGCTGTTTAGTGACGTCTTGAATGAATATGTATTGCCATTTTAAGGCTGCACATACTCGGCCGTCATTATGAGCGCGTCAACAATGGAGCGATGGAGGCGCAGATAGTAGAACATTCTCCGATTGATAATAGCGCTGTAACGATTCCCGGCACACGCTGCGGACGATCCGAACGAACCTTTTTTTCGATCAAACCCGATATCGGAATTCGCGCATCGGTTAGCCGAACCAGTCATTCCCCTTTCCTAAAAAAATTAAACAGCTTTTAAGCGCGTCGTGTCGATAGCGAAAAAAATCATCTCAGGTAATCGAAATAATGGCGAGGTCGCGCGAAAAAAATTCACTATAAGGGCGGAAAAAGAAACGGATTCGAACAAAAAAGTCTAAATTTTATAACGCCGGTTGGGGGGTGCGGGGTGGGGGGAGGGGCGGGCGCAGTCCCGGCCGCCGGCGCCGCCGCCAGTATGCCTCCGCGCGCCGACCCGCGCGGCACGTACCGCTACCGCGAGCGCCCCTATCAATCTAACGCACGCTGCTGAAGCGAACACATCGCCGAATACGACTCTCGCTCTCGTGATATAACTAAACAAAACACGCGATGGTGCTCTCAGCGTGCGTACGCGCCGCCTCGCGGAACTACTGCAACCCTTATCGTGAGTACCCAATACCTTTAATTATAGTATGTTTTCATTACGTTTCAGGAATGATTTCGTTTTTGTTTGGTCAATACATTACATAGGCATAGCAGCAATACATTAAAATATTACTTAAATGATGACACGTTTAATTTAAAACAATGGATTAAAGTGTAAAAGTTAAATAAACATTGATTGAATATTAGATAAAATGAAGAGCATTTCGCACTAAATTGGTGCGTCTAAATGATCTTGAAATTCAAATTACGTCCTTAAGTTGAATCATAATAAGTGCATTATTAACTAATCAGTTTCCAACAAATTCATCTAAATTAGCTGTAAATTATTGATTATTTATCGTATTTCTACCGCCATATTCTATAGTTTGCTTGCTCTATCTACCTTCTATCGAACACCTTCCATAATTTGCATTTTTATGTAAATCCAAAGGAATATTGTATCGATTATAATCGATAATGGTATACAAATGTCCATAAGTGGTCATTAAACGCGTATGCCATGCCCGAGGTATGTCAAAGTTATGTTATCTTAAACATTTACGAGGCATTAAGATCTGCAATTAATAATATTCAAATAAGCATATTATGGTACACACTACTAAGACAATCTGGCTGACTTAATTGCTCGTAGGTATTTCAATTTAATAATTTAACCTTATTAATGTTTATCACCTCAACCAAGCTCTTCTCAGTAGTCAAAGATGCGATGGACAGGCGCCGGTGGAGGCAGATAGTACAAACTAAATGTAGAACATCCAAATCCATCGATGACCACGATCCTCAGTCATGAGGGAGCGACCACAGAGAGAGAGATTAATGTTTACAAAAAATTGTACTTGAAAAAACTCGCTTGCCCCAAATGGGATTTGAACCTTTAACGAGTACCTTACAGTATCCAGACGAGCTTATTCTGATTGAACTTGTAGACATTAACAAATGTCTCGGTAGCACAGTTATAATAGTTGCCTGGTTAGCGAGTGGTCATGAGTTCAAAGCCCACTTGAGGCGGTCGATTTTTTTATTGTAAAATTATGTCTTTAATGAATACCAAAATTTTACTAATTGTCTACCAAATTTAACCCCTGCACGATACTTATAAATAAAAAATAAAACGTGCACAACATCACATAAATTACTATGTTAACAGATTGTGTAACTTTTAAACTACTTGAAAGTAGATACAATAATGGTAACAACACACTAAGATTCAGACCCGAGACAATAAAGAAACAGTTTTTTCATTGACCTATCCCGGAATGAAACCCAGGTCTACGGACTATAATTATATTCGTACGACATTCCACAGCGGAGAGCTTCAAAAATAAGATGCAAAAAAAACCACTTGTATTTTTTATTGGTAGCTTATATTTTGTAAAGTGATTATAATTATGATTATATTCGGTGCATATGTTGCATAAGTAAATCAAACTCACCACATTTCAAAGCATGTTCATTCTCATTAAATCTAAAACAACCATGTAAGCTTCATCATTTTACTCAATGATGCAATAAACTAATGATGCGATATATAAAAATAATATTTTGCCGGTTATTGTAATTAAAGAATTTAATAAGTAAATTTCAAAACGTTACGAATAAGGAAATTGTACCTCTAATTCTATGATTTGCATATGACGTAGATATTTGTTATTCTACTAATGATTAGAAATTTCTAATTGTATAATGTCTGACGTCAGCAGGTCCAAGCTATGGGTCAACAACAATGACTTATTAATATTCACGTTACTTAATAAATAATTATTAGTTTTCTTTTTATTGCACTAATGCAATTCGCAATAATGAAGACGTAACTTTTTTACAATTTTCAACACAACTTTTGCATTGAAAGACGGATGCGATGCAAAAAACAAACAAATACACATTTTCGGATAAAAAATAATCTATCCACGATGAAATGGTTCGGCGTTATTTCTCCGAGTGTACCCTTTTTTGAGCTGAATGTTAAAAAACCCGTAGCTAGACGATGACGTTTCAATAATCGCGACTCCCGCGCACAATGCTGTGTTTTTTTCGCGCCCGTTGACGTGGATCAAGGTTTTTTAGCGTCCTGTAGATCACCCCGGCATTTGAATGGGGTGCGCATACGCATAACGCAAATCTTTATCTGCAACGTCGTATTGTGCTGGGATTATCCAGGACAGGTACTCGCCGCCTTCCCACGCTGAATAATAAAATTCTTATCAAAAACTTTTGAATATGAACTTTTCGTAGCGGCTTTTTACCAAACAAATTAAGCGCTTCGTAGCAACTCGTAGCAGCGCCGTAGCGCGCTCGTAACCATATTGTGCTGTACTTAAACGTACCTAACTTTTTTGTGAAATGAAGAACAATGAGATGCAATATCGGATTACTTTGATAATATATTAGATTAAAACACCTATTGTACAATTTGATGTCTCTATAGATTAAGTTGAAAAACACGAAAATAAAGCGTCGCATCGGAGCGCCGAGTGAAACCTGAGTAGGGAACTCTACAGCTTCCCGATAATCCTCTGAATAGTGTCGTCTAATTAGTTAATCCCATTACACTTTGATGTCTCACCTTAAATTAAATACTGATATCGTATACGAGGGCCTCATTTGATTAACGAATTAAGGATATTGATAAAACCGAATATCGATTAAATATCTGGGCTCGCTTACGTTAACAGAAACATTTAATAAGTTAATAAAACCAAAATTTTATTATTTATTTTGATTATGATTTTGATTTTTACCTGAATAATGGAATCATTGCAACGGGTTAGTTGTATCTTAATTTTTCGGATAGTGGTAAAGATGTGTTGCTTAGAATTTTTTTTATTTTTTGTCTAGGCATACCTATGTTAACAGCAACAACAGTAACAGATTCAGTTTTTTGCTCAGTCTTGTACAGTTTTACCTTTGTTTTATGTTTAATAGAGAAGAATTTATTTCGTAATTATAAAACGTACAAAGCGATTTCATTATCAATTTGAGTCTTTTCACTGCCATTGGTCTAATTGTGATCTCCAACTCGCCTGCTAAGCGAAGCGACTATTTGAAATTCTTTTTTGGAGAGATTGAATCCAGTTGTAGATTTTTATAGGCTGACGATGACGATAAAAACAGGAAGTGTATGCGAATCAGCATCGCAACTTTAGTAATTGATGCACCAATAGATCGATCTATCGAGTTTTTGAGTGGAGACCGCGTCTCGGCAAACTTAGTGTAGGACGCCCTCAGGCCAGGTGGAGTGATGATTTGCGCAAGATGGCTGGCAGGAGCTGGATGCGAGAAGGCGAGGATCGGCCTAAGTGACGTGCAACTGGAGAGGCCTATTTCCAGCGGTCCACTGCGATATGCTGATGATGATGATGATGATGATGATGGAGTTGCTTATGTGTAATTTAGTTTAAATACTCGCATACAAACACATGGCTACTTAACATTTCGTATCACGAGACTGTAAAAGCTGCTGTGAGTAGCTTACTTAACCTTCCGTGTCCCAGCGATGTAGAGGCGTGAGGGCGTCGCTAAGCTCCTTACCAGCGATCGAGCTTGCGGCTCCGCGCTAAGCTGCGCTGATCGAGTTACTGACACGGCCTTGCTGCTAATCGGCCACTAAACGCTTAGCGCCAACGTTACGTCCACCGAGTGACGCAACGCGATACAATTAAACGTATTTCAACAACGCTTCTGACGTACGATCTACTTAAACGTTCGGAATGAGCGATATCGTGAAGTCGTGCCTGCGATATCGATCACTTAAAGGTAGTGTAATGCTAATTTTATATTAGCTATTTTAACATTACTAATAACCATTTTTGTGGCTTTTGTACTTCTTTTGTAGGAGATTATTCCTTTGTATTTGCGATGGTCAATGCAAAGAGGTTATCAGCGCTGTTTTAAATAAGAAAATATTTACCTACGTTATGATTAAATTTTTCAAGTGTAAACATTTTTTCTTTCAATCGAATTATTCTGTTTTTATTGCAGGTTGTATATGTTTTCAAAAATTACTATTATTTATTTTGATTTCTGTTCGTATGTTATGTGGTATTGTGAACAATAAGTCTTTATCGTGAACACTTGTACTATGATGGACAATATTGCTTTAATACTGGCATTTGGCTTGACATTTCCTAGTATATCAGCAATAATTTTAATTACAATATTTCATGGTATTTATTATTATTGGATTTGCTTCTACAATGGATGTTCGTTTGTTTCAGAAGAGTCGGGCGAACTTATCAAGTCCCCGTCGCCGCCGCCCAGCAATGGTACGTACACCACTTCATTTTAAGTTATTATAATAACTATGAAGAGTACAATAGTTATTTTTTCTTCAAAACGATTTTCTGTATAAATGTAATCTATATTGACAATTCAACAGTTATAAAAACATCAAGTGTAAAATAAATATTAATTTAATATTTTGGTTTCTTGAGTTTACGCTAAGACTATACATTGAAATAAAAGATATTAATAACTTAAATAAAAGATAATTTAGTTCTACACATGACCATTAACGATGTAAGATGTTCGATACGTCGGGATAAACCTAACTATAATGTGATAACGTCGTGCCTGCTCAGATTTATTAGCAATTTAATTAAAACCGTTAATTAGAAAATTATAAATATCGATCAGTACATACAATTTAATTGTTTTTGATCGACAATGATCACGTCACGTCGCGGCCAATTAGCAAATAGTTAATTAAATCAGGTCTGTGGTTTCGGTAAGCTCTATTCGGTCGGCTGGGGACTACGACTTATTTATTTATTACTGATAAAAAATATATTTTATAAAACAGTTATCTACTAACTAAATAATGTACCTATTATTAATATTATAAGTTAGCATAAAATTGGATCTAAATGTATGAAATTTTTAACCTTTAAATTTTAAATGTAATAATAATTTATATGGCGCCATCTTCTCTCTCTACTAACATTTATATTGCTGTGCCCGAACAGGGTCTATAATGAAACTATATTTAAAAACTTGTAACACCTTAATAACATTATGGAATGCAATAAATTATTTGAATTGAATTGAATTGAATGACCTATTGCTGACTTGGCATTATTATAAGCTATATCTAACTACTAAACAAGTAAATTCAAAAGTTAAATCTTTGACCAGTGCGTGATGCCGGTGATGACTTATGGAACTGAAACACGTTCGCTGAATTTTGACCTCATCAAATCTAGGTTGTGCAACGGGCGTGTTGGATTAAACTATTGAAATGCAATAAAATGACAATGCCGGATTTGTGAGGCCAGTGGCGCCTTTTTTCAAATTCAAATTCAAATTCATTTATAGTAAAGGTTGGTAGTAAAGGTCTTAAATATAGCAAGTCAGATCTTCTGTGTCTCGCCAATGGACATACAATATTAGTTATAGTTCTACACAATTTAATAATGTTTCAACAATAATACTATGCGTCTTTATTAATAAATCGGACAGAGATTTAAATACTGCGGTCTGTCAAAAATACAATTATTTTGTAGTACAATGTCTCTAAAAGGAACTCATGAAGCTTTCGCTTAAAATGATTCAGATGTTCAGTGTTCCGAATGGGCTCAGGAATTTTGTTAAAAATTTGTGGTGCAATGCAAAATACACTTTTTTAATAAGGCCGTCTTACTGGCCACCGTACATAACATTTTTATATGCTGTTACACTGGCCGAGTTTTTTTTTTAAAGTTCATAGTTTTATAATAAGTAAGTTTTATTATGACAACTATACATCTAAACTCAGTCCGAGACAAGTTATACGTGCCAGAAGTTGGATTATATTAATTGTTTTTATAGGCACTTTCCTACTTTTTTATCATAAATCTCCGAGATTTCTTAGATTTCTTCTCTTCACACTTTTATTCTGGTATAAAGGTTTAGTTTTTAACAAGCTCGCTCAGGGCCTGTTTTATTTGGTACGTACCAAGAGCATATATTAATAAACAACCTCCGTGGCGGAGTGGCGGACGCACCGGTTTTCAAGGTGTCGCTTGCTCCGAGGTCCCGGGCTTGATTCCCGGTCGGGTCTATGTAAAAAAAGTATTTTTCTACATTTTCTCGGGACTGGGTGTTTGTGGTACCTTCGTTGTTGCAGATTTCCATAATAAGAGTGCTATAAATAGTTTCTCACTTTGGGATCAGAACAATGTATGTGATGTTGTCCACATTTATTATTATTATTAAGTGGATTAAATCACATACATCATAATACATTGAAAAAAATTCAAGTTTATATACTGATATTATAAGTGCAATTAAGTTGCTAAAATATCAAATAAAGTATATAAATAGCTGTTTCATCTTAACTGACTGTCAAACATCTGCAAAGATGTTTCTTTCGGGTGCTAAGGGTGCAAACTCCTAATATTTGATGAAACAACGCTGGCTTACAGCGTAAGAATATGCTTGGAAAAATTCGCACCGTGTCGCAGTGTCTCGGTGGCCTAATGGTATGGCACCCGCCCGGCATTCGAGGAGATGCGGGTTCGAGTCCCGCCTGAGACAAAATTTTTCAAGTTTATATACTGATATTATAAGTGCAATTAAGTTTCTAAAATATCAAATAAAGTATACATCATACATTGTTCTGATCCCAATTTAGTAAATTACTAGATAAACACTTTATTTTCTACATAGACCCATCGGGGAATTGAACCCGGGACCACGGAGTAGGCGACTTACACCTTGAACTCCGCCATGGAGGTCGACATTATTATTTATTATTATTTCTTCCCCCATGGTAATTACTTAATTAACCAATACCAACCAATTATTCCAAGACTTTCCGCAGTTCAATAATAACCGAAAGGAACAGTTCATAATATTATTATTAAAGGTATTTAGAGGTAGGTATTTGTTTGTTACATTATTCTAAACTAAAATAAAAAGTATTAATTGTCAATGTAACAGCGAAAAAAAAAGGCGCCAAAATCAGGCATTCGCTTTTGATAAGAATTTAATATTATCACGCGCATTTAGATATTTACTTACAGGTGCATGTCCAGCTAGTCTCATTATTATTACAGATTTATTTACAATTTGAAAACGAGATTTTCAGATAAAAAATTCAACTACCTCAAGTGAAACTCGAAACCACAACTTTTTGCTTAACGGGTGACTGCTTTTTCCTACTATGATATAAATTCTTAAAATACAGTTGTATCTGATTGTTTTAAGATAAATAGGTAGCACATCAAAACAAATATGTTTCATAGAATAGATAGAAGATCCCTAATAATTTCATACCTCGCAGTCATTGACTAACAGAAAAAAGGCCCATCTTACAACGATCAATTCTTCGTAACCTGTAATCTTTCCCCACTTCATACCTACACTGAGGCAAGGGGTGTGTTTGTTTAGGCTCACAACAAAGTGATATTAGTTGGAGAAAGTTACAATAAGCTCCCTCGGGACCTGCGCACGCGCCGCACGCGCACGCTACACCCCTTTGGCTCTACCCTTAACTCTTTTCTTCGCCCATTACATGTGTATAAGAATATAATCTTTTAACAATAATCTCTCGACACCCCGACTTGTTCTTCGCTGTGATCTACGATCTACGTCGCATCAAAGGGGTACCGGCACGTGCATAATTTATATTATGTTCTTTTGATTGATTGTCGTTCTAATCATTTCGCTTGCGCAGTGCCATAAGAAAACTCTGAGTTCTTACCTTTGTAAAAAAAAGTGGAAGTAATGATATTGTAAAATCAGTTTTATTTCTGCAAATAGGCCCCTGGAGGCGCTTTTACACGTCCCAATATTTAAACCTACCACTGCTTCGGGACAAATGTGGGCTAGTGCCGAGAAGAATCAGCGCAAGAAACTCGGTCACTATTGTCAGCCTCTTTTTAAATAAATAGGTATGTTTACATAAGATATATGCCAGTGCGAGCTAGGACAATTGTAAAGCGCCATTTATCAATCTCTCTATCTCTTAAATGTTAAAGGATCCCACCCTTTTGCTTCAATTTGCATCATACTCATTTATTATCATCATCACCAGCTTATATCATCCCACTGCTGGGCATGGGCCTCTCTGCTGGATTTGGCCATAATCTCCACGCTTGGCACGTGGGTTGGCGACCGCAGTTTGGCCAATGGCAGTACTAGTTTAGTCGCAATGTTTCACGACATGTTATTTAACTATGTTTTGTACTATTAGCTAACTGTTCGCCCGCAGGTTTGCCCGCATGAACTTGTAGGTACCGGCAAAAACATTTATCCACCAGTGTGAAGTAAAAAAACCTATATCTTTTTGAAAGTCTATTCAGTCTTTCTATCAATAGTCATCAAAATCAGTTTATTACTTAAGGCGTGAAATCGTAACAAAACAGATAGACAAGGTTACTTTAGAAAGAAAGAAAGAAAACGTATTTATTTGACATTCATTTGATTAACAGTTACACAGAAACGTTACATATAAATTTAAGAGGAAAAAACAAAATAATAAGTAAATCTATCTAATAATAATCTAATCTAATCTATCGTTCTATCGCTGAGTTGTCTGCGGGAGCGTAGAATTTAAATAATAACAAATGAACGCAATACATACTATAACAATATAATATTAGTGAAAATGGAGTTAGACAAAAAAAAAAGTCTTTCCTTTGGAAACACTTGTTTATAGTAAATAAACAGAAAATATGATTAATCGCAGCAAACCAAAGCAGAACATTACATTTCGCCGAGGGCGCGCAGACCGTCGCCGCGCCATTTACATGTAATATCCGGCGCGCCCTGCCATTGCCGTCCGCCCGCCCATTCGTGCATTAACATTTTTCTTTGCTTACTAGATGTCGTTTAGTTAAGTAATAAATAAATAAATGTGGAAAATATCACATACCTTGTTCTGATCCCAATTTGAGCAATTTTTCAAAGCACTCGTATTATGGAAATCAGAAACAACGAAGGTATCACAAACACCCAGACCCGAGACATGTGGAAAATACTTTTTTTTCTACTTTGACTCGTCCGGGAATTGAACCCTCGGAGCATACGACACCTTGAAAACCAGTGTATACGCCACTCCACAGCTGAGGTCGCCAAAATATTTAAGACTAAGGGTGTTTTTCCACCAGAGATGTGCTATGCTACGATGCCATGGATGCGTTTGATATCCACCAATCTATTCATTGGTGCTTAGCACTGGTGGAAACGGATTCAACTAAGATATGTTTTTTATATGGAAGGATGCGTGCTATGGATGTGTGCTATGGATGCGTGCTATGGATGCGTATATATATTATGTTAGCTAAATCTGTAAAAAAATATTGTATTACAAATTATAGTAAATTCGGGTAAATTCAAAAATTTCCAACTTCAATGAGCTTCATGTTTAAAATATTCTGCCTGTATGACTTAATTATGTAAACATGGTCAACTCACAACATTATAAACAAGTTATTTTGCAGTTTGCAACAGATTTTTGCCGCGAGCCCACTTTTTTTTATTTTTTTTATTTATCATATTAAGAAAATTACATGAACATAAAGGAAATATTAACATCAAAAAACCACGGAGGTTTACTATGATGCTAATGAGTTAGATTTAGGTCAGTAAGTAAATCCATATAAACAGTAGGCCGATAACAACTTGATAATTGTGAGATGAGCAGGTAGTAAGAAATAAATAAAAATACTAGGTATGTATAGACAAGAACCAGGCAGGTGTTAGACCGAGTTTAAAATTTAACTCTCACATGAGAGATCATTGTAAAGGCTATTTTATTATTATATATACGTAGTTAATGAGATTTAGATAAAAAATAACTTAATGAGTTCATTAGTTCGTTCTTAGTACTACATTCACTTCTTAATCTATTGCGTAATAATTATTCTAACGAAAACAAAAGCCTTTTTGTTGACTTTCATTTTTGCTTCAACTACAACTTATTTGATGAAAGTAATGTAATTATTACTTACACAATGTATATCGCGAGTCTGTGATATCACAGCTGATTTGCCATATTGTTTATAAACTTGCAATTTACTGCAAGTTAACATTATTCCAATTAGCATTTAAATCAGAGATTGCGTTGTTTTAACATGCACTTTCATGTTGTCACGTAGGTAGGTGATTTTCTAAAAAACAGTTGCTGGTTTGTTAACTACATTTTCGTCAACATTAAAATCTTGCGATGATATTTTAAGTAAAATTTTCCTGATAGCCAAATTTTAAAATTTTACGCGGCTGCAAAAAAGCTTAAATGTAAAGGGTTTAGTTTCATCTGTATGTTATAAATGTGTACCTATGCTTGTGAATGTCTACGTTTTCTGATAACTGTTGAAGAAGTTATTTAATTCATACGAGTACGTCTATCGTAGAATTGATTTGGACGTATCATGGCATGTACTTATGTCAGAATATCAACAAAATATTTCACTATGTAAAAAAAACAAAATGGCGGAATATTGGTGCAAAATTGTCTATCCTTTTTCACAAACACTAACAATGATTCAAATTAATAAATAAATAATAAATAATAATAAATATTTTAAGACATGCCTCACTGGGCCACACAGAGCCATCTAGTCCCAAATTAAGGTAGTATTAAGTACCCTGTCGTATGGGGTACTAGACAACCGATAATCTTACTTATATACTTTTTTTTTTGTTAATACATACTTATAATACATAGAAAACACCCAGACCAGTACAAACAGACATGTTCATGCACACAAATATTTGTACTGTGCGGGGATCGAACCCGCGACCCATGGCTCAGAAGCAGCGTTAACTACCGCTGATCCAAATGGTCGTCTAAATTAGAGTTAAAACATGATACCAAAAACCATTGAAGTTTGATGTTTAGGTAAAATACGTTTATGAGATGTTTGGACAATTCTTCCACCAACCCATCCATGGTTCTGACTGCCTTGAGACATACGACCCGAATCTCAGGACAGCGTAAGAGTACTGTGTAAGGCTCGTTTTCCCCCAGTCAGAAATGGTGATGAGACGAGATGTTTGGTCTATTAAACGAATGTTGTATGCATTTCTTCCAGACGGCTCAGCGAGCGGCGAGGGCGAGATCAGCGGCGACGAGCGGCTGCCGTCCCCCCCGCGCGCGCCCTCCGCGCCCCTCCCGCACGCCGCCCACCCGCACCGCGGCCCGCACGCCGCCCACGCCGCCGCCACCGCCGCGGTGCTGGTCAGTACACTGCATACAGTACACAGCACTTAACACACTGCACACCGAACACTATGCACCGCACACTGCGCACCAAACAAAACACTCTGCACACTGCATAATATACACTATGCACCGAACACTACGCACCGAACACTGTAAGACTCAGAGAGACTGACTAGGCTGATTAAAAGAGAAGAGTAGGTATCTAATTTAAAAAATTGTAACGTAAACAGTACTCAATAAAACAGGAATACAAATAAGTGGGACAAGTTTATGTTTCTTAAGATTCTGGCAGAAAGGCTTCCATCTCAGCATTTGTTGTGTGCGCGTGTGTTATAATAATTTGTAATCTGAACTCTATTGCTGTTGAACTTGAAGCTTAATTTATCGTGTGTTTGTGACAGAACGCGGCGGGCGCCGGCAACGCGCTCGCGCAGCTGCAGCACCTGTTGCTGACGCAGCACGGCGCGCACTCGCTGCTGCTGCACACGCAGGTCAGTGTCCTTTCTACAGTATGGATGCATCATATAATAACAGCTAGATACACATTCCGATCCGACCGAGGGGACGAAAGTCGTCAACATAGCCTGAAGAATCAGCACGCTGAAGTGGCAATGGGCTGGTCACGTCTGCCCTAAAACTAACAACCGTTGGAGCAGACAAATGATTTTGGAGTGGAGACCAGCTTAGGACTTTAGGAGAACTGTTGGCAGCAGCTGGTTAGGAAAAGCCCAAGACACAGATTTGTGGCGTAAGCTAAAGAAGGCCTACAGTGGATGGAAAATGGCTGTTGGTTGATTGACACAGTCCGATATAAAAATTTACTCATCAGTGTCAAATATATCTGATTTATTTAAATATAACAACGGTTTCAGAATGTGGTTAAAGCTACGAGTATCTTATTTTTTCAGTGCTTCGGCAATGTTTTCTAAAACATACACTAATGACTTCTACTTCATCATGCGTCGTCATTGCTCTATAGGTTTCAGGACAAATCTTAAACCATTCTCAAAACCATTACGGGAAGATACGACTTTCCTAAAATTCACTATATTACCAGACTGCTAGTCAAAGGGAACAAAGATAGCTTGTAAGATAATTTCAATAAATCGACCAGCGTTCTCTATCTTTATGATTATTATCGGTTCATCAGTATGTTAATCTTTCTAAGTTTTGTTTTTAAGTAACTAAGATTCATCAACTGTAGTTACAATATTTAAATTTAGAGGAAACATGCTTAGGGAAATTAGACTTAAGTGGCGTGCAACTGGAGAGGTATGTTCAGCAGTGGACTGCGATAGGCTGATGATGATGATGATGATTAGTTATAGATAACCACAAATTGTTGTTGACGGGCAAAGTTGATGTTGACGGGTTTTCTGCAGGTGCAGCAAGCGGTGGCGCAGGCGGCGGCGCAGCAGCTGCAGCAGCTGCAGGCGCGGGCGGCGCCGCAGTCTACCACAGGTAACGAGGCTCAGCTAACAGCTATGACCCTTTATATCCACAGTCACACCTTAGATGCAACTAAACCCTATCTGAGCAAATTATACAAGCCTACAATGAGCTTTAATGAGCCTCAATATCCACAGTCACATCCCAGAGCAACTAAACCCTGCGGACTTACGTTGGCAAACTATGAGCCTCAATATCCACAGTCACATCCCAGACCCAAGTACCCAACTAAACCCTTTAAACTAACGTTAGCAAATAAGGGTCTTTATACCTATAGTCACATCCCAGACCAACTAAACCTTGGGAAATTGTTCCTACCCCCAGACGGCAGATCCCCGTCGCCGCGACACACGCCTCCCGGCGCGGGCGCGTTCCTCACGCCGCTGACGCCGGGCTCCGGCCGCGCGCGCTCGCCGCAGCACGCGCCGCACGCGCACGCGCACACGCCGCTGCACGCGCACGCGCACAAGCCGCGCGCGCTCGAGCCCGCCGCCGACGACACCGCCGACCTCGAGGAGCTCGAGCACTTCGCCAAAACGTTCAAGCAGCGGCGCATTAAACTCGGTGAGGAATAAAACCAACTGTCAGAGTTTTTAGTTTTTTTAAATCCGACTGAGACCATGCTGCCAAGTCTATGTGCTAATTCAATCATTCTTAAAACATACATTAAATATCATTAATACTTACAAACAAACCCTAAACTAACCTAACTCATTGAAATTACACTCGTTTACACATTTCAAAGATCACAGAAGTTTTCCACGAGAACATGAATTCGGATTCATGTTTCTGCCTTTCCATGTTTCTTACTTTTATTTGATTTACTCGTAAGTACCTACTCAACTTACTCAACTTACACATAACATGATATAACAATGACTCCGCTTTATCACACTAAATGTCGCGTATAATAATTTCATAAAAACTACGTAGTAAATAAAGTTCATCTTTCTCTTTTCGTTGCCCACGCAAAACTCTATTGTCTGATTTCTTACCCAACATATTCTTGTCAAGTCCTTAAATTACATCCTTTTTTATTTAAGTATGCCTATCTAACACGGCTCATTCTTCGACAGGCTTCACCCAGGGCGACGTCGGGCTCGCGATGGGCAAGCTGTACGGCAACGACTTCTCGCAGACGACGATATCGCGGTTCGAGGCGTTGAACCTGTCGTTCAAGAACATGTGCAAGCTGAAGCCGCTGCTGCAGAAGTGGCTGGAGGACGCGGACTCGTCGCTGGCGGGCGGCGGCGGCGGCGGCGGCGCGGCGCTGGGCGCGGGGCTGGCCGAGGCCGTGGGCCGCCGCCGCAAGAAGCGCACCTCCATCGAGTCCGGCGTGCGCGTCGCGCTCGAGAAGGCCTTCATGCACAACCCCAAGCCCACCAGCGAGGAGATCGCCGCGCTCGCCGACGCGCTCTGCATGGAGAAGGAGGTCGTGCGCGTCTGGTTCTGCAACCGCCGGCAGAAGGTGAGGCGCCTGCGGCACCGCGTGTGCCGGCCCGCCGCTCGCTCGAGCGTCGGCTACCTATTCGAGGAGGGGAATTAAAAGACAACTTTTACAATACGTGCAATAAAATTCCCGCTCTCCTCTTTCCCGCGGAAGGTACGACCGTCGGTGAGCCTCGTGCTGCAGCCTCTCCTCTATTAGCTCGATGCTAACACCGTATCTGTCGTTCGCAGGAGAAGCGCATCAACCCGCCGGTGGGCGAAAGCGGCGCTGGCACGAGTCCGGGCGGCGGCATGGGCGTGCTGCTGCCGCCGCTGCCGCACGCACACGCGCACGCGCAAGCGCACGCACACACGCACGCGCTGCACGCGCACGCACACGCGCATGCGCTGCAGCCGCTGGCGCTGCTGGCGCGCGCGCCCCCCCGCGACTGACGCGCCGCCCGCGTCGCGCACTCGACACATATCGTCTTGTAAATAGTACGCATTGCAATAACGGCGCCCGCCGCAGGGCGTCGCGTGTACAGACTGGTTCGTTAGTGTAAATAGGTGTATATGCGAGGACGCCGATGGCGTCAGTGTCTGTAAATTAGCATGTAAGTTTATATTATTATGTGAATTTTTATTTATATACGTCGGAGGACGGGCGCCCCCCGGGCCGTGCCCCGGGTGACGCCCGCCCGCGCGCGCCGCCGAGCGGGCCGCACCGCCCTGCACCGGTTCGCACCGGCCCACACCGGTTCGCACCGGCCTACACCGGCCCGCGGCCCGCTCGCCGCCGCGCGACCTCCCGTGATGTACAGAGCTCATATCAGTTAGCGCACCGACGCGTATGTGAGGTGGATGTGTAGAAAACTATCTATATGTTAAAAAATAAAACATAATAGAGAATATACTTGTGCGTTTTATTTATCTTATGTAAGTACATTGATATTACGAGTAAATATTTTAGATGAATGAAATACAATATTTGAGGAACACTTTTTCTTTTTCTTAACCCCTTTTTTGTCGAATCTTTGTAATGCTATACAAATATTTATACCTACTCTTAGTAAGAAATACAAAACAAGTTTGGTTTTCTCAGCGTCGGTAAAATTAAAAAGACTTTGACAAAATAGTTGTTCATTGTCTAATCTCATATCATCCTATAGAAGCGTATTTTTGGTCATATTTCTTCAGTCAGCCCTAAAGGTCTAACCAGGAGACCGGACCGATGCCGACAGACGACAAAGAAGGAGATGTATTATTATAGATATGTATGAGATCCATAAAAAAGATTTTAACGTCATCACTCTTTAAGGTTGGGTACACTTACTTATTAAAGTCTTCGCATTATTATTTATTTTATTTATTTTATTATATTCGGAACACCAACAGCTACATCAAACAAATAATAGATTACATAAATTGTATCTACTTAGCTATTTATAGGTATTCGCATATGAAAATTAAGAAGTTAATAGACCCCAAATCATAACACCAACCATGGAAATGTGCCGACCAATGAAAGTCGATCATACTTTTACACTATCGACCTCCACCTGTCAGTCCCCCAAAAAACTAATAGTAAAAGTAAAAGAAAGCAATTAAATATTTGTAGCGCTTTTGGAATGGGAGCCAAAAAACTCAAATGTGAATAATTTGTTAATGCTAGCCGGTTTCGTTCTGAATAATTCCAATTCAATATTATTTTTCGATAGCTCGTTAAAAAGTTTACTCGCTCGGATGAGGAAAGAGTTACGCCGATATTTATTGTGGACCCTGGGTAGTGCTAAAGGTTGAGTACGACGTGTAGGCAGCCTCTGTGGGACCCAAATGTTTACCTGCTCCAACAAAGCAGGAAAATCACAATTATGTCAGAATAATTATCTAATAATGTGGTATTTAACGCAAAAAAACTTATAAGCAAAGCAATACAATTTAGACGCAAGAGTTTTAATGGTTCAAGGGTGTTACTGAAGCTAACAAAAAACTGTCTTACGGCCGGTCCTAATAACCTATCTATCTTCAGTTTTGGCATATCGGAGATAGAAAACATCTTCTGTCTCTGATTTTGCCGTCCAGAGAAACAAAGACAGAAGTTGTTTTCTATCTCCGATATGCCAAAACTGAAGATAGATAGGTTATTAGGACCGGCCGTTAGTGTGGGATACGACTGTAATCGATCGATGCCTCTTTGACTCGTTTGAGGGATTTCATTATATGCATACATACTCGTAATTCATACTTATAGATTTACACCATCGATTCACAACTCGAATGTTTGTATGGATGTTTTTTACTCTTTCACAATAGAACTACTCAACGGATCTTATGGAAATTTAGCACGGTGTTAGTTTATTGGCTGGAATATCATATAGACTACTTTTTTTCCCGGGAAAAGATACGGTTCCCGTGAGACAACTTTAATACTTTTAAATTTAAAAATCCACGCATACGATGTTGCGGGCAACAGCTAGTGCAAAATAAAGCAAAATATAGCTTTAGTATTTTTTTATTGTGGCAATCTTAGTGTCAAGTTAAATTAGATTTATAAACCTACAGCTTACCTACTAAAGTAGTTTTATTGCGCTAAAATCGCTTTTTCCTTTAATTATTATCCTTCAAATGGTATTAACATAGGAATTTTCCGACAAAACTATAATAATATTGCAGAAGAAAACCGACGATGGAACATTTTCGTTTAATTGACCTGATCATATTACTGCAAATCTGTGTAGGTATCTTATTGGTTTTGATATTAAATAGAGTAAACAAAATACGAGAAAATAATAAGACCATGATCAATTATCCCTTATTTCTAGATACAAACAATATGTCAACATGAAATGTTAAGTGGGATTTGCATGTTGAAAAAACACTTACAAAAAATATTGTCTACATTATCACGCTCTCTACCGAGTCATTCTTACTAGATCTGTTGTACCGTAGTGCCATCTATTTCTTGATACTTGTACCAAGTTGCGCATCACTTCTATAATAATAGCCGCAATACCTGCGATTGTAAGCGTTCCGCACGCGCCGCTGTGAGGTGTGCGGCGCTGACGACAGATGGAGTTACAAATGTGGCCATCTAGCGAGTAGCGACTGAATTTACAGTATTCAATGGCGGGCACCACATGGGCACCGGTGACCTCCATGGCACTTAATGTGTGTAAAACAGATATATTTTTGCCAACGACTACCCGGTTTCGATGATACAAGAATCATAATTTTTGTTATGATGTATTTTCGTGGTGCCTCGTGCCGTCACGTTCAAAGAATAGGACCACCACTTCTCTTCATATGGGTGGCGTAAGAGAGAAACTGCGAAAAGGGGCGGCGTCCTATCCTCGCCATTCGTCAAATCTTCCCTATGAAAAGACCTGCGTTCAGAAGACTGTATAGGTTGGTGTTGATCAAAGGAGTGCTGTTCAATTTTAGGCCGATGGCACATGACACTGTGGTTATAACCATTGATTTAAATCTATCTTTGCACCAAATTTTATCAAATCCGACTGATTAGTTTCTGCGTGTAAGATTAACAAACAAACGGAAACTTTATTTTATACTTTTCATTTTACAAAATTGTCTACAAGTTGCCATAAGAATTAAGAACAGTAGCATAATAAATGCATCAAAGTTATATGATATCTACAAAGATGTAAACTGACACCAACACGTCGTGTTAATGATGCAAAAACAAGGCATTGCTTGTAATTAGACCGATAAACGCATCGGGCGCAGGTCAGGAGCGCCATTACTGACGCTCATTCAAACTATAAACAGTCGGCGAGTCTTTGTTGATACGAGTATCTATACAGTATTAACATGCACTCTGTGATCTGGCTAACTATGACTTTATTGTCATAGCTTGCACTATATATCTTTTTTAACACTGTTGCGGCAACACCGTCAATAATCTAACAGGAATACATCGCGACATCTACAGCCGTTCTTATTGGTTGCTCATGACGCGATAAGTGCAGCGGCCAATAGGAAACCTCTGACGGGGGCGGACAGGAGCCGTTAACAGAAGCAACGGACACAATCAACTTGAATTTCGTACTCACCACACATAACGCATTTTTGTAAATTTATCAATTTTTAATCGCAAAATAAGTACTGTACCTGAAGTCTACGACTATCATATCTCCACCCCTCAACCTACTTGTTGCAAGCAGCAACATCTGGACCATCCAAGCCGGATATACGCTCATCAACCAGCCAAGTCAAAGGAAGAGAGACGCTAAGGTGGACGATCAGCTGGTAGTATTCGCATTAATCAGTTACGGTGCTCAGGTGAGGCGATCCAACCAAAATCTTTATCCTAACCATTCTTCTTCATTTACGTGATACTGTGCCCTTTCTGAATTCCAGTGGACGTCATTTGTGCTTGTCTACTTACGCTTGATCAGACGAACACCGTGATAGGGGTGCTGTGGTTTGCCGTTATTTTAACATCAAAAGGGATCCGTTAAATTGTAAGTACTACCTACCTTTCATTTCTCACAAAATGGCTACTGTAGACGTTGACTCGATTATTAGAGATCTTAAAAAGAAAAGAGGATCAATTAAGCGTCGATTAACTCATTTAAAGAAGTATGTGAATTCATTCAATGACCAAAAGTTGTCCGTTCAGCAACGAGCGGAAGTAAAATTACGCATGGTAGGATCACAAAACTTGATGAACGACTTTAACCATATTCAAACTCAGATTGAAGATATCAGCCCCGAGTCCGAAATCGAGACTCAGCTCGAATCACGCGAGATATTCGAGCGAGAATACTACGTTGTTCTAGCCATGGCCGAGTGCATGTCTAATCCTGATGAAAGTTTTGTAGGTAAATCCGAATCAATAACGGGAGGTTCAAGTAGTATAAAATTACCTACTGTGTCTATACCTGACTTCGACGGAACTTATGAGAACTGGTTAGAATATCGTGATACATTTTTGTCTCTAGTACATAACTGTGATTTTATTTCGCCAATTCAAAAATTTCATTATTTAAAATCGTCGTTAAAAGGCAACGCTAAATCAGTAATAGAATCTCTTGAGTTTTCGGCGAATAATTATGACATTGCATGGGAATTGTTACTCAATCGATTTGATAACACAAAATTACTAGTTCGCAATCACATCAAATCTTTATTTTCTATGCAAACCTTAGCGAAAGAATCGTCATTACAATTACGAAAGCTTATCGACACCATACTCAAAAATTTACGTGCATTAAAAATGCTAGGGGAGCCTACTGAGTATTGGGACACGCTAATTATTTACATTGTCGTATCTAAGTTAGATCCTGTTACAGAACGAGAATGGGAGCAGTATATATGCACTTTACCTACCGTTCATGGCGATTCTAAAGCGAAGTTAAAGCTTGATGATTTGTTACGATTTCTTAAAAACCGTGCCGACATTTTAGAGACACTTATAGTTTCACATTGCAAATCAACTTCATTTAGCCCCTTAGGAAATAAAAAACAATTCACTCATACGCAAAACATACCTAAGATTCATTGCAATGTAGTTACTAACAAGTTTACAGGTAAATTGTCTAAGCACACACGCAACAGCAGAATTTGTCCGAAATGTAACGCACAACATCCAATATATTCATGTCAACAGTTTTTAAGTCTTGATTTACAAAGTAAACTTAATTTAATTAAAAATAACAACTTGTGCATTAACTGCTTACGACCGGGTCACTCTGTTGATTCATGCGTGTTTGGACCATGTAGGAAATGTGACAAGAAGCACAACACATTAATTTGTGATGTCAACAACACGGATTATAATTCGCACACAGTTACACTCGTTGCCGTGAACGAGGCGTCTGATGTTCCTGTTGATCACCTAAACAATTATAGCACGCACACATCTAAACACACATTCCAAGTGAAGGATATTCACGCATCTCATTACGCGCATTCAAATGCTATGCAACCGGTTTTGTTGTCAACTGCAATCGTAGAAATAATGAGTAAACCTGGTGTTTATCTAAGGGCGCGCGCGGTCCTCGATAGCGGCAGCGAGCGTTCTTTTATTACGCAATCACTTTGTGATAAATTAAATACGCGCATGATACAGTCCACTCAGCAAATTTATGGTGTTGGAAGCTCAATAACGCAGTGTTCGCAATCATGTAATATTGAGCTGAAATCACTGGACGGCCTTTTTACAAAAAGCCTACAATGCTTGATACTGCCTCAAATAACTTCTAAGTTACCTTCTTACGCTTTAAATAGAAACCTATTCAATATTCCTGATAATATTACGCTTGCAGATCCCAGTTTCTTTGATAGTCAGCCAATTGATTTATTAATAGGTGCGGATCTTTTTTGGGAATTAATTAAGGAAGGTAAAATGCGCTTATCAAACGGACCTTTCCTTCAAAATACGCACTTAGGTTGGGTCTTATCAGGCAGTGTATCATTCAAACAAAATAATGTTAAACATGTACATTGTAATTTTACGCAAACAGACAATAAGGACATGTTTTCGTTAGATTCGTTATTACGCAAATTTTGGGAGATCGAAGAATTGCCAATGAAAGTGAAACCCTTGCTGAGCGACGAAGAACGCGCCTGCGAGGAACACTTTATTAAAAACACTAAACGCATGGCGGACGGGCGGTTCAGCGTTCGATTCCCGTTTAAGCAATCACCTGAGTTGTTAGGGGACACACGCACACAAGCTGAACATCGCTTTTTTGCGTTAGAAAGGAAATTACAACGTAACCACGAGCTTAAGAAAATGTATACAGATTTTATTCACGAATACATTAATTTAGGACATATGAGCCTTATAGACGCATACAAAAAACCGTACTATTTCTTACCACATCATGGTGTGGTTCGAGAACACGCTACTACCACAAAGTTACGCACAGTTTTCGATGCTGGTATGAAATCTAGTTCAGGAGTGTCACTAAATGATTTACAAATGGTCGGTAGCCCGATACAGGGTGATCTTATTTCAATTTTGTTACGATTTCGTGAAAATAAATATGTTGCTTGCGCAGACATAGAAAAAATGTATCGTCAAGTATTAATTAGTGAAGATCAGCGTAATTTACAGCTGATCTTGTGGCGGGATGATCCCTCTGAGCCTTTAAGGGTGTACAGGTTAAATACTGTGACGTACGGAACGGCGTCCGCTCCATTTTTGAGTTGCAGGTGTTTAAAACAGTTAGCTCAAGAATGTGATGATCCGCACGTAGTTAAAGAAATAAATCAAAGTTTTTATGTCGATGATTTAATTTTATCAGCCAATTGTAAGGAGCAATTAAATGATATCTGTAGCAAAATCACTCATGTATTAAGCTCAGCATGTTTGTCTTTGCGAAAATGGCTTTTTAATTATGATCAAGCCAATCCTAGCCAATTTCGAGAGGGTAAAAAACATATGACATTAGGAGATAATGTACAAAATAAAATCTTAGGCTTATGTTGGAATAATCAATCGGACCTATTAAGTTATCACACACAGATCAATACTGATACCAACATAATAACAAAACGCAGTATTTTGTCATACGCATCACAGATTTACGATCCGTTAGGATTACTTAGCCCAGTGATAACGTTGGCTAAGACATTGTTACAAAAATGTTGGCTTTTTAAACTCGAGTGGGACGAACCGGTTCCGGGCGACATAATAAATGTGTGGAAACGGTTCCTAGATGGTTTATTGTTACTTAGTAAAATAAGTATTCCCCGCCATGTAATGTGCAATGACCCGGTAGGTATAGAACTGCATATATTTACGGACGCGTCACAAACAGCCTACGGCGCGTGCGCATACATTCGCACCATTGATAACAAATCAGCTGTGACCGTGCGTCTGTTATGTTCGAAGGGCAAGGTCGCGCCAATAAAACCGGTAACAATACCTAGATTGGAATTATGCGGTGCGCTTATAGGTGCAAGATTATACGCTAAAATTAGTGAATCATTGCGTTCAGATATACATAAGGTTGTATTCTGGACTGACTCCACTATCGTTTTAGGGTGGTTGAGTATGCCTCCTAATTTACTTAAAACTTATGTACAGCACAGAACCGCGGAAATTCACGAATTAACAAAGGAGCACCCATGGCGCCACGTAGCGGGTAAAGAAAATCCAGCTGACTTAGTTTCACGAGGTCAGGGTCTGGACGCAGTCGGTAATTCGCAGTTATGGTGGAATGGACCGCAACTTTTACACGAACCCAATTTTGAAACGCCAAGTACGTTACATAATAATAATTTCGATTACAATTGTTCACTGGAAACTTTGCCAGAATTAAAATCAATCAATAATGTTCATAGTCATATAGCAAGTCAAAATTTAAATCAAAATTTATTTCCTTTTATTAGATTTTCACAATACAACCGCATAAAACGTGCGACTGCCTATGTACTTCGGTTTATAAATAATACGCGCAATAAGAACAATCGGCTAACGGGTCCACTCACAATTGACGAACTCAGAACCTCCGAGTTAACGTTAGCTAGATTGAGCCAAAAGGAATCGTACCCCGATGTGTATGAGGCATTGATGCTAGGCAAAAATATAAAGAAAAACGAGCACTTGTTAAAATTAAATTTATTTTTTGATGATAATAATAAAGTGATTCGAGTCGGTGGGCGCATTCAGAATTCCGACTTTGAATATGATAGAAAGCATCCCCTTTTGATATCTGCTAAACATGCACTTTCAGTTTTGCTGTTTCGCTACGAGCACAAGCGGACGTTGCACGCGGGCCCGCAGCTCCTGTTGTTTACCGTGAGGGAAGCGTGGTGGCCGGTGGGAGCGCGAAGCCTGGCTCGGAGCATCGTGCATGCATGCGTCACGTGCGCACGACTGCGCGCTAAGACGGTTAGTCCTATTATGGGAAACTTACCTTACGAACGTTTAGATCCAGGTTTTGCGTTCTTACGTAGCGGAGTTGATTACGCGGGGCCAATCCTCATATTAAACCGCAGGGGCAGAGGTGCGAGGTTGCAAAAGGCATACATCTGTTTATTTGTTTGTCTGGTTACACGCGCTGTTCACTTAGAACTGGTTAGCGATCTCACATCGGGTGCATATCTTTTAGCACTTAAACGCTTTATCGCACGACGCGGAAAGCCTAATGAAATATTTTCCGATAACGGTAAAAACTTCGTAGGTCTAATGAATGAATTTGCAAAATTTTTGTCATCTTGCTCTGATGATATTAAAGAATACGCTACCTCGTTAAGCATACGGTTTAGAATGATACCATGTTATTCGAGTCATTTTGGGGGACTTTGGGAAAGTAGTATTAAAAGTTGCAAGAGCCATTTACGACGCGTGGTAGGCAATGCACACTTGACGTTCGAGGAGTTAAGTACAGTACTTACGCAAATCGAAGCTATCCTTAACTCCCGTCCTCTTGGTCCAATGTCCTCCGATCCTCAAGACCTTCTTCCTCTTACCCCAGCTCATTTTCTGGTTGGTCGTTCACTGACCGCACCTCTGATGGCTGACGTCAGCGACGAACCTACGCATCGACTCACACGGTTTCAAAGAGTGGAGCAGTTGCGCCAGCACTTTTGGAGTCGATGGGCGAAAGAATACGTCTCCGAAATGCAGATCAGAAAGAAGTGGCAACAGCACAAGAACGATTTGAAAGAAAATATGCTTGTTCTTCTCAAAGATGACAACCTACCACCACTGAAATGGAGCTTGGGACGAATAGTGAAAACCTTTCCTGGGGGTGACGGAATTTCACGAGTAGCCGATATTCGCACATCCAGCGGCATTGTACGAAGGGCATTTTCAAAAATATGTCCACTGCACGAGGAGTAGGTAGACGAAGACTACCTATTTATTATTGGAAGCTAGAGCTTCCAAGGCCGGGAGCATGTTGCGGCAACACCGTCAATAATCTAACAGGAATACATCGCGACATCTACAGCCGTTCTTATTGGTTGCTCATGACGCGATAAGTGCAGCGGCCAATAGGAAACCTCTGACGGGGGCGGACAGGAGCCGTTAACAGAAGCAACGGACACAATCAACTTGAATTTCGTACTCACCACACATAACGCATTTTTGTAAATTTATCAATTTTTAATCGCAAAATAAGTACTGTACCTGAAGTCTACGACTATCATTTCTCCACCCCTCAACCTACTTGTTGCAAGCAGCAACAAACACATTTATTTAAAAAGAGGCTTACAATAGCACACACTTGTAGATACACGTGGTAGGTTAATATATTGAGACGTGTAAAAGCAAACTGATTTTACTGATATAAAAGAAAAACTTTGAATTCAGGTTACCAATACAGGTGATGGGTACTGGCACAATAACTACGCTTGCCAAATGCGGTTTGGTGATTACAAACACGAACAATTTTTATAAATTAGAAACCGAAATCCGAGAATTTTTCGTTGATCGACCCGGGGATCGAACCCCGTATTTAAGCTATTAGACCATCGGGGCGTTATCTGTAGTCCTTTCATTTCGGCCGACACAATAATGTGCCTGGCCGCTTCTCACCTGCCCCCCCCCCCCCCCCCCTGGGACAGCGACCCAAGCCGAGGTCCGAGCCTACAGAGGCGCCCTTGAGGTCGCTGTCCGATCCCCCCTCCCAGATCGGGCCCGCCAGAATGGAGCCCGACCGTGATCCGGCATGCCACGGCATCTCCGGTTCCGGCGGCGCCACCACTGGTGGGTTCGCCATTTGGTAGGGTGCCTTTAGCACCCCACACTGGCCCGATCACGCCCGCTAGTATGAGCCCCGGTGCCAGCGAGCCTGAGGCTTCGCACCCTCGGCCGCACCGGCGTACCGCTAGCGTCGCGGACCTAGGCTGAGTGCCTTCAGCGCTCGCCACAATCTGTCCGGTTTAACTGATTAAAGCCTTCTATATAAGGTTTCAGTGATAGGTCCGTCATAAAAAAAAGCGTTATCTGTAGTGTGAATGATAAAAAAATTTCGCCAGAATCAGCCGTGCCTGAATCATAAAGTAACTCCAACAAACACTACTGATTATTGGATAACACCTGACGACCATTAGAAATCTGAATTATTGCATGTCACTATGCGCGCGCGCACATTGCGCAGCGAGGCCGCGCTCTGACCCCACGCATGAACCTAAGTTCCTTGAATAAGACAACAACGCACATTTAATTTACGAAGCATTATTGTCTCTATTGCACAGACTAATTTAAAAACTCCTTTGTCTTTAAATAATATTGTTAAAGATAATTAGGCTGGTATTTTAGTTAAAATTATCATAATTAATCAACTACGAAAAGCATAACAAATACGTTATTATATACGATGGTGTTGTAACATACTCATCGTTAATATACTTCTTTTCATACATTAAAAACAAAAAGGAGGCGTACAGTAGTGACCGAGTTTCTTGCGCTGCTTCTTTCGGCACTAGCCCACACTTATCCCGAAGAAGTGGTAAGCTAACATTTTCATGTAAAAGATCCTTAGGGGCCTATTTGCAAAAATTCGTTCATGGGAAATTGTATTCGTATATTTAACAAATTACCACAGGGTATTGTTGAACTCCCTGTACTATTAATGATTATTTAAATGATAGAAATGTACCTATGGCATTAAATTATCCTAGCTCGTACTTGCTTAAACCTTTTGTAAACATTTATTTAGAAAGAGGCTGATAATAGTGACCGAGTTTTTTGCTCTTCTTATTCTCAGTACTAGCCCTGACTTGTCCCGAAGCAGTGGTAGGTTTAAATCATAGATATAGTATAGGATACAAGTAGATCGACTGACAGCCCGATAATGCGTGACCAGTTTTGATTTGTCAATGTGTGTGTTAACTAGTGACGTACCTTTAACATTTTTAGACTATCGATAATAATTGCAGTTTGTCGTTTGGAAAATAATGTTTACAGTCACACTGTTTTTATCTCGAGATTATGCATCTACTTTGCGGCATACCTAACCGCCCTCACTTCTTACAACTATAATAGTGAGCAGATAAATGTGCCCGGTTAGTATATTTTTTACATATTATAATTTAAAAATAAACAGTTTTAATTAATAAAAAAAATAACAGCCATTGTTAATTAGTTTTCTTTATTTATTTCTTCGAAAGATTTTCCCGTGTCATCTGCTGTGCCGTGTGAGCTCATCAATGGCAGTAAGTAAAAAAGAACAAGTAAACAAAATCTGAATAAACATTTACATTCTGATGAATCAATCCCTAATTATTGACTTTTAACAAGATTATCTTAGTTATGTGATTCCTTACAGTTTCCTTCTTCAAATTGTTAAGTTGACATTCATTTGAGACGCTGAACGTAAAATAACATCAAATTTCTCCGGAAACATTCAAGATAAATGTCGACAATAGTATCGATAAATTTGAGTCAAGCTCTAGCGTACATGTAAAATATTTCGATGAATTAATTATCCACCAAAATAATGTAAATAATCAATACATAGAACTTTATCTATACAAAATTTTAAAATGAACAAGTGGATTGAAATAATTTTATATTTACAAAATAACAAGATCAATTTCAACAAAAATAACGCGTTTTTACGATGACGACTTTCTACGTATTTACCTGTGAAATGAGCAATTTTCTGGATTATTTTTGTGGGTGACTCCACAGGCACTCACAGAACATGTGACCATTGTTAGATAAAACTGTATTTACTTAAGATAATCTACGATGTACTAGATAATTCCATAAAATGTTGAAACTTATATCGTATATGCCACTGGATGTCACTCTGTCAAATACGACAGGTCACAAAACGAAAAGATTTGTTTTCTTTTTCTATCTTGCTAGATTTCCATAAGAGGTTTTCTTCTGTATCGCAGGCTTTGTCCGTCTGTTATATTCTACGTTTTTAGTTTAAATATTGTGACGTGTATTTTAATACTTTTATTCATCTTCGTCATCTGCAAAATGCTATATATTAAGTCTGTAAAAATACTACTACTATGCCTCAAAATACTTTATATCAAACTTAGATCTATCGTCGCAACACCAAAACTAAAAGGACTTACAAATGCGCTAACGCGTACCGCAAACAGATCGACGCACGCGCATCAGTTCGTGACAACCTGCTGACCAAATCCCAAGGTCAACATTAAAAACATTTGTGAAAATGTTCCGAATGAAAATTCTTTATTGCGGGTTTATTTACTAGTGATATAGGTGTCTGTGGAGATCCTTGGGGGAGGCCTAATGTCCAGGAATGGTCGTAGTTTGGCTGTCATGATGATATAAATACATAGCGTCCAATTATGATCGTAAAAGACGCGAGCGGTCGAGTCGAGAGCTGAATGTGGGACGCTCTACTAACTTCCAGTTATGAAAATGAAATCCTAGCCCGAACATAATATCATAGGCAGTTGGCGGCTAACAGAGCAGATATATCAGGATAGTGCAAGAAATAAATGTAAAGAGGAGTAGCAGATACACAAATAGGATGTGTCACCGGGAGAAAAAGATTTTTTAACAATACAAAGGAGGTTTTCTGTTCAACTGTGATGTACCTCTCTGTGTTTTTAAATATGTGTATGATGCGATTGTTTTACGAAATGTTAACACGTTTTAATGCTCTCTGTTAAATATTGAATTTTACAACTTTGGTAAAGACTACTGGTATATAATAAAAAATATGTAATAATAAATATATTATTATGTGGACAACATCACATACATTATTCTGATCCCAATTTGAAAAACTATTTAAATAACTCGTAATTTGGTAACCAGCAACTACGAAGGTACAACAAACACCTAGAGCCGAGAAAATTTAGAAAAACCCTTTAATTCTACGTTGACCCGTCCAGGAATCGAACCCGGGACCTTGGAGCGGGCGACACCTTGAAAACCGGTGTGCCCGCCACTCCGCCACGGAGGTCTATCTATTTTAGGTACCTATCATTATGTGAATAACAGATATATGACGGCATTCATAATAATTACTCTGTACAGCAAAGTTAAATTGCATTTGTGACTCCTCATTATTACTCACAACTTTATCATATCTGATATCTCAGAACGAAAAAGTATATTGTTTCCACCAACCATGTGATTTACGATTGATATAATTTTGATTAATAAACCAGGTATCATAATCTAGTGAGAGTTATCTCAGGTGTGTGGGTTCTGCCGCGGCTCAGGCTGGCGTGATACGTTATCAGTGCGTGATTAGATACCGACGCGCGCGCACCGGCTCGCCGCGAGCGCACGCGCACGACGCGCCATGAGGAGCAAGGACCGCCTCGCTGAGCTGCAGCAAGTGAGTCACCAGGACTTATCTCTGAAAATATTACTGAAGAAAAACCACGGAAATACATTGACATTTGTTATTTAATTTGTGTTGATCATAATAATTCTTAAAAGTTGTGTATCTGTGTGTGTTGTTACTAGTAATTTAAAAAGAAAATCCGTAAAATATTGTGCTAAATAGATTGAGTTATGTAACTCGGCTTGCAAATATTAATAGAGAGCTGTGTGCAATAGCAAAAAGTGGTGTACAACGGTACAGTATTATGCAGCGAGCGTGTTTGTTCAAGTGTTTAGCGGCTAAATCACCTGAGTCAGTGTTGGATCGAAAAACTGATTTAAACTCATCAGCTGAGCAGTAAATGCAATATATCAGTGAGATGTAGAGGGTTCTAAGTCTATGTGACAAGCGTACTTTACGAAGTTGTGCAATTAAGGGATTTTACCAGTTACATACCAAGCGCGATGGGGTTATGCCTGTACCCATCATTACCACAGTAACTGTGGTAACTTGAACTCAATGTTGGAGGCCTTTGCCCTGCAGTGGGATGATTATGAGCCGTTACATTAACCAGTGACATTCTCTTACTGCTTCAAGACGACCAAAGTCTAGTGCTCATAGACTGGTTATGTGAACGTTTCTCATTAATGGGGTGGTACGTTCCAGCTGGCAAATGGCGGCGTGTACCGCGACACCGTGGTGGAGCTGCCGCCCGCCTATGACGCCGCCTACCAGAAGGAGATCGACGACATGTTCATAGAGGTTAGACAAAGCCTGGTAACTTATGATGTTGGATACGGTTGGCCAAGAAAGTGGAGTCTATTGCCCTAAATGTCAAAATCATTTATTAACATCACCATAAGGTGAAGTTTGATATTCCAATTGAAAAAGTATTCTGACAGCTACTTACTAATCCGTGCTAATACTATAAACTAGCCGTTCGCCGCGACAATTTCTGTTATTATGATCGCGATTATTTTTGCAATATTTTTCACTGATACTTCGCTCCTATTGGTCTCAGCGTGATGTTATATAGCCTAAAGCCTTCCTCGATAAATGGACTATCCAACACAAAAATTTTTTTTCAATTCGAACCAGTACTTCCTGCGATTAGCGCGTTCAAACAAACAATTCAAACAAACTCTTCAGCTTTATAATATTAGTATAGACGTCAATGTAAGTTTGTTTGTTACGCTTTTACGCGAAAACTACTAAACCGATCATTATGAAACTTTTTACAGATATGATTGGAGGTATTAGAAGTAGGGTAAGAGTGGGTATTACCGGTCACCTAAGGACAAAAACAAACAACTCATAAAATAATCAACTTATCTTTATTAAACTTTTAGAAAAGGAACATAATCTTATCCTCTAACGAATGACTTGAATTGAGATCAATAGTAATTGTATTTTTGGTATAATCAACTTAAGAAAAAAAAATGTGATTGACCGGCGTTAAACTCCATAGAGGACAATTCCGGTCATCACGATTCTTATGCCGGTCAGCGAAGCCTAAGTCCTGTCAAGCTTTTCTGATACATATATCACACATGTAGTTTTCAGGTGTGTCACTACCCGTACATTCAGCTTGTGCCCACAACCCACAAATAACACATCTGTACCCAGAGCTCATTGTTTCTCCCGTAGTAATCACATAGGACACACTTGTTTTCCAAATCATTATTTTCTTCAATATCTGTGTCATCATCTTTATATAAGTCAGTTATCTCTATATCAGATTCTGAACTGCTCCTAGTGCTATTTTTCTCCTGAAGAATTCTTTTTTTAACTGTGTGGCCTGTTTTTTTTCTTTCCTTTTGGATTTACTTTTCTTTGCCTTTTCTTATCCTCACTTTGCTTTTTAGTGGCTTTATTAGTAACTTTGCTCTTTTTCTGTTTTATTTCTACTTTTTTAAGATTCTTTCTTGCCTCAGATTTCTTATTCATTTCAGATTTTTCCTGTTTTCTTTCCTCTTTTTTCAGATTCTTTCTTGCCTCAGATTTCTTTTTAGTTTCAGTTTTTTTCAGTTTTCTGTCTTCTTTTTTAATCAATGTTTCTTTAAATGGAGTTCCTGTTATGTAGGTGGGATGCTGTTTCCTGTTACTCTATTTATTCTCTGTGCTTTTGTTGGGTATTGGCAGAAGATCTTTAACATTTGTTAAACATTTAGGAGAAGTGACAGACAGAAAATTAGACGTGCATGTAGTTGTTGGCAATGCAGTGCTGGAAAAATCAATGCAGGCAGAAGAGCAAGCTAAAGTTGTCTTAACTGCAGTGATAGGTGAACCAACAAAAGAAGAGCTAGCTGTGGCAGAAGAGGTCGCTGATGCTGAAGTGGATGGGTCAAGGATGGTTAAACTAGCTGTACGAGTTGATGTATCTATCGAGTTTGAAAGGCCAGTGATGATGGATCTCGCTGTGTGAGTCGATATCTGTTATATAAATATCATGTCGCCTAATGCCGGTCAGCGTGACCGGTATTAGGCGACAGAAGATATTTTTGTAAATCATACTTTTTTACAAAATGAATAAAACAATGGTGAGAAATAACGATAAATATTATAAAGTCGATCAGTAAGCACTCTAGAAATCAAATAAGAATTGGTTTAATGTAATAAATTAAAGACTTACGCCTTATTTTTGACGGACGAAAAATTCTAACAAAATGGCGTGAAAACTGACGACGTGCACTCCAGCTCAGCGTGTAATCGGAACTGAGCGGCGGTCGGCAGGGCGCGGACGGGAACGATCACGCCACCTTGTTTTGATGTGTGTGTGCATTTAGCGCGCCATTTTGTATGTAATAGTAAAGTGACCGGTATTATCTCCTGACCGGAGTTACCCGCTCTTCCCCTAACATAAGTTATTTGGTGTCCCACTGTTGGGCACAAGTTCCTGCTCGTGCGATATGAAGTGTAGTTCACGAGGGCAGAGCCGCGGGCGAAAAGCTAGTAAGTCATAATTTTACTGTTAAGCAGTACATGCGTTTAATGACGTTAGTTCAATAACCTTATCAATGTTTTACTGCTACATGAAATTCTGACAAAATTGATAGACCGCTTTTTTGGCCGACCGTACCTACAAGTACCTGTCATTATTATAAAGGTGCTGCGCCAGTAAGTTCCAAAATACAGTAAGTTCTATTCTTATCCTAAAACATCAATTTTACCTCCCATTTTATTTGAATGCCAATTCATAAATATGTGCTAATTTCATGACCGAACTACTCAAGTATGTCGCACACAACAATGTCGTCGCTTTGTTTACATAGCTTAGCTTATCTTAGCTCTCGTAAATGGGTTTTTATGAAACTGCGTTTATGTAAGGATTCGTTGTAGCTAGAGATGAATTAAGTAGAAGCAACGAGAGCTAGAAAACCTTACCTTAGGTATTCAGGTGACAGTAGGTACCTAAATAGTATTAATAATGATGGTTCATTTTTTGGCCTATACCTTGCCCGGTAGACCATCATGACTATGAGAATGCAGACCGCCTCAGGTCGGAAATTTGTCGACACAACAATATCTTGGTAGCTCAATTGCTTCTAGCAGTCGCTCGGTTTGCGAAGGTTGTGGGTTCCTGCCCACTTGAAGCAGTCGAACTTTTATTCAAGGAAGTGTATTCTTAATTTACTCTAAAAATTTAATTGCTTCGAAAATAGTTTCAAAAACATCAGAACCATGGTTTCGTAAATCTGACAAACTCAACCATGTACCTACTGGAAAATATAATTTTCACTTTATTACGATATAACCACTGTATAATGCTTTCTCGTCTCCGTTCGGGATCTCCATCCCCAGGGAATCGTACCTTTGTCCGGGTTATAAAGTATACTTAAGTGCTATTCTTACCCATTTAGCTCCGCGCCAAATTTCATCCACATCCATTCAACCGTTCTGGCGCGATTGAGTTCAAACGTCCATCGATATTTTAGTAAGATTATTACATAAGTAGTACTCTTATTAATAACCTTTAGTGAAAATAGATATAATCACATGTTTCCGTACTTTATTTGATATTTTAGCAACTTAATTGCACTTATAATATCAGTATATAAACTTGAAAAATTTTGTCCTAGGCGGGACTCGAACTCTGCGAGGAGATGCGGGTTCGAGTCCCGCCTGAGACAAAATTTTTCAAGTTTATATACTCACATGTTTCCGCTTTGACCTCACTCAGCTGGCGGAAAGGTTGGCGATATGTTACACTTACTTTTAATTGCGTTTAATGAATGCGCGCGCGCACTCACCTCGCGCGCTAGTTGCGCTAATTACTCCCATTAAAACTTATAATAACGAATGACCGACATGGGCGCATAGATTATCACCCCATTATTTTTGGTGAGTCCTGTAAACATTATGAAACGGAACACATAGATCCGTAACTAAGCCGGTAAATAAGGAAATATGCATTTAAAAACTATTATAACTTGTTAACAAAGCAATGAACAAATAAAACAAAAACAAAGTAAACATTTTTAGCCATCAAATATTTGAATTTATTGTAGTCAAACCTATTTCTACCCTATCTTTAGCTACTCAACTTTAAAAGTGGAATTTCCTTTTGAATTTTATACAGAGTTAACTTTGAGCTCCTTACACATCATAGCTGACGTAAACAATCAGCAGTCATTCATCATCAGTCCTTCATTAATCCAAATGGAGAAAAAAAACCTTTAACCGTGGGATTGCTTAAATTTTTTAATTCCTAACCTAACGTGTGATATATTATTATTCCATCACTGTTAGCAATTCAACACATATTTAAAAATAAGAAAATAACCAAGTCTTAAAAAATTACATAATTCGCTTCTCTACTTCAAAAATTAGGTGTTGTTTTCGAATATTTTTGAAATTTAAGGAGTTTCTTGTAAAAGATAATAATTTACCACATTTTTTTTTTGCTGTTAAGACACTTCGTACTTATGTTTTTTAATAATGTTTCGATAACGCAGGCGATAATCACGAAAACCAGTACAAAATATTATGTGTAAAATACGCGCAGAATTAGGAAGCTCTTTTTTCGGTTGAAAAATAATGGGCTCGTGTCAAAATAATAACAGCACGCAGAATTACTAGTTTAAATATTCGCCACTAGTTTAAACATCCATAGTAAATAGATTCATTAACATTTTGCTTGGGAAGTTGCGAGTCACCGGCAGCGGTTTCAGCGCCGCAGCCAACGACCGACTTCCACTTTTTCACAAAGGTTTGAGGTCGTTGATAAATTAAATATTCTAAACATAAATAATGCGAAACTTCTTCGGAAACAATGGTATTCAATTATATAAGTTTCAACTTATTACCAAAGTTAAATATAATTATTTAGCGTCAAGTATTAGGTGGGTAGACTTTGAAATATTAGGTATTTAACTATAAGATCAATAGGTAAATAATACCGTATTGTTTTGTAAAACTTATCTACTTGAGTGCCTTAGACTTTAGATTTTAGAGTGGGTAGATTAGACTACTACCCACAATTAAAATGCTGTTTAAAAAAGTTTACTGACATAGGCAGACCTGAGTTTGTTTTAGCATTCAAACATAAATTAAATTAAATTTATTTATTTATTAAGAATACTTGATTGGACGTTTGTTCATAACTTTAAGACTGTAAGTCAGAAATACTCATACGTCAATAATTCATAATAATTTAACATTAAAACACTGTACCGTAACTGGAAGCTTTATATTGAGATAGCATTTCCGTTTCCCGTCATTTGCCTACCCTTTTTAGTACGTAGTTTCCGGCTAAGTGGCGCCACCTGGCGGTCGTGTGCATTTGAAGTTTCTTAAAATTTGCGGCACACCATTTTGCTCATTGGCGTTTAGTTTACCGTCGAAACAACACGTTCACTGCAAGCCCTGTCTCTGTGATCGTTAAAATTCAGTGATATTATAATTCTCAGAGCAGAATTATAACCAAGTGAGTTTTTATACAAACTAGTACACAAATCTGGTAAGTCCTACCCTCATTATTTTAAAATGTTATGTATTTTATTTCAAGGAATTTTATTTTCAGTTTCCAAAAGCAATTTTATTGCTTAAAACAACATGTTTTTAATAAAACATGAAATATCTTCCTTAAATATTCGTGTGACTTAAATAATGAATTTAACGGTTTTGCCGTTCGGATTAAAGTCATGATGTAATACGTAAAAGTGTATGGTGTCTTTTCCGTTTAGCATTGAGTGGTTTGTTTGGCTCGGCTGGCAGCTCCTCGAGCTCCTCTTTAGCCGGTTAACGAGGTGAACGGCACCTCGGGTGCCGTCATAAAATAAATACGCTTAATAAATATATCTTTATTCTAATCAAATTAATGCTAAATTGCTTGACGAAATGGGCGAATTGCCTTTCTTTACATTTAAATTATAAAACAGTGCCTTGAGAATCCCGTTTTAGTGTTAAATTTTATGAAATGGGTAAAATTGGCAAACAAGTGCCTCAAAATAGCATACCTACACACCGCTAATGATCAGTATTGATATAAGATCTCTGAGGTCAGTGGAGCCCCTTTTTTGATCAACAGATTACTAAGTATACAGATTTTTTGAATTCACGCAACCTATTCATTAAAATGGCAGAAATTTACCAAAATATTACGTAAGTCCGTATTGATAAACGCGAGTTTAAGTCGTAAATTTATTTCAATTAAACAGACGTTAATTTTAACAATTTGTACACGAAGGTAAAATAATTATTTACAAATAAAATCGGATTCTAATAAAGTGCAATTAGTTTGTGGCCACCGGGCAGCATTTACAGAGATGCGACGAGAATTCAGTATAAGTCAAGTTAGAGATCCACTTATTAAAGCCTGCATACCTTTACAAACCCGACTTATTTAGTGTAGATCCACATTCCACTCAAATGCATTCTGGAGAAAACAGATGGCATTCGTAAAGCTTTTTGACCTCCAAAGGGCAAAAAATCCACACAGCTAAGAACAATCAATCAAAGCGCTGTCTCTCGTGTGGACGAGGTATAAAAAATTTAGAAGTCTCATAGCCTATGCTATCAATTATTCACCCTTGCGGGGTGCCTACTTACAATATACATATCGTGCTCTGCCATGCAAGCCTATGCCTCTAATTATTCACCCTCTCGGGTTGCGTACCTATTAACAACTACCCTCCAAAGGGTTGATATACAAATCGGGCTCTGCCATGCAAGCATATGCCTCTAATTATCCACCCTCGCGGGGTGCCTACTTATTTATTAACTACCCTCCTAAGGGTAGTTGGTATACAAATCGGGCTCTGCCATGCAAGCCTATACCTTTAATTATCCACCCTCGCGGGGTGCCTACTTACTTATCAACTACCCTCGTAAGGTAAGTACTGCCAAAGCAAAAATTAAGGTTAATTCTATAGCCAGGGCTCGAGGAGGTTCAAGCAATGACTTTAAATCGGGCTCTGCCATGCAAGCCTCTCATTATCCACCCTCGCGGGGTGCCTTATTATTTATCAACTATCCTCCTAAGGTAAGTTATGCCAAAGCAAAATTGCTAGAAGTTAATTCTATAACCAGGGCCCTAGCGGCCCGATCAAAGAGGTTCAAGCAATGACTTAAAATCGGGCTCTGCCATGTAAGCCTATGCCTTTTAATTATCCACTCTCGCGGGTGCCTACTTTGCACGAACTACCCTCGAAAAGTGATAAACCTGCTATAGCAACATTGCTAGAGGTTCATTTCATAATCAGGGCTCGCGGCTAGATCAAAGAGATTCAAGCAATGACTTAAAATTAGGCTTTTTCATGCAAGCGATACGCCTAAAATTATTCACCCTTGCGGGGCTACCTCGCCTGCTTTGTACCAGCTACCCTCAAAAAGGAATGGACCTGCTTTTGCAACATGGCCAGATGTTCATTTCATAAAAAAGGGCTCGCGGCTCGATTAAAGTATCCAAGGTCGTTTTAATACTCCAAGAGGTATTAAAAAAGTTGACTTGAAAGATTATAGTATCGCATATTCCTTTGTGTCAAAAGTCTCAACGTGTGAACTCGAATGTAGTCATGCAGTTGGTTATTATCCCTGTATAAGGCCAAATCGAATATTTCATGTCAGAACCCTTCTTAGTGTACTTGACACTTACTGTTACATCTAAATGCTCGCGAGCATGTAAAAGTTAAGTTGGGATGGCAAGTGAATTTAGAAATATCGGTTTTTTGTCCCCAAAAAAGTATTATTAACTATATAATGAAAAATTTAATAATGTGAAAACATGAACGAATAGAAAAACTGCAACAAAGAAATCAATCAAGTAAAATAATAATTACAAAGATGAATTGAATTAGTGATATGAATGAATTTCGTCATTTTTGTCGTGCCGCATTGTCACATAAATCATAGATAGTTGATAAGATTCCAGCTCCTAGTGGTGGTTATCGAACAACTGAAGTAGTAGATCGACACTTGCATTGCCCTTCCCAGGGGCGTTTTTTGACTACGGATGCTTTAGACCAAGCAGGTTTGCGCTTAAACCTAGACTTGATTTCAATAATTATATTTCGAATTTTGAACTTACTAGTTCCATTAAATTCCACATATTCGGCAAATAGGCACTGTCGACTGCGGAGTCCGAACCGACTAGCACATTGTACAGATCTCGTGATTATAAAACGGGAATGTCCAATAATAGACCTATTTGCCTCCAAAGCTGCTCACATTGTCAGCAATCACTTGACCCTGGATTTGACTTTGACCTGGATCAAGCTCTTTTCCAATTCATTTTACCCATCATTACTTTGGTACCTTGAATTCAATGATTGAGGCCTTTTCCATGCAGTAGGATGATTATAGGCCGTAACTAGGAGTACAGTTTGACGCAATTGTAGCATTTAAGCATGCCAAATACGTAAGGTTTAGAAATCGAGGGTCAAGAGTTAAACTGTTTAACTTAAAAGGCATTGCGATAGCGGGAAGTTAAATTCTTTAAGAAAAGGTTGTCATTGCATCCGTAAAGAAATGCTACCAATACTAAATGCTCTTCAGAGCCACATTCACTACTACATCAGTTTGATTCTTAGTGTGACAAAATAATAACAGGTGTACCTACTCGTACATCTTCGCAAAGGGAAAGTACAAAATCTTTATTTCTAATGAAAATATCATACGTTAGATCGGCATCGAATACATTTCAGGATACATTGGCGATGCGTTCGGTTCTTCATGGTGCGAACCCATTACTTGTATCTTCCTACAAACATTTCTAATATCCAGGGTGCTCTCACTCAACTAAATCTTTTAACATGGTTGTTTTTGCCATGATGGGAGAAAGTGTTCTGGCGTGTCAGAGACTGAGCACTTGCAGCACCACTTACCTTAGTAACCTCCAGATACATTTCCTCGATGGAAAAAAGGAAATCTGGGGGTTGGTGAGGCGGTGGAAGGCTAGACCTCTAAAGAAAAGCTTTTACTTAAAAGTTCTTGGTCAGTCTATTTTATAAATTTGTCAAGAAACTTAGAATTGTTGTTGTTCAAGGACAATTTCAATAGCAATAAAGATTAAAAGCCTTACTTTTCCGCAATTGGCGCAATTCTTATCAGACTTACATTTAATATATGCATTATCACATAATACAATACTTGTACACATAAATTAGCTGTCTGAAAATAATGCGATTTCTGAACCATGAACAGTGAAGTACTCATGTTCTAGTAAAACATATTCTTAAATTAATTGCTTTTACAAAGAATAAAAAACCCCAATCCGTATGGGATGTCAGTGTACTTATAAATTTATAACCGACACAAGAATGTTTCAATCATTACATCAAACAGCAATTTTAATACTTATTTGTTCAGGCAGATGCATTCATGACCTGACCTTAGAATATAGTAGAGTATAGAATAGAACCTAAAGTACCTACCTAACCATAATACAAAAACTTTACCGTATGGCCTGAATTTGGTTCTACAACCGATAGCAATACATAGGTACTGACAGACTGTCAACAGATAAATTTTGAATAGAAATAATAAAAATGTAAGCCTCCTGTCTGGGTGGTTAAAATTATAATAATTACTATTAGTTAAAACATCTCTGAGTGATAGATAAAAAAGTTTTAAATTATTCAATATTTTCATCAGTTGAGGTGCAGTACCTACGTCACGTAGGTACCTTAGCAGGATTTTACAGAAAACGTTTCTTGATTACACAGCTACCCCAGATAGCGTAAGATCTGTGTAGCTTCCAAGAACTGGTTAGAAAATCACCCCATCGACGAAGTTCTAGCTCATGGGAATTGGTAATCAGCTAAAACATCACAACAATCCTATATGTGTGAAATTAAATCAAGTATTGATAAACTTTTACACAACTAATGCGATTGCTAGAAGAATTTCCTAGAAAGCTTTTTAGTTTGAATTTTTTCATAGTTATATTACATGTTAATTTTTATTGTTACTCCTGTGTAATACACGGAAAAGAATACTGTCTTACTTAAAATAAAAAGTATTCAATTATCATAAATACTTTTTTATTAATAATATGTCACATTGGCGTTACGCTAAGGCGTTATAATATTAAGTGGCGTCACCAGGCGATAACAAACAGATCTCAATATAAAGCTTCCAGTTACGGTACAGTGTTTTAATAGCAGCGTTTTACCCTGAAATAAAACGCATATTAAAATACTTACCTCACTGGAAGCTTTCACTTTATTTCTGCCTGGTGCAATTGAGCCAATGAGCAAAATGGTGTGCCGCAAATTTTAAGAAACTTCAAATGCACACGACCGCCAGGTGGCGCCACTTAGCCGGAAACTACGTACTAAAAAGGGTAGGCAAATGACGGGAAACGGAAATGCTATCTCAATATAAAGCTTCCAGTGAGGTAAGTATTTTAATATGCGTTTTATTTCAGGGTAAAACGCTGCTATTTTCGATCTCAGTAATTCAAATGTTACCTAAAAATCTTGAGATACATTTTAGATTTAGACTATTCATAGTCTAAATTAAATCAGTAATGTATCTTTCATATGAATATCGTAGTGTTTGCGTTAATTTCAAAAACCACTGAAACACATCTTGTATCCTTATAATTGCCAAGTATAATCGCACCAGTGAGACACATTTTCTAGGCTAATAATCTCCAAGCATATCTGCCGCCAGCATGAAGCATCTAGAATGCGTTGTTTGTCCTGTTGCAGGTGGAGCGCATGCGCGCGTGGGTGCACGAGCTGAACAGCAACACGCAGCGCGTGCGCCGCCTGCACGCCGACCCCACCTTCCACACCAACAAACGTACGCACTAATACAACCTCAACATTATACATTATTGATGAACCACAGCTCGGTAGACGGTACTAAGAAGTCTGCCATCTGCATTTATTTGTATCGTGTTTTTTTTAATTTTAAGCTATTGCATAGCTTAAAATTAAAAAAAACACTTTTACATTTATGCTGAACTTAATGGTCGACTGGCAGAGAATGCCCTACGGCATTAAGTCCGCCTTATGTACTTTTTTTTGTTAAATCTGTGCAATAAAGATTAAATAAATAAATAAATAAAGTCATAGACTGAGATATAAGCGAACTGAACGAGCAGTGGGCTGATCATATCTGTCTGTCCAAGAACAAATACTGACCGTTCGGCCAAACGAGTTATTGAATGGAAACTGCACGAAGCGTAGGACGCCCAGCTAAGCGGAGTGATATTATGGAAAATGTCGCAGGCAGGAGCTTAATTAGAGGTGCTATAGCTCAAGTTCTTGAGTTGAGACCGGGCGTAGAGTAGGACACCTTCCAGCTAACAGTTTGCGAAAAGTCAAAGTAATATTTTACCAACTATGTTTTCCAGATCTACAAGATCAAATGGACTCTGTGATCACGCAGTCCAACAGCCTAGGCCTGAAGCTGGGCGGCGCGCTGCGCGAGTTCGAGGCGCGCGTGTCTGGGATGGGGGGTGCCGACGGCGCGGGGGGGAACAGCGCGCGCGCACGCATGGCGCGGCTGCAGTACGCGGCCACGCGGCGCTTGTACGCGGACGCGCTCGCCGCCCACCAGCGCGCGCTGCACGCGCTGCGCGACCACCAGCTGCGCTTGCTGCACGAGCAGATCAAGCTCAGTGAGTTTCTGCGCATCGCTATAGGCCGCGTACTAGTATTGTCGTACTACTCGTATCAATAGTAGTTTCGATATTGAGCTTCAACACTATCGATAGTATTGCAGTATAGCGATACTTCGTACTATTGATATGACGTCAACTATAGATAGGCTAACGATCGGCATCACTACCGCGTATCCATTAGGAGAACTCGTGTCCAGGAAGACGTCGGGCGACGTAACGCGACGTTGCCACACTTCACCCAACATGTAACGCGACATCGCGCAACTTGTATCTTGTCGCCCATTCGAATGGGTTAAGTCGCTCTATCAACTGAACTGACTTGCACAAGATATCGAGCGACGTAGAGCGCTGTTCCGCGATGTCAGCAAATGTCTCTGAATACAAAATAATTTCAGTCGAAAATGTCTCCTAGTGAGTACGCGGCTTTATGCCTCAAATCATGGTCACCACACGACAGCAGATCGCCTTACCAATCTCCTTTTGATAAACAAATTTTAATGTAGATAACATCACATACATATTCTAATCCTAAAGTGGGTAACTATACAGAAACAAAAACGAAGGTACCACAAACGCCCAACGCCGAAAAAATAGAAAAATACTCTTTTCCTACTTTGACCCGTCCGGGAACCGAACCCAGAACCTCGGAACTAGTGTCACCCTAAAAATTGGTGAATAGGCCACTCCACCACAAGGTGGTCAAATCTTTATTATTTCAGCCATACGTTTGAAATGGAAATTCATAAATATTTAATTTAGCTAAATGAAAAGGTTAAGTAACGGCGTTCAGTCAACCCACTGCAAGGCAAGAACCTCCATCATTGAATTTAAGTTACCACAGGAATATTATGAACATGAATTCCCACTTTAACCTACCCATATATGAGTGGGTAAGTTAATGTGCTACCCACTTTTGCTGATTACCCTGAAATAGCGCATTTATTTTTACTATATGAACATAAAATTAAGATATCACAATGATAGAGTTTTTAAGATTTATAAGTAGCTGTACTTTTTTATCTATTTCATTTGTCACCTCATTAGATTGTATGCATTTGCACATCGAGACTCTTTTGACAAATCAAATTAACCAAGACATAAACATAATACTGAATGAAATAACGATAAGCACGACACAATGAGCAATATACCACATCCTACGCTAATGCTTAAAATAGTTATAACATGCCAGGACAAGCAGTAGATTGACCTGAATTGATCTAAGGAGATGTAGAGTTCAATTATGATCCTATTCAGATTTATTTATGTCATCCCACTATATTACGTATTACGCTCTTTACTTTATAGTTCGCGGGTCACTTAAGGTCAAAGTAACAAGGACACAACGACCTGAGATTTCCGTTGTTTTAAAAAGTAGATCACCGGGAGGTGTTAATAGGCTGAGTCAAGGGGTACGGCGTTGGATGGCTTCCTCGGAAGCTACTGCAGTCGAGTCATTGCACGGTGTGAGTTCGGCGCGAATGAATGGCGGGGTGAACGGCCAAGACGTGCTAACTGCGCCCGCGTTGCTTACTCATCCAAGCCGCGAGCGTGTGCGAGCGTACTTAGTCCCATCTGAGAAGATTGACTAGTCAACTGTACTCTACCTAAAGGTTATCTGGAAGAGATCGCTTCTAGTCATAGGACCGGCTATATTGCGCAGCTCTACTTGTATTTCCAGTTTTATATATTTAGCAATCGTGTGCAATAAACAGCACCTTACTATCAATCCATCTTTGAACCAACAGGACAACCCAATTACTTTAAATGTAAATTTGAAAAAAATATATTATAATATATATTTGATCTAAATCTAATTTGGTTTAAATAAGATGATACAAAAGACCCGGTGAAAATGCGTGTCGGAGCAATTGAGTTTTTGCTTTTTAACGATTTCGACGCCACTACTTGCGAACTATGTACTATAACCAGTGATATTTAAATTAAACATCTTTGACTATAACTTATAACATTAATGTACTTATTCAATCACAAAACATTAGAATCGCAATTATTTTAAAAACCTTCTCCTTTTTTCTCTTTCAGCCAATCTGACGATATCGGACGAGGAATGCGAGAGCCTGCTGGACTCCAACAACATCTCGCTCTTCGTGGACAACGTGAGTGTCGCGCCCTTTGGTCTATATTATTATAAACAGGAAAGATCAAATCTTTCCTGCTTCTTTGTATTAAAAAGGTTCGAAACTACTATACCGATTTGCTAAATTCTGTTACCATTAGAAGCTAACATTATGCCGGATGAACATAGGCTACTTTTTACCGCGGGACCCGGGAGGTGGCGCTGCTGTCGGTATGTCAACTACTAAACGACTTGACCGATTGGGTTGAAATTTTGTTTGTGTATTACCATGGTTTCACAGACACGAATGTATTAAGCCTACCAAATATTTCTTTGTATGTGCCACCGCTAGGCACAGGTATTCGATATGACGTGGAGTTCACGCGGACAGAGCCGCGGGCGATGTGAAAAAGTGTGCAAACAAATGATATTCAAAAAATATAGATAGGTTATGCCCTTACAAAACTATCAAAATATCTGTGCCGCTTGCGAACAACTGCACACATGCGTAATTCTTATTTTGTCCTTGTCATACTCGTGAAAAGAACAATTACTTTCTCTTTCGCCTTGGCATCCATATTGTATGATGGATTTTAAAAGACGTCACAATCGTGACGTTTTAGGGACGCATATTGAGAGCGCATGTAGCATATCTATTACTTTTTAAATTATATCATTGGTGCAAACTAAAAGTGTACACATTTGTTATAAGGGTTCACTTTTACTACAACCTGTATCTATCGGATAGATGCAACACGACAAAATAATCCATACTACTTCATGTCCACATAATTGGCCGGGTCATTAAGTTGACTTCGACATGAAGTCAACGTCAATCATTCAAGTGAGGACAGTTAGGATGAAAGCATTAAGTTTTAGGTGCCACTCTTGTATCTGACTGTGTATCGAGTTGTTATTATGCATCGATGAATGATACTACATATATATTAAAACGAAGGAGATATGTTATAAGCGCACGCGTTGTGAAGACTCAAATACGCCCTAATTAGGTAGTTTTTTACAACGTCCGCGTCGAGTGTAGTCACGAGCGGTATTTCATTAAAAATTATAGCCATCTTTTGTTCTACTTACCAGTGAAACTTGTCAATGTGTGCATTTTTTTTGGATTATGAAGGTAACATAATAATATCTATACTTTAAAATGTCATTGGCATCGATGAAAGCGCCTCGTTCCCTCCGGCCGGGACTGGACCTCACTCCTCAGTCGCCGAACACAAAGGCGTCATTTAGCTCGCGCTCGCGTCCAAACAAGCAGTTTCCGCGCTTCAGTAGGTCAGCGTTCTCGGACCCATTTAGCGCGTTAATCGGAAAGATGCAGCTCATGATTCTCAGTAGCAATGTGTTTAACCTTTTTTTATATGAATATGGTGTTAAGTTAGATAGATTAGGACATCTAGGAAATCGGAAAATGAATTCTAGATTATTCATTTTCTAGGATTATTTTACGACAAAGTCAACTGGTTAGAGCAGTCGCCTGGTTTGCTGAAAATTGTGGGTTCAAGTCTTGGATGGGCCTTGAATTTAATTCAGGAATGTATTCAAATACCAAAAATTTTTTTTTAAATCTTTTAATTGTTATGATTTCCTTAAAGCCGAAATTTACTTAAAAACAATAAACAAATCAATGTTAATCTGACCCGTAAACGTACAGACGACAGCTCAGCCTAAACAACTTTGCGTCTTACGTCTTTGAAACAAGTTTGATTTTGCAATAAAAATATCTAGCCCAAGGTCATTGTGCATCTCCAGGTGAAAGCTGAGACAGCGGAGGCAAAGCGTGCGTTGCGCGACGTGGAGGCGCGGCACGAGGAGCTGGCGCGCGTGGAGGCGGCGCTGCTCGGCCTCCGCGACCTGTTCCTGCAGCTGGCCGACCTCGTCGCCGCGCAGGTGACCTACGACACTGTCCACTGCAGGACATATCATAACCAGCCTTTAGTAGTCCATTACCTTACCAAATAACGCCCATTGGTCTAGTAGTGTCAATACCGGGCCACGATCTCGGGGTCGGGCATCAAAAAGTTTAGAATTTTCGAACATTGCTCAGGTTTGTGATTACCAACCCACGTTTAGCAAGCGTGGTGATTATGCCTGTACTCATCAGTGCTATGGTAACTTTGGTAACTGAATTTAGTGATGGAGGCCCGTGCTCTGCATTGGGATGATTATAGACCGTTAGTTACTGAATATGATTTTGCAATTTGCAATAATCACCACGCTTAGCAGACGAGTTCGCGATGCCCCCGATAATACGATGCACTACATACAGGACATCTCATATCATCATAATCAGCCCTATTGGTCTACTGCTGGTCACAGGCCTCTCCTAATGGAGGATATTGCCATAATCATCGCGTAGCAGACGAGTTTGCGTAATTTGGCCAGTATAAAGGAGACGCTGTTACCCGTCTTCTTTTGGCAGTTCTTCTGTAGACACCCCGAACGACATCCATAGGAAGGTAGAAAGTTGGTATTTTATTGCATGATATTATACAGGTGACTTTTTATCATCTTTAAAAATTGTATAGGCGTTAAGTATCGAATTTAAAGCCCATTCATGAAGTAATGAATGTAAATTAATTTTTCATTCGAAAATATTTTTCGCAACATAGTTTTAAATTTTTACGGTCCTAAGTTTAGTTTGATTAAGGTGTTATGGCGGAAAAATATACTATGAACTTTTAATTTTCATTCTAATCTGTTAAAGCCACCGGTAACTACCAAATGCAATAACGATAAAATAATGCTTATTAGTATCTGCTAAATATAAAAAAATATGACAATGATTTTGTTTGATTAAAGTGTTAAGGGCGGGAAAATATATTATGATCGATAACTACCAAATGCATTAACAATAAAATAATGGAACACGTATGTCCTACAGCAAGAGCAGATCGACAGCGTGGAGTACTACGCGCTGCAGGCCACGGGCCACGTGGAGCTGGGCGGCCGCGAGCTGCTCAAGGGCACCGTCAGCCACGCCAAGGCCAAGAAGGTACGTGGCACGAATCCTACGCTGTCAGGCCAGTGCGTTTAGGCGGGACTGAAGGCACTGCTGCTAGCGGGTACCTTAGGCCAGGTCCTAAGGCTCGTCCATACAAAGAACTCATACTAGCGTGAGCAATCGCACCGTGCCTCATGATGAGGACATCTGGCCAAGTGGTCAAACTGACTAGTATTGCATCTTCGTGACTTGGCAGACTCTGTGAATGCAAACCGGTATGCGTTTTACCTCTTTTTCGTTGGCCCGATACAGAGAAATCAGAACATTTCGGAGGATCTTTGCTGTTGTTGTGTCATTATACTGCTCACCTAATTCTTTTGGGCAATCAATAATTTTTTTGGGCATTCTTTTAAAGTGCCGGCCAATAAAAACAAATTGGTTTGTATGTTTAGAACTCATTTGGCACAACAATTAACATGGCACCATAGCTATAGGATTGCTGTAAGCTAAGTTATTTAAGTTAGAAGATTCGTCAGTTTCATACATTTATTAATTTCTGAGAGTGCCGATTTTTCACCATCTCGTGTTGGATTTTATATTATTTTATGTCCAAGCTATCCGATAGATTTAAAAATATAAATCTACTATTTTAATTTGCACATAAAAGTAATCGTTTCAAAAATGTGTTACAGAAAAAGCTCGGCCTGGTGATCTGCATGGCGTCCGGGATAGCCATAGTGCTGCTGGTGCTCATAGTGACGTGAGGGGGCTGCCCGCCCGCCCCCGCGCCCCCGCGCCCCCCCGCCGCCCTCGCAACCCCCGCGCCACGCCCGCGGCGCCGCTGCGAGAAGCAGGGTCTCCAGACTGGGGTTTAGAAAACTGCAGGGAACATTTTTCCTCCGTAAATTCCACAGTTCTAAATGTAACAAATTAGGATTGATTGAGTTTACAAAATTTAAAAATACTTAAAAGTATAATATTCCAACGAAACACCTTCTGATTGAATAATTATTTTTATTTATTGTTTCTGTTTTTGTTTAAAAGACCACATGTCTCTGAATAGCATATAAATATTTTGGGGAAAATCATTGAATTGTATCTTTGGGATAAATTTAAATTACCTCTGCGAAAATTTTATATTCATAATCTGGAGACCCTGCGGAGAATGAACTGCTAGTCAATATCGTAATTTTATGTTATACTTACTTTAGTGGCTAACGATAATCTTAATTTTAATAATAAATCATATTTAAATAACATTTTATTTTTATTTATAAAATCCAAAAAGATAAGAACCTTTACATGATATTTGAGCAACTTAATTACAACAATAATGTCAGAATTTTTTACTTGAAAAATTATGTCTTAGGCGGGACTCGAACCCGCATCTCTTTGCATACCGGGCGGGGCGATTTATCTTACAGCGATAAAAATATGCTTGGAAAATTGGCGCTGTTACGCAGTGTCACGGTATGCATGGAGATACGGTTTCGAGTCCCGCCTGAGAAACAATTTTACAAGTCAAAATAATAAGATACGATTCTTAAAAGGATAAAAATCCTAGGTATAAGTTTGTTTTACATCACATTCCCTAATCGTATCACTATAAGTGAAATTATCATGAGTATGTTTTTCTACACACAACAACGAGACGTCTACCAGTTGCAGTGCCTTAGAAACAGACACCCAAAGTGAAAGGACTGGAACCAACGATATTAAATACTTCGTTGACTGGAACTTTAAAAGCAAGAATAAAAATTTTACTCGAGTTTATTAAGATTGTAGACTGTCCTAATTTATCCCGACACTTGACGGACACTTTTCAGAATACATGGGTACGGTTAAAAAAATAAAAAATATATTACAAGTATAATACAAAGTCTAATAGTAACACTGCAAAAAGTTATAATAATATAATAATTTCTTCAAATCTAAATACATAATTATGTTTTGGTAAACTCCGGTTCGAATGCTTCGACCGCAGCGGTAGATGCAAAACGGTACAGGAAATAACGGAAAACAAATATACGGCTTTAAGAATGCACTTCACGATAAACCAACTCTTCTTGTTAAATTATTATGAAAAGTTGGCTGTATTGGCTGTATATACATAAATTCCTTTGCCGTAAAATTTCTAACAAAGTTTAAACCATTTTGCCGCCAAAAGTTATCTGTGCGAGGATCGTGAAAACTGTAAGTTATTAATTTTCTTACTTTCTTAGCTATTATTTTAAATATTTTACTTTACTTTATCAGATAACCCTAGAATGAAAATACTTGTTGGTATTCTTATGAATGAATAGAGCGTTAATTTATCAACAACTTGGTAATTATTACTTGTAGGTTCATTGTGATTTATAGACGATTAATGACTTCAGCGTTTTCTTTCAGATGGTGATTCTTTATGTTGCTCTGCCTGCAAATAGACTTGAATAAACACGATGATCGACGGGCTGAAAGTTTTGTTTTGTCTTTCTTTGTAATAGTACAGACAGATAAGTTAATATGGATAATGCCGTCTTTTGACATTTTCAGGCGGTTGAACCCGTTGCTTAGTTACGCGCTGTATTCGCCAGATGTCACTACTGACACAGTTGCAGTTTATAGATATAATTTGTAAGTAAACACTCCATATTTCCATATTTTTTATTTTAAGATCGGCATAACAAAAATAAGTAGAAATTTATGTAAGTAATTTTAAAGAGGATATGAACGACAACTTAGCTTTTTACCAGACTGCGGCAAAGCCAACAGGAAAGGTTAAAATTTTAGCAATATAAGTATAGAATGTACTATATGTGGGTATTTATGTGGGTTCCACATTTGCGGCTAAACTACTGAGCAGATTTAGGTGAATGAGGTATTTAGGTGACCGGCCGACATAGGGAATCCCTCAACCCCCAGGAGGCACTCGGGCGCCACGATAACAATTGATTTCAATTGTGTCTGGAATAAACGATCGAGGGATTAATTAATACTTGTGCTGTTTAATCCCTCAACCCCCAGGAGGGGGTCGCGCGTGCGCGATAACAATTGATTTCAATTGTGTCTGGAAAAACTCACGATCGAGGGATTAATGTGTTGCAGTTGCAGAGTGAATGTACATTTTTATTTGTCCTGATTTCCATTTCTAGACTAATTGTGAGCCCTTGTTGACGTATTGGTTGCTTCGCCGCTTACATCGCGTCAACTATAGAATTATTATAATTGAAAGAAGTATTTTTGTTGATTGATATTGACCACACATTATCCAACGTCACTTAATTGTTAAATTTTGGAATATTTAATCGAATGTATTTCGTACCTATTTTATTAGGTTTTTATAATTAATTTAAACTCTTTACGTTCGTTATTACGAGAGTTACGGCTGACCCTAGTAGGACGCTAAACGTCATAAATAAAATAAGTTTTAAAATTTTATTAGAATACAAGTTCAATCCGTTGAGTAATCTCTAGTAAATATTAAAAAAATAATATCACTGTTAATAAATCAAGTTCTTATTATTATTTCAGTGAGAAATGTTCGTGATCTGATCCCGCGGCGGCGAAGCTGGTTACACAAGTGGCTGGCGTGAAACAATTTGGTTAGTAGCTGTTTTGATATCTTCGGAAATAATGATTGGGAAACATCTGTTCTGATTTAATTAAAATAGTTTCGTTTGCTTTAAGAGTAGCCATTCATGCAGAGGTAGAGCTGTTTGTTAGGCAGTTTAGTACTCGCGTAGTTCTGCCTAAATAATCTACGACAAACTGCAACACTGAATGTGTAGCTGTGGGATTAATTATAAAATTATACTCAATTTAGTAGACTCCTCACACCTATTGCACAAATTAAGCATAAATGCTTATTGCAGTACGTGACGTAAGCAACACTGGCTGTGGCAACATTGCTTCTATAGTGTTAAGGAATTTATGGAATACAAAATAAAAAACTAAACAATTGTAATTATGTAATGACATACCTATTTAATTAAATCTGTTAATACAATTAAATTAATCAAACTATATTGTACCTTGTATTGTTAGCTTTCACACACTATTAACTATTATTTCTACTTGTAATATTTTTCACCACAAATGTACTGTACTCTGGCAAATAAACGTTTTTACTTTTACTTTTTCACGTGCACGATTCTTACTACCGTCTGTAGTACTTATCACAAACGAAACTATTTTCTTAGGGGCTTGCAATACTTGTAATAGTACCTACTTACGGGCACATCGATGTTTTTTTTATCAATTACTTAATAAATACTTTATATGATATTAATACTTTATGTGTTATATTGAGCAACTTAATTGCAATATCAGCAATTAAACTAGTAAAATTATGTCTCACGCGGAGACATATTTTTTTAAGTTTAAATACTGATAATTAGTAAATCTCCATTAACTGTATGAGTGAACCCGTACAGTTAATCGACATTATCGTTTAAAAACGACCTACTTTATAATTTGTAAAACTTTTTACTTAATATTAAAGTGTTCAATAAATACTACGACAGTCAATATCTGATATTATCATTAAATACATTTGCATCAGTAACTTTCCATGTTGACAGTATACTTATCAATCGTATTGTGTGTAAACAGACACAGCACATTGAACACTTGCAATTTTTTTAGTACGTAACGTACGTATAATCATCCCACTGCAGGGAAAAGGCCTCCATCATTAAATTCAAGTTACCACTGCAATGATGGGAATTGGCATAATCACCACGCTTGCCAAATGCGGGTTAGTGATCACAAACCCGAGCAACGTTCGAAAATTCGAAATTTTTTGTTGCCCGACCCGGGGTGTTCAATTCAATTCAATTCAATTCAAATATTTTATTGCGTTCTATAATGTTACAAGGATGTTATAAAGTATGATGTAGACAGTTCATTATAGACCCTGTTCGGGCACAACAATACAATTTGTAGTAGACGGACAGAGAGGATGACGCCATAATTACATAATATTTCAATACAGAAGAACAAATAAACACCTATTATTACTACATACATAATTTACTTACTTTCTAAAATTTACTGTATATTCAATTTATAGATATCGACTAATTTGGTGATAGTTATTAATTTATTTTATATAAAATAACGGCTAATTACATATTTTTATTAGATTATATTATTAAACATTTATATAAATTTGAATTTGAGAAATAAAATAAATTGTAATATTTGTTGTCATTGTATTAATTAATTTGGTTATATATTTTTTAATTTTATTAGATTTTCGTCATTTAGGTATTCATTTATTGTATAGTAGCAATTTTTTAAAAGAATAGATTTTATTGATTTTCCATATTTTATTTTATTTGATTCTTCTTTTATAAATTCCAGTAGTTTATTGTAAATTTTTATAGACATGATTAGTGGGCTTGATGAATGAAGCTTTAGATGGACAGGCGGTAACATTAATTTGTTCTTACGAACACTTCTCAAAGAGTGGTTCGAGGGTAAATTCGATCGCTTTGTATAAAATTCGGGATGTTTCACCACAAATGTACTGTACTCTGGCAAATAAACGTTTTTACTTTTACTTTTTCACGTGCACGATTCTTACTACCGTCTGTAGTACTTATCACAAACGAAACTATTTTCTTAGGGGCTTGCAATACTTGTAATAGTACCTACTTACGGGCACATCGATGTTTTTTTTATCAATTACTTAATAAATACTTTATATGATATTAATACTTTATGTGTTATATTGAGCAACTTAATTGCAATATCAGCAATTAAACTAGTAAAATTATGTCTCACGCGGAGACATAATTTTTTAAGTTTAAATACCGATAATTAGTAAATCTCCATTTATTGTAAGAGTAAACCCGTACATTTAATCGACATTGTCGTTTAAAAACGACCTACTTTATACTTTGTAACACTTTTTACTCAATATTGAAGTGTTCAATAAATACTACGACAGTCAATATCTGATATTATCATTAAATACATTTGCATCAGTAACTTTCCATGTTGACAGTATACTTATCAATCGTATTGTGTGTAAACAGACACAGCACATTGAACACTTGCAATTTTTTTAGTCCGTAACGTACGTATAATCATCCCACTGCAGGGAAAATTCCTCCATCATTAAATTCAAGTTACCACTGCAATGATGGGAATTGGCATAATCACCACGCTTGCCAAATGCGGGTTAGTGATCACAAACCCGAGCAACGTTCGAAAATTCGAAATTTTTTGTTGCCCGACCCGGGGTGTTGAACCTGGGACCCCGAGATCTTGGCCCGGTATTCAAACCACTAGACCAACGGGGCGTTTTATCTAGTATTTACGCTGAATTGAACAATTAGTTACACTTATAGTAGTGTAGTTTAGTGTAGTCTTTGCTATAAAGTTAGAACTTTGCGGGAAACACTAGTTATCAATGCTTTATTAGACTCATCATAACGTTGGCTTACTGGTAAAACATGATAAATGCACTTTTTGCTAAAAACGAGTTAACAATGCAGGTATATTCAGTTTTTTATGCTCTATCGACTGGTAAAACAAAATAAGTGATATAGTAATTCTATCGCAAAATACCCAAGATCAAAATAAGGTAAATGTAACGACATCAATAAAAGCTTCTGTTCAACCACAGTAAATCAACTTATCATTGAATTTGACCTGAGCGTCTACAAGTGACAGAAAATAAATTTCTTTAAGTTTATTTTCTCGTAGGTGCAAGTATTATTATTATGTACATTATAATCGGCAAAAACAACATAAATGTGTCTATTTGCTTAGTCTCGTGAAAAATTACTGAAGAAATCACATAAATACGTATACTATTATTTTCCTGACAGTTGCTAGTTAAATTGTATCATTATTTACTGGTATGATATGCACATATTATTATTTCCCTATAAATAACTATATATGTAGCGCCAAGCAGTATTCAACAAGGAAAAAATTATAATAGCATTTATTACTTTTTTCCTGGAGAAGTCTACTTATATTTCGAACTTATTACGGTAATTCAAGTAATAGGTGCGCGTGCGCTTGCAAAAAAAAAAGGTTTTATTGAGTTACAGTGACGGTACATGGCATGACATTTTTCCCTTTTTTTAATGAATTGAATTGTTTACCTAGGTAACCTTGAAAATGTTTAGAAAACGAAAAACGGCTTAATGTAAAAGTTGCCAATACTTTTATTGTTTTTCGAAGTAATCTCCGTTCCTCTCTACACATTGTCGCATTCGATGGAACCACTGAAAAAAGCAATGGGCTCATTCTTCCTTCCTCTTCTATGGCATTTTCGTACGCTTTCACCGCATCTTCAGGGCTCGTGAAGCGAATACCTCGAATATTACGAGTATCTTTAGTTCTCAGGAATAAATGCAAGTCGCAGGGCGCCAGGTCAGGACTCTATGGCGAATGACTCATTATCTCGACACCTACCATGGTCAAATATTCAACAGTCCGTTTTGCGGGGTGCGCTGAAGCATTGTCGTGGTGGAAGAGGATTCTGCTTCGAAGACGCTGTTGTCGAATTTTTACCAAGACAACAGGCAAACAGCGATTGACATATCAGTCTGCAGTAACTGTCCTTCCATCTTCTAGCACAACTGTTGCGAGATGACCTTTCCGACCAAAGAATGAGGCAATCATCTTTTTTCCTTGACTTCTTCCTTCTTGACTAAGGTATAGTTGGCCGATCCTCGAAAGGAGCTGATTGTCTTTTGGTTTCGGGTTCGTAGCAATATATCCTTCTTTCAGCTTTCATCACCTGTGACGATGTCAAATACAGCATTGAGTCACCGGTAACATTTGGTGATACCAGTCCATGCGAAGGTGTTTCTGGTCGTCGGGAATATTATGTTATGGGGAATCTATCTGGTACAAAGCTTCCTGACGCCTAAATATTAGTGTGATATTTTTTGAACTTGACTCATACCAATGCCTAGGCTTGCCCGTATCTGCTGATAGGTCACTCTCTTATCTTCATCTATCATGCGTCGCACAGCACTGATGTTATCTTCAGTAGTCGCTGTTAAAGGACGTTCCTCACGCAGATTATCATTGTGATAGCTATTCCACGCTTAAACGTGTTAAATCAATTGTAAATAGTGGCACGAGTTGGGCCTTCATTAAAAAATGCTCATCGCAGCCTATCATAGCTTTGTAGTTGAGTAAGCCCACAACGAAAGTAATTATAAATCATTGACCAAAAATTTTTTGCGTTAGGTTCATTTTCACGTCTAACAAGAGTTTTAGATTTATAATATACTACATTAGGTTACCAAAGAGTTCTAAAATTGAAATTCAAAAAAGTTTTCATTAGCAATGTTTCTAACTGGCCAGTTCTAAACATTTTCAGTGTTACCCACGTATCGTTGAAAGATTTCGTGAAATATTAGGCACGTAAATCCGCATGCTTCCAGTGGTCTGCCTGGTTTTCATTTTCTAGCTTCTTCAGTTGCGACGATGGTGAAGTACCGTGTTCATCGACTACGCCAATGATTGCAGTTGATAACATAGAACAGAATTTAGATTCAAATACACGAGTCATTGTTATTCCTATTTTGGACAATGTAACAAAAGACAAAACCCGCAGTAGACGAAGATTCTTCAGAAAAATAAAAAAATAAACTATTGTAATATTATGATTATTAATTTAGTTGCAACATAAGCTGATTTTTCAACATTAAACATTGTTTTAATAACAGATTCCCGTTTTGTGAACTTTTGTATGAAAAGTTTAATGGTAAGTCACATAAAAATGCGTAACAGTACAGGTAAAATGAGGTAAATAAAATCATTTCTCTAATAATTCCAACAATTAATTTCATATTAACGTGTTTTTTATACTGTTAACCTTATTTTTTTATTTTCCAACCATTTTCATTAAAATTTTATACATATCAGAAGAAATATAGATTTTATACCCATTTTCTTAATTACAGGTAAATCAAGTTAAGTGCATGCCCTCAGTCAATTCAAAACTGTTTTTTTGGAAACCCTCTGCAAGTTATGCTGTTTTAATGTAATACAGGGTGTAAAAAAAGGCTTAACGAAGCCTTAAACCTCGCATTAGGTTTATCAAACCAAAACGCATGTAACAAAAATAATCGCTGGGAAACGACTTTTTTTTTGAGGCATTAAAAAAAATCAAGTATTTATTGCCCGCAATGTATAGCGCGCACGAAGTGCTAGACGAGGTGTTGTGTACGTATGGGCTACGCGGGGCGGGGCGGGGGCAAACGCGGACCGCCTCGCTTTGCCCCTATCGCGTGTACATCGTCTTCGGTTGTAACTTGTAGGCAGGCACAACCTACTAAAATTGCACAGAACACAAATTGCTAAACAAAAGTACCTACTTACCTACTCTTCATCCGTGTCGTCCAGATCAGGCCTCTCCAAATGAACCAGCTGTGGCTCAAACTGTCGACCTCCCATCTCCAAACAAACACGCGCCCGATACCGCGTGTTCTGATGCACTCTCTCGAGAATGCCTCCTCGCACCGACCGCTGTTTAAGGTCTTCAAACACGTCAATGATTTTTTGACGCATTTCGTCACTCGATGTGCATGGCCGGTCAAAAACTCTGTCTTTCACGTAGCCCCACAAAAAAAAGTCGAGCGGTGTTAAATCTGGTGACCTGGCTGGCCATGCGTGAGGCCCATACCTCCCGATCCAGTGGTCACCAAACAACTCCGTCAGGCGTTCACGTACTGGCCTAACGATGTGAGGTGGTGCACCATCGTGCTGGAACCACGTCTCTCGCAGCTGGGCTAGTGGCATGTCGTCCAGAGCCTCCGTCAATTCGTTATTTAACAACTGTAAGTAGGCTGCCCCATCCATTCGCGCTGGTAAAAAAACTGGTCCCAGGATTTGGTCCCGTACAATGCCGGCCCAAACGTTATGCTTCCACCTTGTCTGGAAGCCAGTTTCCTGCGTCTGATGGGGGTTCTCAGCACACCAGTAGTGAGCATTTCGACGGTTCCACATCCCATTGTTAGTAAAAGTGCTCTCATCCGTAAAAATGACGTTCCTCGCGAAGGCTCTATCCTGGCTCAAAAACCATCTACAATACGCCATGCGACGCTGGGTGTCACCTGGCACAAGTGCATGAATTTTATGAATTTTGTATGGTTTTTGACCGTCTCTTTTTAACAGCTTGTGCACAGTCGAATGTGATACGACGTGTCTTGCATGATGACCTCGCCTGCTTCTTAGCACCTTAGCTGCTGTTCTCACGCCCAATCGTGGGTTCGCCTGCATGACGTCAAGTATGGCCTGTTCCGTGGTAGAGGATATTGACCCGCGCCCCGTCTCCATAACTGGCACAATCGGCTGATTGTCAAGAAGACGCTGAACAGCTCTAGTGATCACACGAGGGTCGCGAGGCTGATGCGCGTTAGGGAACTGGGTTCCATAAAGACGCAATGCTTCGGATGCATTGCCATGAGCCATCCCATAGCAGAACACCATGTTCACAAACTCACGAGCACTAAACTGATGCCAAGGCATTTCTAAAACACTTCACTGTCACGGAAGTCACTGAAAAGATAACTGAACAACAACAAAAAGCACGCGAAAACAGAAAATTGCGAATTGCTAGCGCATTCGATGACGTAAGAAACCGAACTAAATAAATTTCAAGTATGATTTTTGCTTTTGATTTCGCCGACGCCGACAAACGCCGGCCTTGCGGCCGGCGCTCCCGGTTTCCTATTGGCTCGCGCGCGCGCCGCATCGCTTGCGGCGCGGGAAAAGCCCCCGCTCCCCGCGAATCCGCGCTAGCTGCTCTAAGATTTTTAACCGACTTATAATGATTGCTATTTTCTTTGCTAAGGATTTTGATCAAAGGGACATGAATGAATTGTTTGTTTAGTAGGCAGTCATACCATGCTCAGTACATTTTATCATTTGTAAGTCTTATTTTAAACCGAAAAAAGAAGGAATTCAGTCAAATGGCGGTACTAATACAGCCTTACAGCTTTATTTTTGTTTTGGTACATTTAAATCGAACAAAGTATTCGCTAAAATTTGCAATTCGTGATTTTTTGTATCTCAAAGAAGTCATTTGGTTGCTTACTGTAGTAAATAGTAATTAGAATGGTAAAAAGAAATTCAAAGAACATTAAAATGTTGTTTTTAGTTAAGTTTAATTTTACGAAAGAAGAAACCTTATTGCAATTGTACGGTTTAAATGAAGATCGAATGCAAAATTGTTGATAAAAGTAGGTACACAGATAGCATAGCAATTGAAATGATATGAAACTTTATTTTGTTATCGGATTAGAACTTAATGCCTAGCTATAAATTAACTAAACCAATCATTTAGATGGAATGTTGCTAAATCCTTTAATGCAGGCGTTTTCATCAACAGGTCTTGAATCTTACGTATTATCCATTTTTCAGTAACTTATTAACCGATGGAACTGTAAAGTACTCAATACTCGTATGAAACGAAAAAAAATCTTAAGTCATGATGTGGTACTACGCTACACCTCATTTTGATGTTAGTTTAATCGACCAAATTATCCGAAAATAAAGCCAGTAAACTGTAATTTGTGAAACTGTAGTGGGTTGTAGGTGGTACGAGGCATGTCTTAATCTTCTAATGGTTAAAGTGTAGGCTTTTGATCCTAAGGTTCGATGTTCGAATCCTAGGCTGGCAACGCAAACAAAGTCAGAAAATGACCTACCTACTTAATGTATCAATAAGTGATGATTATGTAAATGTATGAGTATGTTGTAACGTTTGTGTGAAATGTACTCACAATGCTGTGTAGTAAATAAATAATGAATCTACCTAAAGTTAGATTCATTAAGATGTCAACTTATTTACTAGCGAGCAACTTTTAACTCCCTTCCGAAATTGTTCGGTTGTTTAGTAGCGTTAGAATGATTGCTATCTGTTTTGGTAAGGATTTCGATAAAAGGGACATGAATTGTTAAGGCATACCATGTTCAGTACATTTTATCATTTGTAAGTATTATTGTAGTACCGACAAAAAAAGAATTCAGTCAAATGACAGTACTAAGACATACAGATTTATTTTTGTTTGGTACGTTTAAAATAAACAAACTATTCGCTACAATTATGTGAATTTTTGTATCTCAGAGAAGTTATTTTCTTGCTGGCTGTAGTAATTAGAATGGTGAAAAGAAGTACTAAGAACCTTAATGTTGTTTTTAGTTATGAGCTTAATTTTACGAAAGGAGAAACCTCATTGATATGCGCGTAGGTTTGCGCTCGGAAATGTTGCTAAACCTTTTTAGCTAGGCGTACAGGACTTAAAATTTCCGTATCCCATTTACGTAAGTAAGAGAAAAAAGGTAAACATAAGAGTTATGGTAAGCTCGTTGTGAGAGTAAAATAATTTAATAGCTTGTTTTCATTCGTGTAATCGACCGAATTATTCAAATTAAACTAGCAGCTTACAAATTGTACGGTTTTAATGAAGGTCGAATGCAAAATTGTTGATCAAAGTAGGATACACAGATAGCATAGCAATTGAATTGATATGAAACTTTATTTTTGTTTTTGGATACGAGCTTAGTTATAAATTAACTAAACCAATCATTTGGATGGAATGTTGCCAAATCCTTTTATGCATCTGCATGCCGCCTGCGCGTTTTCATCAACAGGACTTAAATCATACGCATTCAGTAACTTATCAACCATTGGAACTGTAAAGTACTCATTACTCGTATGAAACGAAAAAAAAACTTAAGTCATGATGTGGTACCCACTACGCAACGGCTAAAGACTTATTTTGATGTTAATTTAATCGACCAAATTATCCGAAAATAAAGCCAATAAACTGTAATTTGTGAAACTTGAGTGGGTGTAGGTGGTAAGAAACTACGAGGCATGTCTTAATCTTTCTAATGGTTAAAGTGTAGGCTTTTGATCCTAAGGTTCGACGTTCGAAACCTAGGCTTGCAACGCAAACAAAGTCAGAAAAATACCTACCTACTTAATCTATCAATGACTGGTGATTAGTTATTTTGTTAGTTCATTAAAATCAGGATCAAGTGGTAAAGTCAGCAAGCAGTTCATTTAACTTTTCGAAGAACGACACAACAGCACAGCTACCAGCTGATCGTGCGGGGTGCGGGCATTGAACGAACGTTCATCGACCTCAACGCAAGCGTTACACAGCGAGTGCGTGCACACAATGAAGGACATTCGTGGTTGTGTGCGTGCGCGCGGTTTATTGCGGGTTGCTCTCTTTAAAGCGATTTTTATGAAAAAGTTGCGAACATTTTCAACATGTTTCTAAAGAAAAAAGTTTTGTTACAACAAACAGAAGATTTTCATGCAAAGATCTTGAAAAAAAAACTTTCACTTTGACCCTAATTATCTCAGGAACTATTCATTTCCCAGGTATGGTTTCCTGAAAAAAATTATCGTACAAATGAGTAGAATATGTGGTATTCGGCTTCGTTAAGCCTTTTTTTACACCCGATATAGATAAAGTTTAAAAGTTAGTTTATCGTTTGACATGAAACATTCCGCAACAAGTAAATTGTTTAACACTAAAAATTCGATTTGATTTTTTAAACCTCATTATCTCAGAACTATGTCTTACGCATAATATCAGTATATAAACTTGAAAAATTTTGTCTCAGGCGGGACTCGAACCCGCATCTCCTCGCATGCTATAAGTGCAATTAAGTTGCTAAAATATCAAATAAAGTATATGTCTTACGCACTTATGTTGTTTTACCAGCAAGCAGACGATAACTATGAAATCTAACGTACATTGCTTTAATAATATTCTTCTAAGTTAACCAGTTGTAGACACTTTGATGGCAAATGTAATCATTATACATAAACTATCAAATAATTTCTTAATCTTCTAAGTAGAAGTTTGGTAAATTTAAGATTTCTCATATATTTTTTTTCTGATCTGTTTCAGTGGGAAAAATCCGATGAAAACCGGCAAATACTACTGAAGATTGAATCAGTTGACACCAAAAACATATTTGTCTTGAACGAAGGTTCAAATTTTTCAGGTCAGGTTGAATTAAGTTTTATAATAATACGAGTAACTGTAATGTCGTGTTGTGTCAGCACATACAAATTAGTGACACCCTTTTGATGAAACTGTTTGACGTATTTAGACAATACTCAACGGTCTCAAACAAGACTTAACTCCATTTTTTATACCGTTATGGCTATCGCTTATTTCGCTATTCTCCTTAAAAAGGAGAGAGACCCGTGCTCAGCAGTGAGCGAAAATGGGTTGTTACTTTACTTTTTTCACTTTTATAATTATTTGTAACAGTGACGTTCTGACACCCACATACTTAAAGCAAATCTGGTAATATCAGTATATAAACTTGAAAATTTTTGTCTCAGGCGGGACTCGAACCCGCATCTCCTCGCATGCCGGGCGGGCGCCATACCATTAGGCACCGAGACACTGCGACACGGCGCGAATTTTTCAAGCATATTCTTACGCTGTGAGCCAGCGTTGTTTCATCAAATGTTAGGAGTTTGCACCCTTAACACCCGAAAGAAACATCTTTACAGATGTTTGACAGTCAGTTAAGATGAAACAGCTATTTATATACTTACATTAGGCCTAATGGTATGGCGCCCGCCCGGCATGCGAGGAGATGCGGGTTTGAGTCCCGCCTGAGACAAAATTTTTCAAGTTTATATACTGATATTATAAGTGCAATTAAGTTGCTAAAATATCAAATAAAGTATGCAAATCTGGTAATTTAGTAAAACAAAAATTTTGATAAAAAATGTTATAATTATTTGATAATTTTGTTTTTAGGGTGAATGTGATGTAATGATGCAGTGGAACATTGCAACCAATCTATCATCAGTTCCTGAGATGAGTATGGGTGTGCGTTCTGGTAACACAAAAGAAAACTTCTTCATGGTTGTGCTTGGTAATTTCATGTATGTATATTATTTGCATAAACTAATAACGGAGGTGACACTTTCTAAAAATGTTAACTAATATTCCTTATCGGGCTGAAGTCATGGTCGAAAAACACTGAGTGTGCCTGCAGTTATTAAATACAGAAATAATTAGGTTGACATAAGCCATTGAAACCACTTAATAAAACCTAAAAGCATTACAAACTGATTTTAACAAGCCGCTAGTCTAGCAAATTATTAATAATAGCTAATGCCCGTGACTTCCTCCACATCAATTGCTGTTATATTGATCAGAAGCCTTAAAATATGAATAATATTTCCCGTTTTGCAACATTTTTCACTCATGCTTCGCTCCTATTGGTCGCTACGTAATCAGTACTTCCTGAGATTAGCGCGTTCAAATAAACAAACGCCTCGGCTTTAAAATAATACTAGTACAGATTGTCAATTAAAAATCAAAATTAAAATGGACAAATATAGTTTAAATAATAACCAAAGGATATGTTTATATTATAAAACAATCCTAAAAAAAAGGAACTATAAAACACAACCATATTAAGGAAACAAATGCATTTTGGAGCACGAGTAAGAAAGTGCACGTGAGGCCCGCTCCGAGCACGACAGGCAACGCGTTGGACTACGCCATGCAGGAAAATTTGGATGCGCTTGCGCGCGCTCCGCGCGCACTCGCACCTCGCATTGTTACTATAGATAAAGACCTCCCCTAGGTAAGGTTTTTAGTAACCTAACCCCCCCGTGGTTAGGTTAAATGTAACCTAACCCCCCGAAGTTAGGTTTTTAGTAACCTAACCCCCCCGTGGTTAGGTGTAATGTAACCTAACCCTCCGAGGTTAGGTTTTTAGTAACCTAACCCCCCCGTGGTTAGGTTAAATGTAACCTAACCCCCCGAGGTTAGGTTTTTAGTAACCTAACCCCCCCGTGGTTAGGTGTAATGTAACCTAACCCTCCGAGGTTAGGTTTTTAGTAACCTAACCCCCCCGTGGTTAGGTTAAATGTAACCTAACCCCCCGAGGTTAGGTTTTTAGTAACCTAACCCCCCCGTGGTTAGGTGTAATGTAACCTAACCCTCCGAGGTTAGGTTAGGTTAGGTTAGGTTAGGTTAGGTTAGGTTAGGTTAGGTTTTTTTTTTTTTTTTTTTTTTTTTTTTTTTTCTGCTTTCTGTCCCCTGTTTTGCATACAGGGATCTTATTTAGGGGATATTTTTTCTTTTTCTTTTCTTTTTCTTTTCTATACTTTATTTCCTAATCGTAGAATAAAACAAACGTTTTTAATTTTAAAATGCTAGGTACTTAAGACTATTCCATTGCAAATGGATAATACAACGAGCGAAAATGGTGCTTACAGAGCAAAACTTATGAACTAGAGTACTATTTGCTTAACTACTGGTGCATATTTTGCGTTACAACTATATTTATTACTAACACATGTTCTTAGGCTAACTTCTTATATTCTAGACACAGTTTCATCAGTATTTTTTCTTATAATCTATCAAAATATTGATCTTATCGCTAGTTTTACAATATTAATTATTTATCATATGTGCCATTGCTTTTTACATTATATATTCATATATATATGCTAAGCCAATGTTTATCTATCTTTATTTCTATTACATACTATCTTAACTATATCTAAACAATATTTGATAAACTTATTTTGGACATCTTTACTTAATATTAAATTACTAAAATTCTGAACTTGGACTTTCATTCCCGTTGCCTGTTCTAGATCGTGTCTTAGGTTGATGTGCACCGGGCACTCCGTCAGGAGGTGGGGAACGGTTTCCTCTACCTCTGGGTCGCAAATACATGATGGGCTGTCCCTACACCTGAAGCGGTTCAGGTATTGGGAGAACCCGCCATGTCCAGTAAGGACCTGAGTAAGTGGTCCAGTCGGCTGGATACTCCTAACGAATTTGTTCGCGTCTGTGACGTTGGGAAGGAAGAGTTTCGTTATCGACGCGGTGTTACCATCGACATACCTTTTATTCCACGCTGTTACAGTTTCGTCTCGCAGAAGGCGTTTGACATACGATATAGGACAGTCGTCGTAGTCCTTCTTCCTCTTCACCGTCAAGGCAGCCTCCTTTGCGAGTTCATCCGCGCGCTCATTTCCAGGAAGTCCTGCATGGGCTTTGATCCAGAACAAAGAAACATCTTTGCTCTGTTCCAAGGCCCGCTGCAGATTATCCCTGGCTTTCCGTGCAAGAGGATGGAGAGAGTCATGGCTAGTGAGTGTCTCGAGCGCTGCTCTAGAGTCACTGTACACACCATAACTCTTTTCCACCCTCTTAAGGATTACACTCGTTGCTTCGCATATGGCCAAAAGTTCCGCCTGGTAGACCGTGCAGTACGCGGACAGACATAGCTTTCGGTTCTGGATCTCGGCATCATCTTTCCATATGGAAAGTGATGCTCCGACCTTCCCCTCCAGCTTACTGCCGTCGGTGAAGATTCTCACCTCCTGCACGTTGTGCCTGTCCACAAGGTTTTGATCTACCAAACCTATGAATTCCAGGTCCATATGCGATGCCGGATGCGGCGATTCCGCAAATCCCACCACACGCTCTATATCCCTGTCGCCCAGCAGCGTCGGTGATGACCCTCTCTTTGCCTCGTACAGGGCTGCTACCTCCTGAACTCTGAGGTCGAGAGGCAGTATCCCCGACAGCAGCAGGGCGGCATGGAGGGAGACCGTGCGGTACGACTTGCAGAGTTTCTGAGCGAAGCCTCTCTGCACTGTATTGAGCTGCTTTTGAACTCCCAACTTTCTAGTGGCCGGTGCCCATGCTGCTGCTGCATATGTAATAACGGGTTCTACCGCGGCGTTATAAATTGATCGGACAATGTCTGGGTCAAGGCCCCAAGTGACCTTAGCGGCCCTAGATATCTGCTTATATAGCCCTAGCGCTTTCCTACACTGATTGGTCACATGAGTGTTAAAAGTCAGATGGTCATCGATTGTTAACCCCAGAATTTTTACCTCCTTAGATAGGTGTACGCTGATCCCACCCATGCTCAGCCGCGGGGTGTCATATTTCAGCTTCCTTGTGAGAAGCATTGCACACGTTTTATGGGGAGCGAATCTCAACTTGTTTTGTATGCCCCACTGCTGAACATAGCTGAGTGCAGCATTTGCCTGGTCTTGGATTTCGCGCGCGGTATCTCCGTCGAAAACTAAAGTGACGTCGTCAGCGAACGCCTGGCAGTAGTACTCTCTATCCTGTAGTCCGGTTAGTAGTGGGTCAAGAAGCAAGTTCCAGAGAAGGGGACCGCCGATCGACCCCTGCACGCAACCTTTCGTCGTGTCTCGCGTGCTTTCTTCCCCAGCAAACCTTACGGAAACTCTTCTGCAGCTCAGGTAGCTGTCGAGTAGCCTCCTTAAATTGACCGGACACTTTTCCTCAGCCAGCCGGACTCTGATGGCTGGCCACCAAGCGCTGTCGAAGGCCCCCTCTATATCCAATGAGACTAGGCAGACCAGCTTCTTTAGCTCAACTTTGCCTTTGATATGGTTCATTAGACAATAGAGGGCGTCCTCAGTGCTTTTCTGGGGCATGAATCCGAACTGGCGAGTACTTATCCTCGGTACAAGGTGCCATTTCATCCTTGCTACTACCATCTTCTCCAGGATCTTCCCCAAAACCGGCAGGAGACCTATCGGTCTATAAGCCTTGGGGTTCGTGTAATCATCCTTGCCCGGTTTTCTGAGTACCACTACTGTGGCCTCTTTCCAGATGTCCGGGAAGTGCGCTATCTGTACGCACTTGTTGTACAGGGCAAGGAGAGCGTCCGGATCCTGGAGTATAGCTCGGCTGCAGATATCTGCTGTGAAGCCATCCACTCCCGGGGCCTTCTTTGGATTAAAACTCCCCGCTGCGGTCTTTAGCTCCAACAATGTAAACGGTGGGTCGTGTGGATCATCACACTCCACTGCGTTTACTTGTTCTGCCGCTTGTCTGACCCGGCGATGTTCCGAGTTATCCGTCTCTGTGTGGTCTTCGGGGTAGAATGTATTTGCAAGTAGGTCTGCTGATTCTTTGGGATTGAGATGTTTTCCGTCATTGGTTTTCAGGGTCGTGTCTTCCTCTCTCCTAGCGGTCCTATTGATTATCCTGTAGATTCCTTCCCACACACCTTCTCTGGTTTGCTTCCCGCAGAACTCTTTCCAGCTCTCGGTACGGGCTTTCTTGGCGTGGCATTCATAGTCATTTTTCTTTTCCAGGTATTCTTCGACGACCTTTGCCTTTCTATGTGGCGCAGCGCAATGGATCCTTCTTCTAAAGGTAACCATTGTTTTCTTCTTGTGGGCAAGTTCTGTGCTCCACCATGGGATTGTGATTATCTCCGTCTGTTTCTTGGTAGGCATGCTGCCCTTGCATGCTTCTGTAATCGCAAGTGTCAGATTTCGGACCATATTTTCCAATTCTTCCTTGCTACTTATGGAATCAATAGTAGCCCGACTTATGTTGTGTACAGCTTTCTGTTCAGCTAATGTGTCCAAGAACTGTGTCCAGTCGGCTTTTTTGGTGTTATATAACCTTGTCGTTCTATTGACTCTAAAGCCCTTGCTGCGTGTAAGGTTTATTTGGAAAATGATTGTGTTATGGTCCGAACTAGTTATCGACCGGTCTACCCTCCAGTCTTGCACGAATCCCATGAGGTCGTCGGTACATGCCGTAATGTCTACTCGGCTGGAGATCGTCCTATTACCTCTCGTGGTTTCAAAAGTAGGCGTATCTCCGATGTTCAATACCTGTAATCCAGACTCTTCCAGGGTCCCGGACATCTCAACGCCCCTGTGGTCCTCTATGATGCTGCCCCACCAGGTGCTCTTGGCGTTGCAGTCTCCGCCAATAAGTATTCTAGTCGGCCCAAGTTCTTCGCAAATGGTGGTTAGCTGGTCCAGGTATGGCCCTATGGGTTGGTCTGGCTCAAAGTAGAAGGACACCGCCGCGATTTCCCAGGCGCTGGTTCGGATCCTCACAACAGCAATATTGTTGTTAGTGAGTTTCGGGCAAGGTATGACGTCGATGTCGTGGTCAAAGACCACTATCGCCGCCTTAACGGTCCCATCTCCTATGGCAGCGTTCTGGAAGATTCTCGCCCCACGGTAGTTCTTCATCCTTTTTGCTCCTCCCACATAAGGTTCCTGGACAAGTGCTATTGCGAATTTAGAGCTAGCTGACTCTATCATTAGTTCTTCCGTCGCTAGCTGTTTTCTCTGCAAGTTAGCTTGGGCGACTACGTATCGTCCGGTGGGGCTGCCTGCCCCAGAGCTCCGTGGCACGCCCTTAGCAGTATGCAATCTTAGCCCGCGCTAGCGCATCCCACTTCTTGCGCACCGCGCATTCGGAGCTAAATGCATTATGCTCCGCATGGTCAAGTCTGGCTGCTGTGCAGTTGCAGCATTTTGGGCCTTCACCTGCCAAGAAGTCAGTGCAGTCTCTTTTCATGTGGGGGCCACCGCAGTGGCTGCATCTAGAGATAGTCTCTTTGCAGAACCTGCGTCCGTGGCCGTACCCCAAACATGTAGAGCACTGCATCAATGGCGTCTGGTCTTCGACCTTAATGCGCTGTAGGTCGATGTGCACAAAGCCTCTATTGGTGAGCGCGTTGTAGACTGTAGGCGAGACTTTCAATACAACGTGGGAACATTGTTGGTTTCGCGCTTTTCGCCTAAACTTGACTTCCATGCGGAGGTTTTTGGGCTCAATAGGTCGAAGAAGGTCGCTATTCTGGTTTCTGATTGCCAGTAAAATATCCTCATCGCTGTTGTACTGGAGGACGTCTTTCAGCACAACCATCGGGTCGTGATTTTTGACTTCCTCTACATTGAGGTGGTCTGCTGCGCCTTTCAACCTTTCTTTTACTCTCTGCCGAGCTTCTTCGGTTCTGCACCCGACTACTATTTTGCGGTCCTTGACCTTTCGGACTCTATCCACTGTCACCCATCCGTCCTTGGCGTTAACAGCCTTTCGGACCCTGTTGAGCACATCTTCTCCGGTCTCCTGGTCATCTTTAGAGGAGATGATTACAGAATGCAGGGACTCTCTGGTTTGCAAATTCTGTTTCGCAGGCTTAGCAGCCGCCTCGGCATATGTACTCAACGGTGGCGACGTTTGGTTGGATACTACTGTGTTCTTGAGTTCCTCCAGTAGTGAGTGTGTTCGCTCAATTTTATCAGTCTGTGCTCTAAGGAGCTGGATGACTTCCTTAGAGTTTTCCCCTAAACTTCCCTCACTGTTTCCATTTTTCCCCCGTTCCAATGTTTCATTTATTGTGTCTGTATTAACCCCTATTGATCTTTTCTCTATTTCAGGTGCGGCTGTTAGACTCTTCGGTAGTGGTGGTGCTGCAGCTTTCTTGACAAGGAGCTCCTCCGCTGCCTCCTTAATCAAACGATACAAGTTGTCGACCGCCAAAATGGCGCCGGTTTTGAGACCGGTCTTCATGTTGCGAGATTTATTAATATTAAATTTCGCATACAGAAGCCAGTCTCTGGCCTCCGCCATCCTGCCGGTCGACGACCTCTTCTTCGGCACGGGCATCGTCGACTCCTCAGCCATCTCAACGGAAGCTCTTCGTGGCATCGGTGATGTCGTCTTCGGTTTCAGTAGCTGGGGAGCCGCCGCTGTCTCAGCCTGCGATGTTTGCTTCGGTGAGTGTGGGTGGGTTGGTTCGAGGCATGGGGCACCCATGCCGGCCTCCCATTCTCCGATGCTTCTCCGCACACTGCTCCCTGCTGCCGGTTTTGGTCGCGAGCTAGGGCCGGCCTTGCTCGGAATTTTGGGTGGTGAAGTTCTGGGGCTAACATCGCAGTCTGTCCGTTTTGCTGGGGTACGTATTGTTGCCATATTAAATAGGGGGGGGGGACAAGCAACGTCAATTAAATATAGAGTTCAATAGAACACAATTACAAGCTAAGTACGTGGGCAAAAAACCTCACGTACGGCGTAAAAACACAAATACACAATAAAATAATAAGAAAATTTTTAATAAAAAATATAAAATTAAAGGTCAAAAAAATTGGGGAAAATAAAACAATTTAAGGTATAATTTACCTTAAGGTCCTAGAGTTTGCTTTATTTAAGCCGGTCCACGAAAATGAGCTCCCTAGGTTGAAAAACCTAGAAGTTATAGTTAAAAAGTCGTTTTTCTTTCAAAAAATTTTTGTGGCTCTATGTAGAGCTGTATGAACCTTCTAGATCGATAGGTCTCCCCAAGCCCGACTCAGCAACCCCAAACTCGATGCAAATATCCTAAGCCGTTCCGAAGATATGGGCGTTCGGATATTCCCAGGTATGTACCCGAAAAAAGGTATCTGGGGCGTAGCTCTGGCGTCTGTCAACGGATCGGTATGGTATCTTTGGGGGAGTTGTGGTACTTGTTGAGGCCTATCGATTGATGTTGGTTTTAGGGTTTCGGATATCGTCGGTTCGGATATCGTCGGAATCCGAATTTTTCGGTAGATGTTAACCCGCAGTTTCTAATACCGAAATCCCTAGGTTTGTACGTCTTCTAATTTGGGAGATATTCGCGAGAGCGTAAGTTCGCTTTTTCCGCTCCCCGAAAATGACGAAACGCTCCCGGCTGTATCTCCGGTGTCCGGTGTCGCAGAGAGGCGCGGTTTTCACTAGGACGTGAGGGGGGCTGTTCCCTACCGCGCGCGATGTCTAATGGAGATAGGAATTTCGCGACGCCCGATCTTCTCGCCACTCGGAGGGTAGGTAGAGTGGGGGTAGGGAAGGTTAGGAGTCCAAACTAGAGTTTTCTGCGACTTATATCAGCAGAGTTGTTCGTGTCCCAAACTTGTCCCAATGTCTGGGACTGAGGCGCGCTGGATTTTGGGACTCTCGCTTCTCCGGTTCTATACGTCCTAGAGACTCGGGACAAAAAGTAGACACCCTAACTTGGTTTTATGTACCTACTCTTGGTGGTTTGGGGCGTATAGCTCAATATCCGTGGGATTCGAAAATTTCCCCAAAAATCCTAAAGAATAGGCTACGGGCCAGTCCAAGTAGAAAATCTCAAGTCTGTACTATATCGGAGTCGGGAGATATTAATTTTTAAAGTTTTATACCCGGGATCCGAAAAGTTCGGATTTAGTCAAAATTTTTTAAATTTACGAATTTTTCGGCCCAGTTTGGGCTTAATTAAAGTCAAATAGGTTGTCTAAAGCTAATTATGTTGTAAAAATAATTTATTTTCTATTAATTTAGAATATATGGCCAAAAATCACTATAAAATCAATATCTCCTGATCCGCAAGTCCGAAAAATCTAAAATTTTAGATACAGGTGTCTAAAATACTTATCTAACTTAATCTAAAATAAAACTAAATTAAAATTAAAATTTAAAAAAGTTATTCAGTGAAAACTGAAAATTTCACTTTTTTAATTTCCGTCGGTTAACCGAACGTCAAAAAATTTTTTAAAATTATGTTTCTTATAGAACTAAGAAGCGCGCAACTTATAGCAATTGAATTTTTTCAATTTTAATTTTATTTAAAAAGTTATTAATGGTCAAAATTTCAATTTTTAAATTCAATTTAATAAAAAAGTATAAGTCCTAAAAATCTAATTTTTTCGCCAAAAGTCTTCTTATAATAGCGTGTATAAATGACTAATTTTTCAGCTACCTGCTGCGTCTGGATCTTGATCTGGGTCACCACGTGGGACTTGTTTTTTTGATGATTGCCGCCGAACGCCAACTCTTCTTCAATTTCTGAGGATGCAGAAAGATGCGGGCCAACCGCCCCTTGCCGGGGGTGTTTGGAGCTCGAGGATCGGTGCAGGATTGCGCGCTCCAGGCGCGTTTGAAGATGGTGCTCGAAATCCTAACCCCTAAAAATAGGGGTTTTTCGGCTAAAACTTCTTGATCACTGCACTGATTTTGCTCACTGACACTTCACGGGGTGGAGGCAAAAATCCTGCGTCTCCTGACACTTCACTCGTTAGGTTAGGTTAGGTTAGGTTAGGTTCTCGCCCTTCACAGGGAAGGAGTTTTGGGTCTCCTACCGGGCGCGTCCCCAGGTGGCGGATAGGGGAACGCCCTCCAGATATGGGGGGTACCGGCTTCGGCCGGCGCGGACCAAAACCCAGGGGGTGGGGGGGCGCACTGAGCGTCTCCTCACGGGGGGTATACCGTAATCTGCCCTTCTCAGGGCGGACCGGGGGCTGTCGGGGCTCTTGCCCGCGCCGCGAGGAAGGAAAACCTCTTTAAAAACCCCCGTACACCGTAATCCGCCCTTCTTAGGGCGGACCGGGCCCCTCCTGGAAGCTGCTAACTGGGTACCTTCCAGGGGCGCGCGAGGAGTAAACCTCTATAAAAATCCCTAAAGACTGGGCCGTTGGTGACCACGGCGGCTTGGACCTTCCCGTATAGGAGGGAGGACGACGGGGCGGTCGTCCGAACAGTGAGTGGCAAAACCCTGGGGCTCAAGCCTGTCCCCTCAGGGTCACAACAGGCAAACAAAAATGACATGGACACACTACGCAAAATTACTACCCACGGGGTAAAGCCGGCTTGCCGGACAATCCCCCCAGCTTCGGCTGGCATGTCCCCTCGTAATGTGGGAGGGGGACACGCAGTGTTGGAAGATTCGAGGCGGGATGAGGTCTATTCAGACCAAGACTCCCTTGTCCGCGGGAGGTCCGCGAAGAGGTCGTCGTCCTTCGACGGCCTAACAAATGGGGCGGGTTGTTCCCGCGAAGCGGCAGCGCCTTCTCAGACCACACCAGCTGGTGAGTCGGGCGTTTGCGAGAAGTTGGTTGTCGACGCGCCGGAAGGCGTCAAGGAGTGCATTGTGGTGTTGCAGGACATCTGCGGCGCTGGCAGTGGAGTCGACTCGGACTCAGCAATGAGTCTGAGGTCGGTGAATTCTGGTCTGTCCAAACTCTGGCAGGCCAGGAAGAGGAGGAGCGACTCGCGACGGAGCGGGTCAGATAGTGAGAGCGCAGACTCGGTCAAATCGAGGTCCCCTACAATGTCGGTGCTATCCCGGTCGTCGCGGACCTCTAAGCGCGGCCGTGGCAGGTCAATGATCGCGGCGAATAAGTCCGCTTTGCTGAAGTCGACATTGAAATCTCCGGTGCTCTCAGAGTCAGAGGTTCCGGCGAAGCCCCGCAAGGCTCAGCCTGACTCCGCAAGCCGCTATGTGGCTGCCGCGTCATCGTGGCGCGACGCGGAGCACGTAACCGCCGCTATGTTGGGTGAGCGACTAGACTCTAGTCTTAAAACTATCGAGATGGTCGCCACCAAGTCGGGAAATCTGAAGGGTACCTTCACGAGTGCCCTAAAAGCTTCCGCAAAGGTGATCCGGGAGTCCGTGGCGGAGCTGGAGTTCCGGACCGTCTCCGACGAAACGGCCCGCCTTCGAGCGGAGAACGCTAAACTTAGAGCAGAGATGGAGGAGCTCCGCTCACAACTGGCTTCGCTCCGCGAAGAAGTGAGGAGACCTTCCGAAGAAACTGAGGTCGCGGCTGCTGCGGCCCCCGTTCCCGGGAGGGTGGGCGAGGAGGCACTGCGAGAAGTCGTGGCGCGCTTCTCGCGGATGGTGGACGCCCGCTTTGACGGCCTCGAGGCTGAAGGGCGCCTGTTGCCGGGGAAGCGCCTGCGCCCTCCACTTGCAGCCGATCGCAGGCGTGAAGAGGTTGTTGCCCCAACACCGGCTCCCTCTTTCTTGTCGGTTCTGTCCGGCCCCTCAACGTCCCGCACAGCTGCTGTTCCTCCGGTGACACCTTTCCCCCCCACCGCCAGCAAAAAGGGAAAGAAGGTGAAGAACGCCCCTAAGCCGACTGTCGCCCCGCCCACCAACAAGGGCAAAGGCGTGGGCAAGAAATCCGCTGCCCAGCCCGCTGCCAAACCGTCAGCTAAGCCTGCGCCAGTCAGCGAGGGGCCAGATTCCTGGTCAAAGGTGGTGCGTCGTCGCGGCAAAATGCGCACGGAACCAGAGGGCCGCGCTCCGAGAGCTTCGGCACCCGCCAAGCAGGCCAAGCCCCTTTCGACCCCAGCCCACAAGCTGGAATCCAAGACGAAGGCACTGCGTCTCCGCCCCCCACGTTCGTCAGCAGTGACCTTGACACTGCAAAAGGGGGCGGAAAAAACCTACGCGGCTGTAATTGCCGAGGCAAAGGCCAAGATCGACCTTAAGGGCCTCGGCATTGACAAGGTGAAGTTCCGCGAAGGTGTAACCGGGGCTCGGATCATCGAGATCCCTGGAGCAACCAGCGGGGCAAAAGCCGACGCTCTCGCAGAGAAGCTCAAGGGCGTCCTAAATCCGGAGGAGGTGAGGGTGGTCAGGCCGACCATCCTTACAGACCTTCGGATCTCCGGCCTGGATGACTCCGTCACGGCGGAGGAGGTCAGACTGGCGGTGGCTGAAACCGGTTGCTGTCCGCCTGAGGAGGTCAGGGTCGGAGCGATCCGGAAGGGGCCACGAGGCATGGGCACTTCGGTCGTTAAGTGCCCCCTCAAGGCGGCCAAGCAGGTGGCAGTAGGGAGGTTATTGGTAGGGTGGACCTCGGCCAGGGTTGAGATCCTGGCCCCACTCCCGCAGCGGTGCTTCCGCTGCTTCGCATTGGGCCATGTTGGGGCCCAATGTCGCTCGGAGGTGGACCGCAGTGGCAACTGTCGCCGCTGCGGTAAGGAGGGCCACCAGGCCAAAGATTGTACTGCCGCTCCCCACTGCCACATTTGTGAGACAGCTGGGAAAGCGGCAGGTCACGCACCCGGGGGCAAGGCCTGCACCAAGCCCCCGAAGAAGAGTGCGCGCAGGAGGAGCGCCGCACCTCCGAGAAAGCCCTCGGAGTCGCGGCCCTTGAGTCCGCCCGCAGCAGCGGCCCCACCGGAGGTTGAAATGGAGGTCCAACATGCATAAGGACCTCCACTTTCTTCAGGGAAACTTGAACCACTGCGCCGCGTCTCAGGATCTCATGCTCCAGGACGTAGCGCAGTGGCAAGTGCACCTTGCGGTTATGGCAGAACCATACCGCATCCCGGCCCATTCCGACTGGGTCGGGGACTTGGACGGCTCCGTCGGAATACACCGACGGGGGGCGTCTGGCCTTCCCCCGCTCACATGCGTGTGGCGGGGTCACGGGTTCGCGGCGGCTCGAATCGGTGAGCTGGTCATTATTGGGGTGTACTTCTCCCCCAATAGACCGCTCGCCGAATTCGAGCAATATCTGGCGGAGGTCGGGGCCATGGTGGGACGTTGCTCTCCCCTTCCAGTAATCGTACTCGGGGACCTCAACGCGAAATCTTCGCAATGGGGTTCCCTGACTACTGATCCGAAGGGGAGAGTCCTGGAGGAGTGGATCGTGGAGTGTGGACTCGCGATCCTCAACGTCGGCACCGTGCCCACGTGCGTGCGACGCAATGGGAGCTCGCGGGTCGATGTAACTTTTGCATCGCCCGCCGTCGCACGCCGTGTCCGAGGGTGGCGAGTGTTGACGGACCCGGAGACGTTGTCGGATCACCGGCACATCCGGTTCTGCGTCTCCGGTCCAGCCACCCCGGCTAGCCCTGGCCAGTCCCAGCAGGAGGGCCCACGGTGGGTGGTAAAGTGCCTGGACCGAAACCTGCTGCAGGAGGCCGCACTGGTCCAGGCGTGGTTGCCGGAGCCACCACCAGTGGACCTGGAGGGAGAAGCCGCACGGCTCATCGAGGCCATGTCGCAAGTTTGCGATGTGGCGATGCCTCGCGCTCGAGCCCCCTCTCCCCGAACCCAGGTCTACTGGTGGACCCCGGAGATTGCCGCCCTCCGCTCCAGGTGCGTGGAGGAGCGCCGCCGCTTCCAGCGGTACAGGAGGCGGCGGAATCATGTGGAGGCCGAACTGGACCGGCTGTACGCTGCCTACAGGGAGACGGCGATAGCCCTGCGGCTGGCAATAGCGCGGTCCAAGGCAGCGGCCTGGGAGGATCTGCTGGGGACCCTAGAGAGGGACCCCTGGGGCAGGCCGTACAAGCTAGTACGGCAAAAGCTTCGCCCCTGGGCTCCCCCAGTCTCCAGCAGCCTGGATCCGGAGGTCCTGGAGCGGGTCGTAGGGACTTTGTTTCCCGAAAGAGGGGCGGACTTCGTTCCTCCCTCCATGGGAGTTTCGTCCCACGACCCTGGGCCTGAGGTGGCACCCGAGGTCACGGAGGTAGAGCTGGGGGTGGCCGTTTTCCGTATAAAAGACAAGAAAACGGCCCCCGGGCCCGATGGGATTCCTGCCCGAGCCTGGGTCCTGGCCCTCAGCGGGGAGCACAAGCCCTTAGAGCCCATGCTTCGGGGGCTCTACAGCCGGTGCCTCCGGGAAGGCAGATTCCCTCGGAAGTGGAAGGAGGGCCGGTTGGTCCTCATCCCCAAGGAGGGCCGCCCGGCCGAGGACCCGTCTGGGTACCGGCCCATTGTGTTGCTCGACGAGGCGGGTAAACTACTAGAGAGAGTGGTGGTGAACCGTCTCGTTGAGCACCTGGAGGAGGTTGGGCCGAACCTGGACGACGCCCAGTACGGGTTCCGCAGAGGTCGATCGACCATCGACGCGATCGGCCGTCTGCGGGACACAGCGGAGGAGGTGGTCTCCGGGGGTGGGGTGTTGATCGCGGTGTCGTTGGACATCGCGAACGCATTCAACACCCTACCCTGGCAGGTAGTCTTGGAGGCACTCCACTATCATGGAGTGCCACCCTACCTGAGGAGGCTGGTGGGGGACTACCTCTCTGAGCGAGCGGTAGTCTTCCCTACCATGGAGGGAACAGGTCGTCGGCAGATGTCGTGTGGTGTCCCACAGGGGTCAGTCTTAGGACCCCTGCTCTGGGACATCGGGTACGATTACGTCCTACGCTGCGCAAATCTGCGCGGCGTGGACGTGTCGTGCTATGCTGACGACACCCTCGTCACGGCCCGGGGTTCTGACCTCCGGGCTGCGACGGTGCTGGCCACCGCCGGAGTTGCGGCGGTGGTGGCCAGAATCCGGCGGTTGGGGCTGGAGGTGGCTCTCCACAAGTCCGAGGCCATCTGCTTCCACGGGCCTCGGCGTGGACCACCTGCCGGCGCCAGCATCGTGGTGGGCGGCACTCCCATCCCTGTCAAGAAGACGCTGAAGTATCTCGGCGTCATTATTGACAGCAGATGGGACTTTGGGGACCACTTCTCAGCGTTGGTCCCCAAATTGGTGCGGACAGCGGGCGCTCTGAGCCGCCTGCTGCCCAACTTAGAGGGTGCAGGGGATTCTTGCCGCCGTCTTTATATGACGGTGGTGAGGTCCATGGCCCTCTACGGGGCGCCGATATGGGCGGCGTCCCTCAAGAACCGCCATAGGGCTCTCCTGCATAGTGCACAGAGAGTCATGGCGGTTCGAGTGGTGAGGGGTTACCGCACCATCTCGCATGAGGTGGCGTGCGCACTCGCCGGGTCCCTTCCATGGGACCTGGAGGCGGAGGTACAGGGGTCGGTATACTGGCGGGCAGCAGACGCCCGAAGCCAGGGAAACCGGCCCCCGCACGACATGGTGGTGCGGTGGCGGAGGGAGGCCCACGCGGTCGCCCTGGACCGGTGGACGTGGTCCATCGAGGAGCGGCTGGGCACTCCACTAGCTGGATCCCGGCGCCGCATCCTCGAGGCGATCCATCCCATCCTCAAGGGGTGGATCGAGAGGCGGCACGGGTCGCTCTCCTTCCGGTTGACGCAGATACTCTCGGGGCATGGGTGCTTCGGGAGATATCTGTGTCTGGTCGCCGCGAAGGAGCCGACCCAGGGATGCCACCACTGTGGTTGCGCGGAAGACACCGCGCACCACACGCTGGTGGAGTGCCCCGCGTGGAGGGGGCCGCGGTCGGTGCTAACCGCGGCCCTGGGAGGAGGAGTCCTCTCGCTGCCGACCATCATGTCGGAGATGGTCCGCAGCGAGCAGGCTTGGGAGGCGGTGGCCGCCTTCTGCGACGACGTCATGTCGCAGAAGGAGGTCGCCGAGAGGGAGAGAGAGCGGGATCCGCACTCTCTCCGCCTCCGTCGGCGTAGGCGGGGCGGTAGGCCCCGCCAGGGTCCCGGGCGGCAGGTGCGGGGGCACCAGCTGCCTAGCACATGGGACCAGGACGGCGCGCTGTTCGCCCAGCGCGTCGTCCAGAGGTAGGAGTGGGGTGTCGTCACAGCACCCCCTCTGAGGAGGTCTGCCCTTATCAGGGCGGAGGTGGCCGCTGGCGGGGTCCGTGGACTGTCGAGTAACCACGGACCCTGCCGTCAGTCAGCGCGGCGGGCGACGCGAGGTTTTTAGTGGGTATACCCCTGGGTCCCATTCCCAGGAGCAGCGCCCTTTTCAGGGCGCCGGGAGTCCCACATACCGCCCTGCCCTCCCCCGGGGCAGTGGTGATGATGCGCAACGCATTTTCCTCGCGTAAAAAAAAAAAAAAAAAAAAAAAAAAAAGGTTAGGTTAGGTTAGGTTAGGTTAGGTTAGGTTAGGTTAGGTTAGGTTAGGTTAGGTTAGGTTAGGTTAGGTTAGGTTAGGTTAGGTTAGGTTAGGTTAGGTTAGGTTAGGTTAGGTTAGGTTAGGTTAGGTTAGGTTAGGTTAGGTTAGGTTCCCGCCCTTCACTATAAGGAGGGAAGGAGTTTTGGGTCTCCTGCCGGGCGCGTCCCCAGGTGGCGGATAGGGGAAGGCCCCCCAGATATGGGGGGTACCGGCTTCGGCCGGCGCGGACCAAAACCCAAGGGGGAGGGGGCGCACTGAGCGTCTTCTCGTGTCTCTCCTTCACTGCTATGATCACCATAGTAGTGCAAGGATGTGACTTGGGGGTCAAACCGTAACCTGCCCTTTTCAGGGCGGACCGGGGGTTCAGTTCTGTCTGGGCTGCGAGGAGGTAACCTCTATAAAAAACACAGCGCGGCGGCCGGCTGTCCTGGCTGGCGGGTCGTCGGGCGACCCGTAATCCTTCGGGACCGGGGGCTCTGGCCACTGAGGTCAGAGCCGCGAGGTTGTAGTCCTCTATAAAACTACCGGACGGGGTGTTCCTCCCGTAGGAACAGAGGCAAGGTTTTCAAACCCTGCGTAGTTGTCGCCGTAGTAACGGCCTCGTCAGGGCCATCCAGGTTGCCCTTAATCTGGCCACGTGTTCTTGCCGTGCGTGGGGTCCCGTAATTACCGGGAGAGGGGATGCCTGGTCCGTCGGGTCTGGCCAGACCGGTCAGATTGTGCACGGGCTTCGGCCCCTGATTCTGGGAAACTCGGGCGGTTCTAGTCTAGCCGGGCTAGGATCAATCGGCTTCAGGTGACCGGCATCACCGTCACCTAAGGTTAGCAAGGGGCGTGGGGGGCAGGGCAGGGGACGGGCTCGGTTTGGTGTGTGTTTTGGTCGACGCACCCTCACCTTGCCCCAATCCTCTCGTCAAAGATCCCACGCTAAGGGCCCTTAGGGTGCCTTGCTATGTCCGGTGGGTAGCTCTGGGCTACGGCTCCCCAATGTATGAGGGCTCCATGGAGGGTGGAGGCCCCACTGGATGAAGGAAACATATCTTTCTTTATGGAACCTGTTGTTTTATTAGAATGTTTATCGACCAGCCCCCGGGCGCGAGGCGCCCAAAACCTATCAGCTGAACCTGCCCAGCAGATGAATTCGGCGAAGAAGAAGAAGAGTCAGTCTGGCATCTCTCGAAGCAGTTCGATCGAGAGCCTGGCTGCGGTCCGCGGGAGTTCCGCGAAGCGCGACGTGGGTGAAAGCGACGACGACTCGTTTGCCTTCCCCAAAGTCGCGAGATTAAGATCAGGACGTGGCGGCATACGTACCGCGACACGTCTAGAAGGCCCGGGTTCAGGACGAGGGTCGACACCTGACCTTCAAGCAGCGGAGAGTCCCCGCTCCACACGAGCTCGTAATGCTCAAACCCCTGACGGTGAACAAGTCCGGAGTCGCTCAGGTAGCCCGGACCAACGTAGACGAGATGAGCTCTTCAGGCAGGGTGGTTTCTCTGACTCTGAGAGCGATAGCCCTGAGAGCGGCGGTCCATCGGTATACACCAAGGCGAGTAGATTCTACCGGGACCTTGAATATGAACAGCGTGAAGCTGAGTTTAACCGTGCTCTGGAGCGGTCTGCTAAACCATCTGTGCATGTTACTACACCAATCTCAGATGCACTTCAATGTCCAGCTCTACCCGACGATCTGGAGTCGCTGGAGATGGCCCAGCTTCAGGCGATGGCTCTGCAGTGCATAACTGCAGTGTCTTTTGTCAAGGCCAAATCTGGTAACCTTCAGGGCAGAATGCAGAAAGCCCTAAAGGACGCCGCCAAAGGGCTAAAGGTGCTTGTCACTGAAATGTCCAGCCGCGCTATGGATGAGGAGCACCGAAGGATTGCGATCGCAAACAAAAACCTTCGGGAGGAGGTGGATCATCTGAAAGAAGAAGTCCGAGCCCTCCGAAGGGATTACTCTATGAGGCCAGCCTCTCCAGCTACAGCTGCCCCGGGCGAAACTGTCACCGCCTCTCAATCTCAAACTCAGAATAACGAGGCGCTCCTGGAATCCTTCGCGGCGCTTATTGAATCTCGTACTGAGAGCCGATTTGCACGCCTCGAAGGGATCTTGGACCGCCTCAACCCAATGCCTGCACCTCGGCCGCCTCTCACGGCGTCCTCTGAAGGCCCAAAGGCTTCCCCAAGCTCTTCTGGCTTAACCAATGGTGCTAAAAAGCGGAAGTCACCAAAGCAAGCTCAACCTGCCACTACCCTGGTCAACCCCCCAAAAGTGGCCCCCAGGAAATCCTTTGCCTCTGCTGTGGCCCAACCAGCCCCTAAGCCTGCGAGGAACATGAAAACTCCTCAGGCTCCCCCGAGAGCACAACCCCGCCAACCTCAGTTGGTACCCAACCAGACCGCGAGCAAGCAGCAGACGGCTCAAGCTCCAGACGGTGAGTGGATTGAGGTTCGGAGGAAGAAGAAGGCAAAGAAACCTTCTCCTCCCCTAACTCCCAACACGTCGTCTAAAGGCCGAAAGCCCAAATCAGGGTCAAAAAAGGCCTCAATGACCCCCCCTCGTTCCTCAGCTGTAGTTATATCACTACAACCTGAAGCAGCTGAAAAGGGGGTCACATATAATGAGGCCATAACCAAAGCCCGCGAGGCTCTGTCCCTCCCGGACCTGGGCCTCAACCACGTGAGGTGCCGGAAAACGGCCACAGGGGCGAGAATGCTGGAGATCTCCGGCCCTGAGAACAACGAAAAGGCCAACGTCTTGGCGTCTAAGCTCAAAGACGTATTGTCAGAAGTGGCCAACATAACCCGCCCCACCAAGCGAGTTGACGTTCGAATCACCGAACTAGACGACTCTGTCACCAGTGCTGAAGTCGCGGCCGTCATTGCTGCAAAGGGAGGCTGTCCTTCAGAAAGCGTCAAGGCGGGAAATATTCGACCGGGTCCCAGAGGGGTTGGTGCCTGCATAGTTTCCTGCCCAGTGGTAGCTGCCAAAGCCATATTATCTGGCCGCCTGTTAGTCGGGTGGTCTTCGGCTAAGGTTACACTACTCGAAGCTCGTCCCTTACGCTGCTTCAAGTGTTTGAGCTTAGGACACACCACCCCACTGTGCCCATCGTCGAAGACCAGAAGCGACCTGTGCTTCAGGTGCGGTCAAAATGGACATAAGTCAGCATCCTGTACCGCGAAGCCACGTTGCGCTGTCTGCTCGGACGCGAAAAAGCCCGCGGACCACATTATGGGGGGTAAATCTTGCCGACCCCCTACGACGAAGGGGAAAGCAAAGGCGGCGGCTGCTCGGACCACAGCCGTCTCCTCTCCAGCAGACCTGACTGCCGTTCCAGGACCATTGGCGGAAGCCGTGACAGAGCCTGTAGTAGAGATAGAGATGGAGGAGACCACACCCAATGGCTCATAGGTCATACCTCTCTATCCTACAGGCGAACCTAAATCATGCCACTAGAGCTCAGGACTTATTCCTGGCAAACCTGGTGGCATGGAACATAGACGTAGCTGTCGCAGCAGAGCCATACTTCATCCCAGAAAACCGCTTAAACTGGGCCAGTTCTGTGGATGAAGACGTGGCCATCATAAGCCGGTCTGGCCCGCAATGCCCACCCCTGCAGACTCTCGAGAAAGGGCCGGGCTACGTGTCGGCAAAATGGGGTGATGTGGCGATATTGGGGGTTTATTTCTCCCCCAACCGGCCGCTCCCCCAGTTCGAAAGGTACATGGAAAGCCTAGGCCCTGTTGTCAGGCGGTTAGCTCCACTCCAGTTTGTGCTCCTGGGCGACCTCAACGCCAAATCTCTGACTTGGGGGAGCCCTATCCCTAATGTCCGCGGTCCGGTCCTCGAGGAATGGGCTGCTGAACATGGCCTAGTCCTTTTAAATAGGGGCAATGCCCATACTTGTGTGCGTCGGCGTGGGGGGTCCGTGGTGGACTTATCGTTTGCCACCCCCGCCCTAGCGCGCAATATCGGTGCATGGCGCGTCCTCGAGGGGGAGGAGACTCTCTCAGATCACACCTACATCCGGTTTGAATCTGCCTCCTCCCGACCTCAGCTGACTCAGGCCACTCACCGTGCCTTCCCTCGCTGGGCCACAACCCAACTGGATAGGGATATGCTGGAAGACGCGGCTCTCATCCAGGACTGGTTTTACAGCCCCTCGTCTCAAAACGCTGACGAGGAGGCTAAGCACTTCGAATCCGTCCTGGCTGAGATCTGTGACTCGGCAATGCCCAGAGCTCGCCTCCAACCCCCTCGTAAGGCGGTGTACTGGTGGACCGACGAGATCTCCCGCCTCCGGTCTGCCAGCAATGCAGCCCGTCGGGCCCTTGGCAGATGCCGACGGCGAAGGAGTCACACACCCGAAGAAGAAGCACAACTATACGAGATATACAAGTCTGCCAAGAAGGCCCTTCAAACTGAGATTGGCAAGGCGAAAGAGAGGGCCTTCCAGGAAATGCTGGCAGACCTGGACGAAGATCCATGGGGGCGACCATATAAAACTGCGCGAAATAAGTTTCGCGCAACGTCCGCCCCTGTAACGGAAACACTTGATGCGCCTCTTCGGGAGCAAATACTAAACGGTCTCTTTCCCGACCGTGGGCCCCATATCCCGCCGGCACGCAGACCTCCTCGTGCGGCCGTAGACGCCCCCATCCCTGCTGTCTCCGATGCCGAGATGGAGGTGGCCATGGAGCGCCTCAGCAGAAACACGGCCCCAGGTCCAGACGGGGTGCCCGCCCGCGTCCTGCGCGCCGCCTTAAAACACCTGAAGGGACGGCTCCGGGATCTCTTCGACCTGTCCTTTAAAACTGGTAGGTTTCCGGAGCCGTGGAAGGTAGGGCGTCTCTGCCTGATCCCGAAGGAAGGTAAACCCCCGGACTCCCCTTCGGGATACAGGCCAATTGTGTTGCTCGATGAGGCGGGAAAACTACTAGAGAAGATAGTGGCCTCCCGCCTCGTCGACCATCTTGAGTCAACTGGTCCCAATTTGTCGGACGTACAGTTTGGCTTTAGGGCTGGACGCTCGACAAACGACGCACTTCTGGCCCTGAGGTCGTTCACTCAAGCTGCGGTCGATAATGGTGACAGGGCGTTGGCGGTGTCGATCGATATTGCGAACGCCTTCAACAGCCTTCCCTTCTCTACCATCATCGAGGCGCTCCGGTTTCACGGGGTGCCTCAGTACCTGAGAAGGCTGTTGGAGAGTTATCTAGAAGGCAGGGTGGTAGTTTATACTGTTGAGGGGGGGATGCTAGAAAGGAGGCCAATGCGGTGCGGTGTCCCACAGGGCTCGGTCTTAGGTCCGACCCTGTGGAACATAGGCTTTGATTTTGTCCTCCGAAACCGGCCTCTACCTCGCACCTGTGTATTGTGTTACGCGGACGACACTCTCGTCGTGGCTCAAGGGGAGAGCCTCGGCGAGACATGTCGTCGAAGTGAGGCTGCAGTCTCTGCGGTCATTGACGCGACGCGAAGGTTAGGACTTCAAGTGGCCCTGCAGAAAACGGAAGCCCTGATGTTCTACGGGCACCGTCGAGGCCCGCCACCGGGAGCCCACATAACTGTGGAAGGTGTTGCCGTCAAGATCGGGTCCCAGATGAAATATCTGGGACTTATTCTTGACGGCAAATGGAATTTTGAGGTCCACTTCCGGTCCCTACAGCCCCGACTTGTCAAGACGGCGGCGGCTCTGGCTCGTCTACTGCCCAACGTCGGGGGCCCCAGCGTGAGTTGTCGAAAGCTCTACGCTGGGGTTACGAGAAGCATGGCTCTTTACGGAGCCCCTATTTGGTGCCCACTCCGCGCCGAGAACGCCGAGTTGCTCCGCCAACCGCAGCGCGTTCTTGCCTTGCGGGCTGTTCGGGCATACCGCACGGTGGCTTTGGACGCAGCACTTGTGCTCGCGGGTTTGCCCCCATGGGATCTCGAGGCCGAGGTCCACAGTGCCGTCTACCTGTGGCGGGCAGAGAGGAAAGCTGAGGGCAGATACCCTGAGATGGAGGAGGTGGTGCACGTCAGGCTACATGCCAACGATGTCCTGATGCGGCGGTGGACGAGAAGGCTGGAATCCAGTCATTACGGGGGCCCGGCGGGCCGCACCATCGGTGCGATTCGCCCGGTCCTTGGTGACTGGATATCCAGAAAGCATGGCTCCCTTACCTTCCGTATGGTGCAGGTGTTGACCGGGCACGGCTGCTTCGGTTGGTACCTTCACCATATAGCGGGTAGGGAGCGAACCCCTGAGTGCCACGAGTGCGGCGCTGCGGAGGATACAGCTGACCACACCCTTCTGGTGTGCCCAGCATGGGTCCAGCAGCGCCGCGCTCTGGCCTCGGAGGTGGGGGGAAACCTTTCGCTGCCCAGCATAGTGCGAGCTATGCTGGGCAGTGAAAGGGCTTGGGGAGCTATGGTTTCCTTCTGCGAGGACGTGATGTCGCAGAAGGAAACCGCGGAACGGGCCAGGGAGGATAATGCCCTCGCTGACCCCTTCCGACGTCGTAGAGGGGGAAGGAGGAGAAGGCGTTTCGCCGCCCTCCTTCGTCCTCAAGCGGGCTAGTGAGCAAAGGGTCGGGGGACCCGATGCCCACATTGCACAGCCCACCAGACTGAGGGTGTTCCTTGTGTACAGGACCCCTACACCTTATGCCTGAGGCCCGGCATAGCCGTACGTAGATGATGCATGGAAGACGTCCTGCACGGGTTCCCATGCATCATCAACATACGTTGCAGTTGTACATCGCAGGTCGTTTTAGTGGGTATGCTTGTCGGGCGAACAGTGGTTCCTATGCCACTGTCCCCCTGACAAGAGAGTCCCACATACCCTACTGCTGCCCCTGAAGCAGTAGGCATGCGTAATGCATTTTTTCCTGCGAAAACAAAAAAAAAAAAAAAAAAAAAGGTTAGGTTAGGTTAGGTTAGGTTCTCGCCCTTCTTCGGAAGGGAAGGAGTTTTTGGTCTCCTACCGGGCGCGTCCCCAGGTGGCGGATAGGGGAATGCCTCCCAGATATGGGGGGTACCGGCTTCGGCCGGCGCGGACCAAAACCAAAGGGGGGGTGGGCGCATGGTAGATGAATTCTGTCTGGAACTCATCTACTGTGGCGATAGGAACCCGCACGACGCTCTCTGATTAGCAGAGAGACGCTACGTAGCGGGAAGAGGGAGAATGCCCCGCGGTCACGTTAGGCAGGTAGATATAGGTAGGCCGTAGGTGTTAGGGTTAGGAGTAGGGACCTGTAGGAGTAGGTTAGGAATGTGACCGTGGTGGCTATGGGGGCGTAAAGGGGCTGGTAGCTCGTAGAGGAGCAGCGGAAGCTGGGTGTGGGCGACCCGTTTTGAAGGGGGCTCGACCGGCGTCCTGGACATTCCGGGTAGCGGCGGTGCGAGTGGGGCGACGGGCTTTTTCGGTCATGGTGTATGATCGGGGGGCAGGCTTAGGCTGCCGTCGGCCAAACCGTAACCTTGCGTAAGCCGGGCCGGTGGGACTGCCCTTAGTTGGGTGATCCTGCGAGGAGCTAACCTCTATAAAAAACCCCAATCCCGAGGTAGTCGCGGCCCAGGGGATGAATGGCCAACGGGAGGTTGGTTCCGACGCGACCTCTGGAGGGGAGGAATGGTGGACCTTCCCCTTCACAACCCTACACTTACCCGGGTACAGGGGGTACTGCCCGGGTGGACCGTTTATTTCCCCCATACTCGTGGGAATCGCATGGATATTCAAAATAATCAAATCGTTTCACATAAAAATGCAGAAGAAGGTGAGGAGATGTTGGTGGGGTCCGATTCAGGATCAAACCTGTCTGGAGGTGCGGAGGAAAGGGTGATGGAGTCACCGGCAGAGCGGAGGAAGAGGAAGCGGATGAGACTGTACTCAAAAGAAAGGGCAGCTAGAGCTGGCTCGGGTTCTGTCTCAGATTGTGGCGAGGCAGCGGCGGGTGTTGCCACCCGCAGCAGAGGTAGGGGTCGTCCACCGACGACGGGCCAGTATGTTGGTTTGGCTAAGGCCAAACAAGAGTACATCGAGGCTAGGAGGCGGGAGCTCGAGCTTTTGGCGGAGGAGGAGATGGTGGAGTTGGCGCAGCGTACCAGATCGAGGAGGGAAAACAGGGCGATGGCAATGGCCGGCGACCCTGTTGAAGAAAAGACTGCGGAAGCCCTGGTCAACCAGGTGAAGGATGATGTCCAGGTAGTCCTTAAAGTTGTATCTAGCTCGAAAAACCTGAAAGGGACCTACGCAAAGTCCCTAAAGGAGGCTGCAGCATCCATCGAAGAAGCTGTTGGGGCACTACGGGGTCGTACAACTGGTGAGGAAAACGAGAAGCTGCAGGTGGAGAACAATCGACTGAGGAAGGAGGTTGACGAGCTCAAAAAGGAGATGACAGAGATGAAGGCAGCGCTAGCGGAGTTGCGCCGGTCCTGCAAATGCGGTCCGAGGCAAAGCCAAATGCAGGCTCCTGTCACTATGGAGAAAGCTGGTCAGCACTCTCTGGTGGATCAGGGCCTCTTGAAGGAGGTTATGTTGCAGGTGGGGCAGATGGTGTCGGCTAGGTTACAGTGCCTGGAGGAGCGACTACCGCCGGTTGAGAGGCTTCGCCCGCCACTGGCGGCTGACAAGCGTGGGGAGGGTTCCTATGCGGCTGTAGCGTCGACGGCGCGTTCTGTCTTGCCAACGCAGGCGGCCCAGGCCCAGAAGAAGAAACCGAAGAAGAAGAAGAGTAAAGCAGGGAGGATGGTTGCGGCTCCGGCTCCGACTCGGGCTTCTATACCGGTCCCATCGATGGCGCCGATGTCGGCTTCGCAGCCTAATTTGTCAGCTCCTAATCAGCCTACTGATGGGAGCTGGACTGTGGTGGAGCGTAGAAGGACAAGCAAGGTGGGGGGTGCTCAGCGTCCGACTCATCGTGGAGGTGAGCAGTTGACTGGGACGGGTCCAGCGAAGAAGAGGGCACCGCTGCGTCCGCCACGTTCTTTGGCGGTAGTGCTCACATTGGAGCCGGAGGCCAAAGATAGAGGGGTCACGTACGCGGAGCTGCTAGCGAAGGCTCGTCATAGTGTGGACTTAGATGCGATAGGGATCGATCGCTCTAAGTTCAGCTATAGGGAGACGCGGACGGGGGCGCGAATCTTGGAGTTGGGGGGTTCAACCACTGGGGAGAAGGCCGACGAGTTTGCGGAGCGCCTTAGGTCGGCTTTGGCTGGTACAGCCAGAGTGGCTAGGCCAACGATGTGTGCGGACTTGCGCATTTCCAGGTTGGACGACTCAATAGAGAAGCCAGAACTGCAGGCTGCTGTAGCGGCTAAAGGGGGCTGCTCTGTTGAGTCGGTCAAGGTGGGAGAAATTCGGCGTGGTCCGGGGGTCTTGGGCTCTGCCTGGGTCCAGTGTCCAGTTGCTGTGGCAAAGTTGTTAGCGGATGAGGGGAGGCTTTCAGTGGGCTGGAGTTCGGCACGAGTCACCGTACTGGAGCGAAGGCCTCTAAAGTGCTTCAGATGTCTGGAGCTTGGGCATACGCGTTCTGTGTGCACTTCATCGGTAGACAGAAGCAGCTTGTGCTACCGTTGTGGCCAGGACGGTCACAAGGCGGCGGCGTGTGCAGCCAAGCCGCGTTGCCCGGTTTGTGCGGATTCAGAGAGGTCATCGGATCATAGCGTAGGTTCGAAGTTGTGCTCGCGACCTCTGAGGAAGAGACAGCCTGCTGCTGACGCTTCTCTCTCAGCAGGGGGGACGCAGGAGGGGACGGCTATGGACATCGCAAATGGATAGTGTGCCCGAAGTGAGGTTTCTTCAGGTGAACATAAACCACTGCGCTGGGGCACAGGATATCCTTTTGCAATCCATACGCCAGTGGTCGATTGGCATTGCGGTGGTTTCGGAGCCATATTTTGTGCCATCTACGCCTGGGTGGTTTGGTGATGAGAATGGGTTAGCGGCTATTGTATTCTCCTCGTCATCGATGTCACCGCCGCCTGTATTAAGGGAACGCGGGCCAGGGTACGTGGCTGTGCAGTGGGGCGGCATCGTGTTGATCGGAGCGTACTTTTCCCCCAATAGGACATTAGCGGAGTTCGAACCGTTCATGGATCTGTTGGGGGGGGTGGTGCTTCGATCGGCACCGTATTCGGTTGTCGTCTTGGGTGACCTCAATGCTAAGTCTCAAGCTTGGGGATCACCCGAAACTGATGCTCGTGGGGAGCTAGTGGAGGACTGGGCTGCTGAAGTCAGGGTGGTTCTTCTGAACCGAGGCAATGTGCCGACGTGCGTCAGACCCCAGGGAGACTCTATTGTGGACGTGACGTTCGCTTCTCCGTCCCTTGAGCCTCGGATATCTGGTTGGAGAGTGATTGTCGGGGAAGAGTCGCTGTCCGATCACCGATACATCCGTTTTAATCTTCGGCAATCGTCGTCACCATCTAGGAGTATCGGTGGATCGCGGGGGGGTTCATCTTTTCCTCGTTGGGCGCTTGCCAGACTAGATAAGGACCTGTTAGTTGAAGCGGCGATTGTCCAGGCCTGGTTTGCAGAGTCAACTGTACCGACGGTGGATGTGGACGAGCAGGCTCGTCAGCTTGCCGATGCGATGACGGCTGCTTGTGACGCAGCCATGCCGCGTGCGAAACGAGCCCCACCGAGGAAGGCAGTATATTGGTGGTCGCAGGAGTTGGCGGATCTTCGGGCTGCCAGCATTGCTGCACAACGGGCGGTGACACGGCATCGTAGGCGCCGTATTCGGGGTGCTGGCTTTCTAGAACGTGAGGAGGCGCTGCGGGCAGCGTATAGGGCTGCCAAGAAGACGTTGCAGCTTGCCATTTGCAGAGCGAAGGAGCGTGCTAGGGAGGAGATGCTGTCTGAACTGGACGGGGACCCTTGGGGGCGCCCGTATAAAGCAGTGCGCGGGAAACTCAGTGGTGCCGGTCCGCCGGTCACAGAGTCTCTGGAACCACAGGCGCTGGAGGCCATAGTAGCAGGCCTGTTTCCGACTAGAGGCGATTATCAGCCTCCACGGATGACCCAGCGTCGCGATGAGGGTGTCCCTCAGACGGTGCCACCAGTTACGCCGGGGGAGTTGGGGGCGGCATTTCTGCAGCTGCGCGGAAAGAAGACGGCTCCGGGTCCAGATGGTGTACCTGGCCGTGTGTGGGTGTTACTCGAGGAATTGGTCCAGGATCGACTTCGGGGTCTTCTTGACGCGTGCCTGGGGAATGGGCGGTTTCCGGACAGATGGAAACTAGGTAGGTTGGTGCTCTTGAGGAAGCAGGGTCGTTTGGAGGATGCTCCTTCGTCTTTTAGGCCTATTGTGCTTTTAGACGAAGGGGGCAAACTCTTTGAGCGTATTCTGGCCTCAAGGGTGTTGGAGCACCTGTCTACGGTTGGTCCGGATCTGTCGGAGTCCCAATTCGGGTTTAGGCAGGGGAGATCCACGATCGACGCGATAAGGCAGCTGAAGGAGCTCTCTGAGGAGGTGGTTAATCGTGGCGAGGTGCTGTTGGCGGTATCGTTAGATATCGCCAATGCCTTTAACACATTACCGCGAGATTGTATCCAGGAGGCGTTACAATATCACGGGGTACCTCAGTATCTGCAGCGGGTTATACGCGATTATCTCTGTAACCGGTATATTGTATATCAGGACCGACAGGGACGCCTAGTGAGACGAGCGGTGTCATGCGGTGTTCCACAGGGGTCGGTCTTGGGCCCTCTTCTGTGGAACATCGGCTATGACTGGGTGCTGCGTGGTGCGCTACTGCGAGGGCTTTGCGTCATCTGTTACGCCGACGACACGCTTGTTACAGCGCGTGCGCGGACGTTTCGGGAGGCGCTTACTTTGGGTACGGTCGGAGTTCGGCAGGTTGTCGGGCGGATCGAGGCTCTTGGTCTCAGAGTGTCTTTGGATAAGACCGAAGCGCTTTGGTTCCATGGGCCTCGCAATAAACCGCCGTCGGGGACACACCTTTGTATCGGCGATATACAGGTTGAGGTGGCAGACGATATGAAATACCTGGGGCTTGTACTGGATGGTAGGTGGAACTTCCGGGAGCATTTCAAGCGTCTGTCTCCGAAGTTAGTGGCGACTGCAGGTGCGTTGGCAGGACTGTTGCCTAATCTGGGGGGGCCTAGCGTTTTAGTGCGGAGGCTGTATGCAGGAGTGGTCAGGTCCATGGCTCTGTATGGTGCTCCGGTGTGGGTGAACTCTCTGTGCAGGGAGAACAGGGCCATGCTGCGAAGACCTCAGCGAGTGGTCGCGGTTAGGCTCATACGAGCCTACCGCACTGTCTCGTTTGACGCGGCATGTGCTTTGGCGGGTACACCTCCATGGGAGTTGGAAGCAGGGGTGTTGGCGACGGTACACGAACGTGGGGCACAGGTGCGGATGGCTGGAGGGCGTCCTATGCCTGAGCAGGTGGAGCGCTGGAGAGCACGGGCGAAGGAGTCCATATACCGCCGGTGGCAGGAGCAACTCGAGCGTCCTGTGGCAGGTAGATGGACGGTGGCGGCAGTGCAGCCAGTGTTGCAGCAGTGGGTGACCAGGAGGCAGGGTCTTCTCACTTTCCGCCTTGCGCAGGTTCTCTCGGGCCATGGTTGCTTTGGGAGATATCTGTGCAAGATTGCGGGGAGGGAGAGGACAATGCAGTGCCACCATTGTGGGGCAGCGGAGGATACGGCGATGCATACCCTAACGCGGTGTCAGGAGTGGGATGCAGAGCGTGCAGAACTGCGCTCTGTCATAGGGCAGGACCTTTCGCTGCCGGCCGTGGTGAGAGCTATGGCGGGTGACGGAAGAGCTTGGCGTGCGGTATCGTCCTTCTGTGAGCGGGTGATGCTGCAGAAGGAGGCGGCAGAGCGTGTCCGGGAGGAAGATCCTCTGGCGGATGCGATTCGCCGCAAGCGTGGAGGCAGGAGGCGGAGGCGCTTCGAGCAGCAGCTTCCTTCTGCGATTTAGCCAGGCCGCGGCTGTGAAGGGCGGGAGACCTTTACAGTTGCATTGCACTGCCTGCGCTTGGCGGAAGCGGTCCCTATGCTCGGGACGCTTCAGCCCTTAGGGTAATTGGGGTGGGTCATTCGGGGCAGTCCTTTTCGGGGCTGTTGTGGTGGTGTCCATCTGGGCAACGCTGTGGGGGTAGTCTGCGGTAGAATGCATAGGCATTTACCCGGGGTCTACCCCCAAATGTGTGGTGGAGCATCGTTGGTTTTTTACTGGGTATGCTGCCAGCTTCTGGCAGAGAGTCCCAGAAAAGCCCCGTTCTCCCGAGCGGGGGGGATGCGTAATGCATTTTTCCAACGTAAAAAAAAAAAAAAAAAAGGTTAGGTTAGGTTAGGTTAGGTTAGGTTTTTTTTTTTTTTTTTTTTTTTTTTTTTGTCGCCCTGTAAAGGCTTAGCTCTGTCCCCTGATATGTTTGTTCAGGGAATTTTGCTATCTAGGGCTTTTTATTTTTTATTCTTTATTTATTTTTTCATCTTTCTTATTTCTAGATTTACAACACATTTTTGGTTATTAAACTACTAAAATTAAAAGCTATTCCATTGCAAATGGACTATTTCTACTATTAATGAAACAGAGCTCAAAGAGCAAGGCTTAACCAATACAACACAATATCTACTCACACTTATTCTATACAATTGCCAAGCATCGCCACAGTGCTGGTTATCTTATTACTAAGGTGGTATTACAGTGTTTATATTTCTAAATCTATTGTCTATTATTACATTATCCTTATTTGCTATCTTAGGTCTACCTTATTATTACATCTAATTACATTTTTGTTCAATATTGTCCATTGCTTTGGCTAAATATGAACACATATTTGTAAAACAATGTTTAGTTATCCTTATTTTTCTTATTAACTAGGTCACATATTCTAAGGCAATATTCTATGAATTTAAATTTAACATTCTTATCTATTATTAAATCTTTTAATGTATCAATTGTAACTTTTATTCCTATTTCCTGTTCTAAGTTGTATCTTACGCTAGCGTAAACTGGGCACTCCGTTAGCAGGTGAGGGACTGTCTCCTCAACATCTGTGTCACAGATGCACGATGGGCTCTCCCGACGCTTGAAACGGTTCAAGTATTGGGAGAACCCACCGTGTCCCGTGAGGATCTGGGTCAGCTGTCCGGTCGGCCGGATGCTGCGGATAAGGCGATAAGCGCCGACGACGTCGGGGAAAAATATCTTTGTGAGAGATGCCGTGTCACCTGTGGAGTACCTATAGTTCCATTTAGCGATTGTGTCCTGTCTTAGCATGCGTTTTGCGTAGGATACCGGGCATCGGTCGTAATGCGGCTTCCTCTTAGAAGCTAGCGCTGCTTCCTTGGCCAGTTCGTCAGCTCGCTCATTTCCAGGGAGTCCTGCATGGGCTTTGATCCAGAACAAAGAAACATCTTTGCTCTGTCCCAAGGCCCGCTGCAGATTATCCCTGGCTTTACGTGCAAGAGGATGGAGAGAGTCATGGTTAGTGAGTGTCTCGAGCGCAGCTCTAGAGTCACTGTACACACCATAACTCTTTTCCACCCTCTTAAGGATTACGCTCGTTGCCTCGCATATGGCCAAAAGTTCCGCCTGGTAGACCGTGCAGTACGCGGACAGACATAGCTTTCGGTTCTGGATCTCGGCATCATCTTTCCATATGGAAAGTGATGCTCCGACCTTCCCCTCCAGCTTACTGCCGTCGGTGAAAATTCTCACCTCCTGCACGTTGTGCCTGTCCACAAGGTTTTGATCTACCAAACCTATGAATTCCAGGTCCATATGCGATGCCGGATGCGGCGATTCCGCAAATCCCACCACACGCTCTATATCCCTGTCGCCCAGCAGCGCCGGAGATGACCCTCTCCTTGCCTCGTACAGGGCTGCTACCTCCTGAACTCTGAGGTCGAGAGGCAGTATCCCCGACAGCAGCAGGGCGGCGTGGAGGGAGACCGTGCGGTACGACTTGCAGAGTTTCTGAGCGAACCCTCTCTGCACCGTGTTGAGTTGCTTCTGAACCCCTAGCTTGTTGGTTGCCGATGCCCACGCTGCTGCAGCGTAAGTGATAACGGGTTCGACTGCGGCTTTATAGATGGACCTAACAATTTCTGGGTCAAGGCCCCAAGTAACTTTGGCAGCTCTAGATAGCTGCTTATAGAGCCCCAGTGCTTTTTTGCACTGATTGGTAACGTGGGTGTTAAAGGTAAGATGGTCGTCAATGGTTAGCCCCAAGATTTTCATTTCCTTAGACAAGGCAATGCTGGTCCCAGCCATGCTCAGCCGCGGGGTGTCGTACTTAAGCTTCCTTGTAATGAGAACAGCGCATGTTTTATGCGGGGCGAAGCGTAGCTTATTTTGTACTCCCCACTGATGCACATAGCTGAGCGCAGCATTAGCCTGATCTTGTACTTCCCGCGCAGTGTCTCCATCAAATACAAGAGTGACATCGTCCGCGAACGCTTGGCAATAGTGTTCCCTGTGTTGTAGTCCGGTTAGTAGCGGGTCGAGAAGCAAGTTCCAGAGAAGGGGGCCGCCAATCGATCCCTGCACGCAACCTTTCGTCGTGTTACGCGTGCTTTCCTCCCCAGCAAACCTCACGGTAACTCTTCTGCAGCTCAGGTAGCTATCGAGTAGCCTCCTTAGATTGACCGGACACTTTTCCTCAGCCAGACGGACTCTGATAGCTGGCCACCATGCGCTGTCGAAGGCCCCCTCTATATCCAATGAGACGAGGCAGACCAGCTTCTTCAGCTCAACTTTGCCTTTGATGTGGTTCATTAAACAATAGAGGGCGTCCTCAGTGCTTCTCTGGGGCATGAATCCAAACTGGCGAGTACTGATCCTCGGTACAAGATGCCATTTCATCCGTGCTACTACCATCTTCTCCAGGATCTTCCCCAAAACCGGCAGGAGACCTATCGGTCTATAAGCCTTGGGGTTCGTGTAATCATCCTTGCCCGGTTTTCTGAGTACCACTACTGTGGCCTCTTTCCAGATGTCCGGGAAGTGTGCTATCTGTAGACACTTGTTGTACAGGGTAAGGAGAGCGTCCGGATCCTGGAGTATAGCTCGGCTGCAGATATCTGCTGTGAAGCCATCCACTCCCGGGGCCTTCTTTGGATTAAAACTCCCCGTCGCGGTCTTTAGCTCTAACATGGTAAACGGTGGGTCATGTGGATCACCACATGCCGCGCCGTTTACTTGTTCTGCCGCTTGTCTGACCCGGCGATGGTCTGAGTTATCCGTATCTACGTGGTCTTCGGGGTAGAACGTATTTGCAAGTAGGTCTGCTGATTCTTTGGGATTTAGGTGTCTTCCTTCATTGGTTTTCAGGGTCGTGTCTTCTTCTCTCCTGGCGGTCCTATTGATGATTCTATATATTCCTTCCCAAACTCCCTCTCTGGTTTGCCTCTCGCAGAACTCTTTCCAGCTGTCGGTGCGGGCTTTCTTGGCGTGGCATTCGTAGTCATTTTTCTTTTCCAGGTATTCTTCGACGACCTTTGCTCTTCTATGCGGCGCAGCACAATGGATTCTTCTTCTAAAAGTAACCATCGTTTTCTTTTTGTGGGCAAGTTCTTTGCTCCACCATGGGATCGTAATTGTCTCTGTCTGTTTCTTAGTGGGCATGCTGCCCCTACATGCACTGGTTATTGCGTTGTTAAGTTTAGCGACCATGTTTTCCAGATCTTTTTTGCTACTGATGTGGTTGATTGTGGATTCGCTGATGTTTAATTCTATCTTTTGGTCTTCCAAGATACTTAGGAATTGTTCCCAATCTGCCTTTTTTGTATTGTAAATCCTGGTGGTACGATTTACTCTGAATCCTTTGCTATGCTGAAGATGAAGATGGAAAACGATGGCATTGTGGTCAGAGCTTGTTATAGACCGGTCTACCCTCCAGTCGTCTACGAATCCCATGAGGTCGTCGGTACAGGCCGTAATGTCAACTCGGCTGGAGATAGTCCTATTACCTCTCGTGGTTTCAAAAGTAGGCGTATCTCCGATGTTCAATACCTGTAATCCAGACTCTTCCAGGGTCCCGGACATCTCAACGCCCCTGTGGTCTTCTACGATGCTACCCCACCAGGTGCTCTTGGCGTTGCAGTCTCCGCCAATAAGTATTCTTGTCGGCCCAAGTTCTTCGCATATGGTGGTTAGCCGGTCCAGGTATGGCCCTAGGGGTTGGTCTGGTTCGAAGTAGAAGGATACCGCTGCGATTTCCCAGGCGCTGGTTCGGATCCTCACAACAACAATATTGTTGCATGTGAGTTTCGGGCAAGGTATGACGTCGATATCCTTGTCGTAAACGACAATCGCCGCCTTAACAATCCCATCTCCTATAGCAGCGTTCTGGTAGATCCTCGCCCCACGATAATCCTTCATCCTTTTCACCCCTCCCACATAGGGTTCCTGGACAAGTGCTATTGCGAATCTACGGTTAGCTGACTCTATCATTAGTTCTTCCGTCGCTAACTGTTTACGCTGCAAGTTTGCTTGGGCGACTACGTATCTTCTGGTGGGGCTGCCAGCCCCAGAGTTCTGTGGGACCACCTTAGCAATATGCAATCTTAGCCCGTGCTAACGCATCCCACCTCTTGCGCACCGCACATTCGGGGCTAAATGCATTATGCTCCGCATGGTCTAGTTTGGCTGCCGTGCAGTTGCAGCATCGAGGGCCATCACCTGCCAGGAAGTCGGTGCAATCTCTCTTCATGTGGGGGCCGCCACAGTGGCTGCATCTAGGAATTGTTTCCTTGCAGAATCTGCGGCCGTGGCCGTACCCCAAACATGTCGAGCACTGCATCAATGGCGACTGATCTTCTACCCTGATGCGCTGTAGGTCGACGTGCACGTAGCCTCTATTGATAAGCGCATTGTATACCGAGGGTGACACTTTCAGTATAACATGAGCACATTGTTGATTGCGCGCTTTTCTTCTGAACTTTACTTCCATGCGGAGGTTCTTTGGTTCGATGTTCTGGAACAAATCATTGTTCTGATTTCTAAGGGCCGTAACAACGTCCTCATCAGTGTTATATTGCAGAACATCTTTCAATACTAACATTGGGTCGTGGTTCTTTATTTCTTCTACAGTAAGGTGGTCCGCTGCGCCTTTTAGTCTCTGTTTAACTCTGTCTCTAGCCTCTTCGGTTCTGCACCCGACTACTATCTTACGGTCTTTGACCTTCCGAACTCTTTCGACTGTGACCCACCCGTCCTTGGCGTTGACCGCCTTACGGACTCTACTGAGTACTTGGTCACCTGTTTCCTGATCGTCTCTAGAAGATATGATGACGGAATGAAGTGACTCTCTAGTCTGTACTTGTCTTGCAGGTATGGCCGCGGTCTCTGCGTACGTACTTGCGACTGGTGAGTTTTGGTTGGTGTCTACTGTGCTTCTTAGTTTTTCTAACGTCAGGTGGGTATGGTCAATTTTATTAGTCTGTATTTTAAGAAGCTCAATGATTTCTCTTGTGTTCCTTTCACATATCCCTTCCCTGTTTTCCTGTATTCCCCTTTCCTGATAATCCTCAGTTTCGTCTGTGTTTGTCCCTACTGATATACTTTCTCTTTCTTTTGCAGGTGCAGCGGGGGTCTTCGGTGGTGGTGCTGCAGTCTTCTTAATAAGATGTTCCTCGGCCATCTCTTTTATCAGGCGATACATGTTGTCGACCGCCAGTATGGCGCCGGTTTTGAGACCGGTCTTCATGTTGCGAGATTTATTAATATTAAATTTCGCATACAGAAGCCAGTCTCTAGCCTCCGCCATCCTGCCGGTCGACAGCCTCTTCTTCGGCACGGGCATTGTCGCTTCCTCAGCCATCTCTACGGAGACTCGTCTCTGCGTTACCTCCTTAGGTGACGCCGTCTTCTGTCTAGGCGGCTGTTGAACCGCCGCTGTCCTCGCCGTCGCCTGTTGATTCGGAGATTGTGGGTGTGGATGGATTGATTCCGTGCATGGTGCACTCAATCCGGCCTCCCATTCGCCTATACTTCGTCTGACTTTGTTTGCAGCCTGTGTCGTTGGTCTCGAGCTAGGTCCTGCCTTGCTCGGAATCTTAGGAGGACTAATCTTGGGGCTACCATTACCGTCAGTCCGTTTTGCGGGGGTGCGCAATGTTGCCATTTTGAAAGGGGGACAGAGCAACGTCAATTAAGTCAAGGGGCTCAATAAAGCCAAGTTAAATAGGAATTTAATCTAGATACGTAGGCAAAAGGCCTTACGTACGGAGTAAAATATTTAATAATAAAACACAGTTAAACACAATAAGACACAATAAAATAGTATAAATTAAAAAATTTAAAAGTCAAAGAAAAAGGGGTAATAAAACAAATTTATGGTATAATATACCTAGGTCGGACAAAAGTCTTTATTTAGCATGGAATGTATAAAAAACGCACTAAGTCGGAGTAAATTTGCGAAAGTTCCGGAAACTTTTCGATTTTTATAACTTTACAATTTAGCGGCTCTATGTAGAGTCGATTTAACCTCGTCAGTCGATAGGTCTCTCCAAGCCCGATCCAACAACCCCAAGCTCGGTATGCCTGTCTAGACTGGTTCCGAAGATACAGGCTTTCGGGTTTTTCCGGATATGCGTCCGGAAAGACGGATATCGGCCGTAGTTTCGGAACCAGTAGAGCTATCGGTCCGGTTCTTGGGGCAAATATGTGGAGCAAGCCCGGACAGATCTATTTCCGCAAAAATCCGGGTGAAGAGGGGTGTCAAGCCGGATCCGGTTCAAATCCGGTTTATCCGATAGAGAATGTCCCGCACCTGTCAGCGAAAAAAGTCCCGTACTCATGCGGCTCCTGGTTCGGAAGCTATTCGAGGGAGCGTAATTGAACTTACACCACTTCTTCACTTTTAAGAAAACGCTCTCGCCCGTAGCTCCGGTTCCAGGTGTCGCAGCGACCTGAGGTTTTCACCTGGGTGATGACCTAGTATGCCTCTACCGTGCAAGATGAAGTCCGGGCGTCCGACAAGGTGAGCACCCGATCCTCTCCAAACTCGGCAGAAGGATGGGGGGGGGAGCAGGGATGGTGTGCAAACCAATCCGCGTTTCTCCACGACCTCTATTGCCGAAGCTGTGCCAGTCCCAAACTTTGCCCAGAGTTCTGGGATAACAACTTACGAAAGTTGGGACTCTTGCAACTTCGGTTCCAGGGGTCGTAGAGCTCCGGGGAAAGAAACCTACAGTCGGAAACGGTGTGTGCTACGATATAAAATTAGTCCGGAGTCTGTAGCTCAAATTTCGTCCGATCCGGATAAAAGTCGGAATTTCCGATAGAACATAAGTGGGGCTACTAGACCTTGAAAACCACGTTTCTCTAACGATAAGCGTTATTTAATTATGATTTTCCAAAGTTTCGGATCCAATATCCGGAAACACCGGATATTGTCGAAATTTCTCAGTTTTCCGAATTTTGGGGCCCAGTTTGGGCTTAAACAAGTCCCGGGGGGTTGCTTAAGGCTATCCCCGGTGTCAAAATAATTTATTTTCTATTAGTTTTTGATTTATTACAAAAAGTCACTCTAAAATCGGTATCTCCGGATCCGGATGTTGGAAAATTATGAAATTTGAAATGCAGGCGTCATAAATAGGGATCTACTTAATTCTAAATTAAATTTAATTAAAACTAAAATATTTCCGGATATAATCAAAGAAAACCGGAATTTACACTTATTTAATTCCTATAATAAAACCGGAAGTCGGAAAAAATATTAAAAATGTGCTATCGATTGCCGGGGCTAGCGCGCAAAAGATAGCAATTGAATTTTTGTCAGAAGTTAATTATTAAAAAAGTTATTAGAGGTCAAAGTTCGTATTTTTAAAATTAAATTAATTAAAATCTATGGTACTTAAAAATCTAAAAATTGCGCCAATCCTCTTCTTTTGCAAGGGTGTATAAGTAAGTAAATTTCCAGCTACCTTGCTCGCCTCCTTCGGGTACCTGGCCGCCACGTGCGACTTGTTTTTTTGGCGATTGTCGCCAAACGCCAACTCTTCTCGCCCGTCTAGTAGTGCCGTCGGATGGGGGCAAACTGCCCCTGGTCAGCAAATTTTGTTGCACGCAGATCGGTGCAGTAACCCGTGTTCCACACAGGGTCAAAGTTTAACACTCGAAACCTAACCCCTAAAAATAGGGGTTTTTCGGGAATAACTTCCAAGGCACTTCACTTATTGCACTGATTTTTGCACAGGGGGGTGGAGGCAAAATTCCTGCGTCTCCTGGTATATCACACTTTAAAATCGGGCAAGAAAAACCCACTTTTATGAATTTTTCCGTTGGGAGCACGTGTATTTCGTGGCGTCTCGGGCGGCGGACGGATCGCAACTGGGGTTAGGTTAGGTTAGGTTAGGTTAGGTTAGGTTCCCGCCCTTCACTATAAGGAGGGAAGGAGTTCTGGGTCTCCTACCGGGCGCGTCCCCGGGTGGCGGATAGGGGAACGCCCCCCAGATATGGGGGGTACCGGCTTCGGCCGGCGCGGACCAAAACCCAGAGGGGAAGGGGGGCGCACTGAGCGTCCCCCTTGTGTCGCTCCTTGCACTGCTATGTTATGCATAGTAGTGCAAGGACGCGGCTTGGGGGGCAAACCGTAATCTGCCCTTTTCAGGGCGGACCGGGGACTCTGTTCTGTCAGGGCCGCGAGGAGTCAACCTCTATAAAAAATCCCCAAGACCGAGCCGATCTGGTCTGTGTCGGCAAGGGCTCTGCCCTATGGGTGGAGTGGATGGCGGGATATGGCCATCCGCTAGCAGCCACGACGATGTGTGGAGGGGTTGCTGCGCCCGCAAGCAGCGCCTATAATGAGTGACAAGAAAATACGTTGTAGTCTCCAGGCCGGTAAAGCCCCTTCACGGGGACAATCCGGACCCGCCGCTTCGGCCGCGGGAATGCCCCACGTATCTGGGGGGGGCACTTCTCACTCACTGGGTGACAAACCCAGATCTGGACAGGAGTCGAAGAAACCTGTCGAGACCTCATTCGAGAGCCGTCTGCGAGGCATGTTTGGCCCGCCGAAGGCTAAAGACTGCGACCCTATGAAGGCGGCTGCGAGTCCCGTTGCCAGTTCATCTGGCCACGTTGCTCCTTCTGCCCGATCTGCGGTCGCATCCCGGACTGACGCAATGGACGAAGGTGTAGTCGACCTTACAGGAGACTCTCGAGCGGGTGCCAAGCGCCGGACCCTCGATGACCCTGAGCTCGATCTCGCCGACGACCTTTTTACCGACGAAGACGACATGAGTAGCGACTCTTCGCAGGCCAAGGTGCCGAAGCTGGCACGCGGCCGCAGAGGTCGCTCCCATACCCCTGGACCTTACTCGGCAGCTACAGCCAGAGTAGATGAACTGGAGCGGCAGATAGATGCGGAGCGTACGATCCGAGACGCTGAGGATGCACTCGAGTGCTCCTCGCCAACCTCGCTCCCGGACTTTGCTACGTTTCTAGCATCCCAGAAAGCGGCAAGAAAGGCGGTGCCACGCAGCGCTTCTCCAGCGGTATCAGACAGTGGCACTCTCATCCCGGACCGGCCCTACGCTAAACCACCAAGCGAGGGCCCTTACGTGAAGCCAACCAGTGAACGGCCCGAAATTAATGCGGATATTTACCATCGCATAGTCCAGCAGTGCGACCAAATTATTCGTGTCAAGGACACCTCTGGTCACCTTAAAGGTACGCACCAGAAGATCCTCAAGGAGGCAGCGATAGCGATTCGCGGCGATGCATGGTCCCTCTGTGGGAGGTCCCGCTCCAAGGAAACTTACTACCTGGAGCAGGAGGTCGTCGCCCTACGAGACGAAGTCCATGCCGCAAAACGCCGCGAAGCGGAATCACGCAAGAGGGAGGAGGAGGCTCGAAAACGAGAGGAGGATGCGCGCAAGGAGATCACCAGGCTGCGCGAGCAATGTAGCGAGCTTGCCAGTGCAGTCAAACTGCTGAAGACCTACATGCGCGAGGAGCATAAGGGCGAGGATTACCACGAGCCTCATGTAAGTGAGGCCGAATCCGTGTGGGGTTCTGCTGCCCAAGAAACCGAAGACAGGCAGGCGACAATGGAGACCACCGCTGAGGTCCATACTGAGCCTGCCCCACAACCTGTATTGCACGGCGGCCATCCGGCCCCGACTGAATTAGCGGACGTTATTGCCCGCGAAGTCATGAGTCGTGTTGGCCGGATGATCGACGCTAGGTTCGACGACCTCGACGACCGCCTTCTGCCTAGAAGAATCGTACGTCCGCCGCTGATGTCCGATGTCCAGACGCCTCGCGCTCTTGACTCAGCCGCGGAACCCGTACCCAAGAGGCGAAAGAAGAGAGGGAAAGGAAAAGGCCCTTCTACTGGCCAAAACCTCGTTCCACCACCACCCCCAGTGCATACTGCTGCCCTGCCTTCGTCCGAATGGACACAAGTTGTGAAGAAGGGCAAGCAGAGGAAGAAAAAGAAGCAGGATCAGAACCCGAGCTCCCAAGCTCCAGTTCCACCTGCCTCAAGACCAGCCAGGGCTCCTCCGGCCGCTACGTCCAGCGACAAGAAGAGCCAAAATCTCGGGAACCCTTCGAGGCTCCGGGCGCCGCGGTCAGCCGCCATCGTCCTGGAGATACAGCAGGAGGGCATTGACATGGGTTGGTCCTACAGCCGCTTCCTTAAAGCGGCCAGGGACACTATAAATATCTGGGAGCTCGGTTTGGCTGGACGGATTCGATTCAAATGCTCCGTCCCCACCGAAAATAGAATCATCGAAGTTGACGCACTGACGGGGCAATCGATGGACGAGGCCAACGAGAAGGCTGACCTGCTGGCCTCCAAGTTTGCCGATCTTGCCCCACCAGAGGCCTTCAAGATTACCCGGCCTGTGAAGTCTACGGACATCAGACTTACAGGCCTGGACGAGTCAATATCGCCCGAAGACATCATCGAGGCGGTATCAAGAAATGGAGAGTGCAAACCTGAGCACGTTCGTGTAGGTCGAATCAGTCGTGGCGGATTTGGTGGCAGCGTAGTCGTTCGCTGCCCCGTCATGGCTGCTAAGAAGGTGGCCAATAGCAGGAAGATTGTTGTGGGATGGGTACGCGCCAAGGTTGACCTTCTAAGGCCTCGACCCATGCGCTGCTCAAGATGTTTTGGAGCTGGCCACGGGCGCGCGACGTGCCGCGCGGTTGTCGACCGCTGCGACATTTGTATCCGCTGTGCCGAGTCAGGCCATAAAGCTGCCGGATGCACGAAAGAGATCCGCTGTGTGCTCTGTGCAGAGGCGGCGATGCCGGCGAATCATCGCGTAGGGACAGCCAATTGTCCCGCCGCGAAACTTCATCCCAAACCGCGACCCCAGGTTGAAGACCCTGTCGAGGAGGTTAGGTTTAGCGGGTATGGTCCGTTAAATAGGACGAGTCCCACACACCCCTGCGACGGCCCCCGCTGTCGCAGGCAGTGCGTAACCGCATTCCCCCTCCTAAAAAAAAAAAAAAAAAAAAAAAAAAAAAAAAAAAAAAAAAAAAAAAAAAGGTTAGGTTAGGTTAGGTTTTTTTTTTTTTTTTTTTTTTTTTTTTTTTTTTTTCTGCTTTCTGTCCCCTGTCATTTTTACAGGGATTTTGTTTAGGGGGACTTTTATATTTTTCTTTTCATTTTTCTTTTCATTTTTTACTTTATTGCCTAACAATTTAAATAAAACAAACTTTTTAATTTTTAAACTACTAACATACATGAAATGTTCCATTGCAAATGGTAAAATTAAATCTAAATAGAGCTCGCAGAGCGAAGCTTTTATCTAAAGTACTACTATTTACTAAGTCTTACGTACTACCAAGCGTGCTACAGTGCATCGTGTTTACTTAAAACTATCTGAGAGATTACATATTTTTATTACTATCTTCTAATTGTACAACTTAAACTACCTTATTTACTATAACATGTTTTTTATCTTATTCTAAGCTTATATTGTCTATTGCTACATTAAAATATGCACACATATTTTTAGAGCAATATTTTCTAATCTTTATTCTTCTTATTCACTAGGTTACAAATTTCAAGGCAGTAGTTAATAAACTTACATTTAACATTTTTATCTACAATTAGTTCCTTAAGACTACTAGCTTGGACTTTTTGTTCTGTCGACTGCTCAAAGTTATATCTTAGATTGGCATATACGGGACACTCAGTAAGGATATGGGGGACCGTCTCCTCGACGTCTGTATCACAGATGCACGCTGGGCTCTCCCGACGCTTGAATCGGTTCAAGTATTGGGAGAACCCACCGTGTCCCGTGAGGATCTGAGTGAGCAGACCGGTCGGCCGGGTGCTCTTTACAAAACGGTACGCGTCTGTCACATTGGGGAAGAAAAGTTTGGTGACAGTTGCTGTGTCACCTTCTACGTATCTATTATTCCACGTTAGAATAGATTGTTCCCTGATAATACGCTTGACATACGAGACGGGACATTTGTCGTAGTCCCTCTTCCTTTTTACCGTAAGAGCGGCCTCCTTGGCTAGTTCATCCGCTCGTTCATTTCCGGGGAGTCCTGCATGGGCTTTGATCCAGAACAAAGAGACATCTTTGCTCTGTCCCAAGGCCCGTTGCAAGTTATCCCTTGCCTTTCGTGCAAGAGGATGGAGAGAGTCATGGCATGTGAGTGTCTCGAGCGCTGCTCTAGAGTCACTATACACACCATAACTCTTTTCCACCCTCTTAAGGATGACGCCCGTTGCTTCGCATATGGCCAAAAGTTCCGCTTGGTAGACCGTGCAGTACGCGGACAGACACAGCTTTCGGTTCTGGATCTCGGCATCATCTTTCCATATGGAAAGTGATGCTCCGACCTTCCCCTCCAGCTTGCTGCCGTCGGTGAAGATTCGCACCTCCTGCACGTTGTGCCTGTCCACAAGGTTTTGATCTACCAAACCTATGAATTCCAGGTCCATATGCGATGCCGGATGCGGCGATTCCGCAAATCCCACCACACGCTCTATATCCCTGTCGCCCAGAAGCGTCGGAGATGACCCTCTCTTGGCTTCGTACAGGGCTGCTACCTCCTGCACTCTAAGATCGAGAGGCAGTATCCCCGACAGCGCCTGGGCGGCGTGGAGAGAGACCGTGCGGTACGACTTGCAGAGTTTTTGGGCGAAACCTCTCTGCACTGTGTTGAACTGCTTCTGAACTCCCAATTTTCTGACTGCCGGCGCCCATGCTGGTGCTGCGTATAGGATTATGGGTTCTACCGCGGCGGTGTAAATGGACTGGATAATATCGGGGTTAAGGCCCCAGGTGACTTTAGCGGCCCTAGACAACTGCTTGTATATCCCTATTGCTTTCTTACACTGGGTTGTAATGTGGGTATTAAAAGTGAGGTGGTCGTCTATGGTTAGCCCCAAGATTTTGATTTCTTTGGAGAGGCCTATACTGATCCCGTCCATGGTCAGCCGTGGGGTGTCGTACTTTAGTTTCCTAGTGAGCAACATCGCACAAGTCTTGTGCGGAGCGAAACGTAATTTGTTCCGAACACCCCACCGCTGAACATAATCGAGTGCAGCATTTGCCTGCCCCTGAACGTCGCGCGCGGTTTCACCGTCAAAGACAAGAACTACATCGTCCGCGAATGCTTGGCAGTAGTACTGTTCATCTTGCAGTCCGGTTAGCAGTGGGTTTAGGAGCAGGTTCCAGAGAAGGGGACCGCCGATCGACCCCTGCACGCAACCTTTCGTTGTGTTACGCGTGCTTTCCTCCCCAGCAAACCTTACGGTAACCTTTCTGCAGCTCAGGTAGCTGTCGAGTAGCCTCCTTAAATTTACCGGACACTTTTCCTCAGCCAGTCGGACTCGGATAGCCGGCCACCATGCGCTGTCGAAGGCCCCCTCTATGTCCAATGAGACTAAGCAGACTAGCTTCTTCAGCTCCAACTTGCTTCTAATGTGGTTCATTAGACAATAGAGGGCGTCCTCAGTGCTTCTCTGGGGCATGAATCCGAACTGGCGAGTACTAATTCTCGGTACTAGGTGCCATTTCATCCTTGCTACTACCATCTTCTCCAGGATCTTCCCCAAAACCGGCAGGAGACCTATCGGTCTATAAGCCTTGGGGTTCATATAATCATCCTTGCCCGGTTTTCTGAGTACCACGACTGTGGCCTCTTTCCAGATGTCCGGGAAGTGTGCTATCTGTAGACACTTGTTGTACAGGGCAAGGAGAGCGTCCGGATCCTGGAGTATAGCTCGGCTGCAGATATCTGCTGTGAAGCCATCCACTCCCGGGGCCTTCTTCGGATTAAAACTCCCCGTCGCGGTCTTTAGCTCTAACATGGTAAACGGTGGGTCATGTGGATCACCACATGCCACGCCGTTTACTTGTTCTGCCGCTTGTCTGACCCGGCGATGGTCTAGGTTATCCGTGTCTGTGAGGTCTTCAGGGTAGAAGGTGCTTGCTAGCAGGTTTGCCGATTCTTTGGGTGTGAGGTGTTTTCCATCATTGGTTTTCAGGGTCGTGTCTTCTTCTCTCCTGGCGGTCCTACTTATGATCCTGTAGATCCCTTCCCATACTCCTTCTCTGGTCTGTCTCCCGCAGAACTCTTTCCAGCTCTCCGTTCGGGCTTTCTTGGCATGGCACTCATAGTCATTTTTCTTTTCCAGGTATTCTTCGACGACCTTTTGTTTTCTATGTGGCGCAGCGCAACGGATCCTTCTTCTAAAGGTAACCATTGTTTTCTTCTTGTGGGCAAGTTCTTTGCTCCACCATGGGATCGTGATTGTCTCAGACGTCTTCTTAATGGGCATGCTGCCCTTACATGCCTCAGTAATGCTGTTTCTGAACTTAGTGACCATATCTTCCAGCTCTTCTTTGCTGTTCATGGAGTTGATGGTCTGAACGTCTATGTTGTTAGCAGCTTTTTGTTGCGCAAGAATCTCTGAGAATTTCTCCCAGTCCGCTTTCTTGGTGTTGTAGAGTCGAGTTGTTCTCTCGACTCTCATACCCTTGCTGCGCTCCAAATTGAGCTGAAAAATAATGGTGTTGTGGTCTGAGCAAGTTATCGACCGGTCTACCCTCCAGTCTTGCACGAATCCCATGAGGTCGTCGGTACAGGCCGTTATGTCAACTCGGCTGGAGATAACCCTATTACCCCTCGTGGTTTCAAAAGTGGGTATATCTCCGATGTTTAATACCTGTAGTCTAGACTCTTCCAGGGTCCCGGACATCTCAACGCCCCTGTGGTCTTCTGTGGTGCTGCCCCACCAGGTGCTCTTGGCGTTGCAGTCTCCGCCAATCAGTATTCTGGTCGGCCCAAGTTCTTCGCAAATAGTGGTAAGCCGGTCCAAGTAAGGCCTTATGGGCTGGTCTGGCTCAAAGTAGAAGGACACCGCCGCGATTTCCCAGGCACTGGTTCGGATCCTCACAGCCACAATATTGTTGCATGTGAGTTTCGGGCAAGGTATGACGTCGATATCCTTGTCGAAAACGACAATCGACGCCTTTACAATCCCATCTCCTATGGCAGCGTTCTGGAAGATTCTCGCCCCACGGTAATCCTTCATCCTTTTAGCTCCACCCACATAAGGTTCCTGAACAAATGCTATTGCGAACTTATGGTTAGCGGACTCTATCATTAGTTCTTCTGTCGCTAACTGTTTTCTCTGCAGGTTCGCTTGGGCGACTACGTATCGTCTGGTGGGGCTGCCTGCCCCGGAGTCCCGTGTGACCACCTTAGCAATACGCTACTTTAGCTCTGGCTAGCGCATCCCACTTCCTGCGCACCGCACATTCCGAGCTAAAGGCGTTGTGCTCTGTGTTTTCCAATCTAGCCGCCACGCAGTTGCAGCATCGGGGATTTTCGCCAGCAAGGAAGTCGGCGCAATCTTGTCTCATGTGGAGGCCACCACAATGGCTGCACTTTGGGACAGATTCCTTGCAGTATTTCCTTCCGTGGCCATACCCAAGACAAGTTGAGCATTGCATCAATGGAGTCTGATCTTCGACTTTTACACGTTGTAGGTCAATGTGCACATATCCCCTGTTTAAAAGTGCGTTGTAGAGTTGTGGAGACACTTTCAAAATGACGTGGCTGCACTGCTGGTTTCTGGCTTTGCGTCTAAACTTTACTTCAGCGCGGAAGTCTTTATTTGGCACTCTCTGTAGAAGTTCCGTGTTTTGGTTCTTCAGTGCTGCTATGACGTCTTCGTCGGTGTTATAATGAAGAACGTCTTTTAATACGACCATTGGGTCGTGGTTCTTAACTTCCTCAACTCTAAGGTGGTCTGCTGCGCCTTTTAATCGTTCCTGGACTCTTTTACGGGCTTCTTCAGTCCTGCAACCCACTACTATTTTTCGGTCCTTGACCTTCCGGACCCTTTCAACGGTCACCCAACCATCTTTTGCGTTCACCGCTTTCCGTACTCGGTTGAGTACTTCCTCTCCGGTCTCCTGATCGTCTTTTGACGAGATGATTACCGAGTGTAAGGACTCTCTCGTCTGTACATTTTTATTTGGAGGAATGGCTGCTGCCTCCGCGTACGTATTTGCGGTTGGGGACACTCTGTCATTTTCTATAGAGCTTTTAAGTTGTTCTAATTTGAGATGAGTTAAATCTATTTTCTCACTCTGCCGCTTTAAGAGCTCGATGATTTTGCTATCTAAAACCCCCTCCCTGTTTATGTCTGTTTTATTGTCATTTTTGTCCCCGCTTTCGTCGGTATTGACCCCGATACTAATCTTCTTTTCTGTTTCAGGTGCTGCGAGCTGGATCTTGGGTGGTGCTACAGCTTTCCTGGTAAGTAACTCCTCAGATACTTCTTTCATCAGGCGGTATAGATTGTCGACTGCCAGAATGGCGCCGGTTTTGAGACCAGTCTTCATGTTGCGAGATTTATTCACATTAAACTTCGCATACAGAAGCCAGTCTCTGGCCTCCGCCATTCTGCCAGCCGACCCTCTTTTCTTCGGCACGGGCATCGTCGCCTCCTCACTTGCTTCAACAGATGCTCTTCTTTGCGTCGGGGACGCAGCCTTCTGTTTTGGCAGTTGGGGAGCCGCCGCTGTCCTAGCCTGAGTAGCCTGCACGGGTGAGTGGGGGTGTGTCGGCTCCAAGCACGGGGTGCTCATCCCTGCCTCCCATTCTCCTATGCTCCTCCTAACGCTACTGATAGCTGATGGTGTAGGCCTAGAGCTAGGTCCTGCCTTGCTCTGTATCTTCGGTGGGGAAATCTTGGGGCTAACCTCGTCAGTCCGTTTAGCGGGGGTGCGTATTGTTGCCATATTAAAAAAGGGGGAAAGCAACGTCAATTGTCAAAAGTATTTGGCTCAATAAAGCCGAAGTTAAATGAGAACTAAAATCTAGGTACGCGGGCAAAAGGCCTCACGTACGTCACAATAAAATATAAAATACAAAGTACACAAAACAAAAAATATACACAATAAATCAATATAAATTAAAAAATTTAAAAGGTCAAAAAGGGGGAAATGAAACACACTTTTGTGGTAGACTTTTACCCAGTCCTGTGAAGGTCTTTATTTGGCACAAGACTCTGAAAAATCGCGCCTGGTCCGAATAAAACGTACAAGTTAAAGAAAAAGTTTAGTTTTTCTTGAATAAAATTTTATTGGCTCTATATAGAGCCAGTTAGTCCATATGTTTGGATAGGTCTTGTCAAGCCCTACACGGCAATACCAAACTCGGTATGGGTATCACTATCGCTTCCGGAGATATCAGCGTTCGGCTTTTTCCGGTATTGTATCCGAACGTAGGTATATCGGCTACAGTTTCTAAACTAATTGAGCTAACGAACCAGTTCTTTAGGGACTTTATATTTATATTTATATTTATTCACAAACATCTTAAAAGCTTACAGTTAAAAAAAGAAACCAAAGCGCTTAAAAGACTAAATTACATCCAATAATAATACTCGTAATAATACAATATCACGATGTCATTAGAATAAATCAAACTACACAATAAATGTCAAAAAAAACTAAACAATGTCCAACAAAATCCATGTCAAAACCAATACAAATAGAAAATAGTAGTAATTATAATATAATATGTCATAGAAAAAAAAAGGAGTCAAATAAAAATAACAAATTATTTGCGTGATGTGCATGTCAAGATTATAATATTTACATACTTAAAAATAATCGGAATTGACTGCACAGGTGTCCGAAACTATCCGCAAATAGGTCAATTTCATGGTGCTGAGCAAGTATGTCCCCGATAACACGCAAAGCGCGGTTGGTGGGCGCGTGCCTTGCGCGCTGCGTGCGCGCGGCAGGCAGGGCCAGCAGGCGCGGCCTGCGGCGCGGCGCCACCAGGCCTGCTGAGTCCCACGGGATTGTAGGAACTAAGATGTTCAATTTCTCTAATGTCTGTGGACTGTCGATCCTCAGGTGAATTATCGAAAGGTATTGTACTATTAAGAGCATAGCTCTTCGAAGCCTCAGAGTCTCCATACCAACCATACCCGAAACGAAAAGAGAGGGATACAAGTATGGATAGTATCCATAAAGCTTTTTATAGACCCATCGTGCAAATTTACGTTGTATTTTTTCGATCATAAGTATATATTTATCTTCGTAAGGATCCCATACTACTGCTCCATATTCAAGCTTACTGCGAACGTATGCAAAAAATAAGACTTTTGCTACTGTTGGATTAGTAAACTGGGACGCGGTTCTGATAACAAATCCTAACATCCTGTGCGCTATCTTGCATGTACTTATTATATGCGCGTGAAAATCTAATTTACAATCTAATATTAAACCTAAATCTTTAATGTCACATATTCTTTCCAAAGGAGCGTCAAATAAATTATAATTATGCATAATGGGTCTTAATTTGCGTGTGAAAGTAATAATTTTGCATTTGTGGGTATTAAAAGGTAAATGGTTGTCTTGACTCCATTGAGCCACAGCATCAATATCTCCTTGCAAAGCTACTACATCGGCTTTACTTTCAATACCCAGACTTAGCTTCAGATCATCTGCGAACAGCAGACATTCAGAGGCAGAGACCATTTCCGGTAAGTCATTAATAAATACCAAGAAAAGGGTTGGTCCCAACGTACTGCCCTGACTTACTCCGGACCTTGTAAAGTACACATCAGAATCATAGCCATTTAATCGAACATACTGAGAGCGATCACTAAGGTAACACGAGAAAAATTTAAGTAGCCCAGGCGTGAAACCAATTATGGCTAGTTTCTGCAATAATTTGTCGTTGTCAACCAGGTCGAAAGCCTTTTTAAAATCAAAGTAGGCTGCGTCCACTTGGACACCACGATCCATTTGAGACTGCACATAGTCCACGTGTGCGACTAAATTTGTAGTGGTGGAACGGGCTCTCCGGAATCCGTGTTGGCTATTATGCAGCAAATGACCGATCTGGTTGGTTATGCGTTCGTTAAGGATTGCCTCAAATATTTTTGCAAAAACAGACAATACTGCGATCGGTCTGAAAGAAGATACGTCTGTTCCTCCATCACCTTTCGGTACGGGGGTGACCCTCGAAAGTTTCCACATCATAGGATATTTAGATTGACCTAGAGAGAGGTTGAAGAGATGTAAGAGCGGAGTGTCTAACGCTGATAGACAATCCCTAGCAAGAAACACGGGAATCCCATCAGGCCCACCCGATGCCCGAGGCTTTAAGCGTCTTACTGCTCTCTTGAGTTCGGCCTTCTCAACTGCCGCTATAGTGACGGATGTTGCATCCCAACAGCCATGGGCAGCTTGGGCAGCCTGGATATGGTCCAACAGGGGTATGTCATCGTGAAACACAGAGGCAAAATATCCGGCAAAAGCGTCAGCTGCGGCTTGGCCTTCGACCTCAGTATCCCTGTATATATATTGATCTAACTTTCTTCTATCCTTTTTTCTATCTTTAACATACTCCCAGAACTTTGCTGGGTCGTCAATAATATTCTTTTGAACTAATTTAATATAATGCCGATATTCGTTGTCAATCAATTTTTTGACCCGTTCTCGAAAATAAATAAACATAGCCTTATTAAATTGTTTGCCTTCTTGTTTAAACCTTTTATGATGAAAATGTTTGCTTCTTATATTTTGTATTATTTCATTATTATACCATTTAGGATATACATATCTTTGACTATGACTAGAACGTTTACTTTTAACGGGTACATAAAAACTAATAGTCTCATAAAGTTTATCGTAGAATAATTGAACGGCACTGTTAACATCAGCAATTTCAAGCAAATTGGACCAGTCTATATCTAATAACGACGCATATAACCCTTGGAAATCAGCCTTACGCCAATTCCAATCAGGGCTAGACCCTGGCCTAGGTGACGGGTGCTGTGGGAGTTCAGCAGCAGTTCCAATAGATGGAAGCTTGAGCAAGACATCAAGTGCAGGGTGATACCGATCAATCTGAACCAGAGGATCTAAGCCAACAGACACTGTTAACTGAGATGGCTCAAAATTACTCAGCACCAGATCCAGCATACCACCATGACTATTCACCACAGTATTATGCTGGCGGAGTACGCAGAATTCGCAAAAAAAATCAAACTGGGTTTTAACGTTTACACTACACGAATTCAAATTAAAGTCACCTAAGATTAGTACATACATGTCAGGGTACAAACAGATCACGTTTTCTATACAGGTCAAAACATTAAGGTATTGGTCATCACTGTAGTCAGGCGGCAGATATACGACACAACACAAAATGTTTACTTTTTTAATGGACAGTATAACAAACAAAAGTTCCTTATCATCGTTAACAATGTCTTTAACTACACGTACATTAAAACAATTACGGACTGCGAGCAATACACCTCCCCAACCAACGTCACCTGCTCTATCTTTACGCACGACATGGTATCCGGTGGGGAAGAGTTCACCGTCAGATACAGAACTATTTAGAAAGGTCTCTGTTAGCGCAATAATGTCGTATTCGCTCTGTGCAATATTGTTATTGAATGTGTAAGTTTTAGAGCGTAGACCGCGGACGTTTTGATAAATTAATTTGAGTTCACGGTATGGATTTGGCTTGGACACGAAAATTCTGCCGCCATGGCTTAACGCATATGTCCTCAGCCCAGTTTCCAGATGACATGACACTTTCTGCATATTTCGAAGGCACTCCTAATTTAAATGATGCATAGCGGCCACGAGGCCTAAGCTCCTCCACCGTACACAGGTCACTGTCACATATAGACTTAAGATGGTTACAGACTTGTTCAGTTGTGGTACCTTCTTGAACGTAATAAAGATGTAGGTATCTCCACCGCTCCGAAGCTCGCAACAGCGTAGACCCAGGTGCCGCGGTACCCCGAAGTACGCCAGGAGCTGAGGCGCGCGATCGCTTGCGACGGACTTCCTCCCATCCCTCAGCATCTCTACTGTCATTTGCCGGAGCGGGATTAGATGCAGGTAGTTCATCTTGTATGGTTATTTTGGTTTTTAGAACCGCTGCCGCATACATTGAACCACCGGGTTTTTGTTTAGATACAGTAGGCTCGTGGTTTGACAGAGGTTTCCGCTTGGAAGCCTTATTTTCCGAAATCATATTACTTGATTTTAGTGTAGGTTGGGCAGGCTGGGCGATCTGTGCGATACTGGAGTCATACCTCTTTTCTAGATCTAATATTTTGTTCGTGAGCAGGTTTATTTTATCCAGAAATTCGGTTTTGAATGCAAGAAACTGTTCAATTATCAAATTATTAATTTTACTAGTAAGTTGTGTTTCGAAATCGACCTGCATTATTTTCAGCTCTTGTATAACAGCGTCTTTCATTTCATGTAATACATCTTTTTGTACTGTATCCCGGCTGGAAGCCCGAGCCGCTCGAGCCCCACTGCGTAGTGTCACATATTCAGGACTGTTCATAGAGATGTTCATCGAAGCATCAGGGCAATCACTAGTCAGTTTGTAATCCTGGGTGTGATGCTGACGTACAGGAGTAAGTGAGTTGTCACCTTTGGGTAACTTACTGCGACATTCTACACACATCCAAGATTTTTTAAACTCCATGGAGAACTTAGTAAACATGTCAGGATTAACATTTGCACAGATAATATCGAAAATCTGCTTACATTTAGTGCACTTCATATAAGGTCCGTCTTCACTTACTACCGCGCGACATCCCGCACAAGACGCCTTTCTCGGTGTCATGTTTACGCAGTAGTTGTAGGTACTTCTAGCCACTCACAACAACAGTAATGCACGGTGAGGAGGAGCGGCGATGCGATGACTCAGAGAAGCGGGCGACTGGCGAGTTGTCGTAGGTCAGGGACCGAATCCGTTAGGTAATATTTTTAAAATGATTTTGCTTATATCTCGGTAAGTACTTGTTAGAAAGAAATTTTAATCACAACACCGGAAACTTGAGTTTAACAGCTTTGCAATGCACATACGCACAGTTTTGGAAAACAACTTTTTTCACTGATTTTGGTTATTTCTTTACGGAGCGAATCAACACAGCTGTTGCCTCGTACTTAGCCCGACGCGTAATCCAAAGTACTTATGTAAAGCTTGCCGAGATGTACCTACTTTTCCGGTTTTTGGCGTTCGGATATTTTAGGAGCCGGATGTGGATCGGATATGGATCAGTCGACGGGGGGTGTTGGGGGCCTGTCAGCTGAGAAAATCCCGTGTTCGTGCGGCGCTTGGATGCGGAGATAATCAAGGAAGAGTGGCTCGATTTGCACCACTTCTTCAAAAAATTGAAGTTGCTCCGGCCCGTAACTTTGCTTCCAAGTGTCGCAGAGGGATGCGGCTTTCACACGGGTGATTGTCAAGACTGACTCTAAGGATCGGAACCGGTTCCGGACCTAGAAAAAATGGAGCGCCCGATCTTCTCGCCACCTGGTGGAGGGGTAGGACAGGAGTGGGGATGGTGTTCCGTCCAAACCGCGAGTTTCTGCGACTACTATCGCCGAAGCCGCGCCTTGCCCAACCTTGACCCGGAGTCCCACGCGGAAGACTGGTGAAAGTTGGGACTCTTGCAACTTCGGTTCCTGGAGTCGCAGAGTTCCCGGACAAAGACCCAAGGGTGGAGCTCGACTCCAACTACAAACCCACGGTGGTTTCGTGCCTGTATCTCGGATTCCGTCGGATCCGGATAAAAGTCGGAAAATCCGGTAGATTTAACTTCGAGCTAGTCAACACTGAAAATCCCGAGTCCACAACGTTAAGCGTTGCGAAGTTATTAATTTTCTAAAGTTCGGGTACAAATACCGGAATCATCGGATATTTGCAGTTTTCGCCAATTTTGGGAATTTTCCGACGTTGTTTGGGCTTAATAGAGTCCCAATGGATGGTCTTAAGGTGATTCCGTGGTCAAAATAATTTATTTACTATTAATTTCTAATATATATACAAAATTCACAAAAAATTCGACAACTCCGTAACCGAAAGTCCGAAAAATCTCAAATTTGGAATTAAAACGTCTAAAATAGGTATCTAGCTTAATCTAAAATAAAAACAGGAAAATTTAAATTTTTTATTGAAATATTTCAAAACTTTCGAAAATTTCGGTTTTTTAATTTTCACGGAAAATTCGGATGTCCAAAAAATTTTTAAAAATGGGCTATCTGTTGTTCGAGCTAGCGCGCAACAGATAGCAATTGCAGATTCTTAAATTTTGAAATATTACAAAAGATATAGGGTGGCAAAGTTTGAATTTTGAAATTAAATTAAATTAAAAACTACTTAATCTAAAAATCTGGAATTTGCGCCAAAGGTCTTCTATTGTTGATGTGTATAATTGATTAAAATTTCAGCTTACTGGGACTTCCGGTTCCGGTTTCCGGTGACCACGTGGAAGTTGTTTTTTTGGCCACTGTGGCCAAACGCCCGGGAAATCCGCTGCTCTGAGGGTGCCGTCGGGTAGGGGCTGACTGCCCCTTGCTGGGGAAATTTGCCGCTTGAAGATCCGTGCAGGAGTTCACTCTCCAGAGTGATTCCAAGATGGACTTCGAAAACCTAACCCCTAAAAATAGGGGTTTTTCGGGAATAACTTTCACTGCACTGCACGGATTTCACTTGTTTTATCACAGGGGGGTGGAGGCAAAAATCCTGCGTCTCCTGGTATATCGCACGTCACAATCGGGTACAAAAAACCCACTTTTTTGAATTTTCTCGTGAGGAGCACGTGTATTTCGTGGCGTCTCGGGCGGCGGACGGCTCGCAACTGGGTTAGGTTAGGTTAGGTTAGGTTTTTTTTTTTTTTTTTTTTTATAATATATTATCCGTAATCCTCTGCTATTCTGCAGAGATTTTGCTATTTCAGAATTTAAAATTTTTTGCCAAAATTGTTAATATGTACATAAAATTTGGTACCCTCACATAGTGCATATACGACTATATGCACTAGTGTCCGGGTCTACAATGTCCTAAATTTTGTTTCCTTTTGCAGTCTTACTAATTACAAATTTTGAATATGCCAAAAATTTCGGGTGTAATATAAATTTCTTCAACGATTCTTTGTCAATTTTTCCCTCCAGCTCGTTTTCCAAATCGTATCTTTCCCTCGAGAATCTAGGGCACTCCGTCAGTACGTGCAACACATCTTCCGCCTTTTGCGGATCACAGACGCATGCCGGACTCTCCTTGCACTTGAAGCGATTCAAGTACGCAGAGAATCCGCCATGCCCTGTGATCATCTGAACCAGTAGAGGCTCCAACTTCATCTTCTTGACGCTTCCGAACGCCTCCTTTGCGTCTGGGAAAAACAATTTGGTCGTGGACGCCGTCTCTCCCATCTGGTATCTCCCGTTCCACTCGTCAATCGTATCCAGACGAATCTGGCGCTTGACGAATGATACGGGACATACATCGTAGTCAGGTTTTCGCTTAATATTTACTGCGGCTTCTTTTGCTAGGACATCTGCCCTCTCGTTTCCCTCCAACCCTGCATGTGCTTTAATCCAAAATAATCTCACGATTTTGTTTAATTTCTTGATGTTATTTAAATTTTGCCGAATCTCTGATGCAATGGGATGGAGGGAGGTGACGTCCGCTACTGTCTCTAGCGCCGATTTTGAGTCGCAGTAAATATTAAACGCTGTCGCACTCCGTGATAGAGCCAGTTCAGTTGCCTTCTTCAATGCCAACAGCTCTGCTTGGTAGACGGTGCAGAATGACTCCAGTTTGTATTTTCGGGATAACACTTCCGCGTTGTTCTTCCACAAGGACAACGCAGCCCCGACTTTGTTGTCAATTTTACTTCCATCTGTAAAAATATTACAGATGGAAGGGTCACTCTGGAGCAACTCTGCACCGTCAACCACGCATTCGAACCCATACTCTATCCGTTCAGCGGGGTGTGGCGCGCCGACCACTGGCATAGGGACCTCGACCTCCCGATCTCCTACCACCCGCTGGGAGTAGCCCCTCTTTACCTCGTAAAGAGCGGCTGCCTCCTGGATTCTCAAATCCAGAGGAAGAATCCCAGCGAGTAATAGGGCCGAGTTTAGGGAGACTGTCCTATATGCCTTGATCAGCTTCTGCGCGAAACCCCGCTGAACGGTATCGAGGTATTTTCGAACTCCAAGCTTGTTGGCTGCCGGTGCCCATGCACTCGCGGCATACATGATCACTGGCTCCACCACGGAGACGTATATAGTCCTGATCACTTCCGGATTCAGCCCCCACTGTACTTTCGCTGCTCTTGACAATTGGCGATAGAGTCCGAGTGCTTTACGGCACACATTCATCACATGAGTGTTGAATGTAAGTCCATCGTCAATTGTCAAGCCCAGTAACTTCACCTCCTTCGAAAGACCAATGCGCACCCCGCCCATGGACAGCCTTGGGGAGTCAAATTTCAGCTTCTTGGTTACAACCATCGCGCTTGTTTTGTGAGGTGCAAATTTCAGCTTATTTTTGACTCCCCAATTCTGGACACGGTCGAGGACCGCATTGGCCCGTCCCTGCACCTCATGACCACTGTCTCCGGAAACGACCAGCACCACATCGTCCGCAAATGCCTGACTATGGACATCCACTTCCTCAATGTCCTTCAATAGGGGGTCCAGCAGAAGGTTCCAAAATGTTGGACCCCCTATTGACCCCTGAACGCACCCTTTTGTGGTGGTTCTACGAACTTCCGAGCCTGCGTATCGTAGGCGCACATTCCTGCACTCCAGGTAACTATCCACCATTCGCCTCAGGTTCAGTGGACAGCCTGATTCGGCGAGCCGGCATTTTATAGCTGGCCACCAAGCGCTGTCAAAAGCTCCCTCTATGTCTAACGATACGATTACCATCAACTTTTTTGCTTTCAATTTCTGCCTAATATACTGTATTAAGACATAGAGGGAATCTTCTGTACTCCGCTGCGGGGTGAAGCCGTACTGCCTGGTGGATAGAGTGGGCAGGATGTGCCATCTGATGCGCCCAATTAACAACTTTTCCAGGATCTTCCCAAGGACAGGCAATAGACCAATCGGCCTGTACGACTTGGGAAGAGTGTAATCGCTCTTTCCTGGTTTTCGTAGAACCACCACAATGGCCTCTTTCCACTTTGTGGGGAAGTGGGAGAGAGACAAACACCTGTTCATGAGAGACAGGACGAGATCCGGGTCTTGGGTGATTGCCGCACAACAGATATCCGCCGTCAAGCCATCCGAACCCGGGGCCTTCCTCGGGTTAAAACTAGACGCGGACCATTTCAGCTCCTCCGCCGTGAATGGGGGGTCCCATGAGTCATCATGGTCCCCCACATTGTTCACTGTGTTGGCTGCCACTCTCAATGCTATATGGTCCGCGTTGTCGTCCCCCCGGTCGTCATCAGGATAGAAGGTCTGGGCCAGCAGTTCGGCCGACTTAGCTCCCTCCAATACTATGCCATCGCAAACGAGGGGCAGGTCCTCTTTTCTATCCGTTGTGCGTCCAATCACCCTGTAAATTCCGTCCCACATCGATTCTCGGTCCTGTCTCTCACAGAACTCCTTCCAACTAGCGGTCTGAGCTCTTTGCACTTCCAGTAGGTATTCAGATTTTGCGGTGGTATACTGTTCCACGACCCATTCTCGGCGGATCGGTGCAGCGTTTTTTATTCTTCTTCTCTTCCTTGTCACCTCTTTCTTCATGTTAGCCAGCTTTTCAGTCCACCAAGGCAATCCTGTTCGTTTTTTATTTCCAATTTCCGGTATGCATTCTTGACATGATTTAATTATTATTTGTGTGTATTTATCAACTACTTCATCTAATTTTTCTCTATTGTTAATTTTGTCTATTTCATTTTTGTTTATGTTTTCCTCTTCGCATAACTGGGCCAGTTTCTCAGGTTAGGTTAGGTTAGGTTAGGTTAGGTTAGGTTAGGTTAGGTTAGGTTAGGTTAGGTTAGGTTAGGTTAGGTTAGGTTAGGTTAGGTTAGGTTAGGTTAGGTTAGGTTAGGTTCTCGCCCTTCACAGGGAAGGAGTTTTGGGTCTCCTACCGGGCGCGTCCCCAGGTGGCGGATAGGGGAACGCCCTCCAGATATGGGGGGTACCGGCTTCGGCCGGCGCGGACCAAAACCCAGGGGGTGGGGAAGCGCACTGAGCGTCTCCTCACGGGGGGTATACCGTAATCTGCCCTTCTCAGGGCGGACCGGGGGCTGTCGGGGCTTTTGCCCGGGCCGCGAGGAAGGAAAACCTCTATAAAAAACCCCCGTACACCGTAATCTGCCCTTCTTAGGGCGGACCGGGCCCCTCCTGGAAGTTGCTCGACCCATCTCCGTTTGTGCGGATGGACTGGGTGCCTTCCAGGGGCGCGCGAGGAGTAAACCTCTATAAAAATCCCTAAAGACTGGGCCGTTGGTGACCACGGCGGCCTGGACCTTCCCGTATAGGAGGGAGGACGACGGGGCGGTCGTCCGAGCAGTGAGTGGCAAAAACCCTGGGGCTCAAGCCTGTCCCCTCAGGGTAACTACAGGCAAACAAACATGACAATGGACACACTACGGAAAATAACTACCCACGGGGTAAAGCCGGCTTGCCGGACAATCCCCCCAGCTTCGGCTGGCATGTCCCCTCGTAATGTGGGAGGGGGACACGCAGTGTTGGAAGATTTGAGGCGGGATGAGGTCCATTCGGACCAAGACTCCCTCGTCCGCGGGAGGTCCGCGAAGAGGTCGTCGTCCTTCGACGACCTAACAAATGGGGCGGGTTGTTCCCGCGAATCGGCAGCGCCTTCTCAGACCACACCAGCTGGTGAGTCGGGCGTTTGCGAGAAGGAGGTGGTTGACGCGCCGGAAGGCGTCAAAAAGTGCGTTGTGGTGCTGCAGGACATCTGCGGCGCTGGTAGCGGTGTTGACTCGGACTCAGCAATGAGTCTGAGGTCGGCTAATTCAGGCTGTCTAAACTCTGGCAGGCCAGAAAGAGGAGAGGTGATTCGCGGCACAGCGAATCAGAGAGCCCGGACTCCGATAGGTCCAGGTCACCAACAATGTCGGTAATGTCCCGGTCGTCGCGGACCTCCAAGCGCGGCCGGGGTAGGGTTACCATCAAGCACGGTACGCTGCAAGCGCCGGTGGAATTTACCAAGGAGTCCCCGATGCAGTTGGAGGTCAAGCCTCGCAAGGCACAGCCAGATGCTGCCAGTCGGTTTGTTGCGACCGCCAGCTCGTGGCACGATGCGGAGACAGTAACTGCTGCCATGTTAGGCGAACGACTGGACAGCAGTCTGAAAACGATAGAGATGGTTGCGATCAAGTCCGGAAACCTGAAGGGTACCTTCACAAGCGCCCTGAAGGCTTCCGCTAAGACCATCCGCGAATCTGTGGCGGAGTTGGAATACCGGACCGTTTCCGACGAAACGGCCCGACTCCGGGCGGAGAACGCGCGGCTAAGAGCGCAGATGGAGGAGCTCCGCTCAGAGCTGTCCTCGCTCCGTCAGGAGGTGAGGCGCGGATCCGGCGAACCGTCTCAGCCGTCTCTCGCTCCGGCGTCAACAGACCCCGTCCCTGGGAGAGTGGGCGAAGAGGCGCTGCGCGAGGTAGTGGCGCGCTTCTCGCGGATGGTCGACGCCCGCTTCGACGGCCTCGAGGCTGAAGGGCGCCTGTTGCCGGGGAAGCGCCTGCGCCCCCCACTTGCAGCCGATCGTAGGCGTGAAGAGGCACCAACATCGGCTCCATCTTTCGCGGCGGTTCTGTCCGCCCCGTCGACGTCGCACGTGACAGCTGCCGCTCCGGCGACTTCTTCCGCTTCTGGCAAGAAGGGGAAGAAGGCGAAGAAAGCCGATAAGTCGACTGTCGCCCCGCCCTCCACTAAGGGCAAAGGTGTGGGCAAAAAATCCGCCGCCCAGCCCACTGCCAAACCGTCGGCTACACCTATACCAACACCTGCGCCAGTCAGCGAGGGGCCGGACTCCTGGTCTAAAGTGGTGCGACGTCGCGGCAAACTGCGCGTGGAGCCAGAGGGCCGCGAGCCGAGAGCTTCGGCACCCGCCAAGCAGGCCAAGCCCTCTTCGACCCCGGCCCCCAAGCAACCCAAGACGAAGGCCCCACGTCTCCGTCCCCCACGTTCGTCAGCAGTAACTTTGACACTGCAACAGGGGGCGGAGAAAACCTATGCGGCGGTAATTGCCGAGGCCAAGGCCAAGATCGACCTTAAAGGCCTCGGCATTGAGAAGGTAAAATTCCGCGAGGGTGTAACCGGGGCCCGGATCATTGAGATCCCTGGAGCTGCCAGCGGGGCCAAGGCCGACGCACTCGCCGAGAAGCTCCGGGGAGTCCTCAATCCGGAGGAGGTTAAGGTGGTCAGGCCGACCATCCAGACAGATCTCCGTGTCTCCGGATTGGATGACTCCATAACAGCCGAGGAGCTCAAGCTGGCAGTGGCTGAAGCTGGCGGTTGTACGGCCGAGGAGGTTCGGGTCGGTGCGATACGGAGAGGGCAGCGAGGCATGGGGGCTTCAATTGTAAAGTGCCCCCTCAAGGTGGCCAAGAAAGTAGTAGCGGATAAGCTGCTCGTGGGGTGGACGTCGGCCAGGGTGGAGATCCTGGCCCCACTCCCGCAGCGGTGCTTCCGCTGCTTCGCATTGGGCCATGTCGGGGCCCAATGTCGCTCGGAGGTGGACCGCAGTGGCAACTGTCGCCGCTGCGGTAAGGAGGGCCACCAGGCCAAGGATTGTACTGCCGCTCCCCACTGCCCCATCTGTGAGGCAGCGGGGAAAGCGGCAGGTCACGCACCCGGGGGCAAGGCCTGCACCAAGCCCCCGAAGAAGAGTGCGCGCAGGAGGAGCGCCGCAGCTCCGAGTAAGCCCTCGGAGCCGCGGCCCTTGAGTCCGCCCGCAGCAGCGGCCCCACCGGAGGTTGAAATGGAGGTCCAACATGCATAAGGACCTCCACTTTCTTCAGGGAAACTTGAACCACTGCGCCGCGTCTCAGGATCTCATGCTCCAGGACGTAGCGCAGTGGCAAGTGCACCTTGCGGTTATGGCGGAACCATACCGCATCCCGGCCCATTCCGACTGGGTCGGGGATTTGGACGGCTCCGTCGGAATACACCGACGGGGGGCGTCTGGCCTTCCCCCGCTCACGTGTGTGTGGCGGGGTCACGGGTTTGCGGCGGCTAGAATCGGTGAGCTGGTCATTATTGGGGTGTACTTCTCCCCCAATAGACCGCTCGCCGAATTCGAGCAATATCTGGTGGAGGTCGGGGCCATGGTGGGACGTTGCTCTCCCCTTCCAGTAATCGTACTCGGGGACCTCAACGCGAAATCTTCGCAATGGGGTTCCCTGACTACTGATCCGAAGGGGAGAGTCCTGGAGGAGTGGATCGTGGAGTGTGGACTCGCGATCCTCAACGTCGGCACCGTGCCCACGTGCGTGCGACGCAATGGGAGTTCGCGGGTCGATGTAACTTTTGCATCGCCCGCCGTCGCACGCCGTGTCCGAGGGTGGCGAGTGTTGACGGACCCGGAGACGTTGTCGGATCACCGGCACATCCGGTTCTGCGTCTCCGGTCCAGCCACCCCGGCTAGCCCTGGCCAGTCCCAGCAGGAGGGTCCACGGTGGGTGGTAAAGTGCCTGGACCGAAACCTGCTGCAGGAGGCCGCACTGGTCCAGGCGTGGTTGCCGGAGCCACCACCAGTGGACCTGGAGGGAGAAGCCGCACGGCTCATCGAGGCCATGTCGCAAGTTTGCGATGTGGCGATGCCTCGCGCTCGAGCCCCCTCTCCCCGAACCCAGGTCTACTGGTGGACCCCGGAGATTGCCGCCCTCCGCTCCAGGTGCGTGGAGGAGCGCCGCCGCTTCCAGCGGTACAGGAGGCGGCGGAATCATGTGGAGGCCGAACTGGACCGGCTGTACGCTGCCTACAGGGAGACGGCGATAGCCCTGCGGCTGGCAATAGCGCGGTCCAAGGCAGCGGCCTGGGAGGATCTGCTGGGGACCCTAGAGAGGGACCCCTGGGGCAGGCCATACAAGCTAGTACGGCAAAAGCTTCGCCCCTGGGCTCCCCCAGTCTCCAGCAGCCTGGATCCGGAGGTCCTGGAGCGGGTCGTAGGGACTTTGTTTCCCGAAAGAGGGGCGGACTTCGTTCCCCCCTCCATGGGAGTTTCGTCCCACGACCCTGGGCCTGAGGTGGCACCCGAGGTCACGGAGGTAGAGTTGGGGGTGGCCGTTTTCCGTATAAAAGACAAGAAAACGGCCCCCGGGCCCGATGGGATTCCTGCCCGAGCCTGGGTCCTGGCCCTCAGCGGGGAGCACAAGCCCTTAGAGCCCATGCTTCGGGGGCTCTACAGCCGGTGCCTCCGGGAAGGCAGATTCCCTCGGAAGTGGAAGGAGGGCCGGTTGGTCCTCATCCCCAAGGAGGGCCGCCCGGCGGATGACCCGTCCGGGTACCGGCCCATAGTGTTGCTTGACGAGGCGGGTAAACTGCTGGAGAGAGTAGTGGTGAACCGTCTCGTCGAGCACCTGGAGGAAGTCGGGCCGAACCTGGACGATGCCCAGTATGGGTTCCGCAGAGGTCGATCGACCATTGATGCGATCGGCCGTCTGCGGGACACAGCGGAGGAGGTGGTCTCCGGGGGTGGGGTGTTGATCGCGGTGTCGTTGGACATCGCGAACGCATTCAACACCCTACCCTGGCAGGTAGTCTTGGAGGCACTCCACTATCATGGAGTGCCACCCTACCTGAGGAGGCTGGTGGGGGACTACCTCTCTGAGCGAGCGGTAGTCTTCCCCACCATGGAGGGTAGTGGTCGTCGGCAGATGTCGTGCGGTGTCCCACAGGGGTCAGTTTTAGGACCCCTGCTCTGGGACATCGGGTACGACTACGTCCTACGCTGCGCAAATCTGCGCGGCGTGGACGTGTCGTGCTATGCCGACGACACCCTCGTCACGGCCCGGGGTTTTGACCTCCGGGCCGCGACGGTGCTGGCCACCGCCGGAGTTGCGGCGGTGGTGGCCAGAATCCGGCGGTTGGGGCTGGAGGTGGCTCTCCACAAGTCCGAGGCCATCTGTTTCCACGGGCCTCGGCGTGGACCACCTGCCGGCGCCAACATCGTGGTGGGCGGCACTCCCATCCCTGTCAAGAGGACGCTGAAATACCTCGGCGTCATTCTTGACAGCAGATGGGACTTTGGGGACCACTTCGCAGCGTTGGTCCCCAAATTGGTACGGACAGCGGGCGCACTGAGCCGCCTGCTGCCCAACCTAGAGGGTGCTGGGGACTCTTGCCGCCGTCTTTACATGATGGTGGTGAGGTCCATGGCCCTCTATGGGGCGCCGATATGGGCGGCGTCCCTTAAGAACCGCCATAGGGCCCTCCTGCACAGTGCACAGAGGGTCATGGCGGTTCGAGTGGTGAGGGGCTACCGCACCATCTCGCACGAGGTGGCGTGCGCACTCGCCGGGTCCCTTCCATGGGACCTGGAGGCGGAGGTACAGGGGTCGGTGTACTGGCGGGCAGCGGATGCCCGAAGCCAGGGAAACCGGCCCCTGCACGACACGGTGGTGCGGTGGCGGAGGGAGGCCCACGCGGTCGCCCTGGACCGGTGGACGCGGTCCATCGAGGAGCGGCTGGGCACTTCACTAGCTGGCTCCCGACGCCGCATCCTCGAGGCGATCCACCCCATCCTCAGCGGGTGGATCGAGAGGCGGCATTGGTCGCTCTCCTTCCGGATGACGCAGATTCTCTCGGGGCATGGATGCTTCGGGAGATATCTGTGTCTGGTCGCCGCGAAGGAGCCGACCCAGGGATGCCACCACTGTGGTTGCGCGGAAGACACCGCGCACCACACGCTGGTGGAGTGCCCCGCGTGGAGTGGGCCGCGGTCAGTGCTAACCGCGGCCCTGGGAGGAGGAGTCCTCTCGCTGCCGGCCATCATGTCGGAGATGGTCCGCAGCGAGCAGGCTTGGGAGGCGGTGGCCGCCTTCTGCGACGACGTCATGTCGCAGAAGGAGGTCGCCGAGAGGGAGAGAGAGCGGGATCCGCACTCTCTCCGCCTCCGTCGGCGAAGGCGGGGCGGTAGGCCCCGCCAGGGTCCCGGGCGGCAGGTGCGGGGGCACCAGCTGCCTAGCACATGGGACCAGGACGACGCGCTGTTCGCCCAGCGCGTCGTCCAGAGGTAGGAGTGGGGTGCCGTCTCAGCACCCCCTCTGAGGAGGTCTGCCCTTTTCAGGGCGGAGGTGGCCGCTGGCGGGGTCCGTGGACTGTCGAGTAACCACAGACCCTGCCCTCAGTCAGCGCGGCGGGCGACGCGAGGTTTTTAGTGGGTAAACCCCTGGGTCCCATTCCCAGGAGCAGTGCCCTTTTCAGGGCGCCGGGAGTCCCACATACCGCCCTGCCCTCCCCCGGGGCAGTGGTGATGATGCGCAACGCATTTTCCTCGCGTAAAAAAAAAAAAAAAAAAAAAAAAGGTTAGGTTAGGTTAGGTTAGGTTAGGTTAGGTTAGGTTAGGTTCTCGCCCTTCACAGGGAAGGAGTTTTGGGTCTCCTACCGGGCGCGTCCCCAGGTGGCGGATAGGGGAACGCCCTCCAGATATGGGGGGTACCGGCTTCGGCCGGCGCGGACCAAAACCCAGGGGGTGGGGAAGCGCACTGAGCGTCTCCTCACGGGGGGTATACCGTAATCTGCCCTTCTCAGGGCGGACCGGGGGCTGTCGGGGCACTTGCCCGGGCCGCGAGGAAGGAATACCTCTTTAAAAAACCCCCGTACACCGTAATCTGCCCTTCTTAGGGCGGACCGGGCCCCTCCTGGAAGTTGCTCGACCCATCTCCGTTTGTGCGGATGGACTGGGTGCCTTCCAGGGGCGCGCGAGGAGTAAACCTCTATAAAAATCCCTAAAGACTGGGCCGTTGGTGACCACGGCGGCCTGGACCTTCCCGTATAGGAGGGAGGACGACGGGGCGGTCGTCCGAGCAGTGAGTGGCAAAACCCTGGGGCTCAAGCCTGTCCCCTCAGGGTAACTACAGGCAAACAAACATGATAATGGACACACTACGGAAAATAACTACCCACGGGGTAAAGCCGGCTTGCCGGACAATCCCCCCAGCTTCGGCTGGCATGTCCCCTCGTAATGTGGGAGGGGGACACGCAGTGTTGGAAGATTTGAGGCGGGATGAGGTCCATTTGGACCAAGACTCCCTCGTCCGCGGGAGGTCCGCGAAGAGGTCGTCGTCCATCGACGACCTAACAAATGGTGCGGGTAGTTCCCGCGAATCGGCAGCGCCTTCTCAGACCACACCAGCTGGTGAGTCGGGCGTTTGCGAGAAGGGGGTGGTTGACGCGCCGGAAGGCGTCAAAAAGTGCGTTGTTGTGCTGCAGGACATCTGCGGCGCTGGTAGCGGTGTTGACTCGGACTCAGCAATGAGTCTGAGGTCGGCTAATTCAGGCCTGTCTAAATTCTGGCAGGCCAGAAAGAGGAGAGGTGATTCGCGGCACAGCGAATCAGAGAGCCCGGACTCCGATAGGTCCAGGTCACCAACAATGTCGGTAATGTCCCGCTCATCGCGGACCTCCAAGCGCGGCCGGGGTAGGGCTACCATCAAGCACGGTACGCTGCAAGCGCCGGTGGAACTTGCCAAGGAGTCCCCGATGCAGTTAGAGGTCAAGCCTCGCAAGGCACAGCCAGATGCCGCCAGTCGGTTCGTTGCGACCGCCAGCTCGTGGCACGATGCGGAGACTGTAACTGCTGCCATGTTAGGCGAACGACTGGACAGCAGTTTGAAAACAATAGAGATGGTTGCGATCAAGTCCGGAAACCTGAAGGGTACCTTCACAAGCGCCCTGAAGGCTTCCGCTAAGACCATCCGCGAATCTGTGGCGGAGTTGGAATACCGGACCGTTTCTGACGAAACGGCCCGACTCCGGGCGGAGAACGCGCGGTTAAGAGCGCAGATGGAGGAGCTCCGCTCAGAGCTGTCCTCGCTCCGTCGCGCTGCGCGAGGTAGTGGCGCGCTTCTCGCGGATGGTCGACGCCCGCTTCGACGGCCTTGAGGCTGAAGGGCGCCTGTTGCCGGGGAAGCGCCTGCGCCCCCCACTTGCAGCCGATCGTAGGCGTGAAGAGGCACCAACATCGGCTCCATCTTTCGCGGCGGTTCTGTCCGCCCCGTCGACGTCGCACGTGACAGCTGCCGCTCCGGCGACTTCTTCTTCCGCTTCTGGCAAGAAGGGGAAGAAGGCGAAGAAAGCCGATAAGTCGACTGTCGCCCCGCCCTCCACTAAGGGCAAAGGTGTGGGCAAAAAATCCGCCACCCAGCCCACTGCCAAACCGTCGGCTTCACCTACACCAACACCTGCGCCAGTCAGCGAGGGGCCGGACTCGTGGTCTAAAGTGGTGCGACGTCGCGGCAAACTGCGCGTGGAGCCAGAGGGCCGCGAGCCGAGAGCTTCGGCACCCGCCAAGCAGGCCAAGCCCTCTTCGACCCCGGCCCCCAAGCAACCCAAGACGAAGGCCCCACGTCTCCGCCCCCCACGTTCGTCAGCAGTAACTTTGACACTGCAACAGGGGGCGGAGAAAACCTATGCGGCGGTAATTGCCGAGGCCAAGGCCAAGATCGACCTTAAAGGCCTCGGCATTGAGAAGGTAAAATTCCGCGAGGGTGTAACCGGGGCCCGGATCATTGAGATCCCTGGAGCTGCCAGCGGGGCCAAGGCCGACGCACTCGCCGAGAAGCTCCGGGGAGTCCTCAATCCGGAGGAGGTTAAGGTGGTCAGGCCGACCATCCAGACAGATCTCCGTGTCTCCGGATTGGATGACTCCATAACAGCCGAGGAGCTCAAGCTGGCAGTGGCTGAAGCTGGCGGTTGTACGGCCGAGGAGGTTCGGGTCGGTGCGATACGGAGAGGGCAGCGAGGCATGGGGGCTTCCATTGTTAAGTGCCCCCTCAAGGTGGCCAAGAAAGTAGTAGCGGATAAGCTGCTCGTGGGGTGGACGTCGGCCAGGGTGGAGATCCTGGCCCCACTCCCGCAGCGGTGCTTCCGCTGCTTCGCATTGGGCCATGTCGGGGCCCAATGTCGCTCGGAGGTGGACCGCAGTGGCAACTGTCGCCGCTGCGGTAATGAGGGCCACCAGGCCAAAGATTGTACTGCCGCTCCCCACTGCCCCATCTGTGAGGCAGCCGGGAGAGCGGCAGGTCACGCACCCGGGGGCAAGGCCTGCACCAAGCCCCCGAAGAAGAGTGCGCATAGGAGGAGCGCCGCACCTCCGAGGAAATCCTCGGAGCCGCGGCCCTTGAGTCCGCCTTCAGGAGCGGCCTCACAGGAGGTTGAAATGGAGGTCCAACATGCATAAGGACCTCCATTTCCTACAGGGCAACATAAACCATTGCGCTGCGTCTCAGGACCTCATGCTCCAGGACGTAGCGCAGTGGCAAGTCCACCTTGCGGTAATGGCGGAACCATACCGCATCCCGGCCCATTCCGACTGGGTCGGGGACTTGGACGGCTCCGTCGGAATACTCCGACGGGGGGCGGCTGGTCTTCCCCCGCTCACATGCGTGTGGCGGGGTCACGGGTTCGCGGCGGCTCGAATCGGTGAGCTGGTCATTATTGGGGTGTACTTCTCCCCCAATAGACCCCTCGCCGAATTCGAGCAGTATCTGGTGGAGGTCGGGGCCATGGTGGGACGTTGCTCTCCCCTTCCAGTGATCGTACTCGGGGACCTCAACGCGAAATCTTCGCAATGGGGTTCCCTGACTACTGATCCGAAGGGGAGAGTCCTAGAGGAGTGGATCGTGGAGTGTGGACTCGCGATCCTCAACGTCGGCACCGTACCTACATGCGTGCGACGCAATGGGAGCTCGCGGGTCGATGTAACCTTTGCGACTCCCGCCGTCGCACGCCGTGTCCGGGGGTGGCGAGTGTTGACGGAACCGGAGACGTTGTCGGATCACCGGCACATCCGGTTCTGCGTCTCCGGTCCAGCCATCCCGGCCAACCCCGCCCAGTCCAGGCAGGAAGGCCCGCGGTGGGCGGTAAAGTGCCTGGACCGAAGCCTGCTGCAGGAGGCAGCTCTGGTCCAGGCGTGGTTGCCGGAGCCGCCACCAGTAGACCTGGAAGGGGAAGCTGCTCGGCTCATTGAGGCTATGTCGCAAGTCTGCGACGCGGCGATGCCTCGCGTCCGAGCCCCCTCTCCCCGAACCCAGGTCTACTGGTGGACCCCGGAGATCGCCGCCCTCCGCTCCAGGTGCGTGGAGGAGCGTCGCCGCTTCCAGCGGTACAGGAGGCGGCGGAATCACGTGGAGGCCGAACTGGACCGGCTGTACGCTGCCTACAGGGAGACGGCGGTAGCCCTGCGGCTGGCGATAGCGCGGTCCAAGGCAGCGGCCTGGGAGGATCTGCTGGGGACCCTAGAGAGGGACCCCTGGGGCAGGCCGTACAAGCTAGTACGGCAAAAGCTTCGCCCCTGGGCTCCCCCAGTCTCCAGCAGCCTGGATCCGGAGGTCCTGCAGCGGGTCGTAGGGACTTTGTTTCCCGAAAGAGGGGCGGACTTCGTGCCCCCCTCCATGGGAGTTTCGTTCCACGACCCTGGGCCTGAGGTGGCACCCGAGGTCACGGAGGTAGAGCTGGGGGTGGCCGTTTTCCGTATAAAAGACAAGAAAACGGCCCCCGGGCCCGATGGGATTCCTGCCCGAGCCTGGGTCCTGGCCCTCAGCGGGGAGCACAAGCCCTTGGAGCCCATGCTCCGGGGGCTTTACAGCCGCTGCCTCCGGGAGGGCAGATTCCCCCGGAAGTGGAAGGAGGGCCGATTGGTCCTCATACCCAAAGAGGGCCGCTCGGCTGAGGACCCGTCCGGGTACCGGCCCATTGTGTTGCTCGACGAGGCGGGTAAACTGCTGGAGAGAGTAGTGGTGAATCGTCTCGTCGAGCACCTGGAGGAGGTTGGGCCGAACCTGGACGACGCCCAGTACGGGTTCCGCAGAGGTCGATCGACCATTGATGCGATCGGCCGTCTGCGGGACACAGCGGAGGAGGTGGTCTCCGGGGGTGGGGTGTTGATCGCGGTGTCGTTGGACATCGCGAACGCATTCAACACCCTACCCTGGCAGGTAGTCTTGGAGGCACTCCACTATCATGGAGTGCCACCCTACCTGAGGAGGCTGGTGGGGGACTACCTCTCTGAGCGAGCGGTAGTCTTCCCCACCATGGAGGGTAGTGGTCGTCGGCAGATGTCGTGCGGTGTCCCACAGGGGTCAGTCTTAGGACCCCTGCTCTGGGACATCGGGTACGACTACGTCCTACGCTGCGCAAATCTGCGTGGCGTGGATGTGTCGTGCTATGCCGACGACACCCTCGTGACGGCCCGGGGTTCTGACCTCCGGGCCGCGACGGTGTTGGCCACCGCCGGAGTTGCGGCGGTGGTGGCCAGAATCCGGCGGTTGGGGCTGGAGGTGGCTCTCCACAAGTCCGAGGCGATCTGTTTCCACGGGCCTCGGCGTGGACCACCTGCCGGCGCCAACATAGTGGTGGGCGGCACTCCCATCCCTGTCAAGAGGACGCTGAAATACCTCGGCGTCATTCTTGACAGCAGATGGGACTTTGGGGACCACTTCGCAGCGTTGGTCCCCAAATTGGTGCGGACAGCGGGCGCACTGAGCCGCCTGCTGCCCAACCTAGAGGGTGCTGGGGACTCTTGCCGCCGTCTTTACATGATGGTGGTGAGGTCCATGGCCCTCTATGGGGCGCCGATATGGGCGGCGTCCCTTAAGAACCGCCATAGGGCCCTCCTGCACAGTGCACAGAGGGTCATGGCGGTTCGAGTGGTGAGGGGCTACCGCACCATCTCGCACGAGGTGGCGTGCGCACTCGCCGGGTCCCTTCCATGGGACCTGGAGGCGGAGGTACAGGGGTCGGTGTACTGGCGGGCAGCGGATGCCCGAAACCAGGGAAACCGGCCCCCGCACGACTTGTTGGTGCGGTGGCGGAGGGAGGCCCACGCGGTCGCCCTGGACCGGTGGACGCGGTCCATCGAGGAGCGGCTGGGCACTTCACTAGCTGGCTCCCGACGCCGCATCCTCGAGGCGATCCACCCCATCCTCAGCGGGTGGATCGAGAGGCGGCATGGGTCGCTCTCCTTCCGGATGACGCAGATTCTCTCGGGGCATGGATGCTTCGGGAGATATCTGTGTCTGGTCGCCGCGAAGGAGCCGACCCAGGGATGCCACCACTGTG